>JABWDB010000033.1:0-1320476 GCA_019614645.1 Stratiolaelaps scimitus | reverse complement strand
TATGACAATGTTTGTTATGTGACGGTCAACAGAGAGGCCGAGAGGGAGAGAGGGTCACCTAACTACACCATAATCTCTTGGCACTACTCTATCAGGCTCGATCTGTATCAATCGACATGTACCTATTTCCCACAGATGTTTCTTTATCTAGATCGTTAATGAGCAAACACTCTAGAACACATCCTCTACTTCGTGTCCTTGCTGGCCAGCCTTGGCCTGACCATTTTCCACAACTCCGCAAAACTACTCGACAAGCTAACTGGCTGACTGACCAACGCATTTCTCACATCGCTACCGCGCCTCTCCGATTGCCAACAAACGCTTTCAGAGGGCGCCGTCCGTCGTGGTTACTGTCTCCCGCGTTCACCAGCAGGAAGCCCGTCATTTTGAGAATCTTTAGCTCTGTGAGCGCTTAGCGCGAATGGGAGAGAGTCAGGGAGAGAAAGAGAGAGACAGAGAGAGAGAGAGGGGAAGTCGACCGAAGAGGGATCAACAGCAGCGGCAATGACGATGTGCTTGTTCCTCGCGCGACGGGAGAGTACGGGGGGGTTCGGAAGATGACCCCAGTAGCTGCAGAAGCTGACAGCACGTGAACGAAAGGGGGCGAAGGGCGCACTAGCTAGCTAAGACGATCGGGACCACCGGAAGCGAGCGTCCGGACAACGTAACTGAGTCGCGTGATGAAAAACGACACGTACACACACACACCGATACATATATACACCCATACATACACAGGCTGGGGATCAAGCGGCGCTCACCGCCACTCACGAGGACGGCGGAGGCGAAGCCGCCGCCACCGCCGCGTCTCGTCGAGACGCTCTGAGAATCAAAGACGAGGATGACAGTGCGGTCTCACTCCTCTGCTTAGAGCGGCAGAAGGAGTTGGGTTAGCAAAAGAAAGCCGGGTATGAAGGAAAGTCAGCTGGAACAGAGCACAGGCGACTAGCATGGGTCTCTTGGCCAGCCAGCAGCACTTAAGGGTCACGTTAGGTTGTATGCAAATGCGGGCTCGTCCAGTGCCTCTCTCTACATGATGATACACGCGGAGTGTGTCCGCGCCACACCGCTGCCGTCGGGGGGGGGGGTCCGCTCCACTCGAAGCGGACGACGTGCACGGAGCAGAGACATCGACACTGTATCTCCTTCATCTTCGGTTGGATCGGTCCCGGGCTGTCCCGTTTGCTCGCCTCGTCCTCCCGGAGAACCGTGGAGATACTCGACGCGAAGTCCGGTAGTCGTCCTGTCCCCGGAGTTCCCGCGACGTGGAGTTTATCCCCCGCCGTCTCCACCCAGGACGCCGCGCAGCGCCGGCTTTCCTCAAACGCTTACCCTTGGTCCGTGGGTTCCTTGTCCTGTGCCGCCTATGGGGTATCCTGCGTCCGGGGGAGGGGGTGCGGGCAGTGCATGAAAACCCTTCTCGTGATGGGCTTTCCATCGGATGCATGTCAAGCCTGTTTTCAGGGCCAGCCGACGCCAAACAGGGGGAGGAGTCAATCGGAGCCGGGTGGATTTCACACAGCGCCCACAGCTCCTCCGGCGCTATGCAGAGATCCAAGCACGGGGTGGTTTGATCTCGCCGAGGAAATGGATTTGTGGCCGGTGGCGAGGGGATCAAAAAGGTCTCTGTTAGAATTATCTCGCGACAATACGATGCCAGACGGGTGGGGGGGTTCCCTTGTCTCCATCCACGGGTGAGATCAGTTGTAAATGATGAAAGTAGCATTACTATACGGGGTAACCACTGGATTATAATAGTATCGCATCGATACGGGAACATCGTACAGGGTTTGTGTCAGAAGTGGCGGCGAAATCATTTTTGACAAACCACCGTATTCCTCAATCGAATGTACGATACTCCTTATGCTGACACGATTCCTACCAGTGGCTAACACGTTAGCATCCACGCACGACACACTCGTTGCTTTGTGGTACACAGATCACTAAACAGCCAAAACCCATTAATTGAGCGAATTCTCAGCTGCGTCTTATGTGCCACTCCTTCGCTCTAACCTCTCAGGTATTACTACTAATTGTGCTGGTCAAATGATGCAGGAAGGGTTCACAGTGAGAAGGCGAAACCTGATAGAATTGGATGCTGTGGACTATGATAGATACTTGTGCGTTATCAAATGGATTCGGGAACAACTTTCTACTACGTAACTATCGCCCAGCCGTGTGCTTAATATTGAGGCTTGGTCATTATATTTTAGAGAAAATCGAGCCACAATTCGAAAATGAAGATAATTTTAACATGAAGCGAATGATTTTCTGTTGACTTTTCGGTTAATTTCCCTCAGCTCTGAGTTTCGAATCGATTCTGAGTCGATCTTTAATCCATTAGGTATATGAGAACCAATACCCATGTCAACTTCTTAATAAACAACAACAAATTAAATCGAAGAGTTTTTGAAGATCTTCTATGCACTAAAATAAGCTGCTGATCTGTATTCTGTAAAGTAATCTAGTTTAATAAACATCCGTGTATTTTTTGTGAAAATTTCTTCCCAGTAGAATTTCATCTGAACGACCTTTGGCCTTTGTGGACGTTACCACATTGGTGCGACCCCCTCTCTCTTAAATCTGGCAATCGGTTGGCAGCTCGACAGCTTTGCGTCAACCCTTTGTGTAATTCTCTCCCTAATTGTCCCAGGAACTGGCCCATCCCTGATTCATCCCGCGATTCACCAATAGTACACAGTAACAGTATCCACATCAGGACATGCTTGCTAGATGTCTCCTCAAAGCGCATTCACCGGAGTATGATACATTACGCAGTAGGATAGATAATCTATTTAATGCATCTCAAACGTGAATCTTTTTTGGGCCGACACTCTTTCGTTCCCCTCACAGGATAGGTCTCGCTTGTAGACCTGTAGGTATTGCTCTATTTGCCTTATTTTTCAACGTTATTTAGTTTATTTTTTAACCGCGCCGCAGTCCGCAGGTAATGAAAATTGATGAAAAAGGCTCCAAATGTTTTCCAAAGGGTTTGGTAACGTTTGAATTTGAACCCAAGCCGTACATCCTTTCCGTCTGATAATCCAAGACGCTCACCACTGGACCATCTACGGGACTCGCACGTGTATTCCATTCAGCCATGAAGGACAAAGCAACGAGATGATCCAATTGTGAAATAAAACACGTGCCGTTTATCCGGTTATTTTCGGCTTCCAAGTCTGCCTGTTTGCTAGGCCGGAATTGGCCGTCGAAGTTGTAGGCTTTGGCCAGCCCTCAAAAGGCCAGCCTATACTACCATCCTAAACAGGCATTCAACCATTGGTTGGGCGTCCGCAATCCTTCTTTTGACAAGCGCCTAAAGAAGAATCGCCTGCGGCTAGCTGCCATTAAGAGTCTGACGACGCTCACAATCTCGCGCCGAATTTTTTCTGTGGCAATAGCGCGAAGTGTTGCCCGAAAGCACCCAGCACATGGTAGCACCATGCGAAACCCGATAGGGCAATAGTGTAAGGCTCACCAGCTTGCGAGTCCTAAAACTGACCCGTAGAATTCATCGCTTTCGCAGTAGGACCATGTGGTGCGACTCACCTGTCGAGACGCCCCATCGAGAAAAAGCCGCTGTACGAATGAGCGAGTGCATCAAAAGGAAAATGAGAAAAGTCCCGGTATTCACACGTGAGCTTTAAACGGCTAGGGTGATTAGCGTAATTAGCAGCATATTTTTGATTTTTGCGTAGCATAACTACGGCTGTCCACCCCTTGCCACGCAGTACGTTGGTGAAGTTCATTTATCGACATATGTATATCTGTCTGTGAATAGAGACATGTGTGGACATGTGTGTACGTGTGTAGACATGTACAATATGTATGCATCTGCCGGCATGACAGATACTGTCGATGCCCTTGTGTTTCATGGCGCCGCCGAACGTCTACGGTCCCTGAGCTCACGAGCGTCAAATGTCCCTCCGCATCGTGTTTTCCGGGTGAAGTCGTCCTGCAAAAGTCTGCCACGCTCCGTCCTTCTATGCTCTTCCCGTTACCATGAGCAGAACTCGCCCCAGCTCTCGATCGGTCCATCGTCATGTCGTTTATGGGCCGACGCCACGTTGAAGGGTACGGCAGGCAGAGACTGAAGCCGGTACGCGGGCCGAGAGCGCCGGAGAGCTGCCCCCGGCGCACAGGGGCGCTATATGTCCCCCGAGAAGGGTATGTTGCAGGGTACGGGCAAGCGCGTCCTTCGATACTCGCCTCAGCGACTGTGTATAGCGAGTGCGTCAGCTAACTCGAGCCGGCTATCCTGCAGAGCAAGGAATGAAGTGCGGCAGCCTGCACGCCCTGTTCACGTCTGTATGCGCCGTCCCGTTCAGGGACATCCCTTGCGCGGCTGTCGCAACCGCGGTAGCTAGCAGCACCAGCCAAATGTGCAAGTCATGTTGTCGGTAGCCGGCTTCGTCGGATTTGCCGCTTCAAAGTACGAATGAAGGGAAGAAGCTACGCCCTGTCGAACACCTCGAACGCAAAGGGAGAGAAAGAGAGGAAGGGAGACGGTGTTGCTTGCTATATTTTTCGTTCCATCTCACACACTCTTGATGCCTCGCCGTTGGGGGAACCGAGCCAGCGCAACAGTAGCTCCTGGTCGGCCGACGGTAGCGCCTCCCAGCAGTGGCAGCCGTCGCTGCTGGCGCCACTGCCGCCTCCGCCGCCGCCGCCGCCGCCGCCGCCGCCTCTCGAAAGTGACATGCTGCATAGGGAAAATATGAAATACCTCTGGGAGGGATAAATATTCATTATTCGATGTGACACGACCGGCTCGACCGGTCGTTGCTTGACGCCTGCTGGGAAAGCCCGGAAAGGCGGAGGCGGGCGCAAGGAGAACGTAGATGGCGACGAGAGGAGACGAGTGGATGATCCGAGCGACTCGCGGACTCGGGGGCATCTGGCAGAGGAAGTGCTGAGAGCGAGCTAACATCTGGAGATATCTCAAGAAGCCAAGGATCGCTGTGTTCGAACGAGACGGAGAGAGAGAGAGAGCGAGAGAGAGAGACCTGGTTGCGTTGGACATTCGTGGGAGGGAAATCTGGGAGTACTGGAAGGGGTGGGCCAAAGATGGGAAAAATGGAGGCGCAGAGGAGCCAGGCAAGACATACACGTCGAACCAAATGGTCGCTGATCCTGCTACGCTGAGTGTGTTTTGCCGGCCCTCTTGAGCCAGCGCGCGAGGGAGAGCGGTGGATCGCTTTCTTCTTGGCACTGCCTGCCGGTCGTTGTACTGAACGCGGCACCCGATAAGTTGGGAGCGGTATTAGGCGATGAAAAGCGGCCGAAAGCTGGTCGAGCCATCCTTGCTCCTGGGGCCTGCCTCTCAGCTGCCATGGACATGGACACACTCTGCCATAAGTTCCAATTGGTATATCTCGCCGAGGGATGCGTGTTGGTTGCTTAATCTGGACGACGAAAAAGAGTCAAGGGGAAGGTGTAAGGAATTTATGTAGACAGATAACGAGATTAAGAATGAAGTGCCTTTGAAGATCGCCATGGCGGCAGAGGATGACGGCACCGGCGAAGAATGCACGTGACATTTATTGCCAGCAAGAACGATCTCGAGTTCTGTTAATAGGTTAGGTTGCTGTAAGTCATATTCAAGAGGTCCGGGGGACTCGGAACTAGACGGTTTCCAGTTAGGATCCTGTTGGTCTTGTAATTGCAGATTATGATTTATATTCAAGGAGCAACCACCACCGCCGCTGAGCTCTTACGAGGTAAATGCCAAGACGTTCGTATCGACCGAGTTCACCGTGTAGGCTGTACTCAAAATGCCACAAAACGAGACACCTTTTTTACCCACGGAGTCTGTCAAACATATTGCTAATACGCAGTGTCCCGGAAGACTATACACGCATAGTTGCAAACCTATAAACCTCTTTGGGGCACCAAATACACTGAAGAAAACTGCCCGAAAATCCTTTGGTTATAGCAACGACAAGAGCAGGCAGCTTTGTACAGTGCAGAAGCAGAGGCGATCGATTTTACGAGAACGCCCTCTGGAGACATTGAAACCTACTGCCACGATCCGGTATAAACGATGTATCAAACTGTATTCGTGTCCTGCGTAGATAATCTACTCTAGCCACCACAGGGTACCGAAAAGATAATGCAGAACACTGCCCGATGAAATATCGGGAGGAGAAATCCACACCTCCGTCCCTGCGGTGTCGTCGGCAGGATTTGAACCTGCGACCCGGGACCTTTACATATCCCGCCACCGGCGTCTAGCTTGCTGTATCCCTAGATACCATAGTAAAGCAGTGGCACTACATCGTTCCAAATATACCTCGAGCCTCGTTGCTGGGTATATCTCTTTCAGCGACAGCTTTCACAGATAGCGGCGTCCCTTTCCCTCGCCGTGTCCGCATATCGTAGCAACAGTCAACGACGCCAGGGACGAACGGGCCTGAACGAAACGCCGTCCATGCGGGCAATTTTTTCCGTGTTTTTTTCGGGTTCTACCTTCGTCGCAATCAGCAATCGCAATCCCCGCAGAACAGTGATAGGCGGTAGTTTAATAGTGGCTTTAAACACTGCCGTCGTCGACACCTCTTGTTCGTTGAGTTGTCCCTGTTCGGCTTCCTCTCCGCGCTCTCCCTCACCCGCGTGCCAGGCTTTGCAGGAGTGCCGTGCTCTGCGCCCGGCAGAGTCATCGGCATTCCTCGAAAATGAGCTCGCTTACTTCGTGGCGAGCACCTACCCACCTCGGCCCCACCGACAATCGCCCCTCTCTGGGTCTGTACATCTTCGCGCTTACAGGAACGCCCCGTACTTTACGCCTTACGCTAACAGCTTCCTTCCCTGCGACAGCTTGCGGTGCCGGGCACCACTATCGAGGTCGCCTCTGCCTAAGGAAGCCCCCGCCGGAAAGCTAGCTAGCCAGCGGGCCAGCCAGGCACACGTGCGCCAGCCGCCTGCTGCATCGTGGCGGGTCGGCCAGCATTTCAAGCAACGTGGGCGACACAGGGTGCGCCGCGGGGGGGTTGGGAGTTGCATTTTCTTCTACTACAACTACTGTTACTACTGATGGCGCCATCGCCGCCACCTCTGCCGGAACACGAGCCGAACTTAGTGGTTTTCGCCGCTTCAAAACGCCAGGAATTCGCTGAGCTGGTGGAGATGTTTTGCTGCTTGATCTTATTGCGTCGTCTCATGATGCGGGACGGTGTATCGTTGGGACGCCGCCGACTCGGCCGCACCTCGGCTAGCCCGCATCTCAAGCTACAAGCTCTCTCTCTGTCTCTCTCGTCGTTCGCCGAGAAAGCCCGCTATCATGGATCCTACCACACTGTTCGCGCTGGCTTCGCCATCAGCTGAACACCAGCACCTCTCAGCACAGGGAATGCCGCCACTCCGATGTATCGGCAAGTATCTCGCTATGGTAGCAATAGCTCGATTCGACTGCGGGCGCTAGCGAAAGGCGTGGGTGTCATCTAGCTTTGTAGCATATATATATATATATATATATTATATATGTATATATATAGTTTCCACTTTAGGCACAATTGCGCACGGCAACGTCACTTGTTTATTTCGACACCGGAGACGGCATTCATACGAGTTTTTCCCGTTTTCTGTTCCGTTAATGGCAACGACGTATAGTGACCAGGGCGGCGTTCCCTTCAACGAATATCCCCAACATCGTCTCCGACGTTCGCGTCTCATTGTTCCTTCCTTTCCGAGCCTGATTTTCTCCACGGGTTGGTATCTGCGCGATTATTTCCATCGTGTTGTGTGTGTGTGTGTTGTTGAATGATCTCAGGCCCGGGCTAATGCGGGCATAAACAAGGTCACCGGTGTAGGGAGCTCACGCCGCGAATCCCCTGTTACTCACTCAAACTGCCACCCTCATCCGCGTCTCTCGTTCGCCGTCAATACACGGGTTGTTCCGGGCGCGCAATCTGCACCTCGGTCGAGTTCTTCGTATGCAAAAGCGATTGTACGTGGTTCGTTCTTGTGGTCGGACTCCTTTGCCGCTGTCAGCGTCGCCGGCTCGACGTCGTCGGGCTGCCCCCTGCCCTTCAAAACGGTGCGCACCGAGGCGTTCCTGAGCGTTTGGGCTGCGTCTCGGTGAACACATCGCGAGATGAACGCCACGCGGTTGCCGCTACGCAGCTTGTGTGCCGTCAAGTGTGAGACCGTGGATACGAAGGACGAAACACGAAAACCAACGCAACGATTGCTCTCTCTCAGGCTTTGCGCGACCCTTCGTCGCCGATCGACAGGCCGGTCGCGGCAGGGGTTTGCAATTGTTCAGATGTCTTAAATAGGACAGGACATGGGTGTGGATGGGGGAGATGTACTCAAAGGGCCACAGGCACCGAGGCAGGGACACGACGGCAGGCGTGGAAGAGTAACCGTTACGGTTTATGTGGGAAAGGATTTCGCTCTTGTGTTGCACGCTCGCTCGCTCGGTCGTTGTTACGGTCTCTCTCGGTCTTTGTTCTCTGGGTATCACCCTCTCACTGGGTAGCCGAGCCTGCGTGATGCGGGCTCACGGAGGTTTAAGCAGTTAGGTCGTCGTGTACGGCTTCACGCGGTCTGGATTCGATAGGGGTTGAGATCGGAAGTGACCCGCAGAAGTCTGCGGGCAGACGCAAGCAGTCGAAGGGCAGACGTAAGCAGTGTGCTAGCTCGCGAGACATCGGAGAAGAGCCTGCCGTGCGGGGCACACCCGCACGGCAGGCTCTTCTCCGGCAGGCTCTTCTCCGGCAGGCCCTTCTCCGGCAGGCCCCTGACGCCCCCGTAAGAAGGGCCCGTTCAGAAACAACTGCGGGTCCGGCCATCTTCCACCCCCTATAGAACTGCAAATCCCCAAAAGAAGAGGTGAACCTGAAAGTTTTTCCTGCGACCGGGACAGTAGCTTGGCCTCCGCTCCGCCGCTGCTGCGGCGGCGGCTGCCGGTACGTTCGTGATTGTCGTCAGGGGGGGGAGGGCGCCGATCATCGGAGCTTGTTCGATGTGATAGAGCGAGAAATTACAGCAAAAAAAAACCGCTACCAACACCGCCACAACACTGCTACCGAGACTATTGTAACTATCGACACGGCAAAACGGACAAAGATAATGAACCAAGCTGAACAGCGTACCAGCCCTGCGTAACCTGTGCGTTAGTGCCGGTGCTCCTGCCGTCACCATTGGATTTGCCTGATATCCCATCGGCGTCATCCTTGAGACGAGAGAGAGAGAGAGATGTTTTTTTGTTCACTATGGGAGAAGACCCGTAATTGTGGAAGTCACAATCATCAGCGGTAATAAGCGGAGATGCCAAAGACAATAATGGGCATTGTGATGCTGAAGTTTGGCTAGAACGGCTGAGAGCAAAGGAGAGCGAGAGTGAGAGAGAAACAGTAGGTGTTGCTTGGACGACTCGACTATTATGTCTCGGAAGCGTTTGAAAAATAAGAAGAGGAGAGGAAAACCCGCGGAACCAGACACAGGCCATAGATAGTACACACACACCCTATCTACGGCCTGTGTCTGGTTCCGCAAAAATACGCGGGTTTTCCTCTATATATATATATATATATATATATATATATATAGGCAAATTATAGCGCGGAGCAGGTAGATCCCGTTAAAGGAACAACCCAATGACTGGTTATCCAATATCTGACCGAGGAATAAAAGAGCAGGTGAGCCCCGTTCAAAGAAAAATCAAACCATGTGTTGTATGTGGTGACGAAGCCGGGGAGGCCTCCGATGTCGACCACATAATTTGTACCAACATGTAAACTAATCCAATTGTAGTGTAACCAATCCAGATACTCCAAAAGGGGAGGGAACACTTTTCGTCAGAGCAGTAAATGATCAACGGAAAGATCGGACAGTGCCAATCAGATAATCTTGTCTGTTTTTCGTTTTGACAGCGACGCGTCGTCAAGGCCGTACTATCGTGAACACACGATGTGAATGGGAGGCCATTCATTCTCATTGATATGTGCCTTGGTGTATCTCGGGTGCAGAAATAGGATGGCTCAGGCGAGTAGGGTTTACGGCGATTCGTTGCTTCTGGGCATCGCTAATGATTACGAAGGGTGTCTCTCCTCTGAGGTATTCGACGTGGTATATGTTGCTGTTGAGGTATGTGTCCTCCTCAACAGATACTTTCTCGCTTGTATTTCGTCTACTAAATCATGTATCTATCTATCTATATATATATATATATATATATATATATATATATATATATATATATATATATATATATGGCCGGAGAGGCATGACCATCTCTCAGCCTTGAAAGCTGTTCTGTCTATAAATAGCTGCCACTGTAAATACTCATATACGAGCGACAGCAACAATGACACAAACTGCTGCACAAACTCAGTCCCCTCGTCCGCAATCGCTTGTTAACGGCAACAATAGAACTATATACGAGACTCGGCCACTAACGGCAGCGTTTTACCGGTAGAAAAACGCGAGGCAAACAACAGCGGATCGTCATAACCACGAATGAATGACCCATCCATTGTGTTTAGGCGTGTCGGCTTATGTTTCATATGTAACGCTTGCACACGTGTGAGCATATGTCACACAGTACACAGCGTGGACAGAGGGCGTGTTGTCGATGCGGCGTGATCCCAGCACGACACGATGATGAAGTCGGCGATAAAAAGAAGCATTTCGACACGTCCGTTCCGTTGATTGTGTCCGGTATACGTCGAATGGGGGTGGCAAAGAGTCACGGCCCCTCCGGGGCTCTGCATTAGGCCGCCTTGCATTTCGCTGTTTCATAATTGACATAAAGGCGAGAACAGTCACGATGACCGCTGTGTGGATAGCGATACCACACATAACGTATGGCGGCAGGAACTCCCCGAAACTTCAATGCTGACAGAAGTAATCCCACGATCGAGCAACCTGCATTAAGTGAACATACACTCGGAGACATCGGCAACGGTGAAATTACTTGGGGTGATCCTGGACGAAGGGAACGATATGCGGTTGATGTGGTATCCCAAGGACGCGTGTCTCAAGGACACATTGGGTGCGGCGTCCTGACCCTGATGGTGTTGTGAGAAAAGTCGTTCTTTCTGCGCCGCCTGTCATATGGTGTACTGGTCGGTTTACACTAAATCATCGATACAAAATGTCTTCTCTTGTCTCTGTCGCTCCGCATCTCTGCCTGCCTACCGAATGCGTGGCCGGTCGAAACAACGCCACGTGCAGGACGAATCAGAACAAGGACAGCCCGGGAGGATGTTTATTACGGCCTACTTGGCCTGCTCGCATTTTCGCATCGTCATAAGCCTAATCGTGACCTTGGCAGCGAGCGCAGGCTGAATATCCTACCCAGAGCTTCTCCGTGTTCCCTTGCCCCTCGCCCCAAGCCAATTGTCGACCTCTGTTCTCAGTAACCACAGTGGCTAAGCATAGCAGGCGTAACTTTGCTTTGTTCTAGACCGCCTCGTACCTGGCAATGATCCACAGATGGAGATAAAGCACTCGGAAGGACTCTCCGAAGCGTCTGACGGGATCTGAACGCAAGTCATATATGTGCCTCCTGTCTATCTATCAAGGACGCTCACCACTGGACCATCTATGGTTCAGGGTCCAGGGTTCAGGGACCATCTAGGGTTCTGTGAAGTAACGTGGCATTCAGGACGTTTATGATGCATCCCGTTTAGCTCGACGACCAGACTTCGATGAGGACCACCCTTCCCGATCTGACATGAAAGGTGTGGTGCGAAATCGTTGAAGGAAGACGGCCAGCAAACAGTGCGGGAATTAGGCGCAAAGATTGATGTCGGTTTCCGAAATGCGTCACACTAGGATTGCAAAGGATATACTGAGAAATGCTGGAAAATGATCAGACGGTAAGCCACCACGTTCATATATGACGTAAACCACACCCTTGGAAAAGAAACGGCCCCATTGACTCGCCAGGTCCACAGCGCACGATCTGTGAAACTGAACGACCTCGACTGCGAGGTTATCACCGTATTACCCGCAGTATTCAGCGGATACTGCGTCAACGTACTGCGCCACTTTTTCTATTCTCTGGCACATCATTTGCAAGGCACACCAGCTCCAGCCAATGGGGACGACCTGAAAACATGACTGGACAGCTTTCTTGACACGAAACCAAACCGACCTTGAAAAGAAGGCAGCTATGCATCAGCTTAGAGACGCATGAAGGTATGATGGCGAATATACAACAGATAAATCAATGAAGGTATAGGAGATAAGAGTACCCCTTGCAAAAATCTTATAGCCAAACCTAATACAACCTTATATTTAGCCTCGGAGAGTCAGCTTCGAAGGGCGGACGTGACTTCTACCAAGAAAAAGCGCTTCACAACCATGCTACCCATGTTGGTTTCTATACGTGCGTAACGATCCCTATCTACAGAATGATTTCGTGATGTGTTCCCTCGTTTCTAAAGGGCGGTATCTCATGGTTCTTGGCCTTCTTCATCGAACACACAACTCTTTCGGATAGGCTGTTCTTTTTAGCACCCTCACGAGTAAATGACAGAATGATTCATGTGCAAATCTGTTGTGAAGATTCCCACGATCGGACAGTCGGCTCTTGATACTAACATCTGAGATAAGCGGTTGAGCATGTCTTCAGAGGACTAAGAAGGAGGACTAGGATATCACAAAAGCGAAATCGGGGAATCGAACTCCGGAGCTCCTCTCTGCCGAATAAATCCATTCTCCCCTCAGCCACAACGCCACGACGCCCTTCTCGACACTTCGCTCGGCTTGCTAGGGATCGGTCTGCTTTCATTTTTGGAAACAACATCGTCACACGGGAATGGTGACTAGAAATGATTAGCAACGATTTTTGGAATAGAAGACTATCGAAAAAGCGATAAAATTGATTAAAAAAAAACAATTATTATTCTCCAACACAATGACTACAAAAACATACAGGACTATAACTATAATGCTCACTTGTGCTCTAGCCGAAATAAAGACGAGACAACGCTAGCTCGGCTCAATGACCAACAAAGCACAGCTATTCCGACAAAGAATAAATTCGAGTTTGAATCTCCCGGCCGAGTGGATCGGCAGTCTGTACAGATATATAAGACGCCTTCAGTTCATTATTCACGGTGACGTCGACAGCTCGCGAATATTGTTGCCAAATTGCTCAGTTAGTGGACAAGATTTAGGCCTCTGCGAAATCTAGCAGGCATATTGTACAGCAGCAGCGGGTTCGACAGTCCCCACAATATTCCGTTATGTTCAAGGGACTCATCAGAGTGTTGTTGATTGCGCTCCTGCTTGTCGCAGTGGCCGCCAACACAATGACTACGTCATGCAAGAATGGTGGCTATTGTGCCTCAAGCTGTCCTCTGGAGTATGAGGAGTATGTAAGCTCCGAATGTCCGCCTGAGGAGTACTGCTGTGTTAAGCTAGTGTACTAGCACAATGATGATCCAGGCTGCAGGATCTTCAGCGCTAAACGTTACACCTGCGAGCAAAAACAAATAAACCCCAAATTATTGTAGTGGACTTGAATCGTTTGTCTGTCTCCATCATAAATCGTAAGGTGGAAATAAACAACGAAGTATGCTCGTAGCTAGCATTATGTGGAATAGGGAAAGTCGCCCTTATAAACGGAGTCGCCCCCAACTTCCCTCCTCTTGCAGAAGGACCACTCGGATCTTCGATTCGTCGGTAGTACACGTGCATGTACGTACTTGAACACCCCTCCCTTGAAAGTCTGTAGCAGTAATGCAACTAACTAATGCTCAAAGACGGTGGCTAATTCGAAGCCACCCTCTGCATCGCTGGTGCCACATGTGAACATGGGGTTGAGGCTTGCTCCCGAAAAAATCCTTTAGAGTCACTAAGTGCTCCGGGTGACTAAACCTATGATTGGACAATAGATTCACACATCATATTTTACGCATGTCTTATGCCGCGGGCCATCGCTGCGACGATCGACCTGCTGTCCTATTTTTATTTGCGGACCGACTCTCTAAGCCTTAGACATTTAACGTCCACGGTGTTGCTTTTACATTGCTTCACGAGACGGACAACCCCTAAATGCAATCTGCAACAGACCCCTAAATGACCACGGGGAGGATTGAAGCCGCGTTTTCACCTTCGCGTTGCACCCCTGGTAGCAAGGCAGGCGCAACCAGTGCACCACCGCCGGGAGCTCGACGAGATCTGCTCTATCTGAGCTCTGTCTATTACAAACTTACACACGAATATGATCACAGCACAAACAATGAAGTTGGCTATTTGGCGTAGAATCAAACATTTCCCATCACCGATGCCCGTGGCGACACTATTTCTTCTGCTGGTTATCACATCAGCGGGATATGAGGAGACATTGAATATGCCCACCATTTCGATCTCCTTGCTTGCAACAGCTCCGGTTTGTCATTGCCCCTCTCAATGGCAAATTACTCTCGGACTCATGCGAGCTCACCGGTCCATCGGCCGCCTCGTCCCACCAGATCCATCTGGCCGGATCGATTGCAAAGAACAACTGAGCATTAACGGCATCCACGAGGCGTGAGCCTCTCGGAACCTCGGGATCGCGCCTACGGTAGGTGGCAGCCCGGTAGCCGGTAGGTGGCCGGTTCGTAATATCCTGTCAGTTGATGCAGGGTCAGGGGGAGGGGGGGGGGTTGCGACGCCCGATCAACTGGGGTGAGAAGAAGGAAGCCGGCAATGTTTACCTGTTTGCCTGCTGCAAGCGGCTGATATTAACTACCCCCGGCGTCGGCACTCCGGAGCGTTTAACCTCGTTTCCGACGCCCCGCGCGCACACATCACCCCAGACCCTCCTCGTGTTGAATGCAGGACATATAGGAAATAGAGACGGCCTCCTCTCGGGCCGGTCATCGGGTGTGGTGGTTGGTCGCGGCTGGCCGTTAGGTAGCCGCGACCTGTGAGACAGCAGGCAGCCCATAGGAAGTTGCCTAAGCAGCAGTTCCTCCGGTGTTGGGGCTCTTCCATACACGCACACACACGTGCACATATATAGACGACAACGCTAGACGATGACGGTAGCCTCCACGGTGGGCGAATTGCACCGCAGGCCAGACTAGCCAAGGCGGGCAGGATGACCTGCTCGGTGGCTGCCACCGCTTTGATTTCCGGACGCCCGCGTTTCGGACGACAGTATCCCATCAAGGGGCATTAGCGCCACGATCTTCTTAGCGGTAACCTCTGGCCGACCTGACACATATTCGTTACATTGCCGACGTGAGGGTTTATGGGGGGGGGCGCCAAGCCAACCCCTCACGGCGTTACAGTGACTGTGTATCAGGTAGACGTGATGAAGAACACTACACGGCACAAGGTTATTCTCACTCTCTCACAAACACATACACACACACACGCACTTATGTTGGTGTTATGTTGTCTCTTGACAATAGAACAGCACCGGAACCCGATCCGCAGTGGGACAACTGCCCTGTAGCATGCCATTCAGCCCGTGTATCGTCATTGGAGGTCGCGGAGGACAAAGAACACATGGAATTCTCCTACCGTCGTTACGAAGCCATGATGAGCGAGTACTACGGTCGAGTGTGGGAAAATTGCAACGGTAGGTATAACTGGCGGCTCAGTCGATCCAACATTCGACACTGCGTTTTCTGGAAGCAGTTACGAAGTTCCACTCACATGGCATGGGGCAGGTAAAGGTATATCCGCATGTATTCGTCCAGATCTGAGGTATATGTGCGATCTCAGGTGATACCGACTTGTAATTTCGAGTTCAGTAGGATAAGGCGCATTTATATTGATGACGTACTGTAAGTATTCACTGCGTCGTGATCTACGTGGCGTATTATTTGTGGTTGGAGTTGTGCATCTGTAGTATGCTAGAATCGCAGTTCCATTATAACGAATGAGTCAGTCAATGAAATTAAGAGTTAGCAGATGCTCTCATACTGACAATGATATAGCGTTTTAGTAACTTTAATACATTATGTTCACAGACCTTATGCATGCGTCCATTTCGGCAGAGAACGTTACCACGCGATTGATCGCTGCGACGCGCTCACAGGATGGATGATGCTATTAATAATTCTTATTAATAGCGTTCGATTCTAATAAAATTCTGCGAGCAAACGTCTCTGATCATTTGGTAAGCTTGATTGAATTTTCAATTACAACTTTTCACGAATACTTTACATGGGAGGTTTTTTTTTAAAGCTAGAAATGCTGTATTTGCAAACCTCCAATTGAAATCATGCGGGTCGGTAGACATAATCAGGTATATGTATAATAGGTCACCTCGACAAAGATTCATTTTGCAAGCGTTTCGTCGTTTTGAACGTCCGAAGAGTTTCAACAACAGCCATTGCATATGGCTCTTCCCACAGCCGGAAGACTTTCGCGTCTCTGAAACGCTGCCGACCACTATCCATCTCTCCGCGACATTCACGTACAGTGTTCGCACCAGCGCAATCTTTCTCGCTCCCTCTATAGAGTCCCTACACTCTGTCCGCGTCTGTCGCGTCACGAGACCCGGGGGTGCAGCAAGCGGCGCCGGAGGAGAGACGCGGGGGGGGACACCAAAATTAATACGGGGACGGCGGCGCTCCGAGTCGGGCCGACTGCCTTGAACGGGAGCGGGGGGGCGGGGGGGGGGGGGCGAAGGCAGAAGGGCAGCGACTCCCAGTCCACACCCTCCCGGTGTGAGATGTGAGTCCACTCGTGTGAGTGACCAAGGTATTCTGTGGTGTTCCACCTAATTGGCTGCAGCTGAGCGAGAACAATGCCCTGACGGCGTCCCGATTCGCCGTGGATTGTACCCACCTTAGCCAGCAGCCGTGTTCTCGTACGGCGTCAGGACAACAAAAGCATACCCCCTGCGGAACCCCTAAACCCCCGACGGTCCCGTCTCGTTCAGGACACAACGCTAGCAGCAGTAGGTGCAGGACGAGCAGAGAGGCAACTATCCCAAACCACAGGGCAAGGGGGATACGAAAATAGATAGGGGAGAGCGAGAGAGAAAGAAAGAAAGAGAAAGAAAAAGAAAGGAAGAAAGATAGAGAGAGGCAGAGAGAGGGACCAAGGTACAACGGAGGAGCAAGCTAAGAAGGCTTCATTCATCCATTTGCCCATTCAGGACGGCCAGGGTAAAACAAGCTGGCTAAGCCAGTGAGCGTTTCTTCTTCGTGTGCGTAAGGCCGATGGTGGTATAGCTAGCAGGGAGCGGCACGGGATCACTTTTAGGCGGAAGCCAACGCAACGATACGGGGCAGACTTTAAATATCCCTGGTAGAGATTGAGCGACTGCAATTCGTTACGAAATGTCGCCGGAGAGACTACGCATGCTGGCTTGTTAATTTGCATTGAGGAGAAGTAAGTTAAGAGACGCTTTTGGGAATTGCAGGTGTTTGATTGTGAGTGTGTGACTTCTGGATAATCCAGTGATGGATCGGGACGCATGCCTTCAATGCTGAGGTGGGTGACAAAATGAAATTCTTCATAATATTAAGTTAATATAATAACAATCATATTAATAATAATAATAATAATAATAATAATAAATCATCTTTACGCATATCGGAACTGCATGCTCGACAAAACTGGCATGCGACAGATTGAAATTTCCTTTTTTAAATATCTGTCTGTCTAACCGGTAAATAGCCAAAGTCAAGTCTCAGAATATATATGTATATCCGCATTATCGACAACAGAACCTAAACGGGACGCCTGGACGCTACGCGTCGAATTAAATCTCAAATAAAAAAATATCGACGAGGTGAAATCATAGTTGGGACGCCACAACGCCAGGAGATGCCGATGTCGACTTCTAAAGCGAAGAAGCCTTTAAATTGATTCGCTCGCTCGAGTAAATTTAGGGCATGTCTCTTTTTTTTTGTGTGTTGTTGCCACCCCCGCCCGCCAGCAGTCCGCTCGCAGCCAGATGAAAGACGATGCCGGCATCATACAGCGGGAGCCGTATGCTCACGCGCCAAGGGCCTGGGGCCCCTTCTTGGAACGGCTGGCCTCTTCACTTATCACTTTTGACGCGTTTGCCGAGTGCTCTGCCTCGGAAACGCCGCGCCGCCCCATTGGAACGACACAACATTTTCCTCGTGACCAATCGAGTCGAGCGTGCCTGCCTGCCTGATGGTTCGACGTTCGCTGCGTTCTCCTACGCGCCTGCACGCCTCTGAGCTAGGCTAACAGCTGGACGCTCCCACATCGACGTTCGAGAAACGGCGTAAAACAATTGGGAAAGATAAACGCCTTGCAAATACCCTGACACGGATCGGCCGACGAAAATCGGCGAAAAAAATATAGGGCCAACATATAAACGATTCGTGGCGCTGGTGAGCGGCACGCGGAGCGCGTTGCTCCCCTCGTGCGAGCTACAGACATCGGGATGCTCTTGAGCTGCTCCCTGCTCTGCGGCCTAGAGACCGGCATCGAAATATGGCAGGGACGTCTTGCCTGGCTAAAGGGCACCTTAGTTGTTCCTTGTCTGTTCAAATGTTTACTGTATATATATATATGTATATACTAATGCTTCTGCTTACGGCTACAAGACTCTGGACCTGTTGTGCGTGGCCCACCGATTCAGGCTCGTAGCTGCACGTCAGACGATTGCTACAGATGAAAGTGTTCCGCAACGACGCTGCATAGATTCTCACGACTTGCGGCAATTTTTTCTTTGATTTTTCGCTCCGCGCGCCATCTCCAGCGCGAAACACAGATCTGGCAGAGCTGCCCGAAGAGCAATCCTATTAGCATATGTATAGTGTTCAATTCTGAGTGGCTGAGTAAAACGTGTCGTCATCGTGTATTCGAACGCGGGGCGAAATCCCGGCAAGAATCCCGGCGGATTTGTTCTACCCGTTGACTCGGAATCCGCTGTGTTACGCGTCGCCGAATAATTTCCTAATGACGTATATTGCATTAACAGACCTTACCTATACTGTAACGCTTTGAGGACTGTCTTACGTGACAGGCGGTTCGTTGACTGTTTAGCATTTTAGCTTTTCAATCTCGGTTTTCGACCCGAGCCGTATTCTTTGGCTTGGGGACAGCCCGCATCGGTCAAGCTGACATCTATTCCCTTTACCTGTACGAGACAACTTGACAGGTTCGCCTGCAGAGGCGACGCGACCACTTGTCGAGAGCACGATGTCGAATACATTTCAATCACGGCTGTTGACAGGCGATCCTTCAACAACGGGAGTCCCTTCGCATAGTACCTACCCATTGGCGGGCTATTGTGTCCTGCCAGTTGGCCAAGCGCATTGCAGAACGTCGGGCCGTAGACGGGCAATTCTGGCTGGTGATCGACAATTCCGCTATGGCGTTATGCTCTGCGAACGATTCCGATTATGTGTGACACCTACGTCGACGCAGCTCAAGCATTCTTCATCGAACAAACCGAAACTCAGCCCAATGATTATCAATCATGTCGGCTTTGAGGTGCAGACAAGAAGATGGTTCGATTAGCTTTGAGATGAGAATTCGATTTGCTTGTCTAGATTGTTGTAGATATCCCTACGATTGCGGTAAGCATTCATAGACATATGATGTACGGTGGCTGGCGTCAGCCAACACGAAAACAACTGCTCGCATGAGACCCCCCCAATCTCCCAATAGGTCTTTGAAGCTGGCCATCTAAGCATTGCAGAAACTGCAGTTGCTTCCGTAAACCAATAAGCCAATTGACCAATTTACCAAGACCTGTCATCGAAGGGGCAAAGCTGGCTGAACGTCAGCAAGTGAGGAGAGGCAAAGAATGATGGCTTCAGTAGATATGTGTATATCAGAGCCATGACTCTAAATGTAGCATTCGTATACATATAATAGCGTTCGCATACATCACATTAGTGACATCTAGGAACAGAACTTAAGCATCGTAAAGATTGCAGTTCCTTTAATAAACCAATACACCTTCACTTTCCCTTTACATAGAATAACGATGATAGCATTATAGCTCTCAAACAGCAACATTTGCATTTAAAAAAATGGCCGGCTTACGAAGCTGCAATGCCGAAACCAGTTGTGCCAGTTGTGGACTGAATTAGATGTTGCGTGAACATCTGCCCGGAACATTTACTTATTTTTGTTAGCTAATACGCAATACGAAGATAGCATTAGAAAATTACTAGGATATGAAAAAGGAGAGACGTTTTGACTCCCAACATGATCCCTGTCGTCTGTTTCAAATGTCACTGCCCCCAGATGACTTGCCATGACAGACACGCCTCGGCGCCCTTGTCTAGTAGTTTAGTATCGCTTCGAGAACCTATCGTGTCTGGTTATGCTAGACTTACCTGGGCCTTTCTCGAACAGAACCCATGTGGCCGTTGGCAAGGCAGTGCTAACCCGGGTCCCACCCAGCCAAACGACGATTTCTGGGTATCGAAAACCCATGCTTATACGCCTGATTTACTTTAGAGGAGAAACATTATGCTGACGGAAGAGTGGTAGCAATCTGCGGTAGATCTGTAGCGTTCATTTGGTCAAACGCGTCTACCTCGGACGTCTCAACAATTTCCTTTCAACACACTCAGTCGCCCTCAGCCTCTTCTTCGAATGAGGCTCTCATACAAGGAAGAGTACATTATCTTTGAAAGTAAAAACGGTCACACCACTTTTGCCGTTATTCCACATCCATCCAGATCGTTCAGTTCGGCCAATTTTCACTTCTGCGTTCGACAATTGCATTGTAGAAATTACAAATATTTCACGCTGTTAGAGAGTCTGCCCCATGAGTAACGTGGATTCAGAAATTTGCCTTTTTTCAACGGCTTTCTCCCCTTTCAGAGAACGGAACGGGTTGAGGCGTCTCTTCAATAACCGGTACCCTGATATGCATGACAAGTCAATTTATGCTATTTGGACAACGTTGGTTCTGTACTGTAACAACGTATTTAGCGGTGCAACGTAACTGGGCTGTGCGCGCCGCAGAATTCGCTGGGTTCACAGATTTCACGTCATCATCGTCATGTCACTATCCTGATCTCTGAGCACACGAACTGCTAGCAGCTAACGAAAACGAGAATGATTCAGTGGTCTGTTGGCGGCCTTCGTCCGAATTTCCCCTCAGGCTGTTCGATTTCGGTTTCGTCACCTCTCTCCACGCGACTCGATTCCTCCACGAACGGTCCCCAAGCAAAGCCCCCCGCTGGCTTCCAGGGCCCTTGGCCTTAGGGGGGCCTGCTTGGGCAGGCCGGAGATTGCGGAGGATCGGCTCCGATATATGAAGAGAGATCGCGGGATCTGA
The DNA here is from genome assembly GCA_019614645.1 of Stratiolaelaps scimitus. NCBI lineage: Eukaryota > Metazoa > Arthropoda > Arachnida > Mesostigmata > Laelapidae > Stratiolaelaps > Stratiolaelaps scimitus. Next base: position 1,299,292 of record JABWDB010000033.1, on the reverse strand, counting down.
CAAGAAGACCGCGGGCACAACCATAGGACCATTTTCGTTCACACCTCGACTGACTACGTTTGCACTGTCATCAACAGACAGAGCAGGTTGTGACGTAACGGCACACCTTGCTATATATATATATATATATATATATATATATATATATATATATATATATATATATATATATATATATATATATATATATATATCACATATACGCATTCAAAGGCTGTGGACCGCGTCCGGATGAGTCTCCAGACACTGGAAGCCACAACAATTAAACCGTTACCTTGGTTGTCTACAGCGGCCTGCTAAAAACTGCGGCGTCTAATCAGCTACATCGCATTCATATATCGTATATATATTGTCAGGAGGAGCGACTGTATATTGTAGGATTTCTACTGGCATAACCCATGAGTAGTGCTCCGTCGAGGGGGAAAACCTGGTGTCATTGTAGTTGTTGATGTGAGCCGTCCTGCCATTCTAGTCGCCATTTCGAGAGCGGATTTGATCTCGCAATCGGCACCGAACATCGACGAACATCATCTGAGGCATTGGTGCGTCGTTTTGCCGTACTCGATTCGCCGTTTGGAATACTGTACTGTCCGTTGATCTGTTTGCCCTTTGGCCTACCTACGTTTAAAACAGTTACGTCCTGATTCTTTGGGGAAAGCTTATGGATTAGACGCCCGTACGATTCAGACTCGTGAAAAGCTGTCTTGCTAAGTACACAGGTTAGAAAGTAGACCTTAGTATATGGCTTATTTATGACTTCATTCATGCGCTATTCTAGTATGGCACTGTTTCGGAACGATCGGGCAGACTTCCGATCAAGGATTTCTATGCAACGCATGCACAAAGATGTGATCACTTTTAGCCTGAAGTGTTTTATCTCGATTTCGACAGAAAAAGGAATCAGGACTAAATTAATGACTAGAGCTGCTTGAGAGACGTACGGACCTCGGCATGCTCCTACTGCTGTATGAACAACTGTGGATTTTTAGCGTTAAGGCGGATCCGTGCAGTTGTCGGACGATACGGACTCCCTGCCAGCTCAGAGCGTCCTGAACAGGTCTGTCTCACAGGCCACATATCGGGCGACCTGTTCTCTCGGATCCACCTTACTCCATGCTCTTCCATTTCATCTACCACTGTCTGTCGCTTCGGATAAGATCAGCTAACCAAACCAACTCGGACGAGCAAAATCTAATTTATTTCTTATCCTTCCTGGAATAATTACTATCCGCCTTAAACGGGCACCGTCTTTACCTGAAGCCCACCCGGCTTGATCTCCTTTAGCCGCCGACGTCCCCGACCTTCCCCCGTAGATATCTGCCTTCAACGTCCGGTGGATGGCCCGACGGCTACTCCACGAACGCCGTGGAACAGGAACAAATTGAAGTCCACGGCAGGGGCGTCCGCCACCCCGCTGTGCAATTACCCTTCGCCGATTACGGTCGAACCCCCGAAGCCCCCGCCGTCCGCTGCCGAACTCTCTCGGACCCCCAAGAGAATTCTTCCCGAAAAATTCTCTCTATCTCCCCCTTCTCTCCGTTTTCGACTTTTCCCCGACACGAGGGGTATCTCGTGTTTTCGCGGAGGACTCCATCGAACACCACCCCCACCAGCCCCCCCCCCAAACGCTGTCTGTTGTGCGGGTTCTCTCGTTCGCGCCCGCGAGCTGGTTGTCCCGTACCGTCGATGCCGGCCGTGGCGACAGCCGCAGCGCCTTTCATAGAAAAACGAAAAGGGACGGTCGAAACTCGCTGTGTGATGACGATGATTCTGATGGTGATGATCTCATTTTCAGTTTGGGCATAAACGTGATTACCATCCAAATTGGACCCGTTCATTACGTTCGGCGAGGCCGTTATGAAGAAAGCGAGTCGAGTGCGGAGCTCATGCTCGCGTTGTCTCCGATTGTGCGCGAGGTCGCGCGGGCGAGGGGGCCGCCGTTTAGAGAGATTTCCAATGGGCGATTCCGAGGACTCGAGGACTGAACAGGATTCAATGGAAATCCAACATATTTTTATTGAATATTGAATGTTCCGGAGCGAGGGGCGAAATGACGCCTATAACGATATACGGGAACTGGTCGACGTGACGTTTGCACTGCAAATTAATTGTTGTCGTACCATATATATATATATAATTGATAGCATCCGTGCTCGAGCGATCTGTATTTACTGCATTGTACCATTGTGTTTAACAGTTCGGCCAAAATACATTCTATTCAAAAAATTCTAGCTGTGCTATCCGCAAAGCCCGATACCTCAAACAGGTCCAAGCCCCCCCACTAACACTTCTGGACAATATTCGTTCTTGTCCTGTGCAAGATCCGTGTACCACCTCTCAATAATTATCGTATGCTTATACTTCGGCATAGTTCGTATGTTGCAGTCCTCCCGTCGAAGGCAGCCAGCAGCAACAAGGCAGGCAAGAAGAATCGGTGAAGAGCGTTATTTCGCGTTAATGATGGCCGAGCGCTGTGAATCCCGATCCCGCGCGGCATCCGCCGTCTAGCGCCGCTCGCTAAGAAGGACGCATCGCGGCGCACGATATGCCGCGCCGCACTGATAAGCCGCCACCGCCACAGCATGTCCACGGCCATCGTGCAGGCGGCAGGTGCAGAAAGCAGGAAGAAGGGGAGATAGTCGAAATTGATACTTATTGTGGCTAGGCACCCGTCTAGGTGCATGCTTATACATGCAAAGATAAGTGCTAAAGAGATGAAGGCGACGCACCTTCGACAAAGTCATCGTCGAGGACAAGTACACGAAGAAGTATGATAGAGAAAGACTACAAGAACGAGGGGATCGCTATTTACGCTGCACCATTCACCAATAGGAAGTTATGGGGCTGATTTGTTTTCATTACGCGACATCGTCCGTTGTTAATGGACGGCTCGAGTGCATGCGTGCGCCTGGTCGAGGCTGGTGCAGGCGCAATAGTGGCTAGCAAAGCGGCCACCTCCGCCTCGGATGACTGCCTCTGAACAGACCCAGACGACGTGGCATAGTTATTTCAGATACTGGTCAGCAGACAAGAAACGGCCTCAATCCCTTGGGTAGGCAGATTCGTCGGTAGGTGAACAGTGGGGTGCACTCTTTCCAAATGATAATTGCCATTGCAGAGGCAAGACGGTGGAGGCTAGGTGCGTACCTACTATATTAAACATCGGGTGGAGGGGCGATTATGACTTCATGGCGCGATGTGGGATCACAACGAAGACAAGGCAAGGGTCTTGTTCACGTTTTGTGCGACTCGGTAATTCCTTAATCGTTCTGACAACGTCTCGCAGGACCAGCAGAGACGTCGAGGGCGGTGGCCCTCATTCGTGTGCGCCTCATAACCAAGGGGGTTCTTTTTACGAAGGACTGCATTGTTGGCCCAAGTGAGTAGAGCGGTTGAGCAACCTTCACTCAATCGAACGGCGCTTCCGCACAAGTTCTCACTTGTCCTTGTTCAAGGACTTGCTCTTGTCGAACTTAAATGTGCAGTGGAGTTGAGATTTGTTAAGGTCGATTTCAGGCCCTTGGAGAAGTGGATGAGGAGAGATTAGTGACTTCTTGTTTAGGCAGATTACGTTCGACTTCGGTTCGAACAATGATTTTCAAACGAACGAAGTTGTTCAGTTTAATTGTGTCAAGGACAACTGGTTGTCAACACGCCGTTCGACCTCTCAGTTATTCGATCCAATCGCGCGATAACACTTGCAGATAGATCGATAGCTGTCTCTCTCTCTCTCGTTCTGTATTGGTCACACTTTGCATTATTTTGCCATAACCAAATCGTCACCGACTTCCAGCTAATTATTCATTAGGTGCGATTAAGTCGAAAAATACCAGTACCCTCTTTTCATAGCTGTTGTTGTTGTTGCCTCATCTCTCGAGAAATCAACAGAACTGATACTGAGCTCTTCCAGTCTCCTTCTCGCCGCTTCATCGTCACTTTCGCTATCATCACGGGGCTGATATTCGACGCACGGCCTATCTTTCATCAGATGATAGACCTACTTCATCGAGCTACCGTGGGATAGTTGCCGGCCATATCCCTTCGGCACGGCGCTAGTTCGCAACTCTCCTATATATATCTATATATATAGGAGATATATATATATATATGTCATATTCGGCAGGCGGAATTGTACTCTCCAATCGTCCCCTGCCACCGAGGCGCCGTCGTTCCCAACGAACCCATCTCCTCGACGACCATTAGCCTGTTAGCTAGCACAAGCCATGGCTTGAGTCCTTGCCTCTTCCTAGTGCTCGCTTCTACACGAATGGGCCGCCAATGGCATCTCGTTGGCGATAATGCCCAACGAGACGATAACGAGCGCAGACGCGGCCGCATCATTGGCAGTGCCCCGGCGGCACTACCGCCAGCATCAGAAACCATCGCTGGTCCGCAGCCGTCATCATCATCGGCCCTGTCATAGGCCATATTGTCAGAGGGCATTCCCCGCGTCTAACGCGGCGCCCGTCTGGGCATGTCGGTGCGTGTGCGTGTACCTGCTTTCTGGTCTATCCATCTGGTGGTGAGCGGTCTGTGCACCCACTGCTGACTGCTTCGGCCGTCCTGGACGCTGGGCCTACCACACCGACCCAGCTATTCACCCCAATTTTTCTCCTGCACACACATACACACACACACACTCTGTCCTAAGAGTTTCCGCCCCTCCGTGTCTCTGGGAGTATGGCCGTATGAGCTCTCCACTCAGACTCATCCATCGAAGGCCACCTCGAGACGAACGGGAACGAGATGTGAAGACGTGCAAGCTTTTTGCTACTACTGCTGTTGCTGCTGGGCATTGTCGCCTTCGACGCCGCGCTGAGCGCTGGAGGAGAGCGCGGACCGCGCGGACCGCGCGGCCGCCGACGCAGGCTGCATCGGCACAGACGCAGGGGCCACTGTGAGCAGTATCCTCCCCCGTGTCCTCGACGCGCCCCCTTTCTCAGGGGAGTGGTAACCGCTCGGAGGAGCACCACCAGGAAAGAGACGGCCCCTCCGCCGAGATTGAGTTCTCCCTCCGTTCGCTCTGTGGTACAAGTGGAGGAGGTGGCACGAGCAAGGAGCACGATGGCTCCTGCTGATGAGAAGAAAGGTAGAAGGGCCAGTGAGTCCTCGAGCACTGCCGTTTGGGGGGACAGCTCGAGGTGCTCAGCAGAGGGGTACGAAGCAGGGTGGTAGGGGATTCAGGCTGTTTGCAACGGGAGGATGGGGGCGGTAACCTCTTTGCTAAATGGACTCACGCCTCGGAGCGCCTGTCGCACGCCACCTGAGTCATCCCGCCGAATGGAGATGTGTGCGTGTGAAGGAGAGAGGAGAGAGAGGTATGAATCGAGTAGTATAAGATCTGTGGCCGCGCGAGTCTGTGTTGCAGTGTGTGAGAGTATCGGGAAGGCAGCAACCGTCATGAGGAGCCCAGCAAAGGTAAGGGTGGCAATATTAGCGAGCAGATAGCCGCTATACAGCTAGCTATACGACTGTGACTCGCCATCATTCGTCCGTGTGCTTCGTGCTCCTTGAGATTAGCCATCACCATCGACGCATGGCTTGCCAAATCCATAAAACTATTAGAAGCTATAGCTGGTGTCTGGTGTACTACGGAGATAGAAAGGCAGCCGTACGAGCAAGGACTATTTGCTGAGCGGTGTTGATGTGACACACTGCCGATCCCGGGGGTTTCTGCAATGCTCTATTTATATCGTGGTACGATATATGCATAGGCAAAAGGGCACGTCAATGACGAAGGGTGAAATGTAGCTCTAGTTATTATTTATGTCGTATATATATCTATATATGTATGCGTGTGATCCCTTTTCCACGAGGCGAATGAGATTTATTTCATCACACCCACTTCGTTTGGTGACGAATTTCTCTATCAAAGAACTGCACTGTTTGTGCAAAATTCGCGACAGGGTGCCCCAAGCGCACTGAGGGGTGATGCCTCAAACGCGTAAGTTGGTCAAGAGCAGTTTTTTCCCATGACTTCACATGTCACACGAATACGTAGTGTCGATTCCAAATGAAAGCTGCGAGCAATACCCAGCCACGAGGCCAGTTTTTTCGCCTACGCTTTTTTTTTAGCAGAAGACACCTCCGCTGCGGGCCTCCTGTAAATTGAACCCCCCACATGAAAAAGGCCTTCTCGATTCTTTAGCGTGAACCTATTTTGTTGCGCTTGTTTACAAGGGTCAAGCTACACGCACAATTCGCGCGCACACGAATCTTTCCGTGCTTTTAATATCTATGTGTTGATTTGAGCAGCATCGAGCTGGGTTGGCCTTGCTCTTTGAGCTGCCACATAAGGGGTCTCGTGTCTCGCACCGATGACGATCACCTCTCAACCACGCATAAGAGTAGATTCGCGCACGAACTGCCGCTGCGATAACTGCTCGTCGTGTGCGTGTGTAAGACGCTCGACGCTGTCCGCCCGCTCGACGCTAGGAGCGCGAGGAACATTGCGGACCGAAGGGCGAACGCCTATTCGTTCGCGAGTACAACACCGACGCGATCAGGTACACAGACAGCTATTAGAGCGGACATGAGCTCGACCATATTAGGTAGAGCGTACGCGCAAGCGACGACTAGCGCTATCTGTAGGTATACAAGAGACCTGACCGGACACCGGGCAAGTCCACGGTGCTACGGATACCTAGGAGGAGGGGAGACTTCGAGGAAACGATGACGCTTTATGGTCCCTCTGCGGACGGGAGGAATAGACAGACATGGAATTCTTCGGGCAGCAACCATCGGACGCTGTAGCCAACCCACTACCTGGCCACCTTCCTCGATCCCCAGCGGCTCGGGTGGAGATCATGCGCTTCGCCAACCTCGCTGTGTGCTGACCATAGGTCGGCTGCGCGTCTCAAGGTGTTTGCGTTCGGTGTGTGCGCCAGCCCCGTTCTCATGTTCGAGCGGACGCTCATGTCACCGGGAGCAGCTCTGTGGCTCAACTCGTCCTCCTCCTCACCAGTGGCGCGGTGGTGACTCGGGAGAACGTCCTGCAGCTACACACCCCACAGTAATGGGGGGGCTGCCGGGACACCGAGGCCGAGAAGTAAAGTGTGGAAGAGGAACGGTAAGTTATACTGCTGCAACTCCCAGCGGTCAAATGAACATCTGCGGAGAGCGAACTCCTCCAGGCGTGCCAAGCGTGTACGAGGTAGCCAGAGGTCACTAAAGTCGAAATCCACTTCGTAACGACGTGAAACGAGCAACGGGCTCAATTGTCTCGCAGGCGCAGCCTCATCACGTAAGTGGCAGACGCGATCCCTGTCTTCAGCGCTCAGTCGAAGGCGAAGTTAATTGTTCGTCATGACTTGGCGCCCTCGATGGTGAAGTTCCCTTTGAACGTTGACATCGCCATCTTGATACTTTTCCGTATAGGTCTAGATAGCACTTGTGGATATTCTGCACGCTTGGGAATAGAAAGTACATACAGGAGTGGGATATGAAAGTGTATTGAAGGCTAGTTGAACAAAGTTCACCTTGGGACAATGACAGAGAGTCTAGAAGTTCCAGATGGAATTTTCGGCTACTTGCTTGATTTACATGGGTAGCTCACATCCCAACTATTTATCGCAGACGTCAAACTTCCAGTGAGCTTATGAAGGCCAAATGAATGTACAGTTAGTTTTTAATTACACTGCGGTTGTGCACCACCACTTGCCCCTCGGTTTCACATTATGATGCAGTGGTAATACCGACACGATCACGAGATAGATGTCTTCTGGGCCGGCAAAATCCTACCTGCATGTCGATACCTCAGAACGATGGTTCGCCGCACAGTGGACGACCATATGGAGGTCGATGATTTGCATGGACATTATACGTATGAACTGTAACTCTAGCTGACTGCGTTATGCCCATGTTCGCGTATCCGTATGCCTCCATGGGCGTCGCCACATCGTATACGAACCCAGCGAATATCTGCCTACCGGTCAAAGAGCGCGCTGACTGCGAAACACCATTTTCAACCGACGCTGCTGCGGCTGTCCAATACCGTGCGGTCGGAACAGCTCACTGTTCACTCGCACTAAAACAGACTTCCTCCGGTGGTTGCGGGAATGGGGGGGGGGAGGCAAGAGACGTGATCCGATTTTTCAGGAAGAGAAATATTGCGCCGGCTCTTGAAGCCCCGTACGCGGTAGGCCGCCCTACCAAGGGACTCTACGCGGCACTCTCGCGAGGTCCAATGGATGATTTTAATATTTGAGATCGCCGGCCTCGTCTTCCTACCCTTGCTTTCGGCCGTTCAGGCCCGGATCCACAGGGTCGAGTCACGGAAGCCCAAGGCGCTGTCTCTAGTCCTATCCATCTCTCTCTCTCTCAATCTCTCAGAGATATATAAAGATATATATATATATATATATATATCTCTCTATTTCTGTCGACTCCTCAACGATTCCGGCATTGCTGGTCGAAATTGACGCGAGGCGAAAGAGCCTTTGACGAAACCGGACGCACGTTGAAAAACGCAAGTTTGAGCGGGGTAGCTAATATCGAACAAATGCTACTCGAACATGAACCTAACGCAGACGCCGACGCGAAACTAGGGCTAGAGAACACGGTAGCAATATGTACAAACATCCTTCCTGCTTATATAGGAGTTCTCGAGCAGTGGCTCTCGATAATGTTTCGGTTAACTCAAGGCGACTACGCCCCACAGTACCGATTTCGTATGATATGACTTCTTGACTGAGCTATAACGCTTACTGTAGAAGGCGACAATCCCGGCATTGTATCATTGTCACTGTGAAGAGCCAAGCAGAGGAATCGTTATGGTACTGAATTTTATACCGTTCCAAGGTTATCTATTGTATTTCGCAAGGTTTTCTTCCCTCATCGGTACCTATTTACATTACAGTACAAAACGAGCAATGCATATATGAATGCATGTATAAAACAATCTATTTCTCTGATACATTTCAAATAGAAACAATAAAGCACTGATATACACTCGCAAAGAAAAGGTACGTCTCTCTAGGAACAGGTTCACTAAGCATAATAGTCATCGCACAGTATCACTTACCTATGGTTGTTTGACACATATAGTGCGAGTAAAGGTAGAGGTTTATTTGTTTATTTAATGGAACTGCAGTTGCTTGTACAATGCTGCTGAAGTTCTTCCTGCACGTATGTCACGTCACCGGGTCGCCGAACTCGAACCGGAGCCCTCCGGCAACTACAGAAATGCGTAAAGCGGGCTAGATTCACGAATGCATATAGCCGTATGCGTGTCAAGACGTCATGCAAGATATAACCCAAAGAAATCTATTCAATAACGATCACGATAATTACTGACTCCTTCTCAGCAGTTCTCTCTACTCCAGAGGGACAGATCTATAAGCTCCTCCTGGTCATATCCTTTACCACAGGCGGAGTTGCGTTGCCGGCGGGAGGGCACACAGGCATACACTCGTAGAGGAACAGCCGTCCAATAAACATGAAGTTCGGGTAAGCACTCGTCGCAATTTACTCGGTGGCAATCCCTTCACGTACCGCTTGCTGCTTGGCATCTTCATTTCGTCCTGTGGTGTTATACATTGAAGGGGGGCGAGGCGTGCCGAAGCTGTTCGAAGATAGCGCATATCGTCGCTGACTGACTACGCTGCCGACCGCAGCGTAGTCTAACGTGTTGCGAATCGCTTGCGAGCCGAATGAGACCGATGAATTCGGCCGGTTTGCACTCGTAAATCGCTTGGTGACTCGCTGGTTCTGTCCTCTCCGATCGGCGGTGGGAGGGCGTCGCGCCAGCATTGCTACACAAATATATTACATGTACAGGGTTATGAAGAAATCGTTGATCAGAGGGATTTCGACAAATGGGCGAAACTTCGATCTGCTCGGCTGGCATTGAGGTTTAGGTCGGTATCGAATATATATATATATATATTATATAATAGCAGCTGACTGGCTGATATTGTAGTGAAGGTCAGTTAAGCCAATACGAGTCTGAGATACGAACAATGTAACGAGCGAGGTGAACAATCTGAAGGGGTAGTGTAAGCCTTACATATGAGGTTTTCGCACTATTTTTCAGTGAGCGAAAATCAGTTGCACCCCTACTTGTTAATCACTCTGTATATATCCCGCCTCCCCCTACCGTATGCACACGTAACGTACGACTATATATATATATATATATATTATTAGTTCGCGAAGGAAGAGCCCTAGGGAAGTTCTCTACGAGTAGTTAGCCATTGGCAATCGAGGACAGCGTGGCTGCTGGGTACATCTGCCTAACCTCCCGGGAATTCTTCTTCTGTCCCATTCAGAGGCTGTCCGAAGTCCCTGCACCAAGCACTTTACGTACTGCGTGTCGAGCTAGTGGATTCGTCGACCGGCGCTAGGTTAACGAGGCCGAGCATAACCTTTAGCAATCTGGTAGCAACTCCGCCGAGTTGCGAAGTCGCGCGTTCGGCCGATCGACGCGAATGTGAAAAGTCAACGTGTATTATATGGCTACGCCTATATGATTGGGGGCGTCTATCGACTTTGCTTCAAGTATGCACTGGCATAAACGGCGATGATTTGGGCTTGATTCGAAAACCTCGCCGAGGGTAAGCGAACTTTGCGTGGTGGGGAACAACAACGGTAACGGGCCGTTGCGTCGCTACGGGTCATTGCATCAGTGATGTATTTTGACAAATTTCAAAAGGTCTTTCTCGATTAAGTGTGACGCGAAGAGCGACCCCTGGACGTGACATATAAGAACGCACCTTAAGCATTGTTACTATTACAATTACTTTCATAGAACCAATAATAAAGATTTACCTTGACCTACGGGGATTTTTGATTTGGATTGTAACGTGAGTTGTTGCCGTCTGACCCGGTCATACTGGTGAGAGGCACAAAGAACTCAGAGGACATCGCTGCTCCGCCGAGCCACAGAACGATGACATATAATTCTAGCACGCGAATAAAAAAGGTCGGTCATTTCATATATATATATATATAGAGAGAGAGAGAGAGAGAAAATAAAAAAATTATTATTATTTTGTATTGCTCGTACACTCTGTGTATACTCGTTTTCCGGCGTGTTGTTCTACACACAATGTCACAACTACCCAGGCCTTGGCCAACCACAGAGTTGGAGGCCTGCAACAACAGCGGGGGGCAACTGCCAAGCGTCAACTGCAGCCATCCCAAAACCCGGGGTCTCGCCAGCCAGCCAGCCAGCCAGCCGCGTCGGTTTGTCGTAGGCCTGCTTCGGCCTCTCCTCCTGATTCTTGGCAATCCTCATGGCTATCCATTCCCCTAGGCAACAATCAAGATACGACGCCCCTCGTGTCGCAGCGAGCTGGGCTTCCGCGGGGGCCTTGTGGGCAGAGGTTTTGCCGGCACAAGGGTGGCGCGGGGGATGGAGGGAGCGGGGTTTTAGGGGCTTGTGGACGAAGCGTCCCCGCAACGCCCACCAAGCTCCTCGCTCGGTCTGAGAGCACTCGCTTCGCTTGCGAGTTCGCAGCAGCCCGAGCGCACGGAGGTTCCGGGCCTCCCCACCCGGAGTCCGCCCCGGGAGGCGTCGGGGGGCGGCAAGGACAGCTAGGGCTAGGCGAACCATCAACTCGCCTGGTCGGAGCAAAGAAGGAACAAGCTGAAAGAAAAAAAAACGCAAAACACAGGGTAGTACACCGCGCGCACAGCCCCGACCCAGTGGCGGGTCGGTGAGATGAACCAGCATCAGCAAGCGGAGGACCACCCGCCACTGGCTGTCTCCGCGCCTCCCTTATTCTCTCTCTCTCCATTTCTCCCCTTTGCCCACTCCCGTTCTCTATCTTTTTCTCTCGCAGATGCAGACGATGCTGGCTACAGATGCAACAATGCGGCACAACGCGGCGGACACTGGAGGGTCAGAGAGACATGCACGCAGCCACGTCATTCTAACTGAGCGGGCAGTTGGTAGGAAGCGCTCTGCGGCTGGCCGGCGGCGGCGGCGACGACGACGACGGCGCGATACTGTGGCCACGATGAAAAATGGACTCGGATTTATTCCCTGCCCCGGCTCGTCGCCGCTCCCGCCAGGATCCTTGTCGTCCTCCGGGCGCTGGACGCCGCCCGCCGTCACCTCGACGCCCGCTGCTGTGTTCATCGTGAGGGACTGACAGAGCAGGATGGCTCGAGGTCGGCACCGTATCTCATCGAGTTACGGATGAACGGGACAACAACAACAGCAACAGAGGAACAACGGGATAGATACAGGAAACAATGCGAGAAATAGTAGAGGTCGCAGCTTCCTTCTAATAGTGACGGGTTGTGGTTGTGCGCAGCAAGACGACGATGAGGAGAAACGGTGTGTTCAACCTATCCATGTTATGCTGCTACCGAATAAATAAATAAATCATGTACGTATGTGCGGAGAGTAAGATACGCAAGATATGCGCGCTGGTATGACGATCTATTGGTTGCCTGCCGCTGTGTTTCGAAAGTCGAACTTCGCTCTGGGTGGCGGCGAGCGTCATCCGGGATCAAACGGATCGACGGATGTCTCATGTAGCCAGTTAATAACCCTGTTATCATGAAATGGCACGCGGCTTTTTAATCTTTTTTTTTTTTTTTTTTTTTATGGAGGGGGGAAATGCTTTACGCACGAGCGGTTTCCACCTTACTGTGGGCCGCACAGTGTGGGACTCACCATTTCGGTGGTATATGGTGAGTGGTGCTACCCACTAAAACCCCAGGTTTTCCGTGCCTGGAAAACCTCTAAGAAAGCCTCCCTTAAGCTTCACCACTGTAGTCCGGATCTTCGTTTAATAGTACTACGGACTGACAGGGTGGCGGATGCCTACCGAAACAATTGGTCGGGGTCACCCTCCGGGTTCCCCGCCTCACCAGACGCGCTTAATCCCAATACCTGCGAACCCGGATCTAACGTGCGTCGTCTGTGTCGCTCATCGTCGCTCTGACCACTTCTCAGCCCTTCAGGGTGCTCTTCATCCGTGTTTGGACCTGCGGTGTTGTCGTTTTCTCGTTGTCCTCCCGCTGTCAGTATTCTTTGCAATCGCGCACGCCCGAGCCGACCCTTCTCTTCGAGGACTCCCTTCGCTGTTGCTGCTCCGACCCTCCAGCCGCTTGCTGTGGCGCAGATGAAGTCCACGAACTCCCTCATATTGCCTCTGGGCATAACAGGCAGGTTTTGGGCCGAATAAACTCCGTCTCTTCTCAAGTGGGCCATTTCCTTGTCCAAAGCTGCCGTCCGAGCATGTTCGAGGCCCGGGCAGACGAGGAGAGTATGCGCAGCATCATCTCTCTCGCCCAATTCGCAGTGGACGCAGGTTCCCGATTGCGGTGTGACATTGAAGTCATCTAGGTATGCCTGGAAATTTCCATGACCCGTGATAATCTGGGTAATGAAATGAAAAAGTCCATCTGTCCTCCGGGGCGGCTTTTTAATCTAATTAATATAATCTGCGGGATTTATCTAGACATCGCGTTCGGTGGTTGGCATAGAACAGTTTCGTACTAGAACAGAGAAGTTCCGTCCAACAAAGTAATGGGATTTTTGAAGAGAAATTGCCACTCCGTAACATGTGACCTTCCAATTGCATGCATAAATGAAAAGTATTGCAAATTCGTCTTGAGGAATTAAAACGACGACATTTTTACTTAAATTTCAATAAGGTAAAATGAAAATTATATATAATACAAAAAACAGCACAAACAAATAAAATTAAATCTGAAGTATATATATATATATATATATATATATATATATCATTAAAAAGAATAAATCTAATATAGAAATATTACTTTGCAAACTGTGTCGTTGTATGCGAGTGTTCAATGTGTAATATTAACTTCCCTCGAAAAATTGCATTGGACGTGGTTCGATATTTATGTTCGTTAAGTTAAACTGTTAGTTGCGGGGATAATTCCCTGCGTCATAACATCATCACTGCCATTGAAACGTGACTGCCCCATAGTACATTATAATTATAATAATCTTATACCACTTTGTATAATGAATCTTGTTCTGCTGCGGAAAGTGACATTTTCTTTGCGTTCAGCCGGATTAATTGGTAACAGTAGTTGTATCTCATGTTCCCGTGAAATAGCAATCAGAGTTGGCAAAACGCAGCGAACACTAGACGACAAACGCACCTTCGAGATGGGTGACTTCCAGCTATCCGCCCGATGAAGCGATACAAAGAGAACGTGCCCGTTCTTAGGAACCCTCATTGTAGACCGCCCCCCAAACACCCACAGAAGTCCGCGCCTTCCGGAACGTGGCAGTCACGAAGCGCGCGTAGAAGAGCCCTTCTCCTACGAAACCAATTCTATTCGAGACGACGAGGCGGACAAAAGCGAGCATCCACCATAGCACAGTTGACGAAGCTGTGAATTCGTAGTTTTGTGTCGATGTTGTCGTCGATTGGAGGGGGGGGCGGGGTCCGTCCCACGGTGTAGGCGTTACAAAGCCCCCCCCCCCGCCGAACGGCGTTCGGCTCGGAGTTGGACACGCGCAGTTCGGGAGGTGGCGGCGGCGCCAGAGAGAGCAAGCAACGGAATCGTGTCTACCGGTGCGTATACCACCTACCTACGGGGGGCAAACATTTTACCCCCGGCAGCCGCCGCCGCCGCCGCTCGACCAACCGACCGGGAACCGAAGACGCTTTCGGGATATCGAAACGTGCCAGCCGATTACCGCTTGAGTGGCCGCATCGCTTGCTGAAATCCGAGGAATTCGCTTAGCTAAGGCGTCTGAGTTAGAGGAGAATAGAAGTGGTTGGGGGGGGGCATGCGCTCGCTCCTATTTTGTCAGGATCTCAGCCGCTAGGGCCGACGCCGTTCGGCTGCTTCGAGGTGATTTCAAGTTTTTCTCCTGCCCGCGGCGAAACCTGTCGCGCTGCACATTTGGCGTTTGCATCCAAGCCCCCCCCCCCTTCAGGTCACAGCGTAAGGCCAGTTGCAGGCGCGTACAGTTACGTTACCCCTTGGTAGTGATTAGTGCCAGCGGTTCAGGCACAAAGAGCTGGCGAATTCAAATGGCTTTTGTTTTCTCACCAGGCCCTTTCGTCTGTGTCTATGCGGATGTAAGTGTGTCTTGCACAGGCCGCCAATAACAACAGTCCTCTGCAAAGTACCACACCCGAGACCTGTATCACCTACCGCATCGAGTTCGTAAGCGTCCACGTAACGAGGCTAGGACAAACCAAAGGACCTCTGTGTTTTCGCTAGTGCTTCATCGCGAAGGCCTCCGACCGCTCGAAGCTCGGCCGGCGGGAGCTCCTGCAGGCCAACGCGAAGAAGTCGCAAGGGGCACATAATGTATGGAGATGATCGGTTGATCACCGTGTCATTCGCTTGCTCTCTCATAAAGTCTCCTGTGAAACGAGCATTCTTTTCACCGCTACGCCAAACTCACTCGGCTATCCTCACGGTGGAGGCCATGGAGGCCTGCAGGACCAACGATCTTTGAGATTCCCTTGAGAGGTCAGATGACCTCTGAGTACTCCATATGGCCTGGGGGTGGTATTTTGTATCAGCGCCCTTGCATTCTTAGTGTGTGTATGCATGTGCGTACGCACTCGAAAATGTTTTCCATCGATAAATTCGATACAGAGAGTGATAAGCGAGTTCGAAGCGTGGCCACAAATTTTCTACAAACGCTCACCTCAGGCGTTAACCGCTTTGACCAATAGCGGTAACCCCATGAGTGGTTTCTGTAAACCTTGCTAAACCTTGGGAAAATGCATTTGCCGGTGAGAGTTCATATTGTTCAATAATACAACAGGTTTGTTTTAAAAAAACGAGCCCATATATATATATATATATATATATATATATATATATATATACTGGCGTTCAATTCAAAGTAACAAATAAATGGGACCAGGTGATCAATAGGAGACCTTATTATAACCCCATTCTGTCACGCAACCCTTCCAGCCAATGCGTATCCGTTGTCTTTCGAGCCTTCTGGCTTTGTCAGGCAGTCCAACCGTATTTATCGATACAAGTTGGCGTGCCGTAGAAAAACGTGACCATGATAGGCCAGCTTTGTCCTGCTTGTCGGTCCCACGCTTTGGTCCCTCTCAGGGTCATCGTATATAGTATGCGTGCGTTACGTATTGGGGGTAATCCTCACTGGCCAATCGCATCGCCACAGCCAGCTAGGTACTTCAGCGTCTGCAGTCGCACTAATAACAGCTAGAGAAGGAGGGGGCGCACAGAAGGAGCTGCCGGTAGTAGCTCAGTTCGAGCGGATGTGACCAGCCTTCCCCCAGATACGACCTCTTCCGCCGCTAGGTTCCGCTCCGGCCAACGCCGTCGCCTGCTTCGGATTCTCTATCTTCCTCAGCGCGTCCAGGTCAGTGTGCACTGGGCAAGCACCCACGCGGGTAACCCGACGCGCCATGCCCCGTCTCGGTACCCTACCAGGGGGAGTTGCTTCCCACGAAACTGTAGAGGGCCGGCTCCATTCCACGTCGCAATACGGGTAGAGGTGAGCCGGGAACGCGAACGCGCGCTCGCGAGAGAGAGAGAGAGAAGGGTAGAGCAGATCGAGGGAAAAAGCTAAAAGGTAACGGGAGATAGCCAGGAAGTGCAAGTGAGATCGAGAGGGTCGTGTTTAAGCGAGAGGTGTTCTTTACACGCTCGTTAAGCTTGCGCGTGCTGCGAGCAGCACAAGCCGGCGGTGGGTCGCCGACTGTCGCAGTGGCTCGCTGCGCACGGCCACCGTCTACAGTAGGAAATCACGTCTACTGCCTGCCACTGCTCGCTGTTCGCGTTAGCCGGACCGCACGGCAGTTCGCTTTTGGCCACGACCTTCTTTCCTTCGTCTTCGCCTCGGGGGTCCGTGGCCCCTGCTCTCGCCAGTTCGCTGCTGGCGCCGTTGCTGCGCAGGGCGCAAGCGAAACTGGGGATTCGACCAGCGAGAATAACAAGAGGGAACAGCAGGCAAAGGAGAAGGTGGTGGGTGGAGGGGTCTTGGTGGTTGACTTGCGGACGCTAGAGAAAGAGCCGCTAGTCCCTGTCCAGGTGGAGTGTATTTGGAGCATGGAGCCTGCCCACGTGCTAGAGACGGCAACACACCTAGAGACAGAGCCGTTTCCGAGCCAACGACTCATTTGTATAAACAGCCCCAGAGCCAGTGAGTCCTTTGCCTCTTGTTCGTGTTCGAGCTTCGCCCCGGAACCCAATGTGGCGCCTATGTCACACTGGGGTATATGTGTGTGCCCGTATGTGTCTGTTCTCAGCGTCAGAGCTACTCCAGCTCGCCGAAACCCTCGCAAGCATTCCTCTCCCTCTGGAGTCCCCATTTCGCCCTTAACTTGTTCCTTGGTAACATCCTTGTTCTTCCTCGTAGTCGCAAGGCGAACACCCTGCTGCTGCTGCTGCTGCAATGGAATTGTGGTGCTCACCAGTGAGCTGCCTCCGCCGGAGAGAACGTACAGCAGAGGAAATAGAGAAACGGAGAGCCAGGGAAAATGAACGAGCCAGTGGCGCAACTGTCCCGTCCGAATAGTGAGCGAGTTTATATAAAACACAAGAAGCAGCAGACGAAGGATCTGACATCAGAGGGGAACATCGCAGAGCTGGCAACTTCGTTGGGGGTTTAGCTGGGGGGGGGGGGGGTAGCTTTTGGGGGAGCCACCGAGGGTTTCCCTCTGCTAGCGTGGGTAACCTCAGCGTCTCCCGTATCTCTCTAACGCAGCCCCATCTAACCCAATGTGCCCCTCTGTTTCTGCCTTTATCGCGCGAGCTCTCTTCATGCACCCGGCGGTCGTTCCCGCCGTCTGAGCCTGCCTCGTCTATGCGTTGTATCTGGGGGCCATTTGTACCAGCCAGTTCAACAGCGTCAGCAAAAGCGGTAAGGACAGAGGCGCTAACAGTGCAACGGCGATGTTTCCGCGTTGGCCATCTAGCGGGGGCCGAGTGAGTGATGTCATGTATTATAGGTAT
The DNA here is from genome assembly GCA_019614645.1 of Stratiolaelaps scimitus. NCBI lineage: Eukaryota > Metazoa > Arthropoda > Arachnida > Mesostigmata > Laelapidae > Stratiolaelaps > Stratiolaelaps scimitus. The sequence continues at coordinate 1,281,397 of JABWDB010000033.1, read as the reverse complement.
GGCCGACCCAAGCAGGCATCACTGAAGCAGCCTCATGTATACAAGCTCATTCGAACGATGGGAGGCCACACTGTCGTCTCTTTGGCGAGATAGACAAAATAGAATACACTATTCGGATATGCTCGTTGGTGTTCGTTTTCAGACGACGTTTTTAGTTCGTCTCATTTAACGTTTATGCCGGTAATGAATCTTCCTAATTACGCAAATATAGAATTCGAAAAAAAGGAACTTTGTATAGCACCTGGAAGGGCTGGTTTCTTGAACCACGAAGTTGAGCTATTCTCTTTCAAATGTTGTTACAGCCATCGTGTATAATAGATCAGAGTCAGCTCGCCGATCTTGACTGCCATTTCACTTATTACTATACAATAGTATTAGGTATTAGGTTGTATACTAACGTCAGAGGGCGTACGTCGAGCAAGGTCGTGTTTCTAGTCTTTCGGGTAGGTTGTTTGTCTTCTCAAAAAAGCACATTTAACTCAGTCCACGGTAGAACTGCTTTACACGGCATTGCAGCCTTTACACGCAGATGTGCAACTGTGGGGATTGAACCCGTGTGCGCACCTACGTGTCTCCTCCAATTCCAAAGCAAACGAACGCACACGAATGCACCACAAGGCCACTGGACCTGGTGGTGCACTCGTGTGCGCGCGTCTGCCTTGCAGTGGGGGTGCAACGCGTAGGTGTACACACGGTTTTCGATTCCCAACGTGGCGTATTTTCCTTTACAAAGGGGTTGTCCGTCTTATGAAGCAATGCTGAATGCAGTCGTTCCGTTGACCGAATGAAATGTCGGCGGAGAAGAGTCGACCCGGACTCAATGCTGGACGTTGATTATGATTGTGCATCTTAAAATATATAGTGTAATTAGACAAGCACTCTGATGACTAATGTGCACCTTTTGCTTGCCCCGCGATTCGCAATTTCCCACGATCCTAAGTAGTCTATAGGCCTTCCTGTCTCGTCAGGACAGCGTCCGTGATTCATCCAGATGACACGCATCAATTTACCCATTACTGCAGCGACCAGGACGTACAGACAGATGCACTCGCAAGTTCCATGTTTCGTAACCTCGTCTGTTATACGGGTGGACGCATGTCGATGTCCTTGCGTTTCAAAGTCAGCCCCTTTGAAAGGCGATCACTTGGCCACGGACGTTGCTGATTTTCGAACTCGCCACCCCACTTGTCAGTCAGTCAACATTGATCTGATTGACGCGGCGAGTGGGTGCGCAAGTGACGCTAACCTCTCAGGACCTGTCAATTATTGACCGCATCTGCCAGTCGTCCTGGTGATGGATTGTTGTTCAGTTTCGCTCGTGGGAGAACGAATATGTCCGTAGATAAACGTCTCGACATCTCATGCGGCACTGGCACTGTGATCGATTTCATCCGGCCATGTCAACAGTCGCAGGCCGCCCATCGCCACGGAACAATACGCAGCCTTGTTGAATATAAGCTGAACAGCTCGTCACTTTGCATATGTCTCTCGACTTACTTCGAGATCCGCAAAAAAACGCAGAACGCAAAAATCATGCTTGCGATTGTTCTTCTTGGCAGCGTGGCGCTCGCCAAAGTCGGCGCCGGTGAGGCTTTCGCTGACGCTCCTGGGTTTATTAATATTGACATCGATCTTGATCTGCTTGATCCCCTCACCAACAGCGCTAAATGTGCAGCGAAGGAGATCATCTCCGCTTTTGAGAACCTTTCCAAGCTGCGTAGAGAGCTTATTGAGAACTGTCGTGATCATTCGGTCCTGAATCCTCTCGTTGACGATGTGCTCGAGGTCGACGACATCATCAAGGATATGGAGGCGATTGCTCGAGACTTCCTCAGGGGCAAAATTTCCCTGGGAAAACTTCTCGAAATGAAAGAGAAAATCTTTGACCTGATGGCCAAACTTCCGAAGCTTGCCCCCAAAGCCGTTGGACTGGTGAAAATAATTAATCCTGATCTAGCCAACGAACACAAGGAGTTGATCGCCAAGACTCTGGCTACAATTATTAAGCTAAAAGACGCTGTCCTGAGGGCCGGCCCCAAGATCATCACCTGCCTCCTTCCCAAGATCATCTAAGGGGGAGCCATATCGGTTTATGGATCAATTCGAATCACCTGAGACCTAATAAAGTATGAATTATTTCTAAGCCTTACGGATGTGACTTGAGGACCTTTTTTTTTAGTTAGACGACCTGCGCGATCTAGAAAGCAGAGATATCTATAAATAAGGAAAAAGTTTAGTCTAATAATCTTAGTGTAGTATCTCAAGATTATTGGAAGAGCGCGGGGGACGTCATTACTCATAATATAAAGCTTCGAGTCAATAAAGTGAGAAAGGCAATCAAATAAATGCGTTTGTTTGCGCAGCTGAGACCACGAAATGACTCTTCGGACGCTATCGACCGACAGTTTGTGAATTGATGTGGGTTACCGTGTTTAGGTAACACATGCTTATGTGATCTATGTTTGTATCTGATCCCGCTAAGCGTTTAGATGCTATACCGTACAATGCAATTGGAGTCTTCAAGCTAAAGCAGCATACAATCGTTGTGGATGTGAATACAATTACTTTCTATTCGATTCTATGATACTAGATGCTCGTAAATTTCGTCTATGGTATTCGCATATGTTATCGTCATTACATTGCTCTTCAGTTCGAGTTCTCACGGTGCCTGATCCTCGATCCACGTCTCTGAATCGTGAAGATAATGCAACCTTAGGAAACAGGCCAACAAGTAAATGTCACGTTTCAGATGACGATGTAAGGATAAATCGAAGCTGGGTCAAACAAATGGGTTAACAGTGCTAATTATCGCTAATTACCATGATGGGTGCACGGGCGGCAATCCGCACAGCGAACGTGAACAAGTGAACGTGTTTTGAGGTGCATTCTCAAAATGCATAACCTGCCTCCGAAGGTGACCCCAAAGTGTCCCCAAGTCTTCTCTTTACGCGGGTAACCTTCTCCGTGGTGTCCAAAGGCGAGATCATTGCTCCATTGTTTATCAAGGGACAACCTGCACGCAAGAGGCTAATGGTCTTCCATTTGATGATTTTTATCCTCCATTTTTCTTTTCAAATATATTATTTGTTACATAATGCGCCTTTGAAAGTCATCGTTGTTATTTAGTTAATCATAGAGCACAGTAACACATAGTCCCTTCCGCGAACGATAATTGTGTATTATACCTATGAAAAAAAATGTTGAGGACGTTACGCGATCCTTGGGTCCGGTGCGCCTTCATGGTTTGGGAATGTGACTTGAACATTGAACAACAACACAACAATATTAACCCATGTTCCAAGCACGGAGCCCATTGGCTTTCCTATAAATTTGAAGACAGGCTATATATATATATATATGTTGTGATTCAACATTGCTAAATATATAATTGTCGTTGGTAGAGAAAAAACAAAAATATAACATACAATAAAAATATGGTTGGATGTGGCCTGATATCTGAGCTCTTATTGAGCGCCGGAGCGATAGGGGCGAATTATTTGTATATTAATTATGATTGTGTCTATTTAAATATACAATCTATATATATATATATATATATATATATATATATATATATATATATACCCCCTCCCAGGACGGGCCCCCGCGCCCGACCCAGGGTCAGCTGGCTTTGGCTCGACGATGAACCGTTCCCTCATTGTTCCCATTGATGTCAGTGAGATAAAAAAAAAGGTTCAAGAGATATTCGCCCGAGCGCCCATCACAACATGCACGAAACGCTTGTATATTCTCTGTTGTTTGTATATACACGTATATGCAAAATCCAAAGCGCGACCGACTACAGTGGCCATGGTTGTATCTGCCCGGCCCCGTGCCATGAGCGGGCCACGAGCAGCGAGCTCGGGGCAAGATGCGCAGGGAAAGACTTCGTCAGCGGGAAGTCTACGACAGCGACGACTGCATTTTGCAAATGAAACCTCGCCCCCCGCCACGCGACGCCGGGGGGTCGTCCCGCTCGCTCAGCCAACGGGGGAGATATCCTTCCTGTCCGAGTGGTTTCGGGGGCGTCGAGGGGGTTCGGCCGTCGGTCAGGGACAGCTACTGGCGAGTTGAGCCGACGGGCAAAGTCGGGGCAAAAACATTGCAAGTGCAGGTCTGTCTGCCGAGCGAACCGGGTAGTACTCGGGATCTCGCGCTACTTTTCGTTTTTCTACATAGCGAGAGAGAGAGAGAGGAGGGGATTCTGCTGTTTCGCGGGAAGGACGCTCTGGATTCTTCTGTGTTCCGCCCTACTAGACAGATGATCAGTGGTAGTTGTAGACAACGAATTTATACTATACTTGATTAAATGATTCCGCCGAGCGGATTGCGTGCTGAGATTCCCTGGCATTAACAATCGTACATAAGTCGCACTCCGAATGAAACAAGTTCTCCATTTCGCTTGTGATGCATTGTGCTCGTATGAGATATATATATATATACAGATTGTTCCCCAGTTGCTCGTACAATGTATTTCTATATGTTCTTATATTTACTTTCCCAGTAAATAATGAATTCCCAGGTTACCGGGGGTCGCTGGCCTTGTTTGGAAATTGCTATACCTTCTGTGATTTCGTTTGCATCGTGTGGCATTGTCTAATAGTGTTATCGGCATTTGCAGGTGCCAACGTATCGATAATAGTAATTCGTATAAAGGTGAATGAATACATGGGACACAGTTATGATTAGTCCTTGTATTTTGTTTGATAAATTATATGCTTTTCCTTTTTTCTCGATATTTATTCAATCAATCATATATGTGTTATATGATTCGATATTTCTATCAGTTATGTAATATGCCATAATGATTAGTTGTTTATAGTACCGTGTAGTTTACCGTGGTCACTACGATGAACAGGCTATTCAAGTCATACAAGAGTTTCCAGCGCGCTAGGAAAATCTAGCCACTAATCAATGTTAGTAAATAATCAAAAATGAATACGCTGTTCAGAACTCTTTCTCTGTCTCTCTCTCTCTCTCTTTACCATAATTGCTGCTTATCCAGCGTAAACTGGGGCGTAAGGAATACCGCTGACATCATCATGCAATTCAGACTTAGAAGGTATATGGTCAAGCCCCAGCAGTGAGACGACGTGTTTGACTTACCAAAGAGATCTTGATTGAGAGTAACTGAAACAGGTATCTATTGTTTCAAGTACGATAACACGGAAATACATATGGCCGCACGATATTGTGCTAAAAATGTTGTCAGGTGAGGTTAATCGTCGGGGCGACTTCGATAATTACGATAGCTTTAAATTATAATATGAGATGATTATTGCTTATATCACTATTAGATTTAGTTCTCAAATCCGGATCCCGTGGTCAGCACTAACGGGCAGCTATCGGCTGGAGGATCACTGGCACATACGAACCAGTGTCTGCTACTGGATGCAGTCTCTCTCTTTCTCTCTCTCTCTCTCTCTATCTCCCTCTCTCTCTTTATATATATATATATATATATCTCCCGCTGTCTTCGAATTGATGACCGGAGAGAGCGTGCTTTATACACATATTTACATACATATATGTGTAACCCTCCCCGACGTTATGCAGAGTCCATATACGCAATGTAGTGTGGTTGGCAATGTGAGGCCACCACGCGCCACAACATTCTCCCATCCGTTCCCCGCTCAGGTGGGGTCGTGTCCTCGATATAACCGCAGCGCTACACTACCTGTCGTCCACACGAGGATCTGGTGGAAGGGCGCGGGGGGGTCTGCTGGGGGCGCACACGGTCAAGTTTCATGGCGGCGGCGTCTGTTGCTTCGGCGGTAGCGGTAACGAGCACTACGGCGATGTCGACGAAGCCAGCGAACTCGTGTTGCAGGGCATCGAAGGGCAAGACGAACAACACTATGGTCTCGCTTTGGCAGGGGGCATATGGAACTATATATGGGGCTGGTTTCGCTGACGACCGACAAGGGTTGCTTGCCACTGGTGTGGATACCCCCCCACCGGCGAAGCGGGACGAGAGTCCATATGGATGGGGTATCGGGGGTCTGCGGGTGATGGTAGCCACTGACACGATGCAGATGGGCGGGGGACAAGGGGTTGACGCAGTATCGAGTTGAGTTGGGGCCGCGAGCATTCATGGGTGCCCCTTGCGTCTCACGCTGCTTCGACTGCGCGGCTGCCTCGTCCGCCGGCGCGTCCGCGCGCCGACAGCCAAATCCATTATGGTAATACCAATTCTCATATAAATATGTATCCTCCCATATGTGCGGCATGTACATACATATACATAGATGCGTGCAGTGTATGTATGTGCCTATGTGTGTGTGTGTACGCGTGCGGCTAGCTCTTCGATCCGGTGGCGTTAGCTCGATAGGGCTCGAGTTGGCATTGGCGGGCATCGGGTAGCCTGTCGGGCCTCCCAGCCCCTGGGCTTTCGTCTCCTCGCTCCGAACTGCGCTGTCTCGTCTATGTCGACGGAGAAACAACGTTCCTCGGCAGCTCGGCGCTCGCTCGCGGTTGAGTGATATCTGACATGGCCGACTCAGCTGGCCAGCTGACCCAGTCCAGGTCCGGGCCTATTGTGACCCAGCGTGTGTAACTGAGTACGCGGCCGGGTCAAATGGTCAAATATTCGGAGGAACCTAGAGAGAAGATGTGGTCAATGACGGACAACACACGGCAAGATGCACTGAGGCACACAATATTGGAGAATAATAATGGCCCTATATTTATTCAAACATAAAATAATTAGGAATTAGTTCTAGGGATTATTTGGGGGTGGGCGGGAGATTAGTTGGGGACCGGGGCCGAGGCCGACATTGTCCCGAGGAAGGCGATGGAGAATATATTATAGTAAACAGGTATACCTAGCAGATCTACACGAAGCACTCTCGTTGTGAGGACCTATGGATTGGCTTGAATCAACAACGCCTTGGTAGACAACCGATGACTGATACTCCCCGTGGGCACTATGGTTTACTGGCGTGGACGCCTAACGGTAAATGTTGAATGATTGCAGAACCTATGAATATCGTCTGACACTTACCACTAAAAGCGATATTAACTAAACACTTACCCATCAAGAACTGATAAGGATTTCATCAGCAAACGCCCAAGGGGTGCGTGCCGTCTTAGACTCGAATTTGTGGGTGCTTAAAGGAAGAGCTCTGATGACATAGCTGAAATAATATATATATATATATATATATAGATTAGGTTCAGGCTTGTAACGTAAAGGCTGAGAACCAACTGAAAGGATGTTATATATATATATATATATATAGATTAGGTTCAGGCTTGTAACGTAAAGGCTGAGAACCAACTGAAAGGATGTTATATATATATATATATATATATATATATATTGCTTCGACTATTGAAATAACTAGAATAATTGGTAATTGTAATAAATGACCTGGCGAACAGGTCGCTGCGGCGATATTGCCTCACCACATAGCTGAATATTGTTGCAGTCTCTACCGTAATTAATTCAAATTGGTCCTCAGCATACCAGACGCAATAAAGTTTGAGGGGGAGGGGGTATGATTGCTGAGAGGTTTCCGCTCTTGCAGTAATTATTTGTAATATAAATTAATTGCCTAACACTTGTTAGAGCAAGTCGCATCGCCCCTATAATCGATGCTATACAATGAGAAAGAAGGTATAGGGATATTGCAGCTGTGATCTTGTAATATTATTAACGCTCAGAACTGTCAGTCGAAATAATAACTATTATATGCATTGGTTGAACTGCCCCTAATGGAATCTCTCAGGGGCAGTATATTATCTACATAAGTATATATATAGTATATTATATATATATATATATACGCGACGCCATGGGAGAGCCATGATTATTGAAACTTTTTCGGGACCTTTCAGGTTATTTTCACTAAATCTGCTATATGATAACGAAAATTTGACTAGGCAAAGTCTTCTTAATCAATGTCATTCCCTTATAATAACAATAATAATAGTAAAATCAAATGAAATAAAGCAATAAAGAAAACGAATACGCCAATTTAGGACTAGAACTTTCAACAGCAATTTTGTTCTAACTGATATCTGGCTAAGGAACACAGGATCGAAACGAAACCGGTGCATAACAAGGTAAAAATGTCACAGTCCGGCCGAAGCTTGTACACCGTGTTTCGAGTCGATGCCCTTTATCGCGAGCGTACTCCTACAGGAGGACTGTCCTCCTCTTCACTGCCATGTGTCCAAGAGGAGCGTCTCCCTCGAAGGCGCGACTCGAGAGGCTAAAGCCAAAAGCGAACGAACACCGGAAGCCCGCCACCGTCCCCCGGACATAGCGGGTGGAGCAGACTCACGCTGGAGCTCGGCGGTGGGAGAGGATAAATCGGACTGGGAGTCCAACGAGTGGAGAAGGTTAGTGTGAGGCGACGGGCGTAGCGCGCGGAGTCCAAGGCGAGCGGCAAGGGCAGGGTCTGGTGGTAAACTGCTTGCGGCCTCTGCTTCGTGGGGCAGAGAAGATCGTGGACGTTGAAGATTGTGAGGGTGGATTAAACGCTTGGAGGACTATATCCTCTTTGTCTCTCTCACTCTCTCTGTATATATATATATATTTATATATATATATATTTCTTTCCCCTGTCTCGGCCCTGCGACGACGGCGGAGCAGGCCACGACGAAGGAAATAAGGCAAGTTCCTGACAGAGTGAGCGCCGTAGAATGAACATGGGGTGGCGCCCTGCCTCTTGGCTTTCCTCGGCTCCTCTGTCCGCCACTGTCGACGGGGCAGCGGGAAGACAGTGGCCCCTGCCGGATTGAGGGATACACCGACTCTAACCATGTAGCGCAGCCGTGAAACCAGCTAGAGACGTCCGGTAGGAACGATGAAAAGCGAGGAGAACTCGGTGGGAGGGGGGCGGACTGTGGGGGCAGTGGCGGTGTCGGCAGCCACCACCAGCAGCCAAAAAAAAACACGGGAAACGACGGAAATAAGTGCCCCTCCTCTATGCGCACGATTACGGCGCGGGCCGTTTGGGGTCTCACAAGGCCCAGACAGGCGGGATGGGGGGTTGCGGGCCTGAGGGGTGGCTATGCAAATGCGATCGCGGTGGGTGACTCGCCGTGGGGGTAATACTCCGCCGAAGGGGCACGCAAGAGACACTAGGACGTTTTGGCGGGAAAACATCAACAGCTTAAGCGATCTGACCGGATGATTCGGGACAAGCGCAGGCAGACGATGACAAGGCGATGTTTATGCGAACAAGCAAACGCTGAAGGGATATGTCTCACCAGGTCGTGGGATAACTCGAATCTAACCGGCGTTACTTCATCGCTAGAGACACTCGGCCGTTATTGAACGAAACCCGAAGCAAGCCCCTGTACCTACCACAAGCTCAGCTCCGATCTGTTGCTCAGCAGCTAATATCTCTACCAAATCATCGGTGCGTATCAATGCACCACTATTATTAGTAGTATATTTATTAATATTATTACGATTATGATTATTTCACACACATACACACGCATGAATGCCAACGGGCCGCGTTCTCTGCAACCGCTCCGAACGGTGGGGCTCCGTTGTGCCTCTAGCTCGTTCGTTCATTTCGTCTCGTAACGCTGCTCCCCCAAGCGGGCAATCAAACTCTTTAATTACACATGATGCTTCCTGTTCGAATGATTTTTTTTTTGTTCTGGTCCCCGCCCCCCGCCCCGCCCCCCCTGGCATAAGAGGGAGCCACTTGCACTTTTTCTCTTTGTAGCAGATCGGGGGGCAACAATCAAAGGGCAACTAGTGAATGCGACGATCGCAAACTCCCGGCCCGCTGTGGGCCGCTCGGGTCGCACGGCGACGGCTGAACGCGACCCGATGGGAGAGACCTTCCTCGAGCGACTCTCCGCCAACTTCTTCCCTTTGAAGATAAATGAACTACTGGCGCGGAAAATGCACTTCACACTTCACGCTGCCTGACGAAACGAATGCGGGAGCTCGGCGCTCAGGTCTCAGGCTCCGGTAGCGCGGGACATTGCGTTGCCCGCGCGCGCGCGCGCGGGATGCGGGCCGGCTGCTGCGTTTCGCATCGCGGTTATAACCGACCAACGAGCGGGGGAGTGGGGTGGGCGAAGACTGCGGGCGGCTTATCCGATCTCGAAATGATCCAGCCGACCAGTAAACACCGGCCCTGATCTCTAACGCAAGATGGTATAGATATTCTCTCTCTCTCTCTATGTATATATATATATAATGTATAGGAGAAATTATATATACATTGGTTATTCCTGAATTGATGGTACGCCTAAGCCAGTGGTTAATTAAACCACTTATGAGGAATGATATATACAGAATTATAACGGAACTTGTCGAACATTGCAACCTATTATATATATATATATATATATATACATTAGTTAAACAAAATGTATACAATAATTGGGGACAGAATGTCAGGCCGCGGCCCCGAGGGAGGTGATAGCATTGCCTCTCTGCCTCACAGCGGCGGGAGGCGCTGCAGAACGAAGGATCCCGTGCGTTTGCTCCAAGTGACACGGATCAGCCCATATATATATATATATATATATATAATGAACCAGAATATCCTCACACTTTATATATATATATATATATATAACGAACCAGAATATACTCACGATGCAGTTACGGTGAAACTATCGAGATGCAAATTCATCGGATCGAGCACGACCCAGAGAGGATGTATTCACAGTCAACAATTTCCAGACACAATACACTGGTATCGTTCGTGTCACCCCTCGAAACAATAGCGACAAAAATCCTTTATTAATTGTTAGTAAATGAACCACTTTGGGGCTATCTGTGCGCTGTTCGCATACAAATTCATCCTGGTAGGGCATCCTTGTCGCGATGCACCACCGAATAGGCACTGATCCTACGAGCTATTCTTGGCTAAACTTTCAGCGGAATTGTTTCAACTTGTTGAGGGTGGTGGCGGCGGCGGCTGCGGTTGGTGAGCTCAATGCTTCCCCGCAAGTCAAGGCCAATGATTATTCCTGCCATTCGGTAATCACAGCAGTATGAACTCGTCGGCGCACGACCGGCGAGAAAATTCGCCACCGAACCGAGACACAGCCGGAATACGGACTTCTCCCTGGGGCTGAACTGATTCACAAAATCGTCGAGTGTCATCTTAACCGTCAATTTGCAGACTCTCGACACAAACTGGTGAGCATGCCAGGCTTTGTAGCGTGAAATAGCCAAAATTAGCTAACGGACGATGTGGCGCCAACGTTGCGTTACCGCCACAGCGAAATTCAACGAAAACGCTGAAGTGCTATGTCCAAGTATGAACTTTCCACTTTCCTCAATCGCTTTAAAGCACTCATGAGTGGGGAGTATATATATATATATATATATATATATTTGCTAAGATAACGCACAATGCAGTGTACTGCTAGGGTCTTTGGTACGCGGACCTGTCCCCGAATCGAAAAACGACCATGAACAAGGCGACACTTTGCCAGGCTGTAGATCTCCCTCAGCAAAATTTACTATAGATGAGACAGATTGATAGGCAGATATAGATGAGATTTTCCGTATCCAATCTTTGGAAAACAAGACAATATATATATAGTGCGCGATAACATCTTCATGCACTGCTGCACTTGCTAACGTAACTGTCCAATGTCGAAAGGCTTCTCATTACTCGAGCTGCCATGAGCTGTCCCGTACGTGCCATGGGTTCCATTTAATACGTTCGGGACGCTTCGCTGCAGCCAAGAAGCCCGTCAGCATGTCTATGGAACGCCGGCGTTCCCCAGCTGTTTCTCAGCATAACACCCCGTTCACATGGCAGTTTACCTTGGTATCTGTTGTTGCTGTCTTGTTCAAGCTGCCAGCGTTCGCTATTGGGCTCAGCTTTCGTACCGTCTTAGAAGTCTCAAGACGATCTATGATCTATTTTCTGTCAACGTTTTGTAGATGGACGGTACATCCGTCTCAGACAGCCCCCGGTGATGGCGTGGCGATGCGTACGCCTGACCGGCAATCGGAGGCGCAATACATAGGTTAGGTTAGGTAGGATCACGGATTCGACATCGGGTTCGATCCCCGCCGTTGCACATTTGCATCCCAGGGACCTTAAGAAACAGTGGGAGGGGTGTACCATGAACTGAGTTAAATGTCAACTGGTGACAGTCGAACCCTCCAAAAAACGTTCGTTCGTCACAATATTGTGTCATCGATTTGCGAGTGAAGCCAAGCACGAGATTCTGCAGGAAAAAGCGATTTGGCCGTTTGTCGATGGTCAGCGGGACAGCGAGATGCGGCAGTTCAATGAGCTGTGATGGGAACCTTTACAGTGAGGGTGTGCTCTATTGGCTATTCTGGTTTCCTTATCCCTCGGGTATCACATAGTCATGTAGCCTGACGGATGCCAGTTTGGATCGGACGCAGTCGTGAAGATTGAAGAACCGTTCATCAGAGATGAGGCGGCAAGCTGCGCGCATGGAGGAGCCTACGTAAGTCTCGCCCAATTCCATGTTACAGGGATGCGATGCTGTTGGCAGTGACGTTAATCGTACGCGCGGCGAATCAAGCTTCCCGTTGAGAAGATAAAGGCTGACGTGATGGTTGCAGCCCGGCCGAATTAGATGATCTGTTTCCTTCGTGCGGTGTCGCCGTCGCAGGCGCTACACAGGCCTGGTCTTATCTTGCGCTTGGTGACGGCTTCTAATAAGTACTACTACTACTACAACAACAATACGAGCAGCCAGTTGCCGCCTGGATGGACTATACAGATACCGGTCTATATTTGTGGGTTTCTTGCAGACATTTCTGATATAATATTTCTAGTCTAAGCGACAAAGGAAATCCTCCGTGTGAATAGCGTCTCTAGTCGCATGTATTGTGTATATATATATATATATATATATATATATATATATATATGTATATAACGAATTACGTAACAGCGTCTACCTGTTGTCATTGCAGTGAAATGATTTAACCAATAATATACCAACTCATAATAGTGTAGTAAGTCGTTTCACGAAACAGCACCCTAAGCAATACACTAAGTCATAACGTCATTTTTAACAGCTTCGTTCTACGCTGCGTCATGAAGGCGTCGTTCGTCCAGAAGGGCCAAACAACGCGGAACGAGAAGACGCGTTTCAAGGCGTATTAAAGTGATCCCATACGAGAGAATATCGTAATGAACTGGTAAACGCCTCGTCATTAGACTTACATATTTTTGAGCAATGGAGACGGAGGGCTAGCAAGGGTATTTTCTTTATAAAACGAGCGGGAGCGCTATAGAAGTGAAACTCGCTTAATTAATGAATTTATGGATGATGTGTGTTGATTAACTAATTAATATACAAGGGACAGCGTACGGTGTATCTTCTATATTCATTTGCTTGTTTGTCTTATTGCGCTGAGACATTTTTCTATGGTTACTATGTTTCACTACGCTGTCAATGATATATATATATATATATATATATATATATATATATATATATACCCTTGTATAACTGTTACAGGTGATACAAACAGCTAAATGCATCTCATCTCACGCGGACGGTTAATTAAAGGGTACAGCTACTATTCACGCGAGTAGAAATGATTAGTGGAGGTCGTTACGAACATACTTTCCAACAAAAGCATCTTAATTAATTAAATACGAGTCCGTTATTGATAACACCTTGATGTGGGGCAATTGTTCGCATATCAAATTGTTGAAAAACAATCAAACAAATAAACAAAAAAAAATAATAACACATCTCTCACAGCCAGATGCTTTATCTATCCTCCGCATCACTAGCAGTTACGAGACGACCACTCGAGCTGAGATTTGAACACTCATGGCAAAATTAAATGCGCCCAAAGCTAAACAAAGAAAAAGCGGCGAAGTATTAAAGTGTCTTTCAGTCAAAAGTGTGAGACAGATCGGAGATCAACAGCGCTTCGCAATTATTCTCCTCTACGACCTCGTCTGATTAATCTTCTAATCGTCGCATGCCCTCCCCCAGACGCCCTGCGACTCAGCTGTGTGTCCTCCTGCCGCGTCGCGCCGTATTTGTCACAGTTGCTAGCGCTTGTAGGCGAGTCCGTCCATGTACAGCACGTGGTCTCTCTCTTCGTCAGACCTGAGGCTACAAGGCGCTCCCGTAGCAGAAGGACGGCCTCCGCTCTGGGTCGCTCGACCCTCCACGCTCTCAAGCAATCCGTACCGCGTTGCCGTGTAGTACGCTGAACGCAAGCGGGCGGCCCCTGCGCGATGTGTGCCGGAATGTGTACGTACGAGCCTGGGCTGTTCGGCTGCTCTCCGTTGAAGGCCCCTTTCGCGCTGGAGTGCGGCCCGCAACCGCTCCACTCCGGGCGGTTGCCTCGTGCGGACTGAGCTTGTGGGGCTCCTCCATTGGCTTCGAATCGTCGAGGGCGAGGGTCCTGTCCCGCCCGTGGCTGCGAGGGAGAGAACGAAGGTCGGCCGCCAGCTGCTGAAGAATCCTGCAATGGGCCCTGAAGGCCTTGGAGCGGGTGGAGGCGACATGGCAGGCACACCTTGGCAGCGCCGCTCGATCTCGACGAGGACTCCTCGGACCAGGACTCTGCTCGCCTCAGGCTCGCACTGGGAATACGCGAATAGTGAGCACGAATAGGACATATACGCCGACGGATAGAACGTTGAGGTTGGCTGGTTCAAACGAGTCAATTTGACGGTGATTACGAAAGCAGTTGGCCATGACAAGCCTATTCTTAATGGGACTACTTTGCACCAAGCTGAGGGTAGTTGGAAAGTGAGGTAGTCTCTTTGATACTATTGCATAAAGAAAATACTCGACTCCGTGCCCAGATACCCATAGGGGAACAGTTCAAGGACATGTGCAGTGGCCTGCCGTAGCTCGACTTTCAGCAGACGAGTTTCGCTGTCTCAATACGATCGGGCGGTGAACAACCCTGCAGCTCGAAGCTCCAACGTACCGTACACATACGTATACATAGATATACATATACACATACGTATATATATATATATATATATACACATACGTATACGCACATATATGTATATATATATATATATATATATACACCATATACGACCAGGCACACCCGTGTTTTCTACATGGTGCCGTCACCAGGATCGTCTGCGTACAAAAAGAGAAGGCGAACAAACACTGCGAGATTACATGTATCTTGTAATGTAAATACACACTAGTGAAACATTCATACCACTCGCATTTAGAGAGCATCATTTGAACGAACACTGTGTACCTATGCTCACATAAAGCAGAACTCGGCTAGAGGAAAATAATGAATGATAAAACATGACCTTCATCTGAATGGCTTACACCTGAGAATAAATGATTTTGCGGTGATGGCGCGCGCTGTGGACTACCAGTCCTGAACTCATCATGCGGGCCAAGCTCACAACAACGATCATAGGTACACAACAATGATAAATGATCATCACATCGAGGTTGAGACCATTCATGTGCTTGTATTTGATTGACACTTCTAGACAGTCTCGTTGGTATTTTTTTTATTGGAAATACGAGCACGAGCTATGAGCACGCATGTATGTGGTCAATGTCTAGTCTTCGCCATGCACAGAAATACGAACAGTTGTTCTATAATTAAATAGGTTCATTTAATCAAAGGAACTTACAGAACTTCGTTGGTGACCTCCGCCGTGCTGCTCACATACACACTCAGTCACACACTCGTATCGAGACGACATAATTCAGTAACGATAACTGAATTCGTTCGGAGCAGAAGCGGATGTCGTTCCGTAGTGTAGCTGGAAGTGTACAAAAATTCATTCGACTCGGAAAGCGAAGCCTAAAGACTTGAGTCGTATTTCTGTCTCTCCAAATCATTACAATCGTTATATAAGCCTAATTTTTGTGTTTTTTTTTGGCATACTCATATCCAGCCTTTTGATTCGACTCTGTTAAGAAGCACCAGCAACAGCCACGAACAACAACAGAGCCACATACAACAACAATAGCAACAAATCGATTTTTCCCTGATGACACACCAACAAACCTCTCGGTTGCGGGGGTCAGTTTCCTCTAGGTTAGGCGTCCGCCACAGCCCCGCATCCCCATTCGATTCGGCAAGCCACCAAACATTCAAGGTCGTTGGTCAAACCTGACTCCACTACGCTGCTAGCAACAGCACGTAATTACCATAGTTGGTCATCTCGAATTCGCCTATTTGGCATCGTCGCGACTCCCACGCACCTGTAGGCCAGAGTTGCCGTCAAAGCAGGCCGCTCTTCGTCCAGCTCTCTCCTCTTCTCTGCCCGAAAACGAACGATCAGACCTGCAGACGCCCTGTTGGCCAGGCAGGTGTGCTCGTGCGAGTGTGCGTAGGCTAAACAGAGAGATAACCTGGTGTTAGCAGATATCAGCTGTGATCTTTATTGCTTGCTAGCGTTGCCACCGCCGCAGCTGCGGTACCGTTGGCTATCTCCTTCTGCTCGGACCTCCTCCGACCATTCCATACCCATGTTGTCCGCCCTTGGAGTGTCTGGCGAGCCAACAATCCCACCGCAGCAGCAGCAGCAGCAGAAATATCAGAAACAACAGCTGCTGCAGTAACCGCCGCAGCAGCAGCAGCCTGGCATAGTCGCCGCCGCGTATTGTATCTGTGTAAGCCACCTCTGGGTAAAGCCTATCGGTGTCTGCGATGGCCCGACGTTCCGGCGGGGTTCCACGGGTTCGGCTCATGCATCGGCGTGGCGTCTTTGCCCTGGATCGCTCTATAACACCACTGCCAGCCGTTGGCAGGCGTTTTCGCGCAGTGGGCGCCACTGGTGCCTGAGAGCGCATTCGCAGCAGCAGCAGCTGCTGCCGCCGCCGCCGCTGCCGCAACCAGCACCACCACCATCGTCAACGCGCTGTCCGTGCCGTCCACGTTGACCACCCTATACGGCTACCCTTTCCCGGTGATGCGGGGCGGTTCCCTTGTCCCAGGACTGCTGCAGGAGTCCCTCTCCCCGAGGCGGAGCCTCGCCTTCGGTTCGCTCTGCAGGCCAATGGACGGGCTCAGAGTTCGGCTTGCGGTGAACGCGCGCCTGTACAGTGGGGGGTCACAGGAGCATTTCGAAAGATTGTGCTAGCTAGCTGGCTAAGCAAGAGAAGAGCCTTGTTTGCCATATCGGGGGGGCGCGGAAAGCTCAGTGCGACGCTCGGCGGACGACGCAGGCCGAAAGAAAGCTTCCGAAACAAGGGGAAGAAGGCCTTCTCCTCAACCAGCGCTTCGCCTATTTTCTGAAGGCGGCTCGGTGGAACAAACACGGCATTTAGAGAGAACGCAGCCGGTTCTGGTGCCGCCGACGCCATCGACTGCCTCGGACGTCCCGAACAGCCCTGACGACGAAGACAGAAGAGTCTCGAATAGGACCCCCGCCGCAATGGTGGCTGGTGTGCGCGTCCTCAAGAAATAGCCAACGGGATACGTAAATTTACCTATACATGTGCGCTGCTAGACAACGAAGGAGTGTCAATTAGCTAATTAGCAGGCAAGACGTGTTAAGATCGGTGAACGGCGGAAGAAAGGGAGCAAGTGGAGAAAGGTGGGTTTTTCGCAGCAGGTGCGTTTTCCTCAAGTGTCTTCAGGACAAGTGAAATTCAGCCGGTGACATTGCGGCCAGCTAACAGGTGAAGCCTCGTAACCACGTCCGCTGAGTGACAACGCGGTGAGATTTTGTTCGTCGTGACGAGAAAAGTGTAACCGCTTGAGAGACACACGCATACATCTACACGCAGGCTCTCGACGACGTGCCCGGTCGGATGAGATTTCCCTGTGAGCGTGCGTTCCTTCGACCGACAAGTGGCCTGATCAGCGTTATCGTTAACAAAAACGTGTCTGTGAGAGTTCATTGTGAAAGTGCCCTACAGCGAGAAGCGTTCTGAAGTGGTGCCGTCGCCGAAAGTCGAAACGCATCGGGATTTGGTGGCGCCTGGGATTTCGGGCAGTTCAACCCCACCGGTCGAGTGTCACCATCAATCATTGATTGACTCTGTTACCTGTCCGTGGTAGCGGACATAGCACCGAGGCCACAGGATAACCGAGGGCCATGCGGTGTCGGGGCTTGTGGAGGAGTCGAACCACGACGGTTCTATTCGCCGTTCTTGCGGCACATGCAACACACGCTAACGGTACGTATTACGTGGTACTTGCCCTGGCCCACAGGCACCTGCCGGTAAGAGGCAGACACGACGATACGGCCCGTCCATAAAGATCACTCACGCAGACACACACATACATTGGAATACAAATTTGAGATGATTGAGGACGAATTCATCTCCGAAGAAAAATACGTCGTCGTCCTTAAACAATTAGTTCAGTCTACGGTAGAACTGCCTTCGTCACTGCTTCATAAGACGGATAATCCCTTTTAAAAGCAAACGTGCCACGGCGGGAACCGAGACCGTGCGCGGACGTACGCGCCGCGCCTCCGATTGCAAGGCGCACGCGAATGAGCTACGCCACCGGGCTCAGCAGGCAACCGCGTTGTGTCTCCAACCTTTGTAAAATAGGTGCATGCCACGAATTCAGAGTTGGGCTAAAAACATCGCCACCGACTCCCCCTGATGGATAGTGGGTGTCTCTAGGTGCAAAGTCATCTCGAGATCTATATTGAACGTAGCATAATTGTTGGGGGTATTGAACTTAGCATAATTGGCCACGGACTGAGAATGACTAAGCGTTTTGGTGGAATGGCGTCTCCGGGTGAGGCGCAGACAAGATACGGTTTGATTGTGCCCTTCGTCGGTATATTACGGGAACAATAATGGGCGGCTTGACAGGCGACCAGTTTTGCAGACTAACGGGACAAATTGTCTGCATCATTACTTACATCTGGCCTATGACAGTGCACTGACTCACTTAACACCGCACGCCGGCAAAATCATTGTTTATATCTATTCTATCAGGAGATTACATGAGCTGTGCGCATCCTTAATGAAGGACCACGCTTTTGTAGACATTACTTTTGTTCTATATTTTTGTGAGGCTTTGATACAAATCTTTAGAAGGTCGACCCCTATGAAGTGCATGGAATGACCATGTAAGCCTCAGACGACCTAATCTTAGGGATTCGACTGCGCATGACTAAGTCTGGAAGGGCGCGAGGGATTTGGCGATGGGTTTCATGGTAGCAAGCAGGACTTGCCTGGTTCACCGCGGCTGTGCTCGTCCTCCGACAGTATCTGCCGAAATACGTTGCCAAGAAGAGCGATCTTTGATATTGGGTAGCGTTGGAAAGACTCCGAAATTCTCCCATCTTTATTTCCACTACTAAGGTTTCCCCCGCCCTACCACCTCACACACTTCTCGGGATCACTACTGATACTACTTTTCTTCAATAGCTGACTCTCAGCTATCTTCTAGCCAATCGAGTCGGCCGTTACTTAGATAGAAGTCAACAAGACAACCAAGTCCGGTCAGATGCATAAGTTTCCGTTCGACTTGTTCTTTTTCCCTGAAATTTCGATCTTCCCTTCGAATGCATCAGCCAACAATGTACAAGCAAACACCCTTTAAATATCCACAGACAGATTCGTAGCCACGAAATCCATGCGTGACAGGAACAACCTAATCATCATAGAAACACGGGTGTGCATGCTTCTGGTCAGTACCCCCTGGAGGACCTCCTGTCCATCGTACGGAGCTTTGGAGATTGCCCGTTAACGGCCTCGCACGTGGCTGTACAACAAAACCATGATATTTTATGCGCGGATGGAGGGTGGCGGGGTTAGTGAATGATAGGTACCGCATCGACTCAACAGTCGGCGATGGTATACCATATGCCTCATTGTGGACGCAGTGCTATATACTTAGTTCTGTTATGCACGATGACGAGGTGTACCCACCCGCGAACCCACCATCTTGCGGTGGGTACGCGCCCACCACGGACTGCCAGTTCGACCAGATCATGGGCGACCCTCACGAGGTCGGTGCTGGTGTAATGAACTAACCGTGCCTTCGGCATAAAGATGCACCACGACGAGAGCAGTGGGCATGTCCGCAGTGGCAGTTTCCTATTTATATATTTACTGCAGAGGCCAAGCACCAACTCTGTTCTTTGCTTCTGCAGTACATCTATAACAGGAAACTGACACTTCTGGTGGCCGTGCTGTCAGGCAGGCTGTCCGAGACACCCGTCATCACAGCAACATTACAGGGTCCGGGTTGGGCATCAGCAGTATCGGTGCGGGCAGGAAGGCTCGGATATTCGACGGATGCCTCTCGGCCATCGTCAACTCGACATTCGACCACGCCCTCATCGTTGGCGGGCCGAGTGAAGCAAGATCTCTTTTCTCTATCCGGTAGCCAAACAGCCGATCCGAGCTGATCAGACTTGAACGAAGATTCACTTTCCCCCCCCCCCAACCAAGTCGAGGCGCGAAGGGGACGGGAATCACCTCGCAGACCTCTCTTTCCATCAGCCATACAACGGACTAGTCAGTAGCGGGGGTTGTCCGAGCCGTCCGAAGATCCCCTGGTCGGCTCTTACTGTTCACGTCGCCTTGTCTCGTCTGCCCCTTTTAAACTCCACCCCCCGGATCCCTAAATTCCTTCCCTTGCCACTCCTCGATGCCGTTACCCCTTTTGCAGTTCTTACGCCTGCGAGTCTTCAAGCACAGGAGAAGAACTACCCGGGCTACCTCATCGAAGTTCCTCCTTTCAGCTGTACGGGGGATCTCTCCTTGGGGTTCCCCGAACCCCTCCCCCTTCTCGAGCTCAAAGGGTTTTGACGTTGCGGGGAACCCGCGTCATCAGCTCCTATGAAGTGGATGAGGTGGGCGCGCTTCCGCGTTTGCTTCCGTTTGCTCGGCTACCTTCTCCCCCTGGATGGTGGATTCCCGTTGATCTAACCCTTCGTTGCCAGGATAGTCTCCTGTCCTCTCCGCGGCCGCTCGCTGTCGAGTTAAGCCGTTCGAAGAGAACTCCGCTTCTAGGGGGTCTGGAAGGGGCCCAAATGGGATAGCAATGAGGGAGGCGAGCAGGGGACGTGGTGACGGGAGAATCCCTATTTAGGACAAAGTGTACGAAGGAGGCTCTGGGACCTGGAGGAGCTGGTAGATGGGGCGTGGGGCAACGCGTCTGACAGACAGAGAGTCTCGGAGAGGCTAGGCAGCAGCACGGTCATATACAGACACATCAAGACACGGGCCCTCGGCCCTCGGCCCTCGGCGCGAGACACAGCCGTAGATCTGAGAGCCGGCGTTCGTGTTCAGATGTTCCTTACCCCCGCCCTCGCTCGTCTTCTTCGTCGTTCAACGGGAGTCGCCGCGAGCCTCAGCCCCCGTTAAGCGGCGGTGCTGTCGTTAGACGAAAAGAACGCCGTCCGCATTCGCGGTGAAGTGCACGCCCCGTCCACCGCATGGGTCTCTCAGTCTCTGCCGGCGCCACCGCCGCCGCCAACCGCCGCTTGCGGGGGAAGACGGTTCAGGAGCTGACAGCTGCCCGTCAAAGGCGAGCTCGGCGCCGTTTCAGCGCAAGCAGGCGCACAGGGGGCGAGTGCCGGCGGACTCGACAGCTATTCGATCAAGACGACAACGCGTGCACACCTTGTTGAGGCAAAAGGACGAAATGAAGGGAGCCGAACTGCGACCAGCAAGATGACGCAGGTTGCTTGTTTGTACGCGAACCTGATGTTGCTGCCAATACAATAGAGACAACTCGAAACACTTTGTTCAGTTCCGAAATACAACGGAAAGAAAAGCTTCATAACTGAAATCGATTGGTGGCACCCGTCGGGGACGGACAATCTGGATTGGGGCACGCGTTGGTTCAGACACGCATATCGTAGAGGAGAATGGAAAAATAATAGCAGATACGCGCATGAGTCCTGAAAAACAGTTAAAATAGCATGAACACATCGTGCCTCGTCGGCCCATCGGCTAGGCATACAATATTATAGAATGGTCATTGCCTTAAACACTTGAACAAGCAGAACGCACAAAACACGCCTTAAACAAGCAGACGATGATCTTCGAACGTATGCCCTTGTCAATCTTAGCATCTCGGCTCGATTTGCTTCGGTCCTGCTGGTCGGGGATTACGGGAAGTTGTGGAGCGGATATACTTGCCTATTTGCATAAGAAAGGAACGGCCACAGGTGGAGAATGTTGGGCGCAGTATACGCGAGCGTGCATCTATCTATCCAATCGATCTAAATGCCCATGGTCGAAATGAGTGGCCAGCGAGCTACTCAACCGCAAAAGCTGGCAAGAGTAATAGGCACCTCGTCAGTTGACCGGCCACGCTGGCTATGTCTAGATAGACAGTCAATACACGCGAACCCCACTCATCCATTGCGAGGTATACGAGTGAGAATCTGGCCGGAGGTCGTTCCTTCGGTGGGGTGGTCTCACACAACGTTTGTGTCGTGGCCTGGTGTTAGCGTAGAGGGAGAGAGAGGGGAGCTGGGGGCGCCGATACCGCCTGTTTGTGTGTCAGCACAGGACATGGGAACGGGGAACCGTCCTGCGGAAGCAGGTGTTCCCGCTTC
Source organism: Stratiolaelaps scimitus (assembly GCA_019614645.1). Lineage (NCBI taxonomy): Eukaryota > Metazoa > Arthropoda > Arachnida > Mesostigmata > Laelapidae > Stratiolaelaps > Stratiolaelaps scimitus. The sequence continues at coordinate 1,258,961 of JABWDB010000033.1, read as the reverse complement.
CTACGCAACACAACATGACGCCTCGGCCGTCCACTCGTCCGCGGTGGGCAGTACCAACGTGCATGGACGAGATCTATCTCAACCTCGGTATCTCTTAGCTCTCTTTTCGGCCTCTCTCTCTCGGCCTCTCTCTCTCTCTCTCTGTCTACACCTCGGATCACCGGAGACATCGGGCACCGTCCGTCGCTTAGATCGCCGCCAACATGGGTGGGACGACATCTGTTAGCTGTCTAGGGTCCCACTCCCGATGGCCCCTCCTCCAGGGCCTGTGAGGTTTTGGAGAGTTCCGTGATGTATGGACAATGCCCCGTTCGGCATACGCCTCATCCATTGACTCTCGCTGTTTTCGCGTGGTGGTGGTGGTGTTGGCAGTGGCGACTGTGGTGGAAGCGGCTGCTGATGCGACTGATGCCAGACCATTGGGCGGAGTCGCCAACAATCGCAGGCTGAAGGGATGTGTTGACTTAAGGGATCCCGCGTGGCCTCTTCACCACGACATCATGTTGGACCGATTTGTCGCTCCCGTCGGGCACTACCCTCCTCCGTATGACCGCTATAGGGGTACAGCGTGCATTGTGGGGATCTCGCACAAGCATGGTGGGGGGGGGGTCCCACACCCGGCACGGAGGGTCGGGGTCAGTATTATCTCTTCGCGTCAACTTAGCCGCGAGATTTCTATTTGTCCATTAACTAAGTCGACATGAGATTGTGTCTATGACGATGGTGGTGATCGCGCCGTAGACGAACTTACGCATGATGTTGTGGGTTGTTGTCGTCGTTATTGTTGTTGCTGTGACTGCGTATTTTTGGTTTTATTCCGCGAGGTTTTTAAGGTTATACGCAGGTAAACGCTGTCGAGGTGATTGAGTCTATTTGGGCCATCGAAGATACCTTGCAAATGGATAGCAGGGTAGATCAGCTGGAGCGGACATAATTATGTGTTCGGCAGTGCATGTCCTTCAGATTTAACTCCAGCAAAATATCATACGAACGTAAATACAAATAATTATCATAAGAATTTAGTAACTCGTCAGGGATAGCCGCACGAGTGGACTCGCAGCTCAGGCTTTATCTCTATCTACATTTATGTGGACAGCTAACATTGGGGGCCGAATTGTTCTCCGTTTGCAGCCAGCCAGACTGAGCCTGCCTAGGAACTAGAGACATTAACATCGTGCTCGATGAGAGGTAACAATTACCGATTTCTTGCACCGTTCAACGCAGAGGAGTGCGAAAGTACCTGGTCCCGCGCAGGGTGACCTTCGACTCGGACGTTCGTGTTTCACGTCCTTTTCGTGCTTCTTATTTTTTGTTTAATATAACTATTCATACATACACTGGCTATGAGCGATACATCGACATCCTAATCCACTGTAATATTTATATTATTATATTTATATTAACTGGTTGTACCACTGGTTGTCGCTCTCTCCGCTCATGTCGTGTGCCCTGATCCACACTCTCATCGGCGTCGTCCATTAGATTTTCGAACAATGCGGCGAAGCATGACGTCTATGCTTATATGCTTCTCCACACGACGACACCCGTATCTAGATCTTCTTTGCTTAAGCCGTTCGGGGCCAATATCCGCCACAAACACCGATACAACCACTGAGCTGTCCGTGTCCAATTGGTGCCACATATGTAGCGTAGACGGTCTAACATATGACGTTTCGCCGGCGGAACGAGTTTGCCTGTCTTCTGCAACGAGAGCTGTTCGTTGCCGCTTCGTACAAATAAATGTGCGATCAATCATTTTGTCCGAAAACTTCCTGAGTCACTGAGTTCGTAACCTGTTTTCCCCGATATCGTTGGCTACTTCTGACCGCCGATGCTTCATCCCACTGCAGATGGTGACGTTCGCTTCGTCGGTCGTATGTGGATGCGTTCGCCTGCTTCTCATGCGATTATCGGAGCGAGTGTTTTTTTTTGGTGTGTTCGGTGGCCGCAGTCGCTGAGCGGATAGAGGCTCACGCGACTCTGAGCACATCAAGCGCGGGTACTGTGCTTGATCCGACGATGGCTCTCGCTGATCTCGGACGCAGTAATTTTTCCGAATTATTTTTGAGCTCTTGAAATCGGCTCAGCACATAATCTCATGCTGTTCGCTAATGTGGACGTCATTAGATTTCTTTCCAATGGTACGGCTATCCGAATTAGACGTTCCCGCCACAGCCAATGGTGCCCATTGCGGATTCGTTGGTGCTGGACAGGCTTCAGTCTGATGAAGCAATGCCGAGACCAGAACCGTGAAGGTTAAAAACGTTGTCTGTGAGTCAGCCGCTGAAAATTTATTTAAGGTTTAACCCTTAGGTAAGTGAAAGAGTTTAGACCCCATTGTTGCCCATTTGGATTCAAGCCGTCCCCCTTGCGAACCAAAGCCAAAAGCAGTTCCCTGGACATTAAATGTTGAAGGCATTAAAGGGTCAGCCCGGAAAATTCACTCAAGTGTCGACCCCTTCAACAACGCCATGAGAGCAGCGTACAGGATATCTCTTGCCAAAATGCTTCTATACGATGGAAGATGAACTAGCACATGGCCAACAGCGTACGATGGGTGAACACATTGCACCATGAAAGCCCACAATGTCCGCCAGACACAGAACATCCGCTTCTGCTAAACGATGAGCGATAAAGGACACTTTGTTCGGCCCGTCTGATATTCTATTATTATGCCCAAAGCAGGCTCAGGGAAAAGAGTGCCAAGTGGATACTGTGAGAAATGGTATTGAGGAAGTGTTTCTTGATGCGGCACACCCCGTCAACGGACGACAAACGCGTCATGGTCTCCAATAAATAGCTAATATTAACATTATCACCTCCACACGTTTCATCTGCTTTTCGCCGATAACTACGCGCTACGTATAGTGTGCTTTATAGCAATGGTAAGTTTCCTACTAGTCCGCACGACAAACCCCAAAGGGTGTCAGGGCGGAGAATCAGTCACCTGCTGCTGAGAGGCTGTCGAGACGACAGCAATCGGGTGTGTTGCCTGACAGTGACTGAATCGGATCTTCTTCCTCTTGAAGATCATCTTCGGCTGGCTCGTCTTGTCTCCGCTTGTTCGTCAACTGTCGAATGAATCTCGGCTTTCGGGCGAGCGACATTGCCTTGACGAGCTGTGGCGCCGCGGTGCACCGCCAAACTATTTAATTATTTATTAGGCGGACAGGTTCGGTACACAGGGCACCGCGAGGGATCGAGCCAGCGAACGGTGGATAGTCTCGACGGCTCCTTGTCCATTAACCGCATGAGCTGGCCCGCAGGTTCAGCAGGCGGGTCCTGGCGGTTAATGCCGACTCACGTACGCACACGTCGGCCATCTCGGCCTGCTAATTGTTGCTTTCATGTTCGCTGCAGGCCTCAGTTCATCTTTCGCGCTCTCCGCGCACGGCAGATAACCTCTCGAACGCCCAAGTCAAAGAGATACGCGATCCCATCAAGCCGGGTGACGTTACCAAAACGGGAGTCAGATGGGAGATGAGATAAGAAGATACACACAGAGAGAGAGAGGGGGGGGTATAGAATAGGTAATAGTTATGTCGTGATTGTTGTCTATGCAAAAACAACAGAAAATAGTCACCCGACAGCAGCGTGTGTACGCGAGCCTTATACAGGAGGACTTGAAGATTGTTTTTGATTTGCCTTGCTCGCTTTTAATTGGCTATAGACGTTGCTGTGTCTCATTAGCCGCCAGTTGCGATTGCTCGCAATTAGTCAATCTCTTTTTAATATCGACACTTGTCACAGTATCATATCAGTGATGGAGGAAGGATAACGATGCAAGAACCACCAATAATGAAAGCTAAAGAAGTATAGCAACAAAAAAAACAAATCTTAATGCAACTAGAATAAGGTTAATTAACGAACCATCACATATACGTGGCCACGTTTCCTCATCAGCATTCATTTAAGGAGATTCACGTTCAGGGCCTTTTCATATGAGTTAGCTGTAATTGTATACGACGCCGACATTCTGGTGGTTGACGACGTCTTACTAGAAACCGTTCGTGTGCGTGATCAAAAACGAGATGTGCACCTTGGTTTCCGAGGCGCTGGAGCACATGGGCAAATTGTGCAGGAGACGAAATAATCACTGAGCCCTAATTGTTAACGGGTTCCCCCTTTAAGAGAGAATCACCGTTCGTCACCCTAGCCACACCGCGCCAATTGCACGTAGTGCGCTAATTGTCTGCTTAATCAACTGGAAAGGAATTTTGTGTAACGATCAAGTGGTGGACTTCGAAAAGCGGGTGTGCCCGTCCGGCCTGATGCACATCATTGTATAAGAAAGAAAATATTTGAAAATCTAAAGGAAACAGCAACTTCACAACGAGAAGAAAAACTAGTTGACGTTGTTAGAGAGAAAAATCGTTGTTATGGCCTCTTCCCTCCACGGTGCCAAATGCTATTACGTGACGTGGTACTAATAAGGCACTTTGCCTACTTGTTAATTAATTACGGCGGCAATGTCGATCCCGGTGTCTACCTCGTATGAAAGCGGTGCGTCAAGTGATGAGTGTGGTTATTAACGTACGCCAGCCAACCTCAAGATATCCAACCATTACAAGTGACAAGTCGACGTTTATACGTACATACATACATAAGTGTCCACCACACGAGAACATTATCCGTTTTATTAATCAATTTGTTAATGAATTTCAAAGCCCAATCATCTATGTGTTCAGCAAATGTGCAGTTTTCAGTCAGCGTCCATTGACCAAGGCACTCCCCAACGGACAGTCGGGGCAAGCTCCCGAATCAAATGAGTATCCAATTGCCAGCCACTCGCTGGCTAGCCGGCTTACGGTACTGTTCCAGTAGTTTGCCACGACCCCTGACCGAAGAAAAAGACCGAGCAGAGTCAGCGCTACAAGGGCTTGACGATTTGGCTGGGAGGGCTGAACGGCTGAGGGGGACTACTTCGATGTAGTTGCTCGCGGTCATGTCGCGAATCAATGGCGGATTACAATAATCGATCAGTATTCGCCGTGCTGGCCCCGACGCCCAAATGTTCCATATGAGATTCCCCGTTTCGTATCCTCTGCTGCTGCTGCTGCTGCTGTTTCCGCTATTGTTGTTGCTGCTGCTGGCGCCTTTTGTAAACTATGATAGAGTTCATATGGTCCGCGGTCGAGCAGCTCGCGCTTTGCCGGCGAACGCACAGCGAGCAAGCCGGACAGCCGAGTGCCGGTGGTAGTGCTGCTGCTGCTATGCTGGGCCGGGGTTTTCTGGGGGGACGTACTGCTCAGATCTGCTATATCCGCCGACAGCCACGGGTACCTCAGGGGGATGCTGCTGCTGCTACTGGCTGGTGGGTAATCAGCCAGCGGTGGTCTCGTCATATTAAAATGAGGCCGACGAATTTGCCTCTTAACATCGATGCTGCAGTGTACGCTGTGGGGTCGAGGGGTTGCTGGCAGATGGATGAGATCTGACGGCAGCTGACAATGGAGGAGCAGCATAGGTAACAACGACACGGCCTTATTAGACAGGGCCTTGTACCTGGCCTCGGTCGCTGTGAGCCGTCTGCGATGACTGCGGCCCACCACAAACTTATTAACGGGCGTCGAGTAGAAAACAATTCTTTGACATACGTTCTGATCTATTATGCATATATATATATATATATATATATATATATATATTTCTGTGTGAATAGACCAGTCTTGTTGGGGTCGATGAGCAGGGCCGAGTCTCCTCTTATCCTTGACTCATATCCGTTACATATTGGAAGATGTCAATCTACAAATGGCGAATGCCAGGCACAGTTGTACACAGGGCCGTCCTCGACTTGGACGCCACGTAGCTAGAGAGGTCGGATATAAAAAAAAGAGAGATTCCAATACAAGCATGAGTTGCGAAGCGAGTTTGGCCCCCGCATCCGCAACCGTGACGTCGATAGTGAACCCCAATGCACAATTCCACACTATGCATTAGTATATAAGTAATGACTACCTTGTTGGCCGCCATGCGGAACTTCATCGCGTTCGCTTGTTCGCTAAGGTGATTTAGGCATAGTCGCCGTAACCCCTCCCATACTCTCCCAACTCTCTTATTACTGACGTGGTGTGGTCTGTAAGCTTTTTTTTTTTTTTTGCTTCTGTAAGCTTTGTATAGTAATGCCGTCTTTCGACGCTATGTTTATCATCGCGACGTCACTCTGCTCAAGAGTTTCATTGCTCCCAACCTGTAGAACTGTTCTGTGTGCACTGAAAGCTGTATTTGATGAAACACATATTGAGATCTGGGAAAGAGTGCAACAAGGATTCATGCGCAGGGTCAAATGTAAGCGATTCGTCAGAGACTCCATCACTCTCAAAGTCCGTAGGTCAAATATATGGTTTCGGGCTGACATCAGTATGTTTGGTAGATTATGCAACCTGAGCATGGTTGATAGATCCGTTGCGCCAATACAACAACACAATACAATTCAGGGGCTTGAAAATGGTGGGTTATCGCCATAAACGAACAATAAATTGGTCCCATTGGGCTTCTGGAGCTCGTGGACTTTCTGGCACGCATGTTTAACACTGTGCACTATTTTCGAGCAAAATTGCAAGTGATCTCATTCTAGGGCATTATCTCAAATATATAGGACAGGACCCTCCATAAACAGGCCTCGAAATTCTAGTGCTAGTCGAAGTCGCTGCATTCATATGATATACACTCATATTAAGTCAGTGTCAGAAGTAAAGGTAAATTACTAACCAATTACCACGCATTTTCCTAAGCTCATCTTGGCAGCTTGATTGATATCTAATATATAGTACATATATATATATATATATATATATATGGCAAGGCTTTAGGTTTATTAGGGGTATAGGTTTTTGATTTTTTAAAGGAGGTGCATTGAACTTGACAGTGATCAAGCTCTCTTCTTATAGTATGTCCTCATCAGATCGAGGGACAGCCAGATACTTTACAGCCAGATACTTGGCCGCCGTCCAAGCCACGACCGAATAATATGAAATGAGTAACCTGTCATACATCTATAAAATAGAATCCGATTTATACTAAAATGTTTGCTGACGCTAAGCCGGTCAGAGAGAGAACCCAATGCGGCTGGTGTCGACATAATCCACAGCTGTCTATCAGGGCTAATGTGGGACCTGATTTCAAACGGATCAAAATACTAATATAACAATGAGAAACGGCAGGCGACAGTATTTCGGTAGACCACAATCCTCTTTGCAGGCTCGGGCTCGTACGTGCGGATGGCGAAGTCAAGGTTAAGTCCGAAGATTTCAAAGCTGCCCATGCAAAATAGTGCAATCTACGCTATGTCTATACTCCTCTAGAAACAAATTTGATCTTCGTTGTAAACTCGACAGGGTTGACTTGTCTTATTTTTCAAATCGGTTACAGAGGTTTAGCTAGAGACGCCGAGAGAAGTGGACGCCTGGACATGTACGCCCATCAAGATGACTATGTAAACCTGCTGTCTCAAGGTGCGGCTCAGTCTCGAAAAAACTGGCCGTACGTCGGAGCATAGGAACTGTAACAAAAAACCCATTCGTGTACCTGCTGACATGAAAACAAGGACAGTTTGCACCGGTGCTCGAGGGCGGGGGAGTGAGAGTCCTGCGAGAGATGAGATGTCTAGCCAACTACGTATACAGAGATGCCATCGGGTCAAGCAGACAAATTCGTAGCGTTCACCTATTTTCATAGTACTAAGTTAAGTTACACTTACAAGTTACCAGGTTTAGACGGGGAAGGTTAGGCTAGGCCTGACGATGTCAGAGCCTTCTAGTATAAGTCCCCAGCTAGACATACAACACCGTAAATTGCCGTAAAGATAAAGATCGCGCTTCGAGTGCCGAAACGCGTATTTTGTACACGTCTTCTACACGCCCTCCTCGCTGAAGGAGGCCAGCGATTTGCAGGCAGTTAATGCAACAATGATTCGTCGGCCATTTCGCATTGTTAAAGATACTGTCCAGCTATCATCCGTCGCCGATGACTGATGGGTGATTCTGACGCGCTCAATTGTTAATTAGCATTCATATTACTATATTCCAATAGTATGACATATAGTATTCTAATACTGACGCCAGTATATATCGTTTATTCAAACATACAGTAGGTCGGTATTTCTAGGTATTTCTAGTATTCTAATTAGTGTGATTATTATGAGCGTCATTAACCAAATCTGTTCCGTAGACTGCATCCGTTTCTATTGTTCTATTATCCGTGTAGCAGTGAATGTCGAATCTAGTTGGGCATCTCACATCTCTGGCACCATCTGAGTCATTCGCGCCGCGCACAGCCAGCGTTGGATTTCCACTGTCTCGCCGAGTACGCGAACGCGGCGGGCATCTCCGCGCGAGCTGTAGCTGTGCCGCGAGTGGTGATCGTGTCGTCTCGATGGGCCTAGCCCGTTCGTCTTCAGGCGCCCAGCGGCGGCCGTTTCTGCCTCACTCGCGCGGATACGGGGGGGGGGTTTGTACGGGGGTTCGCCGAGGGAGGTGGGATGTATATCGTTCGTAGCCGAGGGTAGTCGTCGCTGCCGCTAGTGGGTGTCATTTGTCGCTTCTCCCGGTCGCCCGTCCGTCCGTTGTTCCGCCGGAGTGAGAGCCGTCGCGGCGACTGCAGCAGCAGCAGAGGCAACGCTCTCTGGCCACGGCAGCCGACTCGCAGGTCCATAGTCTCGCGTTCGCTGCAAGGGGCCGCCGAACTCCGCCGGCGTCCGAAAGGGTCCACCGTCACCAGCCAGCCAGACAAGCTGGTGGCGGTTGAGCTAAAGGGGAACGCCCGGCTCGCTTTGCCTTTTCACGCGCCGTCCGCAGTCGAGTCGCACTGAAGACTGCTCTAGCGGTGCTGAGTGCTGCTGCTGCTGCTATGTGCACCCCCGTGCGTCGCTGTGGCCGGCGGTGCAGGCGGATCGTCGAGGAGATGAACCGAAGTCGTTACTGCCACCGCCATCACCCGCACCCACTAGCAGCAGCACCACCACCACTTCTACTACAACTACAGGGTCGGTCTGTTCGTCGTTGGGATGGTCGTTCGGGCCCTCAGTCGCTGGTCGAGAACGAAGACGAGTTCCGCCTCTGGAACAGCGGCGGCGAGGGGAGCACAGAGGCAGGAACAAGCGATCCAGTGAGTCGGATAGAGCTGGGTCGGGGGGGGGGGGTGAGCTCGCGGACCCTTCACAGCGTTGGGAATCTGTGGGGCTCTTACGAGGGTATGTATAAGGTTGGTACGGGCAACAGGGGCGAGAGAGAAAGACGGTTCGAGTTGGGGAAACTCCCAGCGACGGCGAGGGAGATGGCGGGAGCACAAGGCAAACCAGCCGACGGGGGGTTCGGGGGGAGGGAGGCAAACGCAAGAAGCGGGTGCAACTCGTGAACCGACAAAACGGGCTTGGAGGGGGCCACGGCCGGGGCGATAGCGAGCTGTTGGGGATCAACGCCAAGGAGATAGAGAAGAGACGGGCGCCCCTCAGCGATTGCCGCTAGCAGCGCAGAGGCCAGTTTCCCTTCACGCAGTTACAGCCGCCGAACAGCAGTTCACGTCGGAGAACCGGAGCGGGCGGAGAGCCACCGACGGACAGACAAACGCACACACGCTGGCTAGTGTATGCGTGTACAGTCTCGCGGCGAACGGGTGGCCGGTCTGCCGGCCGGCGGAAGTGTCCGCGTAAATGTGCCTTTTAAAAGTTCGCGCCTTCCTCCTCGCCAGGCAGTCTCTCAGTGGCGACCGAAAGAGGGTCCCCCATTCGAATCCTCTTCAAGGGGCCACGGGTGGCCCGTGGCTTCGTGCCGTTTCTCGACGATCTCCTCGCGCAGTTGCTCTTCTCGACGGTTCAGTCTGCACCCGGTAGTGGGGCTCTGCCGTCCGCCATTGACAGGGGGCGGCATTCCCAACCCCGCCGTACCACTTGAGAGTGGACTCTACCAGGCGGAGCTCGCCGGCAGCACTCGGAAACGTATCCAATTCGTACGGTTGGCTGCCACTGGCTGTTGCACACCCTTCCACTTTGTGAGCAGTCTCTCGCGCAACCATTGGCATGTCATTCATTCAGACGTAGAAACGATATAGAAACATGGGACACACCGTGATGCATGATGCTTGTGCGTACCCCTATACCACGTAGTGTGACCCGATACCGAGGAGTTGGAACGAACTGGCGACTAAGGAGGAGCGGGAGCTGGGCATTGGTGGGCCGAACGACTTCCCCTGTTGGTTCTGCTTGATTCCATTTTGTGGTTTCTAAACAAGGCTCAAAACAACGCCCGAATGCTTTCGAAGTTTCGGCCCGAAGTGAAATATCGATATTCGCTGGCGTACATCGACACGTTACAGCTGTAAGCTCCGTCTATGCGTTGACATGACGTGACAATGAGTCGATCATCGCAAGTGACAACTGCAATTAGTCGTATTTCCCTATGCATTGGTCAGTATGGTAGCAAACGTGCACAGTGCTAGACGTGAACAGCTCGTCGTCGTCATATATGCGATTCGTTTGAACAGTTAATTAATAGTGTTACTATACTTGTTGTTTGTAGAGGAGGGAATTTTCTTCAACTAGACAGATGTTCTTATACTATAGATAGGGGTAAAATTAAGGGTCTGTGCGCAGGGTAACTATCACAAAATGGGTTATTAATTGGCTGTTATTTAGAGCGTCTCTATTATTTGCTTGTATTGGAGAAAATGAGAACGACTCGTTTCGATTTTAACTCGATGTACAATCAACCTCGTTCCGAGCCAGATACGATGCTGGGCGGACGCCAACGAACCTGGCAAGAGGATGATGTTAAAAAGGCGTATTCAGATGCACCACTTTCAAGCCGACTTACACAATACCGGACTCGGTGTCACATTGTTATTGAGTTATCAGCTCAGAGGCATGACGCAGTGACTCTTATGAAAGCTCTCGCTTCCCATCACCGGAAACGAAAGTCAATTACTCCGTGCCTACTTAAACGGCTCAGGTCGACTCAATATTATAACGCATTGAAAACAAAAACAGGTATAGATTCACAGTTGTTGAAAGGTCCGACACGTTATTTCAATGTAGGAATATCTTCAGACTCAACATACTCTATGCGCTCTCCATGCAAGAGGGCCTAAGTCCAGGACCAACTCACTTGTATTGTAGAAGGGCGTACGTAAGGTTTAGGGCCTTTCGCCTGGCAAGCATAACTTTCAGCCAACTTTTAGCGTGCTTCGTGGTTAGAGAGAGTATTTTCCATTGGAACTCATCGTGCGACCATTTCCACTGTGTAATTTCTCGCAAAATGCTTATATAAAAACCCCGTTTACCACCAGGGTTTACCTTCGGCTACAAAGACTATTAGACTAGAGTAAATATGAAACAGAAGAATAAGTATGTATATACCTAGTAAATTTTCCGGATTGAAAACAGCCAACGTTTAAGGTCCACGGTAGAACTGCCCTCGGCATTGCTTCATAAGAAGGACAATCCCCTTAAATGCAAATGTCCAACGGTGGGGGCCGAACCCGTGCACCTTCGTGTCTCCTCCGATTTCAAATCCCACACGAATGCACTACCAGCCCGCCGGGTTCGACAAGTATCTATAAATGTAATAGGCGAATTACTAGTCACAATAGAAGCAGAATATTGATTAATGTCGCAGCAGTGTGACCGTAGAGGTGCCCGCTTTCAGTGCGCAATAGCTTAAGTTGTTTTGCACGAAAGGACTTCATAGTTACAACCAGAATTGTGCGCACACGAGAACCAATGAGATTGTCATATTCCTCGAAAGGAAAACTCACCAAAAACAGATGTCCCCTACGGTTTTCGACGCTGGTCGCAGCGAATGCAACTTCACCAAACCACGATGCCTCTCATATGGCGACCCTGACGCCCTATAGAATGAAACGCTAATGAGCTTTAATGAAGTTGCCAACAAGCTAACTAGACGTCGTAGGCCTTACCCTTACTACAGGTATGACATTGTTATTAAGGGTAAATTAATTCCGCAAACGTTGTAACACTCTGCAGTGTTACAATATGTTTCGATGCCAAAATATCTCTAGCTCTAATCCATCAAATAATTACATAGTATATATATTATATATATATATATATATATAAAACTGCGTTTCACTGTGTAAGCAAAACTACATGCTTCTAGGGCCGCCGATATTCAAATAGCTGTTGTTCAATGCACGCTCCCGCCGTGTGCGACCACCCCAACGTTCGTCTTCCTGTCGCTTCGTGGTAAATCGTCGAGTGCTCGGGCGACTTTGGCCAGCGTCTCGCTCAGCACTCGCCCACTTATTCTATAGCGCGCGTCTCGTTCTCTCTATCTATCTCTCTCTCCCTGCGCGAGAGGTCCCGCTCCGTCGTCCGATGGCTTGGCTTGCTCTGAGGTCTTGCCTCGAGCTTCGCGCGGCGGTGGCGGTGGCGGCGGCTGCGGCGGCTGCGGCGGCTGCGGCGGCGACGAAGAAGTCGTGGCGTGACCGCAGCTAATAAAGCGAACAAATAGTTTAAGGATAAGGACGGCGCCGGCGACAGCAGCATCGGTGGGGGTTGGGGGATGGGCTGATGCAGACAACAGCGAAATTTGTAGGGCCTGGCTTCCTTCCTCTCTCTCTCGGTCTCTCTCGGTCTGTGTCTCGCGCTGGCGGGCTTCCCATCGGCTACGCGCACCCTGCCAGCCGCACCGGCGTGGTACAGACGTCTCTGGCGATTCAGCCATAGTATAGGCAGTCGGTCAGTCAGCCACCCACCCACCCGATACGAGCTTCTCGCGGTCGGAGCAAGGGGGCGCCTAGAGGGAAGTGCGGGGTTGAAGATCTAGGGGACCTGCGCTGCCTAGCTGCCTCTTCTTCTTCATTTTCTTCTTCGCGCGGGTGGCGACTACACGGGGAGCGTCGACTATTGAGATCCGCGGCGGCGACTGTGGCCGGGGCTGAGTGGCACTATGCGCGTCTGTCCGTGCGCCGCCGCGCAACGCTGGATGCCGAAGAAGCACAAGGTGTACCCGTCTGCTGGTAGCATTGCGGTGGATGAGTAGATGTTTGCGGGTGAGGGTGTAGCACAGAAGGGCGTAAGGGCTGAGAGGAGGCCTGTGGCGAAGGCCAGACGAGCGGTTTCCGCGTTGGGGGACTGAGGGGGGTGGTGACTGGGGGTTCGGGGGAGCTCTTCCCGTTGTGGTCGCACCCCACCTCCTCGTGCGAGCCAGAGAACAAGGGCTGTTGAGGCGCTGCTGTTCTGCCAGCTAGCGGCGACGGAAATAAATACATATCATATACACGAACATCGACAAGGTACGACAAGGCACAGAGAGACAAGGCGTGTGGGCGTGTGTCTGCGCCGTGCAGGAAAGAGGGGAGAACCTAGGTGGCAGGCGATGGCTTCTTGTGGTTTCTTGCCATGGTGTGGCGATTTCTTATTGAAGTGAGCGCATCTGTGCACGGGAGCGAGCCGAACACAGGAAATATTGCCAACATCGTATGGCGCCTATGAGATATAGATGCGAGCAAGCTCTGTGGACCTTTGGAACGACGCGGGATGTGAGGTACGCACGGAGTTGGCTAACATGCTTGGGGAGCTGTCGTCTATGCGGAATATCGTCTGAACTTAACGAGGAGGAAATGAACGCTAAATGGTCTTCATGAGTCTCTTGTTATGTAAACGTACTTTTCTACGCATGTCTACGGTGTGTTAAATAGCGACACAAAACGTGGTGCGTGTTTCCGAAGGCAACCTTGGGACAACTGGTTTCATATCTTATAATCATATCAAAGGGAGGAATCGACACCGTCCTTTAGAATTGTGCCGTGTTCTAATACAGTAATAAAGCTCTAATTAAGCTTCTAATAATAAGAATAAATAGAAACACATCAACGTATCCGGTTGCGTCCCGACTAGAAATCGTTTGCTGTGTCATTAAAAAAATATTCCCAATATCAGTATTCAAAGGCAGGCCGCGATAATCAGAAGGCTACCGGTGATCCTGGCTTCTGTCCTGGCTTTCGGTCTATGGAAGCCACAGTACCGGACACGGGGCGGGTGGGACCAGGCTGAGCAAAAAAGATTAATCAAAGTCATCAATTATCACAGACACTTTCTCAAAGGAGAAAACGATCTGCCCGACGGTCGTTCTCAGTGCTACAGTAGTTTCCACTGCGACGCTGTTCCGGGTACCTCGCACGCTCCAGAATTTGTCCTTGTAAAAGCGTTTCGCGCTATACCGCCGGCACCCTGGCAGATTGCTCTGTTCGATAGACAAAAAAACAAAGTATTGTATATCTACACAACGATATGTCTCGTTAGAAGAATATCTTTGACAGGTCATAGCGAACCAGTAGAGGCAGTAACAAGCTGGAGCTAGTCCGGACTGCTTCTGCAGGTTGTCACTAAACATTCGGCAGGCTTAAAGCAGGGCAGATACGAAACTACCAAACCCTTCTGCGAACTAGAATACCGATGTGAGATCGCTAGTATCGCAGCCCTTGTGTCTCATGGATTTATCTCATATCTCTCCTCCATCGCTCGTTGTTCTCGTGGTCAAACATTGATCGGTTTTTCCACCGTCACCAAACACTCAACGACCAGCAGAAATCAGAAGGGACTTCACTGGTGACATCACAAGCGTTTATATCAGCCGTTAGTTATTGGCGCATATCCCACGATGCCCACGTCTGGCTGCTCCATTGAATCACATACAGGATTATGATACAAGCAAACGCTAATCTTCCGTACGATTAATTCGATTCTACTTTCAGGGCTGCGTCTGACGTCGCTCCACGTGCCAGGCTCGGTTCAAAGTGGTGAACATGTCAGGTTGCTCTGCGAGTATGACCTCGAAACTGAAACGCTGTATTCAGTTAAATGGTACAAGAACAATATCGAGTTCTTCCGTTATCTACCGGCAGAAGCGATGCCGGGTCAGGTCTACGATCTACAGGGTCTCTTCGTTGACGTAAGTTAACCAACATGTCATCCTTAATAGGTGTGCCAATTGCCCATTAATTGTCTCCACTGCTGTCGTGACAGTACGCGAGCGCTCAGGAACGGACCAAGTATGTCACCGGACTTGGTTCGCTAGAAATATTATAATGTTCGGTTTCATCCTGCCGCGAATCGACATATTGGGGCCGCGCCTCGTGTACGTCTTTGCAGAACACTGTCGACGCTGTCGAGAGTCGGCGAAGGACAAGACATGACAATACATAGTTTAGTGTGAGGTAAATCGCCTTTCAGAAGCTTCATAGGATTCGTACAGTTTAAAATAATCAAGAAGTAGTTCGTTTTTCGACATGGGAAACCATGCGAAGACTAATAAGACGAGCCAGGCTCGCAGACGAAGCCTAAAAAAATGGCACTAACGTGGTCTTACCGGACGCTGTTTTAAATCATAATCATTTGATATTAGGGTGTCGTGTCGAGAGGAATTAGGCGTTCGTAGGTGGGCAAAACCTTAGGTGTTGGAAATCTCGTTCGTATTCCTCAAACGTAGTAATTAAGATATAGTAGGATATAACTGAAAATGGTGACCGTAGTCGCTCTAGTGTTCACGAATTTATTATCTAACCCAGCTCACAAACTCAGAAAAACTCCACTGAAATAAGACCAGCTGAAAATAGCCCTTTGGATATTCTTGGATGATATAGAGGGTTTAAGCCTAGGGTGTTGTCCTGGCGAGTAGTGCCTTTATATAATACAGCCTTATTAAGCCCGTCACCAGGAAGAAGATTGGCTTCCCAACCGAAACCGCTGAAACCTCGGATCGCAAGAAATCCTGCGGATTTGAGTATCAGAGCTCCGAGCGAGACGAGCGAGACGTGCAAGCTGCGTTAAGTACAATGGGGAATCGACTTCAACTAAGCCAGCCCTGGCAGGGGCGTAGCATCCTATTGAGTTGATGTGAACGTCAGTGCCTCTATGGCCTCCATGTTGATAAGCTTCTATTTTAATTAACCCGACGTTAATCAGCGCACTCTGGTCGAGGTTGTCTATTGAAATGAAGGTGCGCGATACCACCGTATTTTTCCCTTTAAATCAAAGGTCTCCGGCGCGGCGATGAACGTGTCAGGTTGTCGATTTTTAGGTAATTGAAAGGAGACAAACCTCAAATTCACTTGTAACCCTGCCGCACATGATGTTCAGAGTGTTATGCAATTACACAGACGAGCAAGCAAAATTGTGCCGATTTCGTTTGTAACCTTCGCCACAATGTTCTCGCTGCATTTTCTGTAAATCGATATGCGGACAGCGAAGCGTATTCCTGAAATTACCTCCGAACATCTGAAACATTAATTAAAATAACGAAGCGCTGGTGGGAATCCCCGCAGAGTTTGTCGTCTTCGTATATGAACCGGAATTATTTTTTCTGCTATTAAATTTAATATTTAATTTTTTTGTTTTTAATTTTGTAACATTACTACGAAAGTGTGCATTTACAGAAAAACAACAACAATAACAACAGGGAACCGACCATCGAAACACTCCAACCAGCCACTGTCGATAGCATAGTGTAAATATGTGCACACCTTGTACATCGATGTTTGACACCGACAACTTTGCTGAAAAAATGTTGGCCAAAGCTCTTATTCCATATGGAAATCATATAGGCAATTTTGCTTGCAGCACTAATAATCTCGCTGTGTAAGAGAAATCGTTTTCTAAATAGAGCAGACACAACGTCTCGCGTAGGTGATCCCCACAGCGAATGTTGGCTCAACCCGCAACTAAGGGCACGTGTCGAATTAATCCCATTTACGAGCGGTTCTATATTCAACCGATATAGCTATTACGAAAACAACGAACGTGTACATGATACGCACAGAGACAGACTCTTGCATCTTGAGGCATCTCGCATTGATTTGTTAGTTTTTTTCCCAACGAACAAACTTCGAGACGAATCTTTGTGGCTCGACGCACAACTCCGCGTTGCGGATGCCTCCATCCAAACCTGCGCATCAGGGGCAAGGCTCCACTGACAGCCGAAACTCTGCGGCAGGTTGTTCCTTCTCGTTTGCTGATGTCTCATCTGCCTAGTCCAAGTTGCTCAACAAGCGGACCTCATGGCCTCCCGGCCTGTTAGCGGAGGGGTTTCCGGAAACCTCCTGTGCGTTCATTTATTTCGCCCGTTTCCTATCTGCTGGCCGTCTCGGTCCGGACAAAGTGGCCCGTTACCGTGTCCTCTCTTGTCCGTCTTGCCTGTCCATTGCATCAGCACTCGAGGCCGAGCCGGTTAGGCCGCCTTTTCAAACCCCCGCGCCACCCCCACCAAGGAACAAGGCTCCTACGCTCCTTAAATAGCCTCGACGCAGTTGATCGACGGGAGGTCAAGCTGAAGGACGGCTGAGTCACGTCTCGCCGATCGTCATCTGCTCACCTCTGTCCGAATCGTGTGTCGGACCACCAACGGGCAAAACTTCCGAGGGCTTCGAGTACGATGCTTTCGACCGAAAGCCGACGAAAGAGGAGTTCGCCTGCCCTCAAGTGCCCTTGTGTCCATACTGTCCTGCTCCGTTGTGGCCACCCTGAAATCACCATGCTAGGCCACTTCCCTCGTGGTCATCTTAGCACCCCAGGCCAGCCGCCCCCCCCCTCCCCCACGGACCCCACGAGGCCGTTCCTTGCTCAGAAACGACATCATTATCCTCGATGAAGACCGACGCTACTTCTGCTCGAACTCAGCCGAGGTGGCGGCCTCGTTCGCTCATCGTTTCGTCCGTGCGCGTCCCCGACAAGACCACATTAAATGAACCGCGTTCTCTATCTCATCCCTCTATCATCGTCATAGAGTGTGGTTTTCTCCGCTGCTGCGCCTGCTGCTGCTGCTGCTGCTGCTGCTGCTGCTGCTGCTAATGCCGGACTTGTCGGCACTGGACATTCTTGTCACAGCAGCTTAGCGGTTTAGCATAGAAGCTATCTTGTCTAACATGTCTGTGGCTGCGCCGTGCAGGAGGGGCCACGTAACCGCCGCAGCGTATTCGTTAGGAAGAGGAGGAGGCGGCGGCGGCAGCGGCGACGGTGGTCACCTTCTTTTGAGCCGAACACAGCCTACGCCGACGAAAAGAACCCTCATCCTCCGCCTTCGGGATTGTTCCACCCCGTCGTCGTCGTGCTCGGCCTCTGACTGAGGGTGGCGATCCCCCTGTGACTCCTCTCGTCCGCGTCACCTGCCCTATTCATTCCGGGAACATTCATTCTTTGTTTCGTTGTGCCCAGTTAAATATACGTACGCCTCCAATTCGTTAGACTCGTACGGGCAAACCAGCTGTCGCGAAGCCGCTCGCCGACGTGGTGTGCCTGTGTGTGCGGGCGCGTCTGTCTGTGTGATATATCATCATACGCTATCGGTAGGCTTGGGGTAGGATGGATGTAAAAATGGAGACACCCCCGAGAATTAATCAGTACGACGCGCTCGCCGGTGCCCAAAGGTGTCCAACGCCCTGTGTCATGCACTTACGTACTTGACACACGCATTTATTATATTGTAGCAGCTACAAAAAGCCTCGTGCCCAGCCTTCCCGGATTTGCAGTATCGAGCTTCTTTGCAGACCTCTACTCTGGGAGAGCGGTCTGGTCCGCGTCCGGGCGGAAGCCGCAATCGCGTTGGCGGGGGGCGGGGGGCGGGGGGGCACTTGAGGCCGCGAGATGGCATCAGACGGTGTCATCAGACGCACCCACGTCAGAACGACGGGCACCCTTGAATAGAACACGCCCACCCAGAGCAGCAGCCACGTCTGCTGCTGCTGTGACTCCTACTGATGCCTTGTGCCCTGAGCTCGTAGGTACCACTACCGGAGGGACAGCTACCGCCAGCGGAGACAACGGCGGCTAACATTGCCGCCTACCGGATTTGCTCGTGGTGGCTGAACTCAGGTCATCTGGTGGTGGGCGCTTGCCAGTAGCTTGCTTCTTCCGTTCAATCGTCGTCGACGTCGTTCGTTCGGCGCAGCGCTTCATTGAGTCTGGTTATTCCTACTTGAACACTCAGCCCAGCTGAGGCCCCGACACAGCAGGGCCACCGAAGAGGGCCTGCCGGGCCGGGCAGGCCCTCCCTCGCCCGGCAGGCCCTCCCTCCCTGTATCAGTCAGCTGTTCGAGAGATAGTGAGAGATTGACAGAGAGGGAGAGAGAGAGAGAGAGAGGCTAAGTGGCGGGAGCGTTTTAATGAATTATTATTACTTCTCACACAACTGGGACTCACCGCCATGGCCGCCGGCCAGACAGCAACGCTGAATCCAGTCTGTGCGTCGACCCGTTATCGTTTGCCTTGCCTGCTACCTGCGTCGGGTTTACTTGATTGCAATGAATCGGAGGCAGGGGAGGCCGAACGACACAACGAACGGTAGAGAGACATAGAGGAATCACGAGCGAAACCAGGAGAAAATTAAGCGAGAAAACGCGCGCTTGATCCCAACTCTTACTGTGCCTCCATCTCATCGTTTCTTCTGCCTGGTGACGGGCTGAACCCCAGACGCGCACCCCCCCTCCCGGGTTCGCTGTTCCTTTAGTGCAGACCCCGGTACAATTCCCCTATATATATATATATACATACATACATATATATTTCCACCCCCACCTCCCTCCGTGGCGAGAGGAGCTGGGGGTTCGTTCAAACGAAAGAGCGGTGAATAGATAGGTCAGACAGGAGCACGCTGAGAGGGGGCACGCCGGAATGGTCGGGAACTCGTAGGGGTAACGCTTCATACGGACTGAGGTGACTGAGGCTTGTGCTGTTAGCTTGCTGGCCAGTTAGTCCCGAGGGGCCCAGTAGCTTATTTTTGAATGAAACCACCGAGAGGAGGAGATTGGGATAGAGAGAGAGAGAGAGAGAGAGAGAGGGAGATGAGGTCCGTCCGGCAGTGGGCCGTGCCCAGGGCATCGGCGCGACTCCACCCAGCACGTGACGCACAGTTCGACAGACACACCCACTCGATCCGGCGCCCGGCCCCCCAAAGCGTCCCCTCGACGCCGAGTCGGCCCAACTAACCGACGGGACATCCTACCGCCAAAAGCAGCAGCAGCACTGGGACGCGCTGATCAACGGGGTTGAAGAGGACCACAGCGCCGCACCAACAATGCTCTGCGGTGACTACACATCGTCCCTGGCCGCTGGTGCTGCCAGCACGAACAGTGACTTCAGGGATAAAAATGGGTCGGGGGACAGGTGTTCAGGGGATTCGACAGCTCATCTGTTCAGGCGAGAAGGAAGCTCGGCCCGCGCGGCGCACCGACCGACTGAGCGACCGGCCTACCTACTGCGCGGATGGTGGACCTCGATAAGAGATCTTCATCTTTTTCATATTAAGAAGCCATTTGAGACAATGTGCTGCTGCTGCTGCTGCCGGCCGCAGCTCGGCAGCATATGGCTCCACTTCGTTCGTTATCCCGGATGGCCTTTCTCTCTCTGCTCGCCTCCTTCCATGCATCTCTCGCTGTTTCTCGTTTGGCCATTTGAGGCACAATGAAGAGCGATATTCAGCTAACAGCTGAGTGAAGCCGTGCGGCTCGGTCGAGCCGCCACCTCGAGGGACGCGAGTCCACTGGACCTCACAGCGTATAGGAAAGGAGTCCGTTTACTGGCCGTGCTGGTAGCGGCTTGTAGGAACCGGGAGTGCCTGCTGCACGCTGCCCACCGCCGGGCAATGAAGGGAACCTAGCGACAGTCTAATCTAATCGACGACGGCAGCTGGCCGAGATGGATGCGCGATGACGCACGGCGAGGGCCTGGCCAGTTCCGCATCTCACCCGACCGGCGTGCGCCAGAGATCGCTTAGACAGCGTAAGGAGCCACATACATATCGTATGTGCTCCGGCTGCGTGGCGTAAGCGTCGGGCATCAACTCAACGCGATGCGCGGGAGCACGCGAGTGCGGTGTCGGCGGGCGCTGCACAGTACGAATTGAGCATTCCGACTCTGAGCCCCTGGAGGGGCTGGCCTAGGTGAACCATCGAGGGTCAGCCGGAGGAGAAGGACGTAAGTATGAAAATCACCGAGATCACTACGCAGGGCCTTGCTAGGCCCTGCAGAGGGCGATTTCCCTCGTGATGACGAGGTACGTCGACACCCTAGACCACTCCAGATGCGCGCCTTCGAGCCATGAGAGAGACCTTGACGTGGCATGCCATGCTCGGGTGCTAATATCCGCCGGCGGGCGTCGGCTACCTATAAGTGTATATCTCGACGGACTACAACCATCCACTGGCTTGATCCCTATACTTTCGTCTTGGCTACCGGCCATCTAGTAACCAGTAGCTATATTGTACCTAGCTACCAGCACAGCATGGACGGTCTGGGCCCGGGTCTCGATATAGCTTCATACGAGCATTTCTGTGTCTAGCATAATAATCATATTATTGTTGTTGTCGCTGTTGTCTATTCGGGAATCGTAGCAGTTATAGTGGTAGTAGCCATTGTGTCCAGCATATAGCACGGGTACAACGTCTCGTACAGCCTCTGACCAAGCCTGTCAGCGTGGCCAGGTCGACTCAGCTCACCGCAGTGAGCAAATGACCATTCTGCCGTGGTCAGCAGCCATCGGGACTTCCATGTTTTATGCTGGCAATACCATTCTCATCTCTCTCGCCCCCTATCGCTGTCGGCGTATCTCTCTTTGATCTGCTCTGCTCAATATACGTTATGTGTCTGTGGCACCGGCCCCCCAGCTGCATGATTCGCGCATGACACCACTTATGGCACTTATCGTTCGAACGCGACGCACGACGGGTGAGGGCGATCATTGAGCTATACGGCGTTGATACCGCGGGCAGGGTGTCAACCGACCGAATAAGCAACCCGAGGAGATATCAGGCTTCGCGCTATCTGTCTGCCTGCCTGCCTAGTATCTATGATCGCCAGGTCACTCACTCGCGGCCGCTTACGCTGAGGCGCTCTTACGGCGGCGGCGGCGGCGGTGTCGTCGGCGGTGTCGTCGGCGGATCCGGTTATTGCATTATTCATGATCCCGGTCGCCACTGTAGGCAGGGCAGGCAACAGCCGACAGCCGCCTCGCGGACCGCACCGGATCGGGCAGAAAGCCAGCAGGAGAAGGGAGCAGAGCTCAGAGATCTGTGGGTTGTCCGCTGTCAGCCAGAGACACCTAGAAGGACATGATTGCCTCGTGGAACCCAATTCCCCGGCGCCTGTAGCAGGTAGGCACCGATTCACCAGCTGCCAACTGAGATTGCGAATCTGGGAGACTGGCGGCCATCAGTAGACAGGACAATTCAGGGGTGGACAAGCCACCGGCAGGTTCGTAATGTCGCGACGGCGTTTACGGACGCCGACGCCGCCACCGCCGCTTCTCATCTCGGCTCCCGCGCGTTCCGATGTCGCTAGGCTGCGCGGTCTCTCTCTCTCTCTCTCAAATCTCGCTTTCTAGAGCGAGAGAGAGAGAAATAGAGAGAAAAGGTCACAACTACACTACAATCTACGGGGACGGTACGTAGAGTTTCGTCACGCACGCAAGCAGTCGCCGGCCGGCTCCCGGATGTGCCAAGCGCAGATTGGTACCTGCCTCGTCTTCGCTGCATAGTCGCCGTTGCCGCCGCCGCCTCCGTAATGAATCATGAATAAGCATCATGTCATGGGCTCTACGCCGTTGGGTCTTCACGGGCAGCTGCTGTCCGTCGTGAGTGACCTGTCCGGAGTTGACGACACGGAGCAGTGTCCCGGAACGCCTCAGTTGCAGGCGGACATCGGCGGGCGCCGTTGGCCGGATGCAGAACAGCGTGCAGATTAAGTACCGCTCATGGTTAATCTGCACGCGGTTTTCCACCACCTCCCGGCTCGTGTCCCTGATCAGGACAGAGACATGTGGTCTGACACGGTGGGATCGCCTTGGGTATAATAATGTATAATTGCCGTGGGAATTTCAAGAGGTGGACATAACACACACACACGGTGTTACCTCGAGGATTGGATCTGGTTGGCAGTGCATCGGACTGCGCATACGGTCGAGCCCCGGATGGCCTCGTGGTGCGTTCGTATGCGCCTTGCACTTAGAGGAGAAGGACGCATGTGTACTGACAGGTTCGATCCCCTCTGTTGCACACATGCATTGAAAGGCGTTGTCCGTCTTACGGACCAATGCCGAAGAGGCAGTGCCGTGGATGTTCAAATGTTTAAGGCTGAAGGTCAGGTATCGAGAACAGTCTGCGCGTTCGACTGGCTCTGCTTGAATGGCGGAGTTTCGCGAGGGTCGTACCTCGCCAAAAGCAAGGGGATGAATGAACGGGCGAGCCATTGCTTCTCTAAAGAGAGGAGTTGTTACTCGAAGCGTCTGGTGGAAGGAATCCTCTGAAGGTTGACCTATTTCACAGTTCTGCTTCTACGGTAATTTTCGTGTGTACACAGATTTATTTGACTATAAAAACGGACGACAATTGTACCCGTCGAACGTGGGATACATCTATATATATATGTATAAAAAAACTCGTTAGAATATCCTCAAAAAACAAGGAGGTCCCGCTTCCCTAGCGTGCCCAAAATAGAAATCGCCTTGCTCCTTTACACATCTAATGAAGGTGTTTGCATTAAAAATTCAGTCGCACCCAGTTCTCCTCGAGCAGGCGGAGACCTTTCTCTTATTATCGGCTCAAAGTTAAATTGGTGATTGTATCCCTTCTACTCGCAATATCTCACAGGCTACATGTCTAGAGTAGGAGCACTGATTCATTCGTGAGACGTATTTTCTGTCCTTTAGCTTACTCGGCCGTATTATATTGCTGTTGTTGACGATATTTTTTTTAGCACGCAGAATGCAATACGAATGCCGGTCGTGTATAATAGCAATCATATCAAGCGATCGATGCGACGGATGCGACGCAAAATGTAGGAAGAGGTTGCTGCTCGAGGGAATTGTAGAAAACATGCTAATTATAAGTAAGTGTTTATTTATTATCATTATGCGAGTTAAATAATAATGTGGCAACGCACTTTCGAAGATTTTGCTAAACTTCGTACGCCACT
Organism: Stratiolaelaps scimitus; assembly: GCA_019614645.1. Taxonomy (NCBI): domain Eukaryota; kingdom Metazoa; phylum Arthropoda; class Arachnida; order Mesostigmata; family Laelapidae; genus Stratiolaelaps; species Stratiolaelaps scimitus. The sequence continues at coordinate 1,235,047 of JABWDB010000033.1, read as the reverse complement.
GGAGGTCGTGGCTGCCATAGGTATGAATGCAGCCTGATAGTACAATTTTAATATTCCGAAAACAGAGTGGGAGAAAATGTTTTCAATAGGCAAAGCGTTTTCTTGCGGAAAAAAGCACATTTTTTTATTATAATGTTATTGTTTTTTCATATATGGTGCCGGTATTTGCTTCAGTTGTTAGGGACGTTGAGTCAACAAAATTACCCGCCTTTTGACGTATACTATACCTAACCTATAACCTAACCTGGTAGAACTACTCGACATGAGATTTTGCCCTCTGTCTCTCTGTCCAATAATTATAGGATGTGCAATAATTAGATGTATTTCACGTTCAGCAGGTACAATTGTCGCCCACTTTTATAATTGATTAAAAATAAATTACATATATTATAAGAGTAGAAAAATAAGGAAATTACAGGCTTACTAGCCAGGCTTAGGTGACTGTTTAGCAGGCTTTTTTTTTATCCCTAAAAACCTGCCTTGGTCCCCAAGGACCAGCACACCACGAACGCACAATGAACTCGCTCGTAAAGTGGCGAAAGAGCCCACCGGAGCCACCCTATACCTAATCGAAATTATGAATTGAGCTCGCAGCGTCGGCGGCCCGACGTTCACCCAGCATCGTGTATTTTTTTTCGAGCGACGCACATCGACGTGCACCCCAAATGATTATTGCTATTACTAATAATAATAATAATATTATTATTATTATTATTATTACTACTACGATAGCATATTACCGTGGGTGGCCACCACCCCCATCTCGTGGGAGGTTGGCGGCCATTTCGTCCGGACACTCTCGGGTGGTAGTTCACCGCTGGTTCACCTTTGTCACACTCTTGCCGAGATCGCTGGCGGCTCCCTTCGGCCTGCTGGCCTAGCCGAGCGCAGGCAAACTGGCCTAGGCTTGCCCTGTCTGTGGCGGCTACAAATATTACGTGATTACATCAGCCGTGGTTACGTGGCAACCGCGATGACGACTAGCGTCATTCCCCCGGGGGCTCACCCGCGGACCGCAGTGCGACGTGCGCTCGCAGCCTCCACCCCTGCCAGATACTGGCAGCACTCAGTACCATTGCTGTTCGCTGCGTCGAGCCGGCTCCAGCAGCAGCAGCAGCAGCGGCCATGGTCGCCATCGCCTGTCAAACACTGTGCATGGCGCTGGAATCCGCCTTTGGTCACATGGGTCGTTGGCGGACGCTAATTCAGTGGACAGTCGTACTGTTGCAGTTAAGCATGTGCCGATTTGCGGGCTCTACTTGCCGTCTTAGCAGAATAACAGGAGCGTGAAGGGGTGACAGCGAATAGCCGGAAATCCATGTTTAACCTTGCGTGTCAAGGCGAAATCAGCATCCACGCTTTGAGAAGTTAAGTGTTGTCAAATTCCGTAGTTCCGACACTAAAGCACAATTTGAATATGGACAAAATTAAATACATTCTGCACACGGGCAGAACGACGTGCGGGGTGTCGAGATCCCCTCTGACCTTTGACCTCTGCGCGGTCCAGTGAAGATGACGAAGTTGTCGGGAAGATGAACAAGGCAGCCTGACATTGCACCATATTTATATACGTGTGTGTGGTGTGTACATGCGCATTAAGTCCAATTATTCAATTAATGTCTAGTATTTGCACCGCGTCGACGCAAACGTCCCCAGGCATATTGCCAACTAAACCCTACTCCCCGCATTGACCCCCTCCCAGCTTCCCCTTCAGGTGCCGCCACAGTCGCGCACCCGTTTAAGACGAGTGCTACTAGATAAATGAAACAATAGGATGCCGCCTCGACGCCTCGAGTACCGTTACACGGAATAGCGACACAGCACCGTTGAATAGTCTCGCTGGCGCGCCTGCGCAAAAGAGTCGCCTGCTCCGCGCCGAGTGCCTCCGCTCGCCAACCTCACCTAAGGCATACAGGTGATATTGTCCATAGACGGGCACAGCCAGCGAGCTTCCACGTTCAGACGAGTTGGCTCGCGGCAGGGCACGCTCAAAGGATTACCTCCTCGCAGGGCGGAGGGATTTGCTATTTAATAGTCGGTGACACGAGCAAACACCGGAGGAAGAGCGAGGCCGGGGGTGTTGCGGGGGCGCCGGGGGTGTTGTGTCCAGGGAACATGTCGGGGAGCTAGCAGGCGTCGGGCTGGGGGTCGTACGAAGAAGACGCGTGGTGTTACGTGTGGGCAAAAGCACATCGTTCACCCGGCGTTCGTGAGAGTGACGGGGGGGAGTTCTCCTACTGAAATTGCCTGTGCCGTCCAGCAGCGCGCAGCGGATCGCTCGTCGCGGATTGGGTGACGCGCCTGAAGGCGGACGTCCCGAAAAAAAAACGCTTGCGGAGAGCATTGAACAATGAAAGGTTGAAGTACACACTCGGGTAGGGGTTGAGATGTTTTTGGGGGGCGCGGGGCGATGAGGAAGTGGATGATCTTGAATCATAGACAACTTCGCGAGCAGCCGGTGGTACAGCGCTGAATATTAACGATATGATCTATATGCTACAAAGCTAGGTAAGCTCGAGTTCCTAGGCAATATTGGGTTTGTTCGTTGTTTTTCTTTTGTTTCAGGATAACTAAAACAGCTCAATCTGAATAGACAACCGGGGGGAAACTACTCTGTTGTGTTCGGCAGCGTAGTAGACTCACATTTAGATTAGGGGGATTTAGATGAGATATAATTAAACGTGGTTCCCCGGCAGGGTAGCGCTCAAACTTCAGCTCATGCGCTATTCTACTAGAATCAGTATTATATGGATATTGCAAGACAACGTATGCCCATCATAGGTCTACCAATCAATAATTCCGCCTATGCTGAAGGCGACCCGGAGGTGAACTCGGTTCTGGTGTGCGCTCCACAAACTCATTGTGGTTATGTCCCCTTGGAAAAAGTTGAGGCTGCAATATTCCGATCGTTCTCATGTAGTCGTGTATCTCAATAGTCGTTTCTGCGAGGGGCAAGAGGAATCGTCGACCTTCGGAGGGTCACAGCAGCAGGAGGAGCAGAGGCGGCGGTGGCAGCGGTGGCAGCAGGTCAATACTTCATTGTCTGATACTTGGATAAAGTTCATCTCCGACAGACAATTGCTGATTGGGTATCGCGCTGTATACGTGTGCGGTTTGCGTCGGGCTCTCGTCTCGTCAACTTCATACAACTTTAAATTGCGCCCGACGCTCGGCCTGACCCGTTGCAGAGTAGCCATTCGAATGGAGTCACCTACCTGATCATCATTTCTACCAGCTATTCGCTACATCATTGTGCTAGATTAGATAATGGTCCACTTTTTGTCTCACCATTTGATGCCATTACATATATATATATATATAGGCATCAAATGGTGAGACACATATTCGGGCGCATGATTGAGTATAATCAGATGTAATGTATGTGATATATATATATATATATATATATATATATATATATATATATATATATGAACACAAATAACAGGCTTGGCTTAAAAATCTCTCTCATTACCGTGACATGAACCACGAGCCCAAGAATAACAACAAAAATAATAATAAAGGGCCTTCAGCACGGCGTGAGCCGATTACCGTCTATTTGTTATATGATCGTGCCAGAATCGCTCTCGTATCATTTTTGCCCTTTATCCAATATTCCCAACTCCGAACGTATCGTCTGAATCGACTCCGTCGACCAGTCCCGGCAAAACGAAGCCGCTCTCCCCTGTTATAACGAGATGCTAGAAGTTTCTGCCGCCGAATTTGACCGCCACTGTTGCTAAATGGGATCCTGAGCGGAGCCGCTTCGTTCGAAGCCATGGTGCCACTACAGCAACTCGTTCTATTCGAGAACCGCGTTCGAGGCAGGGACGAGTGTGTACACCTACATCAAATCGTTGGCCCTGCCCCCCCTTTTCTCTCGCGTCAGATATCAGTAAGGTATGGGTAGCATTAAGTACGAACGCTGAACGCTCGACGCTTATGTGCACCTATGGCTGCATCTGTCAGTGAAATGATGGCTCACTGAGCTGGCCGAGCAACGCGGTGTCTGGCCACCCGCCAGCACCGTTACCGTGATCGGGCCGTTTTCGACGATCAACCACTGGTCAGCCACCTCTTTGATCCGGGGGGGCGACCGCACTCCGAGGTTTCGCCAGTAGAAGCAGTAGAAATTCGTTCGTGGTGGTTGTTGCTGTTCCAGTTGGTGATGTATTTCAAAGCGTTCACTTTACGGCCCCCAAGCGACCACGTGATCGGCGGTGTGATCGCATGTGAACGGTGGCACGTCGTGCGGCATGCCGCACAGTGTACTGAGTCGAATTTCGCGGTTTCCGCCAGCTCACCCCAGTCGAGCCCAGTCTTCATCGTGCCATCCCGATGGCGGGGTCAGCTCCATTCTGTAGCGATGACGAACGAACAATGTCATCAGGATACAAACGGGATCTCGCTGCTAGGCTCCCGAACATTGCTCGTCCGAGGCGCCCCGAACGCCTCCCACGCCGAGCCATCAGCTGGGCCTGGCATAGGGGAGAATGTTGGGCCTAAACTGAAGCTTTCACCCAGTGTCCTCGGCCGGGCGACAGGACGATAGCAGGATGGGGCAGTACATTAGGTGTACTCAGCCAAGGTCTCTCTCGATTGCAGTGAGGCTGTAAATTGAATAGAAAATAATATGTATACATAATGTATATATATATACTATATACCATATATATATATATTGTGTATTGTGTGTATCTATTTCTTCTAACCATATACTCTATTGTGTTCCTCTGTGTCCCCTTCCATTGCTTTGGGTCTATTGTGTACTTACTTTACAGCCGGGCAAATCGACGAAAAATGTAGTCTACCTGTCCCGAACGGATATTAACTCGGAGGGGGTTTACGGATGCGAGGTCTCAACTGAAGGGCCCTCATATCAGACTGTCCGCGGAGAGAAAGAGATGAGAATTTACGGTAAGTTGCCACCATCATCACCACCACCAGTGGAATATAATCACGATTGAGGAAGTTTACAGGCAAAAAAAACAATAGACCTAAGGGATTTACTATGTATGTTGATGTAGCTCACGGCGAGTCTGCTCATTTGATATAGGTCGAAATGCTCATTTGATATAAATATACCCCGAATAGCCGTAGTGGCGCCATCGACTTCAGAGGGGACTCATCACCACCAGTCTTCAGACTCGCTCATTGCATCGTCCATCTGAAATATGAAATTCACGTTGACGCCACGTGTCCCACCGTAGTAGGCACGGATAGGCAAGCTCGTCATGGGGAACGTAAACGAGGTCAATGATGAATTGCATTCGAGAACGAGACGTTAAGTTCTTGGACGTTGTGCCGGCTTAGAATTCGTCTAGCGCTACAATGTTAGTTTGCTATTACTCGAGGGAAATTTGTCAACACTCTCCTGTGGGCCTGCTTCCACGACCGGCACGAGGCACAGCAGGCACAATAGGCCCAAGAGACGGGTGGGGGGTGTCGGGGGTCTTTCAATTTCCGATTTCCGTTCGGCGCCATCGCTGCCGGTATTACCCACCACCCTACCTATTTGCCGCCTGGCAAACTCTCATATACTGTATTGTACTGTGAGTGGGCGATTTGTATGAGTTCGCCTTTCACACGGACGACACAGCCTCGTACTAGTGGGTGAACAAGCGTGGTAAAAGTCACATAATTGCAGAGGACACAGCTGCAAGCCAAAATGTGAATGATGCAAATAGATGCTATATATAGCTAGATATTATGTATATGAAAGTGATTGATGTTTGTTTTTGAAAATAGTCGTCTTTGTAAGGCTGACGCCTGTGTAGGGTCTAGGGGGCTAGAGGAGCGGCTGGGATCATTAAAATTGTGGCAATGTATCCTCATATTTTAGATTTATGATAATTAATCTACACATTTTAAAATTGTGATAATTAATCCACGCATTTTGAAATTGTGACAATTAGTCCACGCATTTTCAAATTGTGACAATTAATTCACACATTGAAATTGAAACAATTGATTCACACAACAGTGGTCATTATAGAACTAATTCGTAATGGATCTTTCCTTCTGCAACGCCTATCCCTCGCTGTGAGGCAGAGAGGCAATGCCATCGCCTTCCTCGGGACAGTGTCGGCCCCGGTCCCCGGCCCCGGTCCCCGCTACCCCCCTAATAATCCCTAGAAATAATTCCTACTTATTGTATGTCTGAATAAATGTTTATTCCTAATTGTCATTATAGATATTCGCATGCGTTGAGTCCAACGTCGTTGTCAGCAAGAAATTCACAGGGGCAATTTGGTGACCGATAACAAGCAAGCTATGACACAATCAGGTTTACTCTCGAAACTAAACTGTTTAACCGCGAAAACATTTTCCCCTTTAACTCAATTGCTCAATCGTCATCGTCTGCAGGCAGAGCCTCTGACAGGGGTCCCTCGTTGGCCTGTGCGTTACGTTAGTAAAAACCGAAAAAGGACTACAACAAAAAAAAGTACACACATAAATCAATCATATTTTACATATTCATGAGAGCAGAGTTCTCCATTGCACAGTTGTGCATTGACTCGTAACATTTCTCGTTATGGCGATGATAAGAATTATCATTATTAATATACCTATTGAGTATCTCACTCGTTGAATTGATTTTCAGTGTTGCCTAATGAGGGCCCGGTAATCCAGGGCCTATCAACGAGTTATCACGTTGGAGACGTTGTCAATGCCACGTGCTACTCAAGACCTTCGCGGCCCAAGGCCATGTTGCGATGGTACATCAACAACTTGGCGGTTAGTAATGATGTCTATTTTAATTTAGTAATGATGTCTATTTTATCGCCATCATCCACAACAATAACAGCGATAACAGAACACAAATAAAAAACCGTACTGCTTACCGGCGGCCGTCGGGGCTTGCTGTTAGGCTTAAAGAACGAGAAATTGGACACATATGCTCGGAAAAACTTATATATATTTATATATATATATATATATATATAAAAAAAATTATTAATTTTTTTTTTATATATATATATATATATGTATATCGTTTAGATGAATCATGAAATAATAATATTAATGGCGAAACTAAACGAATGGTGGGGTATCTGGTTGTCTGGGAAGAGGGATATACAGAGGGATCGGGGGTTCCAATCGCTCTCAAGTGACATCACTGGTTGGGGGTCGCAATTACTCCTGTTCGTCTCGTCGTTGGACGTGACAACAAGACGCTTTATTAAATTGTCTCGTCATCATCTACACATCTACATATCTGGCTAAGGTTGCGCTACAACAACGATATTCGTTTATCATTCGGGGAGCAACATTTGTCATTTAATTCAGACAGCGATCACACCTCAACACCTCACGAGGTTCATTTGCTCATACATCAATCATCTCGTGTCTTCGTTACTTCAATCATAGAGCAAATCGTACCACGTCGGCCTCAATAAGGCCACTAGTATTCAAGGGATTTCACCTCGCGACTCGAAAATTGTATAACGACAATAATTCAAGTGCGGCAGAGCGGGGAGTGCCCACAGCATTCATAAGATACATATATATATATATATATATATATATATACATTAGTCAACAAAGACAGGTTTTCTAATTTGGTTCCACGCTCTTTCAAATTTCTCTGCCGACATCGGCGTTGCCTGCCCCGACCTCTGTGCAATCAATGGCTCCAACGACATCTATCGGCTAAAAATACGCAATGCGGACGCTACCTGCGATCTGGATTGGACTGACAAATACTTCTCTGGACCTCTCATTGACGGCCTATAGCCTTCGGGGCTGCATCAGATCACTCACTCAGGCGCGGTTCGGCATGACAACGGACTCCAGTCAGTGAGCTCTAACATACAGTTCACCATTCGGCAGACGGACGTTGCCCGGGGACGTCTCGAGCTGAGGTAAGCATACTCAATCGGGTGGTATCGTAGACATCGAATTTCGTATGGAGACTGCACGCGTGCTCGTGTCTAGCGGTCCTAACTAAACTAGCCAGCCTAGACAAATGTCGGGCACAAGGACGTGGAAATTGACAGTAGCTCATGACAAATCCTCAATGAACAAATGCATTTCTGTTCGGCAAGACACGCATTGGGGCATGTTTTATTTATGTATTTTAGTTCGTTCCATCCCGTCATCTGTGTTGTCTGTGTTGACCAAACGCGCTGTCAAATGTGGCGGCCAGCCATTAGCCACGTGTCCTAGGTGGCTGTCCTTTACAAAGCAGGCCCATCATGAATGAACATATAGAATATCGATTTCGTCTCCTGCCTACACACGACGTTACTATCCGCGCTTATTTCGACAGGTGTATGGCCTACGTGCTACAGACGGAGAGCCGGACCTCGGAGGAGCTCGTCATGGGAGATCGCGTCCAACCTGTACGCTACCCGAAGAGAAACACAGGCACGTATCATGTCGCTTGAATGCCCTCGCCACCACCAGCTAACCTTATATAGATACAATGACAATAATAGTAGCAATATCAGCGATAATAGAGATAGGGACGCCGTTCACGCAGCTATACTCGACAGAAACACGTCAAAGTTGATGGACCATAGTGCGTTATTTTTTGGGTCATATTCAAGCTATCAATTCAATTATTATTTTACATTATTATTATTATTATTAGTATTGTTGTTATTTTCAATAATTATCATCTTTATGCTTGTCATGGTTATCACTTTTATTGTTATATTATTATTATTATTACGATAATAATTATTCGTTCTGGCAATTTGTACATCCTGAATTGGCATTTTGTTGCCGATCTAATTAGTGCACTGTTCCTCTCGCTTGCGTTCCTCTTACGCTGCTATCTTGGGCGAATGACGATCGTACACGTTAGCCCGATTGGGCGCTTTCACTGAGCCCCAGCGGTGTTGGAGCTCACAGCTTTTGTACGTTCGGAGCACCGGTCAGAGTCCGAGCCGAGAGGGTACATTCGCTCGCACAATAGCGTTATTTCTTTTTGTTTTGGTTTCTGTCGTGCTTTTGGCCTGGGCTAATTTGTCTGCCCTCATCATGGCCGGCATCTTGGCCTGCGGGTGGGCCCAGGCCGAGAGAAGTGTCCCTGCTGCAGCAGCAGCAGCAGCAGCAGCAGGCATACGCGCGGGGCTTACCGGGTGTCATCAGCGGTGTCAAGTCGGCACTGACTTCAGCAATGCCCAGACCCAGGTTCGCTACAACGAGCGGCCCAGAGCGAAGCGACTCAGGGAATTATAGGGCGATACGGGCCCGATACATTCAATGGCGGACGTATCGGTGACCCTCCTCGTGTCTATGGCTTCTCCTGTCCTGCTCTTGTATTAGCAGCCTATGAGATGCTTGAACATCGTAGCCGACTGGCGAGCTCAAGTGTTGCCAGTATGCCCTAAGCTTCAAATATGTTAGTATTATTATATAATCGTCATTACACGTCTTGGTAGTACTTTGGTATTACAGAAAAGTTAATACCGAAATAGTAATAAGGGTGAAAATCATGCAATCACGATATTTGCAGGAAATACATGTGAAAAGCATCATCCTGTATAGAATGACGTATTGTATCTAATCACTCAAAACAATGCTAGGCTATACGTAAGGTGGCGCACAGACGCGGCGGTGGGCTAAGTTACGAGCTGGCGACAAAAGGCCACCAGCGATCGCTGTGGGTGCCCCCCATTTTTTTTAGGTGCAACCTTTCCAGAACGACCTTATTACCTTCTATTGCCTTTTCGCAAAAAAACGTCCCACATCCGTCCTATGCTTGAGTGAGCTTAACGGGGTTATATTGAAGTGGCTGCCAATGCTGACGAAGATAGCTGTCGTTCACAAAGTTAAGGCTGATTGTATAGACTTGTATAGTCACCCGTGCGCGTCTCTCACCTCTACATATATCTTCTCTTCATTCTAATGCAATCTCACGTTCGTTGCCATTTGTGCACGATCACAAACTCGCGATTCTTGATCCCCGCTATTCGATAAGGTCCCCAAGTCACAGAGAGCGCTCCTAGCCCGTAGCATAGTTCAACGACTTACCATCTCGCCGCAACGTTCACCTGACAGAGTATATCTTTGCGGTCGATAAACAGAACGATATATATATATATATATATATATACAGACGTTTTAGTCTCTCACGTCGAAGAAATTCCTAATGAACAACGATGATGACGAAGTTATGACGACAGAATTACGAAGCGACCTGCCCTGTGCGAGTGGACGCATTACGGGAGCGAGGGGCGGGGGAGAGCAGATGCGCATATCCATGAAAGTGTAGCAACGTATATAGAAATGGTATAGAAAACAAAAATGAATATATCAAATAGAGAGATAGTGCACGCCTTCAGCCGGAACGTGTACCCGAATCAAGCGTGACGTATTATCATTATTATTGTTATTATTATTATTTTTATTACTATTCTTATTACTATCATTAGCAGTATTATTATTCTTACTATTCTTATTATTGTTTTTATTATCATTTGTATAAATCGGGTAAAAACGCATCTCCAGTGTCACGTCTTTACGGCACACACCCACGGGCGTACTCCTGTACCCCCGTATATCCGAAACAGCTGTTGGCGATACTGCCACACAAATATGAACAAAGTAAGTAGCCGCTAAAGGACGAGGTATTGACAATAATAATAATAATCATCATGGTAATTAATAATAACAATAATTGTAACAAAGGCATTCCCTATGCTCTCTCATTGTTTCGTGTTATCCGCTGATCCTGATCCTCCTCAACGCCGCCCCCCGCATCTTCGCATTTACAGTGTTCACGGGCGAGGCCCGCGATGTAGGCAGTCCCATCATTCGGCCGGCCAGGCAGCGTTACGATGTCGGCGACGAACTCAACGTCAACTGTTCAGGCGGAGGCGACGTCGCCCAGATCATCCAGCTGCAGTGGTACGTCAACGACAAGGAAGCGCGCTCCGACGTCCTCCGAAAGTACAACAGCGCCGCCCCGAACGGTGGCAACCTGCTCGGTCTGCGGTTTCGTCTACAGCCCGTGCATTTCCCTAACGACGAGCTGAAGCTGAAGTGCGTCGCGACAACGATGAAGGAGGTGTCGCAGAGCAGCGACGCGTTCGCGTACGAGGCCAGCCAGTATGTGTCGGGCTTGCATCTGACCTCGAGCGCTACGGCGAGCGCACGTTACTATCGCCGGACGCCGGGCTCGCAGCAGATGATGTGTAAGTGCATGTGTTAAGGCGGTAATGCTATGGCGGTATGAGGTCGAACATCGACAGGAGATCAGGGCGAGGCGGGGGTGATCGGTCCCCTTAATTAGCGAGAACTAGCACAACGGCTGGCGCATATGGCTGGCGCATGGGCAGACGCCGGCGAAACGACCATGGTTATATTGAGTAACAACAACAACAGCACATAGGTGTCTGAATGAAAGGAGGGAGAAATTAGAAATGATAAGACGGCGGCGGCGGAGACCGGAAGATTTGTGATTTGAGCTGCTTGACCCTTGACCTTCCTCAATTTCTCACCTGGTGTCCGGCGAGATCCCCCCCCAATAGCCTTCTCTCTGTCGATGTTCTGTCCTAACTATTTCGTCGTTAGAGTGACGTATGTCACCAGAACCGTCCGCGATATCGGTGGTCAACAACAGCCTAGATAATGGGCTACGAAGACACCGTGGAAATGTATCATGCTGATCATGCATAATCCATCTATGATTCATTGACCTGCTTGCTGATTCCAGGTGGCCTACTGCAAACGACGCTCGCGGCGCTGTGCTGCGCGATCTTCTCACTTGGACAGCAGCACGTACGGTTGTCGTTGTAATCCTCCAGCAGCGGCCGTGAATTCAATGAATGCCAGCGAATTCGAGCTCGGAACGTCGATTAGTACAGACGATTGCACACAAGGAAAAAATACCCAACTACAGCTACAACAACAATAAGATCAGCAGCAGCAGCAGCCACAGCACCAGCAACAACAACTTCAGCAACAACATCCCCGTATACAACAGCTATTACAACTGGTTCTGCTACCTCGGAACAGATGAACGTTTAGCCAAAAATACCATATTTTATGCTATCGAACAGTGTGTGGGATATGTAGAATATCGAATAACAATGACGGGGACGGTGGGCATCGTCCCCGTCGAAGCTATGACGGCTGGGAGCAGCCACGGAACCCACGGAAACAGCTGAATTGATAACTATAATAGCAATAAATACGCCGCCCCAGCGAGTGCGACCACACCTGTCTAGAGTTTGTAGTCGGATGAGCGACCTGTGAATCAGATGGCGGCGAGGGCAGGAAGGATTTCGCAACGACCGCGTCCTCTGCAGAGGGCGCCTATCTCCGTTCTGCGATTGACCCTCAATCAAACGCGTGACACATATCGCGAGAGACGCGACACCTATTCTCGAGAGGTAGAACTAGAGAGTGGATGAACTGAGAGCTATCTCGATCTTGGTTTCAGACTCGGGCTATAATGGAACCGACCTATAATGTTATCGTTGATGGGATCTTCGAAAATCTATCACGGCTAGTATCGGCAAGCTAGAAGGATCATAATCAAGTTGGCCTGACAAGGTCAAGGCCACCGAATCAAACGAGACGACGTGCAAAAACACACATTTCTCCTACATCCATTCGATTGGCTGTATTCATTCTGCCACTACAACATATTGTGGCCCTGCAGGCGGTGTCCGTAGCCTCCTCTGTGGGTCATCCACCAACTGTCGGCGTCCGGCAGAGACAGCTACGCAGAATGATAGATCCGATGCGGTGTCGTCAACGGGGCTCCCATCTGTTCAGATTATCCGTTTGCTTTGCTGGGCTTGCTACGGATTCCCGCAAGCCCGTCGGTGGTGGCCGATTCGCGGCCGATTAGAGGAAGCCCACTCAGTTCCTCTGTGTCTGTCACATTATTCTACGAGCTTGTGCTCAGCAGCTTGTTACGCTGGTCTAGTCTTCACTGACTCCTGCGTGGCGTCCGTATCGACGTCCATCGAACGACATCGGACGAGGCCGACGAAACATAACGTATGATAGATATAATGGTTGCATATTTCCCCACTCGCCCTCGGGGGCCACTCGTCCCGTTTGACGCGAGCGGTAGACCCTCGGCTGGCTGGCTGGCTTGCTCGCTTGCTCGTTCACTCTCAGATCGATTGCCCGATTATACGATACCGGACGTGGCCGGACGAGTGACCTAACGGTGTAGGAGATAAGGTACAAATCGGAAGCTGGACGAATTTCGGGGGAGAGAGGCGTGCTGGTGACTGGGGTCGGGGTTCGGTTTCTCGGCGTTTCTCGGCGCCCTGAATAGCAACATCTCAGGCTCACAATGAAAGTTTAGAGGATCTAAAAGGCCACGCTTGGCCGAACGAAGGATCCGCAGCGATTTCTATCGACACGGAGGGCGTGTGTTCGACACCAGACGATCGGAAGGATGAGGGATTTCTGTTGAACCTCCCGGTAGAGGTCCCTGTTTGGCTTGTTCGCCGGATAGCAGGGATAAATTGCGAACGCTGTTCGATTGAGACTTAGCCTGCTCATTCGGGACTTCCGTTTGTGGCGACGCGATGGCCCGCCACGGCTCCGTGCTGTACATACCCTAGGTAACCTGCGCGTGGCAGAGGCAGAGAGATGTTGAGGAGTACAATAATGGTGGAGAGCAGAGGCACAAAAGCAGAGGAAAACCCCTCGGGGGCTTGAAGGTTTGTCGGGCGGGGGTTGTCAAACGCGAAACGTGGTCAAATGTGGGGCTAGCTCAACTGTCTTGGGCCCCGTGCGTTTTTCCCTTAGACAGTGAAAGCAGGCGGAAAAGAGAGAGAGAGAGAGAGAGAAGGGGTATTGTGGAATTGATAGTGTCACACAGCGGTGCGCGAGTTGGATGGACGAGACACTTCACGGAGGCTGCTGCCGTCTGCTTCTCGTCGTAGGGGAGGGGAGCTCACATCCGAGGGTGAAGAGGTTTTCAGAGGGTTTGTTGCGACCGAAAGTCGAATCTCTCACTCTGAAGAATCATCGCAGAGAGAGAGAGAGAGAAGATAGGTAGATGAAGATAGAGAGAGAGAGAGAGAGTAAAGGAGAGCAATCCTGAAAACGAACTTAAACGTTTCGGGTGCATCTCTTGGTTACTACTACTAATATTCTTTATTGACATACTATTGATTATTATTATTATTATTATAATTATCCTAGGCGTGCATGTCGGGGAAGGGTCGTAGGTTCTCACGGGGAGGGGTTGCGGTTAACTTGTGAAGTTTAAGATTTATATGTGTTGACAAAAACCTCTGAGAGAAAGTCCCGTAGACAAGACAAATAAATCTATATATATATATATAAGAGGACGAAGATGATATATATATATATATATATATATATATATGACGAACAGCGTAAAACAGATGCTGATGATGCTAAGGAAATGGTGATTAATAAGACGAGTAACGGTAATTAAAATAATGATTATACTGCAAGACAATAATACTACCAACAAGAGATAAAGTGAGCCGTGCGTATTAATATAATAATTATGAGATAACGATAACAATTGCTGACGATTATAAATCATAACAATACTAACAATAGTAGGAAAAGCAGAAAGTGTCGACAACAAACAAATTAACTAAATCTCCCGCCACCGCCATCAATGTCGCCCTCCACTGAGGAGGTATCCCATTGGCATCTGGGATATGATGAGAAATCTCACGGCGGCCACGGAACAACTCGAGTGGGCTCAACGATGATGACCACGATGAGGTCGATGATGATGATAAACTCAAGCGAAATCGAGCGAAATGAAGGCCGACAAGTGTAATATAATAGAAGAAATAGGGAGACTATATGGGCAGGGCCTGGCGGGCCTCATAGGCCGCCCCCCCAGGGCAGGCGGTGCTCCCAACAGCAGTAGGTATACACGGCGGGAGTGGACCGCCTTTTGTTTATAGTTTTGACAAGGCTACTGTACATAGCGGCTGGTTTGAGACGACGACTTGGCGGAAGCGAGCCCTTCATTCGACGATGAGAAGCGAGCGAGAGAGATAGAGAGAGAGAGAGAGCTGAGGTAAGAAGCGAAGGTGAGAGTTGTAGCTATTAGGAGACTTCCGTTGAACCCAGCGATTATCGATCGACCGGAATTATTTTGGCTGAAATATGCACGTGTGCTCGATAGAATGTCGATACGATGAACTTATACAACAACAATAATAATAATAATGATAAGAATAAGAATAATAATAATTTAGCTGCAGAGTAAGCCCGACGTCGATCGGCTGCAATGAGAACAGTTGAAATTTTAGGGGAGATCAGTGTGATATTTCAAATGGCTCTAGTTCTCCAGAGTCCCGTCTTGCTCAGGTATAATAAACGTGTTATGATGATCATTAATAGCTATCGAGTGGCACACTGGGTAGCGGCAACGAACGTCGGGGAAGCGCGTTGTCCTTTCGGTTGGGGGAACGGGGGTAATTCATAGGGGGGGGGCGACACCAGCGAAAGGGAATTATATCAATATTGAGACAGTGGATGCAGGGGTTAACGCAGGAAAGACTATTATTATAATTACGATTATTATTATTATTATGAATACGAATTACAATCACGAAGAGGTCACGACGAAGTTCACAATAGACAGGAAGAGCAGGCAAAAAAGAAAATGAGATAAATAAAGAAATAAAATGAGCGGGGGCCATTGCGAGGAGAAAGCACACATCGGTTTACGCGAAACGGCAAAGCGGATTTGAAGGGCGAGCCTGACTTCTCGAGCTGGACACGAACGGTTGAGGGTCTTCTTTCGAAATCTTCTCGTAATCCTAAAATGTAACATTCCCGCGGTAACAAACCTCGCCGGGGATAGCCCCCGGTGACCAACAGCGATTGATCGACTCCGCCCGGATTCGCTCTACGGGATAACGGGCGGCTGTTGGGGGTTATTATTCAAATTTCTATTAGAGCAGTATTGCTATTTGGGCTATTTCGCTTGGCGACTCGTTAATATCACTATTCGGCTGACACTGGAGGTACCAGTGGCACCTCCAGCAATGATCTGGACGGGGAAATAGTTGGGCGGGACGTCCAGGAAGGGGAGGAGGCCAAAGCGAGCGTTGAGCGAGAGATGACAATTCGGAACCGTGTGGCCGTATGGCAGATCGAAGTGTACAAGATACCAGTGAACGAAGACAATATCATAGTCATCGCGGTAATGCTTCATGGCAGGATAACAAATTAGCAGGACTGACATTCGCAGATCAGATAATGAACGGGTGATTTTTAATAATGGGAATAACGACGATCTGACAGCAACAACAACAGCAACAATAACAGCAGCAACAGGCGGCCACGAAGCCATATGATGTATGTACAGGCAAGCGAAACTCAAGTGGGAGGAAGGGTCGAGAGGAAGGCGGCGACAATATAAGCTGATGACTGACAATTGATGACGATAATGATGAAACAGGATGAATAATTAATAATTCAACACTCAGATGAGATCGTTGACAAATAAATAACATCACAGTATATATGGATAGAAAAAATGAACAATGCGAGAGTGAACCTGTTTTCCTTCCAGTAGATAGGGTTGTTCGTAGGTAGCATAGGCTATGAGTACTTTTATATATATCTCAATACTATTTTCACTACAGAAGAAAAGAATATTTATTCAAACATACAATAATTAGGAATTATTTTTAGGGATAATTGGGGGGGGGGAGATTAGCAGGGAACGGGGCTGAGGTCGACATTGTCCCGAGGAAGGCGATGGCATTGCCTCTCTGCCTCTGCACAGCGAGGCACAGGCGTTGCAGAAGAAAAGTGTTTCTCGACCAAAATCAAAGTGTTAATAATCCAATCGAATACTGTTATAGTAGTTTCCTCTCCTGATCAGACGTCAATGTGATTTTGGTTTCGTGAACACATTTTCTATTGCTAGCACTTCGTCTTTTTTTAGCTAGTTGATATTTTCGCTTGACCTGCATGAATCGTCCACAAGGTTCGAGGTGTTTGCAGAACAGGTTTAGGAACTAGGTTCACTATAGATTTTCAGTAAGAGATCCCAGTTGGTTAACCGACCGTTGCTGCGGTATGGCTTTACAGTATTTACAGGGGCATTGTTCGTTTGTTTCGATTTCGCCAGCGCAAGAATAGTTACTTCCCGTGTCCAAGCCTGGCTCAGGGGACGAGGATGTCGGGACCTGCGGACGAGGTGAGGCCTTCATCGGACGAATGGCGGTAAGTGCCCTAAAGCTTGGACTTGGGCGCGCAAAGGTGGATGGGAGAGGCCTCGGAGACCTGTCTCATCTCTCGTCTGTCCGGTAGACTGACAGGTACGCTGTGCGACATGATCTTCTGCCGCAAGCTCCTCGTAGTCGTCTGAACGTTAAAACCCTGCCGCAGACAAGCTGATCTTCCCACTTCGCCGCTCAACACGATCGTTGCGTAAACCGCTGATCTGGGCAGCCTTGTTTTGGCCGAGAACGACGCAGGCCCTTAACGACGATTGATTTGTTGAGAACAACGGATTCTAACAACAACCACAACAACCACGGATTCAACAACAAGAACAACAATAACGGATTCAACAACAAGAACAACAATAACGGATTCAACAACAAGAACAACAACGTCGAAACCGTCGATGCAGGATCAACCGAAAATCTCTCCAGAGACATAATTTCGAACGACATCTCCAAATGCTCCCACAAGTAGAATCTCCGGCGTCATTCACGCGTTTTTCCGTATTTAATCACGTAATCAATGTTGTCGGTGATCCCATCGTTTGCTGCACGAGACTGCGAGGACACCTGGACACAACAGTGCAGTATACCTAACAAGACCTCAAGAGTGCGGTGTACTTTGCCAGCCCTTATGATTTTTGATTCAAGCCATAATGCTATTTCTCATATCTGCACCAGCCATCGTTAACGAAATGTGTTCTTGGTTGGCCGAAATTGTCCCTTCCAACTCGTTTTCCACCAGGTTGAATAATGACGATGAGTAGACGTCATCGTGTCGACCATGTAACATCTACTGAACTTACGATAATCGCACGGGCCGAACAGCCAAAACATGTTGTTAAATGCAGTCGCTGTAATATGTAAAAAAAGGCTGCTCACTTGACCTCTAGCACGTCTGGAGTGCTCCCGATCGCGGAACTCTTAGCTGCTTTACCGCCGCCGTCCGACCGACCGCTGGACAGATGACCAGCTGTCCACACCAATAATACCATTCCGGCCCCTGCTGTCTGCTCTGTTACAACGACGGCAAACAGCTGCTCTGAGCTAAACGCTGAAGATGTGCTACACCACCATGTAGTCTCCAATGCCGCCGGGGCGTTCACCACCGCCACGCGCCCACCTCGAGTCTCGATGGATAAGCAATGAACGCAGCCAAGTATGAAGAAGTCTAGAGAGAGAGAGACAAAGAGAGATGGGAGAGACGAGGCGGAGGAGGTTGGGGACTAGGGCAAGGAAGAAGTCGCGGAGAGAAAAAATAACTTTGTCTGTGTGTGTGTGTGTCGACGTATGTATACCTTCGTGTGTAAATAAGCAAACGCGAAGCTGAAAGCTAGATAGGAGTGCGCCCTCAGCTGAACGCGGCTCGAGCGTTTGCTTAAGGTCTGTCTGGCCCACAGCTGCTCGTGCCTCGCTTAGCCGGCAGAGGCTGCGGCTTGGGCTGAGCTCGGCGGGCTGCTGTTGGCATCGGCATCGGCGCGAGTGCCGTCGCCTACCTTGCTGCCTCTAGCTGGAGCCTGGTGGCAGGTCGAGAGAAGCCAGGTCGCGCGTAGGTGATCTATGGATGAGCGGCACGCCAAGTCATTTCATCAGGAGCGCGCGCCGCCGCCGTCGCCACCGATGCGCCAGACTTTAGCAGGGCGTCTACCGTCTATATGAGGTCCATGGCTGTTCGGTCTGCAGTCCCGAGAAGCTGTCCACGCCCGGGGATCGACTCTTTTCTTTTTTCCTATAGAGGTGTACAGCCAGCGGCCACAGACGCTTCTCGATCGGTGGACGGGAGAATGGGAGACGGTGCCTTTGGGAACTGGAGCATCGCCGGCGGCTTCTCGAGGAAAAATATCGGTCTTCCACAAGCGGGTCGTCCCGCCAGTTGCTGGCGCCTCGTGATTGCCGTGCCTACCCTAGCTGCAGGAGCGAACGTGCTGGTTGGCAATGAAAACGAAAGAAAATACCGAGTTGCTTTAAGATATATATATATATTTATATATATATATATATATATATATATATATATATGAGAGGGAATAAGATACTCCCCTGGCCTATCTTGATTAATTAGTCGCACCCCATGTAGATTTTCTTTTTTTTTCCCGTCTCACCAACTATCTTTTCGATGAACAAAGATAGTCGATGAAAGGAGACTCCTAAAGTATATTATGCTATCTTCATGTGAGCCACACCTACAACGCCTGTCCTCTTCACCGATTTGGTTACATCGAGTCCTCATTAAGAATGGTTGGTCCAGCATAAAACGTCCATCCTCCAGCTAGTCGTCTGATACAATAGTTGGCGTATTTCGGCTCCTACAAGCGATGCAGTTTCCGCCCGCTCGCTCGCCCGCTCGCTCCCTCGCCTCGTATTTCGGTGACCTGCTCCAAGTCAGTTTGGTGAAGCCTTAGGCAGCAACTTGGCAGCGGGCGCACTCGAGACCCTCTGTCATTTTCGCCTGTTGTATGTGTATATGCATTTGCTACCGCTGGACGAGACGTCCATGAGTCGCACGTTGGAACAGCCCTCCACTGGCGCTCCCATCGTCAACCGGTCGGTTAACTGCATTTGCTGCCCGGAAGCAGCTGCTAACGAAGTGGACGTCAAGGGTTCGTCGAGAGCTTCAACACTTGGCCCTGTCGTAACGAGCAGAAGCAGAGACTCCAGTTCGTCAGCCTATAGACTGCCGGGAAGATTATTGTAGCGGGGCGAGCGGAGCTCAACGCGACGATCCGTCGGCTTCGTTAGCCTCTTAACTTAAGCCGGCCGAGCCGGGCCTTGAGCCTGCGGCCTCAAGGCCATACTTTGACACGGGCGAAACGGCAGTGGGTGTATCTATTTACCTCGAGGGAGTAGCCTCTTAAATAATCAAAAGTCGACCCAGCACACACTTTTGGGGTCGGCCGATATTCTGTGGCCAGTCAAACGATCGGCAGTAGGCGTAAAAGACGTCGGGATACGAATTGCTGTGCGCCTACTTTGGTGGAGACAGACGTAGGTGCTCATACGGGTTCGATACCCATCGTTGCGTCGCACATTGCACATTTGCATTTAAAGGGGTTGCCCGCCTTATGACGCGATGCCGAAGGTACCACCATGGCCGTTAAATGTTTAAAGCTAAGAGTGAGCCCGGGAAAAGGTTGCCATTTTTTTATGTATGAGTACGCTCATGATGCAGTAGACAGTATGAGGCCAAATTGCACCGACAAATCCGAACACCCCGCAATGAACATTATGCAGATGTTAATGCGGTTTCACGCTACGAAACAATTCCGAGCAGGGATGTGGCGCGCTGTATATTGTTCGGGACATTTTGACCTCTTGTGTTGTGTCCAAGCTGGATATGGAGTGATTTCAGCTATTTATTCAAAACGAGCTTGCGGATCGCTTCTCAGAGCCGTCCCCCTCATTGGGATGATTTCCGAGTTTTCAGCCGCGTAGGCGGTCAATACTGTCCCTCGGTACACTAGAGCAATTGAGGTGCACATATGCGTCATTATACCTCTATCCGCACACCCCTCAGCTAACTTCGTTACCTCGTGGCTAGCAAGAGACCATTACGAGAGTGTTTTTTTCACAGCGTTGAGTTCAATGGGCTGAGCTGAGCTGAGCAAGGTGAACAATTTCACAATTTCTCCCTCGAGCATTGAATAGGTTTGCGTAGACTCCGAATGCCGCCCCTCTTGCCAGCAGATTCTTGCTCCGGAATAATCGGCCTATGCTGAGCTCGAGCTCAAACGGTCATGGTTTTTCGGCCGCTAGTAGACATAGTCGAGAATTCCTTAGAGCTGCATAGACATGCCCTGCGTGCTTCAAACGAACATCGGTTGCGGGGGGAGAGCGGGGCCGATTTTTGCTTCGCCGTCCCGACTTCAATAGCAGCCCGACCCCAGTAGCTTATTGTAGCGGCGGGGAGCGGAGCTCAGCGCGACGATCCGTCAGCGCGATCGCTTACACGGCTAAGTCTCTGGCTGTGGAAAGCAGGAGCCCTGCAGGTTCGAGTCCCGCGACCTGGTAACATATGAGAGAACTTAAGCATTGCAAAAATTGTGCAGTTCCCCTATAAACCGTTATCTTTAGCCAGCTCAGGTGCACGATCGCGATCAGTTGCATCCGACGGCAATGGCAGCCAGCCATTGATGCCAGGAAGGGATACAGCAGTCCACAACTGGAAGCTAGCGCTGAACACATGAAGCACGCACAAACAGCGAACGGCTGACGCGGCACCAAGCTGATGAGCTAGCATACATATATACATATATGCACTTGCATTGTACGAGACCTGTTACGGAGTAGTGAGCACCATGGAGATGAGCGAGCCCGAGGAGTAGAAATGTTGAACAACGGTTCTGTAAATTTTCTGGGATTTACAGCCAACATTTGACGTTGACGACGCTACTGCTTTCAGCAGTGTCTCTTATAAGAGATACCCGTCCCTTCAAATGCAAATGTGCCCACAGTGGGGATCGAACCCATGTCCTACGCCAATTCCAGTGGTCATTAATTTCTGTAAAAGGGATACGTCAGACTCGCGCCTCCCCCGGACTTTTTTTGCAGCTAGAGACTATGAAGTCCGGTCCACACTCGTGGACAACCTGTTTTTCCAGCTAGGGATGAGGCAAATATGGCCTTTACGGAGAAGGTTCTTATGTATATATTCTAGCGGACTGTTTCGTCGATGCGTTTCAGTCATCGAGGCATAACAATTTGAAATTATCTCTATTTTTTTTTGCATTTACTTTTTATATAATTTTTATTCCAATGACCTAAACCGTAGCTCCCTTCTCTCGGCCATGCATTGTAATTCAGATGAGCACCATGTGAATTATCCGCTTATTCCCATGGGTGTTCGAGCTAAAAATGTGCACAAACTCTCAATGGCTCTCGAGTGACTTTTAATGTTTAGTAAACGATGAGTGGGTACACCATCGATCAAATGTACTAATGAACCTTGGTCGGGTGGTATCCGAAACAGTGTTTGACAGATGATTGCGCCATATTGGTAGAAAATAAGTAAGAGTAGTTGAAACCCTATGGTCGCTTACCTGGCCAACCCAATATATATATATATATATATACTATAGCTAGCATGGTAATCTAGTAATTATTATATTACAAGTAAAGCAGCACTATCTTTTAACGACTCTGCTGGCTCCCAGCCGGTAAAGTCCTCTCTAAATCCTTTGTAATATATAATATTAAGGGTTAAAGGTATTGTTGGTTTACTAAGGGAACTACAGCTTTACAATGCTTAACTTCTCGTATATGCCACCATGTCCCAGGACTCGCAGGCCTCGATAATTTTTGCCTGTACGTGTCAGAAAGCCTCATCGTGTACACCAATGCAAATGAAACACACTTCTAGATAGCACACAGAATTTAATAAGAGTTTGTCTTAAATTAAGAATCCACGCAAAACCTATTATATTTTTCTTTGTCATCGATCTTCTTGCGTTAGCACGATGTGACACTTTCCATAGATAAACGATATACGCTTATGGTGCACGCCTACCTTTCACTAGCCAGCATCAAATCCTTCGATTCGTATGAGCCATTAACCGACTGCGCATACACTGGCCGTCAGTGGCGTCATTCATGCAGCAGAATCTTTCCATCGACCTCTATCTATTCATAGAGCAAATAGTTTGGCAGACTCAGCCAACTCCATTGCCGTTCCCCTAGGGTCTTTGACCGAGGGAGTAGACCATGATCTCACCTTCATCCCTTCTTGGGGATGGGGTAGTAACCTTCCCGATGCCCAATCGACATAACAGCGTAATGACGCAAATCCCTCGTCGTCGAGAGCCGCGGCCAGTCCAGGCCTGCTTGCCGGCCGGCCGGCCGGCCGGCCCAGGACAAAGCTGTGCAGAGAACGACAGGCCAAGACAAGCCATGCAAACAAATGCAAGTGTCCGATAACAGGCCGACAAATTCCCGCACGTTTGGGGGTGTCGCTCGCGGGTAGGACTGTTCCGCCTGCTCGCCCACTCGCTCGACGCCTTGTTCCCGCTTCAGCGTGCAGCTCAGTTGCCCTTGTACTGTCACCCAGAAATAATAAGCATTGCTCCGTGAAGAGAGGTGGCACGAGCCTCTTAGGGGGAGGAGGAGGAATGACTCAAAGAGGAGAATAGGATGGAGGTGGTGGCTAAATGTGCCAGCGGTCCTGCAAAAGGCTTCAGATACTTTTGATGTGGGTCAGAGACGTCGAGCCAACATACGCTCGCCTAGAGACAGTGCATATGAACAGTGTGTGGCCACCTAACGGAAACATGGGCAGTGTCTAAGCTATGGATGGAGCTGGAGCGGGGCGAGTTTCACTGTAGTCGTCGTCATCCGGCCGCCCCCGGCCTTCCCGAAGCTCTCCCTCTGAATAGTGGGTTGGACCTCACTGACGCGCCTCGGTCGTATCGCACTGGATGCAGCACCGCTCGGTCTATCCGGTGTGGGCTGTTCCACTTCGTCCGCTGCGGCCTTCGTACCCGGGAGCCCATTAAGGCATTAGCCCATCAACTCACCTTGGGTAGCTGGGCGTAGAGGATCGGGGACCCCAGGTGGGGGGGGAGGTGCGCACTCTGACCGTACACGAGATTCACCTCAGGGGCTCCTCGCCTTTGTGACCTCGCCAGCGAAGGTGTCCGTAGCGCTCCTGCCTACTCAAGCCCTCGCCAGCTCTCTTCTTGGCATTGGGGTGCGGCCCCAGTCGATCGCTCAGCGTTCTGAGAGCGACGCCGCAGAATACCTATTGGAGTCTACGCGTAGTCTGTGGATTCCGGTGTGAACTCGATTCGTTCACAATTTCGTTTTTGTTATGAGGTTACATTTTACGGCGTCACAGCTGGCGGGACTGTTCCTACACATAATTGACTTGTACCAATTCTGCAAACGGTGTTAACACACGTTTCTATATTTGGGACGACTTGTCTAGTTACGAGACTATTCTTCTTGCCATAGTGAATCTGACTTTGAAGTAAGGGTCCGTAGTTGGCGAACTCGTTCCCGTAATTGTATGTATGAAGCATTACGGATTGTGTCAAAATAATAATTGCTTGATCCGCCCAAAAGCGTTTGACGTACAGCTTTCTTTCTTTCGAGTAACAAGACCTCAAACTCGGCACTAACTGCCTAACTAACTCTCGTTCCGAGCGGCAACGAAATCTCACCGACTAACTATATTCAAAAACCTCACAAGTATTACACAATAATGACTGTAGATGTGCCATATTATAGCCCGTGCGCCTTCTAAACCCGAGGGCTATCGTCACCTTTTGCGAAAGCACTCTACTCGCGCGGTTGCTTTGCTCTTCAGCGCTGGCCTTCAATGGTTTCCTCTCTCACACCGATATGACTGACCCTGGCGATTTAGCTGTCTCATTCGCGCGCCAGTCTCATGGCTACATTCGTTATCGCCGCCGGCGCTCGCTCCGCCACGATCCCGTTTCGTTCTCGACAACTCCAACGGCTCGAGCCATGGCCACCATCATTGCCGACTGTGCTGATGCCGAAAGGTGTCGCTGGTCCCTGCCTCGGAGCCACTCTTAGAGGCAGCCGCCCCTCCCTTGCTCAGCCTCGGAGTTCCTCCCCTAGCCGCCGGTAGTAACGGAGAGATGTGGGACGGGGTTCTGTGTGTTTCATTTGATAGCATCACGTCTCTCTGCCGCTGCCCGCCATCGGCCGGGCGCGCTTTCAACTTTCGCACTTTGGTCTTTTATACGAATCAGTCATTCGGAGCGGTGGCGCAGTTCGGCGATAAAGCAGGAGGCCACCTCACGGCTGGTTCAACAACGACGACGACTACCATGAGCTGAGGCTGCGCTGAGCTAAAACGCCTACGACGAGTTCAAAGGCATTTCGTAAGGCGTTTCGAAGCGTGAGGGGCGGCAGACAACGCCAGTCTCGTGTAAGGTACCAACAGGCATTAATGTAGGTCTACTATAGATTTCATTAAAATTGATAGCACGCAGGAATTATATTGTACGATTATATTATTACTATTATTAGTGCTATATGTATAGAACAACGAGCCTCTCTCTCTCTCTGATTGTCTCCTAGTTTCTCGGGTTTCAACGATGAATGATGCTACTAATTATTACGATTATGACTATCGTTATTATTATTATTATCATTATGGTTTTGATAGATTGTCAGTGTCCTTCTATATATCCTAGACTAGAAACTCGTGACCAAGACGTAAACGCTATCGGCCGTTCTTGCCACCATGACTAAGATAACAATACTAAATCCATCTGAGTAAACAGCGAATCCCTATATTAGGTGAAGCTTGCTTTTTTTAACCAATTATTGCTATTTTTGAGTTTTGCATTGCTGGCACATTATGCATTGCTTCTATTTAAAATATTTCGCGTATTCATAATTTTCTAATGTTGAAGTCTCAGAGAATTTGTTAGTACCTGTACAAACACCTATTCTCTGAGAAATAATACGCAAAATTGAGGTTTGAGCTCCAAAACGATCAGAACTAGAAAACAAAACTACTTATAGATGTAACCATATCACCTCGGGAGTTAACGGCTACTTGTCACTTCGATACGGCATCAGCTACTGTATTGACTGCGACATTTAAGCATCCAACTGCTTGTCTTCTTCTGCTAGATACCCTTTCGTCATAATGCATATGCTTTGCCTCGTCAGATTCCCATGAGGACGTTTATTGGCATTACTCTCATATCGCTCAACCAAGCTCCTTCAACGAAAACCTACGCACACATATTTCTAGGTAGCAAGCCTTCGACAGGACCTCCATAATTTCCTAATCCTGAATGTCCTGCGTCTCACAACGAGAAACATCTCCCGCCCTAACCAGTCTTGGCCCGCGATGTCGTTTCACGTGCGTTCTACCTGAAGCAACCTACGTCTATAACGCGACACAATCCTGGACGTTAGCCGGCTCAGCCTTGTTCCAAGTTTGCGTTCTGTGTCCCTCTTCGAGTAGCGAAGCTGAAGTTGGGTGCCCTCAGTAGTTTGCCGTAACTCTACTACTGCTTGTGTTGCTGGTGCTGCTGCATCGGCCGCTCCGGTAGCGAACGGGCCAACGGCGGTTTCTGCCTGTGAAGGCGGAAAAGATACACGAGGACAGCGGGCCACCGCTCCCTGAATCCCCGTCGTTGTCGAGTGTTTTAGTGATCTCCGGGGAGTGTCGCAGCCGTTCGTGGGAGCGCCCTCAGTAGCGCGGTCGTCTCCGGCGGAGAAGACCTCGGGTAGGACGCGGCCTAGATCGTAGATCCGTCCGCGGCCCGCTAGCCGTCCGAGGAGTCCGGCGGCGCGCGTCGAAGTCCGCTAGATTTCAGGCCTCTGGTCCTCAGGTCCCCAGGCCCTTGTATCTCTCTTCCACGCCATCCCTTTCGGCCGGAGTTGCCGGGTCGTAACATCGGCCGGAAGCCCGCTCTCATCTCGTCTGCCGCCTCTCGTCGGGGGCCTGCCGAAAGCAAGCCGCTGTCACGAGAGGCGCTAATGTCCCTATTTTATTTTAAAACGCAAAACGTGTCTCGCACCTGCACCATCTGATGAGAGAGCTTGCGCCAGCTCGGCATTGGACTCGCGGGTTCGTCAACCGCCGTATAGCGGAGCCGAGCGTCGTTTGTAGTCGGAGTTCGGCCGGGTATTACGTGGCGTACCGCTGGAAGAAGAGGAACACCCAGCGGGACCGTAGACGAGAGTTTCTACTACTCGTAGGCGCAGTAATAGTAGTGTCGGTAGGATCGACGAGCAGTAGTGGTAGTCGTAAGAGCGTCCCGGCTCGTGTATTGGGGGTGCGCTTGTGCTGGCGTGGCGAGGAAGAAAAGCCGCGCGAGAGAGCGTGCGATCAGGCGAGGGTTGGCTGAACTCGGCGATGCTGCAGTGCGCCCAGTATCCACTGAGCGAGCGATGCGAGTATCACTGCTAACTGCGCGGCGTTGCTGGCGGATGCAAGCGGCCACTCTCTTCGGACCGATAAAGGGAACAATTGCGTCCATAGCATTATTGGAAAATCGGAGATGATATATATATATATATATATATATATTTATATATCTTCCTTGTTCAAGGAAGTGGGAAACGGTGACAATGTCATTGTTTGCTTCATCGAGTCGGGTACCGTTAGTGCGGTAGAATAGCAGGTGGGCGTGATTTAAATGAACAACGATCGAAGGATCAGCCACCGTTCGCATGTAGGCAATGCTTAGATTGTCGATTTCAATTTTCAATTGAAGCTCGTTGTGGGAAGTGGCACTTATCAAAGGCAAGACATTGTTCACGCATTGAAAGGATGGCATTAACCTGTCGACAGTGTACACACGCTTTCTTTGATTAGCTCACTTCGTCGTCGGTCGAGTCAGAATGATTTCAACTATATGTTCTATATTATAGGCTATTGCGCGACGCAGCAGTGGGCGTCCTCATAGCACTATGTGACCGCCGAGATTTGAATGCATGTGTCCTGTTGAACCGGAGATCCGGAGACGTTTTGGTCCCGAGCTCCCGGCGTCGCGGTGCGCGTTCTCGAGATATTCACAACACACGTACGGCGCGGCCAGCATTACGATCATATATCAGCTATGACATCCGCGTGGTGGGATGCTTAGCACCCCCACGCATATTACGTTGGTCGCCACTGTTCTCGACGTTCCCGCAATCCAACGTAACTCAACGTTGCGCGTTCAGCCTCCGTCTCGGCGCGAGAGGCGGGACTCTTATCGGCCTCGCTTTTTATACAGAGCTGAGAGGATGCATAGCCGCTATTTTCTCCTTAGGACACTGTCCGGCCCCCTCTTATTGTAGACGGTTAGAAAACGAACGGGAGAGCTTCTCCGGCTTTGGGGAGATCTATTTCCCTGATCGGCCCACCGTTGAGATTCGTCGGGATGATTGTTTATCCGAGGTGAAACTGTAATTGGCTTTTTTGTATGTATACCTTTTGAAAAGGAGGCTGCTTTCCTACTGCTGGCGCCGGTGCGATTGATCTTCAGCTCCTTCAGCGGCAGTTCCCCTCGGTCTTCTTGCCGGATAGATTCTCTATCCGCCCGCGCAATTGTTGGCAAGTCGCCACACGACGGCGGTTAGCAGGAATCCCTCCCGGAACTCTTCTGGGGCTTGCACCCCCTCCGATCCTGATGGGTTGGCTCGCTGGGGGGAGGGGGTGCGCGAAAACCACAATGTATGCCTGCGGTGGCGCGGGACTCCAGGACGGTCGATATCCTACGCAGTATTTACCCTAACTTGTTCCTTCTCGTCTGAGGGTGAACACATTGGTAGACAATTGGCGTGGCCGTAGGTTGTGTGAGTATAGGCATATAAGGGAGGTTATGCCTGCTGAAACCTGATGCTCACAGGCTCAGTTCTCAGAGACTCTGTTTAGTGCGTTCGTATCTGTTGCATCTTCGTCTGGCGATCACTGCTGTGAGACTGTGGGGGCTTAACAGACTCGAGAAGAAGTCTCACGACTCGACTCGTATCAGCAGACGTCTATCTGGCTAGGAAATCCACAAACAAATGGGCGCCTTCTCCGCCACCATGCGTTTGCCTGGTGAAGGCTGTGGTAAGTTAACGAACTACGAAAGGAAGTGGTAGAGAAAGATCGACCTGCAACCTGCTATTGTACCATAGCTCACCCTTTTCTCGGTGGGAAAAAAGGCGCGAAGGAAATCCCCTAAACCGATTGCTTGCTTTGTGTAGCCTGCAAGACCCCAGTCTGGTGGCAGTGCATACAGGCGTATTCGATGGGAAACGCATGCCTATCTGATTGACAATACCTTTACGCGGCCAGATGAGGGAACGAGGAATAAACCCGAGCAAATGGGTAACTCATGTCATAATGGGGTACCCATTATGACATGGGTACCCATTAATAATAAGGTCGTATAAAGCCGTATAATTATAAGGCCGTACAAATAAAAATTATCTGTGCTGTCAAGCAGCGAGGGCTGCGGGGTGGCACTTATCCTGCAGTAGAAACGAACGTAAAACATGGCTTTGTTAACCGTATGGATCGCGACCGGACTCACGAAGAAATCTCTCGGCTGAAGCGAACTTCGGCGAGCTAACTCATGCAATTCGAGCTAACTCATGCAATAAGAGTTCTTGCAAGACGTCATGTCCCTTATTGAGCCAGAATTGTGTGCGAAATAAAAGAGATTCAGACATAATATTAATAGATTGAAAGAATGACGAACAAGTCTGTACCCATACGACCGCATGTGTTAGTAAACTATCAAGCAATTCAATTTAAGGAATGGCAGCCGCAGCTGTTGGCAAGCTCGCAGAGATACAGAGATGCAGAAATTACAAGCTCGCCTGCACGTTCTAGCAGCATTGTGACCTGACATATAAGGTAACTAAACCTGAGAATTGTAAAACTGCGGCTCCTTCAATAAATCAGTAAAACCGTTTCAATCTCATGTCGAAAATGATCTCTTCATCGGCTTCACACCGGACCGGTGCTCCCCGGGTCAGGTAGCCCATCATACCCTCGAGCAACGATCCGGGGTACGGTCCGCGGTGGTGTATTGGTCATCCATCGAATTCTATGCCAGACATTCTCAGCCCGGCATTAGCGTCCCCGAGCGTCGGTTTCGCGACAACGACTGAAGTACATCTAGCGAGACAAGCAGCGTATGGTGGTGTGGCCGAATACATAGTGGTGGCGAATGATCTGGATGGTGGTTACAAGTCGAGCGGACTGTGCATGTCTCAGAACGATGCTATTTGGAGCGAGCAGGCCAACGCTCTCCTCTCTCTCTCTCTCTGCCGACATCTGTACTCGCGCGTCTGAATTTAAAATTGAATGTTTTCAATTTGGTGAATAATTTGCTCGAAATTGACCGCGTTCCTCGCTCGTGGACTGTGGCGGGACGCGTCTATAGCATTCTCGTATATTTGCCAGGTGGCGCAGGTCGTTCGAGTTCCTCGATATTCCCATCGAGTGGGAGTGCACACGATGGGGCAAGGAAGCTTGCCAACGAGTAGACGCTATTGACTGCGTAGATGTCGAGACGATATACCCGGGGAAGGGGAGGGGGGTGGGTGTTATCTCGCCAGCTGTTGAACCACACGGAAAAAATAGGCGAAAGTGACATCGACAGGTCTTCATAGTGATACCTCAAGGGTGAGGTGCTGAGGCGTGTCACATAGGGCAGGGAGCAGCTGAGGAAGAGTTAGCTCAATCAGCAAAAATGTTGTGACCACGTACGTCGGCAGAACAGCCCTCTGCTGAGGCCACCGCGTGTACAGCGGATTGACGAAGCCGTGGCTCTGTGTACGCTGAAGATCACGGGTATTTGTGCGTCTTCGCCGGCAATAACAACAACTAGCTCGATTTGCCATTATGTAATAGGTCATTCTGCACGTACATTGTATATCCACGCATCGCTATTCACTCTACACAAGCTCTTCAGGCTCAACGAGAACACACGTAACTAACCCGGGAAGAAGTAATCGCGAGTGACGGATGCACACGGGCCTTATTTAACGTCTAACGGACGAATCCAACAAAGATCATCGGTGAAGATCTGCCACCTTTGACAAGTCGCCCTAGCCCATCTCGAATGCCGAGCTCAGCACGAGTGTGCGTAGCTAATATCGTAGCGAGATCTGTAACGAGATCATTCGTCATCACAAACAGAGCAGGTTGACTCTCAGGCTCAAATGAGATCGCACTCTACGTGAAGCGTACCTTTGTTACGAGTGCCCACCGCTCGATGGATAATTCAATAAGGCAGGCTGCTCGAACAGCAACGCCTACACCCTGAATGGCATTTACGTCAGCGTGTACTTGCGTAACGCTGTCTGCCAGCCCGGCGTCTCAAGGCGTTTTTCCGAGCGGGTTTGCTGTTCCATACAAACATATCACTGACAACAATCGCTGAATGTGTCCAGCATTCATTGCGAGGCTTCGATCTGAAGCTTTGATTTCTTGTTTTGCTGCCGAATTTCTCAGTTCTCAAACGAATGCCCCTCCGCTCCTGTAT
The DNA here is from genome assembly GCA_019614645.1 of Stratiolaelaps scimitus. Taxonomy (NCBI): domain Eukaryota; kingdom Metazoa; phylum Arthropoda; class Arachnida; order Mesostigmata; family Laelapidae; genus Stratiolaelaps; species Stratiolaelaps scimitus. The sequence continues at coordinate 1,203,936 of JABWDB010000033.1, read as the reverse complement.
CCATCCCCTGTACTTCAGTCCACCCGAGACAATGCACCGCGCACCGAATAGGTGGCAACCGATTTGTTTAAACAAACAACAACCGATTGGTGTGTTGTCCGCCCTCTCGGATCGTGGCTTCCTGCTCACCGACAGGATCATTGAGCGACTTTTCACAGCCGGCGCCTGACCCGATAGTCCACGCCAACGAATTCTATCCTGCTGAACACGTGGCGTCCTCCCACCCTCCGGGCCGCCCGCCAATGCGACATGAGGCCGCTAGCGCCGACCGCGTGGCCGCCGCCGCCGTCACCGCTGCGATTTCTTAGCTTCTACCTAACTGGCCGACCTGTCGAACAAAACAAAGTGCTTTAGGCCATTCAGCGGGGTGGGCACAAGGGCGCCTCGCGTAATTGCAATAAAGTCATCACGGACACAGACACGCCCTGGGGGGCTGCACCCCTCTCCTTGCCGAACCCCCGCCCGCCCCCGCTCGCTCGCTGGCTCGCTCATTCGCTCGAAGTGAACGACTCTTTTTGCCGCCGTGCCCGCGCACACCCCCGAGCCCCTGTCCCACCATTTACGAGAGTGAGGCCGAAAGTAGATGCTGCAGGCAGAGGTAGCTGCGATGGGGCTCGCCGAGGCTTTAAAGGCTTTTATGGCCGGGAGCAGGTCATCGGGGCTTCCTCGTCCTGCCGGTGAACGCTGCCGGTTGCTTCTGAGCTGCTGAGTTAGTGTACAGACCTTCCTCAAGTCAGCTACGAGTTCATAGCGACAGTGGAGTCTGGAGATGACGCAGCGGCAGTGCGTTTCACGTGCGGCTGTTGCAGAAGAGCGGTGACGTGCACGGTCTCTGGTTGAATTTGCTTTTCGTTGATGGTAGCATTTTTGCTAGGTCCATTTTGTTAGACGATTACGGTGCGCCACGTAAATCGAATTAGTTCGCGGGTGAAATTGGCTAAAACGCGCTCTTGGCTTCATCGTGCACGACATTACCTTGGAATTGTATGGAACTGGCCGCGCGGCGGGGTCATTTTACTCAGACAAGTGTGGTCAGACCCGCGCACATAGGTTCGATCCCCGCCCTTTGCGCATATTTGCAGTTCGAGGGGTTGTCCGTCTTATGAAGCCTTATGCCGAAAGCAGTTGTACCGTGGACTAAGTTAAATGTTGGCTACGGGTCAGCCCGGAAAATTTATTTAGTTAGGGTTTTTCTATACTTGGCAAACATAATAGCTTGTGTGTGCTCATATAATATTAAACAAGTATTTTCAGACATTTTGCTGTGTATCCTATATCAAAACAAAGCACTGGCAGAAAAGTACCCTGACCAGTACTCCGATGCAGTGACCTCAGAAAAGTACGCATGGACAACACTAAGGTCACTGCATTTGCCAAGGCTAAATGAAGACTGGTCTTGCTTTAATGTTCTTCTTCCTCGCAGACGAAGAACTTCTCATCAAACGCACGGCTTTACGCCTGTCATTACTTCGATATCTGGCAAAGGTGTGTAACTGCTCCGGCTTTATCCTTTAAATCACCGGATAATACTCTCTAACATACATAAGTATGTGCCATGACGGCGCGGGTCGCTCACTTACCTCCGCTACTCGTTAGCGAACTCGCCAAATACAAGCTGCCTTAGGCTGGCCGGGTGTGCGGCTTCTGGCGGCCGTGGTCAGCTGACGCCAATGTTGTCCACACATCCCGTTCGTGATGCAACTCTCCCCCGGCATCCAACAGCGACAGCGCGTCGCGTCGGTATCTCATGACGAAAGATCGGTATCTAGCCAGTCGTCCGGTGACCGGGTACAGGCGTCAGGTCAAGAGCTGAGGTAAAGCGCCTTCGCCAACGATCGCCCACCTGCCCGCCTGTCTGGCAGTGTTGTTCGCGCAGCCGCTGCGAGGCCGATGCAACGATGACACAGCTGCGTGCCGTGGGACGGCTGTTTGGCAAAATGGGAATGGAGCTAGCCGTGGTCACGTTCCACGCGTACGTGCAACCGTACACGTTAACCGTGCGTGCTGGTGCTGAAACCCAGCTGGCCGAAATGTGGCGAGTCGGCGTCGCTGCTGAAGGCAATCGCCAGCCACAGCAGAAGCGGGCGCGTCCGCTAAGCGAAATATAACCACGTAAGGTACATCGGCCTGGGCCTGTGCGTTGGGAGGGTGAGATGATAGTGGAGGCGATGGCACGGGGGACGTCTGTGCCATTGTATTAGTCTTGCCAGTGGAACATTCGAAATCCTATAATAATAATATTATAATAATAATGAAATAATATTAATAATAAGAAAACTAATAACAGATGATCATCGCCAGTGCTGCCCAGCAGTGGAACAGACTGCTTTCTGTGGTAAGAACCCAACTAACTAACTAGCTAGATGCAAAAATCTGTAGTGGTTCCATTGTTGTCGCCGAGCGGGCGATATGTTGAAAAGTGTCGCTCAGTCATGCCTCCTGAAGCGGCATCTCCAGGCGCCCCTCGCTTACCCCCGCCTCCCCCCCCCCCGCCTAAACCCCTGAGGCCCATTCGGCAAATAGACAGATACGCGACGCCCGCTATCTACTCGCACGGACGCCGTGGTCGCTCTATGGCTCCGAGAGGCGGAGATTCATTGTTGGGGGGTGAGTTGAAGCCGTCGTCGTCGTTGTCTGAGCGCGCGCTCCACTCGCATATGGGCGTGCGAGTACTGCTCGCCGAAGTCGGATCGTGCTCGCGATCCGCCGCCGCCAGACTGAAACGAGTCTACCTGGCGCTCGCAATTGCTCGGGCCGTCCCATCCATCTGGGGAGGGGGGGGGGGGGCAACGGGAAGCTATCTTACACACAGGCCGGGCTCGTCTGCAGGACAAAGCCCCCCCCGAAGTCAGGAGCCAACGTGAACTTGGGGGGCTCGCGGGCGCTGTGCTCATGATCGAGTTCATTTCAGAGGAGCGGCCGGGACGAGCATCGGGACACTGGGCCGGTGACGCTCGTAGTGGCGAAGCTGGGATGGGAGGTGGCGAGCGATCGTGAAGTTAACTCCAATGTAAATACCGCTATTAGCGGGATATCGTCATAGATTAGCATTATTATGATTATTACTAAACCCGTGGTGGTGGCAACACACTCTACATGGTCCAACGCCCGCCGTGGAGGTGGCCAGCCGAGCAGCAGCGGTACGCTGGCGGAGGCGGAACAAACGCAATGTTGGCTGTCGAGGCCGACCAAACAGATGAGTACACGTCCACACGCATCGGTATACGCGGGCAAATCATATGAATATTCATTGTGCACACATATATATGTATATATGTGTGTGTGTGCGTGTGTGGGAGTGGGTAAAAGTAGCCTTAGAATACAGTGGGCTTAAGTTACAGCTGGGAAAATCGGTGGGTTTGCATTAAAGCAGATGGTTTTTCAGCGGTAACGCTATTATCTGTACACACACACACGCATATATATATATATATATATATATATGTGTATATATATATTTGCACACACACACACACTTATATAATATATATATATATTTGTGTGTGTGTGTGTAAAATGAGGGCGAAACACATTGTGAGATCCGAGCGTTAGGCACGTGGTAAATAAAAATTGTGTCTTTAAATAAATCATAACAGGCTGATGGCATTTCTCTGGGTCTCAGCTTCGTTGCGGAGCGGGGCCATCTGGGATTTTGTGCTTCGTTCAGCTGAATTCGAGATTATTGGAACGATGTTGACGATCAATGTGATCACAATCTTACCCCATCCCCGAAAAAAAAATGAACACTGAAGACAGTGGACTATATCACAATAGTGATTTGTGTTCGATACGATTTGTAGTACTAAACTAGCTTTTCTCATCACGCATTTCAAATTCGGCCATTCGAAAAGCTCCCCCGGTGATGTTAATAGGTTACCTAACAAGTAGGTCACACAGAGGAGAAACAACGACAGCGGTCACTTTCGCTCGAATAAATGTGGATGCCTCGAATTTCCTTGCGTGGATTACGCCGCTTCGTCTAGTGTATCTCGGAATATCTGGTGATAACACACTCTTACTTTTACCCTATTTTTTTAATCGAGAACTTAAGCATTGTAAGATTGCAGTTCCGGAAATAAACCGCAAATGTTATCTGTCTCTGTACTGTGAGGTGGCCTCTTATTGAAGCGCCTCGCCTTCGCCAGCATTCTCCCAAAGACATCTGGGATAATCAGGGGGTAATATATGCCGTTTCAACGAGACCAGTCGATCTGGTAGAACGATGCAATATATAGCATCGTTGAGTAGCAGAGTTTTTACAGAGCACACCGAAACAACTCACCCGGCGTAGCTCCCGAGCTTACGGCCTCGTCCGCAGCGTAGCCCGCCGTACACTACCGATCTGGAGAGTTCCTGTGTTACAGCAGCAACAACAAATAGAATAGTCATCCGAGTCAGGAGATTGTGGTTGATTGGTAGGAGAACTCTCTCTTATTTCTCGGTCCCTTTAAAATATCTGGCTACACGTGTACGATGTAGTGAAAGGTGGTCGAGTATGCGATGTTCGTTGGGGTCAGAAAACGACCTATATGGTATTTTCTCTCTCTCTGTTTCTCTATTAATCCAGTGATAGCCGGGAGGGTGGGTGGTAGAGGTCGACGTCATAGAAGTCATGACGGGCCAGCGCTTTTCGGCAGGCCAATCGAGTACATTGGTCCCCCGAGGGGCGGCCACCGTCGAAGCCGCCACCGAGAGTGGCCATCAGACCTCATCGCCTGGTTCGGGGCTGACCCTAGTGACCGCACGTTCCAATGCAATTGCTTGACCGTACATACATTTTCCCCACTCTCATTTCCCGGCGGCCGTGCCCTTATGAACCAGCCCAACGTGCGCTCACTACGGCCGTTGCGAAACCCGCTGGACCATTGAAAATTCACCGCTTTGTTCTCGCTGTTGGCCAGCCGGTGACCAACCGAGCCCTCAATAAAGACGACTACTACAAGCGGATTTCGCGATGACCACAAACGCATACAGGTCACAGGTCCTTGACCACCTTGGAAGATCTGGAAACAGCAGTACAACGAAGGGATTGATAATGGGAAGATGTGCGATACCATCAAGGGTTCATCATAGGATCAGCCGATCAGCCGTTCACCGTTTCCGAAGGTCTTACCAGTCTCGTAATGTCACAGCCAGCCGACAGCTCAGCGTTTACATATACGATCCACATCTATTTTTAGTGGCATCTACCTGTTCAGAGTGTCCACGTAGTGATAGTCCAGGATGCATCCTGGCTACGCCAGCTCTGGGCAAACCTTTCTAGTCGTTCACGTTAGCGTTCAACAAATTTGTCGCGGACGCCCAATATTGTACGTGTACGAGGGAAAAAAAACGCTTGAATATGCAGTGCTGATCCCATAGCACATGCTGTACACGCTCATAGGCGGTCCCCGGTTAACGATACGTCATTACCAGAATGAAAATCACTCACGAGATCTAGCCCATGCATGTATATGGACCCGTGAAAGCGCATGGCTATGCGGCCAGCAGATACCTAGCTGAGTATAGTTTCTTTTTGTGCACGATGAACGCTGAATAGAGCTGTTTCTATTGACGTTCTCGGCGGCAGTCTCGTGGCGTACAATCCCGAGTCCCTCCTCTCGTGGACGGTAAGCGCATCGTGGTTTCGTGGAGCGATAAGCAACACGTAACATGGCGTATATAGCGAACACATTAGCACGTGGATATTGGGTCGGTCGAAATAGCGTCTAGCGTGCCGAGTCCAGTGCAGGGATCGACTATCAACAAATGATGCTTTTAGTGGGCAGAGGCGTTTTGTCATCCCACGTCCAACTCTGCACTGAGTCGACTCTGCACATTTGCTAGATATTCGAGCGTCTCTAATGGTGTCCGTGCGTGCGAAGAAAATTTCCTCGTCTCGCACCAAAAACATATATCTTCAGAAGACTAAATTTAGCTATTATGGGGAACAGCTGAGGGTCAGCTCCAAAAACATTTAGCTATTATACAATAGCGATCGCTGAGATTTGTGCAAGATTTCATATTGCGCATTTTTCCGAACGACCTTGAAGCCTTCAGTAGCCGGCTCGATGTCATAGGAATTCATTCTTCGATGATACAACTATCGCTGTCGATATATTTGCTTGAGACCCTCCGCAACTGTGATGACTTCGTGTGCTGCCGTTAGACGGCCCTTAACCCGTTTTTTTCCCAGGCGGACTATCAGACGTCCACATGTAACGTCTACGGTAATGCCTTTGCAGCGCTTCGTAAGTCGTACCCCGTTTTAAATGCAAATGCACGATAGTGGAAATCGAATCCGGGTGTACACCTGCGTGTTGTCTCTCCGGTTGAAAGGTGCACATGAATGCGCCATCAGACCACCGGGCTCGATGGCCCTTAAACCCAAAGAACACTACCAGCAATGATTCGCATTTCACCTGATATATTTTTATAGAGGTTAAAGGTAAATCCTAACAGAACAGGTTTTCGGGCTGACTCTCAGCCAAAGGTAAATCCTACATGGACACCAGCATTGTCTGGTAGTGTCACACTCATACTGACTAAACCCAGAACCGATTTTGACTTGGGCCATTTCACCCTGATATCAGCTCGTGGATGTCTCGCGTACTAATCAAATCATAAAATTATGGATCTATGTAACTCACGTTTCTACCGTTACTCCTGGAACCTGCGCAGTACTATCCATTGTGAGTGTATATGAACGTAACGTCAAAGATGATCTAGAGATTGTGCTAATTTGAGACCTGACTAGTTAGCCCTCATTTCATACAATGTCCCACGATAGGACTGGCTGGGACCGCCATAAGTTGCTTATGGTGTGGGCGCGAGCGCCGAATAGATATCGCGGGCATCGGTCTTATGCCAGGGTTCGTCCGATCCTGACGAACGTGGTGAGGTCAGCGATCGATGTTGTTGTATTTCTGCCCGGAGCGCCGCTTGAAAAAAGACCCTTGTCGTCCAGCAGCTACAGCAGCACTATCCAGAGTCCTGCAGCCTTAGCCGGCCTCCGATGGCAAGCCGTCTGACCGCAGAGTCCCAGCAATGTACCGTGCAGTGTGTATGGGGAGCCTAAGTGGCCATCAATCTTCCTTGTTTGCTTCACTGAAGGGGCCCAGTCGGTCGAGTCGACAGTGGAACCCCTGAAGGCTTCGAAAGCGGTTAGGATCGAAGGGCCCCTTGCCTCCGCCTTCGCCGTTAGACCTATCCGTCTATACAGCATAGTAACGAGAAGTTAGTCCACCGTGTCATGCCTCGTTGCCATCGTGGACAATGTCCTACCGCTTACGGCAGTGTCGTCGTATGTTTGAAACACTAGGCTGAAGTCTATTTCGGCCATGGATTTCAAGACTATACATGTAGATTTCAAGGGAAATGACGTTATCAAGGGAAAATGAAGCGAGGAATTCACGTGTATTAAATATATGTAGAATATGACCCCGGCCTCAACCCATTACAGCAGCATAAGACTGGCAGTTTCCGAACGGAACACCGACATCTGACTACAGGCTAGTATTTACATGTTAATCATTAAGAGGCTACCCACTAATTAACCAGTTGAAGAATAAAACACGAGTGCTTTCCTATCGTCCAAGCCGATTAACCCTATTCTTCTGGCAGCGCTTATGTGGAAGATAATCGTTTCAACACCTGAACAGCAATTTGCATCCGTTAAGCACAATGTCGAGATAGGACAAGCTATGCGTGCTGCCAAAGAGCTGTATTAAATCTGGGTACATCTGGATATTGGCAAGTTTGATTTATTTATTTAGTGGGCTGGGCGGTGCTTGAAAACGTTCACCTTGTCAACTTTCGTACGAGAGTTAAGCGATGTCATTCGACAGCGGGACGTTCGACAATAAGCAACTCTATCAATTGCAAGCTTCGGCAAGGCTAACGCGTAATGTCGAAGTGCTGCTACGAAAAAACCTTCTCGCTTTTGTAATGCACTTTTTACAATAATGATATAATAAATTAACTTTTATCATAATGATCTAATTAATTGCCTATGATGCTCGTCTGGCACCGTAACCAATAACTGACTACAAACGCTTACTCCAGCAGTACAAAGTTTCGTGGCGTTATGTCTGCAATATTGCTTTTAATTATTAATCCAACAGCCATGTTTTAGTTAAGAGATGAACATTGTCTCACGCTATCAACTACAAGATAGTCGTGGGCGCACTGTTCACTGTGTTATTCAATGCGCGCCTCATCGTCGACATCTGCTGTATCGTCGTTGCTCGTGCTTCGACAACACTCTTTGAACGTTGCTAATTGTCGGCGCCATGGTATGGCAAATGCGGTAATCATGGCACGGCTAATAGCCATACGCATTGAGTTTTATCAGTCATTTTTGATGGGATCCCGAACGCGGGTTGCGTTCGCGTCACCTCTAGCAACCAAAGGAAATACTCTACGGTCACTGGGGTGGCTCAGACGGCTAAGTGCTCTCTGCCTGTTGGAGGCCGGAGGCCACAGGTTCGAGTCCCGCTTCGTGGGGAGGGTATATAGAAAAAGGACTTACACTGCATTGTAACAATTGAAGTTCCTCTAATAAACCAATGAACTTTCACCTTTAGCTTACTATCGTGTCGTTGCGTACCATGGCATCTAACGATGAGCAGCACTAGACCTTTAGTGGAATCACGCACTCCTTAGCAATTTATATATATATATATATATATATATATATATATATTCTCGAAGCTAAATCCTCTATAGCACATACTCGATGCCTTCACTTCGGTGGACCTGACACTTTCGCAAAGAGCATACCATTGTAAGTATTAGGATCGATTATTGTCATCGATTGCTATCATTTGCTCATGTCTACCGAGAGCTTCCCGTCCAGCATTTAATTACATAGTCTAAGTAAGCATGTCGCACATAGGGATTCTAAGTAAAATGCACGTGGACACAACATCTAAAGTCCATTTTTTTGTCCGTTTCGTCTGATGCTTCGCCATCTTTCATCCCTTACGCCCCACTCAGCGAACGACAGCGAACAAATTTGGTGTACGCTACCGTTCTATGTTTGCCATGTCTGCCAGCGTCCCGCTTCGCGCGGCCCGCCCAAGCTTCGTCCGCATTGCTTTGGCTGCTTTTGGCGCCACTGTTGCTCTTTGGTGCCGATAAACAACAAAACAGCCCAACGCATCAGGTCTCCCGAAGAGGAAATAGGCCTAGAGGGCCGCAGGATACAAGAACGAGGGGGTTCCACAAGAGCTAGGTGGATTTCAACTGGAGTGTGTGTGCGAAGCCTGGGCCTTTCGTAGGACGAAGGGGGGGGCCTGTGCTGTTTAGCAGCACGGGAATTGGTGACGGGTAGGGGAAGGCTTGGTGGCGCTGGTCCTGCCGTGCTCCATCCCAACCCCGTCTCTGGGCTCTGTTTTCTGTTGTAGGGTCGATGTACTTGAAAAACAATTTGCCCTTCAACATTTTGCGCCTGAATAGCTTCCCGCTCGTTGTTCTCGCAGCCTCCGCTAGCCTAGACAACCACCGGGTCTGAGAGGCTTCGAACGGTGGCGGTGACCGGTGGCGGAGCCTCATTGCCAACTGCCTGTCGAATCCTCGCCCCACAACATGCCCGACCCTCGCGCCTTGTCCAGGCCCGCTTGCCACGGCCGCCGAGGCACCCCACAGCCACGGGGTCGTAGACTGACTTACCCCCTGAACAGCTTCCGCGGATAGTCGTTCCAATTCCTGAGACCCCGCCGGTCCGATTGCAGAAATTCGGGAAGCGTCAGGTCCGGCTACGTAAAAAGTGTCGACAAAGAGATCCGGCAAACGGTGGCGGGCTCATAGGAAGCTACTTCGGCAACAGGCGACAAAGCCAGTGTTCGCCGTAGCAGACACTTCTCGATCGGCCCCAGTATGTGTTCGTGGATTTGGCTTCGCCCTTCAGGTGACTTCGGGGGCAACGAGACGCGAGCAAAATGGAGAGGACTATACCACTCTGGATTGAAACAAGATGATTGGGCGCGATACTAGTAACGGGATCATTGTTATTATTGGTTTGAGAGGTTTTTGGCCGATGTGGGCTAGATGACTGTACAGCAGATGTATGTGTACTGGTATGAATTAGTAGCTGTAGTTCATGAGAGGCGAGCTGAGAACATGCCCCTTTAAGCTCTGCCACAGAGCATGATACGCGTGTATACGCATTGTGTGTAGACGGGAAGCTTGTGCAGCGGCATAGAACGAGCTATCGACGAAGAATTTCTATCATGTTTCTAATGCGATACTTACGAGGATGTCCGAATAGACTGAATTAGAGCTTATACAGAAATTTACACATTTAACGCAAGCAAATGATGGAGGACGAACAAAAATGAGAAGCAGACAGACAATGAGTCAGTTAGAGGGGTTGGGGGGGGGGGGGGAGAGAGAGAGACTAACCTCAATATGTTACATATGCCGTTCGTTTGACCCTGAGTGGCTAGGTGAGCAGTTACGTCGGACAAGCTCAACGTGCACTCATGTCATATAGAGCCGACAGACAATTCCAGCAAGAAAAACAATGGAGACCAACGAGAAGAAACAAGGAAAAAGAGAAGGATCCAGTAGGTCGTCCGAAGACCCCCCCCCGAACACCTCCCAGTGACCACCTGACATTCCTGCCTCTTGCGAGCCCCATCCGCAGAAGGCGAGCCCACTGTGTAGACCTACTTCGGTATCTTCCAGCAGGTGCCCGAAACCGGCCACCGCTTGCAGCGTTACCTCCCCTACGATTCGACCGACGCCCCCCCCCCCCAGCCATGTTCGTGTCTAGTGGAAGGGCAATTTAAAGACGCGCTCGACGAAGCGTGTCATTGTTGAATTCAATGCCGGCCAAGCCGACCGAATGCGCCTGTCTCGAATATGGCACCGCCGCACCAACACCCTAGAGCGGGTAAGCGAGCACGAAGGCAGTCAGCCCAAGCCAACCGCCCGAACGCTCACGGCCAGCCCCGGCGAGGGCGGCAGCAGCAGCCATGCTAAACCTGCGCGTCTACTCCTGCTCGCGACTGCTGCTGCTGCTAGCTTCGACGGATGTCGACGAAGGCGGCGGTGCTAGCGGCGTTGAAATTCGCGTCGTATTCCCTGGCTAGACGGGACGATATACAGAAGGAAATCGGGGCAGGGGCCCACAGGGTCAGAGGTAGAGAAGGATTGAGGAGGAAAAACGAGCTGGGGAGCAGGGACCGCGCGCTGGTCTGACAGTCGCGGACCGACCACTGACGGTGAATCGGCGAGTCGAGGAAGGCCGTGCCCACTGAGGGAGAGAATGCAGCCTAGCGACCACCAAGCTCTTCGAGGCCTTCGTGCGCCTCCAGCCCCGGAGCACACGGGAGGACGGGGAGCAGGTCGAATAAGTCGAAATCGTCCACAATGCGTATACAGCGACTGCACCCAGCGCCTGTCTAGCTGCACGGAACGCTGAGCAGACACACGAGTAGGCCAGATGTGTCCTTACGGGGCCTTCGCAGCGTTCCAATTCGTTCTTGCTCGTTCCTCTGGCAAGGGGGTCGAGAGCGGGGCGGGGAACTGCGCGCTCTTGGGCGTTACATACGTTTAGAGGAACGATGGTGAAGAATAAATCGACTTGTTCGCCTCTGTGGCTGTGTGCGAGTAGTGTGTCTGACACAGGCATTTGCAACCATGTGTAGATCCGCTAGTCTTGGGCTGGGTGGTGGTGGCAGCGGCGGTGGCGGTGGCGGGAATGTAACAGCTATTCAACAAAAGGGACAGAGAGCAAGTTTCCCTACACGAAGCCGCCCGGGGGAAAGGTCAAAAGAGGCGTAGGAAAAACACCACGCGAACTAGCCGTATAGTGGAAGCGAGACGTGGGCTAGAGGGGGATGGGGTAGAGGGTTGGGAAAAAATTCAGAAATTGATGCTGGCCCGATTTGTTCTGGAGGGCACCGAGCCGAGCTCGTATTCAGCAGGATGAAGGTCGGAGCGGCGGGAAGGATCAAGGAATCCGCTAAAATGTGGCGTTAACCCATTACCCAGCAGTGCTGCAACAAATGAGAACGTGGCGCTCGTGTTCTGAAAATATGGTGGCATCTTTTTGTATTTCGTTTTGAAAGATGAGCAGCGAAACGAACATTCGGACTGGCCAAGCGGAAATCGTGCCTACACCGAGGGCTGAAAGGACTGCAGTTGCTCGTGCGTCGGTGAGATTTCGGTTAATGGCTATCGGTATTGTAAAGAAGAACCTCTGGAGGGCGTTTGGAGGCGAAACATGACAACGCCAGAGGGTGGTTTCGATAAAGATTCTTGTGGGACGTGGACAGTTTGTCAGCGCGTTTTTCAGCGCCATCAAATCACCTCCTGCAAACGGCGCCGTCGACACCTGTCTTGGATGATCCTAGTCGAGGGTAGAATATGTCATGGGCAATACGCCAAGAAATAGCCCTTACCACAATGAATTTAGATCATTTCACACAGGGGACTCCACTTAAAGGTCGTATCACATCTGTGAAGATAGATCACTATGTAGACGGAAGACTACTTAAAGTGAGCTAAGAGATAATTCCAGAACAAAAGTGCTTTTTTTTTTCTGTTTTCGCACCATGCGACCTTGATAAAGTGTGTTTTTTTTTTTATTACAGGTAAATAATCTCGTATCCGTATGCTTATGTGAGGTGACTCACGATGGCGACTCACACTGCAAGCTAGCGGGACCTTTGCGGAACTGAATCCGCTCTGCTGCAAGATGCCATCGGATACTGAACTAATCCATCTATGGGACGAGATCAGACCCCTTCGTGGTGAGTCCGCTTGATATCATTGGTTTGTCTATTTCGATAAAAATATCGAGACGCGCTTGACCCACGGGTCTCCTCGAGGTCCACGGGCTCTTAAGTCTATTACCGGGTATTGTTGACCGAAGGGCAGAGCAGTGTCGCCATCGATAGAGCACATTCCCTTGATGGCCACCGAGACGTCGATAACAATGCTAACAGTAACAATATTAATAAGGCCAATACAATCATAATGACCCCTCCACCGCAGATCGTCATCGAATACGACCCCATGATAGTGTTCAAGGAGCATATGACGACGGCAACAGAAACACCAACGACAACAACAGCTAGCTCAATGGAGACGCCGGTGTTTGAGATCGAACGAACGCCGCCCGGATGGTCCATTACGTCTTCGGATAAGTCCACGGTTCATGGAGATAGATACATTGGAGGACTGGGCCAACCGTACCCGGCGATACGCAAACGCGAACAGCTAACAGCCACGATATCAAGGATATTGGACCCGCGTATTCGATTGGTGGGTGGTCTCCTCGATGAAAAGTGGTAGTCGTCGAAATAGTAATAATAATAATAGAGGCGAAATTCATCGAAGTTTAGAGCCGAGACCAGCAGAAGCAGGAGAGATGTCGTAAACAAAAGTCAAACCACCCATTCGTCGGTGATGTCCGGACTGAGTCAGGTTCACGTAGAGGATATACGTCGATCTGATGTATTGTTTGTTTTCTGAGCAAAACATCATAGATGAGTTTGTGCCGGTTATTAAGAAGAACAACGTCTGAGGGTAGCACATCTCTGTGAATATATATATGTTTGTATATGCTGGACCTAATAATATATACACAAGCGGCTGAGCAAGTGATAATTCATCTTAAATATCCTACTTAATAAGAATCAAAATATATGTAATACGCATTTCATTAGCTAACTATTGCAGAACACCTCCACATCTTCTCGATCGGTCCCCACAGATAGCCTCCCCGCTGTCAATGTCTCGTCAACGATTCGTACCGGAGATTCATCTACATTGCATTTTGTTACACTAACCCTGTGGCCAACCACCGTTAATCCGACGCCTCTCTACCCATTCGACCAGATCTCAGACACCATCCTGCCCCCGTTCAATGAGCAAGGCAAAGCTCAAGATCCAGCGAGATCGCGCGGTTCCCTGCAATGCATTATTCGTTATCAGCACGGCACGGCATTAATTACTGGCCGATGACTGTGCATTCGAAGTTAATACACCCGCTCCCTCCCGTTAGCTCATGATAACACACACACCCCCCCCTGCTTCGGCCAACAGCAGCACCGTCCGCACGTCTTCTCACCATCTACGTATATTCGAATGAACGCGCTGATTTGTTTACGTGACGTTAGCGCTTCGACGGACAGAAACGGACGTACGGCAGCCGTGTAATTGTTTCGCTCTGCGTTGCCGTCCGCCATTTGCTCTCTGCCTCCAGGATACGGCTGTACCGAACCGGCATAATCCCGCAGCGAGAGGGAGACTGGCTAATTGTTATTCTCGGAGCTGGCAATTTTTGCTTGTTCTAATGACGAAATGCGAATCTCGTCCGTCGTATCCCTGGCCGAGATCAAACTTTTACCGATTTGTGCTACTGCTGCTGCTGCGTGTTGATGATGGCGATGATAACGATGTTGTTCTTGTTATTGGTTATTCTAATAATTATCATCGTTGCTATTACACTTATTATACACAGCTAGAGAGAGGACTATTAAGATGCCGCGGCATATAACGTGTAAGGTAAATAGGGACATATAGATGGAATAACGAGTTTGACTAAGACAGGGGGCGTTTTTTAATTGCACCTTCGGTATACGTGGATGACAGTAAAAGTGTCCTGTCAGCAGGACAAGACGTAAGTTTACCATGTGGAAACGTGAGTAGGCCTGCTATTAAGCATCGGCAATGGCTCCTGTTTCAATGGCAGGCCAATACGACTTTGGAACTGGGAAGCAATTTTTCTTTTCTTACTGTCCATCCCCTCTTCGAAGCCACCGTTAACCGACCACCCCCACGCCTGCAATCTCCCGAATCCCGGCATCCTCTGCTCGACTCCTAACGATCTAGCCGTTTCCAGCTTTAACCGCGCTAACCAAAGATAAGTCTACCAAACAAAGAAACACAGCCGCTTCTCGAGAAACATGGCCCGCTCCCTCCCCTACCTACCAGCGTTCGATCTCAATCACGATCAGACACTCAGCCTCGCCTGAGTCTCACTGACTGGCATCGTCTTCTCATCGTCATCACCACCCCTGGCGCAGTTCCACCCGAGCAAGCATCAGCTAGGCACTCAGCTGGCGCTTAACGCGCGCCCGTTCCATCTCTACCTGAGGTTAGCGCAGTGGGACGACGTCGATCGTCAAACGACATTTGCTCTTCCTATCTCCATACAGTTACCCATTTCGTTGCTGCCTTTGTACCAGTCACCCCGCCAGCCAGCCCGTCCGCTGGCTGTCTCTTCCTCCGTGGCGAAAATATGAAACACCTCAGAGGGAAATAAATATTCATTGGCAGTTCCCCGGCTCGCGCGGTCGTTTGGTTTCGAGAGACCCTGCCCCCCCCCCTCCCTGTTTTTTCTATCTTGCTCTCTTCCCAGGTGACGTGAGAGAGAGAGAGAGAGAGATGTATTTCCTCCCCGTTTACGTATGTGCGTATGTGTGTTTCTGCGGGATGTGGGCGCGAGACCAATGCTTTGCTGGTTCGTTGGTCGGCACCCGCTGCCTGGTGGGCTCGCCTTCGGCTGGACGCCGCTCCACGCCGGTGCTTGCTACCGGTGCTCTCTCGGTAGCTGTCGCCAACGGTGCACACACAGGTACAAACAGTCGTATGTGCTTGCGAGAAGGACGATATCGGCAGCGCGATCGGTAGTGTAGCATGGGACACGGGGGACGCCTCCACCACCCCCATGCGTGTACCCAGAGGTGTGCTGAGGTGCCGCCTCCGCTTCCGATGTTCAATAACTTACAATTGCTTAGACCCTACTGCTGCTACTGCGGGCGGCGGTAGATTTTTCCAAATCTGCACAAGTCGCAGCAGCAGCAGCAACAGCAGCAGCAGCAGCAGCAAGAGAGCGTCAGTCGGCCGGACTCAGGCGCAACCGAGGCGGGCCTTTTAGGCGCTCGGGGGAGGCGAGCGAGCTAGCTAGCTACGTATGGGCAGCGTCCCGGCGACGTCATTCATCGCGGCGATGTCGCCGAGGGAAGTGATAACGCCGATGTCATACGAATCGAGATATCCCCCCCTCCTCTCGCTCTCACCTGATCTCTATCTCGCGTTCTCTCGTAGCGATGCATTCGATGACCGAATTGAATGGGTGGAAAGGATAGAGAAGTTGTGCGAAGATTGTAGACGGCTGCATTCGGAATTAGGGAAAAGCTGGTACGTAGACAAGGTCTACCGGGAGCCTTCTGCTTTGCTTGGTCTAGAGGTGCACATAGGTACATAGGTTACGTACAGGGTTATGCAGTAGTACATGCATATATATATATATATATATATATATATATAATACCTATGATTTTTAATATAACACATTCGTATATCTTGTATAATACATTTTGTTAAGTTATCTATACAATAGGATTAGGAGCGAATTTCTCCCTAATGTAGGGCGCTCGGGAAATGTCGAACCAAGAAACACGAGGAAGACGTTAAAGTGGACAGATCGACTGCTCTCGAACTTTCCAATGGGCGATTTTTCCTGCGAACAAAATATTGTTATCAACCTCCTCCTACAGTATTCAAGTTGTACAAAACTACCATTTCACAATGTGCCCCGCTGTAGGATCCATGTTAAGGATCATGCTCAACATGTGTGCGGCGTACGCAGAGACAGCGGATCGATCACACAGCAGAATCACCCCCGACTTGACCCTCATGTATTGTCAACCTCAATTCACTATCGTCTGCTGATATTGTCCCCATATATATATATATATATATATATATATTTGTATGTATTAAGTCACCAGACGTCACCGTCCATCCACCATCTGCTAAATAAGGCGCGATTAATATTTCACCAGTGGCGTTAAAGGCGGGGCCGTGGTGGTACACCCAAAGAACCAACCCACCGCTCAGCCACCGCTTCGCCTCAGATCTCACGAAACGCTCTGGGACGTTGGAGAAGCATTTGGCAAGCATCAACATCAAAATCCTTTTCGTTTTTAGGAGGAGCAGCCGCCGCCGCCACCCCCGCCCACGCCCCCGCCGTCATGTCTATCTCCGCGGGTTGTCGCTGTGAGGGGTCGACGCTCATGAGGTAAAGGCGAAATGGCAAATGACAGGAGATCTAGATGGGAGCAGGGACAATTCGTCGGTTCCCGAGAGCGCCCAGAAGCCCACCAGCCATCTCTACCAGAGACCGATATAGTTGTATATAGCTGGGCAGCACTACCGTATGGTGTAGTGGGCTCTGGTCGCGGCGCGTCCCCTCGGCTCAGCATTGCTCCGTGCTACTCGGTGTCCAACACTCGGACGAAACTCGGGGTGGAGTCCCTCCCATTCTGCGTTGCCACTGGCGGCGCGACCGCTGTTTGCTGTGGCTGCAGCCGTCCCGTGTTCTTCTGTGCTGTGAACAAGCTCCATTGTCGCTCATTTTCGAGTGCGATAGATGACGAGAGCCATCCGGGTGGAGAGAAAATCTGCCGCCGCACAGTTGATACGATGGGTTCGGTGGAGGAGGCAAAGGAGACATTTGGTGGGTGGCGACTTTACCATAGGGGGGGGGTCCGAGTTGGCGGTGGACGGGGATGCGAGACTGGCAAGCTGCGGGAGACGCGAAGGTCGCTACATGGACAGACAGCTATCGAGAAGGAGGAGGGCTTCATCCCACTCGAGTCGAACGAAGGCAGCCGTGGGACATCCCGGCCTCATCCGTCTGATTGACGGGTAACTATATATATATATATATATGTCTTGATGATGGTGTTACAGCGATCACACATGTTGGTACATGTTACTCGAGTTTCCTAGCCGCAGCTCCGCCGATGGTGGCCGAATGTTGCGAACTCTGCTGTTATTCAGCTCTGCGTTCTCTCAATATGATATCTAAAATTTTCCGGGCTGCTTACAGCCAAAATTCAACGTCCACAGTACAAGTGCTTTCAGCATTGTGCCGTCATACGACGGGCAACCCCTTTAAATGCAAATGTGCAACGGTGGGGATCGAACCCGTGCACCTACGTCCGTCTCCTCCTGTTGCAAGGCGCACACGAATGCACCACCAGGCCACCGGGCTCGACCTCAATATGACACCTGCAAATATCATATCAGCGCAACAACGCGGTGAACTGGTCTACCTGTAGGCTGTATCTGACGAGGTCGAAGATGTAGTAGATGTGTAGAAGATAACGTCACCGTGCAACCACCAAGTAGGTGGACAACTCCCGTCAACTATGCTTGCCGGTACCATGACTAGCCTCCCCCCCTTTGGATAGCATCTTTGTCCATAGTTGCTTTTCCTCTTTATACCTGCGAGCTACTAGATATGGCGTTTCGTACCAGTAAACAACGTTCGAGAATATCCCCCTTTTAAGAAACCCTTCCCTCCATTATAGAAAATATGCTTTCAGGTTCCAAATTTTAGATACGGACACGGCCTGCATACAGGCAGACACTCACAGGAGTTTCCCTCGAGTCCGTCGATTAATTTACGAGTTTGTGTGTGTGTGTGCGGGGAGCTCAATATTAACTGGACATTGCCTGATCTCATGCGGCTGCATTTCAATAGCGGGACTAGAAAATGCTAGAATATGAATGATTCTCACTATGTGAACGTTGATTACCTCCAAGTTGGCCATTTGGCCCGGCCGACATTTAATCGATAGATTCACGACGCACGGGGCGGCCAAAAAAAAAATTCAAGATTCACGACTCACGGCCTACATGAAAAAATAACAACAGCGACCAACGGCAACACACAATGAGCTAACCTATCGTCCATTGACCGCGAACATTCATAGGGTCTCATACGACTCAAGCGTGCGTATTCGCCAACGGTGCTATAAACGCGTGTAGATTTTCGCCTCAATTTATCAATTGCCCTTCAACCCGGCCAACCTGTTCCATATTCGCTGGTCCGTGCGACGAACTCCTCTTGACGGGGCGGTGCTGCTGCTGCTGCCAGCGATTTCCTGTTGTTCCTACGGCGTCTGTCGCCTATCCATCAGGTTTTCTATTAGAGAAGTCAATCATCCATCACCTACGCCATCCGCTCAGCAGACGGCACTTTCGGCATTTATTTAGGCTGCCCTCGACTCGGGAACTATTCGAGGTTCACCGTCCACTTCTCCGAGGCCTCGCCTCGTGGCTTGACAATTCGCAACCATACAGCCACCATTCATTTGCCTTTCCCAAGCCGCGCACCCCCGGCTCGAAGACCCCACACGACAAATGCTTCTTCATGCCTCGGTATGTCTGTCTGCTGTTTGGCCCGCCCGCTGTTTTGCCCGGGTTGACAACGGTCCACGACGGAGCGGACCTGACAGAGGGACGAGCAGGCGCACTCGGAGATCTCGCCTTCGCGCCACACACAACCTCGTTGTCTCATGGCGAACATACACTGTTCCGCCTCGCCGTCGATGTCGGAGCGCGGGCAAATGCGTCAGTCGACGCCAGCAAAGGCGAGCGAGCGAGAGAGAGAGAGAGAGATATCTTGTTCTCATCAGTCTCCTTGCTGCTGGCGCCGATATGAGCCCGCGGGCGTTTGGCGGAGGGATCTGGCATTATGATGTGGTTGGGCCCATGCGATGCCCGTGCGATGTGATGATTGTCGCCTGCCTTGCCGCCTCCCGCGCCCAGACAACAATGCGGACGCTGTGATACAAGCTATGCCCGCTAGCTCTCCTATCTGGCCGACGGCCGCCCGACGGCCTCTCGACTCGATGCGCCGGCAACAGCAGCCACATCGGTACCGACTCACAAAGTACGGCACCGAATGCGAACGTCGTACACCCAACTGTACGTAGATCCCCAGTGGCGTCCGGCCGAGAGTGGGCACCCCAGCGGTTGACTAGGGACTAGGGCTAAGGATCTGGATTCCCAGACCCCCACACCCCACTGCTGAGCAAAACATGACGATTGCTGCTCTCACACTCATCGTCCGCGGCGTGGTCGCCCATTTGTTTGTTTATCCCTCGGCAGGAGTCATTGGGCGCGACTCGACAGTGGTGCGACAGCTCGCTCATCTCCCAGCTATCCCGAGCCAACGTTCGTCGTGCTGCGAGAAGCCGTTTGCTTCGGCGTGCCACTCCCGAGTACGGCCTTGCCAACTGTCCTTTGTGTCATCTTCGCCACATCCTGTCTCCTTGCCTACATCGGCAGTGATGTCAATTATCCGATGGGCGTGGTGGTTTTGCCGCTTGTCGCTTGCTGTTAATGCTGCCGTGGCTGCTTGGCCGGCGGCTGCTGCTGCTGCGGCCACAGCAGCAATCATCGTAGCCTGATTCCGCGCAGCGCTCTCCCCGCCTGCCCCTCCGACTCGATATAACTCGAACCTAACGTGGGAGAAACCTTGTTTATCATTCATTCGTTACTGCTCGGTCCTGCCCCGCTCCGAACGGAGAAACACCACCACCACCACCACCTTAATTATGTATTTGCGTCTTACTCTTGTGGGCCGCTTTTGCCATATCTCCCTGTTTTCGTCGCCCTGTGTCTGGCACTCGAAGGTCCTCGAATGTAGGATCTCTCGTGAGGGACTACATTTAAGGGGGGGGAGGAACTGCACTCCGATTGTAAACCCTTCCAAATTAATAGAGGCTATTCATATAGACGCGCAACAAGAGTTGTGCTGTGTGTTGAGCGCAGGTTTGGCGGGTGTCCGTTCATGAACTACGTTCTTGTCAGGCTAATGCTGAGCATATTTGCTGTTGTAATTTACAGCCTTCAGTTACAGCCCCGGCGCTGACCGCTGCTGTTGTCGCCTTATCGAGTAAACACGTTGATTTGATTCGGGGCCATAGTCGTGAGATAAGTTCGAGCGATAAGACGCTTCCCTCAGCTACTGTCAATACATTTGTCGCTCAGCTCTTTACCGCCTCAGTATTCTAATGATACATAAGCTGGCGGCGTACCTCAGCACATCAGTGGACAATCGAGTTTCGAAACATCGCCGCCACAGTTGCTGTCACTGACGGTGAGATATTATATATATATATATATATATAATAGTAATCATGAGCTATCTCTTCAGTTATCAACAGGTTCATACGAATCGTTTAACGCTACCCCGTATACCCCTCTCTGTGAAGCGCTGCACGCCTTCAAATCCTACGGAACGATGTGAGCGACTCCACCAGCTCTGAGAGCTGTCAATGCCTGTGTAGCAATGGAGCACGCTGGTCGCGGTGAGCCTCCGTGATGCTATACCCCTGAGCACCACGGGGGAGGGGGTTTGGCCGCCAAAACAGCAGGTTACTACGACAGATACCTTGCCACACTCGGATAGCGATGGAGTGTTCGCAGGAGTCCGTCCGGGGGGGCGGAGTAGCCATCGCGTTTCGGCCAATGGATGACCGCCAGCCTATAGAGCAGCGCTGTTCAAATGTGCACGATTAATTACCCCCGCCGTCTCCGCAATGCTTGGTCACCAGCCGCCGCCGCCGCCGCCCGACCCGAAGTACATGGAGGTTACCTCGTTGTACGACGCTTTGCTTGTGCCAACGAATCGCGGCTTCTCCTCGCGACGCGATCGTAAATGGAGTAGCAATGCTACTTCAGTTGTTGGCTTTTGGTTTGCTGGCACCCCGGGGGTTGGGGGGCGGGGGGGGGGGGTAAACTCTCTAATACTGTTCGCGTGTGGGTGTGGGTTTGCCTGATTCATAGACAGACGTAGATCGAGATAGAGCCGAGGAGAACGAGGGGCGGTAGCCCGATGCCGCTGCAATTGACCCCCAGCTACGTCCGGCTACAACACCCCCACCCCCGGGGGAGAGAGCCGAGGCGTGACCGCCGTGACCGCACACTGTGCACTCGTGCGGCAGGTACAGCAGCGGCGGGGTTACATGATGATGGTGGTGGTGGAAACGACTGCGACGACGACGACAGCGCGATGAGAGTACAGCGGAACGATGGCGCACTGGATGATACGAGACCGCGAGGCGCGTGCACCGTGCACAGACCCCGTGCCACCCAGGTGGACAACAGGTGTCACGGACTAACGCAACAGGGGCTTCGTTCTGCACTCAACATAGCCTCCCCTTCTCTCTCTGTCTCGTTTTCACTATATCTGTCTGAGTGGTTACATCCGGCAGCGGCGTCGATACTCACTGCGATCGGTCACGGAGTTTGCCGCACTCGAAACAGAGTTTGAGAGCAAGGGCCAGAGAAGCATGTCCTTATATAATAGAGCGAGGGAGGGAGAGAGAGAGAGAGAGAAAGAGAATCGCGTGCGATATCGCTGCCATCACCAAAGTGCTCCTGACCATGATAGCACGTTAGCCGGTACTACTACTAGCAGGAAAATCGGTGGAGCAGTAACAATATTAGCAGCTGTATAATAACAGTAACTGCAGGAAAGCATCCGTGAGTCGTAACCAATGTGTATGTGTGTGTGTGTGCCTGTGTGAGTAATTAGTTGACTTGCTGCTGGCTGTTACGTGCGCTCATGTCGAAGAGCGATCTTATGCATGATGATCTTCCGCTGTAATCAGCCTACTGCGAGCTGAGTACTTCCTCTGCCTCTTGGCACGTGGCCACGAGCTAATGCGGCAAATTTGAATTCATCTGAAAGACCGAGGTAGCGTGAAGGATCATCTCGGAGCGGTGGTGGAACCCTGGTTAGAGGGGCAGACCGGGGATGGTACCATAGACCACTTAGCGACAACGGCGGTGCCGATTCGCAATTCGCCAGCGTGAAGGACAGATTCGAGGCGGGACTGCGGACGAATAGTCGTTGTAGTAGAAGTCATCGTTGCATTTGTTTCTAGAGTACTTCAACGGTGTAAGTTGTTAAGTAACGTGTAAGTAACGTTGTGAGGTACTGAGGCTGTCGTATAGCGAAAGAGCTGAGAGACAGCTCGGAAGAGAAAACAACACCATTTGTTGTCGTTGACGACGCGATCTAGTCTATCGACCTCACACTTGGCCACTAGCTTACTGCATTTCTAATAGGTATAAAGGTCGGGAGCATGGTTTAAAGAGTTCGGTTGTCTAGATGTGCCACAAATGATGAGTTATGAGCACAACGTCAGTATCGCGTCGGCACGTGAACGCTGCACCGTGCATTGCACGCAGCCCGCGCTTCTTGCACGTGTGTACACGAAAGAGGGACAAACGGTGTTTGGACAGGTCCGCATGGCAACCCCCCCCCTAAAAATAATAAATAAAATAGAATTTATTTAATGTTCCTCTACCTTTCGCGCCACCCACCGCGCTGCGAGATCAGATCCCGAGTGCGTTCTCTTGACTAACTAAATAACTATTTCATAATAACAATAATAATAATAACAATATCTTCGTGTATGTGTGCACATATACGTTTGCATACATGCATAATCTTGACTGCGACTGCCAAATGCAAATTGTGTATAGTGTTCGTTCGCTGGTGAAGTTAACAGCCTTCAGTTGGCCCCGGATACATCATCACCGATCATGGATTATCAGACGCTGCTTTTCGTGTCAGACACTTCACCCTCAATCGTCCGGCCAAACTTAAACTTCACGTCGTTGGTGGCCAACCGGGCTTCGTTTCGACTTCACGAGCTACCTCCTCAGCGATTTTCTCTCCGCCTTCATCTACCCCCCCCTATGACGGAACCCTTTCTAGCCAAGCTTCGTCGTAATGGTTCGCCGATATTCGGGTTCGCCCTTTAATTCCTGCTTTTTTCTTCTCCCACATCGATTCGAATCTTTTTATCGAAGGATTGAGAGTATATATATATATATATATATATATATAATAGATTAGGTATCTTGGTACGTGGTTAGGTTAACTGGCTCAGACGAGTGACGGACGCCAGGCGACTCGACGGTTTAAAGAGATGCTTCATTTTTTCCATCAGCATCTCGCTCTCGCCCTGCCCACTTTCAATTCAGCTCGCGCACGTATCGACTCCGCGACACCTTCGCACTTCACCATAGATTTCCAAGAAGCTCCGGACGCCCCACTCATTTTGCACTGTCTCGTCAGACGGCGAGACGGTGGCAGCGGGGCTGCCGGCGACTGCAGCGGGGGGTTTTTCTAAAGTCTCACCAAAAACAGGTCGCTAAAGTCAAATCCGGTGAGGGCTTTCCCTCCCGAAGGGGAAAAACGCGTCTCTTCGACTCGCGGATAGTCTTTCTCTCTCTCTCTCTCTCTGTCACATAAACACGCGCAGCGAGTATGTTTGGTGATTGGAACTTGGGACCGGGATACCGTTGTCGTCGAGGAGAACCGGGGGCTCGGGGGGGCGGGGGTAAGCGATAATCTGCGTAGCAAAGAGAAAAGAAAAACAGGGAAATGAAATAGGTTGCGCTCGTTGACGTTACCGCCCCTCCCCCCGTTGACTCCCGTTAGAGATCGTCGTCGCCTGGGTGAGTCTCTCCAGAGGTGAAGCCGAGGCCGGCAAGACTCTTCGCACTGTGCTACGCGGCCTCGATCCTCTCGTTTACCCTTGGTCCAGTACGGCACGATGGATCACAATCCGATGGGTGGGGTCGCCGAGTCTGCCCCATCTCGCGACCCCCCCGACTGCATACAGATCGGATGCGGACGAGGCTAGCGTCAGCTGATCGCTAAGCAAAACACCTCGAAAGCGGTCCGAGATTAACTCAGGAGAGAGCGAGGGGGCTGAGAGGTTGAGATAGCCCAACGTACGAACCGAACCCGAATCGCGGCAAACAAAAAAATCAACCCAAGGCGACAGAAAGAAAACATCACGCTCGCGGCAGAGCAGATCAGAGACCACCGATCAGAGCAGAGCAGAGCCCCTAACCGCAGCGCCGCATCGTTTTATTGTACCGTCGAGTCTTTGGTAAGATTCTTGCTTGTTATGTTAGGGCGCGAATCAGGTTGGCGGCAGGTATCGATTCACTCGAGGGGACTGTTTGCAAAATAAATGAGACATGTGGCCATCGTTTGCTTGCTCGCTTCCACGATTGATTCGGTTAGATTTTAGATTAAATTAGTATGCACGGACATCTGAGCTAAACATCATCTGAGCGCTAATCTTGCCCTGAGTATCCCAGCGAGATTTCACTTATGACATACTTCCTACACAATTGGTATTATTCCAGCAAGAAATCGCCCTCCTTCGACCGAACGCTCGGACGCTATCCAGGCAGACTCCTACGTGTGAGCACATCCGATATTCTGTTATCGGAGGAACAAGCAAATTGTGTGTGTGAATAGCACAAGAACATTGGAACCATATCACTCCGGCGATCGTCGACGAAGCGAGAGATCGTGAGTCCGTCTAATAGTGGTAATGGTATCCGTCGTGTAGGCCAGAGCCTCTCGAGTGTAATCGCTGACTGGCGAAGACGAGGCAGGCCAGTTTTCGCAGTGTCCGTCTCTGCGTTGTCCTCAGCGCCGAGGCCCACGGCTGAGCGTCGTGGAAGATATCATCATCAAAGTACCATCTCCATATATTATATTCGTTCCCTGTTCGCAGATAGCGTCGGAGAAGTCCTCGTTCCGAAAAAGGAGCCGGTTTTCCGGACCAGCATGGCCAGCCCGGTCTCTGACGGCGATAACCGTCCCGCCAGGGTCATCCGAGGCTGCTGCTTCATGCCCATGAGTGGATTTGTGGTCTCAACGGATCAGGGGCTTGGGAGCTGTCCCGTTCCCATTGCCTCGAGTGGTAGTTTCACAGTGATCGCTTCTCTTGTTCAGAAAAACTCAACAAAGCCAGCAGAGGCTCAGAGTCAGTGTTGTCCAGAGGGTTGCTCGGTGGGAAACTCAGCATGTACAGCATCTGTCAGAGTCGAACTGCAGATCGTTCAGGATGCTGCGGGACGCTCCTGTTGAGCCGGGACGCTGGTGAAGATATAGGCCGGTTGAGCCCAGTGGAAGACAGCAGCCGCAGCAGTACTAAAGAAGTATTAATAAGCAGATATGGAATGGTAGGAGAACACATGACCGTTGAGGATTCTTGCTAATTTCAAATTGTAGTTGAAATTTTAACATAAAGTGAAAACATTAACTATTGTTATATATATATATATATATATATATATATATCATCGATGTTGAATAATACAATAATAATGATCTGATGCGTGGGCGCCCACTGCTCGCTACGAGTTCTCAAACAGATCAGCGTTTCCGATCCACGAACGCGCGCGATGTATCCAGCCAACGCATGGCTGCCGCTCCGCGCCGCCAGGGGTTAGTCGTTGTGGCCGTTGTGCTCCGCCGTATAAGCCAATTAAGATTTGCATGGCTAATGCGAGCGACGGAGAGAGAGAGAGAGCCAGGTCGGCAACCGAGCAGCTCAGTGAACGAGGACGCCGCCTCAAGCTATGGTCGATCAGGGAGAGATAGCTGGAAGGAAGAGAAAGCCCTGAGGTTCGCCAACCCCCCGCGGGGGTAACGATGAATGTGGCCGACGTAAGGGGGCATAAGTGCCGGTCGGGTCAAAGCGCGTCGACGCGCACCCGTAGAGTTCTATAGACAGTGGACACAGAGGCAGCCTGTGAGGAGGGTCTAGTGGCTAAGACCGGAAGGGTTGGTCGGTGGCGGCCTGCTTGCCCCGAGGGGCCTACCGTTGGACGCCTCTGAGAGAGGCGTCGTCCGGCCACCGGGCCCCTAGTCCTACCTACGCTCTGAATGTCAGTGACTGTACAGGTCTGGCGGTTTCCGCCGGCAAGGCGTTGTGGCTTTACGCCGCAACGTGCCGGGAGGAACTGACCTCTGCAGGCGGCGCCGGTGGAGGGAGAGGAGGTAACAGGGCAGGTGGCTGGGTGGGCTGCGTCCCCAAAGTGGGCACAACAAAACTTGACGATTTGCGTGCTCACAGTATATTCCACGTATTCACTCGTGGCCTCTCATTTCAGAACTGGCGTTCCCGTGGATACGGTGAACGAAACCGATAAGGGACCTATATATATAGACAGGGATGTGCACTTCGCATCGTCGTAAGATTAGACTTGATACTGTAAGGGTGAGCTTAGTAGGCCACTGTGTTATACTTGCCATAGTATAATGTATAGTGGTCTACGTAATATAGCTGCAATGTAGTGGTGAGACTAGTAAATCGCCTCGAACAGCGGATGTGGTGGCCACAAGGAGATTTGCAAGTGGCCGCATTCCTCGCATGGCTTTACTGTCCGATCAACGAAAGATCCCAAAACATGAACTGAGAAACCACAGTGTTTTAACGACCTTTAACGAAAAACGACCATGCCGCAATAGACATCTCTACTCGCCGTTCGTTAATCAATACAAGTGACATGGGATAAGTCGTCATTAAATTCGATAGATTCTCCTTTCTCTGCATCCGACGGAGAAGGGTGAGCACGTATAGTCGAATAAATCGCCGGCATCCTCGGGGGCCAAACATAAGCCCCAATAAGATCTGATGCAGCATTTCAGAGACTTTCACAATCGGCGGAGACGGTTGTATCACAAATGGGAGAAAGAAACCGATAACCGATAAGGAATAAACGCGATACGTTGGCGGCTTTTCGTCATATCTGCGTCAACCGTTTGCTTTAGCGAGAGAGGTTCATCCTTTTAAATCCATTATGGATACCGGACCCCTGTGTGGGGAGGGGGTATTTACCACAGTAGAGTGAGGATCTACCCATTCTTACTCGCCTTGAACCTCGAACACTTGGATGGTGGTTTGGAACTCAAGTAATTATTGCTTCAATTCAGGACGCGCAGAGGCTACTAATTGGTTAGTCCTCATTAGTCGTTACGGTCCATCCTTTTGTTGTGTTCTCCGCCTCTTCGAACACGCTAGACCCCGTGTGCTGGATATCGTAGCAGTGCCCACCGTACACTCGTCTGTTTGTCTGACAACTCATGAGATTCTATCAGTTTAGATTCGATATATTTCGAATAAGATTTTCCTGCTCATTTTAACTGCTATTAACCAATGATAACACGTCCATCAGCTGAGGGGAAATCTGAATCAAATCGCCCGAAAGGAAATTGTCGTGTCGTTGGAAAAGCAATTGCGCCGTCGCAGTTGCCACACCATTTACACCTTCTTTAGCGTTGTTCCTTTAGAATAATCACAAACGTTCGTTGAGCCTTGAAAACCAGGTAACGGCAGTCAGGTCTTCGACCTATCCTCGGCTCAGCCATGGGAGGGGACACTATTCAGGCACGACAGGAATTCGCTTCGCAAGGCAACATTTAAGGTAGCTCACTTCGTTCCTTTTATTCTCACACATCGTTCGCAATGTTGCGCACACGACTCACACTTTACGCCTTGAAGTGGCGAGGTGAAAACAGCGAATGAATTGGCCGAAACTGCCGTTCCCCACCGATGTACCCTTCGATCGATAAGGGGAGATCGAAGCCGAAGGCCGAATTGAAAATGGGGCCAGCAGGTCGTCTGTCGCGGAAAACGACGATAGCGTCTGAGGTTTGTATCGAACACTGTGACAAAGTATCTATTCTAGCTGTCGGGTCGTGTTGTCCTTGAGAACTGCCGGTATTGGACTCAGTGCAAGTGGCGGACACTTGAAGAGGTTATGCAGCTGGTCGAACGAAGGTTTGGCGTCAGGCCTCTTACACATAGTTGCGGATAGTTGAGTAAGTGAAGTTGGCCTAAACTCCACATGTATAAAACAAGAATGATCTGTCTTCATAGAGTAGGAATTTGTTGAGGTGACTATGGCCAGCCTGGCACACGGTGCCTGGGGGACGTTTCGGCAAAAATATGTTTTTTATAAAATAGAAAAGTCTTCTTTCCTTGAACATTTGTATCTAGCCATTTTATGAGGCCCAGCCATTAACATGTTTGCTCTCCAGATGGTGTAGTGGACAGAGCATTTGACTGCTCCACCCGAGAGACATGGTTCGGGTAGGTCAGCAGTGGCCGACTCGGCTTCAAGTGCTGCCAGGCCGCATGCTCAGGACGATCATATAGGAGAACATCATATAGGGAATATATATATATATATACTTTTTAATATTAGTTGTCCCTTATCGAGGTATCCCAACATTTTTCCGCGGATTAAAAATTAATCGCGTACTTCCTATTTGTGTTTACACTCTCATTAGGAATCCGTTCTGCATTTACATTCAGGAGAGGAGAGATTTTTTTACTCATGTTACTATATATTATACAACACAGCGACCACCGTCAACAAGTCATGCGTGACCATAGGAGAGGGGTAACATTCGCACCGGACACTACGTACAATAATGGTAATGGACACTGGACGCTATCGTCACGTCACGTCAACTGTATCATTGCGCAATTCTTCACAGGCTAACGTCTTCTCGTTCCACGCCCTTTCAATGCCTTAAACATTGCTGCGCTCTTGGTATACCGCTGTACAACTGACGTTAGCGGCCGTCTCAAGCGTGGTCGAATCTAGCGAGCCGGATCAGGCCAATGGAGCGGCCACCCGACGGGAACGATCCGGAAAGGACCCGACAGACAGTTAATCCTCTTAGACAAGCGTCCCCCCCAGCCAGCATGGCCAGCAAGCCACTGACCCGGCTCTCCGACCTCATCCAACCCGAGGTGTATCGATAGAGAAACGGGCCAGTGGAAATACCAAGCACTGCGCCCTCGACCAAAGTGAACACGGCTCGCGGAAGAGCTTGACGACCTCAACTCGAACCCCCACTCTGCACACTTCAGTGAGTTGCCAAACGATAACAAGGCTATCGGTCTGATAAAGTGAACATTGTCTAACAACGTTTACTACAGCGTGACGTTTATGCTAACGGGCGCACGACGGAGGAAATATCATAGCAAACATGAACGACAGGATGTTGTCACTTGTTTGCATGTGAGGTATGTCAGCTTTTAGGGAAAGAGTGCTCGTTGCAGAAAAAAAGCTAGCACGGGAAAGTGCTCTCCGATTTGTCAATATTTAGTCTCGTCACTATATCCATATATATAGTATATATATATATATATATATATATATATATATATATATGTTTCCGCACATCGTCCACAAGGTGTGCGTCGTCAACGGCTCCCCTGCTCTCGTAGGAGAAGCGGCAGCAGCAGCAGCAACAGCAATTCTCTAAGGAGAGTAGCAAGGAAGGATGAAGCCGAGACCTGGAGACAACTCCAGCCCTGAGCAACAGCTGTGGCTTGCACCCCTTTTCAAGGAGTGCGACCCGTTTCCCGCCTGTGTCGTTCGTCCATCGCACGAACGTGTGGCGCGTAGCAGCTCTCGCAGTTTGCAGCCCCGCGCGCGCGCATCTCCTAGGAATCCGGCGTCGGCTTGACGCGCTGCCGCGTTCTGGACTGTATTGTCTTCGAAGAACAAAAGGCTGCCTCCAACATTGTGATGCTGGGGCAGCAGCGGCCCTATCGGCGGCGGCGGCGACCACCACTGTGCCACTTCCATGGCACTCTCTGGTAGTTGTCCTCTTCTTTTACAAAGCTGGGTACGAAACGAGCATCAGTTTCACAGGCGTATGGCCCGTGTGTGCGACTCACTTGCTCCTGGCTTGGTGGCGTCTTGCAGGCTCGAGCAGGGCGAAGGCACGCAATTCCTTTAGCAGTATTTCACAGGACTACAGTGCGCTATTGTGCTTGCCATCCCGGTCATTACCAGCGGATGATGACGGCCGTGGTGATGTGTATGGAGTTATGGATAGCCACGGCTGGGTAACGGGGACGTGCAAGATGACGGCAATATGTGAAATGTCTGTATGGGCTGACGCTAGAAGCTGATTCGGCCGAATGCTCGCAGTCGATTTGAAATGCCCATTATTATTTAATAATAAGATACATGTGGACGACTAACTCTCGATCGGCATTCGATTGATGGGTTGTCATCAAAGATGCTAGATTTGCCGATACACAATGGGAGGTATATATAAAGGAAGAATTGAAAGCGTTGGATTGTTTCCTTCAAGTTATAGGTAGACTATTTCCCACTGTGCTAACAGCAGCACAAACGACAGGCTAGTTAACGGTCTAGAAGGGAGTGTCTTTGACTGCCAGAGAGAAAGTATATCTGACTTGGGATCAAATCCGGTTGCCAGACGCTTTGCATAATCTTTGAATTTTTGTTATCTGTATATTCTTGCCAAGTATGAACGGTTTAAAAATATGAACACCTTCATGGCCGGTCGAAGTAGCGGGCAAAATCGTGGTGCTGAGCCCCTGTAACATAGGGAATCAGCAGAGTTGCAGGTCAAAGGAGGAAAGAAGGCATTTTTTGCAAATCCAAATTATGACCCTCTCTCCTTTTCTCATTTATGCTTAGGGGCATGTATTAGTTAGTCGGTTAGACTGAGGTGCCCTTGAGCAAAATCCAGGGGATAAATTCGACACATGTTTTTTTTCGTTACCTCAAACACGTTGATCTGATTCATTGATTGTTGCAATTTTTGTCAATTTCGACATACAAGCTTATGCAAACATATATCTAGCTGACCCAAGCGAATTCTCGCTTGGGTCAGCTATCCACGTGCGTTGAATCAGCTATTCCCGCAGGACTCGGCTAGATCTTGTCCATATGGCATCATTTCAAAATCATATTCCCATATTCCTACGGCTCTGTCTCGCTTTGCCCTCGGGATCCCCTTCGCCCTGTCTCCTACTCGTTAGGACGGCCGCTCTCTCTCTCTCTCTATGTAACTCGGTGCTCGTGGTGACTAAGCGCATTGATCACTAATGACCACTCGTCGACTTCTTCTAGTCCGCGCAGACAGCCCGATAGGATTAAGCAAATATATTAAATCGCGGTGGTAACAACGGCGCGTACGTGAAGATCGCACCGAGTCGGGTGATATCGTATACGGATAGAAGACAGAGCAAAGGCGGCGGAGGGAGCAGCTCAGAATCGGGTGCAGCCCAGCGCGTGCAAAAAACGAAATTTTCATAATGACCCCAGCTTACCCCCCCCCCGCCACCCCGCCCCCCGCCCCCCCGCCTGCATCACAGACGGCACAGAGGCGTACGAGGACGCACGCGCTGGGAGCGGCATTTGCAATGGAAATCAAAGTGGAAAAAAAATCGTAACGGAAGACGACACGAGCGCCGAGGCAGGCGAATAGACAGAGCAGCCCATCTCTATAATGATATTCCATTGGCGCAGGAGGGGGCGGCTGGGGCTGCCACCGTGTTGGGAGTTCGTTGAGTAAAAAGTAACTATGAGTGTGGACTAGCAAGTGGAGACGAAGCGAGGTGGACAGGTCCGCACAGAGATTCGCATACGCCCGTATAGCCTTCCTGTCCTTGTTATCTTTGTGTGAAATTGGCGATTTGGACAGGCCACGCCAGGGGGTCGGGCGATCTGCCTGCTACTGCGGCGGTCGTATGTGTCAGCTGAGTTGGCTGAGATTTTAGCAGGGGGTATTCATTTATCAATTTGGTGATCTGTCGGAGACACGCCTCTCTCTCTCTTTCTCTTTCTTTATCGCTTGGGGGGGAGAGAGAGAGAGAGAGAGAGGAAGAGGGTTATCAGTGGGGTGGACAGAGACGATATCAGGCCAACGAAAGGGATACTCTTGGAAGGGTCGTTCGCGCCATCGTCGAAGGAACGATGCTATGCTAACCGATATAGTAAAGTGCACCACACTGACGAGTTACCCCGTAACATTTGGTAGAGGAAAATTTCGCCTGGTTTTAATCGGCCCGCAGACATCGACGTCGTCAACTTGGTCGTTATATCGCCAAAATGATTCATATTTGTCGAAAGACAAAAAGATTTGGATCGACTGGTGAACCATATTGCTGACACAACGTTAGTATATTCAAATGTGACTACGATTTCGTCTCCACTTCTGGCTGTTGCAATTGATATGAAGATTCCTTACGAAGGGTCCCCAATTGGACAACCGATGTCCTTGTCATCGGAAGTACTCTGACGATCGCGGATACCAGGACACGCGTCGTTAACGTGGTCACCCATCGTCTGGGCTGGTTTTCACCATCTAGCACTCTCAATCCTAACGTGGTGCATTTCTGCGTTCCCGTGTCTATATATATATATAAATATAAATATACATATTTATGTATATATGTATACAAATATATATATATATATATATATAAAGCAAAGTTCGTTGGGGTTTGCTGGCTGGCTCGTAGGAATCGAGTCATCGTGGTCACTGGCATTCACCCATGGGTGGGACAGTTCTCTGCTCTACCCTCGCGTGCAGGGCCAACACCCCCGGGGGGCCACAACGAGCAGCAACGAGTGAGAGTTCCTTTTCCGGGACGCGAGGGAGATTCTTCTCGCCTCGCTATCATCATAATCATTCTCATCATCGCGGCCATTGCTGCCAGTCGCATCGGCAGAGGAATTGTGGGCTGAACCTTGCGGTGCTGAACCTCGTTTCCCTTTCTATTGCTCGCGACCAGACGTACGAGCTGATCGTTGTGCAGGACCCTTGCAACGGGACCGTAGAGCTTCAGCTCTACGGTCCCATTGCAGGGGCATTCGCGAGGGCGGCTGTGTGGGGCACGATGTTCATCGTGCCTAGTGCCATGTAAGCAATAACGCCAGACGGATACACATATAAAAACACGATCATGACGCGAGGGCTCGTGGCGGAAAATGCTGTCGGCGCCATCGCCGACCTTGTATTATAATACTAGTACAAGTCGCAGTAGCAGCAAGGAGTCGTGGTTGGCGTCCTTTGGAATAGTGTCCAAGGACAGTAAGGAGAACAGTCAAACGGGAAGGACATAAAGGATCGCGGGTGCCCAACCACTCGGAACGCCGGGGCAGAACTACGCCCGACGGTGGATAGGCCTCCGTCGAGACGTGCGGACCCTGAAACAGAGAGATGAAGTGTTATGCCAGCCGCGGGCAACTGGGTGTTGTTGCCGTTCGCCAATGAGTTGTACACTCGCCAACAGATAGAGAGAGAAAGAGAAAGCAAGAGGGAGAGAGATAGAGAGAGAGCGCGCAAATTGCTTGATGTTGAGTAGTCGTCACCCGTTACTGGCGCGACTCGTGGCTGCAGTCGATGACAAATGGGGGATCACTTTGGCTTGACAAGCCGAGGCGACCTTTTTTCCGTCTGTGATGAGTGTCCGCCGTTTGCGGCCGGACTAGGTCGATGGAAGTGAATGAATTCGCCTGTCCCGTCCCATCATGCAACGAGGCCAAGACGTTAGCCAAGTCACTGCGATTTCGGCGATATATCGGTAGTAATGAGAACGGCATCAGCTCGACAGCGTCGCTATCTGACTTTAGTCATCGCGGATGGGCCTGGCCATGCCGCGCCCGCCCGCGACACAACCCATGCTTAGCCCCCCACTATAATGTATCGGAGATATAATATTTTTTACTTATGACTCCTTCCCAGTCCAGCAGCGACTCCAGGGATCGTTTCTAGGTCAGTGGGGAGCGGCAGTGGAAATGATCCCAGCTAAAACGGAGACGAAAGCGATCAGCGGGCTCTAGCAAAGGGGCATCCGAATATAGACCGTCCAGCCTTTCGGAAAAACTCGTGCGTTGAGTTGACGCCGTATCGCCACAGTCACGATATGGGGGCGATAGTCATTGAGCGCGAAGCTGGCTGCGCTCAAATCGCGCATCGCCAGAGAAACACCACAGTCGCGAAGCGGATTAAGAACTCCGAGAGAGACGGATCAGTGGGATCGTCCCGCGCAAGATCGGACGCCGCAGCCTCCATCCGTCACCGTCGGCGCTCGTAGCGTTGTTACGGCCCGCAATGCCCGTGCGTTTTGTCGTTGCAGCGCCATCTATCGTTGGTCGCCACCTACCCCAAGGAGACGAAAGTTGTAGCATAGCAAACTGTGACACGAACATGAACAGCGGACAGGACCTTTTTCGGGATATCCGCATGAACCCGCTCCTGCGAAACTGAGTACACTCGACTGTCAGTGAAGTATTCCTTCTCAACGACGTGAACAATAATGATCTGCCATCTGATAACAGCGACAGAGGATAATGTCACACAACGCAGTCGAAGGTGTCTCTCTAAACAACATTCGAAATCGGAACGTGCATGCGAACGGGGGACGACATCGAGCGACATCGAGACGTGTTTACTGCGAGATGGGAAAACAAGAAAAAACCAATGACTGTTCGGGCACTGTTGTGGCTAGCGGTCCATCATCGACCCCGGTTTCGACCCAGAACAGACGTACAAGGTCCATTGTAGCCAGGACTGTAAACAGCTGGATGGGTTTTACACCGATACATTTCTCCTTGTTCAGGAGACAAATTGGGTCTGTCTCGGTGCACATACCCACCTATCCAGGCAGCCACGAGGCTGACCAGCCTCATCGGATAGGTATCCGCCCCTACGGCTCTGTGTGTGTGTGTGTGTCGACGATTTATGTGTTTACGGAGGATGATCCCTGTATTGCCCCGCGCCTCCTCCGCGATTTCCACTGAGCCACGCAGCAAGCATAGCTCCGTCGCGCCGACCTCAGCCACTATATGGCCGTAACACTGCCGGGACGGCGACGACCCGACCCGACCCGACCAGTTCGTCCCTGACCCGGAGATGCGCGCGGGATTTTACTGACCTGGACGTATTGCGCTCGTACGCACCTTAGCGCATTGATGACGCCGTCTTGTTGATGCTACCACCAATGCTGACGCTGTCGTCGTTGTTGTTGTTGTTGTTGGTGAATGGCTGAATCTGCTCCTTACCTTTGACAGTGTGCTGCGGTGCGAGTGACCGCTGGCGTCGGAGATACGCGCACGCCCATACACACGCACAGCAAGCAAGTGCGACTCATCCAGCCCTATTCGCACTGTCCGGGGCACTGTCTCCTCTATTCCCGCTTCCCCACCCCGCGCCTAGGTCTGTCCGCGCCTCTCGTTGCCGATGCTTTTCAAGGCTCATTCACTCAAGTGCAGACACTCACCACATGATTCCAACCCTGCGATGCCTGCGGACTGTCGTCTCTGCCCCGCGAAACCAAAACACGAAGGCAGAGGACTCTCTTTATCTGGGATAGAGACACGGCCGAGAGGGGAGAAACTGATAGCGCCGAACGACGAGAGCCGCAGCGAAATTGAGAGCGATATAGAACGATTGCATGCGATAGTGAGGAAGGCAGGAACGAGCAGAAGCTGGATAGAGGAAAACATAGGAAGAGGAAACGCGTCGATTTCAGAATGGGGAGATGCAAGTGAAAAAAAACCCCTCTTTCTCTTCCCCCCCCCTCTCTCTCTCTCTCTCTATTTTTCTCGATTGGAGAAGATTTTTGAGCGTGGAGAGTAGTGCAATGGTAGTCGGGGGCAACGCTCGCGGTCTCGACGAGGATCAAGAAGTTGGGAACAAGCTTGGGGGCCCATCCCGGCGTAGATCGTGTGCTGGCTGCCGAAGGAGGTCGGATTGAGAGGACTTGGCTGCGATTTTGCAGAGGTTTGGCCCAGGAGAGCTCTCTAGCTATTGTAGCTGGTGACCTCTCTCTTTCTTTCTCTCTCTCTCTCTCGCTCTCTCGCTCGCTCTATCTGACTCTCGCAGTGTTCTCTCTCTCTCTCGTTGAGGGCGCCAACTCTTCTCGGGAGTTGCGTTTCTACGCGCACCCCGAGGGGTGAGCGACCGCTGCTCGACTCGAGGTCAGGGATTGCATGACGTCGTGACGCGAATAAATCATCGCCATCATTGCGGCTCTTTTGGCATCTGAGGTTATCAATTTAAGAGAAGCTCGTGAGAGAAGACCGAGTGAAACTGAAACACACAGAGCAAGAGGGAGAGAGAAGAGAGCAGTAGTAGGAAGAGGCGAAGACACGACTCAAAGGAAGTGAACGCCGAGCCCGACAACGGGGAACCCCGATGCAGGCCGCTGGCCGGGAACGTCAGACGGCCCAGAGACCGTCGTCACTGAAGGCACGGACGACCTACGCTTCGAGACTAAGCAGCAGCAGCAGCCGGCAAGAGGTCGAGGAAAGCCGAAAGAAACTCAGGGATCGACCGTGAGGCAATAGCACAGGCGCCCTCCTGCAAACAGCTACGTCTGCTCTGACGTGGATCGGCCGGAGGGAAAAGCCTCACGAAGTCGAGAACTGGTAGGGTCGGATAACCACTATAATAATGGTGAAAACCATATGCGGAACGTCACAGCGACCTCATTCATCTCGGGCTCGAAATTAGCGTTGTCGCCTACCGTGGATTACCGTTCAGGGCAGGTATTCCTATCTCAACGAGGTGAACTCGGTGAGTACAGTGAAGCTCTCACTAACTATTCAAGAATATGCTTTACCATTCGGCCGTATGCTTGGATCACAGTGTTTTCCGGAAGTGGTACAATTACATGAAGGAATAAGCATGTGAACTTAATTAGCGGGCAACAGGGAACTCAATTAATGATGGCCGAAGCGCGTTTGCTGATCAACGGATCACTTGGTACAGACCGTAATCGTTTTCATGTATGGCCGAGTGGAGACAAGGGCGATCTTGTGCATACTCATGCGATTCCGACTATATTAATGCTTACTGCCTAGTTATTGTCGCTCACTCCTAACTCAGGCGGATAGAACTACATAGTAAAGTAGAAAGAAGAGGACTATACTACGTCTCTACTATGAGTATACTAAATCTCTAAAGAGTTTAATTTTCCTGTCATTGTTCTTGACGAACATCATCCCATCCGAAATATCAGCTAATGACAGATCGCTTCGCGAATGTGAGCCTGTACATTGTTCATATTCGAGTGAAATGCGTCGCTATAAAGGACGCTCATTTTCCTACGAGGGGCACCATGTCGCCTCATCGACGCCGATCACGCGAACCACGATTACGCTGGCGGCTGGCTAACAGGGTTGACACGATGAACCCCGCTGGGAGGCATCGGCGAGACTGGCCAAGGATATTCGCCTAGGCGAATCAGTGATAGCACTAGACGCTACTCGTCGAATAACACTAGCCTAGAAAAATAGAGCTCCCAGGAACTGACGGCAGTCCCCAGATTTGTGCGGGTGCCAAGTGCACTGAGGTTGGGTGTCACCAACTCCGCTAAACGAACACGAGCTGGCGAGCGTGGCGGGGGTGACTTTTGTTTCAAGGGTAATTTCAGTCAGGGAAAGAAGCGATGCGGGATCGGGAGCCGTTGTCTCGTCGTCGGCTCCGTTGTCGTTGTCATCGTCTGAGTTTAGGTACTGCCGAGAGAACAGCGGAGGTAGTCGGGCAGATACAAGTCAGTATCAGGGACACGACGGCCGAACCAGGCGAGCACCTGAACGGCCGCGAGTACGCGTGCCTCTCAGCCAGCTAAGCGTCGAAATCCGAAACGACTGTATTGGTCAGACCCAGTGTCGCGACGATTTGGCTATACCGTGCCGACGTGCGAACGCCGATGCGATTGTCATTTTGGATGCGGGAGTCCTCACTGATTTGCAAGCTCAGCTTGCAAAGTGCCTAAGCAGCTGACTGCTACACCTCTTCTATGTATTATGTCTCGGCTTCGGTAGTGTACCAGACAACGACTCATGGGTCCGATTGGTTCCCAGAGGGCCTGGCCTAATCAGGATTAATACACGGCCAAACTACTCCTACCACGGCGGTGGTCCTGATCTTCAGCACGGGGGTATATCACAGCAGAGAGCAGCAGCAGCAGCAACAAAGGTAGCAGTGAGTTATAATACTACAGGACTGATCGTACCATTCACAATGACCTGCATTGTCACCCCCCAACCTCTCTCTCTCTCTCTCTCTGTGTTACTAGTTCCCCCGGAGAAACGCCTCCTCGAGAAGCATCTCTCGTATCCATTTGGACTCGGCCACATTGCTGTGCAACTTGTGTGAAATACCACGGAAGTGACGGGTCCGGGTCGCACGTTCTCAGCGTTCGGTGCTCAGCTCGCGCAGGTAGCTATTTGTGTGGTGTTCGGTATTCGGATGGGCAAAACAACATTGAGACTCGGAGAGGAAGAGTTGATGCGCCTCATTGCATCTTGAAGTGGCGCGCCCGTCTAATAGTCTTGAGGACTGTGGCGGGATCTGCACTCAAAGCTGAACGAAGAGGCCATGACTTCAAGTGCCGCCGCGTCAGGCTGTCCGCGCTATTTTGAAATGTATTCCTGCGTATGATACGTTCTGCTGTGCTAAAACACGTCTGTATTTGCCGCAGTAACAGCACTGCTGCGAAATTATCAAGGTCCAATTAAACATTCTCTTATTACGGCGGTAATTCGAGTGGCGAACATCGTACTCGAGCTTGAGTCAGCATGTATGGGCCTTCTATTTGTGGAAGGACACTATCTATTTGTGTCTTGTATATAAGTGGATTTTTCAGATCGTTTCAATAAAGACGAAGCTAAAACTCAGCGAGAAACTACTTTATATGCGTGTAATTTATCTAGGAAGGATTTGCGAGTAGCGTCCGTGAACTTCTACCCAGCTCGACATACGAACAATGATACATTGCGTGATAAGAATCCAGTGCATATCCTCGGCGAAGCTACATATATATATATATATATATATATATAAATATATTATATATATATATATATTTATATATATATATATAACTTTGGTGGAGTTACATACATATGTAACTTTCTTTACGTTAGGTACGTCTCGTTTTCGAGAGTTTGAGTCTGCCCCCACCGGCTTTTTCAGCCAGAAACTTATATATTAATGCGTATATATTTTATTCGAACTGAAACTATCTATTGTAGAGCTGAAATTACGAATGAAAGCTCACTAAGCCTAACTCAGCGCATGTCATGACGAAAGCTGCATCGGGCATGAGCCACTGAGCTGGATCGCGACCCGCACAATTTCCTGATTGCGGTCTTGGATCTTGCCGCGATTTGACCTG
This sequence comes from Stratiolaelaps scimitus, assembly GCA_019614645.1. Lineage (NCBI taxonomy): Eukaryota > Metazoa > Arthropoda > Arachnida > Mesostigmata > Laelapidae > Stratiolaelaps > Stratiolaelaps scimitus. The sequence continues at coordinate 1,164,340 of JABWDB010000033.1, read as the reverse complement.
GAAGGTCAATGGCAGAGAGCGCCCCTGGAGAAGCCACAGTCGGAAGTGGCCGACGTAACATTTGATGCAGAATTACACCATGTATTTCCGTGGTTTTTGAATGTTTTTGTATTTTCTTGTTGGTTTCGAGTTGTCGTCGGCAGTTAAAGCGATTTGAGCCCTACCAACCTCCGTTGTTATTTCGTCTGCAAAGATGGATGACGGTCCGGCCTTAGGGCCGTGCAACCTCCAGTGAAGAACGAGGGACTGAAAATTTTGAAGGGAGACGCTCCCCCTAGACCCGCCCGCCTCTGCGGCTTGTCTCTTCGCTGCGACGAGGGTCATTTCGACCGCTCGAAATCGAGCCAAGACGCCGGGGCATCTTGAAATCCCCCTGATGCTTGTGCGGCTAGACGAGTCTCTCTGTCGGATTTAGCCAGGCCACGGGTCGGTCACCCAGGACTGAAGGCGGCCCGTGGTAACCGAAGTCGGGGGAAAAATTTACCCCCATTACCCCCCCCCCCCCCCGTAGAAGACGACCTACAAGTCTTAGGAGGACCCGGCGGGCCATACGACGGCGGCCTATTACTACTATCGCTATGGCTCCCTAGAGGCTATCGGCGATAGTACTTCATGAGCTCCCTGCTCCCCCCCCTCCCCCCCCACCAATAACCCCAACAACGTCTCTTCTTCCTGAAGGGGCAGGAGCATCGTGACCGCACGTTCCAAGCCAATAGACCCATAGCCGGACAACCGAGCGAGCGAGGTCCTCGCCTCACTTCCGTCCACGCCTGAAAACGATGCGAGGGGAGCAAGCTTGCTCTGACCATCGCCAGACTCTGGACCCCAACCTCGGCGTTGGTCTACGGCCGCGCTGCGACAACGCGAAGCCACGCCAATGCAATGCAGCCGTGGCATCGTCGCCCTGCCACGCAGGACAACGGTGGCGTCAACGCGGTTGGCCTTTATACACGTATGCGCGGGGAGATGTGCCCGGCCCGAGATAACGAAATGCCATCCGCTGCCCTAGCGAGTGCTGGCGCGAATGGAGAGTGCGAAGACTAAAGAGTGCCGGGCGACATTGGCCCGCCCCGTCGCTGCCGGGTTGGCTGCCTAATTAAGATCGTCGGGGCCGACCCCACGCTCTCTTTCTCCTACTGACCTCTCTCGTTCCCTTCGTCTCGCTGATCCTCTCGACCCAGCAGCGATAGTCAGTGATAGCATCCGCTCATAGGGAGCTAATGTTAGCTGGCCGTCTCGTTTCCAGGCACAAACGTACATCGTCGAACATTTAGTGTCAGTCGCTTCGCAGTTCGCCCATGTGTGTCCATGTGTAGGAACGGGCTGGCGTTCCGGCTGTAAATGCGCATATGCTCGCATCAGCCGAGATGTGCTATCGTATCGGCGTCGGGTGGACGGTATTGAGGCGAGCGGCGGCTGGCCGATCCCCGGATTTGTCGAACAGCGGCTCAGAGGTCGAGAACACCACCAGGTCGGCGTATTGCGACCTGCGTAACAGAAGGCGGTGGCGGCCTGGGGGGACGGCGAAATAGAGCAAATGGCGGTTTGCAGGAATCGAATCCACCTATCTAACAACCGGGCATAGAGGCGAAGTCGTACGACTGCTAGTGACGACTAGGCGCGCTCTGCGTGCTTTGGTTACAAAGCCAGTTAGCCAAATGGCCGAATATGCGCACGCCGAAAACGGAACAATGAATCTCGTTGTACTTATTTAAGGGAGCGAGGCTTTTCCTCTTTTCGTGATACCCATGAATGCATGATGACAATCGCCAGCTGGCAACAGAAGCTCCCGCGCGTTGTGAACGCGTTCGTCAACGAGGTGTAACGCGAGCCTAGGCATATCGTCGCCTTTTTTTGATATTCTCGCCATTATCAACTGTCATTTTACAACGTTTACCAAAAAAAAACGTAAATTGCCATCGCTAAATCATCTTGTTGTAGGAATACGGATCTCGAACGATTTTAGAAATGTTGTTGCAGCACTAAAAGCAAATCAGCTAGATTTTACTCGACTCGTCTTTGATGTAAATCTTCTAGGTTGACTCACCTGTCAACATTTAACGTCTGTGTGTGTATACTCGATAATGATGACTTAAGCGAAGACTCATCCAAGTGTCCTCTGGGGCTGCGACCTAACTCAGGCCGAGGTTACGATTTTGGCACAGGATTAGCTTAGGCTACAACCGTCGCCGACTTGTCTAGCACATAGCACAAATTGGCCTAATCGCAGCGGGTTTATTTTGTCGACAAATACGCAAGAACAATATTGCGTCCACAAACGATGATTGGATTTAACTGATTGGTGCACTTTTGTATAGGATTGTATATGTAGCAGTGTATGTGATATGCGAAAGACGTTCAGATAAGAACATCTACGAAAAGAGTCGGTCAACCGCAGACGCCGAGAAATGTGGCCGTTCGATTTAAGCAGACAACGACGGTTGCCACGAAACGTGTGCGTTGTCTCCAGAAATTAAATTCTCCATTAATGAGTTTCACCTCAACAGCTTTACGGCGACAAAGTAGCGTGTGTCTTCGTAGAATAATCCATCTCTTGCGAGATGCCGTTGTCAAAGCGTACCATGGTGTTTTACCAGTAGGTACGATTGTCACGCAACAGCAGTAGTCATTTCGTCACTTTGCTTGCTCTTGCCCCTGTTCGAGATTTTCTCCTCATCTGGTCGTTTGCGACGGCAGATTTTCCCATTTCGTCTGGACGACTATTTCGGCCACGATTCCCCCCTCGGCTCGCCACTGAGACGGCTTCATAGCCATGACATTACAGTGAAAACTGCATCACACCTACGAGGGCCCTGGCGAGAGCTGAGCGATGAAGTGCTTTGTTGACGCGAGAAGCTACAAAACGCTCCCCAGCCCCCGCGGAGGTCTCTGCCATGTGCAGCGAACCCGTGGTAGGGCAGGCTATCTAGGTTGTAGCATATCATAGCGGCTAAGGGGGCCTCAAAGAGAGTTAGATACCCCATTGGGTCGTACGGGGCAAGGCGTCGACACATCGTTGTATGGTCTGTTCGTGACCCCCCATAAAGGGTGAATTGTCTCCATATACACAGAGTGGCATCTCTATGCCATTTCGTATAGCCCAGTGAGATATGTCGGTCCTCGACGGTTCTGCCTCGTCTTCCCTCACCGCGGTGTATGCTGCAAGAATTACTAAGGTATTTTCGTTGACAATTCGTTATCGTCAACGGATAGGGTACTAGGCAATTTGCGCAGATAACAAGGCGGACAACCTTCCATGGAAGATCAACCGTTATAGAATGGTTTTAAAGACTTAGCCATTTTCAGCAATATTTGCTCAAAGTAGCGGTTTTCGACAAAGAGGCGCCTCCGCGATTCCAAAGCCCCTGCTGAGTGCAGCTTTATAGAAAAATCACTACAGCCATAAGAAATTTACGAATACGGTCCGCATCTTCCACAGAAGGACAATTGTGGATTGACACCATAGATATACGGGAGTCGACTCGATATCGTTTTCAGTGACGTGGGGCTGTACCTATCCATCGTCACATTGTGCTGTATAGGCTTCGGGTGGACGCTGTATCTTCCAGTGCTTCGTAGAAATTCTGCCTCTTCAACTATCATATCTCGGTCCAATGAAGATTGTCGGCCGATATTAATTATTATCGCATTATTAATTATTATTATTATACGACTATCGCTGGTGACCCTCCGATATGATTGTGATTTGCGTTTTAGAGATGCTCAAGCTTGGAGGACGTGTCGAGCCCGCCTGGCACGCAGGCGTTCGGTCCTTAGCGCGTCTTTACTGCGGTCCAGGTTTGAAGAGCTTCGACACTCCCAAGACCTCCAAGAGGTCCACTAGGCTCATTTCGGTTATCTGCGCTTGAGGTTGTATGCCTATTACATCGTCACTTTATCTGATGTTCGGGCGATTCACTCTGCCAAACAAGAAGCTTATACAGTCCGTCTAGGAAAATTAATCAAAGTTAAATCGCCAATGAGCCATTGCCACGAGTCCCGCTTAAATGAATCTGGAAGATCTCGGGGAGCGGGCCTACGATGTGGACAGAACTTTTTGGTTTAGCACGCCTTCGAGAACCGCCTTCGTTCAGGTTAATTTAAATTGAGGTGAAGGGTTTATTGGTTTATTAACTGGTCTACAGTTATGCCGCGTAGCGCGACTAAGGATATCGTCTACCTAAGCTATACAGACTCGGAGTTATATTATACTCGGACAACTCTATAGTGAATTGTGTACCTACCTTGGAGTCTGATATGGGCTGGTTTCCACGCCGTGGCTCACCTTGCGTTTTCCGCGATTCTCTTAGCTATTTATTATACATATAAAAATCAACGGTCTAACAAACTCAAAGTTGGTCGGCCCGTGAAAGTGCTTCTTAGCTGCAAGCACTTTAGAATCCGTCCTTGAACAATTTTGGAACAAAAAACTCAATGATAATAAACGAGCTTACGAGATAATGAGGTTCTGCACTTGAGGCCCATTGGAAAGCGGAATTCGTAGACATTTTCAAGCCCGGCCATGCCTTCTAGATTAGTTTATCTATTTCTACACGAAGAGGCTCAGGATACAAACAGTAAGCGCCGAGAGACGATCACTAGTTGGTGTTATTTTATATTAGAAAAGAAAACCCGATTTCCACTTCATTGGACCGTCTCTTTCCTTGGCGTTTTCCCTTCCTTATTAGTTTTTTTTTGCTTTCCGCCCGATTTGCTTTCGAGTCGTATCAGACAATGAAGCTATCGGCTGCTTGCCACGAAGGTACCACGCTATCAATGTCTTCCCTCTGGGATTCTTAAGGAAAACGTGTCGGCGACAACTGTACGGACGGCACGCTTGAGCCCTATGCTTCCACAACGGGGGGTGTTCTTAGGACGTTCCGCTGTTCACATGCTATCGCCGACGCTGCGCTAAGGATTCATTGCGAAGTAGCCATCAACCGCTCTCAGCCTTGTTGTTGAGATAGCTCGGAGCACGCCCTGAAGACTTTTTTCCTCGGCTTTTCTGCCAGACACTACCCCCCCCCCCGATCTTACGCTCCCACACCCGGTCTTCAGGGGGGCTCACCCACTCGCTCGCTCGCTCCCTCGTCCAGCGTTTCATTCCTCCGTCCGACCCTCGTTGAAACGGGCCGACGAAACACGACCGAGACCGACTCAGACGAACAACGGGGGCTAGCCACCGAACTTGCAGCAGCAGCGACGCCCGGGAGCGGTCTCCGCCACTAAAAGTCGCCGCCAACGTCGGCCTGTGCGTCGTGCATGTGTGTACCCAACACGCTTAGCTAGACCAGTTACGACTGTCGATGTGTTGACTTGGTGCTGCTTGTGCTCGATCCGGCGTCTACAACAACGGCGGGACTTGGACACGGCAATAAATATTTGACGTTGAGCGAGTGTCCGAGACTGGAGGAGAGACTACTGTACCCTACACATTGGCGACACACGGCGCTGTGTTCCGCTCTTGCTGATGCGATGCGAGTCTGCCGTGGCTGACTCATGACCGACAGCTAGCTAGCACAGGCGAGCGAGCAACAGGCTGTTGGCTGCGGGAAGTTTTGCTGGTGCGAGCTACGAAACGAGAGAGATCTACCGTCCTGACTGGTTTACCACTGTTGGCGACGTCCATTACAGCTGTTTGCGAAGGTCCCGGCGAGCGCTGATGCTGTTGGGCGATGCTCCCCGCACTAATTCTACTAGGGCTGGCGATTCTGTTCGTTGCGTATTTTGCCTTGCTATTTATCTTGCAAACTCTCCAAAAGAGATGGTTCTAGATAACGCGGGCGCATTGGGGTTCAGTAGGAAGAAATACACGATGAAGGTAGGAAGATTGATTGATTGATTGAGTCAACGAATGATCAATCCATCGATCGATTGGGCATGCTCATATGGGTGGTGGAACGCGGGTGGAGCATACAGCTGGACGATAACGGCGATTGTATGTTGTAATTAAATACCGACACAACGAAATGAACAAATGAAGCACTGCACTGATTGTACGTATGGTTGCCCACACGAATGATCCGATCTACCACAAAATAAACTGAGAAAAGCAGGACACTTGTGGTGTCCTTCAATATGAAAGCAAACATGACAGGGGGGGGAGGCAGAAACAGGCCTACAGCTCTCATTGAAGCTCGACATTATGATAAAACAATGTACATTATTTAATGACCCACGTTAAGTGGGTATGTGTCATGGCTGAGCTTACACATGAGGCCTCTTTTTTTTTTTTCACAGCCTGGAGACTAAACCGTCGAAGCCACCGCGCACGACAGGAATAACTTGACTTTGATTGACAATGAATGATAGCTAGGCAAAGAGTGTGTTAATAACAACAACCGATGCAACGTCTTCTTCAACTTCGAGCCTACTTTTTTTCCATAACGGTACACGCAGTATTGCTACTGCAAGCCCAGTATATATATATATATATATATACAGTATATATATATATATATATATATATGTATATATACATATTTATATATATGGTATGGTGGTGTGGCATGTGAATCTAATGGACCCCGAACAAATTTTCGTTGAAGGAGGCTCCTTTCGACCAGCAGTCGCGGGGAGAGAATGAGAAAGAAGGCAGACACACCTGCTGTGAATAATGTCCCTCGCTGTAATGATATCGAGTAGCTGATGAACATTATCGTCGGACGAAGAAATTCTCGCTGACGCAAGCTAAGCTAAGCAACTATTGTCAATTTCCCTCGGCCGCCGAGCCCGTCCGCTATCACAGTCCCGAGAGCCGCCTCTCGGAAAATGAACAGGCGAAAACTAGTGAGAGCGCTTACGTACGCAGAACAAGCTTCAGGCATATATCATATGCTTATCGTGAACATCTCGGAAGACTCTGCGTCGGAGATCCCCGACGGAGGGTAGAGAGGATCGACTGTCTGTCGCTCGAAAATGTTGTCAATATGTAGTTCCGAGTTAGCCGAAGTTGGCCAACATCCGGGTTAAAGACTCGCAGAGTCGAGCCATCTGAGCTCTGAGGTAATCCGATGGGTTTCACCGCACAGGGGCAGTACACTCGTGCTACTGAACCTCGATTTATAGCTACAACAAGGGTCACACACAACGTACAAAATTGCTGAGTGTTGTGCGATCGATCAAGATCGAATGAGCGCTCAACAAATATAATTTACACGAAGAACGATAGCACGATGCTAAGAGCCGTTAATTACTTCCGAGATGTATGCGTGGGTAGCATTTCGCCCTCGTGAACTTGAGGGCACCCGTTGGAATTGGTTTTACCTTGAAAACATCTGCAACACAATATCAATTCGCCATAGCGACAAGTTAGCCACAGTATGCAGAAGGTTAGGTCCATGCAATGTAGGGATATCGACGTATGTCTAGGTTGCAGGCAAAGACCTACAAACTAGGGTGTTTTCTCACTGAATTATGTCAACCACTATATGTGTGTGTATGTCTCACTTGCATTGAAACGGCCGCGTAAATTTGAATGTTGGATCGACATTCGTCCAGTCGGTGGATTTCCAACGCTAGCAGTCCCGCTGTCCTGGAACAGTCTGCCAGGACCATACCAGGACGATGGTGGCCATGCTGGTCACCGTATCGTCTCCTAACTCATGGCGGTTTCAGCCCCCTAAATAGGTTCGCCTTCGCTCTCCTGCGGCTGTGCCGCATTGCCTCGACCCCCGCCGCCGACCTCCTCCTTAGACCTCTGACAAAGCAGAGGACTCCTGGGGTGTCCATTTGTTACGGAGCCAGGTGGAGGGCGAGGTGAAATGTTGAAGGGAGTGGAATGCCTCAGTGGGGCATACCGCTTTCCTAAGTGTTCGCCGCCCCCCGCCCCCAAGGGGTCTTACCCGACCTTTTAGAAGTGTGGCCCGAGACAGCTGTGACTCGGTCACTGCATCGGTCAGACGTCGAAGAACCTGCTGAGGGCGGGTGAGCGCGGCCGAAGCACCGTCGGATGGCTTTGTTCGCAAGTAAATGCAGGTGCATGAACAGATGCCAGCTCGGTCAGCCGTGGCCCGAGCTAAACAACTATGCTAGTGCAGCTATTCGGAAAGCTTGGAGTGAATTCATGCAGATACGGCTATATAGCGTCACGGGCAATGGACAACAATTATTGTAGGCGCTCGTCGACGAGTCTGTCTATACACACAAACAGTCACACGCACAGACTTTGTAGGTAATAGTGTAAGATTACGTCTGTAAGGGAAAGAATTGTTGGCGTTGGAGTGTCAAAAGATCCGCGCGTGTTTGTGTGACACGTGTTGAACGTACTAAACATTGTCATCTTAACACGTCTTTAGTACGTTCATGTTATGTCGATGTGAACTGTCCTTAACTATGTTGTTTTTACATATGATCGACAAATACGGCGAAATAAAATTGTTCTAGGTCGAAGCTTGTAAAGTAAAGTATACATATGTTGGATAAGATCTAAGTGTGTAGATAGACGGTGTTAACAGGTTTCCACTTTGGTAAACAAGTCCCCTAGATGGTCTAGTAGTGAGCGTGTTCGACTGCTAGACAGTAGGGATATACATAGGTTTAGGTTCGAATCCTGCTAGACGCGGGGAATATTTGGATTTCTTTATCATCGATCATAATCTGTGGATTTAACCAGGTCCGGGAAAGTTGGGAAAGTATAAAAAATGATAAAGGTAGAACCCATAGATTCGTCGAAGTAATACCGACGAGGTTTCGAGATCTGAACTTTTTAGTTAGGTGAGTTCTATATTAACTTTCGTTCGATCTCCTGCAATTGTTTGCCTGATACTTCAGAGCACATGCAACCTTGACTCCGTGCTAGGCCATATCACCATATCAGCTGGCTGGTTGCACAGGTATACAGGTATCAACCAGCAGCATGTACCCACCAATGTAGGCTAAAAGCACTCGTTTTTAGTGCGTCGGTAAAGGTCGGCCTGCACACATACACAGCCGCATGCTGCGCCTTCTCAAGGGGGTTGTCTCTTTTTTTTTACTTGATCCCTCCGGGTTAGTTTATCCGGAGGTCCTCCTGCGTTATTCCTCCGTCTACATCGTCCTGATGGCTGACCCCTGACCCCCCCCCTTCAGGAGGCTCGTTCGCTGCTCAACTCTGATCCACTCCGACTCCCGGATCCAGCCGGCCGCCGCGAAGTTCAGTTCATTTTCTGTTATGATGTCGTCGTCGTCGCTGCCGCCACCGCCGCCGCTGCTCCCGCTGCCGCGGCCGTCGGCCTGCCGAGCCTTGACCCGCTGCCTCCGGCCTGCCCGACCGGGCTGGGCTTGCTGGCTGCCTTCTGTTTAATGAAGGCTCGAAGGCCCAAGAGCGGCCAATAAGAAATATGGATGGACGGGAGCACTGTCGGAGCGCCGTGTGGCTGGCTGAGGCTTCTCTCCGCTCCTGCTGGACGACGAGCGGAGAGAAGGGACTCCACCCGGTGAGTGGCGGTGGCTGTACGGATCGCTCTCCGCAAAGGTAGGTACAAACTCGCTCGCGCGCTGCCCGAGCAGTACAAGAATTGGTGGCAGTGGCAATATTGGCTGTAGTCGTGTCCGAAGTGAACGACGGAGAGCGGTCGTCTTCCTCCACGGATTTGCTGCTCACCAGAGCCGGGGCTTCTGGGCGGGGGGGGGGGGGGGGGTAGCCACCCAGCCAGCAACTCCAGCCCCGAACGGCCGCTCGTACATAGACCCATAAAGATTCCCACACAGTCGCGTACCGCTCTCTCCACCCTCAGGCCCCACCTGCCCCTTTGGCCTCTCATAGGGCCGACAACGGCGCCGACTCGTCAATTATTAATCAACCATGGAACGACTGAATGGGACAAGTCGGCCACAGCTAGCGCTCCACGAGTAACGGAAATCTGTCGTGGTGAGAATGTTCGCGGTACCCTACGCGAGCACAACGCGCTTGCATCGCTCCTGCTCTGCCGGTCCTGTCCAGAGCCCCCGGACCCCCGGAGCAAGCTCCCCTACTGTCGGGATGCATTTCCCATGTCGTTCTGTTGCTGAGCTTTTCGCCGGCGGCACCCATTCACGGGACGTGTGGTCTCTGTCGGCAGAGGATGCCGGGCTGAGAATGACGCCTATCCAAACGTTAGCTCATGACTGCAAGGATGGTATGGCAGGCGTCCATGTTACCGATATATATAGAGTATCTTCAGTTAGTTTAATGGCGAAAGGGTCAGTGGAGGTATAGGGTCCTGTCAATGAGTTTGCACCACTTCGCTGGAATCGTCTGACCGAACTGTTGGATGACGCTGCTGTCGTAAGGTTGACTAACGTTAGTAGCGTGGCCACCTCGTCGTTCCTGTGTCCCTGTATCGATCTCGATACCAGAATACTATGTATATATATATATATATATATATATATATAGTATTCATCATATAATCCGCGCAAGTGCAATCAAATAAGATCACTGAACCATTTGATCAAATTGAATGTAGATAAAAACAACAACGACCGAACTCTCGCCACAGCGACTGGCAAAAGCACATTGTAACTATATATTAATAAACTTACCACACAGTCTGTAAAATGGGTATATTATAATACTACCCAACTCGTGTGAATAAAAGAAGAAGATATATATATATATATATATATATATGTATATACTCCGTCTCAATGTTGTCGTACCTGCTAGTGGTCTGATACGTACTGATTTCGCACCTTGATACCAAATGCCGTTCAGCTCCGATGGCTGTTCTATTAATAAGCCGTAATTTGTATTGCTAAGCTCATCCGACCTCATAAATGGCACAAAGCTTTTAACGATTTTCAGACGTTTTGCACGTTATCCATAGCAAGCACAAGATGGGGAGGATCTCAAGTGGCCTCTTAGCGATTCAAGCAAGCGACGACTGTGTAATTTCACTGTCCAATCTCCTTACGATAGCTGCTGCTAGCATCTTGACGTAACACTCCAATGAGAGTGCACATACTCTTTAGGGCGCATTTTCTCAGCGTCACTCTACCATAATTCTAATGACAGGTATCAAGGGCAGATATATGTAGTCGAACATCGATCGATCGAAAATCACGTACATTAAATCCGCATTCACTATGCACAAGTATCAACGGAACCTCTATATACTATTCGAATTACTGTCATGGCATAATGTTTAATCAATATGGTGCAACGAGACTAACGCATCTGGCTATGACTCGGCTCCTATGCAGCAGAGTCCAGCCAGTTATTTGCTCGCCCCCGCTTTTGACAAACTCATCGTTCCGATGATCGTTGTGATGGTGCTGGGGGTGCCGCTCACCGCGCGTCTCGTGGAGTCAGCCCCCGTTGACTCTCGCTGTCTCTCTCTCTCTCTCTCTCGATTCGCCCTTCATTTGGGTGCTCATGACCCCCAGGAGCGCCCTCGGCATGAGCTTCTATAGCACTCTATGTCTGTTCGACGGCCTGCCCCCGACGTTGGCCCGGTTTGACTTCTCTAACCTTCTCTTCCTCGCTCTCTCTCTCTCCTCTCTTTGGAGGACCGAGTCTCTCCAACTGAACTAACTGCTGGCGCCGCTGTGGAGCACTACCCTGGGCGTGTCGACAGTGACTGGCAGGGCACCACTGAACCGCTGGTCAGGCAGTCATACTGGCTGAGTCGCAGGCAAACCCTGCTGGAGTCGCACTGATGCCGCTGCTGCCGCGTCGAACTGTGCGTCACGTTCTGGGTGGAGTTTGCCCCCAGAACCAACGGTTCCCTCCCCGCCAGACCACTCGTCCGCTAACGGTTGGAATAGCCCATTGGTGGTTGCCTGGCCCATTTGTGCCGGCGTCAGCCGGCTGTCCCCCGACGACGCCCGCCAAACCTACCCCCCTCCCTCCCCCCGAAATGAACCCCACCTGTCTCTTGGCCCTGGCAAGGCAGCAGGACTGGTGGGCCACATTCAAAAATGAGCCACTGGAACTCCCCAGAGGCCAGCATCGCTCGCTGGGTCGAGTCTGGTGGGAGCCGCGCGAAGGGTCGTCGGCCACTATCGGCCTAACTCGTTCTATCCGGACTGATACACCGTCATCCACGACCAGTTGCGGTTGGCAACCGTCGACGCTCGCCTACGATGTGCCTAGTATGAATCACAGAAGCGAGAAGCATCGGCGGTAAGTACACATGAGAGGAAGTTCGAATGGGTGGTATGGCACGCAACCAAGTGAGAGCTACCAACGTCCCGTTGGTCAGAGTCGAGCAGATGTACACACAGTAGCTGGTTGGTCCGTGGTGTCCACAGCCGTCACACGTCAACCACCCGCCTACGGCTGGCCTCCCCTAAGCGGAGGGCACACACGCTGAAGTGGAGGTGGACTCGATCGAAAGTGGAAAACCAGAAGACAAACGCTGGGACGAACCTTCTAGCCAGACCCGAGGTACTCTCGAATGACCTGCGCGAACTTTAGAGAATGGTCTATCTTCGAGCAGTTTGAACTATGCCGAACTCGGCCATTGATTACTGTAATTTGGATCACATATACGTCTTAATCAGCGGGTTGCATGCCAACCCGTTCTGTCGTATAACCATAAGGAGCATGATAGCAGAAAAGGAGGAACTGTCCTTCGTGAGTTTTTGTTTAAGGATAATCATAATACATAGCAGCAGTGTGCGATTTCCAAATCACAATCAAACTATATACTATTATTGTATAGCTAACAGATTGTCTTGGTGAAGTGCGTTGAGAAAATGGTCTTCTTGAGGAAATATCTACTGTACGTAGCATATTTCTTCAAATGTATGCTTTTGTTAATTAAATATAAATATATATATATATATGTATATATAGCTATAAAATTGTAATACCACTTGTACAATAATTAAATACTGATTGATTGACAATACATAAGTATCCCTTCGGTCGGCTTACTTGAGCCGAACCGCGGTGGTGGTGTTAATGACGATCCGTCATTTTTTAAGGCGTCCATCATAGCATTCATCAAATTGAGCTATTGCCTCCTCGTACATTCTCCACGTACACGTATACATGTTATGTATAGCAAACTTTTTTCATTTCTCAGTCTATCGAAGACATTGATGATCAACCAACGACAACAGCAGCAGGAGCAGCCAGAGCAACTGCCTAATACTGCGCGATACTTCAATTAGCCCCTTAGCACTTTTTTTTTCGAGCTGACCCTCTGCTGTTCCCCTATTTTACAGACCTCAGCTCTTAACCTTTAGGTGTTGAGGACCTATGAGGACCTGTCGGGGCCACCTTTGCTTATTCTCTGCCTTACTCGTACCTGACAAGAATCTTCAGATAAAGAAAGATGATAAAGAACTCCAAAGATTCTCCAAAGCGTCTGACAGGATTTGAACCCAACACACACGTCCCCTGCCCCTTAGCACTTGACGGTGTGGAACCTTATCAAATACGGGCAGACCTGATCAAATCGCTCGTCCGCTCATCTCGGACGAGCGATTCCTGGTGGTGGACCTCCCCAGGGCGGTGGGGGTCAGAAATTTGCACATGCAAAATGAAGCTATAAAAGGCTGACGTTCATCGCAGGTCTTCCCCATGGGGAACGGGTGTCCAATGGAACAACCCAACGAGGAATCGAAGAATAAGTGGAGCGCGGTGTCTCGCGGTAGATTTTCCAATTACCCCGAAAACAAATCTGAGGCTCAACGCGGAACGGCTCCCGTATGACGCAAGCTCTCTGGTCTCGTTCGCCTTCATACATAGGCTGAAGTTGTTTGGCCTGCCAAAGCAATAGCGTCGGTTCGGGATTGCAAAGGGGACCAAGGTGGATCTGGACAAGGTCTACATGGTGACCCGCGCCTGCTTCGAAACTAAGGCAAGACTAGGACTTCAGGAGGTCACGTTGACATCTTCACTAGACGATTCGTTGATGTCAGAACAGCGTCCTACCGGATGTCGGAACCAGCCGAAGGACGGGCGTGCCGTTACGCTGCACAAAATTTCTCTCCGCTCCTGGAGATTCGAATCGTTCTGGAGATGATTCTAGTCAGATAATGTAGAAACGGTAAGTGTTATTCTAGTTATAGGTCGCTGTCATTTTAGTCATTAATGATATACTAATATATATATATATATATATATATATATATGACTGCGTCACCCTGCAGGCATCAGGTGACGTTTCGAATTTCCCCAACAGAATCCATTGTTGCGCCACCCCGAACTGCCATCCTACCGAATTGTTATTATTGTTGTCGGCAGTAACGGTCATCGCTATTTAACTACTGCCGTATTGGCGTACGAACGATTGGGTTGGCTTCAGTCGTGTCAGATGCTGAACTCAACCATGGAACCTCCGTGGAATTAACGCTGTCCGTGTCCGCGGTATTGCGGATACTACAGACGATGGTGCACCTGCAACGGAGCCCAGAGCGTTTTGGCTCCGCCCTATCAGAGGCGGGGAGGATGCGATCGGTAAGGGACTGGGACCTTGGCTGAGCGAAACACTGTGGCACACACACACACGCACGGAGTGCTCCCGGCAGGTCGAAGGACCCTCTGCTGCGGCTGCTCCGGGCCACACGAGCCAAGGGGAGCACTCGGAGACGCCTCCCCCATAGAGCCTAGCCCATCGGCGTGACCCTTACCGGCTCGCTCCTCTGCAGCAATGATAGGTAGACACACACGGCCGAGGCAACCGCGAGCCACCCTAACTCGCATACAGCCTGTCACACCTCAGACGTAACGGACTCCAGCGAACTGGTCAGACGTGACGATAATACCGAGGCCATGCTGCTTGACGAAAGCGAGACCCCGGCTGATGGTGATTCTCACTTTGACAATGGGGTATTAACGTGCAGATGGATTAATGTAGGGGCCTGTGGGCTATGTGCGGAATAAGCACACTGATGCCTTCCGCTCTAAGCAGCTGTGTACAAATGTCAGTATGCTGATAGGTATCGAGATCCCGGGGGTGGTCCATGGTGGTACATTCGTGTGCGCCGGCCTTGCGATCGGAGGATGTACGTAGGTGCCCACGAGGGCTCGATCCCCACCGTTGTACATTCGCATGTATGGGTTTTGTCGTTGCGAAGCAATGCCGAAAGCAGTTTTACCGTGGACTCGCGATTAAATGCTTAAGGCTGAGCGTCAGCCTGAAAAAGTTCGAGGAGGTTTTCCGTAACGATACAGAGCACCGTTGCACATTTGCATTCAAGGGGTTGTCTGTCGTGATGAAGCAATGCAAAAGCAATACCGTGCACGTGGTTAAATGCTGGCTAGGAGTCGGTCCGAGAAAAGGAACGAAGAGGATGAGTGATGGCCAATATGATGCACCCGGTGATGGGGTCAGATATCGTGAGAATGGTTTCAGAGCCGCGGATGTTCTCTCTAAGGAAACACAATGAAATTCGCTGTAACTATCGATACTTTGTAGAAAAAATGTTCTTGAAACTCGGCCAGGAGAACATGTAAGAGTAGACGGGCGGACCTTAGGCGGGCACGGCCCTTCACTGCGAACTTCCTCGAAGGGGTCTACAATAAGCTGATCTACGCCACCGGGGACAAGCGCGCAGGATCTTTCCTTCTGCAACGCCTCTCCCTCGCTGTGCAGAGGCAGAGAGGCAATGCCATCGCTTTCCTCGGGACAATGTCGGCCTCGGCCCCGGTCCCCAACAAATCCCTCCGCCCCCAAATAATTCCCAATTATTCTATGTTTGAATAAATCTAAACTTGAGCATTGCAAAATTGCAGTTCCTTTAATAAACCAAAAAACTTTTACCTTTAGCTACCTCGTTTTATTTGAAAATAGAAAAATGGCTGAAGGTGGCGCTGCCTGTTAGGATAATTATGTCAACAGAGGGTGCACACGAGGGTGCGCACATGTGATTAAAAATTAAGATGCGTCGCGTACATCTACAAGGGTCGATCAGCTATCATTGACACTGAAAGAGCAGTATGGTAAGAACATTCCGAATCGATATGTTATCCATGGACGCGTGTTGTAGCGTACGAAATTTCATAGGATAGTGAACACTATAACAATATGATACATGTGGATATACAGTATACCTCATATAGATACATATGAGGACATAAGATAACAGGTGATGACCACATGTCAACTTCGACCAATTTTCCCTTGGACATTTTGTCCCATAGACGAAGAAGAGCAATGACATCTATGTGTGTTCCGAATCCAACTCATTCGTTGTAACGGTTGACAGCTTGTAACGGCATTACCCGACACCCGCAATTGGTCACCCGCCCGATTAGTTGTCTGACAATTCCCCACTGTCTTTGGCGCTCGGTGAAGGACAGTATCATCTACTATTATGAACAGTACGTACCGGTTCCCTGGTAGCTGCAACTATAGCCGCTCGCTACTCGAGCGTGCCCATCCGCAGCTGTGAGCTGATATGAATAATGCAACCAATATTAAAATCAATGCCTGAATCGGTCTCCCTTTCCCCCCAGAATGTCTCAGAACGGCGCTCCGTGGCCCACCTACGTCGTGTCCTGTACATTGCCTGTATACAATGCGCGGTAATATACTTTACTGGTACGCCAGCATGTTGTAGTGCACATAATATTATGTAGGGTATATGTGTATATATAGCTAGTACAGCCTAAGGCAGCATGGGACCGCATTGTCCCGCAGTGGCCAGCGAGCATTCGATCGACGAACTCAACTAGCAACGTTGTTACTCCCACCATTCGTCTATCAGCTGTTGAACGGCTGGATCAGCCTTAAGTGCGCGTGCACGAGCTCGTGCTGTGTAGAACAACGCGACAAGAAGACCGCCGTCGGCCTCTCCGGAAGTGGACCTGCTCGAGCAGGCCAGGCGATTCGGGAGGGGCCAAATGGCTATGTCTCCGCAAAAAGCAGAGCAGGCCACCCGAGCGGGACACGTCGCTGCGATGATAGTGGGCCATTTTCAATCTGACGTATCCGATCGGGTCGACTGATCTGGCCGGACGGATCCGACGGCAGACAACGTCTCAACCTCGTCCGACCGCTGATATCGTCTTGAAGCTATTGTGGGACGAGAAATTTACCGTCGATAGCCACCCCCGGAAGCTAAACACCCATTTATGATGAGTACTGCTTAGAGCTGAGTGTGTGTGTTGGCCGAACCTTCCGCAGGTACACACAATACAAGACAGCATTGCAGGTAGTGATCAATGGCTTGGGTAAAAGTATGAGTATATATGATGGCATTTATGCCTGAAGGAATATTTTGCTTTTCGGATCAACAAGCGAAATTCGATCTTTGCAAGTTGGCGAATACCTTCGTGAGAATTGTGGACCGATTTCTTGCTAATCATATATAACAGTTCCCCTTTTAATTAGTGCAATGGATTCGCTTTCAGCACCGAAGGGACGTTGAAATAGTCCCAGCGCGAACGACAAGCTTAACGATTACAACTGCCTCGGCGATGCGGATGAGAACCTTCGTGGCGGTACCCATCGTATGTACACCAAAGGGTGGGCTGTCGCCAATAATTGTGCTATTTCTCATCGATAAGTTACATAGCGATATACTGACAAGGATACTAGTGACAAAGGTATATGATATTGTCACTGTAGAAATTAGGGATCGTCCAATCTGATATTAGATTTTCCTCAAGATACCTATAGCAATTATGAGGGGAAATACCTAAATGACGCAAAAAGAGGCGCACTTTATACGAAGTATCGTTCCACCCTATCGATCTGCAGTGCACATCATAATACTCATCTTTATAGAGGATCTTCAATGTGTCAGACACTGTATGTTCACCCCGGATGATATCGTGGCACCGGTTCCATCTTGAAATCACCTTTCAGCGTTCTTGCGTTATATTCTACAACTTTTGGAAATACCACGAGAGCACTATGCTGATAGGGGACACGGGCTGTATGTTCAACGGTGATTACTCGCTCAATTAGCACGGTGAATTTGCAATGATTTCATTCATTGACCTAATCCACAACGAGAAGAAACTTGCCCTGAACCCTACAATTCCTAACCTGCTACAGGCGAGTAGAAAGCTGCCTGAGGTCAAACTGGACCGCACTTTGCTGCAGCCCCCTCCGCACAGGAGCCTCACGACGGCAGAAAGAGAGAGAGAGCGAGAGAGATAGAGAGAGCTGCACATTTCAACGTAACATGTGCAGTGTGTGACTTCGCAGCTAACTGCCTGCCCTGCTATACCCCGTCATGGCGGCGCGAAACCCGCGCCAAATGGAGGTGTCTGAACGGGTCCGTCGAGGGCTAGAGGCTGATGGCTACCCGCAGGGTGCTTGGACGCGCGAAACTCCCAGATCATCACTCATCACCCGGCGCGACTTGACTTCCGCTAACAGATTGACCAGTCCTCCGGTTCGGCCGAGTTCGGCTCGGGCTCTTCCACAGTCGCCGTGGCCACCGCCGACGCCGCCGCCGCCGCCGCCGACACGAAGCGCTGGGGACACCGCCATCCGAGCTCCATCGCCAAGAGGAGAGCGAGGAAGTTGCCTCTGGCAGACGCGGCCACCTCCCGCTTGCCACCACCCGCCACTAGAGTGAGCCGTAATGCGTTTTAAAGTGGCTCTCCAGATGACACCCGGACGCAGGCCGCCGGAGTCAACGCTGCCTCTCGGCTAAACTCCTTGCCACCGAATATCGCGCCCCCCGAAAGCGCATTCTACGCCCTGAGCGCGGGTTGTAACCTATCGGTGGGTCGTACCAGCCCTCTAGCCAGTTCGTGCCCCATAGACTCAAGGCGCCCTGTCGAAGTCGATCGACAGCCATGATATACATACTATACACACATGAATTTATTTGCATCCAGATGAGGTGAGGCGCGCTGTAAGGAGAGGGAACGCTCACGGGGGTGCGCCGGCTGTACGACCACGATCGCGTCTACATGTGTATATATATTATATATACCCGCGCAGTTCAGGCAACACTCGCTATTGATAAACGCACTGCGTTACCCATACGTGCAGTAGGCTTTGATGTTTCGAGTGATACAAGTCCGTGGTATTTTGTACGGCAGCAATGGTAGCAGTTGGAACGCGATGACAGATATCTATCCGGTCTATCTCGATCTTGCAAGAGGTATCTTTTGCCAAGATATATATTTATATATATATATATATATATGTACGTTTTACAGCTCGACTCATACATGTCATCATGTATCAGCTCATTTCAGAGCAAAGACTCGGCGGCAAGTAAAGCATATCATGACGGCGAACCATTGGAAGTTCGTTTATCTGGATTGTGGAAAATAATATGGATTGTTTTTTACTTCCAAATAGGAGCATTCCCTCATAGTGGCATTGACTCCATCCTCGTACACAATCCCATGTAGCCATAGTAACTCTCAGAGTAACCCTCCGTGCGCGTAATTATGCTACGTTAATTATTAATATGCTTGGCAGCTAAAGAAAAGGAACCCGAGAGACTGAATGAGAGAAAGACGAGAAAAAGAAAGGCGACTTAACGGGTGCTGTTGCCATACGCGCAGTGGTCGTCAGTGTCTCATAGATATGTAGATAAGAGTGAATGCGGACCCATCAGCTTCGGCGTCCTTTCGGGAGCGTTCTTTTGTAAAAAAGTCAGCGCCGGGAATTGCAGCGTTCGGCAGGCCCCTCCAAGCCCGTGGCCTGTTGTCCACCCTGTCGGAGTGACGCAGTCGGCGAGACCCTCTGCCCGCTAGCCAAGTGCTCGCGCTCGTCGCTTATTCCTGAGGAGTGAAGTCGTTAACGGCTGGCGGCGTTCTGGCGCAGAAAACCCGGCTGCGATGTCCCATCTGCGTCGTCCAAGGGTCTCTCTTTTGCTCAGCACGACGACAGTGGAAGCGTCTCTGAGCGTGTGTGTGTTTGAGTGTGTCGAGTGCTGCCGGCTTCTGTTTGCCTTTAACGGCGCCACTGGACGCTAACGGTGGGGCTATCGCCTTTGAGCGCGGGCTGTGCCGCCGACTCCACAACGGCGACCGCCATCAAGAGATAGTCCGAGCGGGGAGGGAACTGGATGCTCAGGCGATAGACTGGGACCGACGAAAAGCTTGCGAGTCTCCACTCGACGGAATCGTATGTGGAAGTCGGGACCACCGGCCCGGTGCGGCAGGACGAAGCAAGTGTTGTACTCCGTTGTGTTGACGTCGTGGCCGAAGTGGCCGAGCTTGTGGTCCTATTATCCCGGCAGAGGAACAGCGGTTGACGGGAACTACTAGCGAAGAGTGCAGCGCAGAACACATCGGTAGCGGCGGGCAACAGCGTAAAGCCGAGCGCAAGAGACTGTCTCGAGGAAAAACCACAAATGGTGGGTGGCTACCCCCATTGGGGAAACGGGGAAGAAAGAACGCGAGCAAGAAAGCTCCTTCGTGCTAACGGAGGCAGAGCAACAGGGCGGAGCGGATCTGGTAGCGGTACAGGCATCGTCGCGGGTTTGCGTATCGGGCGGTCCGAGGACCATGTGTAAGTAGCGTGGTCACTCAGTCTTGTGCTTTGCCGGCGCTGTGCGCGATCCGGCAATCGCAGAGAGCGGTCAGCCATGGCCACCACCTCTCTGTGTGTACGCGTCGGCACCTCGTCACCTCGGCTTTTTTCTCGCACGAACGAGATAAGACAAGCGCTGGCCTTGCGGACAAGTCGAGCGGGCCGGATCCTGAGCTAGCCGGCTGGCGTCTAGCAGCTAGTAAGCGACTCACTGATGATAATAATGCCTTATCGATTCTTTTGTCGGCCGGTCGACAATGATCTCGCCGGCGGAGCTGGGCCGCTGCGACTCTGGCTAGCTGCTGCGGCCGCAGCAGCAGCAGCATCTGCGACGTCGAGCGCTTAAGTTTATGGGGAGATGAAGATCTGGGAGGAGGGGCGTCGTTGTTCTCCCCTGGGCTAGTTGTCCCTGTTGGCCGCTTCCGGCGAGGGGAGGCTGGTCCTGCTGACCGTATCTCTCTCCATATCTCGGACATAGCCTCCTCTGTCCTCTTGTCGGCCCTTCTCTCACCGCGTTTTTGGCTTCTTCCGCACCATCGAACGGACCAGGACCAGGCGAAGGAGGATCGGCTGTATCGCCTCAAGACATCTTGAGACCGTCGTTGGCTGAACGATTGCACCTCACTCGTCCTCAAATCGTCCACGGCCGTCGCAGCCGTCCACCACATCCGTCGTCAAGTATAAAGAAGATCGCTTCGCAGGCCAGTGCGCTTCGAGCGACTCAGCTGGCGTGAAGGCCGGACGCTGCCGGTTAGTTATACTATACTTTCTGTATGACTCTGGACGCGGTGAGCGCCAGTACGAGCAAAGTGAAGACCGGGCCATAGTAAAAGCGAAACGATGAAAAGTAGATGATGATCTATGTATTATTGATTCGAATCAGTTTACCAGTAAGACCAGCTCTGGTGTGCGTCTGGTGTGTATTTGTTTCCAGGCCTGTTATGTCAACGTACCCGTGTCTATTCTATGCAACATAGCAGGCTATGTACTAGCTCTTGCTCTGTCATAGCCAAATTTGATATTTATAGGCTGTTCTCACCGGAAGTCTCTCGGAGAAGCGTTCGCTCGTACTTATTAACTGTTGAAGTTAGCAACAAGATCAGCATCGTCTGTTGATAGAAATACATTTTGACTGCAAAACACCTAAGCAATAATAGTTACATACAGCTTCGTACCATGTGTGAAGCGACAATTGTCACCAGAGATAGCTAGCAGGAAGATGATACGAAAATCTTCCTCTCCTCCGCCCCTCTTCGCTAGGTTCGTGCCATTCTTCTCCACATCTGCTGTCCTATGACGATAGCAACATCCATAAATTCAACAGTTTTTCTATTCTACAATCCGCTGCGGGTACCGCCGGTAGAGGCACCGCCGAACAACTACTATTACTTGCGAGTGGAACACCGAGTATGAATCTATCGAATCGAGCAACCGTTTAGAACAGAGCTCTCGGGCGAACACACGTAACGAACGGGACTCACGGCCGAAAATGTCGATACACTTCTGTGTCACTTATCCGACATCTCCTGCACGTTTTCACTCTCGGCAGCGAAGCACGAGCGACCCCACCGGGACAACAAACGAACCCCGAGTCGTCGCAGACAGACGGAGACCCCCCCCCATAGCCTTTTCATGGAGGTCTCTGCACAATATGCCCTTGGCCGTTTGCTCTTCGTTTGGCTGAACAGCGACTGCGTATGCGTCTGCCTTGCTGTGTCGCCGCTGCCCGTCGTGCCAAAATCCCAACTGTTTCTGCTCACTGCGCCAGCGACACGGTGAGATCTAACGGAGCGCTCCTCGTGGCGAGAAAACTAGCGGGAGAGAGAGAGAGAGAGAGAGAAACAGACCCCTTCTCTGATCTGGCCGTTCTAAACGGGGCGCACCTGGTACGAGACAACCGACATCTGAACTAGTGCTTGTTCCTTCATTCAGTTTATCCAGTTTTGTCATCGATCGACCTAAGGCCTCATGTCGTTCCGGCAACGACAGATCAAGATGACGTGCACGCCCCTAAAGCCAACTCTAATCAGCCTGGCAAGCCCCCTCCTACGACTTCACGAGCACCGTGGTATATTTTCGGCACGCTGGCATAGCTCGCGCCTATCGAATCCGAGAAGGGACATAATCAGGCCTACTACACATCTGGCGATCAGGGAAAATTGCAAGGTTCCGCGTATTTGTCAAACCCTGTGCGAAGAACCTGCGCGAGAAATGCGTACAAGGAGTGTACAGGAAGGAGAGAGGAGGGGGGGGAAAGACCTGCTGGGAATTAGGACCAGATAGGCGCGGTGAGCCACGCTGGGTTGTCGGGGAACCAATTGAGGGTTCACTAGTGAGAGGCGATCGAAGTGTCAGCCGATGTATGTCACTTCAATTGGGGCACCCAGACGTCCGCTCAAGCACTTTTAGACTATTGGAGCATCTCCTTCAGCTCAACAAGTGCGAGCCGATGCGCCGCCGATCGTGAAACGATCAAATGGCAGGGCGAAACAGATCAGTTTTTCATCTCTGGACGTGAAAGTAGAATTACACTTTAAGCACTGAAGCTGTCAATGTCGAACGCGGCATACGTTGCAGTTATTTCAACGATTTTGCTATATTAATTGCTGACTGATATTTATTCTAATGACGTACATATAATAAGTAACATGTTGCTGTTGAACCAACCAGAAATTATGCCTATTTATAGCGTAGGCTTGTATGTAGGCTAACATGTCAAATAACACAAAAAAATATCGGTCTGATAACAACGAGAGCGCCCGAATAACACGTATACAAACTAAAGACAGATTAATTAGTTAACTAGGGAGGTAATAAATGCGAATTGCTGATACTGTACTTCGAGGATTCGAGCCCGCGCTGTATAGAAAAAACGCTACAGTCCGCAGGCAAGCGGCGGGGTTCCGCAATAACCCCTTGTCTTGTATGGAGGCCGGAGCAGTGTATCGCTTTGTGTGAAAAAAATGATAAGCAAATGAATCCACCGTTTTGCCCAGTGGCACTTTAACGCAAGCTCGTCCATTGGCGTTAGCAATCGGACGAAATAACGAGAATCGCCACTCGACACAGGGTTCGGTCAGCAATATCGAGCAGCATATGAAGATCGGCTCATCGTAGACTCATCTCTGTCCTAATGCATTAACACGAAATATCCCTCTCGCAATGCATGCAGACACAAGCACCTGGACGAGTTTGTGCTTGGGTCATAATCTGGAAATACTGTCATATGACCTCAAATCAAATGTGTGCACCCCGCGAGATTCGAACCGCAAGCTCCTGAAGCTGTCAGCCATCACGCTTGCCAATTCTACCCACCTACCGATCGACCTCCTGTATTGAGCGGCTACAAACGACAACAAGCATATTCCGCGAGCGTGCAGCGGCAACGTCATTGAGTATCCAGAGATAACGAAACCCGATGAGTCCTGGCTAGCAACAACGGTGGCAACAAATAGAAAGGAACAACATTCGAGCGACGTCCTCGGCCAGCGACTTTCCTCTGCAGACGGCCCAGCCCCCTCCCCCTGAAAATCGGTAACGCCTACGTCCACCTCTTGCTAGGTCTTCCCTTTCCCAAGACGCCTCCCTTTGCGGTGTGACCATCGTCGATGCAGCCTCCAATGGCCTCGTACTGGCCGCATCACCCGTCAATCGGGCCCCCGATGCCCGCTGGCCAGGCGGCTCATCCGCCATTGTGCCGTTGCTCGGTGCCGATCGCCCTCGCCGGCGACGGTCTGGCGCGACCAAGCGCCAGCCCCACAGCGTTGCCGTATCCGGCGCCCAGCCACCCTGGCGTGCTGAGCGGTGCCGGCCGCAAAGGCTGGATGGCCTTCTTTGCCGTCACGTTGGGACTTGCGACAGCGCTGAGCATCGGCGAACAGTATATCATCAGCCTCATCCACGGACCACCACGGGCCTGGGAGGAGTATGAGGCGCATAGTCCGAACGTGGCACCGCCTCGTATGGGCTACCGCGTAGCGTGATTTGGCCGAGCGTCGAGAGGGCAGTTCGTTCGCGGAGATTTCGCAAGGACAATAAACAGCAAAAAATTAGTCAGTCGACCCCCGACAGTCCGGCACTCTAGTCGCGGGTTACCCAGTGAAGTCAATGCATAATTGATTCCCACAAGTTAGCTAAGTTCACTAGCACAAGTTAGAAGCATAAACCGACCGTAAGCATTGTAGGGTAAACTCGGGAGGTGAGTTAAAGACTCGAGGTGTGTAGCCAGATGCGTGCATTCGGTTTTGTCTAACGTTAAGGGTGTATGCCGAAGTTCGGCAGAACTCGGCCATTGGATTCAGCTTGCCATTGATGGAATCTTGTAGTTCTATGAAACTTGCATCGAGATGCGCGTATGCGTGTGATACAGGATTCTTGTAGAAATCGAATTCACAGAGACGATCTGTGCAATGACGTTCTTAGGCCGAGCAACAAAATGTGACACTGCTATAGTCTTGCGCCGTGTTCTTATTATTGAACGGCTTGAATTCAAATTTGCCGGGTAGGGAGACACAACAATTAGCAGGTAGGTGGCGCGAAAGCCACTATCATTCGGCTTTGATTTCAAACCGTTCAATAATAAGGACACGGCGCAATACGATAGCAATGTCACATTTTATGTGTCGGCCTAATGCAGTGAAGAAAATGAATGCCTTGACGTCGGCCTCCTGCTTCCTCCCTTGACGCCTATATATTGGTCATTGCTTATTACCAAGTCATATTGTCTTTCGATTAAGCCTTGCGCATGACCGAGATACTTAGGCTCAGAAACGATTGCCAACCGGCCTAATAGGTAAGTCATGCTACAATTAATGCTTCTGAGTCAGATTTGCTAATTGTGCCTGGCTGTTCCGCCATCGCTCGGTCTTCATTGCCAAATTTACTCCCACATGAGATATGGGCATGTGTCACCGTATGACATGTCACATTGGGACTTCAGCGCGTAGGCAACCGTCTCCGAGTGGCATTATGCGGCAGTGCCGTCGATGACGACAACTCCACAACGCAATGATAAACCTCCTCAGCTTTCCCCAGCCTTTAACGCAGTCGACCTTCCAGCGGCTGTGTACTTCACGCCCTCGCTTGTGTTCCATCTCAATCTCTGCTCCGTTGTGCTGCGTTCCGTCTATTTTCGCTGCTGAGGCCCGGGACGGCGCCAACGAGCGGGAGCCCCGGCAGTAGCGTAGCAGCAGGTCCACAAGCATCGCGGTAGTAGTATATGGTGTAATGCGTTGCGAGTATTTAGTTAAGTGGATTATTCTCGGGTGAGTATACGCGCAGGGTCCGCCTGAGACATTGCCGAAGCACCCCCCTCACCCTCCAAGAAACGCCGAAAAAAAAGCAAGGAGACTGAGGGAACGAAAACGCTATGGACGTTACAACGAGAATACGCCCCGCGCCCGGATCGGACCTGGGGGGCACGGCGCCTCGAGAATGCCACGCGTCCATGCAGCAGCCATCTCGGCCCGGGAGAGATACGCAGTTTGCTTACTTGCCGCGTTCGACGCGAGGGGCCGCTTAGGCGGCATGGCCCACGGGGGCACTGCGCGTTTCATGCGCGCGTGTAGTCAAGCCCCCTCCTCCTCCGGCCCCGAGGGGCGGGCTCGTGATCTTATGGGACGCGCGCGCGCTCTCCCCGAACGCTGCCATTTGAACGTGATGGCCACTTGAGTTAATAGGCATAATATTCGTTGCCACTATAGCCTCCACTTCTGATGGCGGCAGAGCAGCCGCGGTGGAGCTTGTGCATTTCAGAGAGATGGAGAAGGGAAGACAGAGAGAGGAAGAGACTGGGGCGCCGTCGAGACTCTCCGCTCCTGCTTGCCGGCTAGGGCATCCAGGAACGCTTCTCCGGGGGCCCGGAGCGGAAATGCTTCTCATGAGCCGCTTCTGTTCTCCTGCAACGGCTGCTACTACCACTTCTACTACCGAGTGGTGATAGTAGAACTGCCACTACTTGGGTTAGTCCTGCAAGCGTAGGTCCATACGCGAAGATGCTACAACAAGTGGACCTAGCCGTTGTGGCTGCAGGGAATGCACACGTCGGCAGGGAAAGCAGGACGGTGAAACAGGACGACAAGTGAGAGGCGAAGGCATTTACGCGACTCGGCAACTCAATAGTAGCACAAGCAGACACGAGATGGCTGTGGACGCTCGGTGGGCGGCCTCCAATTTCACTCAATCGTTGAGGAGGGAAGCCGCCGCCTCAGAGTCCCGCAAAGCGAACCTGTACGGTTGAAGGGAAAGACAACGATGCGAAGTAAAGGGGGACCGCTTTGTTTTTGTAGCGTTTCGACGTGGTGCGACGCTTTGGCTACGTAATATGATTGCGGTTGAACAGTCACAACAGATGTTTTCTGTTCAGCACAGAGAACAGAGAGAGAACCACGGCGCGTCACGCAGAAAGAGAGCTCGCAGGAGGTCACATATCGGGGGCTTCTGGTCTACACAAGCGCACCTAACGATGTTACCAGTGCCAACAACAGATGAGATAAGGTTCGCGACTACGTCCAATCTGAAGTTCTAACCTTGCAAATCAGGCTTGCAGAGGCACATTTAATTTGCTTCTAGAGGAACAGCTCATAGCTTTCGCCACAGAATTCAACAAACAGATCAGTTTGGTGTGGCTTTCTTTCATCTGACAACGCGCAAATCTCTGGTAAATCTGCTCACAGCACTTCTCAATCTCCGATAGCCTGACGATGGGATACTCGGAGAAGGTCTCTACACGGTGTCTTCGGACACTGGGAAGATTTTGTTTTTCCAGAAACCTAACGTTCTATTTTTCAACCCTTCCAAGTGTGCAAGGCTTCTCTTCCAAGGCTTTTGATTCATCCCGACTACACGAAGTCCAACGGGAGATGCAACGCAATACCTTCTACCCCCTACAGCAAACACCCCTCTGTAACAGGGCCATTTGTGTTTTTTCTTTCATTCCTTTGCATAGATGTTTGAAGAAGATATCACTTCATATTGGAACGCGTTATTCCTCCATTAGGTACACATCAGGAGCCCATTCTATGAAATCTTCTATGCCGCGGCTGCTCCCTGTTTCGAGGCGGTGCTCCACTAGTTAGAGATATAGCTTTGGAATTTCCTACCAGAGGCCTACTACCTTGACCAGTCTCTCATAGTTAAAAGCGCTGGGGGAATCATGTCAGCAGAGTGTAAGCTGTAATAACTAGAACATGTTGACATTATAATCAGTATGGCGCGATGAGGTTTTTAAGGAGACTTTCACTGCCATCTTAACTCTTTAATTGATAACGGAGACAAGGCCAGATTTGAAGCGAGGTCCCACCCAAGACTTGGTGCTTAGTTACAGCGATTCCATTTATCCCCACGGAGACCAGGCTTGATAATGTGTGCGTATAAGTGGAGGCCTTCGTTTGGGTTCACGGCTTGTTGTACCCTATGTCTGTCAATGCGAAATGAAAAAGCAGACAATTACGTCCGGTACCGCCTATTCATGTTGGCCCGAGGCTCTCCTCTGTAGCGCTACGCACCGCCTTTGTGAGTCCTCGGGCGATTCCTTACAAGGGTGATTACCTCCTCGAACACCGCTCGTTCACCGCTCAAAGGGACAATGTGGCCTCGATTTAAGGAACAACCAACACGCATTACATCCCTCGCTCATAAGCTGTCCTCAACCATGAATTGCTGTTCTTGCTGCTGTTACGACCTTTCGCAGTCGGCAATAGTCTGTCTGTTTGCCAGACTGCAAGTTCCCGATCGCCTTCTCCTGGACTACTCGTTTCGCTCCGTGGGCCCTCGGCAGACTCGGACTTACCCGCTAACACCTCAGCGCCTTCTTCGACCTCAGGCTCCCCGGCGTTGCGTTCGTTCGATGGGAGACCGCCCGCCGACGCCTCTCGTGATCCTTCGAATTCATTTCGATCCTGCACCTTGTCCTTCCGCTTCGATCGACATCGCGTGCCAACATCGGGAGAAGCAGCAGCAGGGGATTCTGACGGTCGCCAGTCAGTCAGCTGCTGGCCCTGGTGCCCGACAGCCGATCATCGTCGGTATCGTCACTGCGAATGTCGCTGTTTGCGGGATCAATTATTGGGGCGTGGTTCGTTGGTTAGCCGGGTGGTCTCAAGGATGCACATCCGAACGGTTCGGGACACACATACATGTATGAATACATACATAAACGCGGGGGCACAACACTCACATAAACACAAATACGCATCTGGCAGGCCCACTGTGACTTACGGCCACAGTTGTAGTCGTTAGTCAGTTAGCCGTTGGCCGGCGGCAGACTCACTGGAAAGGGTTCCCCACCGGGTCTGACGGTCCGATGGGGAGCCAGCCCGAAGGGCACAGCACACGGCTTTCGTGCTGCTGATGCTGCGACCTACACGCTACCCGCGCACGTTGTCCCATGCGCGTGTGTTTCTCCGTCCCCTGAAAATAGCCCCCCGAAGGAGCTACGGCTACCTGATGACGACATTGTCGGCCTATATACCGCCCTCGGGTCAGTCCCCCGGTCAGGACTAAGGTTCGCTCACTCACCTCCTTTTGGTAGGACTCACCCCCCTTTCTTCGGCTCGGCTAAGGCTCAGGCAGAAGAAAGCAGAAGAGAAAAACGAGTGTCGATACGAGGGTGCGGATGTGTGCAATACCTCAGGTGGAACAGCAGGAACTGTGTACAGCAGCGAAGGATCTTACGCGAGGCAGAAAGAAAGGGGGTCACGCCATCGCTTTGGGATAACTGGCTGGCCAGTGGTTGGGGCCGAGGGGGACGAGACGGGGATATGAGTGTCAGTGAAGGAGCTCGCAAAGAGGGGCAGCCACGCAAACACTCGGAACAGCAATACGCCGAGTTGGCCATAGGGTCCACCACTTGGCCTGTCCACTCTAGGCCAGTGTACGAGAAGCCGACCTGAGCGGTTCATACATCCGTCTGGTATTTGTGGGTGATGCTGTCTGTTGCTTGGTGGGCTGTGCGTCTATGATAATGATGATTACTCTATATACGAATCGTTCCGTTGACCGATCGAGCACTTGTTCTGCTGTCCACCGATCCTTGCCGAGGACGGCGGCGGCGGCGACAACAACAACAGCTACAACAACAACGCTGGCAGCAGCAACAACAACAACACCAGCAACTGGCAGTTTTCGCATCTCACGCCTGTCGGCGGGGTCAAAGAAGAGGTTGGTCTCGCTGATGGAATCGAGGCGGGCGTGTCGCTGCGTGCAGACGGCGATCTTGACGTGAGTTTGCTCTCTCTCGGTGTGTGTGTAGATACGCAGGGAGCATGCAACAACAGCAGCGGCTGCAGCAAAGCAAGGAGCAATAAGTATAAGGGAGAGGCGAAATAGTCACCCAAGCATCATAACGAGCCCGTTGTTGTCCTGTGGATTTAGTGACTCTTCGCCGTCGATCGCTTGTGTAAATCTATCGTACGTCCGCCTGCTTATGTGCGTATGTGTGTGCTTACAAACGCTGACGTCGTTGTATAGGTCTTTGCGCCATTTTGTGGATAGCCAAAAGGGGGGGGGGGTAGCAGCCAGTTTATACGAAGCCTTTTCGAGACCTGATCAAATGCCCGCAGATGTCGCTTACAGTGAAATTATATACTATATAATCGATGTCATGTAATAATCCTTTATTGATTGACTCGTCCCATCAGAATAATTCGTGCTAGCTAATTAGTGCTTTCCTGACCCTCAGCTGCCTCCCTTCTCTCTCTCTCTCTCTCTCTCTTCAGCAGACCAACTCGTGGTTGGCCCTTCAATTTGCAATATATGTATATGTGTTATTTATAAAAAGGCACTTCTTAAAAATGACACTGAATTCGAATCTTAGGCACAGTGCAAAAATTAACGAATTCGAATCTTAGATACAGTGCTAAATTAACGTTGTTCAGTTTGGATTATTCCATACCTGTGTCGATAGAGTTGCGACTCGTAGCCTTGCTCGTTGATTTGGCTGAGGGGCAAGTGCGATAGCATACATTTGACGATACCGTGTTTTGTGTTTTAGCCTGGCGAACACCAGCAATTTGCTTAGGTTTGCGCGGTTGAGACTGGCAGGCGGTGTAAGCCTTTCGGCAGGTTCGCAAGATAGATGCGATATAAGGGAGACATAGTTGAGTTGACGGTGGGACGCGGTAGTCGTGGTTAACGTGGGCCCTAAAGGGTGGCAGGGGGTTCGCTTCCTTGGATGATTTATTGACGGGCCTATTTTTCCTTCGTTGCTCAATGGCCTAGGCTCAGCGTGGCCGGCACTCCCGGCCGTTAGTTCAGATCGTATATTGCTTGAAGGACTCGCTTGATTACGCTGACTCAGTAGCTGCCCGCTGTGCGCAAGTTATCCAACACAGCGATCATCGGTTTTAATATTTAACAAATAATAGAGATTCATTGTGGTGGGAAGTTCATCGAACTGATTAAATTTAAGGAGAACTTTGCACTTGGACTGGAATATCTGCTGCGAGCCTTCAGGCA
This sequence comes from Stratiolaelaps scimitus, assembly GCA_019614645.1. NCBI lineage: Eukaryota > Metazoa > Arthropoda > Arachnida > Mesostigmata > Laelapidae > Stratiolaelaps > Stratiolaelaps scimitus. The sequence goes on along the minus strand of JABWDB010000033.1, from coordinate 1,133,519 downwards.
ACGAGTTTGTGTTACAGGTAGCTTGACTGCTGGAAGCAGTACCGTGGACGTTTAACGTTGGCTGATGGTCAGCTCGGAAAATTTACTTTTAGTTAGAGTGTGGCCCATGTGGCTAATGACACCCCATGAATTTTTGAACATTTTTTTGGAGGAATTCCTCTGAGCATATATTTCTATTTGTGCGAAATATATTCCAGCTTTCTAGTCCATTGTACTTCTCCACCATTCGTTTGTGATTGCATTCGAGACAATGGGCGCGTCGATACATCTGGTCGTGAGAGCAGCCACGCGCTCAAGAGTTTCCCGGGAACGAGACAACATTTCGTCTGAACTAGCGCAGGATCATTGTCAACAGTTGTTTCTGAGACTGTCAACTCCTGCTCAGCTTCACTCCGAGGGGCGTCAGAGAGAAGACGTTCCCGCGCTCTCATGTTCCATTCTAATTTCAAGTCGGGCAGCAGTAGCAACCGATGACAGCAGGCTAGCGCCAAGACGTCAGGGTCTCACGCATCAAAGACTTCAGTCGAGTTTTCCCTTGAAGCGCCACTTTCACATCGTCGACGCTACGGTCCGGAACCACGCCGGCGCCTTCAGCGGGGTGCGCGCGCGCGCTCAACGAACTCATACGTGTCCCGCGACCCTGGAAGGCTGCCAGAAGAGATCACTTGTGGAGGAGGATTGAAGAGGCGGCCTTCGTCGTCATATCGTCGTCAAAGGGATTACTCAGTTCTGACCGTCAAATCGTCCGAGTCGCTCGATAGCTGTTTCTGACGCGGCGAAGCACCCCCCCCCCCCCCGCCCATAATGACAGCCAGGTGGCTGGGGCGACGGGACAGTTTTAATTAAGCAACCCGACAAAGTGTTGAACGCAACCGGGCGGCCGAGCACACGAGCAGACGCCCTGTGTCTGCCTGTTGCCGCGCGAGTTCGATGGGTGCCGGTGACGCGGCGAAGCGCTTTGAAGAAGTGAACGTCCTCTGCGTCGACCTGCTGCCAACGGACTTCAAGCGGGTGACACCGTCAGCAAGAACGAAGGGGGAAGATATCGGGCGCAGATGGGGAGTTGTTGTGTGGGGTAGAGAAAGCACCCTGCTTCGAGTCGGCGGAAGCCGGGTTTTTCGGCTGTTTGTCCAGCCTCAACCCGTTTCTGTGTGAGCAAAAACGCTCCCTTTTAAAATCGAACGAAAAACGAACATATCAAATTCAAGCTATACCATCTTATACCAACGACATATCGTATTCCACGCGCCAGAAACGAATCACACGAGGAGCGGCGGGAGAAGCAAATGTGTTCCGTAAAGGACTTCCTGGCTTCTGCATACGCCCTCTTCCCTGTTCCCGTCTATTGTGGAGTGGACAGCGCTCCTGTGAGTTTCGTATCCCTGTGCTCGATTGGCGTCGTCATCTTGCAGGCATGCACTCTCAATCAAGCCACCATCGCCGTCGTTGGACCGGCCCCCGGTAATGTGTATACGTTGTAATGATTCTTATTATTCGAGCCTACATAATTCGGTACCGTTCGCGCTGACATGACAAGACGGCAATAACAGACAACAACGCCCGGGTGCCGGTGCAGTTAGTGGCGTTGTAGCTCCTGTGCAGGTCTACATGCGTGTACATACGAGGAACTTTCCCGAGGTTATCTGAGCGAGATGCATCCATCCGTTGGCATGACTTGCTTGAGACGATTGTTGAAAAATCGATTGTTGCCAAATGGGCGACTTTGTAACGAGAACTTTTTTTTGGGTTGCGAAAGTTTTTTCCACCCGGGCCTCTTTCCCTCCGATCACGCGTTACACGACCATTTTGTTTGTTTTGGCAGAACTATTGCACGTTGAATCTGCGATATATTTTTGTTACAAAAGCCAAGTTAGCCCGATTGCGGGGGGGGCCGCTCTCTATCAGAAGGCTCTCGCGGCCGACTGCTGTATACCAAGCAGTGGATAAACGTATTGCTCCGAGCCTCGGGTTGCCAACCGCACTCCTCGTTGCCACAACAGCGTTTCCGATGATCTCCGATTGGCCGCCGACAAGTGTGGGCCCCCACACCGAGCGTATTAACACATCTGTCATTTCATGTCCGACCTCGCAACAGGTGATTTATGACGTAATCGGACTGTTGTAATGAGGCGGCCCTGCGCGCTGATCTTGTCCCTCGAAGTCGTGTTTGTGCAACGCGTCTGACCGGCAGCCGACGTTGATTGACGAGGCCTCACACCTCAATGGTTGGACACATTGTAACAACTGCAGACGTGCAGTGCCGTTCAGTGGACGCAAGAAAAAGCTCAAATAGTACGTGGGAAGCATGTAAGATTGCGCAAAATGTTACATCATGTTATTGTATATGGCTCTGAAGGGATACCATGGGAGATACTTGAGGAGAAAGTTCGGTTTGAGCCCCGGTTGGAGCAAATTTTGACTTTCGCGGTAAGCCCGCAGGGGGGCAGCCATCGCTCGAGCGTGTTCAATACCTATATGCGTGCTGCATTTCGCCGACGTAATAGCATGAATAACGTGAACAGCGTATCGCCGTATGTGTAGTGACATTTGAGGTATATCTCTTATTGAAACATATGAAGAATGATACAATGTTCAACCTGCTGCTGTGCTATGAGTGCTATGAAGGCACCGACCCAACTGCCCAAGCAACACTTCGCACCTCAGAGATTCTACTTCACGTGATCGGAGGGTCGTGTAGTCGATCTAACGCGTTCGCTTGAGTCGCGGATTCGTACATCCTGAATCTTTGTATAATATAATCCCATATGCTAGTGACTCATTGGCTGTTACCGCTTCTGTTGCGACAGCATCAGAAGCTGCTCGACTCGCCTATGTCAATGTGGCAGTGTCAGAAAGTTTCGGAGCCATGAGCTCCCCCAAAGGCCTCCAGAGCGAGCAACAACAAATCGAAGCCCGGAGCGGCGAATATTCCTTGCCCCGCCGGAAAACAAAGGAAATGCGAATGATGCTGCTGCGGCTGTTGGGTATTGCACACACACACACACCGAGATCTGAACGAAGGGCGCGACTCCCATGAGCGTCGACACCAGCCGAGCGAGCTTCCCAGCCACGCTGCATTGCAACGGGGGACATCCCATGTGGCCGGCCGACTTGGGGGTCGGCAGGTCGAGTGTTCGATTTGGCCATACCGGAAATTGCGCCTTAATTAGCTATTCGTCTCGGCATAGGCCGTCTCTTGAAGGGTGGCTGGCTGGCTGGCTGGCAATAATAGTAATGGTAATAACAATAACAACAATAGAAAGGGCGAGGTTGGAGGGGAACTCAGGATCAGGCCGACGAGAAAGAAGAAAACGGGCACATCATAATTAACACGCACAGGAGGAACCTGCCGGGTGGAAGTACGCGGCGAAGGCAACGTCGATCGAACAAATGGCCTAAACTGAAGTCGCCTTGTCTGGGACCGTGCGCTCGGGGCCTTTTGCTGGTTCGGGCAATTGCAACACTGACTCATGGTTATCACCGATCGAGACATCGTGGCCTGTCGGAACAATGAAAGAACACTGTGGGCCAAATCGTAACCTGCTTTGGTCGGCTGCCCTCGAGATTTGCGGGTGGAGGCGTATTCAAGGGTATACGATCGCCTGGCCGGAGGCAGAGGAAGTCAGCTCGGGGTCAGCTGAGAATCGGCTAAGAGGAAGGAACGGAAAGCCTACGCGACTCGGTACGGAGCCAGCGTCGGAGAGCTACCGACAATCAAGCCAGACGGGAGATGAACAGCCCCGTTGAAAGTCAAACTATACAAGGGGTGATTGCGGTTGAGGTCGACCGCATTATCAGTTATAGATACAGACTACATTACACTCGGGTACGCATTCATCAAAACTCATCGATGAATCCGTGACTGGCTGGCGGCCGATGCCCGAGATGCTATATGGCCGTCAGACCCCCAGTCACTGTTAACACTGTTCAATTGTCAATCAATGCCCTTCTATAGTACATTCGTTACATTTGGGATTCTGGTCTATCCCTTTTCTGTCTAGCTATTATTTTGTCGTCTCTGTTCAGCCGACACTGGCTTTGGTCCCTAGCGAAGTGTCTTCTACTGGGCCCGCCAGAAGAACTTGAACGATCTCGCTCGACGCCGGCGCCATATGCTGCGTGCGATGGTGGTGCGATGTTGGACGTCGTACTCCTCGGGACCATGTCGCTGTCGACGGCCTGGGACAATGGACTGCCGTGGCGGTCGGTCGCTTGAGCAAGGTTGGCTTGATTAATTATTGATGCCCGATGGCTACCTAGCTAGCCATCGGTCGAACAGGAGTGAGTCCCGCAAGGAGAGTGCGTGGCCCCAAGCAAACGGGGCCCAGCAAACGCCCCTACCCACCTGTCCCCCCCCGGACCGAAGTTCACTGGCACGGCGTGCACGGTGCCGACTGGACTCGACGTTGTGCCGTTGCCGGCCGAGTCGCAAAATCCCTTCCGCTGCGGCGGCTGGCGAAGCAGCATCGCCGGCGTTCTGGGGTGGAGTTCTGCCTAGGCGGCTACCTAGCTCTATACCACGCGGGCTCGGGCCTTGACTCCCAGGGGTGGCTTCGGGGTGCCGTCAGGACGTTAGACGTATAGTGCGACCCCGCAATACGGGCTGTGTCCGTGTAACCGGCGGACAGCCTGACGCTGGCGGACCCGGCTGGGCTCCGGCTCGCGATCTATTATTGGCTGAAGGCTCATCAAATAGAGCAGTTTTTAGACAGCAAGCTGACGACAAGACTAGGTAGCCAACAGCAACAACAGCAACAACAATAACAACAGGAACAACAACAACAGCAGCAGCAGCAGTTACAACAACAGGAGCGAGATCAGGCCGACTAGCAAGCAGGACGCTTCTCCAAGCGGCCGCGTCGACAGCGGTAGCAGTAACAAACGGGACGATCAGTAACTATCCCACAACTGGCGGAATACCAACTAGGACTATGTCTAACAGCCAACGAACGCTGTGCTACAACATTGATAGTGCTCGAACTAGCTATTTATCTAATGGAAGATCTGAGGGGGGAAGCGGGGGTGTCAGAGGATAGTATCGACTGAGGCTCGCTCTGTAGGATCGACCAGATCCGCCAGAAGAGTAAAGACTGCCCGCAGCGGGCTTACAGCGGGCGCGTGACGGAATGGGCAACCGTTGTGGATAGTATTATCTATTATATGTAGATGTCATTATTTGTTCGTACAGTAACATTGTAGTACTGTAGAACTCAGCTGGGAGTCGGTGAGTGATCTTGCTATATATATATATATATATATATACTCTACTTAAACAGGATGATTTGGCATCGGCGGCAGGCGAAGGATAACTCGTAAATGAATGTCCTGATCAAGGTACGAGTTTACGGTGACGACTCAATAAAGTCATACGTTATACTTGAATATAGATACTACTACTATTATACTATTGAGATTTAGATGCTGCCCGATCGCTGTCTGACATGGGGCAACCAAGTGAAGCACGCCAGAGTGTTACACGGGTGCTATAATATCATTTCCAGAAAGAAGATCTATAATTCTTTACAAGATTTACAGATAGACGTGAATCATTGGTTGCGTTCTTACAATGAGACCAGACAATGCTGCTTAATATAGCAACCCTCTCACTTCGAGGGCAACATTGAGATACAAAGTCACAGTTTTATCCGTACACGATCGTAAATGATCCACAGGCCTATGTTTCAATGGGGTAGAAAATCGCCGTAATCCCGTTTCATGTGATTCACGTTCTGAGGCCGCGCAGGTCAGTGCCGGTCGACCTCGGCGGGTTCTCTCGTATATACATCGGAAGATACAGCCTTAAATAGACGCCGGGATCTGCCCAAAGTTGGTTATTTGCACGATTCAAACACCCATTGATTGAACATTGATAGAACGCACACAGGACAATTGACCATTCATTGACCACGTCTGGTGCAGAGGCGACGCCAAGATCTCGACTCGAATGCGCTATGCTATTGGAAAGCTCACATGGGTTTTGATAAATGTCTCATATGCATGCGTCTCTCACGTAATCCTTAGTAGATGCCTTACATATTGTACACGTATCCGAATATCTCACACGAGCTGTTAGCGAGCTGATTCGCTGTCAACTCCCCCGGATATAGTTTTGATGACACACCAAACTCCACGAAACGAAATCAGCCGAGCGGTCTACGATCATCTCGCGAAGCTCCCAGGAACCTTGCCAGTGCTCCGCACACTCGTAACGGACAGACGGACGGGTGCAGTCGATCCTACCGACTGGCCCGATCCTGTCGGTGTCCGAGAAAGTAGAGAAAGTTGATATGTGGAGAAATTGAATCCAGTTCCCCGCTGAACGCGATCACCTCAGCGATAATCACGTGCGTTATCCCAGCTAGACAAGTTGCTGCAGAAGTTAGCACAGTCCCGGTGAGTCCCACTTATCACTGGCGCTGGTCGCCGACCCGGCATCGACTGCTAATCAGAGTTGTATGGGGGTACGGGGGGGGGTAGCCGTTCCAAGGGGAGACAGGCGTTGGCCACCACCGCCGCCGCCGCTGTCGACGACGAGATGCGGAGACATCACGTGCAGTTGTACGGGTCCTATTCGTGTTACTACCGACTACCGGCTACCGCCTACCGACTACTGCCTACCGACTACTGACTACTTGCGCCACAGCTGGCATGCCATGCCGCGATGGTGACAGTGGCGGCGGCGGCGACCGATGCTGTTCGGTTGGGGCACTGGCTGGTGATGAAGCTTGGTCCGTCGCGGCTGCATCCACCCCACGGCTGGCCAGTTCCCCGCCGAGTTGCAGCCAGGCTGCCGCAGGCGGGCTGCTGCATTCGCGGGCGCGATTTCGCCGCCGCCGACTTCTGGCCTCCGACGGAGGAAGAGTCCTCATGAGGAAATGGGGTTTCCGCAACACGAGTAGTGTTAGTAGTGATGGCGGTAGCAGCGGTCGTTCGAATCGAAGCCGAACTGCGTTGATTAGCAGCCAGAGAGGTAATGGCCGAGGGGGGTGCGCAGGCCGGTCGGCGCTCGCGTGGCGGGCAAATGCCAACCGGCAGCGAATGAAGTTGTGGAGCTAGCAGTGTCGCACGAAGGACCCCCCCCCGCGACGAAGGGTGGGTCGAGGCAGGCGTCGCGAGGCCGAACTCTCTGCGGGTCTACAGCTACCAGCCCACAGTGTACATCGCCGTGTAAAGATGAAATGCCAACGGCGACGGCGAGATTTGCCCGTCGACGCGTAGCGGTTGACAAAATCGACGCACCTATAAATTTGATTGAACCAGCCGGCAGTTTACGTTGCGAGAGTGATACGGCTTGCGGTGGAGGAAGATCAGTAGAACCATTAGTAGATTAGACAGAGAAGCCCCTGGCTACGTTGTGGGAGAGATCGGCCGAACGGCCGGATCATCGCGTAAAAGTATCATACATATGGGGTTGCGCGAATGCGGCCGATGCGGCTGGGAACTGTAGCGGTCAATTTGAACGATGCCCGCATCTGCGTTTGGTGGAGCATTTTTGTAGATTTCATGACGAGAATGCTATATTTGGAGTGGCATACATGTTGCTATGATGCTATATGCTTGTGGCGAATACAGAATATAGAATTGCAGCTAGCAGTTTTGATGGAACACTGCGAACCGTGCTGGAATAAAGATAGACCGAGAAAATTGCGGCCCAATATAGTTGAGAGTGGGATGTTGGATCCAGGAGATAATAGTCGAATATGATGTTGACATTTCGCCGGAGGGGATGTAGCTCAGTGGTAGAGCGTTCGCTTCGCATGTGAAAGGCCCCGGGTTCAATCCCCGGCATCTCCAGTTTTGATGCACCACGTATTCTTTTAAAAGCATGAATTATTTACTATTAAAATGAAATCAAATCCGCATGAAAATCAAATCAAAACCAATCAAAACCCAAATCTGCATTAAAATCAAATCAAATCTGCAATAAAAACCGCATTGGCTTCTTAAGAAAGCGCCTCCCTTATGCAAGCCCTTGCATAAATATGACACGACAACAGCGAGAGGCCCTACCTTTTCCGGCAGTTTTGGTCAAAAATATCATTTCTACAAAGATAGATGTTTAAATCTCTCCTGTAGAATTCACCTTGTGAATTTGTGTCGTTAGGGCATCTATTATTTTAATTAAAATTATAATAATTATAATAATAATAATGTGGCCGCCATATGTTTCATGATTTCAATATCGCTCACGGTCATCGCCCACCTTCTGCTGTGTGATCCACATCAACAATAGGCAACACGTATGACAGAAATTTATAGACGAAATTGTAATTAGAGCACTTCCAAAGGCTCAAGGTACAAATACAATTTATTATAATTACAATTGTAATTACAATTTATTAATTGTAATTACATATATATTGCATTTATTCAAACATACAGTAGGTCGGAATTTCTAGGGATTTTGGGGGTGGGGGGCGGTGAGGACGACAATGTCCCGAGAAAGGCGATGGCATCGCCTTAATTGTAATTAATTACGAATAATTTCGATCTAGCTTCAAGGTCCAATCTATTCGGCGACAGCATCAAACGAATTTCAAACCCTGCCCCCAAGTTGAACGACAATACTCCAATATAGAGCAATAACATAGATACATGCTGTTGCTTTCTTCTTCAACTGTTCAGACGGAAGCCAGCAACCTGCACGATATATCGCCGTCCGACCCAGTGGCAGACCGCTGAACAAACACGTATCTTGAATACTTTGTCTGGTGTTATTTTTATAAAGTATTATTCAGCCATGTGTAATATGCCCGCATAACGGCATCGTCCCTGTCCTTCTCGAGAGGAGACCTCAGATCGTCGAGTGGCGGCGGCGGCGGATCGTTGCGCCGCGCGCGCCTCCAGGGTGATCCCTGCCAACGGCGTCAGCGACGCTATCGCGGGCGACGTCGCAGCGTCATTGTCCCGCTGTGAGGCTTAAGCTACTCCACGCAACGGCGTTGCGTTGAAATGCCCAACTGCTGTGCCTCCCCGCAGGCCCCACAGGCCTGCGGCAGGCCCGAACGCGTGGCTGCTGCTCGAAGCGGCGTTGACCCCAGCCCCACGCTCTGTGCGCACTGAATTTAATACACGTGCTTGCTTGCTTGCTGGCAGGCTCGCAGGCCTGCTTGGCCTGAATGTGGGTAATATTAGCTAGGGCATTCGGAAGCTGGCAAGGAGACAAGACAGCAGGACAAGCAGGCCCGGGGGGGGGCGGGGGTCAATGACCACTAATACGCGACACCTCACCGACACGCGGGCTCGCATTGCTCCTGGGTGGGTGTTCAGCCCCCATACAGACACTCGCCTCGAGAGGCCCCGAGAGCTGCGTTCCCCTCTGGGTACTGTCGGGGTACTATCGCACGGGAACGGCCAAGGAAGAACAAGAGCCGAGTGGCCGACCTATGTAACATTATGACGTGTGGCTCCAGAGGCTGGATGTAGATGGATACGCTGGGGTTGCCGCTGCTGTCACGAGAAATCGATGCATTCCGCCTTACGATCGGCCAGACGGCGTTCTCCCAAGTGGCTGCTCAACGGCCCCCGAACAACTGATAGGGACAGGAACAAAGCGCACGGCTCCCCGTAGATCCGTGGCTGTGTTTTCTCCGCTCAGCGACTGGACGCCGCGTGGGGAAACTGTGTGACGCCTGATAGTGCGCGGTGCGCTGTCTACAATGAGCCTACGACTCTGCCAGGACTCGTGCTGGAACAAATTCGCGAACTCCCGCTGAAAAAGTGTCGTCGTTGCCTTTGAAACAGTTGCAAATACGCCTCGCTATAAGATGCGGGGGTGGGGGGGGGGGGTAGGGTGAAGATAATCCCGAATTTCCTTTTGGTTTGCTGCCATACGAAGCTAGTGGCGCTTGCTGATGGCAAAGGTTTACGAAGGTTTCTATTGGCTTATTAAAGATACTGGAATATTCACAATGCTGAAGTTCTTTGCAGATACGTCTCGCCATGGGTCGCGGGACGGCTCGAGCGGGCAGAATATTTGCTCTGCATGTGACAGGGTCCGGATATTCGTCTACCACCATTTGTTCTTGGTTTGCTTGGTCCAGCATCATAAATCCATATACGTGTGTGTGTGTGTGTGTGTGCTAAACCAAATAAAGAACAATAAATATAGGGTAGGACGTCTAAGCAGCGACTATTTTTCGTTGATCCAAATGGTTGCAAATGTGCGCGCGTATTTCGAAAGAATCTCCCATTGCTCATGGTCTTTTCATAGCGAAAAACGACGAAACGCACCGAAAAACGCGGTCCCCGCCATCGAAGACCTGGTCCCGTCCCCCTGTCCGGGACTGTACGGGCCTGCACCAGCAGTCCACACAGGGTTCGGGCCCAATGTCTCATCCTATTGCCAGTCCACCGACGACCGGATAACGACACCCGGCGATACGGTACATAGCCGATACGGGACATCGGGGGGCTAATTCTGCCGCTGTGCCGCGCTGCCGTGTGTTGACCCGTGGCGCATCTTAAGCTGTCCGCGATTGCTTTGCCAGCCGCCTCTTTGCTCCTCTGCTGTTCGAGCCTCGCCGCACCCCCGGTTCAGCTCGGGGGTGAGGGGAGGCCTTCGGTGGTGACCTTCCGAGCCGTATAATATCAATCAATATCCGCCCAGCGTATCCATCGATTGTTCCCTGATTATCTCCCCCTGGCTTACCCCTCCTCTCTGGCCCCCGTGACGACCCGTCCCAGCTTCGCTGTGCGCTGAGCGTTCGGCCGCCAAGATCGACGTATAGGGGTCAGAGTATAGGGAGTGCAGGAGCCACACACACACACACAGACACACGATCGTAATGACAGATATCACGAATACGCAATACGCCGGCCGGAGACACGAGCTCCGACGACAAGATACGGCGAGTTGGGAACAACATCGTTGGTGGACGCCATTAGAATATAATGTATCGCCGAATATCGCCGTCGGGGAGGCCCCTCGTACGCTCTTCGGTGGGAGGCGTTCCGCCTTTGTGTTGCTCCGAAGAGAAGAATCGGCCTGTTTAGGACCGATGAGGAAGGGATCAATGCTGATGATGACGCTGAAACAGCGATCGACAGCGAAGCACCCGTACTGTCGGTGGCTTTTTTCGGCTACGGCCAACCGCAAAGAAATACGAAGTGAAGCCCTCCTCCCCATCGGGGAGGACCCACGATCCGGTTTGACGCATAAGACATAGACATCTATACGATGATTCACGGTGTGGAGCCAAACGCTGCGTGTGTGTGCGTGTGGCTGTGGAAATGGGGTATCGGTCAGCCTATTCATATTTTCCCACGCAGACCCGCCCGCGAAGGAGTCGACATGGGGGACAGTTTTCGAAGGATGCAGGACGGCAGAAGATCGCAGCAAGGACACGATAATTAGATTGCTACCACGGAGGAGAACGAGGCGAAGGACGAGAAGGGGATGGTCAAGGATGACGAAGTGTATAGTGATATACGCTTACATATATACGGACTATACGGACCCCTGCTAGCCCGGTCCTCCTACGCGGAGCATCGATGTGCTAAATATATATTATTGCCGTGATCGCTAGCGGGTATCATGCGGCTATAGAGGCCGAATGCCTTGACGTTGTTCGCAGTCGGCAACGTCAAATACGTCACGACGACGCGTAACAGCGAGACGTAATCGTCACTTGAATGACGTCGAAGACCGGTTATGGACGATCTAGCCAGAAGACGAAGGCAATGATTGGGTCCACTTCTCACACCTCGTCATCATTGGGACCCTGTTCTTTTAGGTTGATTTGTTCATAATGTTCTACTTTGGCTAATGCTGCCGTTAAGAGATGGAAGAGGTAGCAAGGCCAACTAGTTCCGTATTGCAGCCGTCGTCCTGCAGAACAACTCATTGTATTATCCGAAACACCGTATAATCACCTATTGGAATGCATATAACATGGTACACTTCGACACACCAGCGTCTCGTATTGTTAACGACCCAATTTCAATCAAGGCCAGTCAATATGCATGTGTGTGCTGATATTTGAGAATAATCAATAGAAAAATTTCGACCTCCCCGGAACAGTTGTATTTCGAAATCTTCATTTCGATTTTGCGATCGCTGGCGCGCTAGCATCGTATAACCTATACAACGCCGCAGCAGAGTATAGAAGAACAAAAACGCCTTGACAATAGGCCCGACAGGACAACGCAGAGTTTCCAGTCTCCGCTACTACAGTAGCGGTTTTATCAGTCGCAATAGATAGAGGGATCGAGCTACAACTCAATGCCGAGATGTCCCACATGTATGATCACTCCGCGAATTATTAACACCAAACGAGATTTTCTATTTTGTGTGGGTCCCCCCGGACCCCCTCCCCCGCCCCCCGGTTGCCTCGGATTTCACTGGCAGCGCTGCAGCTTGATTGGGAATCTGGCGCAAGAGGTGGCTGTGACTGCTGTAACAAGCGTAGAGGCACGAGATGGACATTGTCCTTTATCGGGCGCGTCCGAGACGCAGTGACGTTTAGCAGACTAGCTCTCCCACCACTCTAAGCCTCGTATAGAAAGACGATGGTTGTCATTACAGTTCGCAAACACTCGTGATGCAAATTGATTACATGTATTATATGCAGAATTTGAAGGACACCGCGTGAAATTGGCAAATTGAGCCAGGCGCCTATTAAATGCTGTTCCCTGTTCCCTATCTACCCACCTCGACTCGGCAGAACAACCCGAAGACCTCTTTTCCTCGTCTTGCATAGCGCCCCGCACAGAGTTCAGTTAACGATTTCACGAATACAGCAAATCCGTATCTGTTTGAAATATTGACTAAAGCCCGTTGATAGGATCCGCTGCGGTCGACCCGAGGTCCACGGGCCAACAAACCTGTACAGATATGAACATCGTTCTTTGTCCGCGGGGCGCATTTCTGCCCGGCGCGCGCGCGCGCGCGATGTAATCAACGTTGGCGTCAAGGGGGAACTGTGTGTACGCTGGTTCCCCGCACGGGAGAAGCGGAAACGACCAACCATATATCTGGCCCGCGATCGTCAATGAAAGTCGGGAAATCACAGACAGGAGGTCAAACGGCGAGAATCTGATAATCGAATAAACGACAAAAAGGCACCCCGAGAAAACCTCTAGCCGAGCCAACCGAGCGAAATAGTGAGCTGTTGCATCATTTATGCTCGATGATGTTACGTCCTTTATAGTAAATCTTTAATGATATGTTGTCGAATTTGATTTCTTTCCTTGCACCCATACCTGCGTACACGAGAGTCGAACTCTGACGGCGGAGTGCGACATAACGCTGACGTCAATCATTCGAATATATATAGGCGCTTTTCTGCATCTTTCAGCGCCAGCATTTGAATATTGTATCGTACACCGGCGTGGCACAGCCGACACATCGAAGTCCTTTGGTATGAGACCCATACTCGAAGCAGGGACACGCATGACCGTCACATCGGCGCCTACACACCCACATGCACGCAATGTTCGTGTAGGTCAATCGCGGCATCGCACAGTCCCCGCTTGATGGGTCTGATACCCTTTTGGCGGGCCGGGGTGGGAGCCTGCGCGGTTTTCCGTTCCGGTCATCATTGAAGCGAGAGACGCGATGACATCGCAATCATAGCGGCATTCATTTACTCCGGAACGACCTCCCCCGACGGAGGATCAACCGACCCCCGTGTGCTGTGCACCGGTTGCCCCCCACCACCACCGCCAGCGAGGACTCGCTAGACTGTGTGATTCAATCTGAAATCTCAGCTGGCAGATGACAGACTAAATCATCGGGGCACGATGGTCGCGACCAGCCCGCTGCGACTGCAACCTGCTCCGGAGCCCGCATTCGTAGCTTGATAGACACCGGGTAGATCTTGGCTCGCTCAGAGACTGTGGCTGGCAGCCGGCCGGCCGAGACGAGACGATGTAGCCTCCGGATGTTTCGGTAGCACATAGAAACCTTTACGTATGACAGACGGATGAGGAAGAGTGTATCGACGAACCGGCAACTGACCTACACCAGAAACTATCGGAGGGTTATGGTCGCCGATAGAAGCATTACGTATGCAGTGCATGCAGGTACGTCTAATCGATGTTGTTGTGATTTCGACGATGACCTTATGTGATTTGATTGATTGAATCATAGCTCCTCAATAACATCCCTCAGACGACTATATCAGTACCTCAGGTGTCGTGCTCCTTCGCTTGGCTTTTTTGGACGATGGCCAAACGGAGTTTTCTGTCTGTTGAGGAGGAGGCGTCAAACAGCTCAGCTACATCTGATATCAAACGACGCCAGCTCATAGCCAATCTCCCGACGCTCTCGCTCGCTGCTTAGACGGCGTTGTGACCCCCTTTATTTTTCTCTGAGTTCATTGTTGAAACGTTTACGACCGGAAACGACGGACGGCGTAGCTTTTTCCGGCAGAGCGGATGACCTCGTCCACCTCCAGCAGGTTCAATCGAGAGGCGTCGAGAGGCCAACCTCAAAAGGCAACGAGACAGCGACAATGAGATCGGTTGCTGCAATGATTTGCAGCAGTCGTATACTCGAGACATCGAGAAGAGTGGGGGCGCGGGGGGGGCTTTTAGCCAGTGGCGTCTACATGTACCACGGGCGAACACATCTGATGCTTTTGGGCTGACCCTCAGCCAACATTCGGCGTCCACTATATTTTGCTATTTGCATTGCGTGGCAATACAGACAACCACCTAAATGAAAATGTGCAACGGTAGAAGCCTAACCCGTGCACCCACGTCCGCCTACGCAGGCTGCAAGACGCCCATGAATGGCCCAAGCTATCGGGCTCGACGACTCGAACATACCTGAACGACGCAAATTCGAGACGTAACATCGCAGGCTTAATGTTCCGTGTTGAATCGAGCGTGGTTTAGTTATACTATTGCATGAGATATCATTGCACTTAATAGAGCGAGGAGAAAACGTCTAAGTTTCACTAATACGGACCGTTTGCTGTCATTGAACAACCAGTTGCTTTCTTCTTTGTTAAATCGTCTCTATCTGCACACGTTGTCCTTTCAGTGTCTATACATAATTTATCGATAGACTGTAGCACGTGATTTTATATTACGATATACCCCCAGAATATCAGGAACTATCAGGAATAAGAACTCACAGAATATCAGGCTGTGCAGCTCGGTGCAGGAGCTGACCTCCAACTGGCTTACCCTAAACCGTATCGATATGATATGCTGCCGGTAAATGGACAGTGTTACCGTCCACCGAGTGCACCCTTCGGAGTCGACACAAAGGAACGTCTAAAAAAGTCCAACCCACAAACTCACCTGGTGACTCCCCTTCTGAACTGGACCTCCTCACACTAGTTCACCAAATTTCGGCTGAACGATAACACGCAAGGACTGCGATTCTCTCTCTCTCTCTGTCTCTCTGGCGTGAATCTTAGCTTGCTTCGCATCACCACCACTATGTAACCGAACTCAATGTGATCTAGCCACTCTGACTCTGAATGCCCGTAATGGCGATATCAACCGTACGCGAGCATCTTTATAGTTACGGATGGCCACGCCTGCCAAAGCAGTCCAGCGCCCCAGGCCAACGCAGAGCGGCCGAGCGAGGCTGACACACGGATCATTGGCGGGTACAGACAGCAAAGGGTATGTGGTGCGCGGCAAGCTGGCTGTAGCACGACCGCTATCCTTCAACCGAGAGACGAGCAACGCCTGGGAGCATTTTACGCCCGCTCTCCCCCTCGCTGCGTCATTCAGATGAACGATCGGGCTCTGCTGGAAGAAATTGCACTCGTAACTCAGACGTTCCGCGATCAGCTGTCCCAGGATTTACGTGTAATGATCGACGGTGTGTGAGCATATCCTCATGGCAACATCTCCCTTTTTAGAAAACAATTTAAAACTATGGACGAGACAAAATATTAGATGCATATACTTCAAAGAGAAAAATGCAATTATTGCTCATATACGATTTTTGTGTAATTAGCATGATGTTAGCATGATAGTATCCAAATACGTATAACAGTATTAGGTTATGATTGGAGAGTTGAACTTCAAAGGCTTCGATGTAGGTGTTTCTTTTTAAAGGACGAGCACAAAGGAAGCATCGCTACCGTGTACTCGACTCGTGTTCAAGGCTAGTACGGAGCGCGGGAACGAGGCGTTTCAGGGAATTGAAATTGAAAATTTCCAAAAGATGAAAAGCGTCCATTCAGTAAATGCTCATGAACTTGGATATTTGCGTATACATATATGCATTCTATATTGCTATTTGTATATTTCGCGCGTATAGTTTTTTGGTATTTTAAATATCAGTATTGAGTTTTGTTCCAATATCTCAATTTGTGGAAAGTGCACCCTTTGACAGAAAGCTAACGGTAGTTTTTTTTTTACCTTTAATCAGGAAAGATTTTCCTACATTGGAAAATGTATAACTAGTAGTCTTATATTTAAACAAAGTATTAATATACAATGATTAGTGATTGATTGAATACGGAACTGGACATTAGTTTAAATTATATTACCGAATAGAGAGCGCACCACTAAATCGAATTCATGCATTTTCCGGTAAAAAAAAAATCCAATGCTAAAGTTCTCAAGGGAACTCACAAAGAACAATTCGTTCATCTCAAACCGCTGTACCGAAGAGATATCATATCGTTTCTTTATACAACCTATCCCGACCAGCATCATCAGCAACAACAATGGCCCATCGAGTACCGCAGCACCCTTGTGCATGGTCGCTAGGTTTCTTGAGGCATGTCAGTTTTCGCCTGACGTTGTGAGCGTATGCAGACTCTGCATGTTTACGAACGTTTGTTGGCTCTGACTTTGAGAGCAAAACCTAATGGCAATCGGCCGCTTGTGCCTGGGTGGACAGAGCCATGCCTCTATTTCATTGTTCCCCAATGATCCTCCTCCTCCTTCATCTATTTATCCTGGTGTCTATTTCCTAGAGGAAGCGCAATAATTTAGAACTAGGTTTCCTAGAATAGTTATCGGAGTTGTTGGGGTCCTCCGGACACAAGCTAACGACACACAGTGCGACTTAGGACACAGCTCGCACGGAAGGAACTACTCGCACCGAAGTTACCGTCGCAGTGCGCCCCGCCGCAACGGCAGCCGCTGCTTTTCCCTCTTCATGTTCATCGGCATCGCCACCAGCGACGACTGGAGTATAAGCAACAGGACAACAGGCCACGGGGACGCTACTGCATGCAGGCCCCGACGGTAAAACGCACACGCTGCGCCGAGACTCAACCTGTGAAGGGAGCGAAGACGGACGAGGCGCAAGGACAGGCCCTCGGGTGTTCAGCCAAAGTGGGTCTAGTCGCGAGGAGGAGCAGCAACGAGAAGGGCGGCGGCCACCACCCTTGCTGCTACGGCGGCAGTGGCGAGAAAGGCTGAAGCACTAGAAAAAAAGATTAATTTCGAGACTTGGCTTCCCTACGCGCGTACGGCCCGCGCTTGCTGCCAGCGTTAGGAACTCTGTCGCTGTTCGCACAACAGAGTCTCGCTACTACATCGCGGCTTACGGCTTGTGCCCAGAGAAGACGCCGGCTTGGGGGAGAGACACTTGCCTGTCCCAGTCGACTGCGTACCCGGCAACGGTCTTTGCGTTGCTTCGTTTGCAGGAGACAGCGGACAGATCGCGGGAGTAGCGACAGTCTGTAGTCTTTTCAGCTGTTGTCTAGTGAAGAGACTACAGACTGTCGTAGTCGACGCCTAAAGAATGGAGCGGCGCCTTCAAGCTGATGTGAGGAGGGTAGCCGCGACGTGGGAGAGTCACGGTAGGGGGTGATCGCGGTAGGGGCTGGTCGCGGTAGTTGGTAGTCGCGGGGGGCGGGGGGGGGGGTGGTGGTGGGGCGTGGGGAAAAGACGGAAAGGAACAGAAACGGCGACTGCCGGTAGCTCCGCAGAAGGAGGGAGCACGGAGGGGGGCTGGCTCGCGAGAGGAAGTGACGTTTAGTGGCGCACGCGCGCGCGCGCGTGTTGGGTGGTGTAGGCCGTCCGCAGGAGTCGGGAATATTGGGAGGCTGCGGCTATGGCTGGCCACGGGGAAGAGAAAGACCCGCCGCAAGATGGATGAACAAACTGCCGGCGCGCTCACGGTGTGCGATGGCAGTAGCTGGTGTCGCGACGGTGGTGGCGGTGGCCCTCTTGCGGGTAGGTCGGTCGCTGGCTGTTCGAGGGAAGATGGGGCTTGAATGCGCGCTGCTTGAATGTGGGTGGGTGTCTTTGTGTGGGGGCGTGTGTGTGTGCGTTCGTGGAGATGTGTTTCAACTACGGGTACTGTGGACGAACGCAGGAGACGCAGGGAAGTGGGGGAGAGAGAGAAAAGGAGGAGTGAAAGCAGAAACGAAAATAATCCACCCAGGCCTCGAACTCTACTGCCGTGAGCGGCTCATGTACATAACATGCACATAAACGAGCAGTCTCCATCCACTGGGATTCATTTTGTGCACTGCTGTACATTCGAGTGTGAATGCATTTCTGAATGTGCAATGTATATATATATATATATATATAGATATATATGTATATACTAGCAGGACCCAATACCGTGGGCCATAGGGCCTCTCGATGCAGCATGAGTGTGATGTGTCTTCCAACTCCGTTGGTGATTTCTTATGATGAGAGGTTAATGACAAATGCCTAACGTATAGCAGTAGGTAGTGTTTGGCGCACGACCGCTAGGATCATTCTTCGAAGAAACATGGACGATAGCTTCCATAAACGTTTGACCTTCTATAGAGGCAAAGCTCGGGCAGAGCAACGGACGGTCCCCCTTATCAGTTAACATATTTGCCTTGGAGTCCATTGAGTGGGTTGCGCAAAACTCGGGGTTAGGTAGGAAACTATTTAGAGAAGGCAGGATGTTAAGCGCTCGTATGCAAGGGCGAGATGTATTTATGTCTACCAGCTGCCTAGAATAGGGAACTTTAAGATTTGCTGGACTAGTACCTGACACTACCTCTCAGACTCGAGCGCACGGAAAGACACCAGAGAAAGTAGCGCAGTGGCCCACGTAAGTGCCACCCAATTAGAGTTAAGGCTTAGCATTTCTCGTACACATTGTATTATCGTACTTTAGATTCCATGAGATGTCCGCTGTCCTACGTACAGTACGAGGACTCCACGCTCAAACGTACCCAATGGGATGCGCCGAGTTTCTCTGACGCCAAGCCAGACGGGCGCACCCTCGTTCGTCGCCGCTCACCGCAAACTACTTTAGCATCTTCTTCATGCTATCCCGCTGCAGGTAGCCGCTTCCTTTGATGCCTAAAGCATCGCTTCCTCGTTGCGGAAGCACAATATCCTGCCGGAATTCCTCGTCCTTGCCTGTGCATGCACGTATGCAAGCAAGCACTGGCAAGCAGGCAGACAACCTCCACGCGAGGAGCCCCACCCCCGCATCTGAAGTCTTTTGTTCTGAGAGACAAAACCTCAGCTTGGGCGTCTTGGCCATCCAACGAGATCAGCGGCACTGCCGCCGCCACCGCCGCCGCCGCCAGCGTTAACCGAGTCTGCCGTCTGCGTGAGCTTAGCGACATATCTCCCTTCGTGGTATAGCACCCGCCGTGACGTCCTGCGATCCCGCCAGCAACGAAGCAAAAGTAGCCAATAGCCCTGCTCGCCATCTTTCTCCCCATCTTCCGGTCCTGCTTGCTCCCTGCTTCGTGCGCTCTGTCAGTCCGCTTGCATCGTGGAGCCTTTGAGTTTTCGTCGGCGTTAGTTTAGTTCCATTGGTGTCACAGGTGGAGGAGGCTGAAGCCTTTCGCTGGCGAGAGAATGCAGAGGCGCCTTTTGTGGGCCTGGAGGCCTAGTGGGCTTTGGGCGTCTGGCTTGCCGGTGGAACTGTTTCGCCAAGCGGGCGGCGCACCAGCCCGCCTGTGAGTCGCTTGGGCGCGGCGACGTTAATTCAGAGTCGAGGCGTGGCCCGGCGACTCGGGTCGAGTGGCGCTTGGTCCCGTCACTCATGGAGGGAGCTGCTCATACGCTACTGGCACCCTGCTCCTCTCAGACATCTTCTCAAACCCCCCGGTGTTGTCACCGGGGTACCTGAGGCGCTGGTCGCTCCGCTGCTATCGTTGCCACAGGAGCTGGGATGACGGAGCGGTTAGCATGCATCTCCATCTTCTATTTCGCCTTACGGGAAATGGGGCTCGGGGGGTGGGATTGAGGTGCGGTGGCGGCAGCTTTGAATCTTGCTGGTGGAATCACGCGATTAGGATATGTAGGTAACAACGTGTGTGCGGGCCTGCAACCTTCGAAGCTTGCTTGTTTGCCGTCTAGTAAAAGGGGTCTACAGCCTGGAGTATGCAAAAACGCAGCAGATTCAAGACGATCATTTCCAGCGGTATAGCGGAACGCGGACTAGCGCCATGGTGGGATCTGATCCACTCCTGTCCCATATAATATCATATGCTATATGTGTTATAGCACAGTACATGTGCTACGTAGTGCACGGCTTCCCACCTATGGTGTATCGTGGGTCGGAGAAGGAGAGACAGCGACAACCGCTGACACAAGTGAGACACGCTCACGAAGCGCACTCCTGACTCCCCCGAAGAGCGCCTACTCAACGGGAGAGGTATGGGAGGTTGCTGTTGCAGACAATGGCCACGAATTGTGGAGGAAAGACTTGGACAGAGACACACTGGTTAACCCAGCCTACCGCGACGTCGGGGTCGGAGAAACAGCAGCGAAGCCTGAAGTTCTTTTGACGTGGACACAATGCAGGGTAGCGAGCGAGCGTATCAGGACATCGTCGCCAACGCCGTCCTCCCTACGTCTGCTGTAATATAACCTCTTTATTACCCCCAACCCCATCCTAACTCCCCCCCCCCCCGAGTGTGAAGAGAGGCATGAAATGGGCCTAGGAAATCGGAGTGGGCCTAGGAACTGACAGATGGGGAAACCGTCAACAGGCGACTGAATTTCCAAGAAATAGGAGCAGGTTTCGGAGGGCCTGAACACTTGTAACAGATATAGTTGAACATGAATTTCACAGGTCCGCTGACAAGACGATGGGTTATATGGGGTGAACGCGGCGACACGCAAGAGAATATATGCTTAGAAATAGACTGCTGACGTTGTCCATCTTCCAGACTACGGCTCCTTATCGGGATCGCCTTGTACTCGAATGCGCTTGGTCAACTAACAGGTACAGCAGGAATCGTGCATTATACGAAGTCCAGCAATTTTTATTCATCTGTAGTTCGTATATACTATATGTGCCACGTTAACTTCTATGCCATGGCTTGACCAACTTTTTTAAAGCTGTTCGTCGATCTCAGGTGTGCTCTTCGATTTCAAAGTATACCAGCGAAGGTGAGGGTTTGTCTTAAATGTTGCCTAGCCAAAGAGATGTTCTTTTTTTTAAGAAGCCTGATCGTGTGTCTGGTAGCTGATTTTCTGCCGATCCGAACGACCTCGTCGACTGATGATATCACGAGGAGGTAATCAACAGCATGTTGACTACTGGTCATTCGATCGTATCAGATATAGCTCGGGATTTGCAGATCGACTCAATTCGGAGCAAGTTGGCTGAAATGTTTCGTAAGACCGCACATTGCCCGATTGAGGATCTGGCATACATGCCCTATTGAACGATTGAGGATCCGGCCGGGATCCGCACACGTGTGCGTCTATCAGAAAACTTTCGACGACACGATGGTCTGTTCACCTTTGTTTTATATGCATATATATATATACTTCGAACCACTTTTTTACGTTTTGCTGAACTTCTATTGTATTTAGAACTTCCTATTGTATTTATTATAGTTAACAGAGTATATACACAGAACACAGACTTATATAAACAGAATACAGACTTGTGTTGTGCCGTCATTAATTGCGGATAGTTTGAACAACACAATACAAATACCACTTGATTATTGGCCAAGTGCGGCAGAATAAACTCTATAGTATTTTCAAACACAACGACGGTGTATGACAGAGTTGTGTAATTCCGTTACAGAGATATGGTTATATACAGGATGTTCAGAAAGTTTTTCTTCTGAAAGACTAATCAAAGTGTGACGCTTTCGGAGGTAACCTTTCGGAAATGATTGCTCTTTTTACATCTACTTTTTCCCAACCGCGCGAATCTCCTACTCATATCACACAATCGGCACGTTGAGGGATGCACGGACCAACGTTGTCGGCTAACGCAGTCCAGCTTGCGACGTTTTCGAGTCGTTCAGAGAGCGTCCGAGGGGGGGGGCACCTAGCCTTGAAGTGGGCCGCCATTTCCACTTCCACTACGGCTTTCCTCTGACAAGGGACAGATTAACATTGCGAGATGGATTAGAGTTATGGGGCTCGCACAGAAGCAGCAGCAGCAATCGCCGCCGCATCTACGGCTACCTGCCCACCGAGATTCACCAGCCAGCCACCACCCCCCCCGTCGCTCCGAGGTCTGCCTGGGCGGCTCCGCAGCCGTCCCATGTTTTGTCCATAATTAAACTGGGTCGCGGTGGGAGCGCGCCCACCTACGGACCTTCGCACGACGTCCTCGAGAGCCACGGCCACTGCACCAGCTACGCTCTGCCCGAGGATTTAACACGGCCACTGTTGTTCTGCTGCTGGTTAGCGTTAATTGATTCGGCACGGACGAACAGGCCACCCAGCCAACAGCGCGTACTATGAGGGAAGTCGGGGAGCCCTTCGGGGAGAGCGAAGCTTTTCGGACGTAAAACCGTCCGGAAGATTTGTGGCCCGTCTGCCAACATTAAGTACGGCCTCGACCGTCGCGCGCTCGGCTCGACGCGACGCTAGATGAAGAGCTTAGTTCTAAAAATTAATAATTTCTCTACACATTAGCATTGTTGTTGCTGCTGCTGCTGCTGCTGGTGACGTTCCGGATGATGACGGCAGAGAGGAGTCCTTATTGCTACTGTCGTCTATGTGTGCTCGCTGGTGGTCATGGCATCGTCCGTTTGATATTTGTTTTTTTTTTTCGATTAATTTGTTATAAAGGTAAAGGTCTATTGATTTGTTAAATGAACTGCAATGTTTACAATACGTAAGTTCCCTCTGTATATGTCACCAGGTCGCGGGCGCCCGGCTTGTTACAGCCAGAGAGACCTAGCCGTCTGGGCCACCGCGCTGGCTATATGAATGTAATATAAATATGTAATTTGAAAGTAGAGTGTCAGTGTTTGACCTCTTACAGCTGTGTATAATATGAATAATAGTAATAATATTAATGTCATTATACATGTATTCTCATGTATTTGTTTTTTCTTTGCCCGAGGTATTTTTTGCTTACACCCAGATGTTTCCCTATGTTAAGGATTCACCACTTAATCTTTAGAAAGATATTGCTATGAGGATCTTTGCCTTCTTTTCAACGACCCTGGCACGAGTCCATAGATAAGGAAAGATGATAGACAGTCTACAAGTTAATTGTGTATCATACATGTTATCATTTGGTTATTTTGTATAGAGGTCTAGTAGTTTAACGTGCAATGTTATTAGCAAATGTTTTGCGTAAACTTGTGCTCAAGACCTTTGAACATGTTCAGTAGGAAGACTTCCTTAAACGTTGGCTGAGCGTCAGCCTCGAAAGATTTACTGTTTTAAACTCCAGGCAATAGCTCAAAAGGGATCTATCGAGTGAGCACATCCTATGAGTAGCCACAGAACACTGGAGCAGTGAAATTTCAACGTGATGTACGCCATGTTAGGCAATCACTGTTAGCGTCCCCTATCCAAATTAATTATCTTATTTACAAGAATCCAAATATTAATTTCGCAATCACTATACAACTTCACAAAAAAAAAAATATATATATATATATATACACAGTATAAACTAAAAAGGCATCAAACCAGTAGACAACACACCAGAGTCCTATATTACGATCTTTATGAGACGAGAATATTACGTCTGCCCTTTATACAGACTCGCGAAACTCACACTTGGCGTTAACTTCGCCCATCTCTATCGAACTGAGCTCTGCCCCCGGGATGCACCACAACGGAGCCGTGGAATCTGGTCCGTTCTCCAAAGCCGTCGTAAGGGAGTCGATCCACAGAGTCAGTGTCAGAGTTCCGAGTGCCGGCGAACCAATGGTCCCGCACAGGCCGAACAGCCGAGCTGATTTGCTTGTGTTGCTGGCTTGCATCGAACCCCCCCTCCTGCTAAGTGCCGATTTCTCACTTAGCCGCAGATGGGTCCGTTGTTTCAACCCATTTGATTCAGGCGCGCGCGCGCGCGCGGGACCGCACTTACTGTCTCGGAGGTCCTGCATTTATATACCCATATCTGCCACATATCTATCGGACTGTCGTAGCTGGGCCACACAGTTTTGTCTCGCACTTCCTCTGTTACCACTGCTGGTGCCGCTTCAAGAGCCACTGCGTCCATTTCGGTCGGGTTCCCTCCTTTCTGCATGGCACACTTTGCCACTTGGCAGTTTAACAGCCCACGTAACCTCCGACACCAGCGCTGACACGCCGCTAACGCCGTATACCTAGCAGTCCCCTTCTTCAACCCAGGCCGCAGGCCTTTGCTACATGTCGGACGCGCGCTTAACGGCAAGTAGGACGAGGGCTTCGACCCGCGAACGAGGCGCTCGGTCCTAGCAGCCACTTGTATCCCGCACACAAGCCTCGCTCCATACCTACCCCCAACCTGAGGACAGGGGTGGGGCGGCCCTCTACAGACACAATCGGTAGATTTGGCCTTCTGCGACGGCCCGGGCCCGGAGAGCCCTCTCATCCCCGCAGCACCCCTCGTAGTGTCGCCTCGTCGGCGTTCTGCATATCAGCATAGAAATAAAGGCAAATCGGGACGAGTACAAGGGAATTATGCGACACGAATCACCCAACTGAAGGTCCAACCGAAGAGGCGATTAACGGCCAACAGGCAGGCATGCTTAGGTCTCAAGCAGAAATCAAAGCGTATAAAAGACCGCGCACGATCGGCGAAAGAAAACGAGATGTGACCTCATCATGCCCATGCTCCAGATATTGCTTCGCTGATAAAGATGGCTGCAGATTCTATGAGAAGGATTTTTGCATGGGGTGATTCTCTCCAAAGTAGCTCTGGCAACAGCATTTCTCAGGGAACTTTTCCGTTGACATGATCTGTATCCCATGAGTCAACAAAAACGAATCCCTGTAAGGTATGCCTCGCAAACGGCGACCTCGTCCGCAAACGTGCATGCATTGTAATTAAACGTACACAGCACGCTAAGGTGCATAAGTCGTCATGCAACTCAGCAAAGCAAAGATAGCCGGCAGATGTTGAATAATCTGACAATTTGGCCGTTCTAAGAAAATAATGTGAACTCAGTATCGCTCACGGTCAGCTTGATGTTTCACAAATGTGTGATCCGTTTAATTATGGGATATCGTTTCGGGTTATCAGCGGGTTACCATACGTAGCGGCCTTATCAAACGGGATCGCATGAGGGCAGCGCGTCAGGGTAGGACTTGAAACCCCAAGGGGTCCGGTTCGAATCCCGCAAGGTACGTACGGTTTGACGTAATGCCAAAGTGGTTCCGAGCCATGGCACAATTCGAGAGACTCCAGGGTGATAAGTCCATCATCAGCAACATGATAGGCCCTTGACGCTATTTTACACAGCGGTACCGAGGCCTACCACCGGAGAAAGTCAGATAAAGGTCAGCCAAAGAAAAAAGAGGCCCGCGAGATTTTATTCTGTTTAGATTACGAAGTCTGTTCACGTTTTGTAACTTCAAATTTTTCAAAACCATTTACG
This sequence comes from Stratiolaelaps scimitus, assembly GCA_019614645.1. Taxonomy (NCBI): domain Eukaryota; kingdom Metazoa; phylum Arthropoda; class Arachnida; order Mesostigmata; family Laelapidae; genus Stratiolaelaps; species Stratiolaelaps scimitus. Next base: position 1,107,846 of record JABWDB010000033.1, on the reverse strand, counting down.
CAAAAACGCTCACACACTGTTGAACTAAAAGATCCACTCGCTCGACATTGCACCACCTAGCAACCATATTAAGAAGGCGATTTCTTAACCACAAATCCATTTACAATTGTGCAATACATTGCGAAGTCAACTAGAGAATGCTTTGCGTCAGCCAATGCAACAGCTACTCACGAGCTGGTATCAGCCACGCCTGGTCAGTGCCTTAAAGGGAACCGATACGCCCCGCTTTGCAAATTGTTATTTGTTGCTGCCGCGCGAGGGACAGAATCTTGGACGGAGTCGATTTTATGAGTGCCTCTTGACGTGAGCTGCATTTGGTGATTAAATGAGGACATGCCCAACAGTCAACGTATATATATATATATATATATATATATATACGAGTATCAATGAGTATCATTACTATCACCTCTAGTGGTGCAATTGCGGTAAGGAGTACATGTGGCAAAGGAAGAAATATAAAATGAGCTCATGATCAGCGCGACAGCCAACACTCGATGCGCCGCGACCAGCAGCGGACTCCAGGAGCCTCTATGGGGGGAGTGACCTAATAGCGGGCGGTCATTGAGTGCTTAAATGAACTGTCTGTCCAGACAGATACACGAGTCGTATAGGGAGAAAAGGAGGTTGCCGAAAACCAGCTTGAAGGATTAGGAGATCGCCAACGCTTTGCAATCGCGTCGTTTATCATCAGATCGTTTCTCGACTGGTGTAAAAACACGTTAGATGTACGCGTGAATAGAGCCAAATAGAGGTATCGTGACTGCCCGGGTAAAAATCCGCTGCGTCTAGGCGTACTGTACACAGGGCGCGCCTGTGTCAAGGAGATTTCAGAAGTAATGGTATATATATATATATATATATAATGGTATATAGATATTTATATAGATTGAATGTCCTCCTTTTTGTGCTCGTTTTGCCTCTCGAGCAGCTTTTTCAGAACCCATGCGGCAGTTGTTTGAGCTCCCGTTTGATCGGGGCTCCGTGCCTAACGACAATATCGCCGGGGTATCTTGATTCAGGTTGTACTTGAAAGCACGCTTACTGTCTGTCCATGTACCTATTTTTGGAATAAGTTAGTGATGATTCGCTCGATTCAGCCATCTTGAAGGGGTCTACTTCATGCAAGTAGACATTCATTTTAAAAATAGCATATTCTCGAAAATACCTCCTCATACGAGTTTTACATCTTCCACTCGCTCCTAGCTTGTTCAATCTACTGAACTTGCACGCACACAAATAGCCTCCCTCCACGGACACCATCGAACTTCTTCTGAGGAATAGATTCTAAAACTTTACCCAAAACTTTCTAACCAGAAATCTCTCTCTCTATCTGTGGCTCGTAGCCAGCTGTCATCAACTCTCCCATCTCAAACAGCCGAGATCTGGCATTACGTACGGTGCGTAGTGTCCCCGAAACGCATTCAGCGCTCGGGACGTTGTTAAGGAGCGAACGGCGTCTTGTTCAAGGATAGGTAAATACTCTCTCCCTGATCGCATAGGCGATGTTCAGATCGCAGGCCTCTGCCGTTTCCACGTTCAGTCAAGCCGACCTAAAAAGAGAAGAGATTCAGCAGCGCCTGCCTCAGCAGGCCTTCTTTGATGCGCGCCCAGCTTCGGGGCCCCCCTGGGTATGGTGGGGCTCGACGAGTACTTGGGCCTCAACCAGAGGAGGGCGGCCAGCGGTAGCTGAGGTGGAGTAGAATGACGCGAAAAGGAGCGACTGAGAGAGAGACAGCCCTCAGGGTCCAAACTCAATCAGTCACTTCAGTCCATATTCATAGCGCAGGTCTGGAAGGGGCGCGTATGGGGACGACTACCTCCTGGACGTTCCTCCATCGTCTGCCGGAGGGGCCTATACGGCTTTCTTGTGTGCTCCACAGTTCGGCCATAGCTCAAATACCTATGAGCACGCTATATACATATACCGAGCAAGTTGGCAGCGAACGGACGCTAGGGGTCCGGTTCTGCTGCATCTAGTTTGATAAGTGTGAAGAACTTTGCGTTCCCCGGAGTGGCCGGAGATCGTGCGACAACGGGTAGTGGTGGACGTACACGAATCGGTACATTCGTCTATATATTGCTATTGGCCAGTGCGAACGCCATGTACATATGGAACGCACTGCGCATTTGAGTTTAAATAGGGGTTGTTCGTCTTACGAAACAATGCAACAAAAAACAATACGAGGAAGGAATACATGTTTAAGGCTGAGAGTTAGCTCCCGAATACATTTTGACAGCCAGCCCTATTAAAAAATAGAAAATACATTTTCCGGGCTGACCCACAACCAACAGTCAAACCCTATTACTGGACTGGTTCAATATATTATAATATATAATAATATATTGTATATATATATATAATATATATAATATTAATATAATATAAGATGCATATTTCCTATCATGTGTGTATCTGGCAGCGCGTAGAAATATACTTCTGTATGACAAAGAAGCATAATTGGGTTGCAGACCCATGTTGCGGGTCGTTGTCTATGCTCAGGATTATATTGTGCAATTTCCGATTTCGTTTGTTGTGTCCCCATTTGAATTTACCGTTTCAATTTGCCCGCCGACAATTTTAGTCATGTTCGCCTTACACACGCATATTGCCATAGGTAACACTGTATCACATCTTAGTTACTACCATGAACATGGTATCTCGTCTGATATTACCTGACTGTGTTTTTGCTGCTCATGGTCCTGCACCTTCACGCAGATTGAGGATCCGCTTCGTCAGACAAAAATGGAGCCTTCTTTCAAATCACCTCTGTACCACACTAGCACACTAGTCGCCATGGGTCTTCTAGACGCGCAATGCTACCTCTGCCGCCACCGCCACCGCCATTCCCGCCACAGCAGTCCCTATGTAGACTTGCGCACCTGTTCCTGTCGTGATCATTCCGTGTGCTTCTGTAGACGCGCTTTTATTTTTTTCCTTTTTCAATGAGCCCGCCATCCCATGGGATGCGACGCCCATCGGATGGCAGCACGCCGCCCCCGACGGCACCGTTGACCGGCACGTCCTCGCTCGGCGTCCTGGCCAAGTTACGCCACGCTTCTACCACTCTCTTATCCCTATGGAGAACGAAAGGTACACGAAGCTTCTGCCGTCGCCCCGTCGCCAACTCCAGACGCGCGCCCGCGCGTCTAATCGGCCCACCTGGCAATAGGCTAGAGGCGGTGGTGCTGGCGGCGCGCGTTTTAAAAGCGAAACCATGTCCGTTCGCTCCCCTCTCCTCTGGCGCCGTCTTGCGAAGCCGTCCTGCTAATAGCGCGTTAGCATGCGTTGCTTCTACATTCGTCTGCACATATCGACGATGCCGCCTTTGCCCAGCCTCGCCATCCCCATACACGATGGACTATACAAACACGAACACGCTCGTCCAGTCAACGAACGGTCGAAACCCTGGCTGCCAGGCTGGATCACTGTTCCGTCGGTACGGCCACGTCAGTCTGCTATTAGTAATTGGCGTTCGCGCGACGTTATGACGCAGCGTTCGCCTCGAGACGACCGGTCGTAATGGAATAAATAAAGCTTGAATTGATAGCGTGTGCGCATCTGCGTTGTTTCTCTTCTTGCCTATGCAGATCGATGGAACATGCTGTCGAGCCGAATGGGAACGCAAAGCAGTCACACGGCTCGTGCAGCTGCACACTGGATAACCGGAGCATACGACATACTGCTTAATGCGCACAGCACGCGTGGTACACGTGTTTAGAATACGTTCAGCGTTCACGTGTGCTGCAAGACTGCTGTGTGATTTTCAATCCACTATCTCCGTTGTCTAAATGAGCCCTCCCTCCCCCGCCCCTCCCCTCCAATTGCAGTGATGTGCTGGCTTCTGAAGGACAAGCACCTTTTTGCTCTCGAGCGAAACGACTTTTGATACATTTTTCAAATATATTTCGCTGCAAAATCAGCTGCGGGTGACGTCTTCCCATTATGTAACGATGGAGCTAAAACATGAGATGTGCGGCTGAATATAGGAGTTACCCACTCTGGGGCAGCGTTCCTGATTGTGCAACCGTGATAAAATCGTCCCGATAAAAGCCGCTTGATGCGTAATTTTTTTGCAAACAATTCATCGTATATTGTGTTTGATGAGCTGAAACCGTTGTATATCTACAGATTTTGCTATGAGAAAGCTGCATCCGTTGACTCAGCAGCTGACAATACCTATATACAGTACGGTATCGTCGACATTCGGCGACGACGGCATAGCTACTGGCTACCATAAACATCAGGTACTCGAGTCGTTTCGTGCAGACTATTGCAGATACTATGGATGCCATAATAGGGGGACCATAGTAGAGGGACCGCTACAGCGTGGGGTAACGACATCAGCCAGGCGAGAACTTCAGGAAGGAGAGGCTTTCGCATCAGCTTTGCTAGCAACTTCTGCCAGATGGGGTCGAAGCCATCGCCGCCGTCGCCGCAGCTGCTGTTAGGAAAAAGGCAGCTGCTGCTGTGGGGAACGGGGTACGGCGACGATCCGGGGGAAGGGGGGGTGGACTCAGCGTGAGAACAGCGTGAGAACAACAACCCCCGAGCTCCACCTGGCTCCACAGGGTAGAACAACGGTCGGCAATGCTATTTATTGTTTGCTTTGCGTTCGCCTGCCGATCCATGTCGCTGGCCCGCCGCAATGTCCACCGTCCGTCGTACGCCGGCCGCGGTCGCTGTCGCTGCCGTCCGGAGCTCGGCCATACCCCCGACGGAGGCTTCGGCGTTGCTCGAGCTGAGCCAACTCAGGGCCACCACGTTGATGAGACTCGGCCCGGTCCAGCTCTCACCTCAGACCCCCCCTCGCCCCCGCGCCCCACACACGATGTCCAGCCAAATTTATTTGCCACTCATCTCGAGGGTCCTTGCGTCCAATGTTGTTGCCGCTGCTGCGATGAACATCAAGGGAACAGATCGAGGCGTAGGTAGCGCGTACGGCGGCCAGAGACAAAACAAAAAGTTCCGCTCTCGAAACCCACGCTCAACGGTGTTTCACGACTCGCAGACGTACGTGCGAGGTGACGGATGAGAAACTAGATCGAGACGAAGAAGAGCGTGGCACAATAGAGAAAAAAAAATAAAGCACTTTTGTTGAACACAGCTGTTTTTTTTTTTCGATGCTGAGCAAACGAATTGAATAGAATGAAGGAAGTAACATTTGAAAAACGTCGCCCCCATAGCGAGAAGCTGGCCTTGTCCATAGCGATAATGATAATAATAGAAGGAGCAGTAGCAGTAGTCGTAGTAATAATAATAATAATAATTATTATTATTATTATGAGTTACGTTTAACCCAATTTGGTGGGGCAACTTGTTAAGCGGATGCGAAAAGTATTCACTACTACGACTGCGCAATGAGAATTGTGCACTCCCAAGTTGACATAAACAATAACAACAAAGTTTCTAGATTCGGCGTATTTGAATGGGCTTCGGGAGTGCAGAAGAAAGCCACCGCACTGGCGCCTATATCAGCGCAAAAGCAAATACACTCCTTGCAAGACGCACTAGGCCATCATTGAGTTCCACAGTCACGGCACTCGAAACCTGAGCGATGACCATGTGTAGACAGCTACGGAGTATAGTCCCGTATTGTAGGTCATGCAACCAACAGAACCATACCATGGAGCTATCACGAATTGTAAAACAAGCACGCTTGACGTAACAACTAGCGCAATATGTATACCGTAGAGTATCAACAAGGAGGACTGCAACTAAGAGGCACCGTTTTGGCGCCTGACAGAAAAAACGGCCCATGGCCGGTCTTATCGACAGGCCAAAGGGAAAAAGCAACTCAAAAATGATAAACAATTTGCTTGCGAGCATCGAGGGCAACCCCGTCGAAGGCAAATGAGTAGCAGGCGCCTCGCTGTTAGGAAATGCCATCGCTGTCCTTGTTCTCGGCCTGATACCCTGTCCACAAGCTGCGTCACTAATTATTTTATAGACTAAGTCGCACAATTATATGAAATGAGCGATAATACACCTCCAGTCTTATCGGTAGATGGGAGTAGGTTGGGCGCTCAGACGGAGATGAAATCCAGACGGCAATCACACTGAAGGTTTTCATCTGAACAGGTCCGTCTAATAAAACAAAGCGGTATCGTCGAATGAGTTCAATGTCGCAGGCCGAGAGACAACCCGAAACATTAACCGCAACTACTCTACGGGAATAAAGTTCTCGCAAAGTGGGATCGTGCGGGACGCCTTGATGCCGCCTGCTTGATCTATTATAATGCTGTCGGATTTTTGAGCTACACGAGCTGAATAGCCTGACAAGCTATCTCGTACTCCCATACGAATAATGACAACGATATTCGACCAAGGTCAAGATTCTGGAAACGGAGCTCGGGTTGGCCCTCAGTCAAAAAAAAACGCCCTTCATGCTCAAAGAAAACAGCTGTCCTGATTGATATCTCACGGGCCGGGATATCGCCAACAGTGCGCAAGCAACGGATGGCAAACCACAGCTGTCGTTAACAAGGTAATTTGACAGGCAACATTGGCAAGTGGACGTCTTACTGACGACACTTGTATCGCTTACTCGTGACAGCCGACTGAACGCCGAAGGGTCTGATATTCAATCCGAAGCTTCCCCGGCGTCCTGGTCTCATGGCCACATCTATTTGGTGCCGTCACAATTTGGCAAATTGCTAATGGAGACGAATGATCAGGGACGATTTTTTGCAGTCATTGCAGTGTCATGTTGAATATAAATCGTAGCGTCTGTTCCGTCGGAAGCCTTCCAGCCGTTCCAGCTGGAAGGTTTTCAATGCTTCGAAAATTCTGCGGTGGTGATGCTTGGCCTTGGTGATCATAAGAACTCGCTGGATGGTCCTGCAGTATCCTGAGCTAGGTAGCTGGTGGATGCACCGTCCTGGCTGTTATTCTGGAGCGGGCACCATCGGTCTTGCATTTGTCTTTGTGTCATCCAAGACAGCAGAACCTCAATCTGACTATTGCTTAGTGGCTCGCTCGCTCGCTATAAGGTGGAGCCCTTCAAGATAGGAGGCTTATTTTAGTTCTTACTTTCTTCATTTTTATATATAGAATATAACGGTACATTTATTAATCTGTTATAAGTAACACAATTGTGTACGCAATCTGATTCACCACAGGGAAGTGCCGTTTCGTTAAGGTACATGAGTAGTGAGCAGTGTTAGCGTATAGGGCAGATTACGCCTATAGTGATCTTCCTGCCGAAATCATGTAATCCTATCGAACCTCATTAATTACACCTCATTAACCATGAGGTGCTCCTTAGTCTAATGAAGGTGTACTTGAATTGAATATTGAACGTACTACTCGGAATGCGAACAAAACAAGTAACTTAATTAAAGGTGAATGAATCAAGGCGGTACCCATTTCCTGCATGCCCGCCCATCAAATACAAACAAGCAAGCGCGCAGAGCTAGTCGCTGCTCGACCTCGACGAATTCGAGGGATTGTCGCCGACTTCGGACGAAATCGCGTCTCGTCCAGGACGTGAATCCGACCATGCACGAGCGCTATGGAAGGGATTAAGCATATCTGAAACAGGGAGAACGTATTTACGTGTCAATGTATAAACGAATCCTTTATTGGACATTTCCAGAGTCCCAAAATATGGCGAAGGTCGCCACCGCCGCCGCCACCGCCGCGGCCACAACGTCCATTATACTATTAATGTTTGCCGGCATTGAAGCAAACGGGAGCTCCTTTAAGCATGCCGATTGGTTCACTTTCAAAGCTATAGCAAAACGTGGCAAATGCGCCGGCGAGACGTTCGTCACCACGCTTGATATACTAGTCCCACTGCAGAAGCGGTTAATAGCAGCTGCCCATGAGCATCCTGCATTGCAGCCGTTTCTCGGCGAGCTTCGGGAGATGGATGAGCTAGTCCAGGCGTGCCTGAGCAACAGTGAGGCTTTTCTTCGGAGTAAGATGATGCGATTTGAGAGACTGCTGGTTATGTCTGAGAACATCGCTCAACTGATATTCCGAGTCCCTGCGTTGTATATCAAGCTTTTCAATGTGTGGAAATTAGCAAGCCCTGAGTATAAGGAGCAGAGCGACGAGCTCTTGTCGTTTGCCAAGGGGATTGCGTTGAAGGTACAACGCACGGTAAACACGTACGGTCCGCAGGTTCTGGAGTGCATTACGCAGTGATTGTTAATCGATGATGGCACGGTGGTGAGAAGAAGCCGGTACAGCGCGGTGAATGTTTCTTAAGAGTAAAGATACAATATTTGTTTTCGATAATAATAATGATAATAATAATAATAGGATAATATAATCCCCAAACCCTAGATATCTCATAATAGGGTTAAGGAGTTTTCCGAACACAGCCACTTACACCTTATAGATCCCTTCTTGAGCCGATACTGAAATACGCTATAGTGGTTTGTGGTGGAACGTTTTTTAAGCACCTAAATACGCACAGTATCATGACTGCTCCAGGGTGTGATCTTTGGATGTTTCGGCTACCGAGATCCAGTCGGGACATCTAGCCTCATCCTTGAACATGGCTACTCCTTCTGTCTAGCAGCGGTACACGCTTCGATCGGGATGCCTAATAAACAGATCTTTGTATCGAGACTTTAAATATCAAAACTCATGGCCACCAACTTGCGCATTTTTAAAAAGTGCAGTCCCTTTAATAAAGCAGTAAAGCTTCGTCGGCCCTCGAGGAATGGTTTGAGAAGTGACCACAGAACGTTGCTATCTCAATCAACATGATCGCACTCATGAGTTGGTAAATAGGAACTGAATTGGAACAAGGTGGTCATTTTAAGCGGAATACGTTCTGCTTCGGCAATTATATATATATATATATATATAATATATATATAATTATATATTATATATAGGTTTTAAATAGGAACGGTGGGCCGATTTAAAACTGTATTAATTATATATATATATATATATATATATATATATATATATACTGACAACTTGTGACCACAAATGTGGTCACAATCCCTGAGCCACACATTCAGTTTCATTCTGAATTAAATTTAGAAGACAAGACTTGCTTATTTCGCATTTCGTGAAACCACTCGGTTTAATTATCGTATTCTACGAGGCCCCATAGTTGGTTGCTTGTTTAGTGGTCCTTACATTATTAGATCGACTCGGCCCATTGTCGGCGTGGCCAAGCTGGCTGGGTCGCTAACCCATACGCCCTCGGGTCCACTCATGACGGCCAACAGCAGTGCCAACACGATTTGCGCCCGCCGGATCGATCCCCAGAAATGCTCGAACATGGTTAACATTAGCCTGCCGTCTCATAGGTCTGCTGGGGAAAGCTTAGACATGTCCGGCATCACCCAACGACCGGATACGTCTGGCATTACCCACAGCCCGGATGAGACCAGAATTGGAGAACGGGTGATATATAGCCTCTGTTCCTGACCAATAAACACTACTACAGTAGCTATCGCTTGAGACCCGCTCGTGACAGGCAGCTTATTGCAGAAACGCCGCTATGGCGGTACCGAATCCTTCCGCCCCCCTACCGAGTCAAGGGCCACAGACGATCCTCATGCTTGTTCGTATATGATGGCATGGTCGCACCTTAGATCAACTCAACTATGAGAAACAAGCTGAAGGACCCGTGCCATGGGGAATCCCCGCTAGAGATTGATAAGAAGGGAACTGTACTTGTGCAAAGCAGGACGACTACGTGGAGTAGTAATTGTTTCTTCCGCTGGAGGGCAGTGCAGTGACTAGAGATCAATGATTTCCGAGTGCTTCTGAACTTGATTGCGACCTTCTATTTCTGGTTCTGTTCCACGACCTCGCTGTTGTCCCTCTTAGCGCCCCGCGGATTCTCGGGCGACTCGGCCGAAATCTGACGTACATCGCGAATCTTTGCCACCGAACATACAATCATGAAGCTTTTCGTGCATGCATTTCCTTGTCATGCATTGTCAGACAATTAGCAGAATTTCGCACGGTGCCTATATCGAGAGAAGTAACCCAACGAAATTACACCACGGTTTAATCTCAAAACACTTTCCCGTACTGTCTGGCTCCAAAGAATCGCAGGCCACAGATTCCGAGTCCTGTGACCTAAAATTTTTCAGGCTGACCACGGGTTCAACTGCTTTCGGCATAAGGCTTCGTAAGACGGACAACCCCTTCGAAATGCAAATGTGCAACGGGCGGGGATCGAACCCGTGCACCTACGTCCGTCACCTCCGATTACAAGGAGCACACACAGCACAAGGCCACCGGGCTCGACGAGCCCGCGATCTGGTGACACACGAATGAACAAAAGTTTTGGAAAATTTCTTTTTTTTTTTGAGGTGAAAAATGCGTTACGCACGAAAATTTTTTTTTAATAGACCTTTACCCTCACGTATTATCTAGTGCAGGCGGTGCTCCATATGTTTAGCAGCTCACAAACAACGCAGCGTGTTTGTAAGCTTATTCTTTCTGATACATAGATATCAAAAAGAATAGCTGTGTAGTGATTTAAGTGTACTTTATTTTTTGAGCTGACTCTCAGTTGTTCCCCTATCGGACAGGCCTCAGCTCTCAACCTTTAGGTATTACTATGAGAACCTGTCGGGGCCACCTTTGCTTATTCTCTTCCTTACTCGTACCTGACAAGCATCTTCAGATAAAGAAAGATGATAAAGAACTCCGAAGATTCTCCGCGTCTGACAGGATTTAATCCTACTTGAGCGACGCTTCAACAACGATTCTATGGGCTAAACCAATAACTAAGCAAAAACGAAGCAGCACATCCACGCGCTAACCATCCGACCAGACGAAAGATACGCTCAATGTTTTTCTAATCTTATCTAATACCGCACGCCGCACTGACAACGCAGTTTCCCTTCACCCTTTATAGGCACATATGGTGGGGTTCGAAGGGAGAAATCAAATCGTAAATACTCCCGCGAGAATGCGCCGAACCAGAAACAGCTAGCTGCTCTTTGTCCAGGACCTCCGTGTTATTAAATTTTCCAAAGCTTATGTTATTCCGTGTCCCCCTGACAGTCGAAACTGGTGAGGGCCTTGCGCCTTCTAGACAGGAGCTATATATGGCTTGGGGTTGAAATTCCGCCAGACATGCGGACATTTTGGATTTGTGCCACCATTCGTTGTCCGTGGATGTTTTCCAGGTACGATCGGCTAAAAAACAAATAAAAGATAACGCCGACAGGTGGTCCTAATACTCATAGGCCTTTGGCAGAGCGTAAACTCAGGCTCAACTAGAAAGAAGAAACGTTATTAGATTATTCGACCCGCGAACGAAATTGACGCCGACGTTGAGCCAAACCTTGATGGATATGGCACGCGCATTTAATACATCTGAGTAAGATGACATCTCTCGAAGGCCGTGTGTGGCGGAACATGGACTAACAACCCGTTCGATGTGGACACTCGGCGATGATGTCTTCATCTAGTTGTCGTAGGGGGCCAACATTGAAGTTATCCGTAAAATTTTCTTTCGGTACTGGCCGTTCAGGTTTGCTGGCCGGTCCCGCAGAAAGCTTCCCGCGGTACTCGCCTCACTCCAGAAGTGGTCGACGACCACCCCATGGCGGGAACAGCGGCCAGGCGTCCATGTCAGTGGCAGCTACATACCCGCTCCTGGTCTAGTTTCCGTGATGAACTTATCACTTGCTTCTCGCTCAAGGGAGCCCCCCCCATTCGACTCGCATGGAAACCCAAACCTCCCCGACCGTCCGTAAGCTTGTTGTTCCGCGGCCTCCTCTCTTCCGACAGGACGAACAACAGCCACGACAGCCGATCTTCACACGTCAATCAATGATCACGTATGCACGTTGCGTAACCTTCGACCGGTTGAACCCACATGAACGCAGCGGCTGGAAACTTCGTCAGCGGCAATTAATCGATGAGCGACAAATCGGCAACGAACGACCCCCCCCAGCCGAATACCCGTACTGGTACCCTGTATTGCCCCGATGTCCACGCTCATCTCAGCCGCAGCCCTAATCAGCTCAATTCACCGATGCCTCGCTGGTGTTCGTCACCGGATAGATATCGGCTCTGATCGGCGACGGTCGTTCGACGCAGCACACTTCGACTCGAAAACGGATCGATAAGCGCTGACACACAGTGTAACACAAGGAATTATTCTCAAGAGGTGAAATGATTTCCGATTCAAAACTCGTTCAATATAAGTCTGCTGAATGGTCGGAAAGCTGTCCGATCGCGGGAATATCCGTCATTCGCCGCTGCTGTGTGGTGTCGGCGGTGTCCAACAATTAGCGTTTCTGGATACTAAATTTCCGCGAGCATGCCGGCACTGATGATGAGAGCAGTGATCGTTACAATCGTCGTTACGTTGGCTAGTGCCGATGCCGGTGCTGGTGATGCGTCGACGCTGGTGACTTATGGCGCGTTAGGTAGCGCGCTAGTAAAGCAGCCGCAAGCGTTCGGGGCCAGCGGCAAGCTGGTGTCGGACAAAGCTGCGGAAGAGGGTTCTGGCCCGCCCACCCTTGAGGATATTATCCAGAGCGGCGAGTGTTCCGTTAAAGTTATCACTGGCTCCTTTGGCACCGTCGAAAAGCTGCTCAAGCAGCTGATGGACGCGTGTCAGGCTCACGACGCGCTGAATCCAATCGCGAGTGAGGTTGAGAACATCGTGAACAAAACCAGCGATATAAAAACAATTACAGTGGACATCCTCGGCGGCGGCAGTATTACCCCGTACAAGCTATACAAATTCGCCATTTCGGCCTTTGGCGTCGCCGAGGGCGTTCCCGCTGTGGGTCTGCGTTTCGCGGACCTGCTCCGAGTGTTCGAATCAGCCGATCAGAATAGGAAGTTTGTAGAGGAAGCTGCCGCTATACTCGCGAAACTTAAGGACCTTTTCAACTCTGTTTTCCCCAAGTTGAAAAGTTGCTTAGGGCTCTAACGCACCTGGGACGAGCATGTTAGCAGCCGCGTACGTCCACACACGACTGACGATGAGAAATGAAGCTCCGCCGGTGGCAGCTCCGGTCCAGCCTTAACCGAGTGCAGCACGCACTGTTCGAAGCCGGAACCGGGTGCGCGGACTCCGCTACTTCGGATATCCCTCGCCGGGACGAGCCTACTTGGGGTATCCTGCCTGATCGCGTTGCCGTGGCTGAAGAAGACGAGGATCCGTGGTGAGGTGATCTCATGGAAGAGCCAGCCAAGCCCGCCGCCATCTCCAAGCCCGCCATGACCGTGACTGGCTCGGTCGAGAAGGAGTTGTCGGATGGAGGACCGCGTGTACTGTGGGCGATTATTTTTGTTTTATGTCTATTCGACAACGGTCGATAATAAAATTTCGTCTCTCCGTCACGTGGTTCGTCATCGATTTGCCCTGACGAGACCGTACCCGAGACGTATTACGCTCTGGATAGAATATATGCGCTGTCTGAAAGCGTGGGTAGACCCCGTGAACGGGCTGCGTGTTAGACCAAGACGCGTGTTTCGCCACCCGCACGCCCGTCTTGGCCGAGCGGCCCATCGAACAGCTGGGCTCTCAATAGGACTCGGCGACTCCGGCTGCGGCGGACGGGCCGGGGCCCCCTCAGGGCAGAAACTCAATCAGAAATTCACTTTCCAATTCTCCCCCCCCCCTCCCCCCCCCCTGCTCTTTTTTGCCAACAGCCGAAGAAGCAGAATGCAGACGCATGTGGACCTCGCAACGATTTGTCGAAGATTTTGCCTTTCGGTCGTTCGTTTGGTCCTGAACGGCAAAATTCAGTCAGTTGGTCCTGCCCTGGTGGCCTGTGCCTACGTCATCGGTCAGTCGCGTCATCGGCTGGAGGGCACCGTTAGGTGAATGTGTCCAACGTCATACGTACGAAACGCGTATTTGTGACTCATCTCTGTGTATGAGTTTGTTTGGCCTCAAATGGTTGTGGAAGTGAAATAATGAAGTCCTATATTTCTGTCCTATATTTACAAATTATGAAGGTACTAATACTCCTTGTTGTAAACCCTGCAACAGGTACAATTATTCTGAACTTTATTCATTGCAAATGTTCACTATGTAGGTGTACGTTGGCGTCCCACGTTGGGTCTGCCGGCGAGAGCAATAACAATGTTCGACTAAATGACAACACGCTTCATATTGTTTGTATTATAAAAGCTAGATGGGAAATGAAGTCTAGTCCGTCCTCTTTGCTTGAAAATCGCCTGAAATGTTACAGACCTGTTAATTGACCTCGGGTCGATTATCAACAGTCGCTAGCTCAATGGCGTTGTGATTTCGCCTTCATCGAAAACTCGATTCAACTTATCGGATAAACTGACCTGCTGACCACAATTCGTATGTTCAATTAATGCTTACTTGCAAATTCACCTCTAGCGGATACAGTGTGCCCTTCTACGGATGATGCGCTAATTCGGTCCGTTACAGGCTTCTCGCCTTACTTTCCGTTGCTATTTCCTTGGCTGGCAAAATACCGAGGATCTCTCGGCAGGTAGGAACCTGCTGGTTCCTATGCGCCGCGTCCGCACCGTTTGGCTGCTAGTCAGCATTGCAAGCGAGCTGTCACCCCCCCCCCCCCCGCCGCGTCGCCCGAAACCCCCCAATCTGCCTGCTTGCCTGCCTGCCCGCCCCAGAAATAGGTTGAATTAATCCTTATTACGCATGCGTCTCTAGGGAACGTACACACCGGTCGACGATGCACGGAGTGCCACTCCAGTACGCTGGCAACAGTCGGCCGGGCCCGGGTGTTTCCCGGCCACCTCGCGCCGGCTCCTGCTCGCCCGCCTTTTTCTCTGTAGCTGAAACGGTGATGTAAATCTTGGAGTGAGCAAGACTTGGAGAAAGAAAACCGAGGAAGAAAGTTAAGAAAAACAAAAGAAAAATGGTCACAGGGTCATTGCGCGACGATTGATTGATGCAAAGTGCAGAGTAGTCCGCTCCAGCGTTCGGAGATCGTTCGGGGAGAGCACGCTGATGATGATGCCGGAAATACTGAGCCGGTGGAAGCTACTTGACGGAGCAACAATTGTACACGACCGTAACTGAAAGCAGACCACCTTGCCACATGTCTGATTTTTTTCCAGTTAAGAATTCGAAATGTGGTGATAACAGCAACAACGGCAACAACAACAACAACAGCAATAGCAACAATACCCTTCGATATATTAAACCCTTAGAGAGCCGAATAGCCCCCGTTAGCCACGTCAGTAAGCGCGGTGAATTGCCGAGATAAGAAGTTTGGCGAAATATCGCACCTCCGGGTCGACGAGCGCGAACATCGCCCAAGCGTCTCCTCTGCTTTGGCTTGTTGCGTGGTAACGGCAACCAATTCAGGGTCGTCAATCCCTACACCCACTCTCGTGACCACAGAGTTTCACGCTTTTGATACATTGGCCCTTTTTCCCGATCCTTATGCATAGCTATCTTTAGGCGTCGTTAACGGACGCGTTCGCGAAAAGCTTCGATCGACAAACAGATTATGGCGGCAAGGGTAGTAGCGGTTCGTAAGGCACCGCACAGCTGGCGATGCTCTTTATTGATGGGCAAGTAAAGGTAAAGCTTTGTTGGTTTACTGAAGGAGCTGCAATTTCACAATGATTAAGCTCTCTTAAATTGTCATCACGCAGCGGGGCTCGAACCCGCAAGTAGCACGGTACACAGGAGGGATCACAAATCAACATTGAATCCTAGGAAATATTGGCCAGGTTGCTCGACACCTTGGTAGCTCGGGGTGGTCCCGCAAGGCGCGCAGGCCCTCGCTGTCAAAGTTGTTCACCAGCCCGCCGTTGTATCTGGCGAGTTTGCTCGAACCGAACGTCGGCTCAGCGTGCGGATCGGCACTAAACGCCGCAACCATGTTGATGCTGTTCCAGATATACGTCTTGTCATCGTGCGACATTCCGTCCGAAGATAGATACAGATACTGGCTGCCCACGGCGGTGTAGAACATCAGACCGTGATAAGCGCCATCGCTGGCTTCGTTCGGATATACCTCGGTCGTTCGGACGCGATTCCAGCGGAAGAAGTAAGTGCTCGACTCGACCTCGGAGTAGTGGGCGGCGAAATTCATCACCGGACAAACAAACAGGCCATCACCGATGATCTGTGCACCCGCTTGCCGGTACAACGGACAGGTTGTATTTTCCAAGGGGAATTCCTGGTTGTCCTGCCGCTGCTGCGGCAGGTCATCGCTGGGGTGGTCATAAACCGACTTCACGATGCGGTTACGTTCGCCGGGGGTGAGCGCGCGCTCGGCATGGTGCCCCGCGAGGATTCGTAGACTCCAGTCGAGCGCCTCCTGGAACGACTCCAGGCACGGCTTCGGATCGTGCGTTCGGTAGGTGAGAAGGAATAAGCCTTCATTGGTCGTGTCCCCGATGATAATCGGCACCCGTACCCCGAAGCGTTTCGCGTTCGTGATACATTCGGGCGTTGTCGGGAGGAACGCCTCGTTTGAGTAGGTCGGTCGAAACGTGTACGTTTGACTGGGCGCAAAGCGCTGCTGAAGTTCGATCAGGCGTGTGGCAGGCATCGAAGCTAGACAGTTGAGGATATCGCGGGTCCCGACTGCCGAGGACATCCCCTGTTTCGATTGGCGTCGGCTTATTCGGAGCAGGCAGCCGTTGTGCGTTTCAGCGATTCTCGCCGCGCGATCGATGTGATCCGCTCGAGTTTCGGCGTGCGTGTGGGTAAGAACTCCCGCGTCCATGATGGCGGCGTGGAATAACCCTTGAGAGAGGCCGGCCATCAAATGCCACGAGATCGAGAACGAACCGGCGCTGACGCCGAACAGCGTGACGCGGCTGGGATCGCCGCCAAAGTGGACGATGTATCTAGCCACCCATTGTAGAGCTTTGACCTGATCCATGTGGCCCTGGTGACCACCCGCTTCGGGCAGACCGAGATCGAGGAAGCCGAAAATGCCGAGTCGATAGTTGGCGTTGACGACGACCACGTCGCCAAAATGCGCCAGCTGGGCTCCCCTCCAATCAAACTCATGGCCGTCGCCCGCGGTGTAGCCCCCACCGTGGATAATGAACACTACAGGCTTGTTGTCCCCAGCGCGTGTGTGTCTCCTCCTCCAGATGTTCAGGTAGAGACAGTTCTCGCTGAAGTCGCTCGTATCGTTCGAGAACATGCCAGGCTCCTGCATGCAGCCGGGCTTCCAGACCGACGCGTCGAAGTTCGCTGGCAAGCTGGACACCTTCTTGAGGGGCACCTCGCGAAAACGATTCGTGCCATCTGGATTTTCCGCGTACGGGATGCCGAGAAACTCCTCAACGGTACGGCCGTCATTGTCAAGTCCAAAGTCGTCACCGTACATCGAGGTGTTGCAGCGGAGTCCGCTAAAGGTGACCGCCGTTCCCGAGTCCGTAATGACCACCTCGGGATCGTCCGTGCTACCCCGGATCTCGATGTCATTGTCACTGATCGCGCAGGCTAGGCCGGGCAATAGGCAGAGGTAAATTGTCGGCCAGGGAAACATGGCTGAAATATACAAACGCACGCAGTCAAATACTCATGCTTTTGCTATTTGATTGATTAGTGTTCGACTAAAACTCTGCACAGCCCTCGGTGTAATACAGCACCAGACAGTGTCTGATATTATAGTTACGATCGGCAGCGCTTGCAATCAGCACCAACCGGTGGATAGTAGCTCACGCAAGGTCAAGGCGACAAATCAATAGCAATGATATCACCTATCCTTTTTTCTCCAAGTTCCAAGTAGATTATCTAAGGTAATCGAGGGAACCCAAGGTAATGAAGCGGACTACACGGCGTACTTCCGTAGCAACGTGAACTTCACTTGTGAAGCGGTAAGGTACGGAAATGTCATGTATACTGGACACACGTGTGACACGACTGGGAATACGCGGGGCGTACGGCTTAGCCTGCATGGTCTTCGCCTCTCCTCAGCTCGAGACAGACCTATGCAGGCAGATAGCTAGATAGATACATATATGGCTATGTGTCACACGTCGATGTGAGGCGCCCGCTTGAGGATCTTCCTGAGGTCGTTTCCAGTAACCGTTGTGTGTATGTTGTACAGCCACAGCCTTCATTCACACGATATGAGACGTTCGCCAGCTTCGATGATTAACCTCCAGGTCCCAGTGAAGTAACGGAGAGAGGGGGCTCGAAGTGTGCGCGAGACCGATCTTGACATCGTGGTGCATGCGCTAGGTGATAACTGTAGCGACCATTCTCGCTATCGCGAGCAGTTCCCGATTCATTGAGCTGCTCTGACGAGAGGATAAGGACTAAGCATTACCAGCAAGAAGACTTCTACTGGGCTATCCGCGCAGTCATAACAGAACATAGATGTCACTCGAGACTCACATCGACAAATTGAAACAGTTACATTAGCTCAGTGTGAATATGGATGCTGCAACACTTGGCCAAGGCCACCAGGCTACGTCTCGTAGTTGCTGTGCCCTGCGCTAGCATTTCTTACGAGTTGTTTTCGTTGCCGGTGGATTGAAGAAGGTCATCCACTCTCTCGCCTCACGTGAGCGCTTTGATCCACGCGCTGTACACGTCACACTTGTCACTAGGCTGTTCGGACTGTGGTGACCTTTAAGCTTGATAGCCGGCAGTGATTGCCCGTTGCTCGGATGTCGTTAGTGTTTGTGTGGGCGATGTGTTGAAGTGAATGCGGCATTGCGGTAGCAAGTGACAAGTCTCGTTTGGTGGCCAATGTTGCCAACTCGGTAGCTGCCTTTGTAATCCCGACTGGACGTCTTGGAATATCGTCAAGCCGGCTGCTGCCGACTGTACGAGGTGCCCTGCAACACAGGAGTGTTATGCGCTACGACGAGAGCCACGCTAGCTAACGGACTAATGGTATCCTTCACGATGCGAACCTTGCTCAGAAAACCTTGCAGGAACGGTTTTGGACTTCCCGGCCGCTCGCCTCGGGGGGCCAGATCGGTCGTCGCCTCAATGAGACTTTCAGCTTTACCCAATTCCTGTACATTGAACGAGAAAGCATCTGGGAGGCGATTAGCGAGTATGAGCATTTTCGTTCATTGGTCCTGTCACGAGGTCGGCTGACGGTTGAAATCGCAGCTCATCCTCCATGATTATTCTTTGAAATCATCTGATCAGAGCTAAATATAGGGAGAGCGCGTTTGATAAGTGAGGATTAGTTTTTTGTATGGAAAATCTGTTGAAGTTTAGCCGTGGAGAATAGCGCAATTGCTTAACACACGTCGCGGTCGAAAAAAACGTCATGATTAAGCGTGACAATTGATTAACATGCGAGCAACGGCGAGATGATGGTCGCCGTTATATTTGCCGGATATAGATTTTCGTTTGCACGAGTATTTGCATTAATATATTATATATATTAAGGTATTCATTCATTAAGTGAAACCGTTCCAGGACCTTCAGTCAGTTGGCCGATGGCTGAGTGGGGAAAACTCAACCCAACAATCCGATATTGATGGACAATAGGCGAACTGCGGAAATTTTCGTCGGTGCCTTTTGAGTTGCGGGAAATCGGCACTTTTCTCCGACAACCTCAGAGAAACCTATCCTAGGATGTCAAGCTGGGGTGGTCTCGTCTCGGATTGTTAAGATCTATCGCATGATATTTTATGGTAATTAAATTCTATTAAACTCGAATACATTTTATGCCAGTCGTCAAGCGAAACTGATCGCATTTTTTTCACAAAGAACTAAATGGCTATATAAACAAACACGTATGGCAAATCAATGGTAGCTCATCTAGGAACAATGGTCACTTGTGGCATGCCATTTATTGCATAAGCGACCCCACCAATAGCCTGATTGTTTAGGTTAGCTTAGTTGATTTAGGTTAGGTGTCCCTCCCCCCGATCGGAGGTTGACACGTAGGTGCACGGGTTCGATCTGTATCGTTGCACGCCATTTGCATGCTAGTGGGTCCGTCTCATGAAACGAAGCCGAAGGTAGTATCGTGAGTCAGCCTGAAAAATTTAGTCACTCTGATGTGTCACGTCTGAGTGATGCCTGCAACAATTTCGAGGCGCATTATACGCAAAAAACTGTTCAATTGTTTCCCATGCGTCTACGTTCAATGGTCACAGGAAGCTTCTGAGCCTCTTCATTAGCTTCCGTGCAAATGGTTAAGTGACTACAGCATTACGCCATCGTGTGTTGGGGATCACACAAGTGCAACAGTACAGTATTGTTCACGATCGAATCATCCCAAGCTAATTAACTTTCATCCCAAACTAATTAACATTCATCCCGAGCTAACTTCCTAACTCTGGCAAGAATCTTGAGATAAAGAAAGACGATTAAGAACTCCAATGATTCTCCAAAGCGTCTGACAGGATTTGAGCCCCGGTAAGGTAGACAAAACAATCAATGGTGGTCCCGACAAGCTCTCATAGTAATGTACCTAAAGGTTAAGAGTTGAGGCCTGTCAGATAGGGGAACAGCTGAGGGTCAGCTCAAAAAGCAATTCTTAACTTCCTAATTCTGGTAGAATCCCGGGTCAAGACCGTGTGGGACGCGAATCACCATAAGCTCATCAGACTGCCATAAGATTCAAACGTGACCGACACACGACCTATGCTCACACCTATATAACTACAATATCGTCACACCGATCGCATACGAACGAATGGTTTGTTTTACACCATTGTGGCGCTGTGCACAAGGCCACCATTGACGACTTTGATTTG
This sequence comes from Stratiolaelaps scimitus, assembly GCA_019614645.1. Taxonomy (NCBI): domain Eukaryota; kingdom Metazoa; phylum Arthropoda; class Arachnida; order Mesostigmata; family Laelapidae; genus Stratiolaelaps; species Stratiolaelaps scimitus. Next base: position 1,087,238 of record JABWDB010000033.1, on the reverse strand, counting down.
CAAATGGGGATTATCAAACAGGCCAAACACACAACGACTGCATAACTATGGAACACTGTTCAGTATTCCAGTTTCTCCTCACCTGGTTCAATGCTCCAGTTTACCTCGAGGTCAGTGCGCGACAACAATCGGCATCCAAATGCGTCGCGCGAAACACTTGTGGGTCAGATCAACTCTCCTTCAGCAGAAGGTTTTCGGAAAAATGTCGCCTGCCCAAGAGAACGAACGGCCGCTCGAGCAACGGATCGGCTTGGATCGTATCGGCTCTGATCGGCCCCTCTCTCGTGGCCACGCTCGGTCCATATGCCCGCATCGTCTCCATGTTTCCTCTATCCCCGTATTTTTCTCATTTGTCCTTCGCAGATTTCCTCTGCCCACCATCTCCGAGCGGAAGAGATCGGAGCGTTCGCTTGCTTTGAGGCGCCGCGTCCGAAGGCTAGCCACAGCAAAGCCGACAGCGGCAAGGTCGGTCGCGCGTTTGAAGGGGTCTCGTGACGGGTACAGCGGGAAATTGTTTAATTCCATTGTCAAGTGGTGCGACAACTGCTGTGCTTTACTGAACAGTCGGTTGGCTGCCTGCCGATCTGCGCTCGTCAGCCGCACGTGGACGATCAGCGTTCGCGCGGACGAGTCGTTCTTCGACGTTTCGTACGGGAAGATGTGGAGTGGGCGTCACTTGTTAAGCATCAATAAGCACGTCGTGACCAAATGAGCAGTTTGCTAGCTGGCTTCGCTGTAAGCAGCCGGCGGGGCGACGTTCTGCGAATCGCTCTCATTGTCTGCGCGCCGCGCTTCTAAATATATGGAACGAAATCACAGCAAATTGAAAACTGCTCCGTGTCTCAGCTGAGTGAATACGGCGCCGTTCTGAACACGGCGCAGATATTGTCTACATTGTCCACTTTCCCCGAAGATGCAATTCCTATGCTCGAAGTATAGCATAAGCACAGTGGGGAAACGTTGCATCCACAGTTTGCGCGGCTGTTTCTCGTGATCTTTCGTCGTTTTGTCCAGTCAGCCTTGATAATGAATCATTTCGTTTAAGACGCGTCTCAGCAGAGGTATGGACAAGTCAACCAGGATACTGTTGAACATCGTCAACAGTTCCCGAAGGAGAGCGGTCACGGTGTTGACACGCATTAGCATGCCAACATCCCCCCCTGTAAATAGAGCAAGATCGCCTACGATAAGACCATTCGAACAGTAATGACCGCATAATGTACGCAGAAAATACACTGCATCAATATATCCGCAGTTGGATATGCTCTGAATCGCGGCGGCATCGTCGCGAATTTAAAGTAAACAGAGCAAAAAAACATGATTAAGCTATTTGTCTATTATTCATTATGAAAACTCTCCCTCGTTGTCCACTGCGGGAGGCGTGATGATACGTTCTCGCGACACCGTCTCATACATTTGTATGGCTTATTGGCGTGGCCGCAGCATTACCATGCGAGCCAGTTCACGTAGATAAGCCAGCTCGAACCGCAGTTCGACGACGCGTACACGGCTTGTGTCAGGTCACATAGGTAACAGATGTATCCTGTGGCACAATTTGAACTACACATGGCAAGGTTTGTTGTTGCTCTCTCTCTCTCTCTAGTAGGTGCATAAAGCGTACATGAGTCTTTTGACGTTCTATGGCCGTATCCGTCTCGAAGAGTCAATTCCAATTTAATATTTCCTTACCCAAAGAACCTTAGCGGTGTAACTACTGCAGTTTCATGATTAAATCTCAATTTGAATACATTCAAACGGGTGGCATTTAGTCTGTGAGTGTGGCCTTATTTCTCGAATTCGTTCATCTCCCGCCTTCGAGGACGACCCACCCCTCGTGTTAGGCCTATGTAATAGGCCTAAGCCCTCTGGCAGGCCTTCGCAATCACCAGTGAGGACCACCGAAAGTCCTCTGAAGGGGCAAATTGACAATTTGATTAGGCTTCAGGTGGCTGTCGCTGTGCGCACGTCACAACTCAAGGGAGCCCTTGCGTTTAGGGCGCGTATTGGCCGTTCGCCTTGACCGCGTCACTGACAGCAATAGTAGCTCACGGAAAATAAGTCCCGCTATTCGTTCGAGACTTGCGGCAGTACCGAATGGCTGCCGCGATGTCAGTTGTTGTTTGTATCCTGAATGGCGGGGTCAGTTTCGTCTATCTGCCTGCATTGAATGCACGAGAATTTCGCAGTCGCTGGGTTCTGTCCACAGCTTCGTCCCGGCTGCCGGTGACACGAATCCTCTCGATTATTTCTCAGCGACGCTTGCCCCTGAGGCAGCGGCCAGCTAACGGCTGGAGGCGAACTACACCGAGAGAGATAGCGACCTTTTTACTAACAAACATACCTAGTGTTGAACAAAGCAGTCCCCTTCTGCGTTTGTTATTCTCAGGCCGAGCACGCTATGGTCAATGTAACGGGCACGTTGATTCATTGAACTAAGACGGCGCTCACTATCCATATTCATGCTACAAACACTACCCCCGGATCTTAAGATATTAGATAGAGAGGCACGGGGGGGGGAGGTTGCGGAGGCATAAGGATAATTAAAGAAGAAAGCAGACGAAACGATCTGTAAAAACCAATTTTTTATTGAACTCATACGCTTCTCTGTCAGTCAACATCTTTTGCCGCTAACAACACAATATATATATATATATATATATATATACGGTTTCGCATATGATCAGTAATCATTATATATATATATGTATATGTATTTGCATGTATTTCCCACCCACGCTCTCGGGGTGCTGAAGTTGTGTTCCGTTGGTGTTCGTATAATTGCAATAATTATAAGATAAGACGGATAATCACGTTACGCTTTATTATTCTGTTCATTAGTCTATTATTTCTGTGTGTAGCAAGTACCAATTAACGCTAATGCTGGCCAATATGATTTAGCTTGTTCCCGGCTTCTTCTTGAACCCCCTCTGCTAATTGACCTCCTTTCTTATATATATATATTGTATATATATATTTCATTATATGTCTCGTGCATCACTTTGTCGATGGGTTACCTAAGCAGAGGCCTTCCATGTTGGACCGATTCCAATGTTCGGGTGGTTATAGTTATCCAATAGTTAAACGCCTGACGTATTTTTCTCGGCAACCGAGTTGTTCGGTTCAGTGGTTATTGGTTGCTGGTCTTCTTTGAACACACACATATATATATATATATATATATATATATGATTTTGAACGCATGAAGACACACGAAGACATATATACATACATAGCGTAGAATGTGCTTGACCCTTTCACTATTTCTTCCATTTCAAGAATCTCTCGCTCCCTGTCTCTCGGCTGTTTGTTGGTAACCGAATTTACATATGCACCACCTGTGTAATTTGTCTATTCGCCATCATAAGCCAAAAGCAACAGAAAAAAAAACAACGCAAACCGACCGCTGAATGCTAATTGATTTCGATCTCATTTCAATTTGTTCGTATTCACCCGTCGGGCGTCAAGCGGCGATGAACGAACGCTGGCTGAATCTTCTTCCCGCGCGGCCAACTGCGCGAAGTTGCTGACGTTGTCAGCACGGCAATAACTAACACGTTGCTTACCCCAGCAAACATGTTCCCTGTCCGAGTGAGATTACAAGGGTGAGGGTTCGAAACCTCGGAACTCGACACTGTCAATAAGCTGTTCCTTTCTCTCTATCGTGAGTCGAGAGTCTTCCGACTGCCGAAGACAGGGATGTGGCAGCGGCGGCGGGGCGGCACTTGATGTCGAGCGCGGCGAGGCGGTGATAAGACGACGAGGAATATTAGATAAGATCCGCCAAGAAAACATTCGCCTTCAACTCGTAAGTAACATTAGGAGGGGCGAACATCGATCAGATGTTGCCAAAAGTACAACTCATTAAGGGAGTCACATGGGCAGGACACAAGTACAGAGAATATACAATGGTCAAACATCAAAATGGATAAATAACTTAATAATAATAATAATAATAACAATAGTAATATTAAAAACGTTGAAAACACGCGACACTCATCATAGTAATCATTCACATCCCTGATACTGCCAGCCAGCCATATATTCTAGGGCATATATAATACACGTACGATGATGTCCATTTCAGAGCCTCAAGACACATTTGTCATATTTCCGACGATTCTAGCCGAATTTCATCTCCGCCATGACGCAACGAATGCAAGCATGCTCACAAGCGAGCTTTCGGCGGAAGGAGGGGGGGGGGCCAACCTGATCATCGCATGATATCAACTACATGCGCGAGAGATTACTGATGACGATTATGAGCTATAGTCATCGGGTGGCTATCAACCAACCGTCGGGTCGAGGCGTTCCCATTGATTAAACGTCTACGCACGTTGTGCGTGAGGCCATAGGCGTCTATGTAACGGAACAATAGAAATAGTGTCGTTACTCGTTCACGTTATTTTGCGCTTAGCCCGAATCGTCGTCCTCGGACGGACATGATGGACACACACACACGATACTTTACGAGAATGACCGCGCCCGTTCTTGATGTCTTTTGGCGGCGATTCGCCATCCGTTGGCAACCAGCTCAGGTTTGGTTCGACATTTCGCTCTCGACACTAGCAAGTTCGACCCTCAAATTGCAGCTGTGTATCTCGTCTGTCCTTCTCGCTATGTGTGTGTGTGTGTGCGTTTTATAGGATATTGCGTCTATCATATGCCCCGTTAGATGAATCTCGGCGTCATCTTAAATCGTTACAATCACCTTCATCGCACCGCTAAATGTGTATATATATATATATATATATTTATATATACATCCGCGTGACCTGGTCTCCCCTCCGCCGGCATCTAACATTAATATATTATATATGTGACGCATATATGTATATAACAGCGTTACGCAGTTCCCCATTACGAGCGTCGTGCTGCGATCGACCGCAGAAGTGCACAACCACAGGGTGTTCGGAAGTCACGAAATCGTTTCAAACGTCGAAGTCACTCTCCCGCGTCCCTCTTCTCAACCCTCATGCATCTATAGCATATATTGTATCTTAAGACGAAACAAAGCAAGTGAATACATGCAGAGAAGAAATCTGCGAGCACAGCCCAACCTCAGTGAAAAGTCCGCCCACACCTCAGCATTTCCCCTATTACAACTCGACGTATCTCCTGGGATACGTATTGAATCAATTTGGCAAATGTTTACCTCCTCATTCGTTGTTTTAGCCCCCCCCACACACGATAATGCTATCGGGACCCCATCACACAAAACAGCATAGGGGGCATAGGTGGCCGGAAGCTACTAGTACTACTATTGTGAACCCGTCGTGTAACCTGCCAAACACCCTGTGTAGTTGCCACTGATTACCAAGGCACGATTGGCCAACCCCCTCAGATGTTCCATATCCCGAACCCCATGGGCTACCCCCGCGAGCTTGCTCCGCCTTGAAATTGTCCTTAGGTGACCACTGACATCATCGTACCAGCAGCATCAATTCAGTCGATCACATTACACGCACACAGCCGAGTACATATCTGGCAGGGACCGTGCCCATTTGAACAGTATTCATATTCAATTACATAGTTTTCAGTGTTGGTTCATTTTGTTGTTGTTATTGTGGTTGTTGTTGTTGTTTGTTTGTTTGATAAATGCCCAAAGTAATATATCCTCTGTACGTCGTAACACCATCCAGCAGTGATTATTCTCTCCTCATACGAATAATATCTGTGTCATATAGAAACACCACATATATATATATATATGGTGTGTGTATCAATTACCGAATTGGAATTGCATATAAATGGATAAGATATGCGTCGGGTGCGCCCTGCGCATTCCCGCACAATAGTCGGATTCAGTTCGGGTAAAATTCGATTCGGATACGATCAGTCGCCTCCTCTCGGGTTAACTTTCCCGAGATCGGTCGATTGGTACGGTCCGTTTCTGTGTTGCTCAGCCGCCGTCAGACAGCAGTATTCGAGTCACTATAAGAATTAGCATCGGATATAACTAGTTTGCAACGTAGCTCCACACGAATTGTCGCCTGCTGGAGCGCCCCTTGCGAGCCTATCATATGTATAGGCCGCTTGTCGATTTCAGTGGCGCGTACCGACGAGTTTCAGCGTTCGGAGCGCCAGCGGCGGCGGCGGCGGCCGCCTCACTCAGTTGTCGGCCTTCGAGCCCTTCTTGCCCTGTCCGGGTGAGCCTACCGGGCTGGTGGAGTTCTTCTTCTTGAGAATCAACATCAGCTCCTTGGACATGAAGTACGGCTTCGCCCTAGATCCATCGTGCCGCTCGCAGTCCTCGAGGAAACAGAGGAACAGCGTGTCCACGGCCATGTTGTACACGTCGAAGAAGCACGTCGCGATAATGTACGCCCCGACGGCCAGCAGCAGAACGGGAAATAGTGGATAGTTCAGCTCGGGAATGAATCGATTGAGCTTCTCGCAGCTGCCCGAGAATACGTAGTAGGCGACGGCGGAGGTGAGGCCGACGACGACGAGTTTCGAAGCCAGCAGGAGGAAGTCGGTTACCTGTGTTGCGCACCAGCAAAGCCAGCCGCATGCGCGTGCACACGTGTACGTAGGGGTTTGTGCATGGGCGAAACGCAAGAAGAAGAAGCCTTTGTTAGTAGGTGATTGTTTTGGGGTGAATGCATCATCTGCGGAGCGCGGCGATCCAGCTATGCACGACTGCGTCATGTTTTTTGCTGGCTGGCTACTCGTGTTTATTTGTCCATTTTGTGTGTGTGTGTATATATATATATATATATATATATACGTATGTAATTAGAAGAGAAATTCTATCGAATTTCTGTATATTCAATGATGAATACGCTCACGTCGGCGCAATAACAACAACAGCAATCTAAACAATGCACTACGGAAGTGTACCCCGAAACATATACCATTGACGTTACATATATATAAACATTACCCAATGTTTACATATTGTACAAAAAAAAAAATGTGTACCCTTTATATATAAAATATACGTTGCAATAATTCTTTTAACTATTATTTTTACGAGAACTTAAGCATGTATATAGCAGTTCCGTCAATAAACATTTGTTTGAATTTGAATTTGACGAATAACAAAAACCTTTCCGTAAAAGTTTAGTTAAGCTATCCACTGCCAAACTACATCGAGTTTTATTGCATCCACCTCTATCGATCAGTTCGGCTGATTAACCCCTAATCGATATATATGTAGTATTCGAGTACCTTAGCGGCCACAGCAAACCTGTCAAGTTCTATCTACCCCACCATAGTAGCCACACACGGTGGATGTCTCCATGTGTGTGGTGTGTGATAAATAACTAAAGTTCGTTTATTTCCTTGATCCAATCGACTTGATTGATTGATTGATTGACGGATCGATTGACCCACCTTGTCTACGACGACGACACGGACGATGTTGCGCATCAGCAGAAGGAACGCCTTCCTCGCAGACGTGCAGAAGTTCTCGCCGTAGATCGCCGTCATAATGTAGGCGTTCCGGTTGACGAACCGCAGGAAGTTGTCGAGGCACCAGCAGAAGCAGCGGCAGCAACAGATGAGGGCCTTCGTCACTTCGTTGTCGTATTTCTTCAGCTTCTGCTCAATGTACTCGATGATCGCGCGGATGAAGCTCACAATCGCGATGATGAGCGAGCCGAACGCCAGCGTCCCCATATGGTATCGGGTTGTCGCCCACATGGCTGAGCCGACCGTCAACGTGGGTATGTCCTGCGGAGCAAAAACAACGAATTTATCGAAGGTCCGAATAGATAGGTGAAGAGAGAGAGAGAGAGAGGGGGTGGGCTAAGGTAAATACAAACGTCTATTGGTTTATTAAAGGAACTGCAATTTTTACTATACTTAATTTATTTCCTTATTTGTTTCGCCACGTCGCCAAATTCGAACCGGCCGGAGAGAGAGATAGAGATGGTGTGCATATATAATATATATATATATATATATTGAGGGAGAGAGAATAAATAACAATGGTGATCGCGTTCGAAAAAGACACACACACACCCCCATATATTCACGAGTCAGATGTCAGCTAGAGTTGATGGTTGCAGCTCCACCGACATCGAGCTCTGGCTAGAATCCCTAACCGCAATATCGTCGCCTGCTTCATCGTGGCGACAAATGATAGCACATTACTTTTTTGCGAACCAGCTGAATGAGCCGATTCCACTTCGCCTTCGCTCGGAACGAACTTCTACAGTCGAGGTATTGAAAAACGCTGCTGGGAACATTTCACTCCGACGCCTATGTGCACCTCCGTGCATTTCGTCATCTCGTCATACGACTCTCATCGTCAGCCAGCTCGGCTACGCTGGCGAGACGCCCCGAGCGATCGTCGGTCGGTATCTATACGAACCTTCTTGTTGCGCGTCCAGTAATAGCTGGCAACGGCGGCGGCGAGCGTCATCTCGCCGTAGGCCACAATGAACGCCGAGAGCCAGAGAAAACCGAAAAAGTTGTACAGATGCGTGTAGCTGACGTGCGAGCCGAGCGCGCTATCGCCAATCGCGCACGTCTTATTGTTGAACTTCGAGTAGCCGCCGAGGTCGTCAATGCATTGCTCGAAATAGGGTTTCGTTGAGCTGTTCGTGTACATTGTCACGTCGATACCGCCAGCACTCGACGGCGTCAGCGACATCAGGAGGCTTGTTTTGCAGCGAGGAGTCGAGATAGACAAGGACACAAAAGGACAGTGCACCCCAATGAATTAGTGAGCAGAGATGGCCGTAGTTTCCGTTCGAGATACGGTGGGGGGGGGGGGAGGTGGGTCGGATAGAGAGGAATTGTCGTTTCGAATTGGGAAAATCCATATGCTGAGTATACTTTCTCTCTCGCGCGTGTGTCCGTATGTCGTCGATTAATTTGAGCAAATGAGCAAGGACGATGATTTGGCGATGGAGATGCCCATCGCATAGTGGTGCTATTATAGAGACTTGCAATAAGATATGTACATGTATAATATACACACCCAGAGACGCGTACCCTATCTACCCCCCCCCCGCGCCATTGAGCTTCGGAGAGCTCGAAAATGCTATATTTAATAAAGCATAACTTTTAATAGGATCAATCAATTCATCGGTAGATTATTACAGAATATCATTGTAGTGGATATCGATCAGTCATAAATGGAGTCCCATTACACACAAGTGCTGTCTATACAGGCATATATAAATATATAAATGTAAATAATATATATATATATATAAACTGACTCGGATCGTGTATATATATATATATATATATACTTACAGAGCAACTGTGGCAGAAAACAACAGTACGATAAGTTGCAGCAGATACGGGAACACAGGAAAAATCAATGCTGTGGGCATGTAGCCAATCGCTCTGTAAGGGAAGAGTTGCAGAGAAAGGAGATTGAAATATATATCATACATACATGTATATAAAAATATATATATATATATATATATGTTCGCGGAAAGTTTGTCCTCGGAGGTATTTCAAGCAAATGATATTCCGTGTGATACCCGATCTAACAGGTGACCAATTTATCTAGAATTAATTTCGATTAGTTCGTTAGTAACACGAAGAACATGTACATATATGGCTAATATCCGGAGACTAATCACTATACTATATAACGGCGTGTATCGGTCGCCTCTCCAGCGATCGGAAGTTTTTTTTTTTTACAGTAAAATAACGAATCGGCCAAAAGCAGTGCACCCACTTGGCAGCTTCTTTAATCAGAGCGGTGGCGATCCGAACACGCTCCCGGAGGCAGATGACGACCAGAAGAAGAACTGAGAGAGCGATCGATAGGATACAGCCGAGAATAAGCCAAGTCTTCCGTCGTCCTGTATAGTATGAGATCTTGCGGGAAAAGCCAATACCGTCATCGGCGCCTTCTACTCCCTTCAGCGAGATGAATTTGTACCACGAGAATGCCGTGCCTAGCGATACAGAATGAACGTGAATAAGACAAAACATGGTGCTGGTTATTATAGATATATATATATATATATATAACCAGCATATCTTCCGACATATCTGTCCCATATATATATATAAAAGAGCCAAACAATTATAAGCTTCCTCTAAGGACTCAAATCGCGAATAGCTAGCTCGAACTCCTTATAGCCATGTAGAGTGGGGTTGATTATTCCGGCAAAAGATTGCTATATATTCTAGAATACAATATACCTAGCGACTAGCTCGAAGATCATATCATACAGATCGTCGTTTCAATGCCACGTCTTCGTACCAGCGATGAGGAGAGACAGGATGCCGAGAATGCCCAACCAGATCATGAGGCCGGCCATGAACCTCATGGCCACGATCCAAATCAGCGCTAGAACCATGGCGACGACGAGGCCTACCAGGATCACCTTCCACGTGTTGCTCAGGTCCTGCAGGAGACGCTCGAGGTATTTTCGCGCGTTGAGGATGCGCTCCATCTTCCTTTGGGCCTTCTCGAACAGCTCATTTCCCGATAGCGTTTTGCCGTCCGATGACGTTATGGTGATGTTGCCGCCCTTCGTGTTCAGGAGGAAAAATAAAACGCGAGAGTCAAAATTAACGTCAAAAACCCCGATGGACGTTAGGGTTTTTGTCTGTGCGAACATTTCGTAGGTTGCACCTAGGTCGAGGATGGGTGCGGATAACACTGGAAAAGGGATGGTGGACTGGGACGATTTTAGCAGGTTGGCCTAACCCAGAACGCGGCGTAAAGCTCGCGATGGGTAGCTAAGATCCCGTGTGAATCACAGACAAACAATGAATCTATGGAGCGTATAATGCCCACGTAACTGCTTTTGTTCATACTATTTCTTGCTTGTTTTCAGTGCTGAGCGTCAAAGGCAGCTTCTACTACACGCCGAGAGTCTCGTTGATTCGCGGTCTACGAAAAAACTACTGTGCTACGTACCATTAAGCACCATAAGCATTTGCCTCCCCCCCACACAATAGTAACCTATAGTAACAAATGGCTAAGAAATGACGCTAACAGAATGCTACGAGCGTCGTCTAACAGATTTTTACTTTTACATGCTTCCCGTTCAATCAATTATATTTATAAGTGCATAGAGGTGACGTTTTAAGCTGAGCCAATCTCATCTGGAGGCCGGCTTATTTCGACAACCCACAAAGTTATGACAATTACGTGGGCGGAGAATTTTCCGTCGGGCTACTATTACTCGAGCCACTATGTCGCTATTGTCTGTTCGCTGTTGTCGTTGTTCAAGGATCGTCCCCGTCTCCCTAGTAGCTAGATCCCCGGTGTTTACGTACATCCACGTTGAATTCGTCCTTGACCGACGTCGGACTCGGGAAACATCGTCCAGCAACGCTGACCGACGCAATGTAGTAGTATGCGCATGGTGCACTCGGTCCGCTCGTCAGCTCCCGGAGACTCTTCGACATATCTGTCCCGTAGATGCAGACCATATGCTGTTTGATTTCGGCAGCATTTGGCGGATCTGTTGAGTATTGCGCGGCGCTGAACGTCTTGGTTGGACACTTCTCCACGCAGACCTGCGGAGGAGTCGACAGCATGATGATAATAGTAATAATGATGATAAGCACAAAGGTTAAGCTGCGAGCAGGAATTAATCGTGATTAACTAGTAATTAATTAGTAATGTGTACTAATATGATAATTTAGCGCTTGCCGAAATAAATTTCAGCTGTGTGTGTGTGTGCGTCCGTGTCTCATAGACAATGGCGCTATGTTACGACGTACAATATATTTCGGGTCCACATGGAAACATGGGCTGTGAGCAGAAACGGAGACCTTTTCGAATGGAGACGTTTTCGCCTGATACAGTTTTTTGTCTCTCCCTATATTTTGTCGATACGATTAATCTCAGCGAAGCCAGCCCCGAACAAGTGCAGTTGTTCCATAGCGGACGCCACTGCGCGTTTGGGATCCCCGTTTGTTCTTACAGTATTTATCGAAACATCAACTGGTCACCTTGAACAAACATCGCGCTCCTAAGGCGGACAAGGACAGAGCGGCTTGCCTCGTCACGGCGAGTTTGTTTCGCTAAATCGCTCCTGGTCACGAGGGCTGATCCTGTTGGACATCTGTGTAATACACAGCCGTATCAGAGGGAATATATATTCGTTCCGGGGGGGGGCGGGGCGGGGGGAAGAGCTGATCTTCCCTGCTCTCGGTGATAGGCGTCTTCTAGCTCGGTATACTCAGCGAGACGGAACTAGATTTCTGAATATAGATCTTGTCTGATCCGGAAGGCTAAGGAGCGAAAGGCAAAATCACTATTTGCGCTTCGATCAGATACGAGAACAGTTTTTCGGCAATTGCTGCACAATCAGGCTTTGTGTTCGCGTGATGTCACTTGGCGTTTTAGAACGGGGGTGACGCTCGTAGCGTTTAACATGTACAGATGACGCACTTGGTCAGATACCAGCAACAGGTGCCGAATTGCTGTTGCTATATTTTTGCGTATCGTGAAAAACACGATGGGGTTTTAAAATGATCAAAAAAAAATTAAACAAAATTTCAAAAATCGCCGATGCAGCCGCGCCCACAAGAAACGTGAAATATGGCAACCGCGAGCGGTCTATCGACCGGGATGAAATTAGCCATCCCGCCAACGCGGGTACGAAGCTGATCGCTGAAGGTACGGGTTCGATTCCCATCGTCACCCATTAGCATTTCAAAGTGGTCGTCCGACTGATCAGTGGAGAAATGCCGAACGCAGCTGTACCAGGGTAACTGTACCGTCAAAGCGTGGCCCGAAAAATAGTACGATACTTCATAGTGTATTTCGTCGCATTGGCAACATTTGTAACGTTTGTCGCTTACTCCCCCGTTCAATAATCTACCCTGGATCTACCTAGCACGGGCAGTATCTTCGATACGAACCTGCGGTGTCCGACAACGCGTCGTGGGAATCCATTCGTCCTCTTCAAATTTTGGCTTGCACTTGAACAGATCGAAGAAGTAGAGGTATGGCTTGTTGCTGCAGCAGCCGAACGAGGCGAGGGACCAAGAAACAATCCGGCGGAGAGAATTACACACAACAAAAGGTCAAGCTTAGTTACCTTGTTCGAATTGAATAGAATGAACACAAATATTTATTCAAACAGACAATAATTAGGAATCGTTTCTAGGGACGAATGCTCTCGTCAATTCGAGGTAGAGATGAATGATTGCCATTGTTCCGAATTTAGATCAAAGTTGACGTGCTGGTGCCCACTCAGCAGCAGGACAAAACGAGAGCTTATTTCTGAGCTGTCTGTTGTACGGGCATAGGAGAAGATCTTATTATTACTATGAAATAATTTTTAAATTAACACAATATAAAACGATATAAATAAAAATAATTAAAATATTGTTATTATTATTACTATTATATTATTAATTTTTTTGTTAATTACTATTCGCACCTGAAACAAGTACGACTAATAATCGATAGATTTACGAATATGTAAAAGCAGGTGGGTTTAGCTTCCGCAAGATAATTGTATTAATCAATGTAAATGGTATTAAACTAGCAGCGGAATAATGCAGAATTTCGGAATGATTCCGAAGCTGTAATATTTCATAAATGATAAAATGTCTACTATTATAATTATTATCATTATTAATTGTGGTATTTCAAGCTTGTCCCGGGTCACCCTGCGAGGTATTTGACGACAGAGACAATGATAACCTAAGAAAAGACAAACTTCTAGCCTCCTTCCATGAATAACTTGTACTTGTGCGGGCTAGCCTTCAGTGGATCAAAATCAAACTGAACTAGTAAGTTCGGAGAAGCGGCATTCGTGTCCATAATCGTAACGTAATAGTGAATGTAACATCAAACTGTATCAGATACACGCAGTTTACACAGCGGAGTTGGTACCCCGGAACAGACCAACTATCAGGGATATAGCTGCCTCGGCGTATAGCTATTAGCTACGTTTTGGTCAGCTCGATTTTTTGCTTCAATACAACACTAAGTCGGATAAGCCAAAATAGAAGGGGCTGCTAATAGAGGGTACCTGGAAAACAAGCTTAGTGTGTCCGCAGATCGGCAGAAGGCGACAATCGACAACAACGAGCGGACGATTCGATTGCTACCTAACAACTATATGACTTCTCCCACCGGACCGGCGGGAGAAGTCCGGCGACCTCGAAACGCAAACGGTAACAGGGACAGCCCACAAGCGCTCACCGCGCTGCCAGACGATATTCGTGCCACCACTTACGATGAAATGCCAACCGAACAATGATTCCATATATAATATTTGCCTGCTGGAAAAGGCCACGTGCGGGCAAACACTAGCGCAAACGGACAGATATTGACACTCATACAATGAGCGCTCACGATGTCACATCCGAGATATGCATATAAATACATATATATATATATATATATATATATATTATATATATATATATATCTATCTGTACCTTCCAAATGATTCTATCCATATAAAATGGATATTTTGTTCGATGCTACAGAAGCATATATATATATACATATATATTAGATTAGATTCTACGTAAACAGCCGTTTCAAACGACAGACGACGCTGTCACGATCGATACAGGTACGGCGCGCACGACGCCATAGATCAGCCTCGATTGGTGGCTTCGACAAGTCAAACCAGTCAAGATTGCTCTAGCGACGAAAGCGAACATAGTGGCGAACGCAATTCAAGGGATCATATTATTATTATTATTATTATGTAATTCGAAACAAACAAATACGAATCACTAAGCACCACCCATCAATTGAGATATTCCGCAGCAAATTCGTAGACATTGTCGTAGGCTAACTAGCGGCAGACAGTTTGAGGACGGTTGCCGTCGCCGCTGCCGCTGCCCCCGCTCCCCGTGGGGGGTCAAGAACACGACACGTCGAATCCATGAGCATACTAACGTATGGTGCCATTGTAAAGACGATCTCGGTGGATCGAAGCGTTTTTGCTAGAATTTCTTTGTTTTCTGCTTATTCTTGCCCCTGTGTTGCTATCGTGTCCGAGTTATCCATCAGGGATTCGCCGACGATTCGAACTGTTCGTGCGGTGATTCTGCTGATCTGTGTTGTGGCTGTGTTTGTCGGTGTGAGACTCACGCATAGTTGCCCGTTCCGCAGATGTTGCCACTGCTGTCTGAAGGGTAGATCACCCGGTTGATGTTGCCTTGCTTAAACGCTAGAAGAGGCCAGTGAGAAAAGGGAATAATGATTTCATTAGAGTCCAATTAAAGCGTGTGCCACAAAGCGTTCCAGAAAATGAGAACACACCAACACACACACACACATATATATATATATATATATATATATATATGTGGGGCTATATAACAAATATATAGTTTAGTAATTTTTTATTCATATATATAATATAGAACACGTAGTGACCCACTGAGTAATTACTCACCAAGTCCAGCTAGAATGGCCCAGACGGCGATAAAAACGATGAATAAAAGTAGAAAAATGATGTCGGTGCAGCTCCGCCGCGTGATGGGACCCTTGAATTCTGGGTCGTAGGGGATTGGGTCGCCTGCAAAAAGACGGAACACATCAAATACGTGTTAATTTTCCGATGCATCTAGTAACAAGCATAACAACGTGTGATATCGAAACAAAAAGGAGCATTTAGGGGGGTAAACCATCTATGGTTAACTCATTTCGAGGTATGATCGATGTCACGTTTGCATTCACGCATATATCACGCACGTATGAGGGAGGAAGAGAAATCATTTGAAATTGTCCACACGCACGAGCGTCAATCATAACGAGGCAGCTCGCCCGTCGCCCCGAGCTCCTCTCGAGGTCCGGGCGACGATAACAGGCCTGCAAAACGGAGGCGGAAGGTTCGAGTTGTTTCATGACCCGTGGTGAGACGTTATATATATGTATATATGTCTCTCTTTATATATATATATATATATATATGAAGAGATTAAGCTTTGCTAATCTGCAATTACTTTAATGAACCGATTATCTTCACCTGTGCACGATGCTGAATGAAACGACCTGTGTCGAGTATAGGACGGTAAGATGAGCCAGACTAAGGATCATATATATATATATATATATATATATAAAATAGACAACTTTCTGTACATATATTGTACATATACATACTATCACTTTTGCTATATTGTATAATTGGAGCTTGCTGACTGACCGTTGATCGGGCATGCCTAATCGACTGTGATCACCCTGCTGCTAACGCTTAGGTGATACGCACGTTGGCGTCGAAGAATATCCGCAGAGAATTTGTTACTTAGACGACAGAGTACAACATTGTCTCAGCAGGCGTTCGTAGCCAGTTCCATCAGCCTGTTATTCTACGGTAACGGTCATAGTTAGCGGCTGTACGACGCGATGAGACATCGCATTTCGACTATGAGACACTGTCAGCCATTCCGCTGCGACTGTGCATGGCACTGCTGGGA
This sequence comes from Stratiolaelaps scimitus, assembly GCA_019614645.1. Classification (NCBI taxonomy): domain Eukaryota; kingdom Metazoa; phylum Arthropoda; class Arachnida; order Mesostigmata; family Laelapidae; genus Stratiolaelaps; species Stratiolaelaps scimitus. The sequence goes on along the minus strand of JABWDB010000033.1, from coordinate 1,070,906 downwards.
GAGGTTGTTGAGTAACGGTGACCGTAGACACTATCTCTATATAGTCCTCAGCTTGGACAGCTGAGGATCATCGGGCTCTTAATCATCACATATGAACCTACATCTACATGCGAACGCTATACACACACACAAACAAATTGAAACTAAGATGACCTGCGAGTAATCTGCCTGTGTAACACGATATAGGACAAGTTCGTGTCTTGAAACAACATGGGGGCAGCCACTCGGGCCAGCCCGTTGTCGCCACTTCCTTACCCAATCTAGCTGTAGCTAATGACAACAGCTGAGAACAGCGAACGGCCTGAGACGCTCGTATATACCGCACCCAATGCGGGGCCTATGCGTTGTAGATGCTCACTTGAGCCTGCTTACGGCCAAGAATAGGGACTACTCGGTAGGCCCTTGCTGGCCGTTGCGGCCATTACCTGCTACTACTTACATTCGGGCCTGTGATATTTGCCGTTTACGTGAAATTGTCACGTACAGACATTGGTCCTCCTGCTCGAACCGCGTCAGTATCGCGGGTCAGTCAGATCTGATCTTGGCTCCCTATTGTCTCGGGAGTAGGTTCGCTCGCTTGCTATCGCCCCCTACAACGACAGCCACTACAACAATTGGCACGATTGTAATCGACGAGTCGACGACTGTAACCGCTTAGCCTTTCAAGCGACTAAGCAACGAACGACTAACAACAATTGGACGCTGGAAAGTGTTACTCTATTCAAGTCCAGTCGTACATCTATACGGGAAAACGCCGGCGGGCCGTCGCAGATGACGAAATCTAGCGGGTAGGTATCATCGGACGGGTTCGTTAGCGCGTCCGCCATTGCGAGCAGGTATTGGGGATGGTGGCATGTTATTGCTGTTTTTGCAGTCGTCCTGCAGGAAGGCGGCGTCTGGTGATACTGGGATACGTATCACTGACCGTTAACTGCAAGATGTCTAGAGGGCTATGCTGTGCGTATCTATAAGATCGATTTAGCCGGGCGGTGTCGACGGTCGAATGGATACAGCCAGATTTAAGTAGCTCTCCCAGAATGCAAGCTGATTCACTGGCACTCTCATACGTGACCGTTTGGTGATTTCTCAGAGTTGCTCAGTTTGGTCGGTTGAGCTTGACGAATAGGGTGTTGCATGTTGAAAATGTTTGGAGTTCGAGCAGAATAGACCCACCTCACCCCTCACGCACGTTTCTCATAGTGAAGCATGTGAACGCACTGAGAATATATGGCATGATTGAAATATGAAAGCGGCGGAGAACTTCTCGCAGGAGGGCCGAACAGGCGCCATTGGACGATAATCGCCCGTACACCAAACAACAGCAACGGACAACGGGTCTTACCGGCCTTTACGAAGCAACATCGGCCAAATGAAGATCCGTCCGCATGTCTGCCTGTTGCGACGGCTAAGATTTTGCTGGATTTTTGTTCCTTCTCTTTTTGAACCTCACACGGAAGGCGTTCAGCAGGAAGTCCTCATATTGCTTGAGCTCGATGAGCTTCAATGAAGCTCAGCTCTGCTCGACAGACCTGAGTCCTTCATTTATTTCTACATAGGGACAGGTATAGACACAGTGTCATCACGATGTCCACTTCTTATAAGGGTATTCTCTCCCAATGAAAGACCGAGACATGGAGAAACTCTCAGCGGTCCCAGAAGCAGGACCAGCTCGATCCAGGGTTCTCACAGGCCCGACACCCGGAAGAATGAGGGCACGCTCCCACAAAGGGCCGCCTCTCACAGGCCAACGACGGCCGAGACCAATGCAGTTTCTACTCTCTGCAAGCTGGTTACACCGAAGTGACTCGATGATCATCCACATTCATCAGATACGCTAATAATCTTCCGTACGCACACGCGCACACGCACAGCTATACACAATGTCGCCATACAGAATCACTACGCCGACCACCACCTCTCGAGCTTTGATCTTCTTGCTGGAGTCAGTCTCCGCTAGACTGATCATTCCAATGCCCACAGCTGCTTTAGCAGTTCGTACCACTATCCGCCGATCCCGTAGTGTTGCGCTCGACGAGTTCCATCGTTGATGCAGCCGTCCCGACAGTGCTTCGTTTAGGGAACTTCATCTCAAGTGCCACCAAGTTCGCCCGATTCGCTAGACGCCTGTCGCAGTGGATCTGCGCACGCGTACAGAGAAGCTGACACACTGACAAGCTCACGTGTCCTTGCTGTTCAGCCTGTTGCTGTTGCTCAACAAGTTGCTATACTACACGAGATGGTGGGCACTACACGAGAAAACTAGCTGACCGAGGCCATCTCAGAATTCGACGCCTTTTCGCATAGGTTGGCCCAGCTCAGCTCGGCTCGGCCCGGCCATCCAGCGAAACAACGTTCGCACCTCTGGAGTCGCACAGTCGACACACAGGGGATCGGACAGACGTCCTCCTACGCCTAAGAGAGGTTAATCCCTCTCCTGTCGATCTGGCTGACGCCGAGCGCTCCTCGAACGTTTAACCTCAACTGCCTAGCCAGCTACAAGAGAAGCAGCGGACAGCAGGGCTGTCCCGGCCATCCCGCCGACGACGTCGAATAGAAGTCACGACATTCTCACCGTTAAAGATACACTCACCCAAGCAGGACTCTCTCGCTTGGCGCAAAATATTGGACTCGCTGTAACGGAGTTCGCTCAATGTGCGCCTTCCACCGGGGCCCGCTGTCAGCCACTGCGGCAAAGCCGGTGGATGCAGGCGCGCACGCACGGTCAACCCTTTGTCCAGCTCGACGTTGACGAAGGAGGGAGGTCAAATACGGAGGATCAGGCTGAGAGCGCCTCCGGTTGCGTGGTCTCGGCACTTAGCGAGAGAGTGGGAGGGATGTACCATATGTGATGCTATACCATAGGTTACCATAGCATCTGTGGCGGATGGGTTTCAAGACGCCTCTGAAAGCCTGGCTGAACAGATCACACGCCGATCGTAAGATCGATTTACACAACAGCACGTTTGACATCGAAGCAGCCTCGACCCACGTTACGTACCATCGCTGGCCGTCATGTGACTCCATCCGAGAGATGCATATAAATAGCCTCATCGTTAGCGTCAGCCTGCCTTGCTGGTATGATTTGTTCGATGTTATCGCGATAGTGTATAACATGTTTTATGCCATTTGATGGCTGCTATTACAAGCATCTATGTTCAGCTAGAACGGGCTGGCAGTTCGCAACTCTGCCATCGAAGCGGACGAACTTGACTCGTCGATAGTGGCTTTGACGCCGGTAGGACCCGCCACTCGTAACTTGCCTTTCCGTGGTTAAGTATGTGTCACTAGCGTATGGGCATGCTATACGTCGGATTTGGAATCAGGCGGTTCGCGTACTTCACGTTAACGTGAACTGAGTGACAAAGATTGTGTTACATTTGGACGTTCCGGGAACAAATCCTAGATCATGAAGGGACCCTGGATGAAATCCAATACTCAACACCAAGTGTGGATAACGGATACGTATACGGAAGCCTAGTAGCGATAAGTGGTCAGTGAGGTCACTGATGACGCCGAACGCGTATGTTTCATTGTATTATATATATATATATATATATATATATATATATATATATATGCATATATCCACGGCATAGGTAACGGCGGGAGCAATATGTTGAGACGAGCTCTCGAACACTTCAAACGCAAGATTAGACCGCGTTTAGCTATAGAACAGCTGAATGGACGCTCGAAACGCGATCTCCCAATTTGTTTATCCAGGAAATAACTGACTCATTGTTACGGTCAGGTCGGGTTGAATGTTCGCCAGCGACGTCGCTGTCTCGACTGAGAGCCGACAGGCGATGCGGTCATCTCCCTGAGTTCTCGCAGCGGCAGGTAGACGACAGATGTCTAAGCTACGGAGAGGACTTATGCGGATATTGAGAAACTCGGAATCATTCAAGGGTCGAGACGATTCACAAACGAATCCCTCCCCCCTATGCATCGCGCAGCGATTCAAGTCGCATTTCACCGCCGCTCAAATCGAAATCAGTAAGGTCGTGCCGGCTACTTCGCACGTCTCTGTGCCGAACCTGAGGAACCAGCAGGAAATGAATGGACAATTTCACGATGTAACCCTTTGGCTGATGTCGAACACCAAGCATAGTTTGAACAATCGCCTCGCGTGTATCCTCCTCTTATAACAGGGTTCGACACGCCGTATACGCCGAGAGACTAAAACGAACGAATACTGTGGCGAAATTCAGGCTGAACTTGGCGTTAGGCGTCGTGTTTGTCCACCGGGAGACCACCAGCAGTTGAATAACGTCACCGCGAATTGATCACGGCAGTACGACGGCTAGACGTGGCTGCTTATGGCTGAGCGTTCAACGAGCGCGAAGGCGACCACCTGTAGAGCGGCCTACGGTCCCTCGTTGAGCCCGCAGGATAATATACAAGTTGTTGCCCCGTATCCCACAACGCTGCGGACCTGGCTGTGCTGACGGTGAGACGGTCACACGGGTGTTTATTTCGCAGTTGTTGTCCTTTATTTATAAACAAACTGCTCTGGTGTCCTATCGACGGCACGTTACAAGCCCAGCAAAGCAGAACGCTTCGTGACACAAGATATAATGCGATAGTTGCACGCGATTAATTAACACAACGTGTGTGTAATTGGGTGTGAAGCAAGGGCGGCTGGCGTGAATCGTTCTGACGGTTAAATTCGTTCATTTTACTGTCGGCTATCCAAGTAATTAATAACAGTAATTAGTACAGGTGGTGTTACGTTGATTTGGGAGTGAAATGTTCAAATTTCGATTTGATAGTGTGCTGTCCACACAGAACAGAACCGATTTAATTGATTGGCAGATCTATCGTATAATAATTATTGTTCTACAGGAAATGTACGGACATTTCTATTTGTACAAAAACAAAAAAGATAAATGCATTGTTTTTCTGTTTTCGTGCCAACAAAACCAGGCGTTGAGCCAGCCGAATGTTCATCTAATTGTATTGTGTATAACAAGCTTCAGCATCTCTGAAATGTCCCATGAAATGCACCATCAATCAATCTATATGTCAGTATGCCATGTGTTACTAATGAGCGTCAGATGATTCATTAAGGCAAAGTGAAACGAACTCGAATCCAGTCCAACATAGGTGCCGTCCGGCGCGTTGGCTTCAGGACCCGCCGCGCCAGCGTACATCGCCTCGGCCTGACTTCCTCAGATGAAGCTGCCTCCGATCTGCCTTTGGTCCGCAAGACGACCAGTCTCATCCACTCGATGGGGTCAGTTCGCTCCTGTTCCTATTATATGACACAGCCACCGCGTCGACATCGCGTCGGCAAAGGCGCGACGTGTGAAAATCCTTGCCATCGCCTCGATATTGATGGGCGATCACAGAATAAATCTGAAGGACGCAGTATCAAATCACGCCAGTTCGCACCCTGCAGACCACTTGACACTTGCCGAGTTTCCACGAGTAAAGTCCAGCGAGATTTGCTCAACTGTAGCGAGCTCTCGTCAGCAGGCTGACTCGGAAACGCTTTCACGGTGCGAACCTGTGTTGGGTCCCCTCTTCACCGGCCCGAGCTACCGCGCTCACAACACTGAACAACGATTGCAACGTACTCGTTTGTGGCAAGCAATTCAATTGGTTCGTCGTATCCGTCGTAAGATAAGCTAACACCGAGTTCAATGTTAGTTGAACCGAAGGCCCGCCTCCGTCGAAGAGGAACACCAATGAATGAGCTTTCGTAATCGACAGATTTGCAAACGAAACGGTGTATAGACCCGTTTCGTCACTGATCTTATAGACACGAGGACGGACAGGTGGCCCTTCAGGACAAAGTGGCCGAGTCAGGACACAGCGACAACAGCGAATGTGTTCGTGTTCCTGAAATAATGTCCAGACGGATCGAATCCTCAGGACGCTAACGATAGGCAACTATTGCGGGGCCGATCCGAGCGAGGCCAGCGGACCCCCGGGGGAGAGATGAGGGGTGGGTGGTCTCCCTCCCTCGTTTATATCGAATGGCCGCACCCGTCCGTTTAGTATACAGTACCCCGAGCCCCCGCCCGCAATCGGCAGATGGTATTGAGCTAGACGAGGAGTAATATCCAAAGGTAATAATAAGGGGTAATATCCAGGACACGAGTCCTGCTCTATCCTGTCAAGATCGTCCATGACTTTGACAAGCAGTCGCGAAAAGCATACGCACGCTGCTGGCGCTGCTGAACGCCATTCCGAGTCGAGTTGACAACGCTGACGCCGGGCGTAGCAGCAGCAGCAGCACCAGCTGCATCATCGCTAACCAACTCCGGGGTGGTTGCTGTTCACCACCGACGCCGCACTCAGGCAGACCTACCGTATATTGTAGGCGAAATCGCCATCGTCGTCGACGCCATCAATCGAATTAATATCATTTGACTACACATTTGTGTACTTTGCATATAGATTCATTACCGCTGCAAGGATACGCCTCGTAGGCGTAGGCGCACGCATACATTTGGTCCTACCGAGATCCGATGAAACAGTTTCGTGGCCAACAACGGCAGACGTCCAAACGGAACACGGGGGCAGGCTACCGAAATCGTAATGATAATCAGTAGCATATGGATAAATGAGGAATATGAACCGGTGCGCTATTCCTGCTCCTGCTGCTGCTATAGCGTCATCGGGCGCGGAGACAGAAATTGAATGACGTACCGTGGCGAACAACGGCAAAGGTAACCGTTTTCTCTTGGTCTGTTAAAGGAACTGCAATTTTTACAATGATCATTCGTTCCTTTCGTATATTCCTGACCACGGGTCAAGGAACAACTCTGACGGACCTGAGGCCTCTGGCTTTCTCCAGCCGGGTGACAAACTTAGCCACCCATAGTCCAAGTTATCGCGTTTGCAAACAACTTTTTACTACAGCTACTACTAAACTATTTATTTTGAAACAAAATTCAATTCGAGCGACACAAGGCATTAGTTAACTACAGGCCCTTCTATGAGCTGACGGGATTGCAAGCTGAGCTGCAAGTTTCCTAGTATGATGGCATCGCTTCGAACACTGAACGAACGTCGCTGTTAGCTGAGCCTAGATCGAGACCACTCGAAACAACACCTGGACAACCTGGAGGTCTATGACAAAGGCAGGTGCACCTCAGCCTCTAGCGTCTCCCAACTCGTCACCCATCATAAATAGGCTACACGTCTATGAAGGGAGCGCGCATGAAAGAGAGAGAGAAATCCACTACCCTGACATTGACCCTGTCCCGCTGAGACGTTGATGAAGCAGGATAGCAATGATTTAACCAATGTGTTAAGTAGACGACCGGAAATTTAATCTAGTGCCCCAGTGGTTGGGAGCAATCTAAACACAAACATTATCTCCCACCAAGCGTATAGAAGATAATTCAACTAAATTTACATTATTACTATTGTTGTTATAATGATGTGAGCAGTCGTTTAACAATTGTGCTGGCAGATTAATTTGCTTGAACCTTTTAGTCTTTGGTCACGTCGTTTACGTTCTAAGAAACTTCAATTCAAGCGCTCCTTTGTTTAAAGTCAAGGAATGGCTCTTACAGCACGGACAACCCTATAAACAGAACAATACGGATGCGCAACTTCTGTGCAGACCTCATATATATATATATATATATATATGTGGTCTGAGAGGAGAAGGTTCTAACTTCAGCTAATAGCAACAACTGCTGCAGGCGTTCAGCCGCGCTAACAAAGTCTTCGCCCTCGCAATTGCTACCCTTTGGCCGCGTCGCGCAGTGCTGAAGACAACAATCCATTTGGGAGTGGCAGGGTAGCTGAGGTAGCCTTGTGTACGTTAATCACCATAGGGGAAGTCCCGTATTCCAGCGAGAGCCTTCACTCTTCAACCTTCGTAAGCGTTTCGACCCCACCAACTACAACGGTACGACTACATTACAAAGTGTCAACGGCTCGGAATACTCGGACGCCTCGGACGTGTGAGCATGCGCCTGTTCAATATCCGGGCCGTCAGCGTCCGAGTGTCCAATCGCATCCAGAAGTGGCACAAGATGACGTGTATCCATCAGAGGGTCCCCACCTTTCCCACGCCTTCTACCGCAGCAGGTGTGCCATGCGAGACTGCACAGTTCGAGTACGAGATACAGGTGCATGTACATTCGTCATATACCCTTCACTGTTTTTGCTCACCCGGAATTGGGAAGGCGACGAACATTGGCCGGGGGCTGCATCAGCCAAAAAAAGCGGCCACATTCAAGTGCACCCATCGAAAATATCAAAGAAATAAAAAAGGCCTTCCGTGACGACTTAGTCACACACACACACACCCATCAAGCGTCACACGGCGACAGGAAGCGTCCGACGACACCAACGTGAGAGACTGACTCGGCGACGACGCGGCCAGCGAACGAGTCAACGGCAGCGATCGGCAGCGACCCATTACACCAGCCACCAGTAATCAAATGTAAGTGAATGAATGGGCTCGCGACGGTGGAACAAGTCGTCAGAAGATCGTCCCGCGGACCGCCATCCAGCCACCCGAGCAGTGGACGAACACAAAACCACCAAGCGGTATATACCTCTGTTATATCACCGCGCCGACAACGATCACACAATGAAGCCAGCAGCGTTAGCGGCAGCTGTGGGACGAGTAACAGGCGCGCCCCCCTTCCTCTCAATGTTTACCAAGTGCGCCAGCCGTGCGTGTGACATGTGTTCGAACTCGGTATGGAGGCAACGCCGAATTGAGCTGGCGAATTTCATACTTTGTTCTGCGGGGAAAAATCGGCTCTACGGAGCGTGGAAGGACGTCACACGTTGAGGCGATTGATCGACGGCATAACATTGGTATATGAAGATACGAATGGAGAAATTCTCATCGGGCCAGAAGATGAAATCGGGTGGAAAGGGGGGTTGTCGAGAAACGGAGCCCCGAAAGCGCTCATACACACGATCAATCGAGTCGACGAGGCGTTGACGTGAAATACAATACGATGGGATACGCCCAATAGGCCGATATGGATTTGCTAATTTTTGACACTTGATTTTGCTGTATTGCTTCTCGTATAGGTGTACTTGACAAACCTGGGGAAAGCTGCCCGGCTCTAATCTCGACGCTGACCAACACTGATGCCGACGTTCGACCGACCACTTCCACTGTCAAACAGCAAACAATAGCTGGTTCTGTGGGGGATCGTATCGAAACATGAGCTGAAACTACAGACAACCGCAACAGCCGGCGGTGCCGAGTGGAAACCGGTGGACGCCGATCAACATCCGGTAGTGAATTTGGTAGCGATATGGTGTTTCCTATTATCGATGGGTATATCGGCTGAATTAGTAGGGCATGCAGATGAGAACTGGAACAGATGAACAAGCAGCCAACTCGCTTGTTGGATCGCCTCCTCCTACGAAACGATTGCGAACTAATAATCGTATTTCTTAGCGGACATTTTAGGTACCGTCAATCATCGTTGATCGATTGTTAGGCAATGTTTTTGACACACGGTTCCACTGGCGTCGTATCCCTGACGCCCATGTTTATAGGTCATATCCTTATTCTAGAAAGAACACGAAGCTCCTCGACATCACTAACCAGTGGCGGTTTGACTTACTGCCGATACCCGACAGTGACTTTCGCAGGCTTTTACTGCTCATACGGTTCTCTATCTGACGCATCACTAGTGACAGCAGCCCGTACCGAAAAGCTGGCGTTTGTCTGCGAACTGATTGATACACAGTTGCGCCAGGGTATTAAGCCCTAGAGTTATTTTCTCAGAAGATGATTCAGCATCTACCCTTCTGGGTAGAGATACAAGGTGGCTACTCCCTGTATCTGCCTGCCTGACTGCCTGACTGCTGCTGTATCGACGATAGCAACCGTTTTCCAAGAGGCATAAACATGCATCTCATAGACCGCGCTCCGTCTCGTTCCAGACGGCGACTGTCACCCGCCCAGCGATGTTTGACCGGCAGCATGCACTTATTTGCACTGTACGCGCTAGATTGAGAAGCCGCCATCACCCAGGGGCTTTTATCTTGGCTGACCTGATAACAGCGAACTCTCACAATCGCTAACGCGACAAACGAGTTACGAAGCCGAGCCCCACGAGGGGGGGCCGATCGCCTCCTTCTCGCCGCCAAATAGCCCCCCCCCGCAAATAGGCGATCCCGTACCATGGATAAGGCCAACGAGAAAATGATGCGCGAAACCAGACGAGGCGCCGAAGGGCCTGTAGCCTCATCCGTTGTCCTACGCAGGACGCCGGGTGCGAGGCGGCGAACTATATGGCAGAAATAAGTCGGAAAGATACGCACGGCTATTCGTTCAGGTTTGCTATATCCACTTTCGTACGGTATGAAATATAAGAGAGCCACCCCCAGACCATTCCGCCATTTAGATTTAAGTCAAGCACAGTGAAGTTTGTGGCGACGGATTCTATTCCAAATGAAAATTAGGTAAAATTTCGCTACTAACTTATATAGGACAATCCAATGCTGTGCGTCATTCGTTTTAGTTGATAGCTGTTCCCGTTTGGGTTATGTTCGTTGGTAAAGCGTCCGGTGTTCCGCTATTTCGGCGAGCCCTATCTCGGCCTAGTTCGCTGTACAAAGCTATATTCAGTTGGTATTCAATATAATGGAACAATTCACAAGAAATAATCATAATAATAAGTTATATTTATAATAGTAATATTATGCCATTAGGATAATAGCGGACATTCAGTGATATCTTCTGACCTGCTCACAGCTAAGCCACCCGCGGGATTATACAACTGCCTGCTAATTAATGATAAATCATAAAAGTGGCAAGGTCTCGCGTGAGTGCCTGTCGATGTGTCGTCCGCAAATCTCGGGTCGTAAACATCTGAGCTTGCCTGCCTGCCTACTTCAATTGGTGCTTTTGCACAGCTGAACAGCTAATTGCCTTCCCATAAACACAGCAAAGGGACTGAAGCTACAGCGAGAACAGCAGCAGGAACTACTACTGCTGCCATTACTATTATAGTGTAACACCACGTAAGCAATTAGGATCTATGCATGTACACACTGAGTAGGCTATTGTCTTATTGGTATCACCTCAGCTGGATAGCTGATTGGCCCCTCGAAGGCACCCGCTGTAGCATCGTTTGCTACCGGTGTAATCGGCATAGGATCGTAACAGAGACCGCGAGCGAAGGGAACCATTATTATTATTCTCGTACGGATAGTGTTCATTGCGGTCTTGAACGACGCTTGTCATTTGCAGATGGAGATATGTATGTTTGTTGAAAAAAGTGCAAGTGCAACAACAAAATACGACAATCACTAATAATTATTATTAACAATAATCAATAATCAATAATAATAATAATGATGGTAGTAATCATAGAAGAACACCTCCATACCGCCTCTCCCGCTGGTGGTGGACACGGCCGTGTATCCCGTCATGGGATGCGTGGATTGGTCCCGATGCCTCCTCCCTTTACCTGGTGCCATCACTGCGCTGTTTCGTCTATGGTCAGATCGTCCTGATCGTCAACGACGCGTGTTACACGTATTACACTTGTGCTTGGGTAGATATAGCTTAGCCGTCGCGACGATCACCGTTTGTGATGCTAACATCAGTCGGCCGCAGACACGGGGTCGTCACAACAGGGTAGGGTTTACACCCGCCTACTGCTTTGCTGTCGTCAGTGGCGCGGTTCTCCTGCGAATTTTGCCAGCAACTGCTATCGAACAGTTGCATGTGCGGCACTGTGAACGAATACAGTGGACTCAGCTGGAGCGGCTGATGATGACGCGCTTAGTGTGAAACGATATAAACTACAAACACGAGTGTGAACATATCCGCATTCGTATCGCATCCCAATCGAATGAAAGGCGGGTCACTTAGTATAGAGCTGAGGGCACAGACGAAGCGTATCAACTGTTTGTTAGTCTTGTGGGCACCGGGCGAACCTGCACGCGTAGTTCAACCACTCATTCAACACCGAACATGTGTAAATACAGCAGCGATTTCGAAGAGGGAGAGATATCGCCTCAGTCAGCGGCGACGTTCGAGCTCACTTGTTGACCCTACAGTGAGTTTCTTCTACGAGCACACTCGCTCAAATAGCCCTCTCGTTTAGCGTGTGCGCTCGCGCGCGACGGATCAACGCTTAATTAGCCTACGTTGGCATTATTATTCCCTGTCGTTCATTGTCGTTGTTGCAGACACGATGACACGTCAACGGCACAATTCAGCACCGACAACCACTTGGGATGGCACGCCTCAAGAAGATGATGGATAGCTCTCCGCGTCCCTGAACCGCAGCCGGGCGACGGTTCACCGAGATCCGACACAATATAGGAGCGATTATAGCCATCAAAGCGAGCCAACGGAGAAAGAGAGAGAGAGTACACGGTCGTCACCACTACCAGCAGCCACTCGCGCAACGTCTACCGTTCGTCGAATTCGCCGCGAACCGCTCGCCACGTAGCTTTGCGGCTGATGCCCTTCCGGAGGGCTCCTTGTTCCCTACTGGCTCCGTCTACCCTGGCTCCTTTTTCTCTCTCTCTCTCTGTTCTATTCTGCTTCGGGATCAGAGATCGGGTATCGCGAACTTCAGCAGTGTGACTTCACAACGCATTCGCCTTCAAGGCTTTTACCGCGGCCTGCCTTCGTCGGGTGGTTTCCGGCGCACGGCTGTCCGCATTGACAACTCTTGTCACATTTACATTCGCCCGCAGAAGCACAACGCGTGGCACCTCCTCACCTCGCCCAAGAGCAGGTGCACGCACCAGTCGGCAATCGCTCGTACACCGCCGGGTGGGGGATCCTCCGCGGGAGTTTTCGAACAGGCGACTTCGAACGATTGACCGTCTAAAGGTGAACAGGGTAAATAGTGGAGGCATCCGCGAGCAGACTGCGTCTTCATCTACCGCCGGCGTTGGCTGGTACCTGCCCGGCGGCGGCGACGGTGGCAATGGTGGATTCCTCGTGGGAACACCAACAGCAGCAGCAGCTACAATGCCGTCGACCTATTGGCAATGACTGTCCTGTTATGCAATGAGACAGAACACAACGTCGAGGCGAGCCTGCTGCTGCCGCCGCCGCGGCCCCGGCCGTCCCGACACCAGCATACGGCACAAGCGCTTGTCAACCGCGGTCACTAGTATACGAATCATAGTAATCGCTAGCAACAGGCGGACAATAGCAATAGGTAGGAATCAAGTCGACGAGCCTGCTCGAGCGAAACGGGTGTTCACGCCCGTAGAAACGTAGACGTTACTCGATGACCGTGCGCGCGGAGAGGAGAGATGCCCGTAGATCCCGTCGTGTTATGAGAAAGGGTCACGTACCAACACAGCCATCAACCTGCCTTCGATAAAAACAACCACCACCCGTAGCAGCAGTAACAGCAACAACAGCACACTGACGATGTGTCGTCGATAGATTGACGCGGCTCTGTGCGCCGCCTGTTCGGCTGCCTGGCCGAGAGTGTGCGTGAGGCTGCTGCTGCTGCTGCGAGCGTGTGTATGGATATATAGTTGATATGATTTTTTCTGGTGCTGGAGTTGTTGTTGTTCCTGCAACGGCTGCTATTCCGCTATTGGAAGACACAACGTCTCGAATAAGTGGAGACGCCGTTAATTATATGCACAGACGTGTCCGTGTGTGTTTCCCAGTCGCACTCTAGCGGCAGACGAATCAATCGGTCGCTGAGGGAGAAGTCGCAGTTCAAAGAAAGCATATGTGTATATGCTGGTTACGCCGGTCGCGTGTTGCGTTTTCTCGTCATCGTTTCCGTCGAACATCGCTGCCGGTGGCGGTGGCGTTCGCGCCGGCGACCGCGGGAGAGAGGGATGCTGGAACCAGGGCAGGCAGGAACAAGGGCAGGCAGAGACACACACAAATCAGCTCAGCCAATGGGGCTTTGCTTGGAGACGATGCGGCGGTGGCGGCGGTCTTCGCCGCGACTGCCACAGCCGATCGCGATCTCCTGCTATGTCTATGGTTGCTGACGCCTGCTATCGCTGCTCGGTTCGTTCTTAAACGTCTCGCGCGCTCCACCCGGTGGTGCCCGATAAGTATCGGTGGTGCTGTCGAGCAGCGGGCGACAGTTGTCGAATCGGATAGGAACAAACATGAATGACAAGAGTGCTGCCTGCGGTGACAAACGGTGGAGTTCCCGTTGCGTTCGCTGCCGGCAGCACTTGAACCTAACGCGAACTTCGGACATATTGATTTGCTCAACAGGTTTAGGTTGGTGGTTAGGCGCTGTGGAAATCTCGGAGCTGGTTGGCCAGCGACAAGCGTGTTAACTAATGTGTAAATGGTATACAAGGCGTTGAGGAGAGAGCCGGCCTAATGAGAGATCCTTAAGTTTCCTTCACAATCAATGGAGACAAATGAACCAACGATCATTGGTAATTGTTCGAGCGATAGTGTGCAACAGGGTCAACTTGATGGGATATCAGACGTCGTTGTTAAGTGTCTACTGGCATACTTGTATATAGCTGCGGTAGACATTACGGAAAATACTGCTTAATAATGATCTCTATGTCTATTGTACCAATGCTACTGTGTATAGACATTCGATAGCGTGGGCCACAGCAATATGTTGCTGTGAATTGACAAAGCCAGCATCAGCCATCGCTCTGTGCCGTTTGACAGCAGTCCAAGATCGTATCGAGTCGACTCGACTCACACTCGCTATCATGTAGCTCTGAGACCGCCGCCGATGTCTGGCGAACGAGCCCTGCCCGTGGGAACCTGATATGTTGTTGACGTATCGAATGGTGCCATAAAATACGCGCTTACTGCGGTCAAACGTCGATTCGACCGGCTCAAACAGAGAAAATCAGGGAGAGCGAGAGAGTGGGGCTGGTGGTGAGAGAGCGACATAGAGGCCACCAACGAATGTTGAACCTGTGGAACACAAGGGGCCAAAGCAACGAACCCAACTAACCAAGTCGGGGCGAAACTCTTACGTATCAACGCGGTCGGACGATGGCTGGTGCTCGTCGCCGATTGCTGCTGCTAATGTTGATTATCACGTGGAACTGCTTCGCGCCAATCAGCTCGCGGCGGCGTAAACCATTTGAGGGGAGTTACAACGGGAGTCTTGCTTGAGCTGCAACCTAGGCGAGAGTGTGCAGCCCCTGTCACCATTGTGCTATCGAGTGAATATGATAGATACGATAGAGGGTTGAAAGAATGAGTTTAAACGAGAAGAACAATTATATATATATATGATATGATATCTAAACATTGCGTACGTAGAAACTGTGAGCTCCAATCATGTATAATATAAATGGCACACATCTACGCATATATATATATATATATATATACATATCGGCAAAAGCTTATAACAGAATGCGACATGACCTTACGGTTAGGAAATAGTGCTCGGAAGTTAAAGTAGATGTTTCTCGAGCTGTACTCGGCCACTTGCTCCTTACAGTAAACATGTGTCATACCCACTGTAAACCCACTTTTGGCCCCATCGCCCGGTCCCCCTGTATGTTGTTACCATGCTGAAAACAGCACGACTACCGGGAAATACCCGAAGTCGCGATGAGTCATGACTGTATCAGTTTGTTCAGACTAGAATCAGATCGATTGTGGACTTAAACGACGTCCCTCATAATGCAAATATTCCAAGAATTCTTCCGATCTTGGCTCTCTCTCTATCTGTCTCGGATCGATTTAGGCATTGTGTTTATATAGTTGCAATGAACGATCGCGCCATTGTTATCATGTATAGTCCACATTCGATTTCAATTGTCGTGTGCTAGCGTATACATTTGATTTGTGGACAAGACAAAATGTACTTAAACGATAGAGTACTGGCTTCGATACTGATGCGTACAGTTGAGGTGTCAGTGATCACCATGTATCGATAGTACCTTTTACTGAGAGAGAGAGAGAGCCTGCAGAATGGTTGATACGCCGTTATTTGCCAGATCGTATCACGATATGAACGTCGCCAGCACTGAGGGCAGGTCAGTCAACTATCCGCGCGATATTGGCTAAGCGATTTCTTTCATATACTATTAGAATTAGTCATTCAGGTTATGAAAAAGGTCATTAGTCATTTGGGTATTTTTCATACCCCTACTACAATTAATCAGGCATTTACCACAGATCAGACGAACGTGGCTAACAACGTTAAAAAACGAAACAGTAGTGGCCTATCTATTAGCCACGAGAAAGGCTAAACCCGGAAACGGGAAGTCGTACGTTACGAGGCGATTCTCCACCGGGACTCCGGCATCCACTCTGAGGTCGCCATCAGAAATCGAATCAGAAATCGTGTTCGAATGAGAGAGAGATCAGGAACGACTAATCCAGCTTACCATAAGGCCGCTGTCAGATGCCGAGAGAGAGATTGAATGTTTATACTCCGGGCAAGCCGAGAGGGCGATCCCGCCGAGCGCGACTCTGGTCGTGCTGTCCGGCATCGGCCACAAAATCGGCCAGAGAAACTCGGCAGTAAGAGCCAGTGGCCCATGATATCCTTACCTAGACTTTATTTCCTTCGTAGACTATTGGTTCTTTGCGGAACGAACAGATTTCACTATTCGTTCGTCGGCTGAATGTGTCCTTCAATATCAACAGCGATGAACGCCAATGCCAACGTCGCTAGTTCAATCAGAAACTGTGGGATGAGTCGACTCACGGAAGCCATACGCAAAAAACGGCTGACTCTCGGCCAACATCGAATGTCCACGGCACTGCCTTCGGCATAAGGCTTCATAAGACGGGCAACCCCTTCGAAATGCAAATGTGCAACGGGCGGGGATCGAACCCGCGCCTACAAACCACGTCCGTCTCCTCTGATTGCAAGGCGGCGCACACGAATGCGCTACCAGGCCACCGGGCTCGACACGCAAGCCATGCCCGTAACAGGCGAACTAGTCCGTGATGTGGCCCAAAACAAACAAAATTTGTATTTCAGCCAGCTGCTTTCGCTGATCGACACCGACAGGCGAGTTCGAGCCATGGGCAACACGCCATATATTGTGCCTATGAGCAGGAAACCTCCTACATGGAGACCCCATTGAGGACGTGGCTGTTTGCACGACTCGACCCCCTGCAGACGGCAGTTTTGCCCCCTGCGAGCTTTGCTCGTTGTTGTTACGGCCTTGAGACAATGTCGTGAATTTATCTGAACCGTCGGTGTAATCGTGGTACAAAGAGGAACTCGGAAATATTGCCTGATTTAATGGCAGGCGAAACTTCGATATTGTTGACTATTATACGTGATAAAGACACGTTGAAATCGAAGACGCTCCGTCAATGGTCACTTTCGCCGTGGCCACAAAATGTATCCAATCGAACATTAGCGAGCGATAGAATGCGGTTGTCATACTTTGCGACGCTGCTCATAATAGTGCACCGTGTATGTTGTATCCGTAGGGTCGATACGTTTTATCTCAACAGCCACGTACCTACTGACACCCGTCAAGATCTAGGAGAGAAACATTGCCACAGTATGGACAGTGATATACGCAGAGGCTATACGCAAAGCGAATCGCTCCCATTTCTTGTGTAAGAGGCAGTCACCCCGTGCTGATGAACCTTAGTAAGACTTTATGGCCTCCTCATCGTAAAGTTCAACACAAATGAACCACACCGCTCGTAATCTCATACTACGACGGACAGTGGCTAAAATTGTCTTTGGCTGTAGCAAAAGCTGCAGGCCGCGATGTTTCGAGCTGTCCCGAGCCATGGTGACATATCGTGAGAATCTAAGCATTGCAAAAACTGCAGTTCCCCTAAGCCAAACCACGCCAATCAGACCTCAGACCTGCGCGAATCATTCGCCAAAGCAAGCGCTAACATAAGCTCTATCACAGCTCAAATACACCCCGGTATTTCCGAGGGATCTGTCGCTACCTGTCCTCGGGCACCGATTACGTTGATCGGCATTAAGAATCAGAATTCTGCCGGAACTCTCGGCGTAGTCGGTGTTGTCAGCTCGGAATTGTTGCAACCGTTGGCGTGGGTAGTTCTTTTCATGACGTTAGCAAGGTCTTACAACTGCAACCTTAGTAACCGTTCCAGAAGTCGACCCAAGGTGAAGGACAATCGATCGGCAGCGAGGTTGGGGTCGCGATTCGACGAACGACCTACAATGTCTCTGATCTGATGTAAAATCCGCACGATAACGACTTGACAGCTTCATTTTGTATTGCAGAGATTTCACTGGAGCGGTGACTAACCTATGATTTTCCTGTCTTGTTTGCGATGATTAGTCAATAACTAATGTGATGATTCTAGACAATGGAATCATAACAAATGCACCGAATTCAGGCACTCATCATTTTGGCACGATTACGATTGATTCCCGTGTTGACCTTCCCGTAGAAGCTTTCAGGACAACGGCAGTCGGTGGTGCATTTTGCCTTTGGAAAGGTGGATTATTTCCATACAACTACAGCTTTCTAATATTAACTTCAGATATATATATATCATATATATATATATTATATATATAATATGCTATATATATATATATATATATATATAGCCGGCATGGGCAGACGCATCACAGCAAAAACAAAAAAAAAACAAGTAATTCGAGCGACTGCCAACCAATGAACTAACTAGGGTAATTAACGAGCTCGCAACCGCATCATCATCAGCCGTACGCATAGTGCTTTCGGTGTTCGAACTTACCGAGTGGTCTCATCACTCTCATTACCTCGGGGCCGATCATCGATAAACTACTTGACGTTTCGTGCGTTACGTCAACTGAATCCGTCGATGCGTCACTATCGGCATCCATGCCGGACATGGCCGCGACCGTTGTCTGCGTTATGGACTGGGTCGACCAGAGGGTCGTGAAACCATAACCCGCGTCCTCGGAGTCCATTTGCAAGGTGTTGCAGCTTGGCGCGTCAAGTTGACTGATCCCCCGGCCGTGAAGAGGCCAAGCCGAGGCTGAGCCCCCCCGCAACCCCTTGGCCGCCATCGTGACACACGCTCTCGACGGTGTTCTACCTTGCTGGCTAGCACGATCCGCAGCGAATGTCGATATCGGCGATTGTCGGGGGTTCGCTGCCCATCGACCGTTACGTCATCTCCGAGCCGCCCCCGAGCGCCCGGGGACGAGCCAGCGGCGGTTGCACCGAAAACCAAGCGGGAGTTCCCGGTAGGCGGCTGCTGCTGCTGCTGCGTCTATCGCGTTTCGCTGGGTATACATCTAGCTATCTTCGAGAGACGAGAAATTCGGTCGCCATCCCCCCCCCTGACCGAGGGAGAGACCGAGGGAGAACATTGAGGGAGAGTTCCCGAGCGACCAAGAAAACTCCGCCGATGTCCCCCGAAGTTGGAGACGACAAACGTCGTGCACACCGATCAGAAAAGGACGCGCCACTTCGCTCACGTTCGCGGAGCGTGTTGTTTGCACGCTGGCGCAAAGTCGAGCACGTTGTTTCCAGGTATCACGCGATTTTTGCTCGCCCTCGCGCGCCCACCGGGTTGTCTTCCTCACGCCTCAGGCTTCGCGCATCACGCCAGCCTTCACCTTATAGCACTGGAGATAGTGCGTGTAGCCGAGAGGCAGGGCGTTCGGGAGAAGCCCCCTGGTGTAAACACTTTTCAAAAGGATTTTTCTTCGTTTGCCGGTTGCTCGCTTATATCTCGCACTTCGCCAGCATTTGTCCGTCACAGCACGAACGCATATGGTGGCACACACGAGAGGCGTTGGAAATTACACTATACCCCCTCCCGATTTTCTTGTTATTCTGCCAGGTCAATAACAAGGGCAACACCATCAGCGGATCGTCAGACACCCCATGACGTCGACTATACGGGCAGAGAATATAGAAGAATAACAACAATAACAACACAGATCATCCCACGGCGTGTTGTTGTTGAACTGAACTTCGTCTCTGCCCCGAGACGTGGTAAGCTCGTGGCGAGGGCGCTCTCGCAAACGACGGTGACAAATGGATGAATCATTACCATCTGTGCAATAGGGAATAGCGCGGTTTCCCTGGGACCAGATAGGTATAGCATGGGGAGGACTCACGATGAGGAGGATGCGTGCCTTTGTAAAAAGTAAACCGCCCCTCAAACGACGCTCAGGCGAGACAATTGTAGCGTTTTTGTGGTGGCACTCGAAGTAAACAGATATTCTATACACTTAATCTGAATGAATGAATTCTGTAGCGTTTTGCTTCGCGTTCAGCGCGATGCTGGGAGACGATCCACGGTTGGATGTGGACAGGCTGATCTGAGCGTGTTTAGTCAATTAGTCGATGCGGTCATTATCTCTGGCAACGGTAATTATCTAACAATTGCTTTTGTTCGTTTTTGGGGGGGGGGAACTGCGCCGAATCGACTCGGAAGGATTGAATTAGCAATCATCACTAAAAAGGGCCAGCACCCTAAAACCCCATGGCACAAGATTTGTGGTTTTGTATTGTATAATTACTATTATTATTATTATTATTATTACTTCTACTTATATATAATAATAATAGTATAACTATATATATAAGAATACTCATATATGTATTGCAAATAACCCCATAGAAATTAAATTCGTTGAGTGGCTACCTAGTCACTTAATATACAGACACAACATTGCCACTGTTAGCGAATCGTTCGAGGAGAAATGTCTCGTAGGACTTTAAATCGAGTCCGTCTCGCTTCAGCAAACAATAAATATATTACCGACCTTCATAGTATATCGTCATCTTTAGATGGCGTTAGTGTTCGGCATTGAGGTACTCGCAATGGAAACGGTTCATTAGTTCATATTGAGGTTTACCCATGGAACTGCGGTTTTTACACTGCTCAAGTTCTCAGATATAGAAATATATTTAAGTTTGTAAAGATTAAAAGTAAGATATGCGTAGGGACATGGCCACGGTTAACAGAGCGAGCGCAATGTCAGATATTCCATCATTAGAGATATTCGGTGACAGCGTTGTACGTCGCTGCATTGTTGCGCATTTCCAATTCGTAGCTATGACTCATATATATATATATATATATATATATATATATATAATATATATATATATCCCCAAGTAATTCTCTAATTACTCTATATTTAAAGTTGCATAACTATAATACAAAAATACAATATTAAGTTATATATGTATATATCTATTTGGGGACAGAGCCAGGAACGGCCGGGGAGCCTCTGTAAGGGTGGGTTAAGGCCTTTCAGAAAAGTGTACATCTTGGAGCTCGAGCTTACTGATACAGTTGTCTTGATAATAATGCGCTAAGGGCTTGCTTTCGTGGCACCTTTAAAAGCACATGTATCTGGGTACATCTGCGGTGAACAACGAATATGGACGAATCTTCAATCGTTTCGATTTAAAACCTCATCTGAGGAGTCGTTGTTCTCGCGGAAGATTTTGCTTGAAAATGGAATACCTTTGTCGAACACGCTCAAATTTGCCGACTATATGGCTTTTTCATACTTTGTTCATGTATATATATATATATATATATTGGCGATTGTTTCTAGCTGGCCTAGAGTGTTGACAATCGCCATTCAAGCGGGAGACACCAACTTGAAATTGATGTTCTCTCTATTTCTGTACCACAGTTCTCCTGCTCAAAGCTGTCGAATTCGTCCTGCTGCTGCTCCTGCTGTTGTTACCAACTCAAAAGTTGACATGCGCATGATTCATCGAGTCAGGGAACGAAGCCACAGCGGATGACTCCAGTGGCTGAGTCGTGATCAGCCGGCGCGGGTCAATCAAGCGGAGGAGGCAACGGCCATTGTCTCTGCCCGATCATGTGACTGATTCTATGGGCCATTTCGTAATGTCGTAGAGCCACCGTCCCTATCCAGCGAGGTAGAAAGTTCAAGTAGATATGGCGCCGTGAGTGTTTGTGGCAATCTGTGTCATCTGTGACATCTGCTAGAGATCAGAAGCCCACTATGGTTGACAAAGGGTAGTTCCTACTCATCGACCGGTAGCGGCATAGACACACACGATGCATAGAAATAAGGACAACAGCAGCAGCAACAACAACGTGGCTACGTTTTCTCAGAGATGAGCATTTATTTAATTTGCATAAGCTGTGGCTAATCTTCTGCGCAAACTGATGAACAACGCTTCATTTTCCCTCTCAAATCTTCGACATGTGTACATGTGCAACAAAACAGTAAGTTGTAAATGTTCCTGTAACATTACGCCATGAGTGAAACGCATGCGCACCGCGCCTTTTCGACTCGAACAGAGGGAATGATAAGCAGACAACAATACAGTATACTTGATACAATTGTACAATACAGTATTTATAATTGTTTTTCGAGCTGACCCTCAGCTGTTCCCCTATCTGACAGGTCCCAGCTCTTAACCCCCTCTTAAGGAGGAGTCACTCACTCCTTAACAATACAGTATTTGATAATACATAAAGTACTATATGTTCGTTTATTCAGACATACAATAATTAGGAATTAGTTCTAGGGATTATTTAGGGGGGCGGGATTAGTTGGGGACCGGGGCCACAGACCGACATTGTCCTGAGGAAGGCGATGGCATTGCCTCCCCTGTGGACCACAGGGGGGGCCAAGCGTTGCAGAAGGAAAGATCCTGCGCGCTTGTCCCTGGTCCTTGAACTATTCGCGTCCCATTTCATGAACGTCGTTATCATTTTTTATTCAATTTTTTTTTTGCGAGAACTTAAGCATTTTAAAACTGCAGTTTCGAAAATAAACCACTAATGAAATAAAAAATAAAAAAAAATAAAAAAAATGTACAGATTTCAATTCCAATTTCAAAATCAAGTTCAATTTTCGGAACTGCAATACACATACGCTCGATAGTTCTCGATAAAATATAAAAATCAAGGGCTGTTTGCTATTTCTGTCCGCACACGACACATCACCCTCGCAATCGAAGCGGCACAGAGTATTTAATACAATTGTTCGCGAACACGCCTGGACGTGTTGTTGACACAGCAACAACAGTGATACGGGATAATAGGGGCTGTCGTGGCAGGAGACGAGATCGATCTTTCAGCGGGATGCTTCGTTGCCAAAGACGATACCACCCGAACAGCAGCCACTGATGGGAGACGAGCCACCAAAACGATCTATCTGATTGCTTGCTAAACGCGAAAACAGCTTCGAAAGCGTCTAAGTGTCCAAAGTCATAACTAGGGAGGAGAGAGAGGCACGCTAGATGTGTGTGTACGTGTATGCGTGTGTGCCACGATCCAGCCAGCGACGCGGTTTGGCGAACGAACAATGGCTAATAGATAGACAATCCAAACTCGAGCGACTGTCTCGAAGGCGCAAATCGAAGACACGGTGATTCCCATGCTGCTGATTGATTGAGGAACGGTTGCTTTTGAGTTTTGTGATTGAACAACACGCGTAGTGTTCTTGTCGACGTGGCTTGTTTGTCGAACATTCGCCGAAGAGCAGATATTGAGTATTAAATTGTGCCATTGTAGAAATCTCAAATGTAGGTAGCGTCCGTATCCTCTGACGATTGCTTGTGATGTGGGAGAAACGGGGGCAGCAGGAACGTATGTACTTGCTGCATTTTGTCTGAACTAACCGCTATTGGTCGTGCTGTTTCGCTACCGTCGGTAAGTAACAAATAAACATATATATATATATATATATATATATATATAAGTGCAGGACCGTGGAAAATGGAAATGTTGGCTCAGAGTCTGCCGGGGTAATTTACTAAAGATATGATGATCTGCCTTAGTCACTATACTATTATTATAGCAGATACGATCGATATTGTATCTCAGACGGCTATTGTGTATGCTTACCATAGTTCGTATCTGGCTCCCCGTCCAGCTTGTCTTCGACCGTCATCGTGAAGCGGCGGTCAGCCGCTTATGGTGTACTTTGTTGTCCAAAACAGTTGAGTAAGTCGTCTTGTTTTTGTCAATTTCCCGGGCGCAACCTCGCCTCTTCCCTCACTGCGTTTAACTCTGCTAACGTACAAAGCCACCCCGCCGACTCACTATACGCCCGGTCGCACAACAGCCAACAGCCCTCAGAGTAACCTTAGAGTCACGAACGAACGAGCTCCCGAGTTGTTCGCTTGCTATATTGTCTATATCGACGCACAAATCAAGTGTTCGAACAGCCCGAATAGGTACACCGGTTTGTCTACGCAATCCAGCAGCGATTGACGGCACGGGACGCAGGACTTCGGCAGAGCTACAGCTACCCACTGTCATTTACGATCCCCGCGTTAGCTCGGTGCTCGACGGTCGCCTGTCACACAGAGGGATAGTACGCGCAGGCGGCGCGCTGCCACCTCCACCGGCGGCGGCACCAACACCGGCACCACTCTTGTCCAGCTAACTAGCTGGAAAAAGAAGTCGCTGCGCGTCTCCGCGGCGTCGTTGGTTCCAATGTGACGATGATGGTCGGGTACGTGCAACTGGGCTCTCCCCTGTGTTTACTGTCGGGTAGCGGCAGACGGCGATCCCTTCAAGTCGTCTTATTTATGGTCTTCAGCCCGCTCTCCTGTCCCGATGCGATGGTAAACGCATCCAGCCGTTCGTCACTGCACTAACAGATACGGTATGACTGCGCTCTCGACGGTGATGCTGTTTGTCTCTCCTCGAAGCGTCGGCTCCAGTGACGGTCGCCTGGGCCTTCCAGGGTATCCTATATAGCGATATCGTCGTTAGCCGTGTGATGTCCAGCTGACTAGCTTTCTACGCTACGCTGACTGTCGTCCAGCGACCACAACTTCGCCACGCTCCGTAACCTAGCGAGCGGGGCTGCTTAGCACAACGTTTTGTTAAGAGCCGACGCAGCCTCGATCCTAAGCATTCGTCTAACGTGTTGCGACGATTCGAGGGCGCCTACTCACGCCGCAGTGGCCACCTTCTCTGCGAGCGATTTCCTGCGCGTATGTGCCCGCTAGACGGGTCTGGCAGCGACGGCCAGTGGCGGTCTCGCGTCGGCCAACAGCCACTTCTCATGCGCCTTCTCGTGTCCGGTGCAGCACCCTGCGGTCTGACAAACAGCGCTCGCGGACGTTCTACCTCCGCAACGGCCGCGCCTACTAAGAGTTCGACGGAGAGAGTTTCAACTCACGCAGCCAGCCGGCGGATCGATGCGGGTATGCCGTCAGAGACATCACCGAGGAGAGAGAGACACGTTGAGAACGCGATAGGCGAGACAGCAGCTGTACGCAGGCGAGAACAAGCACAGTGGACTATGTTGTGGAGATGGGAGGTGCGGCCACCCTGGCCCGACTGTTTTCCCCGCAGTCTGACCCACGTACAAACTGCACGAATAGAACGGCGTATTGTTATCGAACAATAGTGTATTGTATAACCCACGTATGGGCACGCATGCTGAGGAACACGAGAGCCGGGGCGATTGGGAACAAATCCGTCCTCTCGCCTCCGCTCAATTGGCCTAACGACACGAAGGCTACGGGTGATAGATCTGGCAGAGCCCAAGCTCCGCTGATGTCGCCATGATTAGAGTGTAACTGCAAATTGGATTGCAATGTAACGTGGTGTATACGGGGGGGTCTCTGGGGGAAGGGGTGACGTGGGGGTTCCTGTCGTAGGAGGTGAGTTGAGGTCGAGGGGTTCACGTCGATACTGTCTACGAGCAGTGGATGTACCCGTGTACTCGTAACTTCGTGCACAACATGTCAAACGATGGTGGCACGTTGGTCACGCTGTGAAAAGCGCAGTTGGCGCCGTTCGCGCACAGCGCGTCACGTAATTAGACGATCGGAAGCCGGCAGCTGTTGCCGGCAGCCGGAGAGAACTCAAAACGCGAACGTTGAAAAAGACGAGCGAGCACCAGCAATCAGTATGGGTGCCTCTTGTGTCTGATAATCCAACGACGAATACGTATCAGTCCTAGGCGATTCTCTTCAGTTCTGCACTTCTCCAGATACACTGCAGTTCGGATATGCGGACACACGCACGCGGCCACTCACTCGAACAAACTGTGTCGTTACCTCAACCACCGAGGTAATGAGGCACTAGATAGCTGAAAGCCGCCGCGATCAACGTGTGAGGGCGAGGCACTCACCAACGAAAAACGCTGGCCGGCCTGCTATTGTTTCAGGGACGCTGGTAGCATCCTCAACAGCATCGGGATCAGCAGCCAACAGGCAGCCGACAACGCGAGTGAGGTCGAGTCATTCTATACAATCCGCGCGGTGAACGCTACCACAGACTCGACAGACGCGAGCTCGTTCCGCGGCACTTCACCCGTAACAACAACATATATATATATATATATATATATACATATATATCTATCTATCGACAGCGTTCGACAATAACCGCTGCGCAGCCGCAGCTCGAACGCGTACGCAGGAGTAATAATGGCGCTCAACATCAGTGGTCTCGGGCCAAGTTGAATTATTTCAGTCGAATAGGCAGCACTCGTTGAGGCGGGCGGGCGGTCGGGCGGGCGGACAGGCGAGGAGGAGGATGGGGACTCGTGTTGGGCGTTCGGCCGATGCAATGGACATAGCAAGGTGGCGACAGACGCCGCGGCGGCTTCGACGACATCGGGCAGCGTGGAGCGTTCAGGCGCGTCCAAGAGTCATCTACCTTCCATCTGTGGTGGCCGACGCGACCACTGCCAAACACAGCTGGCAAGACAACACCGTCGAAGGGACGGTAGCGGCGGCGGCGGTGGTGGTGGTCGCGACGGCGGCGGCGGCGGCAGAAGCCGCGCGGAAAGCCCGTTCGCGCGAGGGAACAACAGCGGCAGCAGCAGCAGCAGCTCGGACAGCGCTGCAAGCGACGGACGATTTCTGGTTCGTACAGGAGAAGATACGTCGTCTGACCAAGCAGTGTCTAAAAGATGCATATGCTTGCTGGGCATGCAACACAAACAAGTTTGTTGTCTACCAGAAGTTTGGCAGGGGCAAGCCCCGCATCAGTCGTCGCCGAAGAGGAAGGTACAGAGAGAGCGAGAGAGCGTGAGAGACCGCGCTTCATGCATACGACCATTGGGACTTCTGTTGCGTCTAACATCGTGTTGTCTTCTTGTTGTTGTTATTGCTGTTGCTGTTGTTGTTGATGTTGTTGGAGGGACTTCGAGCAGGGGGCATTATGGCAACTATTCTGTAAGAACGACAACAGCGTTGTTGTTGGAAAACGCCACAACAACGGCACCAGCAACAGAGGCGAAGTCGAAGGCGGATCCGTCTATGAAGGAGACCTACCGACGCGGGAGGGGGACGAACGACGGCTGTGAGCCAAACGCGTAACGAAGTGGACAAGTCGAGGCGGTAGGCCACCAGGCCAGGATACAGAGTACAAGGACGTTCACAAACTATCAGCGTCTTGATGGTTGCCGAAGCTAATTACGGGAAGCGCGTCAGTCTGAAATCTTCTGGAATCGGAGCCGTGGACGTTAAATGTTGGCTGTCGGTCAGCCTAAAAAATTTACTAATTGTACTGTCAAGCGGGACCGAGACAGGGTTAGGCCTAGAACCCGGGGTCTCCGGTTCAAATCCCGCGGTCGCTCGCGTTTGAAGTAACACTGAGGTGAGTGATTCCGAGCGACCCTGACCGAAGTAGAGTGGTACCCCGACCCCGAGACGCTTATCACGGCTAGACCCCATTGGTGTCCGCGATGAGACGTCATTAAAACTAACGGAGCGCGAGCGATTCCTTGGCAGATACTTTTCATAGACATTCAGCCTTATTTTTCGGTGACAACATCGGTGTTGGTTGGCATGCTCAAAGCCACTGCGGTCTGCAGCTCTCTGCCTATCTTTGGAGAAGGGACGGTGTCCCTTGCAGACCGCGGACGTCGTACGCTGGAGTCTCACAGCTATCTCGAAATGGGCAAAACGGATTATGAAGTATGAAGCCTAATTAATCCTAGAATTATGCGTGGGAGATATTCAGAAATATCATGGCGGCAATGTCTTGCTAATAGGCCGAATACAACCTTTTTAACACGACGAGTATGAGCAATACAAAATTAAAGACGGCTAAGCCATTGACCCCGAAGAGGAATTGTCACGCGAACGATATGAGTGCGAGTGAATCCTATTGATATTCTATTTGTACGGGAGGAAATTTGCTTCAAAATGGAAATGACGCCTTTCGTCCAAAATGGAAATTGCGTCGCCCCCCTTGAATAAGTAAAGAAAGATCTTTTCACTAAAAATTCGGTTGCACGTCATCCTGCTGTGACGGACGATGACCTTTTCTCACTGTCAACCTGACCCAAGGTCATCGAGCCTTCCGCCGAGGTTACATTCAACGCATCAGCTTAGTCACACCGTGGCCTGCCCAGGATTCTACTCCGACAGGGTCGTCTAGGCAACACGTCTTTGTGTCGCGACGCCATTGGCTATAGGCCAGCAGGCCAGCAAAGCGACGTGTGCACGTGAATACGATAAACAGATCGATACACCGGCCCTGGCAGAAAAGGCGCCGTGGCAAAGTGTCTACCATCTCAACTCGAACTCGCTACAAGTCCAGCTGACGGTGATTACAACTCTGAAAGGCTGTCTGTCGTCTCGGTTAATCTATTAGTGCTAAACAACTGTCGTGTGGGTATTAGAGCGATCATATACATTGAGCACAGTGAAATATCGCTCTGTGCGTATTGGCTGTATGCTCCCGTTCGTTTAGGGGACAAATGGCCTTATGAGATCGACGCTTCAGTATGGATATTGGCGGGCACTGTACCACGCGAAGAGATGTTGTATTTTTCCCAGCATAGGTTTTGCCTCTCGTTCCGTTTATACGTAGGGTCATTACAGCGGCAGTTGTTGACTCAAAAAGCGGTGGCTCGGACGACTAAGTAGTCTCTGGCTGTAGAACGCCGAAGGCCGCAGGTTCGAGTCCCGTGTCGTGACATATGGGAGAACTCGTGAAGCATTGTAAACATTGTAGTTCCTTTAATAAACCAATGAAGCGTTACCTTTACCTTAATCGAAGCGGTCATATTAAGCTAAACATGACTCTCTATGATGTGTCCCCGTCGTCGCTCCCGTTCCCTTTAAAGGGTTTGAGTTTGACCAAGGACGCATCCTGTAGTACATCTATCACGCTGATCGTGTCACGTTAGGCCGCGATCAGCAATGATTTCTCAGCCACTACGTCTGATATAGTCTGACGACAGGCGTTAAATTCGTTGGCGTGAGAGCTCAATATATTCTGTGCAACTTTGTCTCGTGGAATACGCGGTAGAGCCCCAAAGCACACAGACAGATACATGGACAGGTGAGTTAACCTGGGACGACTTCATCTCGTGAATTATCGACAAGCATCATAGATAAGGCTGCCCGACCTCGACGCGGGAGCAACATTGCTCATGGCATTCAGTTAACACCTAGCAAAAAAATGGTACGTTTACATGATGGAGACAACCATCCACGCTGACAAAGTGCGAATCCGGTTCAAAGTAACGCTCGGGTGACACTTCCCGCTCAGGCAGGAAATCGTTGTCAGAATATCTAGTTAAGTAATCTATCACTGCAGGATCATACATTACTATATATATACATATATATATATATATATATATATATTTGTATGCACATTAAGTTTATTTAGCATATGAATGGGCGACAATTGTGCCCAAGTGGTGAAACGTCTCAAAATGCAATCGAAAATCGCATTAGCAATGCTAATGCAAAGGCCGTATCGAAGAAGGCTGCTCCGTTGCCCCCAAGCCCTCATTGTATAAGCAATATCATGAGGGATTCCCATGCGTCGGTGTGCAGTGAGTAGTCCCTCCGGTTGCACAATGGCTGTGGTAGAAAATCACGGCAGAAACGCTGCTGCTGCTGCTGTCATAGCAAGGCAACACCGGCCGTAGTCGCTTAACAAAGAACTGTCTGCATCCGTGACGCTGTCCCGCCGGACTGGTCGATAACGAGCTCTCTCGTTGTGTTTCTCGTGTCTACCTCTCGATCTCGTATTGTGTACAAGGTGTCTCCTGTGCGATTGCGACAGATGTCAGCGTCTTGTCGATACTTGTGGTCCTCACATCTTGGTCCATAAGTCTCCGCACTTTCAAACCGATAAATGGCGGGGTGGGGTTGAGAGTGTTGAGCTCAACGCAGAGCATGGGGTAGTGACGATTTTAGCGGCTGTTTTGCTTATTCCACCGCGGCGGTTGGGGGTAAGATATCTCGTCATGGTTTTCGCCGTGCGCTATTTTTCATTATTGAATTAGCAGCTGCCTTTGTTAACGCCATCATTATCATTGGTTATTAATGTACATAGGCATACATAGCGCGGATACTGTGCTGCTGCTGCTGCTGGTCCTGTGAATCCGAGGCAATAAACAATAATCCTAATAAGTAATCAACAGTAGATGTTCCTGTATCGGGATTAATCGGATAATTATGACAAAAATAAGAAAGAAGAAGAAAATCATGTAACTTTTCGCCTCATCTTGCCCCGAACACATGAACACGGCTGTCTGAAATCATCACCGTATCACCGAAATACAGTAATACCCAATCCGTTGTCGAGCCGAGGAAGCCTCACAAACGCTCATTCTCTGGTCAATTAGCATCTCTAATAAGCCCATCGGGCGACTGCATCAGCTGGGTTGTTGCTTTTCGCGGACACTATATCCCGCGCAGTGATAACACCCACCACCACCCCCCCGGGACACGGAAGAAATGATCGGAAAGGCACCCGATTGAGAGTCGCCGATCGCCAATCGGACCCAGAGAAATCATCAGGTCGATCCGATAACTGATCACTCCTCGATGGCACTTCGGGTTCACGCAGACGTCCGTCCGCCAGATGTAATATGCTGAGCGATGTCCACGTCATCAGTAGGGATGGTGGGAGGGCATCTCACAGTAAACAGTACATAGGCTCTGTAGGTGTGATCGGGCGGACGGATCACTATAGTAGTCACTTCGCAGTTTCACAGACACACGCAAACGCCGCGCAGGCGTCGACCAAGCCCAGCCGACATACGCTTGCTTCGACGGTGAACGGCGAAGAACTCGCGGACACCAACGAACGCCATGAATCAGCTGGGACGTTTAGATGGAATCAATCCTGCCAGTCAGTGCCATACGGAGTAGCACCGGTTAATGACGAAATGCAACGGTGTCTTCCTTGACCTGCCCCGTTCGAGTGTGACCTCCCTCTTCCGGGAGACGGCGGCGGCGGCGGCGGTGGCGGCACCGGCAGAATACAGAAGTGCCTCATGATGCCTCCGTCTGCAGCAGCCGATGGATCGGGTTGGGTTCAAGTGCATCGAGAAGAAGATAAACGTTCAGCTAATGGATATCTGATCGTCGGAGCGTATCCGCGCCGGCACGTTACGTTCGCAGTGGTCAGCGATACGCGATTCTGCTGTAGCCGTCCAATGAGAAACTGTGAAACGCTGCCAACCGAACACTGCCGCCAGGAACAAGTAACATCTTCGAGCAGCTTAGGTAGCACTAGTATAAATATATATATATATATATTTTTTTCGTAACGTTTATTCGAATCTGCATTCAAATGTATAATACAATGCAGCATCGGTTTGGAGAGACAGACACACACATAAAAGAGAACAAAAATAATTCAATAAATTCACTTAATTCATAGATTTCGCGCCAATTAACCCTAACGCTAATTCCATGTGATATGATACGTCGCCGCGTGTCCTGCGCCGTAAGGCCGAGCCTGACGGTGCCAGCAACACTGTGATTCAGAGATAGTGGAATACTTGAGCAGTAAAAAACCCCTTCCGTTTTGATGTTTCTGTCGACTCAAATAAAAGATTATTATTCCAGGAAAACACAGATTTTCGCAGCTCGCGGCAACAACATGCTGTTGATGTTGTTTGATTTCGGCCGTAAGCGATACTAATAATAATAATAATAATAATAATAATAATCATAATAATAATAATTAGCCATAATATTCGTTGATGTTATCTAATCTTAGTGCTATTAATTGAGCATACGATTATTTTGTACGAATTCTACTAATTGCCATAATGGACGCTGCTGTGGCTTTTCGCACTGATGGCGCGCGCGAAGAAGGGCGCGGGGAGGAGGCATCGCACGACGATCGTAGAAATAACGAAATGTTTCTGTTTTGTGAAGAAATCTTCCACAGGAAGGAAGCGATCTTCATCGGAAGATACATTCGTGGTTATTTACGCAATAGTATAATAAAAAAACAATTGGTAATAATGGCAAATTAGATGTTCACCCTGCTCATCCTCTTGTAATTTCAATTGACAGCAGCGCGAAGTGCAATGCGCGTTGGCCACGGTGCCAGCTGGGACGTTTGGGTTGTACAGGTGTACAGAAGGCTACAGAAGGTATCTATTGTATAATGTTATCATTAATCACACAATAATTATCGTGTACACTGAAAGTTTGCACATTGTTTTCGCCTGGACGATATTGAGAAGTGGCCCATTGACGCTGTAAGGGGGCGGTCGGAGGCCGCAGGTCCCGAGTTAATCCCGTGACTCGGCATGTCGCCGCTATGAATAGACGCATGTGTTTACTTATTCATTGTATCGTATTATACATAATATAATCGATAGAAACAAAATCTCAAAATTGAGTTATCCTCCATCGATCCCTCCTGTCGATCAGCGTGCTCCCTCTCACGGGACTGACCACGATGATTCAACGCTACGCTTTCAATGATCAAGTGTTGCAGCAGGCGGCGTTGCACAACACAGAATCAAATGGCTAAATTTCAAAAGCGTACTGACAAACGATTACCGATCTTCGAATTGTCCAGTCGC
This sequence comes from Stratiolaelaps scimitus, assembly GCA_019614645.1. Lineage (NCBI taxonomy): Eukaryota > Metazoa > Arthropoda > Arachnida > Mesostigmata > Laelapidae > Stratiolaelaps > Stratiolaelaps scimitus. The sequence goes on along the minus strand of JABWDB010000033.1, from coordinate 1,038,300 downwards.
GCCGCTATTGACGGGCGGCACACGTTAGGACGTAAAAACCGCCTCTCGCCAATGTGTGTATGCGTTTCTGTGTCTCGACGAAGTTTCAGAAAATCGCCGATTGACGACTGTTGTCTCGAGTTGTGCATTGACCGCTGCCGTACCCCCCCATACCGCCATATCAGCTCTGTCTACAATGAATGACCCCCGGGGGCTCCCTGTTGCCTCTCCACTTCGATTGTTGACGCTGTTGTTATTGCTGTTGTTATTGTTGTTGCTGTTGTTGTCGCCGTTGTTGTCGCTGTTACGGCGGCAGGATTTCAATGATACATTGTCATTTGCAGTGCCGGTAATACTATGCAATTTGCAGTAAGTGGCATCTGTCCACTGCGTAGGTTACGTTGATCATAATAATAAGAATAATTGCAATAAAAAATGGCACTTGCGAGCGGGGTGTAATATGATAATGAAATCGACTGATACGCGTGTGAGAAATTCTGTCGACCACCGTGACGCCGTGGCCGACGGCCGCAGGGGTCATATACGTTGTGACGGTATTGATTGGGTGCTCAAAATATGATGATCTCTAAGCGGAGCTGGTGAGCTCGTAAGTCCTGATCTACAATGCAGTCTACGGTGCTCTGTCAACACCAAGCGATATCTATCTGGGCATTGACACACAGCTGCGGTTCTCCTATAGCAAACGTTATGTAAATAGCAGGCACAAATCGTATTTAAAGAAGTCGAGCTTATGCTGCTGCTGCTGCTATTGCCAATAGCAATTAATCAGCGGCAACGGTATTACTTAGATGGCAGATTCGCAATGGTGAAATGGTTCGTTAGCGTCCAACGTCAGCAGACAATTACGTTCGTTGGATGACCATGCAACGATCGTTTTTTTTTTGGTGACGGCGACGTTTTTAGCACTAGCCGTAGCTGGTGACCAAAAACGGTCCATATACAATATTAACTCGATTTGAAAGCTGACCGGCGTAAAAGTCTCGGCAGGGAGAAGGTCTCGAGTTCGATGCAGTGTCTCTCGAGGTGTACAACCGACTTATGACCACAGCTGACGAAGCAGTTGAGGAGACTTCCTCAAGGCACAACACATAATAATAATAATAATAATAATAGTAATACTAATACTAAAAATAGTAATAATAATAATGATAATACTATTATAATGATAATAATGTAGTCGTTGTAGCACTGCTAACAAATTAGATGACATAACAGATGATGTAACAGAAATCGTCGACCACGTCACGGATAACCAATGGACGTTCGCCGATCGTTATCCGTATGATTGTTGAATGACACGGAATTGCTGCAGGAATTGTTAAAGCGTACGGCGTTCTAGTAGAGAAAAATATCAACGTCGAATCGTTTACCGGCAGAAGACTACATATCGAACGTGGTGGTGGTAGTCGAACATCGCGTGGATTTGCCTCGGACGGATTCAGGGGGGGGGGGGGGCGCCACCGATGGGTTAAGCGGAGGCAATATATATATATATATATATATATATATATGTACATAAAGAGTTGTGATACGTTTATTGAGAGAAAAGCTCTGTGTTGCCAATGCGTTCGAATGTAACACACATATAGGTGAACAAAATATCCATTTTATATGGATATAATCATTTGGAAGGTACAGATATATATATATATATATGTCGAAGTAGTTAGTTCGTTTGATATATATATATATATATATGTCGAAGTAGTTAGTTCGTTTGATATATATATATATATATATATATATATCTAACGAAGCAAATCCGAGCGTAGAACAGATATCCGAGAATTATGTTCATTGGTATGGAAAAAAAATGCACTATTTGTCGAAGGTTGGCAGTTTCAATCTTGTGTAGTGTGCTTGTTTAATGCTCAACTCATCGATGTGACTATTACAAAATGGTAGAAATAGTCGAAATTCGCGTACAATCTTCATGACAACAGTGAGTTTGTCAATAGTGTACTTTGCGTTATATAGTCGAGGTGTCAACAGTTAAAATAACACACGTTAAACCTCAAATCGTGAGTGGACCATATACGATTTTCGTTTCGATGGACATTAACATCCACGGAATAATTTTCTGGAGCGAAATGTTCACCATTCTTCCAAAGTAAAAACGCCCATGTAACGTGATAGTAGATCAATGACACTTAGGTACAGCGGGCCCCCCTCGCATAATGAGTTTCGAACAGTCATGAGCGCAATTAATGTGCCCATAGATGCCCGGCGTGGCAACTCGCTTGGGCCCCGCGCTCCGGCCTTGTTGCATCAGCTGAACATGGACGATCCATGCATTCCCAGCTACGGCTTCGATGTCGCCATATGGTTACCCCCTAAACTGCGATGTCTGTCTGTTGCAATGATCGATGCCTTCGAGAGTGAACAGTATCTGTCAACGGTGCAAGCGTACACACGCACCCACCTATGTGTCTAGCTATGTGTCAACCCTTTGAAAGTGTCGAGACGTACTCGGCATTTAACTTACACGCTAGCTCTTCCGTAAATCGCACCACGCTACAATGGACGACGACGCCCACGATAAAAGCTGTCATCTGGCAACATCCGTCCGCGGCCGCGGTTCACACCTTGAACGTGCTGCTTCTGCTGCTGTTGTTGCGGCGATTTGCTAAGGGAGAGGGCAAAGAATCAGTTCGACGCAGTGGCCCCGCGCGAGACGGGTTGACTGATAATGTCGTCGTGAGACAATTCTCATCCAATGTAAATCTAAGAGACGCAAATAGTCCTCCCGTCCCGAATACGGCCAATGCGCGCGCGCGCGCGCCTGTGTTCGCCTCGCCGAAGTCGTCTGAATCGCGGCTCGAATCGCATTGTGACGAACGCTATTAAATAACACTCCCAGCTAACTAACTAGCTAACTAACATGTATAGATTTCTACCCATGGACAATGGATGTAGCCTTCTGCAAGCAGAAGACACTAGCGGACGAGTCATCAATAAGTACAAGCCTTGTCAGGAGGATGATTTCCTGCAGATTCAACAGCGAGTCAGTCAGGCCGACACATGGACAATCAAAGGGGATGTGGTGATGAGGCGAACTACAATGAATCGTTTGTATTCGACTCGAATCAAATCTAACTCTAACTCATATATTATATATGATTTCCGTCTGACGACGCCGCCTCTCCGAAATTGGAACGGGGAGAGGAGAGTTGTCGGCCGCGACGACAATCTCCCTGACTGGCTGATATCCGTGAAAAAAAAAAAGGTCATTTATTCCGTGCATGCACAGGGCTGGCCCAGGAAGGTCACCGACGGAGTCGTCGAAGGGCAAATTGACAGAGGTTTAGCAAGACGATCCCCCCGTCTAAATAGTCACTTTCACCATTATTTATACTGTTATTATTATTATTATTATTACTACTACTACTGTAGTCATTATATCAACTTCTATTTGCATTGACAGCTCTGAAAGGGTCATCTCCTCGTGAAGACGTGCGCATGTGCGCGTTCTGCGTTCGCGACTACGGAGTGCTCCGATCACCGCGAAAGTGGCCGAATATCGAGGCGCGTACAGAAAACAGCGCTCTAATCACGATCCTCGCTCGCTCTCGCTCTCTATTGTTTGCCACGAGAAACCGATGTCTGTTCATCGTTGTGGCCACAAACGATCCGTCGAGATGAGACGGCTGTTCAAGGAAGGAGGTCTTATCAGCGGTCGGGTTAAAGCGAGCGTCAAGCGTATGGCGCTCAAGTTGATTGGTTACGGCGTCCAGAGTCATCTCAATTTGTCGACCGATGTATTATTAAACGTGTTATTGTTTCGAGGAAATCGCTACTCGAGTGTTATGCTTTGGTTTCTATTGAAAGCGGAAATGAGCGCCGGTCTTAAACGCCGCTTGCTATTTGTGATATCATATGGAAATGGAGTCACACCGAAGCTAATATCATATGTCATCTGGCCGTTGGTGTAATTAAACAATACGTTTGCTGTCACAGCAGATCAATGGGTATAGCGTACACATGACGATAAATGACGACAGCCAACAGCGTAGCGTATGGGAATCTTACAGCATCTGAGTGCTATTCTGTTACACGACGAACGTGTACAAAGGGCAATACCACCCGAAAGTTAGGAGGATGTTGCTACTCAAACGCTATTGTGAGGACACCTTAAAGTAACGCCGTGAATCACTCACAGACACGACTGGCATTCTGCCCGTTCGACGATCATCTGAAGATCCTAGTGGGCTGCAGTGCACATCATCGGCTTCGTCGGGATAAAGACGAAGCGAAGATCCCGAGTGAAGCAGGAGGGGGTGGCAGTGCTGTAACCCCCAGAACCAGCCCCAAACGACGATGCTGGAAGCTACGTCGCATGTGAGTCACTATTCGACAAAGGCGGCGGTGCAGGGCAGGAGGGCGAGCAGCAATACCGCAGTGTGACAATTGGATTCGACACACACGCACAAGCAAGCACATCCACTCATCTACACATATATATATATATATATATAAGCAGACACGTATCACACGGACGCTAGCAGCGTCAACGAAGGGGAGGCTGACGTAGCATCCCAATGGACTTTGGAACCAGACCCAGACAATGGGCATACCTTGCTCGTTACATGGGTGTCGCCCCACACACACGCTGCAATGTGTTCAATCCAGCCCAACCCAAGCACGCGTAGTCCGTGTCGACGGAGCACTCTGTAGCAAGCGGGTCGACGATCCTCGACAGACTTCGCAGAGACATCGTCAATACGACGACAGGGGCTTGTTTGACAGATGCATCTACGATTTTGAGAGCCGGTCCCGGCCAACAGCAAACCCAATGCTAAAACCCACCAGCACACCATACGCGATATCATAGCGTTTGTGTGACATAGCAACTAGCAACGCTGGGAAGACAGCAGTGAGCTTCAGCAGTTGGGCGGGTTCCTCCTCTTCAGCGAAATTCGGCCCCGCAGCCCAACTCAGCGACGTCCCCAACAGTCTCCCCTGCCGCCGGCGTTCAGGGTGCGTCGTTTGCCGAAGCGTTACCCGTACGAGGTCTGGTCACGCGGCCGAAGTTCCTTAACTTTGATTTTCTAACGTTCGCCCCTTTGTCTCGAGTTTGCCAGGGCAACGACGCGCGGCGTCCAAGCCGCGTCACGACTTTGACGCGAACCTCGCTTAGCTGCGAAGATCGGGCAATTGCCAGACGATTTAAGTCGCGCGACAACGGCAGACCGCGGGGCCGGGAACGTTTCAAATGTTCGATACGTTTCACGAATTTTCATGGCGACGATGTCGTCCCCCGCCACCGAGGACACGGAATTGTCGACGCCGTTAACGCAGGCCAATCGTTCCGCGCCAACATTCGGCGTTGGTCAGATACGCGGCAGAATGGAGCTTCTGGTAAATGACAATGAATTCTGGTTTGTGTCTGTGTGTGTGTGTGTGGGGGGGTCCTGTCGAAGTTAGTTGTTCCTGTCGGAGCTATTCCTGTATAGAACGTCTACAGGTAGCTTGCTACAAGAGGCTTGTCACAGCTATTTTTCTTCACTTTGAATTTATCCGTGGGGCAGGTCTGAACCAGAGAGTTTTTCTCGTGCTTTAAATGGTTTGTCTTTCATTTGTGAATACGCCACCTTATTCTTTCTTTCCAATAACTGCGTATGGTGGCCGTAGCACTGATAGACCTTATCTTCGTTGTAGACCAGAACTGAAATTTGGCGATTTTTCCAAAAAAAAAGCGTAATAACAATGGTGCGTACCCCATCAAGTTTTCACAGATGTGTCTAAAATCAATTATTTCTATCTGTCATTCACCGTGTTACGTTCTTATTCCTCTTGTATTTCTGCTGGTTTCAATCTGCGACACGATCACCATCTGCTGTTCCAGAGGTCCCGTGCGTTCACGCCACACGAGCACATTTCCAGTCAGTCGCATATGACGGAGAACCACCGTGTCGGACATTCAACATAACACATTTACAGCGCCGACTGATAATAGGCTCCCCGTAAAGCGACAGCGATCAATCATTACCGCAGTTGATTCTCGTTACTGAATGTCATAGGTCACCCAGCCCTCCCCTTCTCACAGACAAGACACGTTCGGATCGTCGCTGACCACAGTGTCAGTCAGTTGGCAATTACTTGTCTATGCATAGTAACAGAAAACGGACACTCCTCAAGGCACGACGAATCACAATAGCTGTGCGCTGGACGTCCGCTCGTGTCGAAATCGCGGCTGATAATCAATGTCACGAATGGGTGTCTCCGGCAGGACGATGTATTATATCTAAATATAATAGCGTGTAGTATACCGAGCGTATCAAGAGCGTCGAGTAGTCTCGCCATGTTCCGGGATAAAGGTCACGAGTATTAGTGTTTTTGTGCGTATGTGGGTGCAACATAGACAGATATATATATATATATATATATCATACAAGAAGTACTAGAAGACACTACGGTTTCCTTAGATCTCGCTGTGCTTAGAGAGCGAACGCCTTTGACGAGTTGGAGCGAATTCGATACCAGTCATTTACTGTGGCCCTTCACAGGCTTGTTCTGTTGGAATTAGTCTCTCCGTCTCTTGCTCAATCTCTCTCTCTCTCTCTCTACCATCCGAAAACAAAGCCAGTGCCAACAACGCAGGCGATTTCAACAAGGCAATGACCTCGCTTCCGAGTCGATATCCCAGCCATTCCGACCGTCGTCCCCGGAACGCGACCCCGTTTCGGCCCTGCAGCGATGTCGGACAACCGGTGACTCAGAACAGCTGTAGCTCGTCACATCCAGACGGAGAGGGGACAGACAAAGAAGCCGCGGACTGACCGGATCCCTGTCGCTGCTCGTAGACTTATGTAGCAACCCAGTCGCAATTAATATCGTCCAATCGGCTCGCTGACAACGTTGCTACTGGGGTAATTGAAGCAGCAGCTCTCTCGGATGAGACGGGTCCCTATCGTTCAGTGTTGACAGTGAGAATGTGAAGGCCCAAGCCGTCACCCACGGCACCTGGTAACGGCAATTTCGGGCCGTCTTATTTCCGACGGCCAGAAATTGAGGACCCGCTCACCCCGCTGTCCTGAACAAACACGCAATGATCCGCGGCAGCGTCACGGGTGGAGGGCGTTGGCCACGGAGGCCTTGTATAGATCTAATAATGTCTTACAACGAAGATGTCAACGTAGTCCACACGGTCCTTGCGGGAGAAGTTATCCGAATCTGACATAAACAATAGAAGACAGCCTTTAAACAAAACAATGCTAGCGGAAGCCCGTAGCCCCGTCACGGGTCAGTCAGTCAATGTCCTCCGAATTCTCGCTGTCGCGCAGTGTTGTGGCGTACTTGCGCGAATTATCGATTCATTTATTTCTGCTGCCATACACCGTAAACATACTGAGTTATTCCCTGTAGAGCCCGCCACGCATCTGTCCTGTGAACACGGATTTATAGCGATTTCGCCTCTGAAAACGCTACAAATCGCTCAAAAGCGAACTTCGACGCAGGCAAGTTGCGAGAGTTACGAGAGTCAGTACAATGTTCCCATGTGTAAATAGCATTCGAGGCATTGAAATGAAATTTACGGTGCACCGTGGTACGAACGGCTGCCAGAAGACAGCGACTGAAAAACTGATTTCACATTGAAATCATCCACAACAATAAATCGCTACAATTTCGTCACAGCAGCAGCAGCAAACGTGGCGTGGATCTTCGGTGTTTCCCGCCTTCCATCGCATCGCTTGTACCGATCACGCGATCTCGCTCCCTCAGCACTATAATCATGCTGCTACTGGGTGCGGCCGGGGGCTTCATTTTATAAACACTATTATTATTATTATTATTATTATACCCGCGCTTTGCCTCGGTTCACCCTTTTGAAGTCGGTGGGAGGGAGGGCACCCCCTATCTTCTTGCTCTACAACGTCATCTATTTCATTCAGATTCAAATTCCATTATATATATATATATATATATATATATATAAATATTCTAAACGACAACAGATTGTCGCTCTTTCTTTCTCTCTCTCTCGATCTCCTGAGCTGTTTCTTGCTGATTTCGCACAGCAAAATCCGCATGCTGCATTAGTTTATTATCGTTTCTGTATAAGTTTATTCGCGCGTTTCGTGTGCTTCTTTTTCTCTCACATTTTTACTATGTAATACCAACAATTCATCTGTGAATGTACATATTGTACCTTTTTACACGGGAATCAGATGTTCTAGTCTAGGGGAGCACGAACAATTCGGGACGAATCTATATATATATATATATATATATATATATGCGATTTACTGGATGGCACAGGTAGAAGAACTCAGATGTGATGTTCGTCCGCGGGTGTATACCTACGAAGTGATGTCGTCGTCTTTGTTTGGCCATCGCCGCTTCGACGGCACGTCCGCGATGCCCGCCCCACCACCGTGTGTCCATATATCGGCCAAAGCGACCACCGAAAAAGCGAAAGTGGTCGTCGTCGTCGCTCGACAACTCGAGTGAAAGTCCATACTGATGCCACTGCCGCAGGGGTAGAGGCTGACCAAATCGGTCGTGCTCTGGTTTCTTGGACCTGGCCCAAATACAATTCGCGTCGCGGAACCGACCGAATCGCCAACATGTGACTCAACGCGTGGAGCAGCCGTGGAGCTGAAAACAGAATCATTGGAGTTTGTCGACAGATTGTGGTACGACTTTGTTGAAGATCGTAGCGGAGAAGATCGCACGATGCGCGCCACTCCTCGGTTCAACGGGTGGCCATGACTTCAACGAGAGTGGCGGTGGATCGGGCAGCGCGAAGGCTGGCCGACTCGGCCGCGCGACTCCAGTTCGGAGTCCGTGGTCGGTGTTTGCCGCACTAAGAACAGAAAATTGCCTTTAATTGGACGAGTCGCAATATCGTCTCCGCTGGCATATGTTTCCAGTCGTGCATACGTTCACTGAAGGTGTCATACCCCCTGCGTCACGTGTGTGTGGAATGGACAAAATAATGAAAACGACGACATATCTCTGCGATTATATGCATATATGATTATAGGTTATATGCGGGTGGTGGTCACACTATGCAGCTCCCAGTCATGGGGATCGTCTGAGTGCGGCTTGACACCTGACTTAAATCTTAGCAAAGGTCTTATGGACGGCTACGCGGCTATGCGATGAATCTGTCGATTGGTCCGCGGCGAGCGACTGATCATACTACTATATATAAACAAATGTTTTTTCGAGCTGACCCTCAGCTGTTCTGCCCCTATCTTACAGGCCTCAGCTCTTAACCTTTTAGGTATCACTATGAGAGGACCTGTCGGGGCCACTTTTGCTTATTCTGTTCCTTACTCGTACCTGGCAAGAATCTTCAGGTGAAGAAAGATGACAAAGAATTCGAAAGATTCTCCAAAGCATCTGATAGGATTTGAACCCAAGCCACGCGTCCCTCCGGTCTAGTAGTCCAAGATGTTTGCCACTAGACCATCCAGGGGACATATACAACTATATATGATACAGAGGCAGGGCACGGATACGCACGACCCTTAAAACCCACTCGCGGCAGTAAAATAACGATGACACGATTTTAATGAGAGAGTGGCGAGTGAGAGAGCCTCTGAGTGCCTTCGCTGTGGTAGAGAGCTCATGGATGGCATTTGCTAATCGAGATTCGAGGTCGAACGAGGCCAGCTCAATACAAATACGCTTTATGCTCTATGACGCTTATATCAATGCGGTGACATCAACGCGGCCCTGTATCGGCCTGATACGCGTTTAGCCATCTCATCAATTTGTATAATATGCAACAGCTGTGTCGATAGGGTCCACACATTGGATGACTGTGTCGGGTCATAGTTAGGCACGATGATGGTGACATTTAGCATCGGAAGGCGATTGTTTGCACTTTCGCTCGCTGTGTCGAGCAACTAAGTATTATCAATGCTCAGTGCTTCTTGCCATTGGTATATGCTGTTTAGAGCATACATGCGAACGTGATTAATTTTTGGCCAGTCTGTATAATAACGAGTACTGTGTGTCGACCTTTCGTCCTCCACGTATCACGGTCCAGATAGCGCGAGAATAATAATAATAATAAAAATAATTAATATTAATAATAATAATAACAATAATAATAATAAAGTAAAGGGAACAATTGAATTGCTCAGTAAAACAGATTCACTCAAAGGCATTGCCAGTTCTACAGCGCATCGGCACGTCTCGGTGATCGTGAGTCACTTCACCCATGCACCCCGTTCCTCCTTCCTGCTGATAAGTGTTCGTTCAATGACATTCACCGGCCCCTTTTGATAATTCAATTTCTCACGAAAACAACACGGGCGTAACAGGAACAGCAGGAACAACCGGTCAACCGATCCAGTCAGTGACCCGTGGTCTGTGGTCGCCGACCTTCAGGCCATAGTCACCTGTGAGGTTTTTCATTTTGTCCTCATGGCTGGTGTTCCGTTCCTTCGAAACTGAAACAGCAGCACGACGATCACTGGTACCACGGGAGACTTCGGGACACACAAATGATTCACTGCTATTCGCGTGAGGTCCAACGATTCGTCGTTAACCGTCGACCGGACGGCGGTGACCGCGTCGCAAAGGGAACATTGGACCCACCCGCGCCCAGTCACTGACTGGTGACTGTAGCCGTCCCCGTCGGTGATCGCACGTCGAGCAGCTGGTGGAACAACACAAATGAATCAGACACTTGCGCGTGAGGGTGATTCGACAGTGAAACGACTCAATGTATATTACAATTTATAAGAGCGCCGTGTGGTATATTCGGAGCGAACAATTGAGCTAACAAAAGTTGACTCAGCGGGCTGGCTCGTCGTTCCCCGCACACCCAGCCGATTATTGACGCATACACGGTCCGAGGGGCAGACGGGCGCGTTTTCCAGCAAACGCGCCGTGTTTCGGGGGCTGGAACACAAGCGAGGACACAAACGAATGAGGGGCACTTTACGGGTTCCAATGCCAACGTCGAACACCGCCGAAGCTCCGAGTGCTGAACTGTAGCTATTACTATAGCTGGTTGCTGTGACGCCGTCGAAAGCGGTCGACCACGAGGGAACACAAAGAGTTACCATAGGTTCTTATGATCGGGCGGGGGCGGCAGCAACCGCCCATGGTGAGTGGCGGTCATATTGCGGTCTCGTAGTAGGCAATACTCGTAACGGGAAGCTGTGGCGAAGAGGGAGCAGACTCCGTGATGAACTCTGAGGTGTCGATAGAAGAGAGAAGAAAAAGCCAAAGGAACGAACGTCTACTGGTGATGTTTGCCTACAGTGCACGATGGCTGGGGGTGCGCCGGATAAGCCCGTGACACTCGTAGCGAAGGTGGACGTGACTGCAGTCTGCAGTTTATTACAGGCATGATAGTATGCAACAGGCATTTGGAAGAGATTGAAAGGGGAAGGCGGTTTAGATGGATGAAATGATGTGCTGAGCCGACAATTTGCTGGTGATATAGATTGTTCCTTCATAATAAGGGATGATAGACACGATGACACCATGCATTTCATGATATAAATAAATAAATAAACAAATAAACATATATATGTATATATATATATATATACTGTGTTCTCGTTTCCGCGATGCTTGATCGCCATGTGGGAGTCTGTCAGGCTTCGTCTATCACCATGTTCCGCTCTACGCTGCCCCCCGCCTCGCCCAGTTCGCCACCACCCGTCCATGTAAATGTCATTGTCCACACATTTCCTTTTTTTTTCTGGTGAATCACACGCTGGCAAGCTGCGGTCTTCGCCTAATTTCATCTGTGATCGGCGCGATCCGTAAAGGTCCGCTATCAGCTGACGGGGGTTGATGCGTCGACCTTTTTCATTGCGGCGTCGGCCCCCAGCGCTGCCACCAGCGTGACGCATGACATCGTTCCGGCGCGTGCATAAGGTTAGACTGAAACCGATACATATCGCCAGCGAGATGTCCACGTCATCCAGGCCACCGCTCAGCATCGACCCAGACGACGCGATCCAGTTGGCTTTGGAGCCACCGCTTGTCGCCGCCACCGCCGCCGCCGCAGCAGCTGCGAATCTCTGTTTCGAACGCACACCCGGACTCGCGCTCCCAGTCGATACCGCGCGGTTAACGAAGAAGCGGCCACCCTCATTCGGCAGCAGCACCATTCTGTGGCATTTGTTCGCGCACTGCGCCAACTAGTACAAACAATGAAACAACGGCGAAACGAATGGGAACGGGGGGGACTCCACGAACGATCCGAACTGATCGGCCTCGGGAAGATGCGCAGCGGGGGTGTCCTAGCCCCCAGAACTTTGTCGTTCCATCACCAGCAGAAATGTGTACCCCTCGCCGCCCTCATCATCCCCCCCCCGGCCCCCGCGGGCCCCCACCGTTAACCTTCACCGGTGGCTATGCTTCGTGAATGATCCGTCGAATCTATGCCATGTGACAGGCGCACGTAAATAAACGGCTGCTGGTTCTGATCGCCGTAGTCATGAAAGGCCAATCACTGACAGGCATAGCAGAGAGAAAATGAGAGAAGGCCCTGTAAATCTATGAGATTGCCGGCAGGATCATACATATGCACAGAAATATGTCTCAAGTATGAATATTCTGCAGAGGCATGCATTTGGCAGGAACGCCTGCCTTGTAACTAAGGACAACTAAAAATAGACGGACCCATGGCAGGCATGGTCATAAATACTATTAAAACACATCATATATATATATATATAAAAATATATATATATATATATATATATATATATACGCGAGTCTGTTTAGTTACTCAGAGCTAGTAACGGAACTCTGAGGCTCCCACAGCTATCGTTCGCTGTCCCAGAAAACAGTTAAACACACTCGATCGTCGTGGAAACAATGAATGTCTCCAGTTGGTAGTGTCAACGACTTCATTGTTCGTCCAGGCCTCGCATTTGGCGTTCTTCGTCTGGCCGACAACGAGTCTTCAAGACCCCATTGTGCTAGGCCCTATAGGCAGCTTTAAAAAGGGATTGCTAATGGCATTCTCGTTGCTGTTATTACATGCGGATACCGCGTGGCGTCTAGCCGATTCAGAAGGATGTTCGATAGAGACTTTTGATCTGTACAAATGTAACAGAACACCCCAGGACTCGTATGAAATCTATCGCAGACCACCTATTTCCGCTGACCGCAGCAACTGTCTCCCTTTTTCCCCCTTTTTGTCAAAACTTCATATGATACGTGCACACAAACACACACACAGCAAGGATAAACAACGATGTATCTATGTCTCGGAATCATGCGAGTGGGTTCGATTTCATCGGGTCGTTGATTCGCGCTGCAAATACTCGCAGTGCGTTTCTGTCGCGGCTGATTATGATCACGTTGACGGCACATGTCGTGCGGTGTCGTGCATACACAGTCTGAAGCCCAATGCAAATGCACTGGACTCGTTGCGCTCGTATGACACGGGACGCTCTTCGTTTGGCAGATATTTTTGCCTTAAATAGAGATACGTCGCACATTGCGACACTTCTTATGTCGAATATTATAGCACATTGTTGGACCCAGCATCGCTGACACATTCGTTGTCACATTCTTTATCTCAGCTGCCAGATGACTGCTACATTGACTGGTACATGGAGTACCTTGTAGCTGAGGGATGTCACCCTCGCGCGATAACGCTAACTTCCGCGCTCTTACCTTTGCGAACTTTCCGTCGGAGAACTCGATCCTGCGGAAGAACATAACAGCAACAATCCGTGACACAAGAAATACACATATTCCTCCGCTTGGCCCGTCCATATATATATATATATACACACAACTAGAGCACAGTCCACAATAACCACAACGACCACCGAGCACAATCGACCGAGCAGCGGTTCTTCACGAAGACGCTTGTTTCGGGCAAACAATATCTATAGGTCGTAGAGGTTGTCAAATTGCGTCGCCAGCTCTACGCCGAACCATTCTCCGAGAACGAGACACGGCTACTTCATCCCGGATCTTCTATCGTTCTTAATGGCCACAAGGAATATGCCCAGCCACAATATGCCCCTTGTCTTCGAGTCCGCTCCAAAAACCAAAAGCCGCACGGCGTTTTCTCTACGAGCACATCGCCCCTCGTGCACAACGCCCGCGCACCCCGTTCTGTCAACCAGCCACGCCAAGATGCTCGTCTCCTCTAACCTAACCCATTCGTATCTCCCTCCAAACGGAGGGACGTTCCGCACCTACTCTCACTCCGACCGGTCTCGTCAGAGAGCAAACCTGGCAGCGACGTCGTCCGACGACGACAACGACCCACGACCGACGGACGCTCACCTGCATGCTGTGTCAACAGAAATCGCGTGTGTGCTCGCGTTTCTACGCAGACGCACAATGCGTAGAAACGTCCCCATCGACGTCTCCCTCTCTCCAACGGCGATGACGGGTACACTCTTCGATAGGGTGGCTGTCTCGAGAAGCGCGCGCGAGCGCTCTCCGCGCGGGGTCTTCGGCCGGACAGGGATGCGTTGGGACGCTGTTACCGCATCGAGCTGCGACCGCCGTCGGTGCCAGCTCGGCCGTCATTCACGTTCGAGTTGGACGAAAGCGCTGTTTCAGTTCCGTCGTTTCGACGAGCGTGCATGATGAGGTGCCGCTACTGTCACATGCTCCGTTATGGTTGCTTGCCCGGGAAGACGATCATAATGATGTGCAGTGCTAGTCGCAATGCGGCAGTGGCGAAGATCTCAGCATACCCAGACTCAACCGCCTACGCACACTTCGGCAGCCCCCGCTGCACGGTGCTTCCTCCCGCTGCTCGATCAGACAGCGCGAACTGGTATCCGTCACGGGCAGGCAGATCCAGACGACAGCCAGCACCAGCGGATTCACGTTGTCGACAGCACCAGCAGCAGCACGAATTCACATTCGTTGTCGACCACTGCTTGGCGGAAACGGCCCGGCTGCTAGGACCTGTTGCGAAAACCAGTGCACCACCAACGACCACAACACCGCGCCGATGTCACTGAGCTAATGCTAATGTCGCTGAATGCTGTCACGCCACCCTCGCGCGACGAGCTACCGAGAAGTCCGAGCCGGGAGCAATCCAGCCCTTCAGTGGCGGCTGCGGCGGCGGCGGCGAAGGCAACATTGACGTGAACATCAATGACACCAAATACACGACACGCAATGGGGGATCATCGCCGACGCTGGTGCTGCTGCTGCACCTGATGATACTCTTACTGCTCTCGCGTAGACAAGCAGAGGGGGTGGACGCAGTTCGCGCGGCGGCGGCTTCTGGTGCTGCTGTCGCCGTTATCGTTATCGCCTCTAATATTCCTGTACTCCATGCTATTCGTTCGGCTCGACGACGAGATGTGTAGCAGTCCGTCAGAGAGTCGATCAGACAATCAGGTGAACGAGTGGGCTTGCGTTTCGCGGACACGCCCGCGCACAGCCGTCACCCGGTACTCATCTCTCCGGGAAACGAAGATGGGTTGGAGATAGCATTAGTATTCGTGGTTGTGACAGCAGCAGCAGCAGCAGTCGTACAGGGAGAGCAACGTTTCAATGGCCGTAGCACGACGGATGAAGGCCTTTTCAGTTCCGCCAACCAGATGACTGAACCACGATCACGGTCGGTGGCGCACTGGCTGGCTGTTTGGTCGAGCGGTCAGCGGGGCAGGGTGGCGGACGAGGCGAGTCGCGCGCATCGCGCGTATCTGACACAACAACATTAGAGCCACCGCCGCATAAATGGTTGGACAGCTGAGCAAGCACAACGCCGAGAACAGCAGCAGAAACTACAACAACGACAGCGACGTCGCAGCGTGGATATATATATATATATATATATATATAGGTGGGGATTCGCGGCTGCGGCTGATTCCAACAGGTCAGAAACAGATGATCTGTTGCGGGGCGCTCTTTCAGCAACCTCCGCGGGAGCCCTTTTCCTTGAGGGTAATGGTGGTACCGTGTCCGGCTGGAGTGGATGCGCCCGGAGACAAATCGTCGAGCAACGACTAAGGCGGAAAAACTAAGCCAGAATCAACTCGTTCACGTTCGTCTCCACCAATCAAAGTGAGTGTGACTGACGCCGAGGTGTCGTATGATATTGTGCGTGCACCTCGGATACATTTGGCTGTCACATCACCGTTGGCTTCAAGCTGGCAAGCGACGAGCAGTTTATTGCCACTTCGCACCACAGCGTAATATACTATAAAACAATACGGCCCAATGGGATACAACTCGAGATGATCGAGTGAGCGTCCGCTCCCGAAGCTTCTGCTAAGGGTCTTCTTAAGGGTGGTGGTGGTGGTGGTGGTGGTGGTGTTCGTTGACAAAAGCGAGATACCGTAAAGGGCTTAGATTATTAACAAGTGCGTTCGAATCAGGAGAAGTCGGCTGACGAACGTCCCCTTTAAGTATCAAGATCTCCTCTGCCTCCATGGCACTGTACAAACGAACAGTTCACAGCATCGTTGGCATCCGCTTTTCGCTCATATAACACATATATATATATCTCTGTGGAGACGCTGTTATATAAACGGCTCGGTGTGCACTTCACTGGCGAACTTGATGATGTCCATCCATTGTCTTGATTAATTCGCATCCATCGTCATTGAAACTACCCGACGTGTCTTGACACTCATCCAGACGTATTAGATACGGACTGGCGGCGGCAGCAGCGTTGAAAAATCGTCAGATCAACCCGACAACTAGCCAGCACCAAGCGGTGTTACAATGCACACAGTGACGCTTCGCTGGTCCGTTATCGTCGTTTGGCAAGCGTCGATTGTTACTAGACCCTCCTTTCGTAGTTGTTATAGTTGCTGCAGTAGTAGCGAGCAGCAGTAGTATAGTATACTACCGGGCGTGCCGCTGACAGTGAGCGTCACCCTTGGGGTGGACTTGCATGCCGGCGCCACCGTTCGGCGAGTTCTTCCTCGGCGGCCGCTGGCGCCGTCAGCCGTCGCTAACGCAAACGTGGAAAGCAGGAAAGCCGATGGAACGTCTGAGCGCGAGGAGAACAGGGAAGAAGAGCAGCGGCCACGAGATGAACATGAAGATCTCTTGACACGGACTGATCCGGAGGCTGGTCGACGGCTGGCGGCCAGCAGCGATGCGCCGTCCGACCACGGCAGACTGCAGAAACAGACGACCCCGGATCGGCGACGAGGAGGAGGAGGCCGCCGCCTGATGCCGGTGCAGTAGCACCAGCAGCAGCAGCTGGACAAGCGACTGCGGCGGCAGCGAAGGAAGATGGAGAAGATGACAGCTTCAAGTACGAGGTGGAACGCCACGAATCCACGGCTGGTATAGGGGCGGTGGTGTGCTGTCTGCGTGTGCGTGTGTGTGTGCGTCTTGATACGCGGGTGGATCCAGATAGCTAGTAGAACAAATGACGATCAGACCCGTGTCTGAGCGGACAAAGAAAGGGGGAATGATCCGAGGTGATCCGAGCGAACCGCAACAGCGAACGGATTAGCCAGCGATCTGGTACAGGTTGGTAGGGCAAGGGCTTATGGTGGTCTATCGTTGATCGCCGCTCGATCCTGACGGCGACTGATGATCACGGGGAGAAGCCTTCCAGTGGGATAGAGGTGGGAATGGATACCCACCTGACGATCCCTGATCGCGCGCGCGAACGACTCAAGCGAACTGGTAAAGGTCAGCCAGTGCTGGTTAAGCTGCATGACGCAGCTATGAAGTGTTGTATTGAATCAGGCTTCATGCCCATGCAGCAATTCTCTTTAATCATTTGATTCCTTTCACCGAACGAAGACGCTCACCGCAATCGAGCGCATCTTGCATAGTGTAGTCTACATAGGTTCATACAGAAAATACATTTTGTTGCTGTTGTTGGCTGACTTGAACGGTAGAACCGACAACGCGTGGTGTAACGAAATCTGCGCTGCGGGTATGTGTGTCTGCCTATGGGCGTGTGCGCGTGCTTGTTGTTAATGATGAAGATTCGCGTATCTAGTTATAAAATGCTCTGGAAAGCGATTTGAATATGGCGTACGCTGATCGGGTATATGCTAGTACAATAGATTAGCTGCGAAGAGCCGGGCCACCGTGTTGCCATGGGGGGTAGCATCACGAGTTGGTGATGCAGTCAGTCGTTTCGCTGACTATAGATTTCACCTATATGGAATTGCATGGAAATTCTAACCAAATCAAAGCAAATTTTATACAAATATACGATTGGAGCAAATGGAAAATTGACGAGATTATGAAGAAGCCGACTGATGAAAGCCAGACGTCAAGAAAGTGGCAACGTTTAGATGGCTAGACATTGGCTTTGCAATTGCACTCGGAATCGTGTTAGCCGGCAAACTTAAACTTTCCTTCGAGTGGTAACCTCGCCTATCCGAGAAAGAGGATAGAGAAAGATCCCCACGCGAAATCGAACCTACCTTTTTTCCTCGTACGCCGGAGCACCCGATCCTGTGGGGCTACATAGCAGCAACAGTCTCGCAATAAGCAACAAAACATTGTTCCTCTGGTTCGAAGCACAGCAAACTGCGGTAAAGTATCCAGCAAATGGCATAAACTACGTTCCGTATCTCCTATGGCCGTCGCTCCCAAGAGCCGTCAATGATAACGGATAGCGGGAGCAGGCGGCCTATCCATGTATTGAGTGTATGCAAGATAAACGCCACTCAGTTCATCGAGATCAATAGCGTCTATTTTGCGCTGGTGTCGTGTGTGCACAACACCACGTTTCGAATCTGAATCTGAGCGTATTAAGAATCCCTGTAGCTAACTATTGCTTCGGTTGCGAGTGGCGTTCGTAGTCGACATGGCTAAATACGATTAGCAACCATCCCCTTTCGCTGCTGACCGGCGGGCATCGCCTGTGATACGGCTCAGCCAGAGCCGGCAACACGACAAGGAGGAGTACGCTGCCTGATAACTCGTAACTCTCGCATCTCATCGTCTCTCGGCTCATTGTCGGCAAGGGTTCAACGGGAAACTGAGAATCAGCGAGAGTGACATCTACGAGCTGAAAACGCCGCAGTCGGTGCTAGGAAGAGCTTTTGCCCTAAAACACTCTCAACCGCAGCGGTCCGAGCTATCCGACGCGTTTTCGTCAGATGACGAACCAATCGCTCTGTGGCTTAATCCGAGCCACCAGCTGTGCGTCAAACAGAGCGCTCGAGAGTTCGATCGCCTGCTCTTCAATGCCACTTCAGAATGCTTCAACTCGAGCGAGCGAAGGGCTGGCCCTGCATGAGCTGTGAAGTCTCAGGACAATCGCATTTGCACTCGGAAAAGCGAGAAGGTGGATATCTCGGGATGGCCAGCCACCACAATGACCCCGGGGGAATTCGGTCCGGAGAGAGGTTCGGGGGATTAGCGATAACGAAAAAAACAAATAAACAAGCAAGACTGAAAATGAACTCTCCATTATGAACGACTTAAATGGCCGGCCACTGTAACTGATCTAGGTATAGCTCTTATTATAGATATCATATTTAATAATGGGGCGGTCAGCAATGATAATGAAGCCCCTCACCTGACAATAGGTGAGAACGCAGTTGCCTCCTCTCCAAAGTGGAGCGAGGTTCCAGAGCTCGCGCATGAGGTGCGCGCGTCCTGGATCTCTCTCGTTGATGAGTTCTTGTCGGTTCGTGGTGATTACCGATCACACAACCACTTGAACACCGTCCCGGACGTTCGACGGCAGGCCGAATTTCTCTATTAATGGATGCAGGCTCCGGCGGCACCCGTCGGCGGAGACCCTCCCACAATTCAGGAATCGACATCATATAGTGCATCTATAACGATACTCCTGCGGCAGGCTTACGACTATGTTTCTGGAGCGCGCCGCCAATGCATTTAGCGCGTTAAAACGAGCATTACTGAGATATTTCTATGGCTATTATATATACTGCTATTTTTTTTTATGAATCTCGGTGTACATTGGCATGTGTTTAGGCACCCTGTGAGAATTACGATGACTGTTTCCCGGGCAACACAACGTAATTTTAGCTTTTGTTCGTCTGGTTGTAAAATGACAGTAATATTACAAACACAGTCTGTTACGTAAAGCTGTGCTAGCACATGAGATCTGATGATAAATGAAGCTGACCATCGTCATAAGACACTCGTCGTTGTCTCATCGTTTTGTCGCGAATTCGTAACAGGGTTTGGAATCGTCAGCCAACTCGTAACACGGAGCGGACCTCGAACGATTGGACGACTTAGGACTCTTGGGTACAGACAAACAAAAATTACCCTCATCAGACCCAATTTCGTCTCTGAGCGTTTTATTGACGGCAAAAACGTGTCACGACATATATATACCCTGTGAGGGCGTCACTCTGGCGATGTTTGTGTGAACACCATCGACTCGGCTCTGTTGTTCACTATGCTTTCCGTTAACGAGATAAATTCACGGTGGATAGCTCCATCGATCTTTCGAATGCGCCACAACTCGCCTCCTTCGTCGAGTCTGACACGGCGTAGCACTCGGATCGTCAATGTGTGTGATTTCGTTCACGTCATCGGCGCCGATCAGCGCAGAGGATCGACCAGACAGAGATCTTCACGCACTGCCGATTGTCGCTGTTCAATAGATATGAGGAGATGAAAGCGAAGGCCGGCGAAACACCGGCGTCTATTTGGCATCCGCCACCCATGGACAACGAGGGTGCTCAGATGGACGTAACGCGGACGACTTCGTGAAGGGAAGCTCGTGGTAACTTCACCCTTCAGTGATGCCCAGGGGCACGCGTCCCCGGTGAGGTGACCTTCGGAAACTTCAGCGGGTGCTGCTATCATATCTAGCTTCTTCCGAAAAGGAGTACGATCCGGGGGCGGCGTGCTCCTCGCTCGTCACCAGAAGAACGTGCCGGCTTCAGTAACGAGGTGTCGTGAGGTGGGTCCGCCTCACGCCGACGTTCGCATTGATTGGGATTGTGGGGCAGTAGACATCGTTGTCGTTTTTAATAACAAAGTGTTACTCCAGCAGTCTTGTAATGTAAATACAACAACAGATCACCTCGTAACTGCATGCGCACAAGGGAAATATCATCTTCATCTTGTTGTTTGAATAAGTCACACACTCTGCCAATAAATGCTGCCAGCCAGAGGACACGGACTCTTATATTGTATGTAGTATAACAGGAATGAAGTTATTGACAGCACCGACTGCACAGGCAAATCTGCACATGGCACAAGACCGTATATCGATTCGTGGGATGTGTGCTGTGGTGGGCGAACCGGAGGCTCTGCCAGCACCAAATCCCTGGCGTTAACTTCTACACTATTCCGGTGGACATACGCATTAGGAAGTCGTTTGGGATTTCGAATAATTTCTAGAGTTCCCCCGTCTAATGCAATTTCCAATATAAAAGTGCTCGTCGCTAAAACTGCCACGACCTATTCATGTCGAGTGTTTTAATATAACGCTGAAGGAGTATGTTGCACTTCCCAAAAACATAATTCATAACAGATGTAAGTGACAGACAGAAGATTTTTACGCCACTGGCCGTTTTACGTCTGTGGACCCACGTTGCCCTTTCAGTGCCTTAGCATGATGAATCCGAGACGGTAAAAGAGTCTCAATACAAATTATAAACATTAAAAAGTGCTTTGAAAGTATCTGAACCAATCACAGATTACATCGAACCCAATCGGTGATATGTTGACGGGTTAACCCCCGCAGTGAGCATTGTCAATGCTGTTATTTTCGTGTGCAATTAGCAGGATACTCAGTTTCTCGAAACGTTATAGCGGTTGAGCCGACGAGTTCACCAGCCTCACCCTTGTGGAGTGCACCGCTGCAGTTTACGGCGTTTCCGAAGGCTATCAGTGAAACAGTGACCCCAAAGGTTTCGAGAAATATGGCGCGGCTCGGGAACCGATATAAACCAAACCGATCTTTTGAACGAAACACAACGCTAGAACATCTAGCACATATATATATATATATATATATATATATATATACCGGCTTTTGTAATCCGCCTTGTATATATATATATATATATATACGAATAAAAATACTGATCTAATCACATCCCTTCTAAACCCTCAGCGGAATACTCTAGTCACAGTGAACTTAACGCTCGTTGTGATTCGCCTAATCATAAACGACGAGCACATGAATAGCAGCACTTTGACCATTCGATGAGTGTGACAGCCAACCGACTGCCACCAAGCTATCTCACTCGATATACTTCGTTGCCTTTGACCATCGGCAGCATAGAATTGCATATAATACAATCCATCGTCAGGCGATCCCAAGGAGATAATTTCGCTGCCGAATGAACTGGCGCCACGGGTCCGCGGCCCATCATCGTCTCCGGTGACAGGGTATGAACCAAAATGAAGCAGGTAGGTAGGTATATATATATTATATAATATAGATAGGCGTCACGGATCCATGCAATGAGGTCAGCTGGGGCGGATCGGGGGTGTCGGGGGTGATGCGGCACTGCATGTCCGCCGAATAGGCGCCGTCACAGAGAACGTATTGCCGCAGAGAACAAACACACTTCCGGGTTGTCGGCGCCAGCCGAATAAAGTCTAGCACACGTAATAAGATGTCAATGTATTTTGTCTGTTGACGTGGTTATACGGGAGAAAAACGCACGAATGAAGAGTATATTGTAAACACGGAAATTCAAAATATATTTGGAGAAATCGGTATATCGAGCGTAGACTGAGGACAGAACGCTTCGATCTTAGCATTTCCTTGTTTGTATCTGAACCAATGTATGATATATTCAATAACGTCAGTTTATAAATATTTCCAATCTTTTCATATTGCACTCGTTTAGTGCTAAGGAACTGTATCAATTATTATCATCATTATAGTACTTGCCTCAAACACTGAGCAAGTGGGAAAATATCTTATCACTAAGACATTGATCACGGCGTGAAGGTTGTGTTCAATGACGTGAATAAGACCTTCGTTATATTTTCTCGTAGCACTGTGGTCATCGTTTCTAAAGGATGTTGTGTGTTGTAGCTCGATGTGGATGTTGCCCGCGTTTGACACGTCAAATTCATTAATTAATTTATTAAATACAACACGTCGATTCTAAAGTAGCTCGGTGTAGCGCTGCTAGACTCCAGCAACAATTTGCGCAAATGCACTTGTTTTATCCAGGAGTTCGAACGGAGCAGAATTTTATAATTTTTTTTTGAAATTGTTAACTGGAGGAAGTTAACTTTTGAAGGTCCCCCATAAACCCATGACGGCCCAACGAATTATACCGCATATATACAATATTACGTATATTATATAGAGATATACCTAACTGCAGTTCCGTTGGTAAACCAATAAAACCTTCAGCTTTACATTAGAGGCATGCACATCGTTTGTCTTATCTGCTGGCTGTGCCAAGGTGCTACCTGCGTAACACTGGTGGGCGTGTATTCAATTCATGCAAACGACAGAGGCTGTCTAGCGTCATCACGCTGAAGGACACGTGAATTATTTGTGTCATCTTTGCCAACTGCTGCCAATGTAACCATTATAGCCGGTGCGACAAGGATGGTTAAACGATTCTAGCTGTTTGTCGAACAAGACTGTCGCCTCGAGCTGGCCGATGTGGGCGTGGTCCTTAGTTATTATAATATACATGATTGCAAATTTATGTCGACCGCTACTTAGCCATTTTGCGTTTATTGCAATCTTACATCGTTTATTTGAAGCTGCTAGATGACCATATACTGCAGACGAAGTAGGTCACGCTTTAACACGGCCCAGCCTCCTGAGGTGGCACGAGCAGCATTTCTCTGAGCAAGATAATGAGCATCTACATAGGCCTCTAGATAAAATGAAAACGGACGGGGTCATTTTGCTTGATATTTTCCATTCTCATTGTTTTTCTTGCGAATGCTACATACCACTGTAATCTGCCAACAACACTAGTTGCTGTGCACATTCGATCTCACTATGGATTTCTGCGGATTCCTATGTACTCGAAAGAAATTGCGAAATTTAATGCAATGTTAAATTACATCCACATTTTTAATAGATGCATCTACATATTTTCGAGTATAACATATCGTTCAATTGGAAAAGAGTAATCCCAACTTTTCCCGTGTGTCGTTTTTTGACCTTTCCTGAAGGGCCATACAACATGCATATATTAGGCAAATATGGCCGCACCTATGTACACTCCATTGCATGTAGACATATATAGCTTTCTGGTCACAATTCTGTGAGGGATCTGTCGTCTGTCAATGGCCTATTCATAATGACCTGCCAAGCTGTCGGTCTGTCTACCTATTCATCTGTTGCGTACAATGGTGGCCAATAAATCAATATAAAATTAGGAAATGGACCTCGCGCACCCTATTACAAATGCAGATAGAGAGCTGCAGCTTGTTTGAGTTGTCCTCGTCACAATATTAGTCTGTACATGCGGGCCCGGAAGCAAGTGCGAGCACGGCCATAATTCGACGATGGGCGGACGTAGGTGGATAACCCGGTACGTGTAAAAAAGCGTCTACAAATTGTAACAGCGTACAGCCGGAGACGGCTCGACCACTGTTGGAACGGTGGGCACGATCGATATTTGGCGGAGCGAAGACACTTTTATTCGCGGCGGGCAACGAACCCTGGACCTTTCCAGAGAATAAGATCTAGCCGGTGCAAAATATTCGGGATGAAACGATTCAAATGTAGGAGGGATACACACGGATATAGATTGCGTCAACAGTATCTGACCAACAGGCCTTTCTGAGATACTATCTAACAACCAGTTGACGATTGTAGCGTACACTGGCGGTGTTAATTAGGGAGCTTCATAATTTAGACAGTCTGTTTCTCTTTGCTAGGATCTTTCACAATGGTGTGAAATATGGTGCAGATGTTGCCAGCCTGTTGAATGCACTTACAGTGGGTTTGGACGTGTCAGACCCACAAGGGTTAATGGAATTTTGAAACTAGAAAATACACATATGTATATATTATATATATATATAGAGTCATCATGCGATCCGATTTGTCCACAAACTATATATATTCCTTGGTAATAAAGTGATGTTATTAAATATAGCTTCCGTTAGTTACTTGTGGAGACACTCCAGAGAATTTGAGTGTACAACGATGATGACTTTCCACTCAGGTGAGTTCCAGTCAGGTTTTGAGGGATTCGTAGTGCCAGCACTGAGTGAGTTGACAAAATATATACAACATGTTCGTACGAAATCAACTCAGGTATAGAGAGTATAAAAACGGTATAGATAACGTGCGTTGTCCATGGAACAGGTCACGCATCAGTCATCGCGCAATGGTTGATGGGCGGAGAGGCACACACGTGCATTGGTTGAATTGACGAACCCGTCTCCTTGGTCTGAGCCAGCTTCGCTAAGACCTGCCTCGAGAGGGACTATGCGTGGCGAGAGACTGCTGCCGCTGCTGCTGCTGTTGGCGCAGCAAAGGGTGCAATCGAATGAGTTTGAGGCCAGCAACCATAACGAGAGGGGAGGCAACCAGCTCAGCGAAGAGTACCGCGCAACGTCCGCCGGCCTTAACCTGATTCAGTCGTCCTTCAGCCTAGTTTGTCCTTCGATAAAATGGCCGCGTCATAACGCGTTCTGTTGCCCTTGGGCCTTGTTTCTCTTGACGGCTCTCTCATCTCGTAAAGGGCCCTGTGAATAGAGACTATATGTGAAGCTCTTGCAGAAAACCTATCGGTATAATTCGATGGATAGATATAATAAATACGAACATATTCATAGGCTGGCACCGTGGTGCTACAATGGCATGGCACCAATGGCAGAAAATACTACATCTGTTCTAAAGACGCCCTCAATAAATAGGTGTGCGCTAACGAAGGTGTTCCAGCCAATGCTAATTACCCGATAGGGTCTTAATTGCGTTCCATATGAATTCGCTCAGACCAGAAGTGCTCAACTCATTTCGCCTCAAATCCCTTCACACTAACAAATATTAAGGACTATTGTAACAGCCCTTATAGGTGCGTCTTCCGGTTATGTTGGGCCATCTGAATTTCTGCAGTGGGTCAAACCCAGACACGTACTGGTCTTCGAAGAAGAAACCATTGGTTCAAAGCCATTGATCGAGGGCTGGTATGCTCTGCCGCGCCAGAATGACAATTAATCAATTTCGACCTATCATCGTTAACGAATCTAGTACTGTATACTTGTCATTGTAGCAAGCAAAAACCATCTTGGAGCAAATATACAGGCATGGCACTGTCACGCATCGAGTCTAACAAAAATGGGTTAGTCTGCCTTCAACTCAGGGGGCTGTATTCTCGCGTTCACGTAAGCAACGTTACTGGAATAAATTTCTGCCCTTGACGCTTATTGAACGTGACGGCGCAGGGAGTAACATGGACAGTAAAGACATTGTTTTCGCGTCCGCAAATAACAATTGTAGTGACAACAGCAGTAGAAACATAGACAATAGTAGCAGTAATCTCGGATTCTGTAAGTATAGCAATGCTTCATTTTCTCTCGTCCACCATAATTAAATCATTCTCCTTCGATATAATTGTATGCTGGCAGACACGCATGGTTGTTTGCAATGCTGTCAATTGGATTGCCAGTTCTGAGGTGCCCTTTTGAGAAAATCACTTTCTCCTGCGGCCTCTAATGTAAGGTATCGCTTGTTTTGTCGGGCGCAACATCCACGTGTCCTATGCGCATCCACGGATACCCTTGACGGTCTAATTAACAATAATAATAATAATAGAGTGCATTTCCTCGTCACCGATAGGCCTATTTAAGTTAAGTACATAAGGGGCTTCGGCAACGCCCTGGGCCTTCCATTGGCTTCAGCGCAAGGAACTGTTATAGCAAACTAAAAAAGTACAATTGAAAAAATAATGATAAAAAATCGTATTTTTTTCATGGCATCCCATGCTGTCTCTTGAAACGGTACAGGGATCATTCTTTCTTATTGCCGGCACAGCAGGGCAGATAAATCTCGAGGTCACTTCGCGCGTACATCGAGTTAGGATGTTGGTTAACGTATGACAGTACGACGGTATAGAATGACGTAAATTCGGTCGTTGACAAGAGCTAACGGCAACTTGTTCCGTGTTGACCCGTCAACAGTAATTAATAACAGTAATTTGCAGTGCGGGAATTAGCAAATTGCACTGCGCTTAAATAATTCGCCTTCCCGCGTTCGCGTTGCATTCACGCGGCCGGAGGAATACATATACGGCCACAGCTATGATCATACTTAGATGCAATTCTCCATGCACGAGGATCGCAGCGTGGATGCGGTGTTTATGGCCCTGGGGCATGTGTTATGAGACGTAACCGTTATTGCTGCCTTGCTCAATTAGTATGTCCACAGGAAGCTGGATAGGAAGGCCCTGCTTGGTAAGTGTTTAATGCAGAGGGATATAATGGGAGATTTCATCAGGTAACCGCCCATTATATGCAGCCTGACATTATCGATCAGCGTCATGGGTACCTTGGACGGCAGCTAAGTCTGTCGCTGTAAAAAGGCGGAGGGCCCAGGTTCGAGTCTCGCGACAGCCTGGTATCATATGGAGCAATTCCGTTAATAAACAAAAAAAAATTGTATTATTGAAGTTAACTCACGTCCACGCTCGTATCGACTGTTGGCAGCAAGTAGAAAAAAAACAGGCAGATCAGTGAGTGATTCAAGAGTCGCTATAACTCATTTCGCCTATCGAATGCGTATATATAGTATAAGTGTCTGTGACGTTTCCAGGAGTGAGATATCCCCTCGAGTCATTGAGCTGGGTTTTTTTGAGTGGTCCACAATTCTAAAATAAAAAATAAGAAATTCTACGAAGAGTAGATAAGCAGTGGGCGTACACGAGGGTACAAATCATTGGTGGTAAAGGTAAAGGTTTATTGGTTTATTAAAGGAGCTGCAATTGTTACAATGCTTAAGCTTTCTTATATGTCATCACGCAGTGGGGACCTGCGGCCTCCGGCCTCCGATAGCCAGAGACATAGCCGTCCTAGCCACCGCGCTGACGGTAAGGCAATGAAGACCTTGTCGGCTGAAGTTCGATGCTTGTATGTACTTACCATACTCCGGTGGGTACTCGTACCCAGCGTCCATTTTGTAGGCGGCATCCAGCTCTTCCCAGGTATCCGCGACGAGGAGCTCCTCCTCGATGGGTTGCGGCTCACCGGGCGCCACTGAAGCCCTCTCGGGGAGTTCGACCGCCGAGAGGCTGCCGTTGCCGCCTCCGCCGTTCGCCTGCTCCCCCATCTTCCAGATCTGCGAGGATCGGAGAATTAGTCGCTCAGGTTAATTACTGATCAAACTGTCAGCGGTGGCTAGCCATCATCGATGACGAAGGAACTGTTGCATGTATCTGTATGAATATTGCTCGTTGTCATTTCGAGAATTGGACGCTTGCAGCGTTTAGCAGTGTTGCCTGGAACACGATCGCTTGGAACCGCAGTGTTCCGTCGCGAATACTCAAGGGGTAACTTTTCTGAGAAAAGTTTCGGTATGAACTATCTTTCGGCAGCGTCTGAAATGCGTGCTCTGGCATTATCCTACACCCTTATGACATTCACGTTGTCCGTGTTTAGTCTAGTATTCCAGAGCCAAGGGGAAGGTCGTTCTGTTTCACCAATTTGGAGACGGACTCATCTTGTTTGTAGGAGTTTCGCAGAAATGCGCCGCTATAAACCAGACGAGATCTACTAATTTCCGTCTAGCTAGATTTTGTTTTACCAATTAGAGGTTTGACGGAAGTCGTCTAGATTGCTGCATTGGGTAATTAATACACTCATTTCGTTATGGCCAGTTCACTACAAGACGACGAGTTTATTCAGCTATGGGTCAGAACAGGCTTCGGATCGGTTGAGTTCGGATCGTCGACTTGGGGTGGCGGAACCGGCAAAGCGGGGAGAAGCCTTCTAATCCCGAACTGTTTCGGACACAATTGTGTCATGAGTAACTATCTCTCTTCTTGCTTCTTACAATAATCCTTCACATATACTGACTTATACAAAACGTATGAATAGAACACCAACTTGAACGTGAGGCGTCTTGCTTGGACCTATCCTCAAAGCCTTATCAACTGAGTCAGTCTAACTGGTTCAGGCTCACCCGTGCTATGCCTGAGGAGACAGATGTGACTCATTGCTTTTTCACGGACACCACTATTTTCTATGCTATCTTTCTTTGTAGTTAAGCAATTATCAGATACCGAGAAATGTCATCGTTGCGAAGAACGCGGGGACACCCTTCACAGTCTCGCAAAGGAATAGTTAGTGTCTACGAATTACAAGCCGCCTCGATCTCCTGGAGAGGTCGTCGTGGCCAGGAGCAGGGTGTTGAGCAACGAGGGACTAACTACCGAAATAGGGCACACCTATCCCAGTGGAAGTTCGACAACAAGTTCAAATAAATTAATTAAATATAATAAGAACATGATCATGCAATATTATCAACAAAAAGAAAAAAAAACGCTTCAACAACTAACTTCGAAAGATATATACAGACAAGATATACCAATCGATGGAGACCAATACAGATACTGCCCTGCAATATCGTTTAGCCCCGGAAAAAACAATGCTTCTTAAAAGCAACAAAAAATGCTCCCATGCTGTGTGTGACACTACGGGGGGGGGGGATGCGGGAGAGTGAGGTGGTACCCGGCATCGATCAATTGTCTCGTAATGAACAGTGATGAATTGTGGCGTGAAATATATATATATATATATATATACATGTGAATGAAATCACATGTATTTAAGCATTATACATAATAACGCTCTCTCTCTCTTATTTATATATATATATATATATATATATACATATATATGTGTATGTGTGTGTATTTAGGACTATACGCACAACTAGATTTCACTAGACAGCACAATCATTGTGTTTCAGAGCGCGGCAGAGACAATCTGCGCAGACTGAATATGCAAACGCGGCCAATTGTGTGTCCTCGCGTGCATTGAGTAATTGAAGCCATATTCTATGGACCACCATCACAATGCTCTCTTCCACACAAGCGCTCGACCATATGTTGGCGCGCGCGAGGATTCAATTACGCACGAGCTGCAATGACGAAGATTGTTCATCCTCTTCGAGACGCCGCCTACGGGCTAGACCATTGTATATAGTCTATTTACTTGCACTCAAAAGGCTCCACGCGTCATTAAGTACCGTCGAGGATTAAGGCCGCCGGATAAACGCGAGGCCCGCAGCCCGCACCGAGCAGTAGGGCTAGCCGATCCGAGCCGACCGGGATGACTTCTCGCTACAGGGAAACACTTCACTTTTGTGACTATGGGGACGATTCCATATGTAATAGCTGTGGATGCAGCTGCGAGACGACACAAGCTGTGTACACGCTGTGTCACAAGAGAACAAAAGACAAATCGAATTAGGGCGGGGGGGGGGCTCCGCCTCTATACCGTCAAAATGAGTCCATCATTGGGGTGCTCCTCGTAACCAAGACGAGAAGCTCTTCGAGGCGGCTTGCTCTTCGAAATGTGCAGTTAAACATTGTGTGCAGATGGCCATAGGCACAGGTGGTACATCGGGTTGGTACTACAGGGGTGACCCAACCTAATAGTAGATTTGAGCAATCGGCTTGTTGTAGCTGACACAAAGGTCATAATGTTTTTGAGCCTAGAATATATATATATATATATATATATGTATGAGTCGCTATGTAAATCTCGGCAATAATCAATGCCTTGCCAGGGTCCAAATGTGGTATTATCAACGCAGGCTCGCTCGATCATGACGGGAACCGTGCAAGCGATATTTTAATATTTGAAGTTTAAGTTTTTTCCTAATCTTTAAATTTAATAACATATTGACAAATCTACAGGTAAATACCGCATCGACTCTTATGTACTCTATGAGATTCGAACCGGAGACCCTGTGGTTCCCAGTCCCCGGCGTTAGCTCGGCGACGCCATCCTGACGAATGAAAGCGTCTCCAGACAATGTCCATGGCAGTTCCTTGGGGCCACTAGCATGGGTACCGTCCACGATCGTAACATCAGCTAGAGGGCTCTGGTTCGAACGCCGATCCACGACACATGCTGTCAGATATGCCAGTCACACCTGATTGGTGCAGGTAGACAATTATAACATGGAAGTGACAACAGCTCACTTGGTGACCGGATTGGGTACACGCGCTTGTGTTGTTGGACAAAGTCAATTATAATATAAACAGTATGTAGAGACACTCTGTTATTTGTTAAATACTAGCATGGGTTCAAACCTCTGATAGCTAGGAGCTGACTGGCTAGCTAGGTGGCAATTCACGTCATCTCTCGGCTTATCGATCTATGTGGATCTATGTTTATCATCATTGTCTTGCATCGTCGTTGCGTTCAGACGGAAGCACTGCCGTGTCGGTGGCCAGTAGCGAATCGGAGACACACTTCGTGGAGTTCTCCGAAACACACAAACCACGCAAGATACGTCGTCCTTATGAGACCACGTACAAGCAATGCGAGTGAGAGCCACGGAGCGCTGTTTCCGAATCAAGACTTCGGGGGCGCAGTAGACCTGTGTAGACTAGCGGTCCGCCCCGGGGTCAAACGCACTGCCGAACACTGCTATGGCAGATCAATGCTGGGTCCTTGATCGATGCCACAGGTCCTCATACTAATGAAACTGTGAGACTCGGAACGGACTGTGGTATCATTGGAGTTCAATTGATATTCTAACATCCATCTCACCATGAATATGTCGCGGCTGTATCTATTCGCGTAGTAGTAATAATAATAGTAATGAGTTTGAGCTGACTCTCAGCATTCAACACGGAACGTCCACCGGAATGACTTTCTGCATTGCTTCGTAAGACGGACAAACTCCGCAGTACGAATGTGCAACAGTGGGCGTCGAACCCGCGTGCGCCTCCATGTTACGTCCCCTCCACCTACAAGGCGCATGCGATTGCGCCACCAGACCGCCGGGCTGGACGGATCCATCCGTATGTATACATAAAAAAAAAAATATATATATAAGGCTGTCCGGATCAAACTGTCCCGCCATTCGAATGGCGCACAATCCGAACTACGCGATACAATGCGTTCATTTTTGGAGTGGGCACGCGGCAGGAATGTGGCTTCCTTTCGAACACTGAGTGCTTTTGATACGATCAGAAAGATGGACACTGCAGCAAAAAAATCAAATTCCCCCAAAAATCAACGGGAAAACATCAAGTTTTTGTTTCTCCAAAAACACCCTCCAGCTGAAATCCATCGAAAATTAGTGAACGCGTACAGCAGGTCTGCCTTATGCCTGCGAACGGTGCGAAGTTGGTGCAAGCGATTTAACAGTGGAAATTTGGACACTGATGACCATGAGGCGGGGACCACAAATAAGGTGCAACGAGGAACGAACGGATTGACAGAATCAAGGCAGCTTGTGAGCTAACTAGAGCTTGGTCCATGAGGTCTTTGTCGGCTGCAACTGTGATTCCTCGGGTGACATGTCATGAAATTGTCACCAATATACTGAAGATGAAGAAAATCAATGCAAAATGGGTTCCCTATATACTGAGTGCTGAGCAGATGAAAATGCGTGTGGAGTGTTCGACATCTAATTTGAAGACTTATACGCAACAAACCAGTCGCCTTTTGAACTAATTTAGTTCAAAACTTATTGGAATTTATCGAGCGGACAGTTTGATCCGGACTGCCTAATATATATATATAACATATACAAGATGACGATTTTTACGCACGTTTTTCTGCGCACGTGACGCTTTTACGTCTGTGTCGTGTTTGCGATATTGTCAAAGCTTGCATTTCTTTCAGGTGCAACTCATGGCTACACAATGGCGCGATTGGAATCATCGCACATCTCGGCTCGGTGCAACGAACAAAATGAACGATCATGCGACAATTGGACAGGAACGAAAGGCACAACAAAACAAATACGGTCACGCATGCAATCGTTTCCTATGGTCAATATACAACTTAGAAACAGGTCTCGTCGTCGACGATGATGACGACTTCTCCTTACAATGCGAACTTATCCGAGCGAACGATACAGCGTTGGCGGGTAGTTTACACGGGTCTGCACTACGGCGTCGACTATGCGTATATCCAGGATGGGCTCATCAGCATGCGGATTTTCTCCGATCAGCATACAGGAGTGTGTACAGTATCAAAAAACAGGGGCCACCCGGCTACACGCACGCAGGGTTGCGGATGGAAAAAGTTCACAGGAAGGGTGATGGGGGGGGCACGGGTTGGGATGTCGATTTGGTCACGGAACGGGCTGTCTCCTCTCTCTCGCTCTACTGAGGTTGTTCGGTGTCTATTGCAATTTGAGGAGAAGTTTGTCTCTGCATCAACACTGGTGATCACGTACAGTCGATCGTCATGGCCGTCATAGCTATGCGGTTTGTTCGTGGTGACAAACAGCAGAGGATTCCTTTCACGCGAACAACCACAACTGTCGAACAGGCGCTGTCCGAAGCAGACTACTGCTGAGGCTGTGACGGAGCGAAGTATGGGAGGACCACAATGAAGAAGTTCGCTCCGTTCGAGTCAATCGAGAGAAAGTTGATAGGAAAGTTTAGGAGGAAGTTTAAGTTCCCATAAACTTGTCTCCTCACTGTAATCGACAACTGAACAGCAGTAGTAGTAGTTCATAGATGAGACAGCATTCGTTGACGATACACAAAACAAACAAGCACTGATCTACGTCCGAGATACGAACAAAAGTATCAGAGCACTTCTGAACAATCGCCGCCGTTACTCCTCCTCTGTTGCTCCTCGAAGTGAAGGCTCAGCGCGGCGCGCGGCAGGGTCCGGCGGGTAAACACCCTTCCGTCGTTCGTGGCTAATCGTAGAGGAACCTATGAAGTAACGCCAGCTAGACTCCTCTCGCCACCTCAGTCAGCCGCTCCGCGTGCAGACACCCTGTTGACTGTGGCGGCCGATCTGCGCCTTGATCCAATTCTCCGTCGTCTCGAGATGGAGCATCCGATGAGTCGCGCAATGTTTCTACTGCTGTGTGGCGCCGGCAGCGCCACCGTCACCGCTGCTCCGGAACTCTGTCGACGGAGCACCGTGCTCTTCTCTGCTCGACGCGACACCGCCGTAGTTGTCGCTGAGTTGCCGGCCGAACGACGTGCGACGCCCAGTCAGATCGGCGGTAGCAAGTCACCGCGGCCGCCACCACTCGTTTGTGATTCGGTTGCCGCAGCGGTACGAGCTCGTCGGCGGGCCGGAGGACGCGGCTTTTCGCTATTTGGCGAGTTAGTGTTGGTCACACTCTCGTGATCAGAAACTGAGTCGATGCTGACGTCGAACGGCCAACAAGTGACAGCAAACACGTTGCCAACTGTGACAACGGCGGTAACAACAGCGGCGAAGCTGGATGTGCGTGTGTGTCCCGCTGTGGTGAAACTCGAGCAAAGCTCAGACCATTGCCGCGACGACCGGATAGGAACCGAACATGAGAGTGGAAGTAAGAATGAGAGCGATTCTCGAAGCGGGTGGCTCTAGTCGGAGGGGTCTTGCCTCGAACAGAGCGAACCGGTCGGAGTCGGCGAACTCCAGCCTGGCGCGCCTCTCTCCCAGAGCTTTCAGCGGAGGGGAACTCATCGAGCGGCTGTGGTGGTGACTGGCCGAGCAGGCGTTCGCAGAACTCGGCACTCGCCAGTAAACAGAGCACAGTAGCGCCCCCTAGAAACGCGCCCGCGAAGAACTGCTACATATTGTATTCATACCGTAGAGAAAGCAGGGGAGAGAGAGAGAGAGGCCCACATAAATATATATATATATATATATGTATATATACATATATATATATATATATATGTATATATACATATATATATATATATATATATATGTATATATACATATATATATATATATGTATATATACATATATATATATATATATGTATATATATATGTCTGTAGCGAATACGGAGATTGTCGTCGTCTGACGATTGGGGGCGCCGGCGGCGCTATACACAGCAATGAACGTCGCCGAGATTATCAGGTAACAACTGGCCGTGTAATCAACGTGCACAGAGATCAGAGAGGCGCGCGGCAGGGGGCGGTGTAACGCGAGGTATAGCCCGAGCAGGCAGAGATTCGGTCTGGGCTGCTGATGGGTTCCTGCGTGACGTTCTGCTGCGGCGGTGACCCAGAAAGCGGTCAACTACCTGTTCGGGTGGCGACTGAACCACTTCGGTCCTCTCTATCTCTGCTTGCCATCTCGTTAAGTTGCAGGGGGGCCGACAGCTCTAGCTACCAGTGGTAACTACTGTCACGGTAACCGGAGTGACAAAGCTCACATAAAGATCTCACGCAAGCGTATACATTGCATCCGAGTGGTGGCACTTATACATGCATATATGTTATGTAGTATCGCCTAACACAATGGACGCACTACGAATCGCGCTATAGTCTGTACTGTTCTTCACTCAGGATGGACTCCTCTGTGTCTCAAACGAGTACGGATCCAACCTATATTTGCTAATTATAGGTGAACTGTAGGCGTCGCCTGATAATATTGAGAATTCATTCAAATCGCTGATGTTGTCATCCGATGCAATGTCTCTCTCTCTCTCGTTGTTCGATCCGATTTAGTCAGATCGGGATCCGATTTCGTGAAAGGTTAGAGCCTAGCGCCCCCATTCAACAGGCGTGTTAGCATCGATCACACTGCGCACAGCTGATTGTAGCTTGATCAATAAACGCACTAATGCCAAAAATATCGAAAACGCCCCTCGAAAGCCGGGTAATTCATAACTAGTTTTACTTTTTTTTGTACTAATTTACAAAGCGACCTACTCGTTTTCGTCGTTGTCGTCTTATCTATTGACCACCTGCCTTACCCCCCGCCTCATTATCATCCTTCTTAATACCACCAGCCCGACCAAAACAAAAAAAAATAAAAAAAGCACAAAAAAAGCACAAATTGCTTCTCGATGTGGCCATTATTTCGCCCTGCTGTCAGTGGTGATGCGGCGATGTCTGTTAAATTGCATTGATCTCCGCTCGCTAATCAACTGGTGGACTCGTCAGGTTCAATGACAGTTGACTGTGTATCGCCCACTAATTCAAGTAAAGAGATATAATCGACACGTGAAATGCTATAATTATTGCTTATTATTATTAATATTATTATTATTACTATTATTACTATCATCATTATTATAGATTTATTCCTGTTTGCTTCCGGGCCGCTTGCGTTCTTCGTAGCCAATTTAGTAGCGCTTGATTAAACAATATGATTTAACAATGGCCGACGCTTGATGATGATAATGATAACATCGTATAAATTATTGTATGCATACAAAATAATAGAAGACGGGATAGGTTTATCGATGGGACTACAGTTCGCTGATAGCACTTAAACAATAATAATAATAATAATAATTACTGCATAAATGCTGTATCGAACGTGGGCCCATCATCGCAGAGAACTCGGCCATCCTCCCCCCAAGTCTCTCATTTTCCCAATATTTCGTCGATACTTTAATGGCACAACTTTCACAATCGGACTCGGTGGGGCGCGGCAGGGCACAACACAAATCGCGCGGGCGCTGCTGCTCGTTAGCTGTTCTGTTTGCTACTACAGCTATACGTACGTACCTGCCACCATTTGCGTTCGTTTCCGTCGATATCGTAGCGACGATTCTTCATCCTGATCGCAGCGGTTGGCCCGGGCCCCGTTCGGCCTTAATCCGAGAGTTGGATCAGAGGTGTGTCCTATAGCAACGGAGCTTACCCAGCTAGAGCCTGATCTGGTGCCGGCTTCTTCGTGGTCGAATGAAGGACCTGCAACGTATCAGGACATGACAACGGTTAAGGCGATCATCGACATTCGTCCTCGTCGCTGTGCGACGGGAGCATAAGCCAAGCAGCTTCTCTCATTAGCCAACCGGGTGAGTCAATTTGCGAGTTTTACATCTGCGAGCTGTCACTATCAACCTATGTATGTTCAGTAATAAGATGCGGTTATTATTATGATGATGATTATTGATACAATGGTGATGTGCTTATTCAAACATACAATAATTAGCAATTAATTCTAGGGACTATTTGGGGACCGGCGCGAGCTGTTGAATAACAATTTGCTTGATGGACAGCTCAGTAACGTGCTCGTTACAGCGGTAGCGCCCTGCGTATAAATGGTCAACAAATGGGCAAACAGCATGAACGACCACCCCTTCTCCTCAACGGTGAAGCAGCTGTACCAGTTCCGATACATCGGAACACGTGTTGCACTGGGTACCTGCTCATTGATGTGGTACCTGCTAAATCCCTCATCATCCATCGCCTTTAACGAAAATACGATGTACGGCTTGCTGGAAGCCAATGGAAATTGACATTCTCACGGGCAGGAGGACATCACGCTCTTCGACAGTTGCACAAATGCTCAGTGAACGGCGCATACACTCATTATATAGATATGATTCGAAGTAGATATCGCTCTTAAACTCACCTGTGTACCAAAAGCATCAGATAGCTATGTGTTATATTAGCTGTGGTCGACACGCAACTATGCACTGAACAGTGAATCTTTCACCAACTGACGTTAGCTAGCGTTCTGTTTAGGTGTCGAGACGAAACAGTCGTCGCGTTCCGCGACCAAATCACAACTGGCACAAAAGCTGCGAGGCGCCCCACGTTCAGCAGAATCTATGCGTTGCGCAGGAGACATCTGAAACTACCGCCAGCAGCAGCAGCACCACCACCATCATCGCTGTCATCGCTACGCATCACCAACAACAGCAGCAGCAGCAACAAATTTGACCATCACCGCCGTTCCCATCCGACCCAGAAAGAGGTAGTTTATGGACGCGTTACCTGCGCGCTCCCCGCCGGATCGGCACGGACACGATCAGACCCGACGCCAATCCGAGCTCGCAGCTTATTTAACTCGATGGACTACGTTCTCTGTGGGTGGACTAGGGCGGGACGTTCGTGCTTGGGTAGTAATGCAGGGGTTCTGCAGGGTTCCGCCGCGTACTGCTGAAGCAGTGAATGAATGAATGAATATATATATATATATATATATATATAGCGGTGCTTACTCATCGACTTCTAACTGATACATTTGCTCGCTACTAATACGCAACAGTAATAGTATATAATTAGCAACAGCGTAATGTAAATCCGCTATGGCCGAGCTGTGGCCGTCCCCACAAACGATGAAGGAGGAACGACTGGGCAGTATCGGCCCAGTTCAGCTTCACATGTCGCCCGTACGATTTGTACAAAAAGCTGAATACTGAGATTGTGGCGTTACGGCGTAACACAAGGGCAGCCAAAGCAGGGGGTTTAGCAGCCGCTTATACTGACAATTATATATCATATATAATTTATTCAAACATACAGTAGTTAGCAAGTATTATTTCTAGGGACAATTGTAACCGTTATCTGGTAACAGTTGTAACGGGTTTCGCCATCGGGGGAGGCGTCTCGCGGGGGCGAAAGCTGGGCCGACATCACGTATCGTTTATAGCATAGGGCGCCCAGCTTGTATCTGCTACCCCACGATGCAAGGCGAGGTCATCTCCCCCCCCCCCCCCGGCGGCGACCCCACGGGGGCTCTGGCGTAGGATGGATACCCTCGTGGAGCGAGAATCAGAAGCACCACTCACGAAACTGAATGACGCGAGCCAACGATTCATTTGGTGGATTCCGCTTCCGTCGCTGAGCTCACGGACAGCGCCTGACGAGGACGGACTAAGCAGGCTCCTACCTCCTGCTCGGGAGCTGCACTTGTTGTTCAACATGGATCCGTTGGACGGATCCGATGACACTGTGGTAGTATGCTGGACAGCATAGATCGTAGCGTCTGCCGGTGGTCATTCAAGATGACCCGAAAGTTGTGAACTTGCTGTATATTTTTAGGCTGATAAACTCGGTTAGAGCTTTGGCGTGATTATCGCCAGCCCAATATACCATAATACTTCCCCTGTCCTGTTCTTGGTTTGCGAGTTTCAGTGGGGTAACTTTGTATTGTTATTTAGCATTTTGACTGGAAGACAAAATATATTTTGATAAAGCATTTTGAGTGCAAACAAAAGAAGATGACGTCCAACTTCGATGACGTACAATGCGACAGGGGCTCTCCCTGGCTTCTGCGGTTGCGCTGAGAACAGTTTGGACTATTTTTGTTGTAAACAAATGGAACTCGTGTATTGATACACAAACGAAGTACATCAATCAAAACGCAGCTATGAATTGATGACAATTTCGGCATCCACATGCATATATTCGACGGAAGAGATACCACAACGCCGGCAAGCCAACCAGCCCTCGCTGTCCCGCTTAATTAATCTTTCGAATTGAAAGTCTCTCTGGTTGTATATCTAATATTATCAGTAGTAAATTGCATAATAGATACTGCAACCCAGACGAAGTGAACAACGATCGGATTTGACCATAACATGCTACCCTATGTGCGTCGAGTTCCTCTAAACGCATATATCTCCCGATTCGCCCCGGTCTCGCTTAAAGCGACCCGTCAAGTCGATCGATTGACGGGGACTATCCAAGCTTGCAGTCCTTCCGTGCATCTCGAGCACACCCAGGACGAAACGGTTAAATAAAGGCGCAACGCTGCACAAACGAAGTCATGAACAGATCATTCGTTGCGGAAAGCCGTGAGGGGTATGGTGGCCTGCAATGATTTTGCTGAGCTTCGGGGGAAAAATCCTCTATGGACACCTGGCCTCACACCTGAGCTGTTCGCTTAGGTAGGGAGGATCGGACTCACACCGACTAAAATCCCCAACCGATTGACAGCTTGGGCAACTGTCAGGTACTTATGGCCAACAATAATGTCAGCAGGTTTCCCGGCTCGATCCGATCAGAGGGGAAATTTCGTTCTTAGCCAGCCTTAGAAAGGCAGGCTTTCGACGTCGCAACACCATCTCATATATAATTATTATATAGCGGGGCGGAGGCAGGGGCACGAAGCCGCGAAAGTGGTTGAGACACCGCTAGCCACAGATCGGTGCCGAAGACTCTGTAACGATCTCGATCACCGACCGAAGAATGAAAGGACCTTTCCATTTATCACGATCAGGTGATTCGTTAATCCGTAGGCTGCTATGCTCAGCAGCTAGAGGCACATTATGGCATGGACGATGTGCTGTTGCTCGCGCGTTGAGTAGCACTCGTATTCCTGTCTGTTAGCTGGATATTAGCTAGCTGCGAAGCGAGGCAATGCCATCGCCTCAGGCGGGGGTGCGCATGACCTCAGGGCGAGGCCTGACACCCTGTCCCCAACAACGTCACGGATTATTCTATATCTTAAGACTTTATATATATATATATATATATATATATATATATATATATATATATATTACAGCACACAATGATGTGAACTAAATACT
The DNA here is from genome assembly GCA_019614645.1 of Stratiolaelaps scimitus. Taxonomy (NCBI): domain Eukaryota; kingdom Metazoa; phylum Arthropoda; class Arachnida; order Mesostigmata; family Laelapidae; genus Stratiolaelaps; species Stratiolaelaps scimitus. The sequence goes on along the minus strand of JABWDB010000033.1, from coordinate 998,101 downwards.
CAATGTGAAGCAACGTTGTATTGCCTACGAGGGCTTCTGGCAAGAGAGAATCTCTTATAATCCCCTCACTTCGCATGTGAATCATACAGAGTAAACGTGCCGCGCGTTGCGGATCAGTTCTGGACCACATCCTCTCATTGATATTCGAATGGGGCTGCGACAAAAATTGCAAGACGTCCTTCATCGCTTTGAGCAAATGTTCGTTCGCGGGTCAGTCGATTGATTTGCTTCGCTTAGATTTCCTACTTAGTTTTCTTCCCAATTGATTACGTTCGTGGGTATCTACAAACACGACGGTGGTCGTGACCGACAGGGTGACATTTCTACAGAACCCTGTGGGCGGGCAGATACGATATCTGGGCTGAACTGTCAGAGCACGGGAGCCGCGTAGCGTGTAGCTATAGCCAACACTGCTGAATTAAGTCATGACGTAACGCAACCTTCGGATAACGTACGTATACGTGAACAGACGCGCCTTTTTTCCTTTTCACAGATATGAAATGAAAAGTGATCTTTCCATCGTTCGTTTTTCCGAAAGAACATTCTCAAAGGTTCTCCACCAGTCGATCAGCCGCGTCCGAGTCACTCACCAGGGGGTGCTTGTTGCTATATAATGGCAATGCTCGCCGCGCCGGCGAGCATATGAAGTTGGAACAGCCCGGTCAGGCGGTCGCTACCACAAAACTCTCGGCTGAGCCAGGAACGCGTTAATCCTATTAGTGAACAAAGTGCTTACAAGTGACTGACTGACTGTCGGGTAAGTGCTGCAGGGGCAGGGTCTGACGAATAGTCGAACAGACGACGGGTAAACAGGTGGATTCGATCCGACTCGTCCAAGCTCGTGATCCGTGACAATGTCTGTGAGATCGCCACAAGCAAAAGGCGCGCATCACTGCGAAGAACACTCTTGAGAGTTACTGCTACTCAATCAAGTCGACCCTTGAGGGCGCCGGCGCGGAGAAGCTCCCAGAAGACGATAAGAAGCTGCTACTGGAGAAGGTGACCGATGCGTTGGCTTGGATCGACAACAATCAGTTGGCCGATACCGAAGAGTTCGAACACCGACGCAAGGAACTCGAGCAGGCCGCCGCGCCCCTGATGACGAAGATGCACGGTGGTCCTGCCGGGGGTCCTGATTTTGCCGCCGGCATGAACAAGGAGTTTGGTGGCGACGCCGCTGGTACCTCGCAGGGGCCTACCGTCGAGGAGGTGGACTGAGCAAGAACGGTGTGGCGGCGGCGACGGCGGCGACAAGGTCAACCATTTCCTATCTAACATTGTTACAGAACACGCACGAATAAGTTGCACAGTTATGTTGCTCTTGTGTCTTGGTTTCTGCTTTAGGGTTTCTTCTGGAATATTAGGTCAAGGTCGGTTATGGGTCGGGGAACAGTGACATCATTGGACTATTAGCATCATTCAACCAAATAGCTACGGCAAGAAATTTCTGCTGGAAATTTCAGCAGCAGTTCAATTGCAGCATCAAGTTAAGGGACATGCGATTTATTAACGGAACTGCAATTTCTTTGACGATGCTTAAATTCTCTCATTATATATGTGTATAGATACATACGAGGGACAATTGCGACCCTCCGGGGTCCGGCTCTTTACAGCCGGAGACGTCGACAGTCGCCCAAGCTACCGACCCTAGGGAAGAGATACGTATACCCTCAGCAGAGAGAGGATGGTGGTTTTGGCAGGCAGAGGCGTTTTGTCAACCTCCCTCCACTGGATCGGGGCCCACTTCAATGGAGATTCGAATGTGTGGTGGTGTCCGTGCGTTTGAAGAAAATTTCTTCCTCTTAAAAAACAACGCCACCTCACCATGATGGAGTCATAATTTGTGCTCGCTTTCATTGACAACCAACGTTCTACTGCTGATTTTGCTTGAGCAGAAGCAGCTCATTAAGGTTGAACTGGTCGTCGACAGCCGTGATCGCCAATTAGTCGTTCCCGACAAAGGTGTTTTATTGAAGTCATCTAAGAAGGATTTTAGCGTTGATTTAAGCGTTGATTTAATATCATGATCAATCATTCTTAATTATGTTCATATTCAACATATTGGCTGCTCGGCCTACATATATTAACTGCTAATTTCCTTCGAACCAATAGAAGCTTCACCTTCTTTAGGCAGGAGCTTCAGGCTCTCTTCGCACTTCGTCTCAAGAACCTCAAAGCAGCATCAAGTAGGCTATGTAGTTTTCAAGGTTCGGCTGTTCTGAATGACTACCGACACAGCATATCTAATCCAAACGTTTATAAGTGGGCGTACCGAAGCCGCACAAACTGGGGTACAGTTCAGCATAACACATGTACTGAATCTTGATGCGAAGTCAACTATGGATAGATACTAGGCCGCCTCCTGTCCTCTGGTCCCATCCTAAAGTACCTTGAAGAAAATTCGAATCGGCTAGAGTATATATATATATATATATATATATAATATATATATATATTATTCCCTGATCTATGCACCTGTCTTTATATATGTATACATCATACCGTACACCTAGTCACATTGTATATATGCGTACTCGAACGTTATCGAGTATCACTGCAATCGCCATTGTGATAAACGGTACCACGTACATCTGCAAATCTGCATTGTATTGTTTTATTTCTTCACGATGAGCGACCTGACAAGAGTGAATAAACAACGAATGATGAAATAATACAAATGTACAATATATGATATATACAATCCGTTTTGAATTTGACGTCGCTCGGCTCAGTCGCGACGATCTTTTCATTCTGTCCCAGTGTCTAGTGTTCATTTTCCAATCGGCAATCGGCAGCGTCTACTGTTGCCTTAAGCCGGTAGATAACGTCGAGATGAATGTCAATCAGCGCTGCTGCCCAACGGTCACACAAGCGCACGGGATCCAGATGGGGCAGGAATATAGCTTGTCGCTTTCGGTACATAGAGGCCAAGCGGGAAAACCCCCAGAGTTGTTTGTCGAATTCTCATAATAACACCATACTACCACCTGATGCGGTTTTTAGCAAGCAAAGGAATTGGCTCGTCATTCGATCGAAATGTCGACGAGCGGGACCTTTGTCTCGGGTTGAACCGGCCGGTCGGCCGGCCTGTAACCGAGCGGAATTACCCGAAGATGACATCATACCCGGCCATAACTATGTTCGCCATTCAAAGCTAATAAGAACGGCTAGGACCCCCGAATCGCCTGATCCACCATCGATGCTCAGGGAATGCTCAGACCGCGGTCTCGACACAGGAAATCCCCTGTACAAATATAATGTAACATGCAGTGAAGTTCTTCCATCGGATGGGCACATGAACAACATCTACTCCAGATGCTCCGATAACTTATCGAGGCTAGATATCAAACATGTACAACGGTGTTATAGATCGTTGTTTTCTATATTAGCCAGCTGACTTGTGTGCAGAATAAGCACGTTTGATTTCTTAAGCAGGATTTCTCACAAACTGTTAGCAAGACTTCATCTTCGGTGATGGTAATTATCGCAATAGATGAGAGACAATTATAGATAATCTCAGTTACTAGCTGATGCCAAGCCAATCACGGACCTAATATTCATACAGATGCTCATATATTAAAGGGAAGCTGTTCAGCGCTTAGCCTATGCATACACTGCGAGCAAAACCGAGTTCCAATAACTAGGCCATGTTCTACCCCGGGCCTCGATGGGGACACCATCCATCTGCAAGAACACCGGTACACCCTAGCACGAGAGGCTCGCAGTTGCTCACGAGACCCAGACGATCGTGTTGCAAACTCTGCGAGCACTATTACGAGAGGGATGCAAGCTGTCGCCGTCGAGACGATTTCTAAGCGATCGTTCGTCCTAAGGGAATGTGGCTCACACGCGCCCACAGCGAACCGTCTTAAGCCGGATTACAGCGAGACGTTAGCGGTGGTTAGTCAACCAAGAAATCTTTGTGGCCTGCGGGAATGGCCAATCGTAGCCACACAGGAACTGCTCGCATAAAAGCATTGTTCGGCAGGACACCGTGGGCTCATTGCTTCGAACCCATAACGCTCTCTGCAGGTGGATTGTTGCATTTGGGAAAGTGTGTTCCGTGCGAACGCCTACTCTGTCCAAAGCGAATGCTGCAGCGTGCTGCCTGGCGTGGTCGAGTACGCTTCGTTTGCACAAAATCAGGATTTCCAACGTGCTCCAGAGCTTCAACGGAACCGAAAGCGGTCGTCACACGGCGTATGCCTGCAGACGGTGCAATCCGCAAATTGGGTGTCAAGAAAGTGGTTCGCAGGTACCAGTTCGCCGCCAGTGGATCGGCGGTGATCGACCACAGTCGCATGTGCATGTAGAGTACAACGTGAGACAAAGAGCTGCTCAAACGAGGACGCCTCAAAAATAGCGGACGTGACGTGCGTACCCGCGCAGCTGTTGCTCGCTTTGCCGGGACGGTGTTGCAGAGGGCCGCGAACTCGGGCGGGGTGTGTTTGCTCTACGGCCCACTGTCGTAGTGATTCAGTAATCTCGACATGACGGCCCTCGGACCAGCAATCGGAATCGATCTCGGTACGACGAACTCATGCGTTGGCGTATTTCGTCACGGCAAAGTCGAAATCATCGCTAACGAGCAGGGAAATCGGGTCACGCCTTCGTATGTGGCCTTCTCAAAGAAGGGCGGCCGATTGGTAGGCGACGCGGCCCTCAATCAGGCCGGGCTGAACCCGACGAATACGGTTTTCGATGCAAAGCGCTTGATTGGACGCCGCTTCGAGGACGACACTGTGCAGCGTGACATGAAGCATTGGCCATTCGAGGTTGTACTCGACGATGGACGGCCGAAAATTCAGGTTGAATATCGAGGTGAACGCAAGTTGTTGTTTCCCGAGGAGATCTCATCGATGGTCCTGGTCAAGATGAAGGAGACGGCGGAGGCCTACCTCGGCTGTAAGATCTCCGACGCTGTCATCACGGTGCCGGCCTACTTTAACGACTCACAGAGGCACGCGACGAAGGACGCGGCCACTATCGCTGGCCTAAATGTGCTGCGAATTATTAATGAGCCTACGGCCGCAGCTCTTGCCTATGGCCTCGACGAAAGGTCAAATTCGGACCGTAACGTCCTTGTGTATGATTTGGGTGGAGGCACGTTCGACGTGTCGATTTTGACCTTTCGCGGCAGCGAGGTTAAGGCTCTCGCTGTCGCGGGCGACACGCATCTCGGTGGGGAGGACTTTGACAACCGTATGGTGGACCATTTCATCCGAGAGTTCAGTATTGAACATCAGAAAGATCTGTCTTCAAGTAAGAAAGCTCTGAGGCGGTTGCGGACTGCTTGTGAACGCGCTAAGAGGACGCTGTCGTCATCGAAGGAGGCGTCTGTTGAGATTGAGGCGCTGTTCGAGCGCATCGACTTTGACGCGACGATAACCCGCGCTCGGTTCGACCACCTGTGCGATGACCTATTTCGATCGACCTTGGTGCATATCGAGAAAGCGCTCCAAGACGCGAATCTCGCTAAGCATTCGATTGACGACATCGTCCTAGTCGGTGGGTCCACTCGAATTCCGCGGATACAGCAGCTCGTGAGAAATTTCTTTAATGGCAAAGAGCTCAAGAAGTCGATTCATCAGGACGAGGCTGTGGCCTACGGGGCCGCGGTGCAGGCCGCCATTCTGAGTCGGGGCAGCGGCGACACATCGGAGATTCTCCAGGAGTTGGTCCTGCTCGACATCACGCCGTTATCGCTCGGCATCAAGACGACGAGGGGTCGAATGTCTAGCCTCGTCAAGCGCAACACGCCAATACCGGTGACGCATACCAGGACGTATTACACAGCCAACGGATACTCGGCGGCCGCGATGATCGAGGTTTACGAGGGTGAGCACGACATGGTTGAGTACAACAACTTCCTCGGCGAATTCAAGCTCGTCCACCCGCCCGTCCCGAAGGGCTCGCCCGTATTCGAGATCAGCTTCGACATCGACGCTGACGGGATCCTCACTGTGTCCGCGGTCGAGACGGTGGCTGGCAATCGCCGAAGTATCACCATTACCAGCCACAAGGGCCGACTATCGAAGGACGAAATCGAACGAATGGTGGATGAAGCCAAGCAGTTCAAGAGCGCCGAGGGCAAACACATGGCCCGAATTGAGGCCAAAAACAAGCTGGAGGACTACGCCCTGGATCTGAAGAGGATGGTCGAGGACTCGACCTGTCTCTCGCTTACACAGGACAGTCGGATGGCGCTACTCGCCGAGATATCGAGAACGCTCGAGTGGCTCGACGCTAACAAGGTGGCCGGCCTGAGCGAGTTGTACGATAAGCGGACAGTCCTGCAGCAGGTGGCCACCAGCCATCTGGGATCTGGGGAGAGCATGATGTCCAACGAAACTCTGTGTGGGTTTGTCGCCGAAAAGCGAGACTCAATAACGGATGTGATCGATTAAAGATTGGCAACGAGCAAGATTCGCAATACCTCATTCAATCACCATTTCGACTTACACCGTACGTGCGCGTTCCTCTGCCCAAATCATATCAATAAGCCAACGGAACCACGGCTCATATTGACTTGTCCGAAGGGCATGATATTGTCGCGTATATATTTGCCGTGATTTGAGCTGCGTATTGAAGATGGCGCTAAGCTGAGCCTGAGAACTCAGATACTCAGAACTCGGATTTGTGATAAATAGCGGAGAGGTGTGTTTTGTTTTTGCTCAGATATTCGTAAATAAAATATATGGATATAGATTAGCCGTCAGCTACGTGGCTTGGACGGCCATGTCCCTGGCAGGTTCGAGTTTCGCAACATGACGACATATACGAAACTTAAGCATTGGAAAACTGCAGTTCGCTTAATAAACTAATAAAACCGTTATCTTTACCTTTAGTGATGACTCATTGTCAGACTGCGTGGACTTACTAAACATATATATATATATATATATATATATATATATATATATATATCATATTGGAGGCAGGCAGGGCCAGCTTATGGGCGTGGGTCAGGGAGATGGAATCGGCCACATCTACCCACGACTATCAGACTAGTCACAGATGTTCAGACGAATAATGTCAATGCTAATCACTACGATGAGCCATATATACATATATATATATGACTCGTTGGCCGACTATATAGCGCATAGAGGAGATATGCGCCTGACAACTTGCCAAGAAAATATTTCAACATATGTCGCCAGTGCTTGTAGTATTGTAACAGGTGACTGTTGGTAGCCATTGCAGCAATATTACCGCCCGCCTCTTCGTCTTCCTCGGCACAGTCGTGAGATTGCCGTAAGAAAATATTGTAGATACTCATAGCCGCGATCGGACAATTTACAATAACTCACTATAGGGCAACTGATACACGCACGGTCCCGACACAGGTCGGAGCTAATGACCAAACTGATAAGCCCACCTGTGTAGTGCTAGCTTTAACACGGAATATGGCATATTGTGGGTCGCGTGCAGACGCATCTACAGACGTGTGTATGTACGGGGTCCGTCGTGCGGAAGTCATGCCAAAAGCAGCATCGTACACTGAGTTAAATATGATAATATTGTATTTACCTGTTGGGAACCTGGCCGAACACATATACCTGGGCTAATCTCAACGGCTCAGCTTCAAGACGCGCAAAAAACATCGGTACATTTGGTATCTTCGCGGAACCGCTCGATGGACCCGTGTATCGAGATGCCAAAAAAACCTGTGTCTAAGAGTAAGTGAATGTTTCCGGGCAGACTCTCTCTCTCCGCCGTAAACATTTCGCGTCGACGGTACGCCGTAACGCGGCCTTTCAAATGCAACTGTCGTTGCGGCTGTGGGGATCGAATGCCAATCATGAACCTATGCGATTAATATGATTGCGGGGCAGGCACATAGGAATACGCCACCAGGCTACCCCCGGGGGGCTCGAGACCTGTTGATCTGATGCCTTCAATATATATTGGTAGACAAATGTGATCTGAGAAGGAGATGGCTCCTATCGACGCGAGTGCTCTTTTGCGGAGGGGCCTCGTAAATGATTTATAGCGTTTTGTGATCAGAGGACGAATAGCAGGAATTACTATTAATTAATGAATAGTTGAACAATAAAGTTCCGTTCGAAACGATGGGCTACGTTGTCATTGGAGAAGATGAAACATAGTCGCTGCTGTCTTGTTTACTGCCTTTTCGGCTGATATATATATATTAGCAAATTATTAATTACATTTTTTACTGTTCTTGAAGTTTCAGCCAATTATCCCTGCCATCGCTTTCAGTTCGGTCTTCGAGCATTGACAACTGCTCGTCCGGATATATTCGATATGGAATCTAATTGAGCGTCTAGTGTTCCAGAGTATTCTGCTAAGATTAGAGATAGTTTTTAAGGGGTATTCGACGATCAGCGGGTGGTACAATTGTCGCCCACTTTTATATATTCACTATAAACAAATAGTTCAAGAAGCCCACTCGCAATAATACTAATGGGACAGGTAATGAAACTATCGAAGATTCAACCTTCCAACACCTGCAATAACTTTTTCAAATAACTTCAATAACGCATTTTAAATAACTTCTAGATCATACTCAATGCGGCGGCGTACACTGCTCCGCGATTGCTCACACCTTCAACCACCGCTTGCGTTCGGATATTGGGTAAGGTTTGACCCTGTTCAATATCCGCCCATGTATCGCACTCCCTGATAGACAGGCCTGAAATTTTCCATACGCCGTTCAAACCGATAATTCGCAATGAGGCCCAACTAAACGCGACCTTACGCGAATTCAACGGTTAGCATTTATTTAGGATTTACTATCACCACGGTGTGGTACAGGCTCTCAAAATCCAAATAAATCAGAAAAGTCAAATAAGAATAGAATAGAGGAGAGTTAACCTCTCTTTGGTGTTTTCGGTGGTAACATATATATATATACATTCGAAGAATTTGCACGACTGATATAAGGTCGTCGTCATGTCCTCGTCACCTTATATCATCTTTATGTCATATTATGTCGAGTTTCTTGCGATGGGCTGTTCAGTGACACCACTGATCGGCGTGCCGTCCCATGATATCAGAGGCACCACATTCCCCTCCGCACCTTGTGCAGATGCATGAGCGGTCGGCGGCATGGCAGCCTGTTGTTCTTCATACGTTGTGGTGATATCCGTGTACTGCAAATTGAGTTACAGCGTTGTCGAGTTCATGCTATCTGCCCCCCACCACGTGCAGTTTGCCATCGCACCCGTGTTATAAAAACAAAAAATAGTCAAACCAATCATGTTCGCAAACACCTTTATGAATTGCTTGCTTGCGGCTTGCCCGCCGGTTAAGTGGTCTCTGGCTGTAACAAGACGGAGGCGCCGGAGGTTCGAGTACCGCTGCGTGATGATGAGGACTTCTATAAGGGAAGAACTTAAACTGCATTGCAACAATTGCATTGTGTTCCTTTTATAAACCAATAAAGCTTTACCTTTACCTTGCGGACATAAAACTATATTATTATTATTGCGATTCTCGGGTTGGTATCAATCTCAATTTCCAGGCTTACATCAACACTCGTCTCGTCCCTGGCTGTCAACAAGAATAGCCAACCATCGTTAACCGGTCCACAGCTACAATCCTAATTGCCTCACAAGTTCTTCTGCAAAGAGCTCGACAGCAGGCGGATTTGCATCCCATCGCGAGGATTAACAGCAAACCACGACCGGCATGAGATAGATCTATTAAATGATATCGATTATGATTGTGCCCCTTTGAATACCTCGATTGTTTCGTCTCAAATGTTTTCCTGCTTTTCCTGGCACCAGCCTAATACCCCCCCCTCCCCCCAGCAGCCAAACGGCCCCACAACGCCCCCAAACACTACCCGATCAACCGGCAGCAGCTCCTATCGTTGAAAGATCGAGTCAACAGCCGCCGCCGCCGCCGCCGACGACACAATCAGCTTCCGCTGTGCCAACAGCGAGCTAATCAGGCCGCGCCAGCGCCCAGCACAGAGAGCAACTCCCGCAGGGCGACATCAGGCCAATTGTTATTGCAGAGCGCGGTTGTTGACGCGGCGCGACGATCGACAAACAGCTGCGGGGCGGAGGGTCGTGCTGTTGTCACATTAAGTACGTCAAGCATTACGTCAAAGAGCGGAGAGATGTCGGCGAATCGCGCCCGTCGACGCTCGCGCGGAACAACCGAGGTCACGCCCAGCAGACAACGCACAGGGGCCGGCAACGGGGGGCCTATTGACAGGAGAGTAATTCTTCTGAATTACTATAGTTGTCGCGCGTAACTAACTCAGCCAGCCACTCAATACCCGCTGATCGCTACCCAGATCATTAAGCGCCACCCGTGGCGCCCGCCATCGATCGGACAGCGGCCGGCGCCGCCGCCGCCGCGTTCGCCGCCGCCACAGCAGTGACCTGCGCCGACGGCCGTAGCAGACGACCCGGCCAGGAAAACTCGGGGAGGAGTCTTCTGCGGCCGTCTCTACACCTACCTTCGTTACCGCATGGTGGAAAGCACGATGGGGCCGCGATGCCCTTGCGACCGCGCGCCACAACACCAGCTGAAGGGTAGATCCGCTGCAGATCGTCTCGACGCAGCGCAGTTCAAACGTTGGCGCCGTTTAACTGAGCCCTCCTCTCCGCGACGACGTTCAGCTGCGGCTGTCAGTGCCGTCTGTGTGCGTATGTGGCTAGACGTCTGTGAGCCTTTGTATATATATATATATGTTTTATTTTGGGTGTGAGTTTGTGTGTGTGTGTCTATGACCCAGTCTCCACTTAGCGAGGAGAGGCTGCGCCGGCTAGCGACTGTCTTGCCGAGTAGACCGAGCCGAACCGACCCCGCTCGCTGCTCTCAGTCGTCTGCGAGATCTCCAGCCGGAAACGATACCAGCGATGATCACCCAGAGGGTATGTTAAATGATCTAACTCTCTAGTACTACTACAACTACGAAATCGTCCAAGTTCTGCTGCTGCTGCTGCTGTCTCGCTATCGTGTGGCCTTTTGCCACTCGGCTGCATTGTAGCGATTATCCAACAAATCCCCCCTTTCGTTGTGATATCTTACCCAGGCTGGCGAAGCCTTGGCGGGGAAACTTCAGTTGGCAAACGCTGCTGCTCCCCGCTGCCGAACGACCGAACGGTGGTGAGAACGAATTGTGACGACGGCACCGCAAAAATCTATACCCAACAGTGACCGCTAACAACAAACTACTTGCGATACCGGTGACAACGGGAGCAGCTGCAGCAGCAGCAGCAGCAGCTGGTTAGATATATAGATATATACATTGATAGATGTATCCCTGCAGAACTCTGCTGCTTAGTGACCATGCCGGGCGTGCGGGAACAGCTACGAAACGCAGAAAACGAGCGGGTGGCGGGTGGCGGCGGCCGGACGGACGGGGGGAGAAACGCGAAGGCAATACAGAAATACGCAACTCGTGATGTTGACGCTGTCGCCCTGCCAGACAAAAGGCACCACTGTCAGTCAGTGAGAGTCGATAGAGCCGTTTCGAGATGAGCTCGACTGTTGTTCGTCGGCTGAACGACTGATGTGCGCTTGACTCATCCATGCCCGCTGCTGGATGTATCTCGCTGTGGACGCGACCGCTTGGTCGGCTTCTGTTGTGTTTTGTGGGAAAAACGCTCACGTCGGCCAACGCCAACCGAGGCCGGCGTTCCCTGTTGCGGGCGACTCCTTCGACGGCGTTGTGTAGCGGGGGGCGGGGGGGAGTAGCTGCCGCGTAACGCCGGCTTGCCGAAACCGTATATATTGACGTGGTTGAAGTCGTCGTTGTGCCGCTCGAGAGACGGGGTATTGCTGATTGTCGTGCCGTCACAGTAGCAATACTACTAGCTATCTACCTATGGGGATGAGCTGTCGGCTGACCAAGACGACTTTGTGGAAATTAGTTCGCACGCAGAACCGACACCGTCCGAAGCGCCTGTACACTGCTGCCCGGCGAGCGAAAACAGGCTGCTGCTGCGACGGCGCGCACGGAAATATGACAAATGTCTGATTCATTTTCGTATAGTTAATATAGCATACGTGTGGTAAGCAGGTGCGTTTTTGGGAAAATCGCTAAAACCAGCCGGCAAGGGAGGGTCCTTTCGGTCGGTCAGCGGGTGCTGCTGTAATAAATCGAATTACACTCCTGTCGGCTTTCCGCCCAAGTAGACGCTATGCTAATGACGAATACGACAACGGTCGTTAAATTTTTTCATGTTTACGCGCTCGTGTACGATGGCGCATTTATCTGTACGCATGTAAAATATTCGACACGAACACTGGATGATTCGAAATGAAACTGTTCGTTTTGGTGACCAAAACGATTTATTTTCACATCAGTTATATATAGGATTTTTATTCTCGACTATTTTGACACGTGCCCGCGATACTGCGCAAAATTGGACACCTATAAAAAACAACTCTGGCCAGCAGGACTATGTGTGCGTATATTGTGCGTGTATTGTCTCGTAAGACAGTATTTGTGGCCATCTCTATCAAGAGGTCGTTTACCGGCGCGTCAGCCAGTGGACTCTCGACCTAAAACCTATGTGTCGACCAGGACGTACTTTGCCAATCAGTGTTTTCAACCTTTGCCACCGAGTATCGCCGCTTGCGGTGGCGGCAACCTGCAATTGGAAGGGCTTCCACCGAGACCGTTCATAGCGAGATTCGTATCGCCCTTTCTCCCCGCCTCTGTCTCTCTCTGTCTCTCGCTTGAGCGCTAATCGCCCCCCTGGAAGTCGCCGTGGCTTCGATGCCCGAGCTGTTTTGCATGACAATAAGCAGCTATATTTTTTTTGCTGAGCCCAGGGACACTGTCAAATCAGCGGTATCAAACGATCTCTCTCGGACGACTGGCTACGGGCGACCACACCCTGGGCGTTGCGGGCCTGGCGGCATGCGATGACATGAAATCGGTCACAGTTCAACATTTCATTGTTGAACTATTGCTATTCGCTAATTCGAGAAATCGCAATAGCTGATTCATTTGTTTAATTAATGAATAGCATACAGACCATATTTCAGCTTCGTTTCGAGTGAACCCAGAGCAGATAGATAATTATCCAATTCTCGCAGTTGGCTTTCACGGCCAGCCATGTCACAGCAGGCAAGCAAGGTTGACAGTTCGTAACGGTGAAACTTGCCCACTGGCGGTTTACACGCCAAGGTGCAGTTGCGTCTTTATTTGCTACAACGCCCAAGTTCTCTCGATACGCCGTCCTCCACCACGGGTCGTTCACAGGATCGATCTTCGGATCGGTCTCCGGATTATGTTCTCCCTGCCGGAAACTTTCCAACCATCGTCCAAGCTACCAAACGCCCTCAACGATCGGGGCAGCTGTAAAGGGAGCCACTCCTTCGCCTCGTTCCTGTTCGCGGGGCTGCTTTTTCCATCTCCAGCCAACAATGGATGTCAACACGCCTATATATGGGCACAATTCTAACACGCCAGGGCATCGTCTACCCTAGATAACCGCTGACGATCAATGTATACATATACGTCGATTTAGTCGTGTTGTGTTGTTTTTTCTTCTCTTGGCAAAAAAAAAGTAGAAAAAGAACACCAATTCGATATGGAATCCCCCATTTGATTACGGCTACGACAAACGGTCGATTATGCAGCGACGTGTGTACAATTCTGTCATTCGCACTAACTAAATTGTCCGCGCACTTCCTGCGTGATACCACATACCTTTTCACTGTTGAGGACCACACACACACACAGGTACCACCTCCCACACGACGAGCGTGTCCGATCCACGTTCGCTACACCGAACCGCACCGTTCGCCTATCCGGAAACAGCGACACTGCCAACTATCAGAAGACAGTTACCACAGCCCTTGCTGTGTGCACGATTCTCTCTCGGTGGTCCTTAATCTACACACGCACGCACGTATATCTTCTTCTTTTGGCGGATTCACCTGATGCGATTCTGTACGTACCCGTACCGAATTCGCTTGTTGTTCGAAAGGGTCACGTATATTTTCCTGTGGTCGCTCCAGTTGTTGTTGTTATTGCTGTTGTTGTGTATTGTTGTTGCTGTTGTTGTTGTCGTGGTCGTCGTTGTGGCGTCCTCTCTCTGTACGCACTGTTCGCCCGGGAGACAACGAGCGGTATCTTTACTCCGCCCTGAGTTCGCTCAGCGGCATAGGAACAGCAAAAGGCGTCTGGTTCCTTCCCTGATCGGCAGTAGCAGCGGATCAGAGAAGTAGCATCAGCAATGACGACCACCGTTCCACTCCTGCTCACTAGTTCTTACCCGCTCACTCTCTCGGACGTTCGGAGACGTTCAGAGAGGAAGCGGTGGCCACAGACGCACGCCACTCGTGTCGCGTTCGTAGCAGACCATCAACGGCAGTAGCTCACGGGAGGGTGGCAGAGAACGAGCGGGCGAGTCAGCCAGCCAGATCGGGATCAGAAGCCGGAGCGACGCCGGCGGTGCTGACTCTGCCGTGATCAGAGATCCGTCCGCAAAGCACAACAACACACAACGGCGGCAACGGGCACACCGGCGGCCGGACAAGGCAAGTCAGATCGTCAGACGTGAAAACGTCCGAGTGAAGTGGAATCTCCGGCGGCGACGTCAGCCTCGCCGTCAGCCCCGTGCCACTCTTGCCGAACGATCGTATGCCCGAGTCGACAACCAACCAACCAACCAACCAGAGGCTGCTTTAACAGCTACAACAGCAGCAGCAGCCGTTGTTGTTCAACCCTCCGCTGTAGCGAGCTTCGACTGCTCCGCGCGATTTCTGCATCTGCTCGCTCTGTCCACGAGTTCTACGTGTGTGTCTCAGCGGCTCGGCTGAGCTGTTTCGTTTCCGTGCTGTGGCGTCCCAGCGCTGATCCGCCCGCCGGCTCCACCGTCAGCCAGTCGGGTTCGCCGCAGAGGAGGCGCAGTTCGCTAGCGCTGAACTGCGTTTCGTTGACGGTGACGACGGCGTTGTCGACTTCGTTGGCTGCTGCCGCCGCCGTTGTCGTCGTCGTCGTCGATCGGCGAGTGTCTGTTTTGTTCGTCGCGTCGGGCGCCGCCGCCGCCGGAGCGACGTCGGCAGCGCGGCGGGGCAGCGTGCACAGGGAGGCGGACCGGTACCACACGATGGGTTGGCTGGACGATGCCTGCTTGTGGATGTCTGTTAGCGTGTGCGGGTTCGTGCGTTCTGTTCGTGTGACGAGATGAAAAGAGAGAGAGAGAGAGAGATAGAGGAGGAGCGAGAGAAAGAGAGGCGAGGACGGCTGCCTGCGCGGTGCCGTGAGCCGCTCGGACGGGCCGTACGCAACGGCTATGGTGGTGGTGCTGGTGCTGGTGGTGGCTGTTGTTGTCGAACGACGCCGAAATCGCCCGAGAGGGACGAGATAGATCGGCCGGCTAAAATCCCCTGATGAAGCAGCGGTTCCGCTGGCCCGGGGATGCACCCGCAGAAAACACTGATTGTGCCGTGGCGCGGCTGGCTCCAAAGTCGGCCGGCTTCGTGGGTCGTGTAGGCCAAGCCAAACCGCGTTCGGCGCCGGCTAACGCCAGAAAACGGCAGCCGATCAAAACGAAGCTAGGCGGCGCAGCGCCAACGTTGAGGGACGGTTGCGCCGGTGGTAAGTCAAGGCGAGGGGGGTGATGATGGTTCTGGTGCGTAAACGTGCCCTTGCTGGTTCGATCCCGACCGCAATCATCACTGATGCCTTGATGCTCGCTGCTTGTGTTGACGGTTTGGTTAGGAGCTCGGCGATGGAGCTGTTTCGGCAGCTACGAGCTGCGAGCTAGTTAGTTGCCTCTGCGGAGTGGCCGAACGATGGGTACCCGGGTGGCTGGTGAGGGAAGCCGGCGTTTGGCCATCCGGCAATAACGACAGAAGCGTTCGGCCGAAGCCGTACGAACAGCGCCTGACAGACGGATCACGCTGAGTCGGCACGGGGCAGAACAGCCGGAGCGGGAGTCCGAATAGATTTGGCAATTGGCCGGCCGATTCAACAAACATCGATGGACGCGTGGATGTCAGAAGATACTCACGCGCTTAGAACGAACACGAGCTGAGGACGAAACGTGCACGAGTAACATTGACTCATACGCAAATCGTGGGAAAGTTGAAGGGAAAATGATCGATCGCACGAGAACGCCAATAGAAAAGGAAATAACGGCGTAGCTGTAGACGGAAGCGAATGGTGGACGTGGCCAACCAATCGCTCGGTACCGGGACCTGGCGATTAGCTTCTGGATTGGCTTCCCGGATTGGCTTCTCGTGTAAAATATGGCGCGGACGCTCGATTAAACATTGGCGTGTAGATACCATTGAGGGTGCAGCGTCGGCACAGTACACGTACGTTTGCAGATAGGCTTCAGACCGAGGTTCCGTAGACGCCGGGTGGTTCCCAGCTGTTGCGGTTGTATTCTACGAGTCCGCTCGTTGATACAGCATTATCAAGAAAGCGCTCAATGCCGACAGCGTTGAGTCATCGGTGGCAAGCCAGAGAAGATAAAGGCAGTGACACAGAGACGAGGGGCTGGCGGGAGAGGTATACGTACGCCAAACAGAAAAGTAGCAATCGCATCGCGTTCAGCGAATTTCTCCTCAAATGAACGCTCTGCAGGTAAACCGCACAGAAAAACTGCGGTTGGTCATCGCCGCGTAACGTATCGTCCAAGGCCAGCGGACCACGAATCGGTAGGCAACGGACACACTGATGTAAACGCTAGAAGCGGTAGTGTGAATCCGTGAATAGGCATCGAACGGTGTGCGCTCTCCTCGGTTTGAAGACGCGGAGAGAATGTTTGTCATCTACCCGTGGCTCGCTGTGTCTTTCCCGTACGTTTATCGAGTTCGAGTGTCGTTAACATATGAGGGATGCGGCGGCGCCGACGGCGGCGGTGGCCGCTTGTGGAGATGTATCATACTGAATAGGTATAAAGTGAGCGACGATAGCGAACACGGTGGCCAGATGTCGATCGTATCGTTGCGTCGAATTGCCCAGCGGAAATTAGACAACGGGGCCCGACACCGACTATCCCTCATCATTGTGCGGATACGGGAACAATGCGGCCCACAAACAACCCTCCATGTATTTGTAATATTGAGGATTTGTTACGGCATCATTGTTTGTTGCTGTTTACCTGAAATTGTTCAAGAGCGGTATAGTTAGATCGTCGACAGCTATACAACGATGCTCTGTGATTGTCAAGTGTTGCAATTTGGCAAATGATTGTACTAATTGAACGTGTCTTAATGATTAAGCAGAGCGTCAAGTATGATTATCGTTATTATTATTATTATTATTTTCTTCTCAGTCAGACGCAGTTCAGATATACACACCACAGCTATTACTATTATTGTCATTATTAGAGTCTACGAAGCTTAATCCTGATTTGTATTATTATTATTATTCTTGTGCATTATTTTTATGCAAATTACGCAGCGCATCTTATATCACGTCAACAACACCATTTGCATCGTATCGAAGCTTACAAGTGACATTCTTAGCCGCTTGTTTTCGTCAACTGTTGACAAAAACGCCGTGTGATCCTCAGCCATTGTATCCCTTGCTCGCGCGTTGCCTTGCGCAAGGTCATCAATCATATTATCCATCAATCAGATTCCGACAATCAGATTTCCGATCTGCCAACCGATTCGTTCGCCACTCCTCGCTTAGCCACTTCGTTGTCCCCGTTTTCAAGAGATCACGGATCAGTCAGACAGTCGGATACGTTTCGGCCTCCCACCTATTATAGTTCCTACCACCGGCGTCCGCAGGTGAGGGGAATCGACTAAGGAAAGAAGGAAAGAAAGAAAGAGAAAAAAAATAAAGCAATGGGCCGGATCGGCTTTCACATGGTGAATAGCGAGTGCATCCCACATCCGCCGCCAGCGTGCGGATCCAGCTGAACATGATCAGCGTCATGCGCGACGGCATCAACTGATTTCGGGCCGGCAGTGGAGCCCGCACCTGGGGTGACAGGTTTCAACGGTGTCTCCTCGTTCAGCGGGAGCGGAACACGCAGCCGCCGCTGTCGCTTAGCGTCGTCGTCTTCTGCTGTTACTACCTTACAGCAACAGCAACAACAATAATAACAGCAGCAACAAGAACAACAACGGATGCAGATTCCCCCCCCCCCCCCCTGTGCCGGTCGTCGGGGGCGCGTTTGTCGCATTCGTCGACCCCGCTACTGGGGGCCTCCGAAGTCAAGCAGCCCCCTACCCCCCTCTCTCTCTCTCTCTCATTCTATCTATCTATATATATATATATATATATGTATATATATATATATATAGATGTATGTATGTATATCCTGATCGTTCGTTCGCCCCCGGCTACTCAGCGTTGCTTGGCCATGCGACCAAGTGCGAGCAGCGTGCTTTGTTTGCTCGTTGTTGCCATTCCGCGGCGGCCGTATTCGACGCCGTGGTCGCTCAGTCCCGACGACGACGTCGACGTCGTCGAAGTCTTCGTTCGTGGCCTCATCCATCAGCGTTTGTTGGCCTCCGTTTGCTCGCCCGACTCCATCATCAGTCCGTCCGTCAGTTGTCAGACGCTGACGTCGGCCGACGTCGCGTATTCGTTGTCGCGAGTGGCCGCTGCCGCCGCCGCCGGCGAACGGTCCCTGTTCCGACGCGCCGCTCCGCTCGCTCTGGGCCGCACGAGACGGCTCTGTATGCGTGACGCGTTTGTGTGACTGTGTACGAGCGTCGAGCTCGACTAAGTCGCCCGGCCGGTAGCTCGACTTCGCCAGAGACAGACCGTTTCCTGGGGAGGTGGGGGTCAGCACAATAGTGGCAGCCGCCGCCGCTGCCGCCGCCGCCGCCGCCGACAACAGCCACAATCGGCTCAACAATGGAGGAGATCTCCGAATCCCTTGGGCCGATCGCGCGGCGTAGCTCATTTTTATCGGCGCAATAACAATAATAAAAAAACAAACAGCATATCAAACAACAGCGACAGACAATACAGCAATCGGAAGCGAACCGCCGCCGCCACCGCCGCCGCCGGTGGCGAAAACAACCGGTCATTATTATTATTATCATTATTATTATTCAGCAACCAGCCGTCGACGGGAACAAGCCGCCACCGGCTGCTCTTGTCTGCCTCGTTCCTCTGTTTCCCCATCCTGACCGAAGTCAGTGGCCATCTCTCATCGCATATTCCATTCATGTGCTCGATTCTCGCGCTCGAGTGTGCGCCCACATGTTAACCACGTGCCGTCGCATGAGACAATGCTATACGCTGTAGGCTGTATGTTGTGGTAGTATGTAGCGATTCAAAATAGACACCCATTAGAGAAAAAAATGACGATTCGGTCAATGCCGTGGAGCGACCGGGCCAGTTGGCTGTCAGCAACGAATCGCGTTGTGTGTCGCGATTTCGTCAAGTCGTCGGAACGATTACATTTTTGCTGTAATTAGATGCTATGAAAAATGGGCAACAACTCGTAGCGTTCGTGCGGGCCCGTACACAGCTTACACAGGGTACATGCGAGGGGATGACGGAGACACGTGGCGTGCTTCTCATAGTAATGTACCTAAAGGTTAAGAGCTGAGGCGTGTCAGATACGGGGGAAAACCTCGGGGGGGGGGGGGGGGTCTGCTCGTAGCAAACAATGATAACGCAGCGCAGAATCAAATGATGAATGGCGTTTAGTTTTTTTTTTTCTCTTACATTCAAGATTCGTCCTTTATCTGTTGATAGCGATTGCAGACTATATCTTCATCGTTAATCTCTGTATAGTATTGACGAGTTTGTGTTTGACAAGCCTCCATAGAAGCTGAAAGAGGCCAGGCATACGCTGGCTTAATGAACGCCAACAATGAGGCCTATGGGGGTCCATTATTTTATAGAAATTTAGACGTGACGATGCAGTCATTTTGTCTAAAATCGATGTCACAGTGATCGATAATTCAATCCCGTTCATTCGTTGTTAACATTATTATTATTATAATTATTCAACCGCAACGTTACTGTTCGCATTCAGAGGAGATTAATTACTACTACTACTACTCATCGTCTGCAGAGGACACAGACAATCCAGCCTATGAGGCCTATTCCAGCTTGTCCATGTGGTGCTCCGGTGCATGGTGACAGTCGACAGAGACCAAGGGGACGAGCATCTCCACTAGGATTGGCATCTCACCTTAGATACGTATCACTATGGCATCTCCGTTCAGCAGCAGCAGCGACGCGTCACGTCCGCGTCACATGAACCAAATGTATCTGTCGTGTCCGCGATGCATGACGCAGCCGATGCGCTTAGGCCGAGCGTCTGGACTAGCGTTTCATCGATCAGTGGCAGGATTCCCTGTTCGCCGCAGCGCAAAGAGAGATCAGTCGAGCGCCTCAGAGCCTACACGGATTCGTGTGCGAGTGGTTGGTCGATGAGGCGTCACATTCAGGTGCATTGTGAGTAAGTGATGATCGGGGATGATGTGAAAATTATCCTCCGGGGGGAAGTATGGGGGAGGAATGGCAATAAGAAATGTCGAATGTAAAAATGAGACATACAGTGAAAAGTGGAAGAATCATGTGGATGGGACGGGCGGATGGGGGTAAGCGGAGCTCAGCTGCATTGACGGGCCACTTGAATGAGATGTTGCACGGGCGGCATGTGACGAGGACACGTGGTTACATATAAATCGATATTAATTATTATTAATGACTGTTTGAGTCCCGAGGTCCGCGGCGTGTGTTTAAGGGCCACGATTTATAGTTTGGTGATAATTACTCTGTCAAAATCAAGAATTGGACATATATATATATATATATATATATATATATATATACAGAGAGAGAGACCTAGGCTCCAGTGATTGGGGGAGTATAATACTAGAAGGAATTGTCAATTTATATTGACGAAACCTTCTCGTGTTAGTTATTGCAGCGATGCAATGGGCTGTCGATGATAGATGATTCGGATCCTTGTCTGGGGAGGTATTCCTAAGCTATCATGCCGCCTGTTCGCTAATCGTCCGCCAATCATGCTGCTAATTTGCTGAGTAGCTAATTGCTAGTCATACGTCATTAACCATCCTAGAAACAGCCGGTCCCGTGACAGCCACGGGGCATTAGCTAGCGCTTGTATATGTTGCCCATCCCCGTATCGACCTTCAGTCCCATTCAATTTGCCCAGTCACAGACAATTGATGATGCTAGATTTGAGAGTGACACCCGCCGGCACGAAGTGAGTGTATCACTTTCAAAGGTCAGAATCATGAAATCTCGGCGACATATTCGGCCGCCAATCAAGGAACCATCGAGGGGAATCAACACAAACATCAAAATTGAGTTCGCATGTCACTGATACACATGAGAGACTACGGCTAATGCATGCGTTCCATGTGGATATTCGAATTGTCAAAAGCGAGTAGTTCATTGGCTCTCCACGTCCCAGACGGCAGCATTAACTTGATCGCCCCGAAACCCTATGTGCGAGGCCAGCTGGCGGATAGAGGACACTTGTGGCGGGTGTCTCCTTCATCATTCAATACAATCGTCGCATCCTGTAACCCACAAGTGGCTGTCAACCCCTTTGACTGGCCATTGAAAGCTGTCGAATCAGTCCTTCGCCATGTTGCATCCAATGGTACGGTGTGAGACAGATGTCTCTGGAACATCTGTCGCAGTACTTGTGTGTCGTCGTCGTTGTCGTCACGTTCTCTGGGCAACGTTGCCCTGCAGGTGCATTGCAGCGCCTAGACCTCGGGGTGAATCGTAGCAACAGGCAAGCAGAACATATAACAAGTCGTATGCACTTCGAGAATCAGCTCGAATCAGTTAGCACTTACTAGCGTCACTAATTTTACACGACTTTATTATGAAAAAGACGGAAAAAAAAAAAAAAAAAGAGCCTCTCGCAAGCCGAACGCGTCGGTTCGTTTCGACATCATCAGGGTATCGTCCCTTTCTCCGCTCGCTTGGCCAAATCTCCTGTTGCGACCGTTCAACGGCGGTGACTCTGCGCGCGGTGTGGTGTTGTCAGTACGTCATCATTTCTATATGGCGCTCGTACCTGCCTCGGAGGCTATAAATACACTCACTGTGAGGAGTCTATGATGTCTATTTCAGCTGTCTCCAGCGAGACGAGAATCTTGTAGGGCCTTGTGGGACACCGCTCTCGCCTGCTTGACCGCCATACGAGCAAGTGATATATATATATATATATATAGAGAGAGAGAGAGAGAGAGAGAGAGAGAAAGAGAGATATATATCTATATATACATATATATAGAGAGAGAGAGAAGGTTGACGGGCGGCCAGTACGGCGCCTGACCAAGGTATAATCTACCTTATGGGACAATGTGTGTTATTCGTATGAACCTTTATGGAACTTTAGGTGGAAACCATATACGACATCGGTCGTCTCATGGAAAACACCGCGTGATCATATATATATTCATATGAACCTATTATCTAGGTTTGCAACGATTGTGCCGATTAGGGACTGGCTAATGTCATGGAGTTAAACGAGTGTGGGCTAATTGAAACACTGTTGTACTAAATAGTGTCTCTGTTCGGAACTTGCAGGTTATCCGGGCTTTGCCCGCCCAATTCAGGCAATGTTCCCGCTCGATGTCTGCTGGAATCCATTTTGGTGAGTGATTTCTACCGGAGTCCATCTCCACTGCACTCAGAGAGCACTAAGTTCAAACCGGACATCTTCGTCAGATAAACCGATGCTTCGATGTTGAACTTCGGTTCGCTTTTAACCTAAGAACGATCGAGTTTACTATGTATTGAGTTATATCTAATTGAGTTATATCTAATGCGATAAAGCTAGACTCATTTGCTCTTACAATCACAACAACGTTATTTGAGGCCTTAGTGATGAACGCCCGTTAGCGTTAATTATTCTAAATTACTTGCATTATTTCAGGTCTGTCGGATGACCAGAAGGAAATGCAGACCTTGGCGAGGAAGTTTGCTCGAGAGGAGATCCTCCCGAAGGCTGCGCACCATGACAAAACTGGAGAGGTAAGCTCGCGGGCATGATCATATGGTTGTCGTTTACATCCAGACGTGTTGCATTGGATCTCGATCGTTTTCGGTGCGTGTAACTGAGTGCGTAGTGTCTCGCTCGATCCAAGGGTACCGTAGCGTCTCAGTAAGAAAATCACGATCTCCTGTTCTCCGCCATCTCTTACCGCGTTTCAAACCTGATCTCCGAGCAGTTTTTGGTTACTCATAAACCTCTAAATCGATCAATTCTGCTGTCGGCCTCTGCTGGCGGTTAACAATTTGACCTTATCGCTATCGAAGAAAGCCTTTCTGTGGCCTTTCTGATGAGAGGTTGGGGAGAGGAATTAACCACGTCTTCGACCGGGGACCTGAGATTTCTAGCTCACCGGCACCGGAGCAAGACGTTTTCTTTGGCGAAGTCAACGATCGAACATGATCGCCTGTCGAGGACATTTAATTTCTTCTTTTTTTTCCCTTAAACAAGTCTTCCTTGTATTTGTATTCCTTGCAGTTCCCCTGGGACATCGTGAAGAAGGCACATGAGGTTGGCCTCATGAATTTGGCCATTCCGCCGAGTGTCGGTAAGTGCAAATTTAAGTGCGACGAACAAATTCTACGATGTAGTATCTGTTACTGGTGTTGTACTTTCAACAACAATTCGAATCGTTTTCTTCAATTATCACTTGGGTGGCTTTGGAAAGATCTGGTTTTCAACAATTTCCTCTCAAAACGCGCCTTGCTGGAGAAAGTCCAGAGGTCACTGTAGCATATAACCATTGTGTGTGTATATAATGTATAATAATGTATATACACATATATATATGATGTTGAAATATAGTAATCAAAGTGTATATGTATATAATTCAAAGCGTGGCCGGGGGAGCACTTCTAGATAAAAAAAAACACATATACATCAAAATGATAGTCGATAACTCTTTCGCGTCTAGTCTAAACAAATATACTCTGGCTTTAAGTAGCGGCTTACGGTAAAAGGCGTCCAAGATGTTTCCCTAACATGAGTAAAAATGGTGTTAAAGCGGAAACGTGTAGAAATTGCCAACGACCACGAGGTTAGCACGCGATTACTAACTAATAAAGGGTCGATCGGTCCGCCTAAACGTTGATGCAGCGAGAGTCGCACACCAACCGCTATAGGCCGCCTTATGCTAAATCAGTGGCGGATGATCACTATCCAATCTATATAACCTAGTGCCTTTTACTTCAACCGCGCCGATCAACTGCTGCTCATCACCGCGATGACGACAAATCGTGTCCCGCTCGCGTGGTGGGGTGCGCCTATTAGGCGGCCTCGGTCTCGGAGTGACGTCGTCCTGCATTGTCACCGAAGAGCTGGGGTATGCCTGTACTGGCATTGCGACAGTCATCGAGGCCACTGGACTCGGGGTACGATCGCAGGTCCATTTACGTTGCGTTTCCACCGCGTTCTCACCCCCCCCCCCCCGCCCCCCCCGTACACCAATCACAAAGGCATGAATCAGCTCCCGGCGAAGGCCTTCTACCATCGTCCCTATTAGGAAGAAATCTCGATCTCCCTTCACCTCATCTGTCTTCACGACGGCGGGGTTCTTCAACCTACCAGTGGCAAATGGATACTATCGCAACGACTTAATATTATATATTGTTATGGTACACGCTTGTGGTGACCTGAGTGTCTCTATTGCTTCATGTTTTCCTTTTGCCCTTGTGTAGAGGGTATTTGCGCGACCGCACCTCGAATGCCCACCTTGAAAGTCGTTGCGTGACGTCGTGCCGATGAGGTGTCTTTGTACGTGTGTATGGTGAAACGGGGCTGGGTCGCAAGGGGGACAGGTCTAGATCAGTACCAGATGACGGTGGACGTGAATGTATTTATTTGTTCTTCATCGACGACCTTTTTGCTCGGCCAACCTCGGCGCCGTTCTGTCGCAATGTGATCCGCCCGTAATGGCTAACTCACCCTATCACTGGTAGTCTTGATGATTGGCGCATGTGATGCATTTATTTATCGGCTGCTTCGTTTCGAATGTGTGGATGGGTAAGGTCAGAACTGTCGGACGATACTACCCAACAAGAGACCTGCTCTGAGCTCAGACGCACCTGATGCCGCTGACCGATCAATCGACCAGGAAAGACAACAATTTCACTTGCCAACAAGAGACGCTCTGCATTGACCTGGGGTACTTGTGTGCTATTGGTGATGGTATTTGGCTTTGAGACCGTGTGTGTCAAAGCCACTTTGTTCTTAAAGATCATCCTGAGAGAGAAAGAGAGCAGGCGACCTGACGGTTTTAATTGGTCTCGGTTTTGCAGGCGGCATGGGGCTAGGCGTGTTCGATAACTGTCTCGTAGTCGAAGAGCTCTGCAGGGGATGCTCAGGCATCGCGTTGGCGATCACCGCCACTGATCTCGGGGTAGGTTGTCTTGATGGGTAGGTCTCTTTTCTTACTGACTTCTGCCTTTAACAGGCAAGGCCGATAACAGCATACGACTTTACGATACGTTCATATAGACGCGCTTGCCTGCTTATTTTCGCCACGAGTAGCTGTCACTTCCGAGTAGATGCCAACGAACACAAATCGAGTTTGCTCAAACTGAACAATAAATCGCGGATGCACGCTGTAATTTTTTGCATCGTGTCGAATACCGTCCAAGTCACTGGTACTGTTTGCTCGTTAAATGTCGCTTGTCCTCGATCTTGTCCTATTTAGCTGCTATCGCTTTGGCCACGTATTCTCGTTGCTCGTGGTTTGCATGTACTACCTATAGGGTTTCCGGTAAAATCGTTCCTGAGCGAATCGAATTTCGTCGGCCATGCATGTTCCTCTTGTTTGTATTTGTCAATCACGCCTTACTTGAGCGAATTCCCCTATACTGAAGATGTTTGAGCCACGGTAGCGTACGGGACGTCAAGGAGTTCCCTTCGTTCCCTTGATAGGTCATCCTCATACCGGTGCTGCGTAATCTAATCAAAGCATCATTACTATGCATTTCTCATACTTGTTCGGTCAGGTACTAATAATAGCTGTGTGATTAACTATCGTTTATGTGTGTGTGTGTGTGTGTGTATACATACATACCGCATTTATAGCATGTGTCTCTTATTTGCACGCAGTCCTCTCTAATCGATGGCTGATTGCGCGTTTTCCTGTCTCTATGCATACCCCTAATCCTTTGTTATTTGGATACTTATTTAGATAGACAGCCTCCGCCGTGTTCGAACCCGAAGAACCTCTATCACCTACCTAACCTATTCTCCCTTAAGCTAAAATCTGGCGTAGTTATTGCTGCTGATTTCTAAAACACGAATAACCACCACACGCACCTAAATAGGAAGGTATAAGGGAATAAGCAGACGCGCCATTTCCTCGGAACTCCTGCTAAGGCTGAGTCAAGAAACTAGACGAACATATTCACCCTACGTCAAATCCATGATTCTAGCTGCCGTGACCCGTGCCTCATGTATGCGTTCGTTCTTTGTTGACATCTCTCGGCGTCGGCTATCGCCATCCATTTGGCTCAATTCGTTTTACAGCAAACGCCAGTGATTTTGACCGGCAACCCCGCCCAACAGAAGAAGTACCTGGGACGTTGCATCGAGGAGCCAATCGTTGCAGCGTACTGCGTCACCGAGCCGGGTGCCGGCTCGGACGTTGCCGGCATCAAGACGAAGGCCGAGAAGAAGGGTAACAAATGGGTGATCAATGGACAAAAGATGTGGATTACCAACGGAGGTGTAGCAAGCTGGTACTTTTTGCTGGCCCGCACAAACCCCGACCCGAAGTGTCCCGCCTCGAAGGCCTTCACCGCATTCATCGTTGATAGGTTAGTCGGCAGGGTCAATGCCTGCTTAGGGGAACTGGGGTTCTTGAAAAGACAGGGCTATTGACGACTAAGATGTTCTCCTCTATGCTGAAACGAGCTGGCTTCTACGGTAAATATTAAATTATAATGGTGAACCTGAGACGGGCACGGACCCTCACAGCGAACTTCCTCGAAGGGGTCTACCATAGGCTGCAGAAGGAAAGATCCGCGCCACCGGGGACAAGCGCGCAGGATCTTTCCTTCTGCAACGCCTGTCCCTCGATGTGCAGAGAGGCAATGCCATCGCCTTCCTCGGGACAATATCGGCCTCAGCCCCGGTCCCTGCTACCCACCCCAAATAATCCCTAGAAATAATTCCTAATTATTGTATGTCTGAATTCATACAATATGAAAAAAAAAGATGGAATCCGCTATATTCTACCACCATTAAAGCAGTTTTGCAGCATCACTTCTTCGGTTATTTCCGTGTAATAGTTTTTACATCTTAATGTGCCCGGAAAGCTGAACACAATGCCAGTACTAAAATACACAGGTGTTATACATCCCCCTCCCGCCGCCGCCAGCGTTCCCACCCTTCAAATTTTCTCCTCGTTTGCTAATTAATTTCCTTTTTCATTATGCGATCATCTAGAGATACGAAGGGCGTAACTCCCGGCCGCAAAGAACAGAACATGGGCCAACGTGCGTCCGATACGCGAGGTATCACATTTGAGGATGTCGAGGTCCCCGAGGAGAACGTACTACTCAAAGAGGGTGATGGATTCAAGGTCGCAATGATGACCTTCGACAAGACGCGAACCCCTGTCGCGGCCGCGGCCACAGGTCTCGCCCAGCGTGCCCTCGACGAGGCCAAGAACTACTCGCTCGAGCGGAAAACCTTCGGCAAGCCGATTGCTACGGTAGGCATGTAGGGAGGGTCGGCGATTCGACCCCTTGATGTTACCTCTTGGGTCTATCGAAAGTTAAAACCGCTGACGAACCGAGCAAACCATTACAGTCAATCAGCGCTGTCCCAGTAGCCAGAGTCGTCAAAGGAAACGACAACACAGCTTTATATTGTTGTTTCGGCCTTCGTCCACTGTTCCTCTTGGCCTTGAACTAGGCCCCATAGTGTTGCTCCATTGTTCCCCTCACGTAAATGGCGCTATCAAGTGTCCCGTAGCAACAATAACAAATATGAGCCGACGAGGCTGGCAACAGCCTCTTCTCACGACGGGTTGCGCCATCTTATTAAATGTTGGCGTGTTTTTCTCTCCCTCCTGTTCTTCGGTTGTGAATTGAATATGCTACTCTGCTGAATGCTCGGGTATAGTTGTTTTGACCCTTAATTCAAATCATGCATTGATTCCCCCTTGATTTTCATTGCTCGCTTGCTCGGCTACTGCGACTGCGATTCCGGCTGCCCGCGCTCGTGCTCCCGCTTCGGCAACGACAACCACAACGGAAACAGCATCAAGCCGTCCAGTTCATTCTGGCCGAGATGGCAATGGGGGTCGAAACGGCCCGATTGGCCTGGCAGCGCGCCGCGTGGGAGATCGACGACGGCCGCAAGAATACCTACTACGCCTCGATCGCAAAGGCGTTCGCCTCGGACGTCGCGAACAAGTGCGCCACCGACGCCGTGCAAATCTTCGGCGGGAACGGCTTCAACACGGAGTATCCCGTCGAGAAGCTAATGCGTGACGCCAAGATCTATCAGGTAGCGTGTTGAACTGGGGAGGCCGACCGAGAGACGGCGTTCACGCAGTGGCACTATTGCTGATACGTCCCAAAAAAAAAAAAAAGTATATATATATATGTATGGGTTTCGTATATGCCGAGACACAAATATTCATATAGATACGTTCGCGAACTTTAATTGTCGAAGTTAACTTAGGTGCAACGACGTCGTCTGGTCGAGGCGTGCCGAGATTGAATGTTGACCCAAATATGATGTGCATTGCGGACAACATTTGTTATAACATGTTGGTGAAAATATATCGCGATTGTGTTTGATTGTTCAGCACAACCCGTCATTGGGCACTAACCCGTCATCGAACGGGGCCGTGTGCTTTGCTCTGTAAAAAGTATCGCCCCAAAAGGTTTAGTCATTCTGCTGTCCCTATCTAGAAGATACAGGTCGGGTGTTGACCTTACGTTTGATGCGTGTCCACTTGAGCAGTACGGAGAACGGCCGAAGATGTTTTCGATCCTGTGAACACATATCCAAGTATACTCACATGAATGTCTTTATCGATTCTACTAAATAGCTCTAACTTATGTACGTCTCTGTGTGTGTGTGTGTTTTTCCTATTGCGGGTTTTCTTGTGTCGTTTGTCCACCAGATCTACGAGGGAACATCGCAGATTCAGCGAATGATTATCGCACGAGAGATGCTCTCGGGAGGCCACTAGACCCATCGATCCCCCGTGCGATGCGAGGAGCAGGCGCGATACGAAGCCTGTGCATTGAACGGGAGTGCCGAATCAGCTGCCTTACCTATACCGGGCCTTCTACACCGTTACCACTGTAGCAGCTGTCGACAATGAATAGTGTAGTCGATAGTGAATTCAATATATGAAATGAATGGGAGGAGGGCGGGTTCTCAACGAATTTCGAGAGTTTCGGAAACGCTTCAACTTCAACGATTGGTCATAGATACCTGCCTGGTGCAATATGCATGCCCCCTCGGAACACACTGCTCGGAGAGCGCTAAACTCAAATCATTGCGACGGTGCTAAGGGATATGTTGATTGGAGGGAACACTTGATTCGTAACATCCGATTCCAACTCGGGTTAAGATTACGGACCTAACGACCAAACGCGTCACCGTTCGACTCTCCTTCATATAAACGCGATTCAAGCCGTACAGTTGGTTTATGTTATAGACAATCATATCCTACATCTTACTCGAATAGAAGATAATCATAGTGCTAATAAGAATCACAATAGTAACGATAATACGAACGACTCAACAAAATGGAGGACGTACAGCGTGACGAGTTTTCGTTCGAGCATTAGCCACCCACAGCTGACATACGTCTGTCCTTTAGGTGAACTCAACTAAGGGGGGCCGTGAGATTTTTACTGCGATCATTCATCCAGCGCTGCTATGAATGGGACCCAATGGAATAAATGATATGCGTGTATTTTCGTGTATAAAAGGCTATTTGTCATTACTTTGATATATACATCGTTGTATCTACCGGAGGGACACAAGCTTACGAGTGGTAGAAATCGCCTTTCAGCAGATGTCATCGCACACATCGTGCTCAAACGAATCGTCAGCTATCCACAGTATGAGGAAGTACTGCGAAAGAACTGCGGCATTGTGGACACGTGATATGATGAAGGTGTTGCAAGACAATTAGAAATTCGGCTGATTCTCGTCGAAGGCAGAGAGCGATGTTGAATAGATATGTCCAATAGATGTCAAATCGGATAATAGATATTACACATAGAATTTTTTATTTATCTTTCTTGTTCTTGCACAAATTCTTGCTCGATATAGACGTATCTGTGTATGCGTCAACTGACCAACGTGAAGCTTTCTGTTGGCTGTATAACACGATCGAATAGAATCGGAGAGATCGTTTCGTCGATCAGAGCCATTGTTTCGCTAAACGTTCATAGTGTGATCCATCGAAATTGTCGCCTCTAACCAAAATGCACGTAATACACACTGTCTCCTAGACGTGAATGTCCGAACAATATTTGCTAGTCACGCAAGGCCTTGAGGTCAGCCACGAAACAATAACGGCCGAACGAACTCGGGGGGCCCGCTTAACCTTTCTGATATCATCATTATTATTATTATTATTGTTACGGTTAGGAAGTATTATTAGTATTATTATTATTTATATTGCTTTCGTTTCTCCATTTATTACTATTAAGGAATACATGGGCATTTTTTTTATTTATTTAGAATTACGTCACTAATATACACTTGTTTTATTTATGATTTCGAGCAATATAGCCGCAGGATATATCTATGTCATATATTCTAGCATAGGGTGCGACATACAAACTTGCTGCTTGGACAATTGTTATTTCGCTAGTTAACAGCCATCTTATATTATTATTATTATTGTTACTTGTTATAATTATTGGTTATTACAAGATAGTCATAGCATATGATGTACGCGTAGTACGAATTGGTCACCGCCATTTCAAAACAAACACCCCTCGCACTGTTCGCGTTTCGTAAGCAAAAATTCCCGAGGAGGTCGACTTCTCGACGGTTAGGATGAGAAGTCCACACCGTTCCCGTACAGTGACCCTAGTGATTGCGCAAGCTGGAACAATAGCCTATGGAATATTGATGCGCTTGGTCTACTATTTATCGAGCTTTTTACCTCGCTCTCCCTCCGTCTCTCTTTCGTTTCTCCGCCGTACCTACCTACGAATTACATTTGGTTTGACTTCTCGCACTCAAGGCAACGTGTGGATTCGCCATCTCGCCAGGTTCGTTATTATTGTTATTATTTTTATTACAACAGCGATCACGCCTCACCGTCAGGGTGATGGTGATCTCGCTTTGTTCTGGTTGCCATCACGTTTCAGTACCAATGCTTGTGCTCTCGGACACATGCGCAGGACGCTGATGAATCTTCATCATCACACTACAAAGGTGCACGATGTTCGCAAGTGTCTGAAGCAGTTACACCTCGGAGCTGCTACAAGAGTTTTACAATGAACGTGTTACAATATAAAAGCAACATACTCGGATAGACAAATGTAAAAGGTTGGCCCGGTTTCGTAAAAAAGCTTTATAATATATATATATATATATATATATATTATATATATATATATAAGTTGCTTTCAGCAACTCTTAGTAGTCATGGCCATATGAGTTTATATAGGTTATATATATATACGTGTGTAGTGCCTTGTGTTCCTCTTGCAAGGCTACGGCCGGCTGTAGGCGAAGAAAACGCCTGTTGGCATTATTTTCGCTCTTCGCTATGATCACTTAGGCCTGTGGGGTAGAACAGGGGAAAGGTAAGGCGATTGCCCCCAGTGGGGTGCGGCGACCTAAATATTGGTGCCAACGATCCAACTGGCAGCTCTTTCATCGGGACGACGAAACTCATCAGGCTCCAGTCTTGGCGCTCAGCTCTCTGCAATTATACAGATGACAGAAACGCGATGTAATTAATGACTATGCAATTTTATTGCCCAAGTCAACTTGTGAGATTGTCTAAATATATACTGGACAAATATATACTGTGTTACCGGGAACAGCACGCTTTATAGTCGTAGTACAATTGCTCTCTGTTGATTGGAGAGAAACAATTTCGATATGTCAAATGTCTTGATGGACATGAGGAACTAACTGCTAGATATATATGTATATATGTAACATATATTGTTATTTTTTGCCATGATAAATTTCTCGATTACTCTCTAAATGGATTCGTTAGAGCAGACCCCTTGCTGAAACCATGCCACAACTCGAGCGCATACAAATCCAGTCACTCAGTGACCCAAATCTGAACGAGAAGCTAGCTATAACGAATGTATGACGATAAGATAAAACGATACGACCGATGGACGTCAGGAGCACCGTTGCGGGTGAAGGCTGAACAAAGATCAGATACCCGGCCTGGTTCAGATTGGCCAGGCTCGAATCATCGCTGACCAGGAATGATCAGCGATTCTTCATGGCTATTTTTCGTAGAAATGCACATTTCGATTGGAGCGGGTAGACCCGACTATCATGATCGTGGCGGCTCGCCGGCAGTTCGGTCCTCGAGAATTGGTCAGAGAGCGAAATCGAGATAGCAAGTCTGGGGGGGGGGGTTGACGAACTCCGTGACGATGTTCCATCCGGGAGTAGCGACCACGGAGTTGACAGCATGCCACACAATGTCACGATGAGACCAAGGGGCAGATCGAGAGACGAGATGTGTGTGTATACTTACGTGAGCGTTACCTGGGCCGAAGAGCGCTGCTTTCGATGGTACATCCAATAAACGGCCAATCCAATGAGCACGATAGCGATGATCACCGCTCCGATGATTATCGCCAGAATGAGCGCGTCCATGATACGAGTTGGGACCTTCGTTAGAACGGATATCTCATGTAGGCTCGCCTCGATCTGGAACGCAATCCGCTAGTTAGTCTCGCTTGCGCTTGTTCGTAATACTAGATTACTCCGTCCGGTTTGTGTCCTTGATTGACCTTCAGCGAACTCTCATCAAGTGTCGGGCCGCACTCGCACAGTTGATACGGCTGGTTATACGAATGAGATTGCTTTTTTTATGTGTTGTGTGTGTGTAAGTGTTTATAATTACACAACTTAAAATGAGTCTTCCGCAAATCTACATAGGCAAATAGGTTAAGTCTCGTTCGAATCTCTTCCAATTACACCCCATCTCATCCTGCCTCAGCAGCGCTAATCCAAACCCCCGGGGGTAATACCTCCCCCACTGCCCCCCAAACGCGGTTCCACCTCCATCGAGACGGCAAGAAGACGAAGTCGTCACATTCATCGCAAGCAACATTTGAACGAGACATGCCTCGCAAGAATTCGTCGTTCACAAACCTCGTGAACGCCGTCGAGGGTGCCCTTGATGATCTGGCCGGGAGTCGTGTCCGCGAGACACACCGGGCTCAGCGACGACCAGTTTCCGTCAATGCAGCGTAGCTCCGCTCCGCCAGACGATCCTAGTAGGAAGCCTGGATTGCACGAGAAGTTGGCCAGATTGGATCCACCCACACGTGCCACCGTGCCGTTCTCCAACGACACCGAACAGCCGAACGGAAGGCATACAGGCTCTGCAAGGCAGACAGCAAATGGACGATAGTCATTTATTGATTCATTCAAACGGAGGTGCACCCCCGCCAAAGATTAATTCCCCCCCACCTCACCCCACATCACCTACCCCACTGAGGTGTTTGAACCTGCGACCTGTGTGACCGGCATGGACCAAAAATAGTAGCTGTTCCCGGCAGACTATAAGCGTTATACATTTCACTCAGTCCATGGAACAACTGCTTTCAGCATGAGGTCTTTGTAGGAGGGACAAGCACTTTTTTTCAAATGCAAACGTGCAAAACTGTGTGCATGGAACCGCACGTGCATGTTACATACATGCCATCTCCGATGGCAAGGCCGACGCGCGCGACTGCGACGACGCACGCCGCCCGCGCTCGACGGCATCGCCAGCAAGATTGTACATTGCACGTGAATATGGTTTCATTAGCAGTTTCAGTGGGGAGAGATCTAGGCGATTTAGTTTAGACTGATACAGATAGGGATGTGTTCGTAACACGCGCTCTAATTGACACGACACGCTTCTCAGCCAATTCGCAACCGTTGTCGGTAGCGCTGTCCAGTTGATTCGGCGCTCGGCGGAACGACAACATAATATATTGAGAAAATACATTGCAAACACCGGTCTGTTCTGGGAAGACAAATGTACGGGCCAGTTTTCTTTGAGGATATTGACATCGACATTAGGAGGTGCACCTGGCGCCGCTGCCGGGAGATGGAAAAAACAAAATCACCCTTCATATTTCATCAATCGAACTCAACGTCATGTAACCTAAAAATTGTCTGGATAATAGCAAAAACGTACTTGTCTGCGAGATCGACCCGTTGGCGAAGCAGCGAATCTCGTCTCCATCAAGGTAGTGACTCTCTTCACAGAGAACTTTGCTAGTCGCGTTGACGGCCACTCGATCTGTGTGAACATCCGGCGTTCGTTGAACATTCAAATAGACAATAGTGTCGTTAGTCTCTTACACGTATATATATATATTCTATTTGTCAACATATACATATATATATATATATATATATATATATATATATATGCGTGCTTTATGGTTGATTTTGTGCGTGCATGCGGCATAAAACATACCGTCCCCCCAGGATAGCACCCCCTTGAACATTTTGCCACACGACAGCTACTAGTTAAAGACTACTAGTTAAATATCGAATAGCACACTCGAGTTAATATACCATGTGCATCAGTATCCACAGTAATTAGTGACGCAATTAGGGACAAGTTTCTGCGATGTTAATCTACTGAGCGCAGATTCGATTGCAGGATAAAGCCAATACGCCTCACACATTGCCTCCCTGGCTCTTCCCCTCATCGACGCCAGCTGGACTGCGATACAATGATTGAAATACGACAAACGACATTACACCACGTGCGTGTTACTGAGAAACACAGCGAACTGCTTCTTCTTCCTAGCGGTGCAACACGGACTCAGGCAGTGATCAGACTCAGTCAGTGCCTGATCATTGTCTGGCCGCTTCGAGCGCGGTCCTCGTTCGATATCTCGTGTTATACGACGTACCGAGTTCGTGCCAGTTGGCCGTCCTCTCAGGTGTCGGCAGGGTTCCGCACGAGCTTGCGTTGTGGAGACACACAACGTAGTGGGATTCTGCACAGTTCCGCGGTCGCCAGCCGTACGGGGCCATCGTGAGACAGTTGGCTGGGGCAACGGTGGTGTTTGGATTCTCGTTCGCGACGTAGAAACTCACGATGGGTTCGCCGTTAAACCAACTCCAACGGGTGGATTTGCGTTTCGCGCCCAGCCATACGCTGAAAGCATAATCGACAGCAATTTGACGTTAAATGTTAGCTGCGGGTCTGCCCGGAAAATTTATTTATTAGACAGCAATTTGAGACATCGTTTCGACATGTCGTAGCAACATATTACCCCTACGTTCCTGTCTCGAAACAAATGGAGCGGTAAATCAATCAATCAATCAATCAGTCAATCAATGAGTTCGTCAAGCAACACTGCCACATGTTCGTGTAATTACCTCGTATCCGTTCCGAGGTGAAGTAGCGTGTACCAGTTGATGTACTGCTCGAGGCTTTGGTCCACCATCTCGGGGAGATGTCCGCCGAGGGCTTCACACTTGCTTCTTGCCGTTTCAGCACCTTTGACCGGCTTCCGAAAGAGTTCGACACATCGCCCACTGAACGACCCCGTCAGAGCATCTGGATGGCCGTTCAAGTCGGGGCATGCGTCGTGCTCAGAGATGGACTTTGTCGATAGCACGCGAACCTTGCAGAGGTTCACTTGATGAGGTGGGCTCTTCACCTGTACAGAGACGAATCTGTATCAGGGGAGAGGACAAACAACGTTAGCGAGGATATCTTTTCTTCGACAAAAAGTAAATTTAGGCCCAAAAAAAAAAAAATATATATATATATATGAATCCCACAGATTTCGTCAGTTCGCGCTACAACTGTTCCAAGTAGATATCCGCACGACTCAGATGTCGAGGCCTTTATCCCACGTTACACCGAGGCAGGACAACTTGACAAAGGAACGCCCAAAAGACCCCCCCCCCGACTGAACGTGTGTTGTCTCTAATTTTCTGCTATTGTATATATATATATATATATATAATTGTTTTTATACCATACCTGCCATGCGTATGATCAGGACAGCGGAAGTAGAAGTCGAAACCAGGCATCACATCGATAGATACACGCTTACATATCGCGTTATAGATTGACCCCGTCGTTGGATAGTGGTATCCGACCCGCACCTCGATCGACATGTTCGACGCCTGCAGCCCGAACTCAACGTGGACGAACTGCAGGAAAAACGATAGAAAAAAAATAGCACATAGTTAATTCTGTCACCACGAAAAGGACAGCAGAATCGGACAACATTCGGCGCGAACGCCGACGATGCAAAACCGCCCAGGGGCTGTACACACACGGGGCTTATTTTTTACTTTATGTGGAATAGAATCGTCGAGGCGTAGTGCGTCTATGGCTGGTCGTAGAGGACGGAGGAGGTTAAAAGCTGAGGCCTGTCACATACGGGAACAGCTGAGGCCTGTCACCTCGAAACACAGTTTTGGTAGCTGAGGCCTGTCACCTCGAAACACAGTTTTGGTAGCTGAGGCCTGTCACCTCGAAACACAGTTTTGCTAGTAGAGGACACCATTCGTGTCGTCTCCGTGGACTATTCCTCTGCCAGAGACTACGATGGGTACGCATAAGAACACCTGAAATTTCGAACAGCCTCGGTGTGAGTATTTGTGTGTGTGTGTGTGTGCGCACGTACCTTAACATCGGTCGACTCGATGATGTTAACACCCCACATTGGTGCTACATCGTTCGGTGCCGAAACGGCGCACGAGGTCCGCTCGTGGTCAACGGCGAAGCTGGCGTTCGAGTGTTCGTCCTCACTGCTAAGA
This sequence comes from Stratiolaelaps scimitus, assembly GCA_019614645.1. Lineage (NCBI taxonomy): Eukaryota > Metazoa > Arthropoda > Arachnida > Mesostigmata > Laelapidae > Stratiolaelaps > Stratiolaelaps scimitus. The sequence continues at coordinate 961,229 of JABWDB010000033.1, read as the reverse complement.
AACGCCGGCTTTTCGAGCGCCATGTCTCGTAGGCACTCCGGGGGCTGCACAGGCCATCGGCCGTTGAGGCATGTCCGTGTCGCCGATCCGATGAGCGTGTATCCGGGATCGCACGAATACCTACAACACATCGCGTTCACGGTGTACGTGAACACATTTTAAAAACACGATACAGTTCGAACACGTGGTATAATTGGCGGGACAACGGCAGCTTGCACAGCGCTGAGAGTTCTCGTTGTATTAAACGAATGTTAGAGGAGCAGGCTAGTTAGACGCATGCTGAATCATTATACCAGCTACTGAAGTGCGGTACGCCTTGCAATGCGAAGTCCCCGAGAGTGTCCTCCATTTTCACAGTTTAAATAAGGCAGCACAGACTAATGTAAATGTAATGAATGAGTATGTTCAGACGCCGCCCAATAGAGTGCGTTCGTCGTCGAGCTTGGTGGCCTGGCGGTGCAGCATTCGTGTACGCCTGTCTCGCAATCAGAGCCGCGACACATGGGTGCCCACACGGGTTCAATCCCCACCGTTGCACCCACGTTGGCAATTGAAAGGGGGGCTTGTCCGTCTTATGAAGCTGCAATGCCGAAAGCAGCTGTTCCGTGGACTGAGTGTAAATGTTAAAGGCTGAGAGTCCGGGAACTCTCAAAGAAGAGCGACGAAACCGGAAAAGCCACAAGCGTTCACAACTTCGTTCTTCAACCTCGTCTTGTTTTTTTCAGTTTCAAAATCAAGTTTATTTTCGGAACAGCAATGTGCGTACGGTTTAGGTCTCGATAAAATATAAAAATCACATCGTGTCGAGGGAATAATCGCATTATGTCTCAGTTAGCTGTTGCAAGGGCAAAGATTGAAGATTTTCTTAAGCTTTATTAAAGTTTCACAGTGCTTAGGTTCTCCGGTATGTCACCCACTTCATGGGACTCGAACCTGCGAGCCTCAGGCTTTCGCCAGGGGAGACTTGGCCATTGTGCAAGCCACGCATCGCCCTGACGGCAATTTTCGGTATGCGATTATTGTAGCTGGATAGTGATTCGCCTTGGCTGCTGCTGTCACCAAACTGCGTACACGCAGACGCAGGTGTTACGCCTCATAACAACGCGAGATTCATGCGAGCCAAACACTTCCCCGAGCGAGGTTTTGAACCTCCGTAGCTACGATATCCGGTAGTACCTACCATACTATAACTGTGGTTGTAAAGCAAATGTGCGTAGTACGAGGCAATACGAATGGCTACTACAGATCGGCTCTTCGTCATCCTTTACTTAACTCGGAGGATCTCGCCTCGCCCCTCCCCCCACACGTTGGCGAGTTTATCTCATTTTCATTTTGCACAACTAATTATGTCACCTGTCCACAACTGCTAAGAGAGGTTTTTCGGGCTGACCCTCAGCCGGCAACGTCCACGGTACTGCTGTCGACAACTGCTGCGAACACAGCAATCAACGATCGAATTTGGCCTACCTGACGGTCGTGTTATGAGGGAATCTCTGGTTGAGGTCAACGCCGCTCGGCTCTACGATTAGTCCATGCCAGGGTGTTCCAGGAAAAGCACACGCCTTGTACTGCTGTTTGTCTTCGGCTGCCTCCACAAAGAGGCTGGTTCCCGAACTGGCGACAACGATGGCGCTGAACAAAGCACACACCATCATCTCCCACCTGTGGCTCATGTTGACCTCAGAACGGCAGGCTCCTTGCCGTGGAAACGCACTGGCCACGCGACGATCGACGGCAGGCACGTAAATTCGGCACCGATACCACTGCAACGGGTGACAACAGCTAAACAGATGCACACACAGAGAGAGAGAGACACTCGGCTCGAGCCCCTTCAACGACTCCACCCGTCCCCCCAATCACAACACTCGCTCGCGCGGTCTTAACTGAATCGTGGACGTCTCCGACAGTAAACTGCCAGCCACAGCATGACAGGCAGTCGAACAGCGTCGTCTACACCTGCTCTGTCCCTGTCGATAGTCGGTGTGAACTGATCTATCCGCCGCCCCCGTTCGCCTGTTCGTCTCGACCTTGCTGCGTGCAACGCTGCAGGCACCCGCTGACGGTCACGAGCGCTATGGCACGCATAGGATGAACGTCGTCTTCGTTTACACCCGTACCGCGGTCGGGGGCGGTGACGCACAGCGTGTTCGTGACGTACGCGTGCGCCGATAACGCGGACTCGGTAATGCAATCGCCCGCAACCACACGGGGCAAATGTGTCTCACGATAAAAACAACATAGTAACTCGAATCAAGATCTACAATCGAATAACAACAATGGTAGAAAATAATCACGAATAGTCGAATTCGTCGCGTATGCGGAGCGGCAATTCTCGGCCGATGTGCGCCGTCTTGAGCAATGCTCGATGACAATTCGTCACTGCCGGCTGGACTGAGCAGGACTACCGACGAAGCGAATGATATGCAAAGAAATCAGAGAGAGAGATCGAGAGAGAGAGATAGAGAAAGGACAGCGAAACAGCGGCGACATGGGTAGTTGCTGCTGGATGGGGCCAGGTCGGAATGACAGGCGCCGAGATCGGATTCACGCCTCGCTCGATTCTGAGTCACGGACACTCTCCGAGACGGGCATCCGAAGAGAGAGAAAGGGCCGGGGCAGGCATCGAGATGATTCCGAGTGTCGCCTTACACCGATCAATGTGGGGAGTGTCAACCGCTCGTCGAAGCGGGGTCATGTGTCAGGGAAGTGGTGAGCACGTCGAGCGGCAGAAACTACGAGCAAATGTACCACCTGTGTCGTCACGAGCAACCGAGATAGAGAGAGAGAGACAGAGATAGGAAGACTGCAGAAGCACGAATCACGATCCAGATGCAATCCAGCGTTTCGACGCTTTATCGATATTTGTCGCGAGGGGCGGGGGGAGGGGGGTCTCGGCTTTCTGTTAGTAATTGCGCAGTGCGACTGTAAAATCGAATGTGATGACACTTGATGCAAAAATAGCAGTCGCTTCGTCGCAGCTAGCTAGCTGGTAGATAAAACCAATGAATAAGGGTAGCGCTCTTCATTAAGATTAGCTGGATATACCTGAACATGAATCAATTTCCTGAGGGATCATATTTGAGGCGGTCACAAAGGGCAGACGTCGTATACTAACTGGCATTGCGACACGCGATGAACGCAGCGAATCTCATCCACACATGCGCGCTTCTCTGTGGTCGGAGGGGAGGCTAGCGCCCGCGGAGTATATTGACATGATAGAACTGCTGAACACTACGCTCGGCAGCCCCCAATGGAATTGTTTAGGATTCATTATCACCATGGTGTGGTATAGATTCTAATAGTAAACATAAAAACTTTTTATGATTTCGCTGGTAACACACATATATACATATATATATTCGAAGGATTCGCACCACTGATATACAGTGGAGTCGTCATATCACCTGCAAATAATAATCACCATATAATCATCGTCACTTTATAAGCATCATATCGACATATTATGCGACAGTTTCCTGCGGCAGGCAATGAAATGATTAATCACTATGAACCATTTGGTTCCCGAGTAGACATGGTTTCGAAAGCTGTACCCGTCAGAAACATTAGCAGGAATGGCTCAGAATGATATCGGATGGCGGAGTCATCGGTGGAATTGTGCACGCGCAGGCAAAACCCATCGCTATATCTATGTATTCGTACCAAGGAACTCGATATAGAAACAACAGTCATACCTGACGAGCTAAACGGGTTGCGCCCCGTCCTCATGCAGTGGCTGCATGGCGGCGAACACCGTGAAACGACACGGAGAAGAGAAACAGCATTATCTTGAATCGAGACGGTAAATACGTCGATCTATTTTTTCGCCGCAATTCGTCCACTGCACACTGCCCTACACACAATGAACCTTCGCGACGACTGAACCGAATCCGCGCTCCGGAAACCACAACTCGCCCCGACAGGATCTGACCCGATCCGGCTTGACGTACGCTGCCTGAAGCAGCGTCCAGAACTCAACATCATCTCGCCTCTTAAGTAGGATTGAGGAAGGACATATTGACGAACGAAACAAACTGAATAAGGTTAGCCAGCAGAGACCCAGGCGGGGGAAGAAAGCGAGAGAGAGAGAGAGAGGTGAAAAATCCACAGTGCAGAGCGAGCTTACGAAAGCACAGGAACAACAACAATAGGAATCGCTTCTTGAACCGGATGACGGCGCAGAGGAGCGTGCGTGTACAGGCGCTACAGTCGAAGCGAACACCAGCCATTAGCAAGTAATCTCCGATCGACGAAATGTGACCGCAGCAGCAACACAAAGAAAGAGCTTGGATGTCACCGAACCTGCGACGGCTCGCGGTGGAAGTCTATATTGGCGCGGTGGAAGTCTATATTGGCAGGTGTATATTGGCAGGTGTTAGTTCGTGTGTGTGGTGTGTGTATATAAATATATATATATATACATATACAGAGCGGGCTATACAAGCTTGATGAATACAGGGACTGTTGTTCTCAACGATGGTTTCAACGAAGTTACCGGTAGATGTACTCCCTCCTAGATAGCTTCTACCGGATATCGCCGTACATCGCAGGTTCGGTTCGAATCCGACCATCAGTATATCAGTATAGTGTACGCCCGTTCAAATCCGATTATCAGCATCGTGTACGCCCTAAGTATCGTGTACGCCCTAATGGTTAGGACGGTTAGGTACCCCATAGCCCAGTCTACTAGTAATGGTTAGGACGGTTAGGTACAGGTGGCCTTTACTTACTGTTATCGTCTATTATTGTTTGTTAGAAGAAGCTAACTAGCGGTCAGAAGGTGTCTGCAAGGAAACGCGTAACGGATGCAAACTCTCCGATAGCTCCGATGCAGTAGCTCCCGACACCTGGCGGTGTCGGGTAATGGCGCGATGAACAAGTATCGGACTAATCGACCTCTTCAATAGTCGGTCCACGATCCCCAGCCGGAGGCGAGTCCGGCCTTCCATTCGATGGTCCTTCGCTACCTCCAGGCATACCGCCGCTCCCACCAGCGCTACTGTGCATTTTCATCATGAGCGGTTGGGCCACCTTTTCCAAGTTCCTCTGACGGTGTTCAAACTCGTCTTTCTCCGCGAGCTGGTTTGCGTCTAGCCAAGCAAGCGATTCCTTCACAAGGGCCAGCGCATTTTGCTTCTCAGCTGCCGGTAGCCTTTCAGCGCCGGACCCCTCCAGGGCCGACTTCACGGCGAAGCAATAGCCGTCTACCAGAGTCGGAGAGTGATCACTATCGACGGTCTCTGATTAGGCGAGTTCCTCGGAACATGGAAGCAACCGATCGTGGACTTGTCTCGTTCTGCTCCGGATGTCGCTTAGCCGCCGCCTAATAGCCGGTACCTCGTTTACGTCAGATAATTACAGTCAAAGCGGTCGCGAGCGCTCGTTCCGTCTGTATTTGTAGTCGATCTCGAACCACCTCGATGTGGATTTGTCTGACGGCGTCGGGAGATCTAGTGAATACAACAAAAAAAATGTCCATTCTCCGGACGTACGTTATCAGTTTTAACATTTAACTCGGTCCGTGGTACAACTGCTCTCGGGCATAAGGCTTCATAAGATGGACAACAACCCTTTTTATATGCAAGCGTATATATGCAGCAACAACCCTTTTTATATGCAAAACGTGCAACTGTGGGGAACTGAATCTACAGCACCTACGCGTCTTCTCATCGTAAATGAAAACTGACGAAGGCCAGTTAGCGTTAGTGACACATGTCGTATCATGAATTGTTAGGTCTCATCTGTACTTAGAAATGCGTTCGAGTGTAACCAATTATAGCTTGGATACGATGATCGGTTAAATCGAATTGAACGAGACGAAGATTTCGGGACAATGATCTATGTCAGGGTTGAACTACTTTGAAGGATCGTCTAGAATACCTCTATCGCTTCTGGGTATAGCATTCGCTTACAGTAGCGAACTCCTGTGACTTACGGCATTTTCCCATAAAGCAAAAAAACGTTCGGTACTAAGATTCGGGTGATATGATATGGGGTTGTATATGTTTTGTGTGTAGGTCCTTGTATACAGCTTGCCATACGCTTAGGTGTCGGAGGGAAGCGCGACGGATTAATACAATTCATCGCTTGCATCTTACGCTTTCAATTATCGATTATACGTCTTCAATATGCATCTTACCCTCCCATTGGTACTGTGACTACATAGATATTGCTCCAGTTGATTAATCGTTTCACCGTGGAGCCTTGCGGGAGTTTGCTCAGATCTATGGCGATCGACCTGACGAGGCCGAGAATTGAAACCAAAGCCACTCGATGACTGAACGATCTGCGATCGGCTGGTCTCAGTCGGCTGGGTGGTGAAGGCTGCTTCTAGTTTTTCTCAATCGGAAACGTCCTTCTTCTTTAACTATGTGGCTATCCACTGCATTACCGTAACATTACCGCCCCGACCGTCCCCATTCGAATTTTGCAGGCGCACTGGCGCTTGGTGGCATTCTCTCAAATGTGTATGCCTAACGAAATTTCGTTCTGACAGATGGTCCGGCCTACTTTGGATAAATCCTAGCGGGGACCTCAAATTTCCCTCCCCCCAAAATCGCACACGTTATCAACGACGGCGCCTGTACGACGGGGTACCTAGGCATACGGGATGTCCCTTCTCCAACTGGTTCTTAACAATTCCCATAGGCTAAAAGGTGAATTTCGATTTATGCACCCGGAGAGACAAATCCGAGAAGTTGCTTACAACCGTGACACCATCTAGGTCAGTCAGCCAAGGGTCAAATGTAATATAGTTAATATGACGACATCTCTCGTTTACCTTGCTATCCTTGTATCCAATGACACCCGAGTCACTATGTGGAAAAACCTTAATCACGTTATAGCTATCTAGGGGTTGATGGGGCATCGAGACGCGACAATGATCACTAGTTCCCTCTGTACTTCGTCTGAGGGTGGATCAAATGGCAATGGTACTTTGAAAATTTCAATACTACTCTCTAGGAATAGAGAGGGAATGAGATTACGCATATTATTAGGCTGCATAATCCATCTATCTATGTAACGGCAGCATGTTTGGCCGACCCCCCCCCAAAGCGCAAAACCGCGCCAATTGTTCAAGCGTCTCTTCCTTGGAACCATGGGTTGGATCTTTTCTTCACTTCAACTGATCATCACTGAATGCGAAAAGGACACAGAGAATCAACGAATATACAATGAAACAAAAAAAGAAGCATGCAGACGATTATTTTCTAACAGAACGGTCCATTCTGAAGACCGTTCCGACCCGAGTCACTATGTGGAAACACTTCAATAAGCCACCTCTCTACCTAAAGCTGCTATTATTGACTTGTTCGAAAGAAAACACCTCTATATTCTCACTTTGAGCTTTATCAGTTCTTTAATCATCAGTTACATGCGCTGTCGTGCACACTGAGATCGCTGGAATGGAAATACTTTGTCATTGTCTAATCCTGTTGTTACCCCACTGGCGTTAGCATAGCAAGCCACGCTCGCTCGCTGTCGCAAATCACCATATTGTGTTTCAATCTACATAGATTGAAACACAATATGGTGATTTGGCCATGCTAACGCCAGTGGGGTAACATTAACTGGATTGATCAATAAATTATTTCCGCCTGTAACGGGTCAGGCGGCGCCTACATCGACCTTCCCATCTTGGAGGTCGATATCAATCACCGAGAATCGTAATGCATCTTCAGCATCAGGGGCATTGCGATACTCTGTAGCTCCTTGCGACGGGACTCACATTGGTTCTTTCCCGCCAGTGGGTTATCATCCATCCATTGGACAAGCTCAGAGACCTTGTCGAGAGCAGCTTGGATATCTTTCTTCGATAGCTTGTCGACGCCGGGACCCTCAAGTGTCGACGACACGCTGTAAACGTAATTTTCCAGCGTGTTTCGCGCTGCAAGGCGCTCCTTGTGCTTCTCATCTTCGACCTTAAACCTTTCGGCGTCCTTCACCATCCTCTCGATGTCGTCCTTCGACAGGCGGCCTCGGTCGTTTGTAATGGTGATTTTGCTCTTGTTTCCTGTAGATTTGTCCATAGCCGATACGTTGAGAATGCCATTGGCGTCCACGTCGAACGTTACCTCAATTTCTGGCACTCCACTCGGAGCAGGCGGGATACCCTTGAGGTCGAACCCTCCCAGAAGGTTGTTATCCTTGGCCATGGTCCGTTCGCCCTCATACACTGCAAACGAGACAATTGTCTGATTGTTCTCGCAAGTCGTGAAGGTGTCGGTCTTTCGTGTCGGTATCGTCGAGTTTCGCTTGATGATCGTACACATCTCGCCACCCCTCAGCTCGGTGCCTAGGGATAGCGGGACCACATCGAGAAGGAGCAAATCCTGAACGGCCTCAGATTTGTCGCCGGTCAGGATAGCTGCCTGTACGGCGGCACCATAGGCGACAGCTTCATCCGGATTGATCGATTTGTTCAGCTCCTTGCCGTTGAAGTAGTCCTGGAGCAGCTTCTGGATACGCGGGATTCGTGTCGATCCGCCAACGAGCACAATGTCGTGGATAGCCTTCTTGTCCATCTTAGCGTCCTTGAGCGCCTTCTCGACGGGGTCGATTGTCGACCGGAACATCTCCGAGCAGAGTTCCTCGAAGCGCGCCCGAGTGATTGTCGAATAGAAGTCATTCCCATCGAACAGCGAGTCGATCTCAATGGACGCCTGTGTCGACGACGACAGCGTTCTCTTCGCCTTTTCACAGGCGGTACGCAGCCGGCGAAGGGCGCGTTTATTCGGGGACAGGTCAGCCTTGAACTTGTTCTTGAACTCCTTCACAAAGTGGCTCACCATACAGTTGTCGAAGTCCTCCCCACCAAGGTGGGTATCACCAGCGGTTGATTTCACTTCGAACATGCCGTTGTCAATCGACAGGATGGACACATCGAATGTTCCACCTCCCAAATCGAAGATCAGGACGTTGCGTTCGCCTTCTCCTCCGCCCGTCTTCTTGTCGAGGCCATAAGCAATCGCTGCTGCTGTCGGTTCGTTGATAATTCGGAGCACATTGAGGCCGGCGATGAGAGCCGCGTCCTTCGTCGCCTGCCGCTGTGAGTCGTTGAAATACGCCGGCACCGTGATCACAGCATTGACTACCGTCTCTCCGAGGTATGCCTCGGCAGTTTCCTTCATTTTGATGAGCACCATCGATGAGATCTCCTCCGGCAGGAACTTTTTGATCTCACCCTTGAACTCGACCTGAACCTTAGGTCGGCCCTCATCGGAAATCACCTCAAACGACCAGTGTTTTATATCCTTCTGCACCGCCGGATCATCGAATCGGCGTCCAATCAAACGCTTGGCGTCAAACACCGTGTTCGTCGGGTTCATGGCCACCTGACTTTTCGCCGCATCACCGATCAGCCTCTCGGCCTCCGTGAACGCAACGTACGATGGTGTCGTACGATTGCCCTGGTCGTTAGCGATAATCTCCACTTTGCCATGACGAAACACGCCGACGCATGAGTACGTCGTGCCGAGATCAATTCCGATAGCTGTGCCACTATGCTCCGACATTGTATCTGTCTGCTAGGTCACTTGTTGCAGCTGTAACTCGTTTCTCCTCCACCTCCTAGTCAAATGAATCTTCCACGCACAAGCGAGTATTCGCTCACGGGCAAAAACTTCGTTGGCTCAGCGAATCCAACGGGCAGCGCTCGGAGTTTGGTTCGAGCGCGGGCGTTCTCAGGTCACGGTTGCCCTTGATAACAGCTGTTAGCAGCACTGGCTACCTGGCAGTTGTTTGTCGAACGCAATTTGTAGGAACAACTAGAGAGCCGATGACTTCACTCGTTCGAAGCAGGACGAATGTGTGAGGAGCCCCGCCGGTCGCCGCTTTTATGAAACGCACGTGGAGCCAAATGAATGAACGAATTGGTCCCCTCGCTCACAACACAAACAAACAGATCACGGGCGATTCGTTTGGCAATGGCGGCATTTTCGAATTTGCTAGCCGCGTGGAAGGTTTTGGTTTGCTGGTGTTACGCTTGATGAGCGTTGACATTAGGCCTCCGACAGTTTCGAGGGCGAGTGACAGCGGAACGACCTCAATAAGGTGCAGACCCTTAAGCGGGTTCGAGAGATCGCCACTCATCGCAGCTGCCTGCACCGCGGCGCCGTACGCCACAGCTTCGTCGGGATTAACCCATATATTAACCCGTATATTTGCCCATAAAATATATATATATATACACGAATTGCAGAACAATTCGTGTGGGCGCCTTGCAATCGGAGGAGACACGTAGGTACACACACTGGTTCGATCCCCGCCATTGAACCTTTGCATTTAAAGTGGTCCGCCTCATGAAGCAATGCCAAAAAAAAGTTGCACCGTGGACGTTTAATGTTGGCTGTCAGTCAGCCTGGAACATTCTATTCGATTGCAGACCAATTACAATGGCAATATGTCGACTTGTCGTATCGTTAGGATCATCTTGCAAATAGTCATAACAACTTATGCGGTAAAACGTCCCGTGGATATATATATATATATATATATATATATATATGTGTGTGTACGAGTTCAATTTTTTTTTTTTCAATTCAATCAACTATTTCTTTATTGACGGAACTGCGAAATATTACAACCCTTAAGTTCTCGTATTAAAAAATAAGATAAAAAGAGCGATCACCAGAGTATTTCACAAGGTTCTTCGAGGTGACATAGCGTCAAAACATATCACAAAGTCATATTGAACAAGATAATTACAAGTGGTTTACTGGATTTGGTTCAAATAAGATTTTAGCCTTTTTTTTTTTTTTTTTCGAAACCAAATCCTTAACACAGCTGAGAGACCGAATCTCTCTAGGCAAAGAACCCCAGATTGACGGCAGGCGATAAGCGAGACTATGGCGGCTTGATTCTTTGATTAGGCAAAGAACCCCAGATTGACGGCAGGCGATAAGCGAGAGTATGGCAGCTTGATTCTTTGATAGCCAGAGGTGTCATGAACACTGTCGCTCTACGAGCAGTTCGTTTGGTGCAGGCTTTCATCGGAAGAGCAGCATCGTCTGTAGGCACAATGCCCTTGTGTATCTTGAAAGCAGGAAGAGCGACGTGGAGTGAGTATGATGTCGTCAGCGAAGGAAGGTCAAAGTTCACTGGGACGTCTGCAACCGAGTCTCTTCGAGTTCTACCAGCAATAGCTCGGGGCGCGTCATTCTGTATAATCTCCCCTAAAAACTAAACTTTTTCGGGCTGACTCTCAGCCAACATTTAACGTCCACGGTACCGCTTTCGCATTGCTTCGTAAGACGGACCCCTTGAAAATGCAAATGTATAATCTCCCCTGTCTGAAATACATTTTTGTAGCCTCCACCGCAGACTGATATACCATAGCTGAGTAGAGGGACAAGAAGGGCTTTGTAAAGGTACACCGCTTTGTTGTTTAGCTAAGCTTAGCGCTTCTGGAGGCGACTTCACACTTGTGAGTTGATAGCCAATCAATCCCATCTCATACGATTTAAATACTCCTTCAAAACCAAGCGGCACCTTACAGGGGCGTCAAAATGGTGGACAGGTTTTATGCGTTTGCTTTTTAAAGGAGTTGTTCGCCTTATGAAGCAGATACCGAAAAGCAGTTGTGCCACGAACGTTTGCCAGCGAGTTAACCCGGAAACATTTACAAGGCATTATGCGCCCGCCTCTACCCAGCACCACTAGATCAACGAATATGTCATTTTGGAGGGACGAAGCCTCACGCTTAATGACCTATATATATATATATATAAGTGACGATAACGAGAACTTGGAGTTCTTGTTCTTCCGCTCTTAATGACCTCTGACCCTAAGTTTGCTTACGCTTTTGAATAGCTGTTTTGCAGTGAACATCTGTTAGCTATGCAAAATGTGTGTCAAAGGTAAAGGTTTTATTGGTTTATTAAAGGAGCTGCAATTTTATAATGCTTAAGCTCTCTCTTATATGTCATCACGCAGCGGTGCTCGAACCTGCGGCCTCTGGCTTCCGATAGCCAGAGGCTTAGCCGCCCAAGCCACCGCGGTAAATATTGTGAGGATACTCCATTGTTAGCCCGGATGTATTTAGTCAATAGCGTTCACTAAGTTCTTCTTCCAGAGTCATCCTTATGGCGTTCAACACACAGGACCCCTTCGCGGGACGGGGTCGTATAGGCTATGCGTTGGTTAGGTTGTGACCAAGCGATGAGTGAAACATTCTCGGCAGAATCAGGTGAGGCTATTTGCGTGTTAGGCCAGGGTGCATTGTTGTTTCTAAAGCGTTTAAGGAAAATGAAATCGTTCATATGTCAGATCGACCAAACGGATCAACTAGGCAGGTGATAATCGAAGGATTAATCCCAATCAATAGTCAGCTTTGGATCCACTGCAGTAAACGATCACAGTATTAGCCGTGCAGTATTGCAAGTTTTTCACCGAGAGTGACTCTCTCTATCTATCTCTCTCTTTCAGATAAATTCTCGTTCCGTATTTGCACGTGACCATATTTCGAGGGAGTGATCAGTGCCAAGCGTATGGCCGAGAGACGAATTGTGCGCATCAGTCAATCTTGATTCGCGTTCAGTTCAGCCTTTGCATCGCCTTTGCCGTCGTTCCTAATTATTATTATTATATTTATTGGAAGTCTCCAATTTGGGGGGGGGTGCGAACGTGTAAAGGACAATGAAGTGACACCCCCCATAAAAGAGGGATCTCCGAGGGATATGGTAGAAGGAGGCAAATTGCCTAAGACCCTCGGGCTCTCCGCGTTCTACCGTCTCCAGCCACCGCAGAGACATCCGCTAAAGAGCTAGGAAAAGTTTCCAACATCCAAGCGAATCGTCGTGGTACAGGCCCGCTACAGCTACCGGTCCAGCCATCCGCGGTGGCGCTGGTAACCAGCCCGGTACGACACCGCCAAAAGACGCCCATGCACCCGTATCTTGCTTGCATGTTCCCGTTGAACAAGCAAGGTGCCAATCTGAGGCCAGATCTATTTGCATTGACAGAAGAGAGGACAGCGCCTCCATATGATGTCACTCACGGAGAAAGAGAGAGAGAGAGAGAGAGAGCAACGGCGAATGATTGCCGTTGCGATGTTGAATATCGACGTTACGATGACAGAGACAAGGCACGTCCTGAAGATGAAGATGATAATAATAATAATTATAATAAAGATAGAAGATAGACCCTTCCGCATCGGCTTTCGCTCTCGGTGCGAAGGATGAGATGGTGCAGCACTCGCCTCGCTCGGGCATGACCATGACCTCGGGTCTCGGCCACGACACTCAACTGTCCCCAACAAGCTTCACTATTTACTTGTATATATTAACAACAATGACATGATTAAGACGAAGCGAGGATACGATTATAACAATGTGATCGACATTGGGACGTCCACTGAACGAACCAAAGCAACAAACGCTAGCGCGATGCAGCGAGCGGATCCACAACAACATTCGCCAGGAATCGTTTTGTTTCTGTGAACTGAGCGCTGCTTTATATGTACAGGGCGTTATACATTTACACTTGACGTTATCGAGGAGCAAGGGGCATAAGCAAGGGCTTGTTTATCTGTGCTGAACTGGAAGCGAGTTGTGGGAGAAAAACAGAGAGAGAGAGAGAGAGGGAGAGATCGCACGCGGATGACAGGCTCTCCGTTCAATGGCTCGACCAGCGAATTTCTCAACCAGAATTTCGAATATCTCCACAATATCTACATCTTCGACAGTGTCCGCAGCAAAAACACCACGTCGCGGTGCGTCATAGTACCCCGGAATGAAGCAAGCTCACTGGCAGCAGCAGGAGCAGCAGCGGGAGCTGATATTTAGACAATTTGCCTCCATCAGTTCTCAACACGAGCGGTCGCGGACGTCGCGCGGGTTGTGACGGTTTCGTATCAGCATCGACGCTGCGGAGAGAGCGCGAATCGCTCCAGTGGCCACCACCGCCGCAGCGCACAAGACCGCCACTACCACTCGCTCATAGGCGTACAATGTCGTACGGCCAGAGGCGCTTAAGAAGCAACCGTATGCCATAAGTGGTCTTACACGCGGTCGAGAATTGTCGAGCGGGCTGAGCCTTCTTCTCGTGGGTCAGTTCACGACGACGCCTCTTATCGTGCTTGTGGGACTGGGTGTATGTGCGCACGCCTGCGAATTCGCGTATCGACATAAACAGACAAAGCTCCCAGCTTGAGAGGCAGCCGGTGTACCTAGAACGTCGTGCAGGTGAGTACTCGATGGGACGGTAGAAACGAATCGAATCGGTGATTTGATTCGAATGACTGGATGGATTTTTGTTCGACCACCTTCGCCACGTTGAATGCCCTGGCGAGAAATTCTGTGGGGGCTCTACGGGAAATCTCACCGAAGCTCGACGTGTTGTTTCCTTTAGGGACAGGTACTTCTGGCTACAGCCCGCCTGCAGGTCAGATTCGCTATATATATACATATATATATATTATAAAAAAAAAAAATATATATATATATATATAACGTGGACAGCTCTCGGTGTGTGCACGAAATTGCAGACGATACCTAAACGCTCGTTTTCAACAAACGCTCCAAGATGCTGAGGTTCCTTGGTGTTACATTAGTTTTCGTCGCGGCCTGTGCGATTGCTTCGGCAGATCCTCAGCGAGAGTATATGGATAATGTGCTCAGACAAGCTGGCACTTACCTTGCCGAGTTGGGTCTCGAGCCAGCCAGGTAAGGGTCGTTTGAAAGTGCTAACGCCTGTCAGATAGGGGAACAGCTGAGGGCCAGCTCAAAAATACAAAAAAAATGGCAATTCTGGTTCCCAGAACAGAAACTACTAGATGATCATTTAATTTCATTTCACTTGTATGAGTATCAATCGAATTACAATTTCCAGATATTTTTGTTGTTATTATGATTAATTCGGTTATTAATATGCGGCTTCACACTCGCGGCTCGAAGAGCTTCAGCTCCGCATAATTTGAACAGCGGGTCCCTTCAGGTCGAGATCTCCAACGTGGTAATCAACGGTCTTGGGGCACTTACTACCAAGAAATGCAAGGTAGGCAAAACGCACATGAGGACATAGAGTCAAGAGTCGATATTCGGCGTATTTTTAGATGTGTTGTATTTACCAATATTCACTTTTACAGCTGCCTAGGTGTGTGTGTATAACCTAATACCGTGTGAATAATCAATGGTGAACTGTTTATACTCATTAGGGCAGTCTTGCCACCGGCGTGGTGGATTTGTTTTATTCATATTATTTCCCCGTGAAAACAACAATTCGACCTATGACTACCATGTATTGTAATATTCAGTTGATGTAAACGGAGCTGATCTGATGGTCGTCACGCCAAGGTATACATACAATGATTGAGAAGTATAATGGATAAATACGACGTTGTCTGGCGAGGACCTCATGAGGAGCGCCGGTTGACGTTAGTGCCTTGAACCATGCTCTCATTGACTTGTTAGTGCGGAAGCACTCGCCATAGACCGATACGACCTCATCATATGACACGAAATATGCGTATGCCTGAATGCTATTGTAGCTGGAGAAACCTAAGCTGGAGTGCGATGTGTCCCTGAAGAGTTTAAACGCGATCGCTTATGGCAGGGCGACGGATGGATCCGGATCACCCCACGACATCGCTGTTCAGCTGCCGATTAAGGAGGGCGAACTTGAGATAGAGGTGTGTGTCTGTGTGTATACAGCCCTTCGACGGGTTCCGCTTAATAATTCTTGACGATCTATCAAGCTATGGCGATTTCTGCCTATTTCTCCCTGTGTTTATTAAGAACAATTTTGGATCTGATTAGAGCCTTAGCGTACCGAGCCGCACATTCTATAAGATCACAGTACTCTTCAATATATGTACGCAAGGATTGGTACAAACATTGATCAGTATGATCTTTGCTTAGTATATAATAATAATAATAATAATAATAATGTAAAAAAACAAGACGATATTTGCGCTTCGTGCGTTTGTACGTCTGTTGTTCCTAACTAGAATTCCACGTGATTAAAAGCGAGTTCTCCCAGCAAACAGGCGAGTTAAATTATTATGTCATACAAAGGAGTGTTGATTGTTGCAAATTCACCGTCGTCTAAGGGATTCTTGAGGTGGCACAGGAAGTTAGCCCGCCCGAGGTAACTCATATATTCTCTTCTGTCAGGTGAACTCTGCCACCCGTTTAGTGAAGGTGAAGTTTGACGACAAACTCAAGCTGGACAAGATCCGCTTCAACCCGGCCGTGAGCTCAAACTCGAAGGCGGTGGACGCCATCTCGAAACAGCTGGAGGAGAAACTGGCCGGCTCTGTGTCCGACTTCATCACGAACGAATACTTCAACATTGTGAAGAACGCCGCTATGCACGCCGCTAGGCACGTCGCTCTGCCGACGTCCTAAACATTGCGCGCATGCTCACGCACTGAATAAAGTCTGCTTATGCTGAGCGAAACACGCGCGGCACAGCCAGTATACTCTGCTGATCTGTTTATTAGAAGCTTGTTGTGGATTTTTTCTTTTTGCATATATGATCAGAGTTTATAATATTCATAGAATAGATAATATATAAAACTATATATTTACACTCCACATACACAAAGCTGTGGTACTTGTGATAGTTTTGTTTTTTCGGGTTGACCCACTGCGTTAAACATTGAACTGCTTTCGGCATAAGGCTTCTTAAGACGGACAACCCCTCCTTCTAAATGCAAATGTGCAACGGGCGGGGATCGAACCCGTGCAGCTGCGTCCGTCTCCGCCGATTGCAAGGCGCACACGAACGCACCACCAGGCCACCGGGCTCGACTTTATCTACGACCTATGGTAACATATTGGTTCCATTGGTTTATTTGGAATTGCAGTAGTTTTTCACAAATGCTTAAGTTCTCATTGTAAATAAAATTAAATTAAATGAAAAAAATAACTGCAGAATAACCTGTAACCTGTAGAATAACAACCTGTATTTTTGGATCTAATCGCCGTCACCGATGACTGCGAAGAGCCATATCAATTCAACCAGCCATAACGCATCGCGTTATCTTTGAAAAACGATGACCGGGCAGTTTCTTGGCAGCAAATACCGCATTGACCGGCGGGTTCTCGATTGGCTGACTTGGGCCTGCGTCAGCCGCATGACGGTGTCACCCGATAATGCTGGAAGCACGTGATTGTTTGCGATGACTTAGAACTTTTCCGAGATGAAGCATTCCCTGACCACCGCTCCCAATGGCTTCCGCTGACGTGCCAAGGCATGCCATGATTACACCGTTCTCTAAACAAGTAGCTTCAAGCGCCCGGCTGTGTCCCCCGCCTTGCCGGCCACAACCAAGCGCGTGTGCGGCGTTGCATGCAAGACTAGCTCTGCCGTCTACTGCACTCGGGTCTGTCTCGGCTTCAAGATTGTTATGGCATTCACTGTACAGTTTTCAATGTATTAAATGCTTTGTGCTCTAAATTTTTTCTTCGAACGCGCAGAAACCACTGAGGACGATCCAATCCACAATCGCAACGTGGGACGATCCCGTGCACGGTTGACGTGGATCACAGAACGTCTCAACTTGATGCTAAAAATCACCATCCTCTGTGTTGCGAGTCTGTCTCTAGCCTATTCGTTTCGGATCATTATTGACTGACTCATTGCGGTTTAGCAAAGGTGGTTGCCCCGACAGGTCCTCATAGTGATGTACCTAAAGGTTAAGAGCTGAGGCCAATGTCAGATAGGGGCAGAACAGCTGGGGGTCAGCTCGAAAAACCGTTCTTGACTCATTGCGGTTATCCGATTCGCGCTTCTCGGAGATACTTGATCCGTCGGCAAGCCGAACATAACAAGGTTTCATAGATGCGCACGACCTGTACTATTTGAAGCCTCTGTGGTTCATCTATGTGTATATCTTGCCAATTTGTGTTGTGTGTTTGCTAAATGTTAGCACCGTACCGCTCGCAGCCCATCTGCTCAAAAGCACATGCTGCCCATGGCAGGCGTTGACGTTCGCTATTCTATATATATATATGTCGATTGCGTCGCGCGCTCTGATTTGCTTTGGCAAACACAGAGATCTGAGAAAATCATTTGATAGATACACATCCTACGTAGATACGTTCGTACTATTGAAGCTCAGTGAATTCCATACTGAGCAGCTACTAGATTCGAGAGAGCTAACGTCGCTCGAGGTCTCCCCATGTACGTTGCATCTGCTCAAGCATTCGCCGATTTTAAGGGGTGGCCATTTAGTCGATTATTTCCCCAGTACTACCCTGATTATGTGTTGACATCTCTCAGCCAGGTTATCGGGGTAAGGTTTTGCAAATCCTCTAATGGTATTATTGATTGACGTTATCCCTAATAATCAAATTAAGAATTTTTAGTCATTACCGCTTCCTCTGATTCGTAATTAAATGAGCCGCTTACGTAGATTCATGTAAAAAACTGAAACAATACAGAAGAAAAAATTATATACTATAAATTTATTTTTCTTTTATGTATATATATATATACATATCGAACCAGCTGGCGCTGCATATATAATTTATATGTATATATATATATTTTTTTTTTTGGCCAGATTGAACTTATTTATCAAATGCCCAGTTTAGGCCGGCGCATTTATGTGAAATCATTTATATCACAGTACTCCAGAGCTATCCGAGTGAATAGTGTTGGGGAGACTGGTAGAAGGCTTGGGCTCACTAGCTCTAGGTGAGGACTCGTAAGCTCAGAGTTAAAGTGAAGACCACACGTCAGTTTGGTAGATAGAATCTGAAGGTCAGCTAGTCAGCTAACCACGTCATGTCCGTACGGTGAGGAGGATGTGTGGTGCTCGTGGCTGGGCTTGTACACATCTCACCACCCTTACTGAAGAATGCGCTAAGCGATACCGGGAAGGGTGGTGCTGTTGAACATCGTCAACAGTTCCATAAGGGGGGGGCGGTCATGGCGTTAACATGCATTAGCATGCCAACACCCCCCCTTTAAAAAAAAAAAAAAAAAAAAAAAAAAAAAAATATAATCTCAAGGTATTTGTTGTCAGCCCAGCGCTGCTTACAAGGCAACCGAGGTCCATCCTCGGCCCTCCCAGCTGTGCGTAGCTGAGTGTCTGCATGAGTGGCGTCAGTGGTCGCCTCCTGGCCTGCCCAGCAAGCGTCAGTCAGTGACCCCACCTTATCACCAACTCTGCTATCATAAGCGTTTATATGCATATGGTCATATCAATGGCCAGCCGGTGAGTCCGGTGCGAGTGACCCCCCGAGTCGTCACATCCAAGGCGCCCCTCGGATGCGAGCGACCGTGGGCTCGTCGCACCACCACACGCGGCTCTTGGGTCCCATCACACTCATCGATGGTCCTATGCAAGTCGGCAATCTTCATTCCTAACAAATAGTAATCTAGAGCTTGCATTGAACGTGTCTGCCGCGTAGGAGATGCATAATCAACGATTTGGACAGCGTATTTGTTACTATCGTAAGCCTAACCTGTTGCGCTTGTTTTACATGAAGGAGGTCCTTGTCGAGCAACACGTAACCCGGTGAAGCGAACAATTCGTATTCTCTTTCAAGTGAACCCTTCGAATCACCACGCCAATTCCTTCACCGTCTCTTACACCGATTCAAGGGACATAAACCCTCTGCGCACATTGTGCATTGTGCGTATGTGACGCCTGCTAATGTCTAGGGAGAAATGTAGTGGTATATGTACTAATAAAACAAGGCGTCCAGTATCTGCAATAGGTAGGTATATAGGTAGCACTAATCCACTACCGCAAGTGCCAGCCAAAGCAGGACACTCCGTGCATTAATGTCTACTATGCCTTTGTTTTGCTATAGCAAAGGTCGTGGGTTTTTTTTATCGGTGTCAGCTACACAGAATACACGCAGATATAGTACCGCTTTCGGTGTGACGATGTTCGCAGTAGCTCATATAGGGAACGAAGCTATAAGCACGCGGATAGCATTTTCTTTTCAATAGAAATTAAGACCATGTCGCTGATCACTAGCAAACACCAATGGCCAGCTGGGTCCAGGACAACTGTCAAATAGATCTGCAGGACAGCTGTAACATAATCACTGTCGAAGTGTCGTATCCAGGACAGTTACATTGCTCAGTGACTCCGTTGGGGTCACATTTAGCCCAGATCAGCTTCCATTGTTACATGCTGAATGGCTAAGACGGTTAGTTCCCTCGTGAAAATGGGTCATCTTTTGTCATCGTCAGGCGTTCTTCGTGAAAGTTCGTCTAGTGAGATAACAATCACCTTGGACACACCGTGTATGGTATCAGCGCGTATACAATAATAATGTATCATTTAGCTACCGTTTCCAAAACAACACTATGTCATTGGAAACCAATGCTGGCGCCGTCCGGTTGCCAACGGCTCATTTACCGAGTTGACCAAGCATGTGTGTAAACCGATGATTCGGCAAACAGGGTCGCCCTTCGAGCAACGAATGCTTTGTGTGGTCGCTGGAATGGCACCGTTTAAGCAGACCGATCACCGAAGCTAAGCAACGTCGGGCCCGGATAGTACTTGGAAGGTAGTATTGAGGGAGTCTCGTTCGAGAAGAAGTTACATTTGTCGGATGGAACATCGTATGGCCATGATGAATCGCCTGTGAAGTCTTACGCTGATGCGATCCAAAGGAGAGTCCTATGAAGCATACAGTACCGAAGGACAAGGACGA
This sequence comes from Stratiolaelaps scimitus, assembly GCA_019614645.1. Classification (NCBI taxonomy): domain Eukaryota; kingdom Metazoa; phylum Arthropoda; class Arachnida; order Mesostigmata; family Laelapidae; genus Stratiolaelaps; species Stratiolaelaps scimitus. Next base: position 940,611 of record JABWDB010000033.1, on the reverse strand, counting down.
AATCCTACTTAGCAACCCGTACTGTATGGGGTGTTACAGCAGCATTTGACGCCTTCGAAGCTAACATTTGCCTGCGAGTGTATTCTCTCGAATTTTCAACACACAATACACATCGACAATTATCTAATACAGCAACCTACGGTAACAGACGAAATAGAACGGAACGAAAGAAAGAGAGACAGAGAGTAGTGAAGATCTTGAAGAGCACTGGTGAATATTTTCCCCCATTTAAAAGGTTCTTGTTTTTACACGGTTTTCATCGAATCTTCTATTATACATTATCGACAGCGTACGTCTTCCGTAGACGTTGTGCCGTACGTCAACCGAACGATGTCGTGTCCATGACACATGTTCTACCTGATACCAATTTGATACCCTGGAACATCTAGTACATATACCAAAAAAAAAGGGTCACCCATATATGTATTGTGTGTCAATTTGGTTGTGTTTTTTATTTTTTGTTCAGTCACTCACTATTGGCTAGATATACATTGTAGAGCATGTCGAATTGTTTAGTGTGTCAATTTGCCAATCGTATTAGTAATAATACTAACGTGTGTCAATCGTTGACTAGTCAAACATATATCAACAGTCCTGTTATGTATCAAGTCCTTCCGCGCTAAGCGCTCTGGTCGTTCTAACAATTCTGCTAATCTCATCTTGTCGATCTAGTAAAAGTTGACCGCTGTCGCGTCAACCCTCGTCCCGCTATTCACACTGGTCGTAATCGAACGCGCACAGCGAAATGCACATAACGATGTTTGCCACATAAGATAAGTGCACAGGGCAGGGGCCTAATTGAATATATTCAATCGGATTCTTAAAGTAAATGTATTCAATCTCAATGTATTCAAAGTGAGTATCGTCAAGTGCAGATATATATTCATTTATGATACTACATCGCTGACGACACATCTCAGTCACTTTTGTTGTTGTTGTCGTCGTTGTTATTGTTGTCGTCGTTGTTGTTGTCGTCGTTGTTGTTGCTGTTGCATCACCGGAAGGTGAAGTCAGTGAGAATTTTTGTATAAAACAGTGATAAACGAGTTTGAGCCTCTCTCGAATAGAACTCGGGAGCATTCAGAGTGCCTCATCGCAGCTCAGTGATTCCCCTCTGAGCGGAGTCGACTTGCCCGTTCAGCTTCGTTATTGTGAAGTTGTCTCTCGAACGGCTCGTAGAAAGTTTGCGGCAGCCGTTTGGACCACCTTCTGTTGGCTGATATAGTCGTTTGTCTCCTTGTCTCCGTTGTTGATCCATGCGAGGGTCCGATTTACCAGGCTTATCAGCGATTCGATCTCGTGATACGGGACAACTTCTAATGACGTACTGCTCTCGAGTGCTATTTTCAGATGACGACACTGGCTATCCAGTACCCTTTTGGCGAGAATCTTTTCGGACTTGGCTCCGTCTTCGGTCTTAGATTCCTCGGCTTGGACAATCATACGTTGGATGTCAGCCGCCGATAGTCGATCAGTGACGCTGGTAATCGTCAAGCTCTCCCTGTTGTACGTCAAGGTTTCGACGACGTCGACCGTGAGGATGCCGCTGGCGTCAATGTTGAACGTCACCTCTATAATAGGAACATTTCCGGGGGACGGTGGGTGAGTCACTACAAGCTCACCAATGCAGTGATTATCACTGGCAATGACGCGTTCGCCCTCGAAGACGATAATCTTCATACTGGTTGAGTCGTCGCTCGCTGAGCACAGCAGCTCCGTTTTTCGGGCCGGTATTGGGGTGTTGCGGTTGATCAGAATCTTCATCGCACCCCCTTGTAGACCTATTCCGAGCGAGAGAGGGGCCGCATCGAACACGCATTTCCCGTGTACTAATTTTTCACCGCTGCGCAACATCGCACCCGTCATCGCCGCACCGTACGCCACCGCCTCGTCCTGAAGGAATCTGTTCAGCTTCTTGCCGCTGAAGAACTCGGCCACAAGCTCTTGAACGCGTAGAATACGCGATGAGCCACCAGTTAGAATAACGTCATCTATGGACTGCCTCTCGAGCTGAGCTTGACCCAAAACATTCTCTATATGCCGGAGCGTAGCTTGAAATAGATCTTCACACAAGTTCTCAAAGTCAGCTGTGGTGATCCTAGTGAACAGGTCAATGCCATCGAACAGCGAGTCGATATCAATATACGCTTCCTTTGACGAGGACAGCGTTCGTTTCGCTTGCTCGCAAGCCGCACGCAGACGCCTAAGGGCGAGCATGTCTGATGATATGTCTTTGTGGTGTTGTTGTTTGAACTCGGCGACGAAATGTTCTACCAGGCGGTCGTCGATATTCGCGCCCCCGAGGTTAGTATGTTCGTCCGTTGCCACTATCCTCCCCTTTTCACCCCCGACGGCCAGTATGGTCACATTCGTGGAAACTTCCCCGAAGTCATAGACAAGCACGGCGCGCTTGCCTCTATCCCTTCCGTGAAGTCCATAAGCGACAGCAGCTGCCAGGGGCTCGACGGTCATTCTCAACACGTTGAGGCCAGCCATGTTAGCGGCATCGTCCATGGCGAACCTATGGTCGTCGTCGAAGTATGTGGGTATCGTAATAACGACATCTCTGACTTCACACTCCAGGTATGACTCAGCCATCCGCTTCAATTTTGAAAGGATCATCGAGGTGATTTGTTCCGGGGTGAACGTCTTCTCTTCACCATTGTCCGTAACCTGAACTCGGAGCTCTTCATCCTGACAGACCACTTGGAACGGCCAATGCTTCATGAGACTCTGCACCTTCCGATCGTCAATAGGGCGGCCGATCATCCTTTTTAAGTCGAAAATCGTATTTCGTGGGTTCGAGGCCGCCTGCTCGAACGCCTCATCGCCAATCAGACATTCGCCATCTCTGAACGCCACATACGATGGTATCACTCGGTCGCCGCGGTCGTTCGGGATAATTTCCACTCCTCCGTTACGGTATACGCTGACACATGAGTATGTCGTACCTAGACTGATTCCGATCGCTTGGGTAGGCGAAGTCACAACTTCAGTAGTCCTTTCTATTTGATACATGCCCTGGCTTACAACGGAAAACGGCCCAAAGTCACTATCGTTTCACGATTTTCGTCACAGCGCAGCCAGATAGATTGATCGATGGACATCCACCCACCCACGGACACGTCAGCGTTCAGGGTCAGGTTGGCCTGTGGTGCAGCAGGTGCCACGTGCACGTCGTGACGTGGTGGTGCTACCTGCACGCAGGCCAACCTCACACTCGATCTGTGACAGTGCTTGTGTCGAAAGAGCCGCTGACCAACGCGCGGACGCTCGAAATGTAGTCAGTGTTCTGACTTCGACGGGGGGGCGGGGGGGGGGGGGTGCTATCGGCAACGCCGAACCCCACGGCGCCGATAGTGTCGCTCGGAATGATTATTAATTGTTTGCTTATCGTCCTTTAAACAATTAGATACCAGTAGCCATGATATACTCAATTCATCTCCCTCTCCCGGTAGGAGGGGAATTTTCAATTTTGTCCATCAAACGTTGTATTATAATGACCTACATGTTAGAGTCTGTCATATTGACAGATATTCCCTCCTCTTATGTCGCGCGTCGACGTCACGAACAAGCTACACGATGCATTTGACCGAATTCTACTAATCATAAGTTGCAATAATGAATCTGTAGTTGAACTAGACGTCAAGCGGAAGATGTAGTGAATGCAAAGAGAGCGTATTTTAATTTTATTCTTACACAATTATTAGAGCTAATTTGCACATTTGCATTTCCCATTGCATAGATCGATCCCCACCATTGCACATTTGCATTTAGGGGTCCGTCTTACGAAGCAGTGCTAAAAGCAGTTGTACCGTGGACGTTCGATGTTCGGGCCGGAAAACCTTTGGTCCCCAGTTTTTGTCCTATCAGACGTATCTAGATACTTGTCCACATGGCGTTACCGCAAGCACTGTCGGAATGAGAACTCCGGTCGAGGGTTGACGGCAGTGTACTTGGACTTGAGAGCGAGCTGGAACTTATCTCACCACCAGCGGTCGATTGATCAAGCGTGTCCCTAAGTACAACGACGTGGGTGCCACGAAAGCCGCCGCCGCCTCCTTCACGAAGAAGACATTATAAATCGACCTGAACCTGACGACGATGTCACGTCGGACGTGCAAACGTGCGTATATACGTTACACCACGTGCACGTCACCCATTATATACACCACGTTATGCCTTTTGCCGTTGGGTATGCAGGTCGGGATCTGCTCGAGGGCGTTTGCCAATGCGAAACCGTCGAGCTCGGTGGCCTGATGGTGGTGATGCGCCGACCTTGCGGTAACCGGAGGTGCCCACACGTAACTGCAACCCCCCCCCTCACCGTTGCACGTTTGGGGGGGGGGGGGGGGGGCATTTTGTGGGGTTGTCCCGTCTTACGAAGAAATTCAACAAGCCATACCGTGGACTGAGTAACGACACGACCGAGTTAAGTCAGCCTGAAGACGATAGAACTCGTTAGAAGTGAGGGGTTCTCATGGATATATTGGTTTTGTTCGAAACAAATTCACCGGCCTACAATTTTACCCAGCAATGTGTCCATTCTAGATGAGGGCGTAGATATCAGAAGGGGCTGATTGACAATCAGCGATTCCCTTCATTTTATTCACGGTACAGGAACGCTACCTCCAAATATATTCGTCCGACGGCCTCATCGGCCACTCGACCGGGCTAGGCTATCTCTTCCCGAACACCTTTGCTACTAGAGGCACTAATATCATTGGCGTTATTACCCGTACGATTGTTGCACACGTGATTCGGCCCAATTGTCGGCCTCTGCCTCGGCCCCTCGTACCTGTCTTGCTGCACATGCAACTAGTCGCCGTACCTGTTGGCCATACACGTTCTGCGAGAGCGACGTGCAATCGGGATGGCCGGCCGTTAGCATCCGTCTTTACTCTCTCTCTCTGTTCGGAGAACGCTCTGACCTGTCTCGTTCGTACCCTACAGCACGTCACACCCGTGACCGTTGTGGAAGCGTTGAGTAGCACCCCTAGCTGTTCCGATCTTAACCACCACATCCTGTTCGTACGGCAAAGGAGGATGTGTGGAGCTCGTTGCGGCTGAGCTTCTACATATGACGCCGCCGTCACCGAACGAATGCGCCAAGCTGTACCGGGAAGGGTGGTGCTGTTGAACATCGTCAATCGTTCTAGACGGGACGCGGGCCGGTCGGTCACGGTGTTGTCAATGTTGGCGTTGGGTTCGAGTAGAATTTATCCTCGGGTTATGTTGTGGGCGTTAATCATGGCACTCTAATTGGTATTTTCCACTAATTGACAGGGCGACCGGCCACCTGAGAGGATCCCTTATATTCGCACCTCTGTTTCGATGTAGTTGTACGCGCTGGCGGATTAGAGATTAGGTCAATGTAGGCATGGATGCGCAAGCGGTCAGGGTAATCAACCCGTCTGACGGCCACGATCTACCCAGAATCCTCGCTCGGTTAAGATTCGAGTACAGTTGGCTGGACAAAGGGAGGTTACCTCTCTCAAGCTAGATAGAGACCCGAGCTATTCGATGCATCATAATCACTACTACGATGCAGTATAAACCCAAGCACTCTCTTCTTTTCGTCGAGCTTAAGTCACGACAAGATTTTTGTCCAGATTAAGATCAATAGTGGTTCTACTGGGTCTGTAATGGGTCTGTTACCTCATCGCAACAATAGCTGGTGATTACGATACGTGTCTCTTCCATAGTGTGTCTGTTGAGAAGGGGGCAGCCGGGGTCTCTTTCTCATCTGTTCTCGTTGCCGGACTAATTATTCAACGGTGATACAGTATCAGTCGTATGCTGATCGATCATCATCATCATTATTATTATTACTATTATTAATCCTACTCGCTAATAAATTTCGTACCAATCATCGTTGCTGGCCAAATCAATTTTTGTTTGCTTTACTAGGATCTTTGTACTCCGCTATTGGATAGTCTACGCTGTCGTCCTTCAAGTTACCGTCCTCAAGGATACGGTCCTTGTCAATGAAGACAGTGATCTTACTTCGCCGTCCCGTCGGCTTATGGAGAGCCGTCACCTCGAGGGTGCCATCAGCATCCAAACTGAACGTGACTTCGATTCGCGTCACGCCCGCGCTGCTCTGAGGGATGCCCGTCATTGTGAACTTGGCCAACAGACTGTTGTCCTTCGTCAATGGCTGGTCGCCTTCGAAGATTTTAATCGTTACTGCAGGCTGGTTTTCCGAGCAGGTGCTAAAACCTCGGGAGATCCTCGTGGGGATCGCTGTGTCACTTTTGACGAGGAACGTCATGACGCCATTGACGGTCTCGATGCCGAGCGGATGCGGGGTGACGTCTAGCAGGAGCAAATTTTCGAGAATCTGCGAATCCTGGGTGAGGATGCCCGCCTGCAACGCGGCACCGTACGCGACTGACTCTACAGGATTAATCGATTTGTTGAGCTCTTTCCCGTTGAAGAACTCCTTCAGTAGCGATTGTATGCGCGGGATGTTCGTGCATCCACCAACTATGATTACGTCATGTATGAGGGCCTTGTCCATTTTGGCGTATAGCAATGCTTTCCTCACCGGCTCGAGCGTCGAGCGCAACAGGTCACCGCAAATCTCTTCAAACTTTGCTCGACTAATGGACGATTTGAGGGGGACGCCTTCAAAGAACGCGTCCACCTCAATTGGAGCATCGGCCGCAGACGACAGCGTCCGCTTGACCTTCTCGCAGGCCATTCGCAGACGCCGCATAGCCGCCTTATTCGTCGTTGGGTCCTTTCTGTGCCGTTGCCTGAACTCGTTGGCGAAGTGCTCCACCAGCCGGCTGTCGAAGTCCTCACCACCGAGATGGGTGTCTCCCCCTGTGGATTTCATCTCGAGCACGCCGTCATGTATGGACAGTATCGACACGTCGAGCGAGCCGCCACCCAGATCGAATATAACGATATTATGCTCATCCTTAATATTCTTGCTATGCAACACTTTGTAGGCGATAGCGGTCGCGGCCGACTCCTTAAGGATGCGCATGACGTTCAAGCCGGCGCTCTTGGCCGCATCCTTCGTCGCCTGCTTCTGGTACTCGTTGAAATGGGCCGGCACCGTGATGACAGCATCGGTCACCGGTTCTCCAAGGTAGCACTCGGCGATACCCTTCATCTTGAGCAGGAGCATCGACTGGATCTTCTCGGGGTAGAATGCCTTCTTCTCGCCCCGAACCTCCACCTCGATCTTGGGCCAGCCCCGTTCGTTCACCACCTGGAACGGCCAGGTCTTCATATCGCTCTGTACGACCTGATCGCGAAAGCGTCGTCCGAGTAGCCTCTTAGCGTTGCAAATCGTATTCGACGCGTTCGACAGCGCCTGACTCACCGCAGGCTCGCCGATCAGCAGGCCGTTATCGGTGAACGCGACGAGCGACGCCGTCTTCCGGCTGCCCTGGTCATTGGTGACAATCTCGACCTTGCCCTCGCGGAAGACGCCAACACACGAGTGTGTCGTACCAAGATCGATGCCGATAGCGGCACTCCGCGGTGGCACCAGTCCCCCCGTTGTCCTCGTCCCCTTACCAACCATTTCAATGAAATGGAAGGTCCCCCCCTTACCATTCGAGGTATTCACTTTGCCGGCTGATTCACTTCGTCGTCACAAAATGAAGTGCCAACGTCAATTGCCGTCCTAACTAATCGTCCCCCTCGTTGCTCGCGCCCCTTGCTATTGGCTGGGGCAGGCAAGCAGCTACGAAACGCGGTGACTACCGCCGATGGTTTCGACAATGGTGAACGATTGATGGATGGCTCACGTTCGGTGGATGCTGTAATTGTGCACTGTTATTAATTAGATAACAAAATCGTCACTTTGGCTGCACTTTGCCGCGTGGCCACGGCACTAGACACTCTCGACGTCGGGTCACGTCAGCTCGACTGGGAATTGCTTCACCTTTTTGAATGTCTACATATTGCTGACGATTTTGCCGAGAAGCTCAATCTGCGGCCGGCCACCACACGCGTAGTGTGTGACAAAGCCGAATTTGTAAAGTACAACGTCAATTTAGCGTGAACGTAATGCTGCCTACAGTGGCTCGATTTGGAATTGAATTCGGCGTACGCGCAAGCTGCGCTGTTCGGCTTCGTTGCTTCGGTACGATAATGGAAGTTGCGCTCATTGTTTTCGGCTCAAGCAGTACAACGGCTAGGGAAACCATCTCGGTGACCTCACCGGAGTGTGGGGGTGGACCCAGTCGTCGTTACAAGCTGAATGATAGGCAGGCCGCGCGGAGCGATCTGAGGAGACACCACCAGCAACGACAATAGCCACGTCGATGTCCACCAACCGACAAGTGGATGCACCGCGCAAGTGCTGTATTCGGAATTGACCCTGTTGCGTCTGCTAGATCCTGGTTTTGGGCTCTCGTCTAGCGTTCAATGATAAACGCCTTTGAAGAGCAGGCTGATGTATTCGGAATCGAGACGTGGTGTGGCGTAAGGCTAGATATCACGCGTGCCCCGTTACTTACGTGTGGGCGGTGGGTATGAAGTTGCGCGTGTTGTGGGCGCGTAGATATCACCCGATAACAACGTTTTTCGAGCTGACCCTCAGCTGTTCCCCTATCTGACAGGCCTCAGCTCTTAGCCATTAGGTCAGGATAAGCAAAGGTGGCCCCGACAGGTCCTCATAGTAATACCTAAATCACCCGATAACAAACAGGGACGTACGTTACGTCACCAAATTGGTCAAGATTGTACAAGACGTGCTGCGAGCGTAGCACGTCGATCCACTCCGATGTTGCTCATACACCGTATCGTGAGGTTATTATTCGAGTTACTGATAACAGGTTATAGCCTGATATATCACCTGGCCTTCTGTCCCCAACTGCTTCAGTAATTATTGTCCAACTACAATTTATTTAACTAATCGAAAATCAATATCATCCCTGATCCATTATTTGTGTTCGTTTATTAAATGTATGTTTCTCATACGAAGCTTTAAATTGATTGTTATAACTCGCATGGATATATGAAGTGCAGAATTATCCTCGAGGATAACTCGATGATAATATTGTACTTCGAGGATCATGCTGTGGAGCTCCTTGACCGACGCCGTGACTCTCTTCTGGCTTTTAAATGTTTAAAATTTCGTTGGTGATATTGAAAAAATTGCTTCCTTAGGCGGTGTTCCGGTCTTGGATAGAGTAATTTCTAGATAGAAACGCTACAGAAGATCACCTGTTTGGGAGTCACGTGACACGATATTTACTTCTTCATTGAATAGATCGACGGATTGACTGTTTTTCCCAGCACATTAGTAAGATACCATATATATATATATATATATATATATATATATATATAAGCAAAGGTGGCCCCGACAGGTCCTCATAGTAATACCTAAAGGTTAAGAGCTGAGGCCTGTCAGATAGGGGAACAGCTGAGGGTGAGCTCGAAGACAAAAAAAAAAAAAAATATATATATACAGAGAGATAGGTGATATGAGACGATTCTGTAAATTGTATTCGGATGTGGTTAAAATATCATTAACTACACCAGTTAATTAAGCAGAGCAAGCATATCTCTTGGTGGCACGGTCCTGTAAAGCATTTTGTACAATGAAGGCTATGCCGATGTCAGAGATCGACAACGATGTCAGACAAATTAATGACCTGTCATTTTCCTGAATAATGTTTGCGACTAAGTCCGGTGCACGCAATTGATGGGAAGGAAGTTCTAAATCTATTGCTTACTTGTATATTAGTGAGTAAAATATTTAAAGCTATGATATACTAGATGCAACAATTGTTAACAATATATAACAAAATACTCCATATTAGAGACTATACGCCATATCGATGTTCATTCATCGGTAATGTTCTTGTCAATCTATCTTATATATGCGGTACGGATACTGTAAGATAATTAGAATGTTATTTATTTTTCGAAAATTATATGATTTTACTAATTATCGGAGCTTATCCATGTAGCGCCTCGCCACTGCTCAGACCAAACACAGAAGGAGACCGAGTGTTTTTGTCATAAATAAAACAATTCCACCGTGGAAGTTCATGAAAACTCTTCGTTAGTGATATTATTAAACAAATAATTTCAACAGTAGTCAAATATCAAACATCAAGTTTCCCCAAAAAATAAATCCCGTAGTTTATACCCCTTGTGTCGAGACCTGTAGCCTATGTTAATAGTAGTAGCATTTTGTAATTAATGAAAGTTAACTATTTCATTAATTACAAAATCCTATGTGCACTATATGTAATTAGTTAACAGCTAATTAGTAAATGCTAACTATTTTGTTATTAGTCAACATAGTCCTTCAGAATTTTCTAATTTTTTAATGATGACCAACGGAATTTACGTGTCGCCTAGTCTTGTTTCAAACAGTTAAAAATTAAAGAGTCGAATGAGTTCGTACGTCATATATTTTTATTTGGTAGTCGATTTTAGTTATTATAATATAAAGTATACACATATGCTCCTGCTGGAGGTCACACCTAACAATATAATGAATTGTCTATGTTGTCGTTTTTGCTGAGCTTTTCTTTACAAATCATATTTACCCAGCAGCTAATAAATAAGAGTAGTAGTGTTATCGTTCAATCGACCTCCTCAATGGTGGGTTCACTGTGGTCAGCATTGTCAGGTCCTCCGGGTGCACCCTGGTGCATTTTGGCCATAAGGGGCATGGCAAGCTTCTCGAGTCCCTTGCGGCGGAACCTGTTCTCCTCCACCCCTGCCAATGGGTCATGACGAAGCCAATGGAGGACCTCTGACACTTCCTCCAACACTGGCTTCTTATCAGCCTCCGAAAGTTTCTCAGAGCCGGAACCTTCCAGTGCGGCTTTAACCCTGTAGCAGTACGCTTCCAGGCTATTCTTGACAGCAATTCGTTGTGCTTGTTTGCTGTCCTCATCCTTATACCGTTCGGCTTCCTCGATCATACGCTCAATGTCTTCCGTCGATAGGCGGCCTTTGTCATTAGTGATCGTAATTTCGTTTTGTCTCCCAGTTGATTTGTCGACAGCGGACACATTGAGGATGCCATCAGCATCGACGTCAAAGGTGACTTCGATTTGAGGCACACCGCGCGGAGCCGGAGGGATCCCTTTTAGATAGAACGTGCCCAGCAGATTGTTGTCCTTGGTCATAGTACGCTCTCCTTCGTAGACTTGGATGCAGACCTGAACTTGGTTGTCCTTATGGGTTGAGAAGGTCTCAGTCTGCCGGGTTGGAATTGTGGTGTTCCGTTTGACGATGGTTGACATCACCTCCCCTACTACTTGAATGCCAAGTGACAGTGGAGCCACATCAAGGAGAAGCAGATCCTGAACGGCTTCCGATATGTCGCCGGTCAAGATAGCCGCCTGAACCGCAGCTCCGTAAGCCACGGCCTCGTCTGGATTAATCGACTTGTTGAGCTCCTTGCCGTTGAAGAAATCCTGCAGAAGCTTTTGAATCCGAGGGATGCGGGTCGATCCCCCAACGAGGACGATGTCATGCATCGAGCCTTTGTCCATCTTGGCATCGCCCAGGGCTTTCTCCACCGGTTGCAGAGTTGAATCGAATAGATCTGCGCAGAGCTCCTCGAAACGGGCTCGAGAGATGGATGAACTGAAGTCGATGCCTTCAAAGAGTGAGTCGATCTCGATCGATGTCATAGTTGATGACGATAGCGTACGCTTAGCGCGTTCGCACGCCGTTCGTAAGCGCCTCAATGCTCGCATGTTTGAAGAGAGGTCCTTGTTGTGTTTTCGTTTGAACTCGTCGACGAAATGATTCACCAGACGATTGTCGAAGTCTTCACCACCGAGATGAGTATCTCCTGCAGTGGCTTTTACCTCGAATACGCCACCATCAATTGACAGAATCGAGACGTCGAACGTGCCACCGCCAAGGTCGAAAATCAGAACATTGCGCTCGCCTGCGCCCAGGCATCGTTTGTCAAGACCATAAGCGATAGCAGCGGCTGTCGGCTCATTGATGATACGTAGTACATTTAGGCCGGCAATTATTCCAGCGTCCTTCGTAGCCTGCCTCTGTGAGTCGTTGAAATAAGCCGGAACTGTGATTACGGCATCGGAAACAGTGCCTCCAAGGTAGGCTTCGGCAGTTTCTTTCATCTTGATCAGAACCATGGATGAAATCTCCTCAGGGAAGAAGCTCTTCCGTTCGCCTTTAAACTCTACTTGGATCTTCGGTCTCGCTCCCTCGTTAACAACCTGGAATGACCAGTGCTCCATATCGCTCTGCACCGTCTGGTCATCGTAGCGACGTCCAATGAGTCTCTTAGCGTCGAACACAGTATTAACGGGATTCATGGCAACCTGATTCTTCGCAGCATCTCCGACCAGCCGTTCGGTATCAGTAAACGCCACATACGATGGAGTTGTCCGGTTGCCCTGATCATTGGCAATAATCTCCACTTTGCCATGACGGAAGACACCGACGCACGAATATGTCGTGCCCAAATCGATTCCAATGGCTCGACCTAAAGCCGGCATGGCCGCGATTCGCTGTTTAGTTGTCCGTGTCAAAAATGTTCACCCCGAAACTGCTTTACGCACCTACTGCAATGATCAGACGGGAACAACACCCACAGTTGTCTATTCACAGGGTTAAATCACGCTCGACGCACGAAACAGGATAATCGAGTTTCCGTAGAGCTCTTCGCTCTTCTTCGTTTATGCTTTGTCAGCTCAATGGACGCCACCGCGCGAACCCCTTTATATATGGCCATGGTGGCGCCATCTGACGATTTGCCAGGCTCATCGCAAAAGCTGTAGCAGTGTTGTGAACGTTCGATGTGTTGCCGAAAGGTTCGTCATAGAGACACTCATTCCTTCGAGTGACGTAGACAATACAATATACAATACAAACTGCTGTTTATTGACGGAACTGCAACATACATTGCTTGAGTTCTCGTAAAAAATAATAGGTAAAAGGTGTAAAATATCACACTGCAACAGACGAAGTTACAATTGACAACATATTATATCAACGCATACATAGGGGCAAATACATTGACACGATTCCTCTTCCATCATAGTCACAAAAATCAACGTTATACGTAATTTTACATGTCAAACACAGTGATCACTACCCCTAAAAATTTTCTTAACTTCGTGGACAAACTTCTTTGCTGAGGTGAGGGATCGAATCTCACTCGGGAGAGAGCCCCATACCTCCGGTAGGCGGTATGGGGCTGAACCAGACAGCTGAACCAATGGACACCAACGCTAATGAGGATGCATCCTATTTAAGTTCGAATCATGACGCGGTGGTTGAAGGAGATTTGAATGTGTTTATCAACGTTTCGAATATCTTAGTAATGCCGTACGGATCATAAGGCACTGGATCAGGGCTGGGGAACTAGCGGTCGCAAACAAAAGTAATTTTCTTAATTATAGTGAAGAGGAAAATAGGGGGGGGGTGCACATTTTGCGTGGACAACAGGTGCTGATAGTTTCAGGACCATTTCATTCCACGCGGTGGCTTCGACGGCTAGGTGTCCCTGGTAGGAGCCGGGTGCCTCAGGTTGGAGCCCCATTTGAATGGACGGTGTCATTTGAATTGGACAACCGCGTCTTTAATCTGATATGCCTTTCTCTACGAGGAAAGTGATGAAAAATGCTTTTTAGGGAAATCATTATTTCGGACTTCAAATTAATAATCAGTTCCTAATTATTATAATAATATAAAATCGCTTTGATTCCATTTATTGTTTCGGTTTTGTGGCGTGTGCCATTCTATGCAGGTAATTAGCCGTAATCTGTTCGACAGCGGAACGGGTCCATTGACGCACAAGACTTTCGTATGCTGACGGTTCGCCCGGCTGTTCGGGCACAAAATGTCAACCGATTGAATACCCATAAATCTATGAAAAAAAAAAATGAAACGTTGTCGAAATAATGCCTTAGCAATTTCCGAGCCCTGGGGGTGGTGCGGGAAAGACGGATTCAGTGGGTTTGTGAGTCCCATACTAGTCCCACACTACGACTGGGTGACACATGTGCATTAAGCACGCCCATTAAACTCTCCATAAAAAAAAGTCTATGTAAAATATGCGCTAAGCGATACCGGGAAGGGCGGTGCTACTGAACATCGTCAACAGTTCCAGAAGGCGCGGGCGGGGTGGTGGTCACGGCGTTACCATACATTAGCATGGCAACAGCCGGCAATTGAAAAAACAAATTTAAGAAATAGGTCTTTTTTTGTCCATTATTTGATACGTTTCTCGATTTGCATATGCAGTATACGTTGCTAATAATATCACAACTTTCACAACTCGAATTGTAATTTTTTTTGCAAAGCTCTCAACATTGTGCTCTGTATGTACTGGGGGTTTGCAAATTGTCAATATTTTCCTTTGGTTTTCTTTTATCAATCTCAAATAAGAAATTATTGGTGCTGTACAAGCGCCACCTTTTGCAAGGTGATGGGTTTTTTTTTATTGCGTACGGTTTTATTTTCATGAGACAAATTCGATTAAAATAACTTCACGTAACAGTGATTTATTATGCACAACATTCTCAGGCTGCTCTTTTTTCTTAGATCATACGTCTTGGTGGGCTGAATAAAATTGCAACAGGTACAACCACATGTACATCTTTTTAAGAGAGGTGAAATGGGTTACGCACGAACGGACACCACCTTTACATATGGACTGAACAATGTCAGGACTCGCCGACTAAAACTCCAGGTTTTCAGTTGGTCTGAAAGCCCCAGCACAGCAGCCTGCCTTAAGCTTCCCTCCATAACTTCCAGCTCTCCATTTGATTGTACTACGGGTATAAATGTACCTACAGTCGACTATTTTCGAGCTAATACCAATTTGTCCTTTAGAGGCCCCAAGAAAGAGGTTTTTCATTCAATTTCGGATTGGTAAAACAGTTTAGTTATTCTTTGGTGGCTATGTTCATAACGTACTAAACTATCTGGAAGTCCCGATTTTTTTTTATTTTGTTCAAACAACAACCTTTCATTAAAATATTGACATATTTCCCCTCTTTGAATATTTTCATCTGATTTCTCCTTAATAATGTCAATTGGGTAATCGCACGTTACGGCACCTTCTGGGGGCTGGCAATGGGCTTTATTACGGTGGTTTCTTTTAATTTCATGAGTGCCGAATCCAATGAATCCTGTCCTTCGGAAGGCGTATTGCTTATGTAGAATATTGACAGACTGGCCTTTTCGGCTCACTCGATAATTATTGATATTCGAAACAAAATCGTTATAAGTACTCCTAATAATGGTAATAACGGTCTTTAAGATAACGATATCCAAGCAATGCCTGAGAAACCCACTTAAGCGAAAAATTCGCGAATCATCTAAGACGAACAACAAATCAGTACATCGAGAGTAGGACAATACGTCGGTTAAGGCCGAAGACCGCTGCCGACGTTGCTCGTACACAGTATCGTGAGATTATTATAATCTAAATTACTGATAAGAAGTTACACCCTGATGTACAATCTGGCCTTCCGTCCCCAATTGCTTCTATAATTATTGTATACCTTCATTTTGTTTAACTAATGGAAAATAATAACATCCTTGGTGTATATTGTTTATTAAAGTATTATTTGTGTTCGTTTATTAAATGTATGTTTCTCATACGAAGCTTTAAATTGATTGTTATAACTCGCATGGATATATGAAGTGCAGAATTATCCTCGAGGATAACTCGATGATAATATTCTACTTCGAGGATCATGCTGTGGAGAATCACGGCCGACGCCGTGATTCTCTTCTGGCTTTTCAAGGTTTCAAATTTTGTTGGTGATGTTGAAAAAATTGCTTCCTTAGGCGATGTTACGGTCTTGGATAGAGTAATTTCTAGATAGAAACGCTACAGAAGATCACCTGTTTGGGAGTCACGTGACACGATATTTACTTCTTCATTGAATAGATCGACGGATTGACTGTTTTTCCCAGCACATTAGCAAGACACCATATATATATATATATATATATATATATATATATATATGGGAGAGGTGGTATGAGACGATTCTGTAAATTGTATTCGGATGTGGTTAAAATATCATTAAATACATCCGTTAATTAAGCAGAGCAAGCATATCTCTTGGTGGCACGGGCCGCTAAAGCATTTTGTACAATGAAGGCGATGCCGATGTCAGAGATCGACAACGATGTCAGACAAATTAATGACCTGTCATTTTCCTGAATAATGTTTGCAACTAACAAGCTATATCGATGTTCATTCATTGGTAATGTCCTTGTCAATCTATCTTATACATGCGGTATGGATACTGTAAGATAATTAGAATGTTATTTATTTTTCGAAAATTATATGATTTTACTAATTTTCGGAGCTTATCCATGTAGCACCTTGCCATTACTCAGACCAAACACAGAAGGAGACCGAGTGTTTTTGTCATAAATAAAACAATTCCACCGTGGAAGTTAATGAAAACTCTTCGTTAGTGATATTATTAAACAAATAATTTCAACAGTAGTCAAATATCAAACATCAAGTTTCCCCAAAAAATAAATCCCGTAGTTTATACCCCTTGTGTCGAGGCCTGTAGCCTATGTTAATAGCAGTAGCATTTTGTAATTAATGAAAGTTAACTATCTCATTAATTACAAAATCCTATGTGCACTATATGTAATTAGTTAACAGCTAATTAGTAAATGCTAACTATTTTGTTATTAGTCAACATAGTCCTTCAGAATTTTGTAAGCTTTTAATGATGACCAACGGAATTTACGTGTCGCCTAGTGTTGTTTTCAAACATCTAAAAATTAAAGAGTCGAATGAGTTCGTACGTCATATATTTTTATTTGGTAGTCGATTTTAGTTATTATAATATAAAGTATACACATATGCTCCTGCTGGAGGTCACATCTAAAAATATAATAAATTGTCTATGTTGTCGTTTTTGCTGAGCTTTTCTTTACAAATCACATTTACCCAGCAGCTAATAAATAATAGTAGTAGTGTTATCGTTCAATCGACCTCCTCAATGGTGGGTCCACTGTGGTCAGCATTGTCAGGTCCTCCGGGTGCACCCTGGTGCATTTTGGCCATAAGGGGCATGGCAACCTTCTCGACTTCCTTGCGTTGGAAGTTGAGCTCCTCCACCTCTGCCAATTGGTTAGCATCAATCCAAAGGAGGACCTTTGACACTTTCTCCAACACTGACTTCTTATCATCCTCCGGAAGTTTCTCAGAGCCGGAACCTTCCAATGCGGCTTTAACGCTGTAGCAGTACGCTTCCAGGCTATTCTTGACAGCAATTCGTTGTGCTTGTTTGCTGTCCTCATCCTTATACTGTTCGGCTTCTCGGACCATACGCTCAATGTCTTCCTTCGATAGGCGGCCTTTGTTATTAGTGATCGTAATTTTGTTTTGTCTCCCAGTTGATTTGTCGACAGCGGACACATTGAGGATGCCATTAGCATCGACGTCAAAGGTGACTTCGATTTGAGGCACACCGCGCGGAGCCGGAGGGATCCCGTTTAGATCGAACTTGCCCAACAGATTGTTGTGCTTGGTCATAGTACGCTCTCCTTCGTAGACTTGGATGGTGACCCCAGGTTGGTTGTCGTTATGGGTTGTGAAGGTCTCAGTCTGCCGGGTTGGAATTGTGGTGTTCCGTTTGATGAGGGATGCCATTACGCCTCCTAATGTTTCGATTCCAAGTGACAGTGGGGCCACATCAAGGAGAAGCAGATCCTGAACGGCTTCCGATTTGTCGCCGGTCAGAATAGCCGCCTGAACCGCAGCTCCGTAAGCCACGGCCTCGTCTGGATTGATCGACTTGTTGAGCTCCTTGCCGTTGAAGAAATCCTGCAGAAGCTTTTGAATCCGAGGGATGCGGGTCGATCCCCCAACGAGGACAATGTCATGCATCGAGCCTTTGTCCATCTTGGCATCGCGGAGAGCTTTCTCCACCGGTTGCAGCGTGGAACGGAATAGATCTGAGCAGAGCTCCTCGAAACGGGCTCTAGTGATGGATGAATAAAAGTCGATGCCTTCAAAGAGTGAGTCGATCTCGATCGATGCCTGAGTTGACGACGATAGCGTACGCTTAGCGCGTTCGCACGCCGTTCGTAAGCGCCTCAATGCTCGTTTGTTTGAAGAGAGATCCTTCTTGTGTTTTCGTTTGAACTCGTCGACGAAATGATTCACCAGACGATTGTCGAAGTCTTCACCACCGAGATGAGTATCTCCTGCAGTGGATTTTACCTCGAATACGCCACCATCAATTGACAGAATCGAGACGTCGAACGTGCCACCGCCAAGGTCGAAAATCAGAACATTGCGCTCGCCTGCGCCTGCGCCTGAGCCTTGTTTGTCAAGACCATAAGCGATAGCAGCGGCTGTCGGCTCATTGATGATACGTAGTACATTTAGGCCGGCAATTACTCCAGCGTCCTTCGTAGCCTGCCTCTGTGAGTCGTTGAAATAAGCCGGAACTGTGATTACGGCATCGGAAACAGTGCCTCCAAGGTAGGCTTCGGCAGTTTCTTTCATCTTGATCAGAACCATGGATGAAATCTCCTCAGGGAAGAAGCTCTTCCGTTCGCCTTTAAACTCCACCTGGATCTTCGGTCTCGCTCCCTCGTTAGCAACCTCGAATGACCAGTGCTTCATATCGCTCTGCACCGTCTGGTCATCGTAGCGACGTCCAATGAGTCTCTTAGCGTCGAACACAGTATTAACGGGATTCATGGCAACCTGATTCTTCGCAGCATCTCCGACCAGCCGTTCGGTATCAGTAAACGCCACATACGATGGAGTTGTCCGGTTGCCCTGATCATTGGCAATAATCTCCACTTTGCCATGACGGAAGACACCGACGCACGAATATGTCGTGCCCAAATCGATTCCAATGGCTGGACCTCGGGCCGGCATTGTCGCGGTTCGCTGTTTAGTTGTCTGTGTCAAAAACGATCACCCGAAACTGCCTTACGCACCTACTGCAATGATCAGACGGGAACAACACCCGCAGTTGTCTATTCACAGGATTAAATCACGCTCAACGCACGAAACAGGATGATCGAGTTTCCGTAGAGTTTCGCCTCTTCTTCGTTTATGCACTGTCAGCTTTGTGGTTGACAGCCGACCGCGCGAACCCGCTTATATAGCCGTGGTGGCGCCATCTGGCGATCGCCAGACTTATCCCGAAGGCTGTAGAAATGTTGAGAACGTTCGATGCCGTGCCGGAAGATTCGCCATTTGGTCACTCATCCAGGTTATTATTATTCATCAGCCTCTTTCTCCCAAATAGCGTCGCGACGTCAATGTGTATATTTGTGAACTCTGGCTCATTTTATTGTCGCGGCGCACCTATGGAAACGCAAGCTCGCCCTGATTGCTTGATTTCCCGCGAAAAAAATATTCAACGAAATACCCCTCCACTGTCGGGTCGTATCAACCAGCATTGTTTGATTCACGTGTATCGAACGACAGTGTACGCGCGAAATTATGGTATACTTCTTGGAAATATAAAAAAAAAATATATATATATATATATAAATATTTATTTTTGTATCAGTCTAAGTCAGTATGATAGATATCATGCTTGTTCAAGGGTTTCAGAGCAAGCTCAATAAGTAGCTCATAGTATACGTGCATGTTGTAGTCTTTACACACGACGTCATCGTTATGTTGCGACACCCACAAAATGCCTGACTAACCAGACATCAACGGTGACGTGTTCCGGGAGAAGAGAGAGAAAGAGAGAGAGAGACGAGGACTGTCTGCGTATAGACACTTGCTCGATTTATGTATAGCCGATTTAGATATTGATTACAGGATTGATTATGATGTATACATAGTACTTAATTATAAATGAGCAATAATTTTAACAATAATAAATCAATTACACAATTTGTCTGCCTATGTTTAATAAATAAAATCTTGTTAGTATTATATTATTATTATTATTATATATATTTTTTTTAAATCTAATACCTCAATTACAATGAACACGGATGCTTAAAAAGCAATTCATAATAGAGTAAAACAAAATTAAAAAAAAACAAAATATAACACTAGGTAATGAGTTATATACATATGAGCTACATAATACAGGAATGTATGCAAATCGATTAATTAGTATATAATTAAAAGCTCTAGTCGTCTCGCACCGAATGATGTTCAAATTATGGTCATATACGAGGGCACTGTAGTACTGGCCTGAATATATAGTATCGTAAAGTCAGTATTTATGTGTTTTTAACAATGCAAACCATCTTGCACGATTCGTTACGATTTTCTAACGGGAAATAGTCAGAAGGTTCCTACCCCCGGCTTTCATGAGGTGTGGGGGTCACACACAGACGTATACAATGTATATACATATCTAGTGTTAATGGGCCGTCCGTGTTCTAAGGTTGTATCTGTTGCCGTTGTATGCACGCTCGAGCGCGCTATGGGAAAGAGTCGCGGTGCGATCGATACCTGCGTCCGTTTGCAGGCATTAAATGCATTGAATGCACGCACAACGTTCACAGAACAGACACATTTGTGCATACGAGAGTTGACCGAAGAATTACCTGCTCAGAAATATATATTATATATATGCAATAATATTAACTATAAGCATGTTTGTGTTTTCGGTAATACCTCCGTATATACATACATATATATATATATATATTTATATGGGGGGCAACTTTCGAATTAACCATCCGTTGGGCAGTGGGTGTAAGCCGTTTGCTGTTAATGACCAACAACATTTTTTTCTTTAGCCTGGCATCTCCCTATTTTTTGGTCAGACACCTAGGGACTTTTTACTAGCCTACATGAACAAATTTGCTGCCTGCAGATGTCTTGATTAGACAGCGGCGTGATGGTACGCGAATCTATAAGATGCGATTCGTTCGAAAGTTTCATCACTGTTATAAAGCATGCCTTGAAGGGGCGTCTATAATTCGTTTTGCCAATCGACTCGAGGTGTTTCACCAGGCTAGTTAATAACTCTCGAGAAACTCCCGAATGTGCCACCCTCGAAATACAGGCGGGGGGGGGGACCTTTGCTGACTAGGTTCCACAACGCAATAGGAACAACATATCAGAAGAACGTATAGTATATAGCAGATAGAGAAAAAAACGAGAGACAATAATCAAGTTTTGTATGCGATTGTATTGCGTATTGCTGTGCTATGATTATCAACGAGACACCCTCAATCAACCACATGACTTCTTCTCTGGCCTGGATCATTGAATGAACGCCAACCCCATGGGGGTAAGGGGGGGGGATGCCTCCTGTCATTTAATTTTTTTTAAAAAAATAAAGAAAAAAAAAATTAAAAAATTTTGCCACCAATGGCTTGGTGATGAGCGGTTTGGCCAGCTGCTCAATCTCCCTGCGCCGATCCGCTCGAACTCCTCGGTCTCGGCCTTCTGGTTGTTGTCCAGCCAGACGATTATATCGGCGACCTTGTCGAGCACCGGTTTCACCTCGTCATCCGTGAGCTTCTCGGACCCGGCGCCCTCCAGAAAGCAGTGCCCCCCAAGGTCGTTCTTCGACGCGATTCGATTCCCCGGTGTCTCGTCTTCACCCTTGAACGTCGCAGCTTCCCTCACCATCCGTCCGATATCCTCCTTCGACAGACAGACCTTCATGGTGATCTTCTGTTTTCCGGTCGACGCCTCGCTAGCGGAGACGTTCACGACGCCGTTGGCGACGGAAGCTGTCAATTATCGTCATTATAAATTGAGAGGGATGCGAGACTAATTGACGACCATCGAATAATAACTGTCCACACACGGCCAGTCTATCACCCAACACCTACTTTGCGCTGACTTCCCTATCTAAATGAAGACGAGGGTCAAAATGCAATAAATATTGGTTTCGTTTATTTTAACTTTATCTATTATCATAGTAATAATAATAGTAAAAATATTAATGATTAATGATGAGGTGTTCCTTGATAGCAAAACAACAGAGCAGAGATCATCACACTCACATTTGAATTGAATTTCCTGTCCACATATTTTTCTCATTTCGCTTTATGCCGCTAGAAGTGGGGGTACAACCACTGACAAAGCCAGATGTAAGTTGTGCCCTATCCGCACGCAAGTACGTCACACACCGTTTCATAGTTATCATCGAACGTCCGATGCATGTTGCCTTAATACATTTTACATTATTAGGAATGTGTGTGTCCGAGCTTACATCATGTGTTCATGTTGTGGTGGTGGTGGTGGTAATGTACAATGTGAATGGTTGCTTGTAGATTTTTATATATGTATATTTTTGTTTGGTATATAATAGATTGTTAAGTTGTAATTAATCGTAACTAGGCATCATCCGTTGTCGGTGCCAATCTCCTTAATCGACCTCTTCCACGGTGGGCCCGCTGTGATCGCCAGCGCCCGGAGCGCCGGGGCCGCCAGGGGCTCCGTCACCGGGCATACCGCCAGGCATGCCGCCTGGTGCTCCTCCGTGCATCTTCGTCATGAGCGGTGTGGCCAGCTGCTCAATCTCCTTGCGTCGATCCTCGAACTCCTCGGTCTCGGCCGTCTGGTTGTTGTCCAGCCAGGCGATCATCTCGGTGACCTTGTCGAGCACCGGCTTCTTCTCGTCATCCGAGAGTTTCTCGGACCCGGAGCCCTCGAGGGCCGACTTGATGTTGTAGCAGTATCCCTCAAGGCCGTTCTTCGCCGCGATTCGACCCCTCTGTTTCTCGTCGTCATCCTTGAACGTCTCAGCCTCTTTCACCATCCGCTCGATGTCCTCCTTCGACAGGCGGCCCTTGTCGTTCGTGATGGTGATCTTGTTCTGCTTTCCGGTCGACTTGTCGCTGGCGGACACGTTCATGATGCCGTTGGCATCGATGTCGAACGTCACCTCGATCTGTGGCACGCCTCGTGGCGCCGGCGGAATCCCGGTGAGGTCGAACTTGCCGAGGAGGTTGTTGTCCTTGGTCATGGCGCGTTCGCCCTCGAACACCTGGATGGTGACGGCGGACTGGTTGTCGGCGAAAGTACTGAACGTCTGCGTTTGCCGGGTTGGGATCGTGGTGTTACGCTTGATGAGCGTCGTCATCACGCCGCCAGCAGTTTCAATGCCCAGCGATAGTGGGGCAACATCGAGTAGCAGCAGGTCCTGCACTGCCTCGGAGGTGTCACCGCTGAGGATCGCCGCCTGAACCGCTGCCCCGTAGGCCACAGCCTCATCGGGATTGATCGATTTGTTCAGCTCCTTGCCGTTGAAGAAGTCCTGGAGCAGTTTCTGGATACGCGGGATGCGGGTCGAGCCGCCGACAAGGACAATCTCATGAATCGACGCCTTGTCCATCTTCGCATCGCGGAGCGACTTCTCGACGGGCTCGAGCGTTGATCGGAACAGGTCGGAGCAAAGCTCCTCGAAACGAGCACGAGTGATCGCAGAATAGAAATCGATACCCTCGAAAAGGGAGTCAATCTCAATCGAGGCCTGAGTTGATGACGATAGCGTCCTCTTCGCACGCTCGCAGGCGGTACGCAGGCGACGTAGCGCACGCTTGTTCTTGGAGAGATCTTTCTTATGCTTGCGTCTGAACTCTTCGACAAAGTGATTCACCATGCGGTTGTCGAAGTCCTCCCCACCGAGATGGGTGTCACCAGCGGTTGATTTCACCTCGAACACGCCGTCCTCAATGGTCAAGATCGACACATCGAAAGTTCCACCGCCCAAATCGAATATGAGGACATTGCGCTCGCCCGAACACTTCTTGTCGAGGCCGTATGCGATCGCGGCGGCCGTTGGCTCGTTGATGATTCGGAGCACGTTCAGACCGGCGATAGTGCCCGCGTCCTTCGTAGCCTGCCGCTGCGAATCGTTGAAATAGGCAGGTACCGTGATTACGGCATCGGAGACGGTGCCGCCGAGATAGGCCTCGGCGGTCTCCTTCATTTTCACGAGTACCATCGACGAGATCTCTTCCGGGAAGAAGGTCTTGGTCTCACCTTTGAACTCCACCTTGATTTTTGGCCGGCCCTCCTCGAGAACGACCTGGAACGTCCAGTGCTTCATGTCGGATTGCACCGTCTGATCCTCGAAACGGCGGCCAATCAGACGCTTCGCGTCGAAGACCGTGTTCGTCGGGTTCATGGCCACCTGATTTTTGGCCGCATCGCCAATCAGCCGCTCGGTGTCGGTGAACGCCACGTACGACGGGGTGGTCCGATTTCCCTGTTCATTCGCGATGATCTCCACCTTGCCATGACGGAAGACCCCAACGCACGAGTACGTCGTTCCCAGATCAATACCGATGGCGGGTCCGCGCGCCGGCATCTTGATACACTGCGTGTGTCCTCGTCGCTGTCGTATACGCCCCAACTAACCTGGGACGGGCAAGCAGAACCGAGGCGGAGCCGCTAACGGAACACGGGTGTCGCTAAGGCGAACGCGTTACAGGCAACTGTGACCAACGAAAACCACTCGGGCCACACGACAACTGCTGCTGTTTGCGTCCGGTCCAACTATCGGCCCTGCACTGCTCGCTTCGAGACGACGTCGACTCGAGGGATTGTCGTTAGGCGAACGCGGATCACCTGCAAGTCACTAGCCGGAGACACTGCGAGCGCTGACGAAACGAGCAAAGCAACGCCACTGTCGTGATCGGCACGGTTCGAAACTGGGCCGGTTATGGCGCTGGGGTTGACTTTTAGCGCCATCGCAAGCGCCTCCTACCGGCTGCCGATCGAAGCGAGAAGAAGGTTACAGAAGCTTTCAGAATGTTCTATTGGGCGAGGGCGACGACACGAGGAAGGAAGCCAGCGGCTAAGCACACAGGCCATTGAGAGCCACGTGGTCGTTGTGGCCGCCGCCGCTGCCGCCCCTATCGTCTGCGTGTCGGCTAATGCCTGCCCCCTCCTCCTCCACCATCCTCGTCTCTCCACCGCGGCGTTCGTTTGCCGGGCGCCTCAACTGGCGGCCGAGCTTCTGGAGCAGCAGCAGCAGCAGCAACAGCGTTCGCTCTCACGATGCGAACACGAATACAGGCTCCTCGCTGTGCCCGGTGACCAAGTGGTGCGAGAGAGTCACGACAGAGTGAGAATCTCGATTTCGGCAGCGGCGGCGGCGGCAGCAGAGGCTGTGGAAATTGCAGGGGGCGGTGGGCGGGGGGTGGACGGGGCGGACAGGCGTTTCGTTTGCGCTCATTATGGCTCGTAGCATGGCAAAGCCGCAAACCTGCGGCAAGATGTCTTGATGCGTTCATACCATCTGCTGCTCGTTTACCTGGTCATATTGCTGCTGGAGCTGGCAGCAGACATGACGATGGGCTGGCTGGTGCCGTGTGACGTGCGCGCGCGCGCGCGTCTACTCGTATGCGGGGATCAGATAGCCAGTGGAATCAGGGGGAGGCGGGGGGTAGTTTTCCACCGAGTTTCGTCGAAAGATAATGATGAAACGAATGACGCGAACGTGTCGAGAGCTATACATGTATTACATTATACACAAATAATGGCACAAATAATGTGTGAGCCCTTGCATTTGCTGCTATATATATATAAGGTCACAATTGATTGACTCATGAGTGCGCGTCATCACTGACTCATGATTGCGTGGAATACATAATGTGTTCGTATATACGTGTAATGTTCTGTTCGTTTTGTTGATCGTTTTTTGAAAATGGTCACGTGAAATAATTTTTCACCCGCGCCCTAAATTACAAACACGCTTATATAAGGAACACCCGGTACTTACCAACATATATATATATATATATATATATATATATATATATATAATCCTATTTATCTACGACGAAATTAATCGAGAAGAGCGCATAACAGACTATGGCCATCGCTGAAAACACCAGTCAATAGTACGTTCGTGTCTGCTAGCGCTGTGTTAATTACCAGTGCCCGTGGACACACATGGCCCGGACGCAGGACACCGCCTGGGCTAACGTTGCCCGCTGGGCCCTTGAACGTCGCACGCTGTCGACCAGCGTTCACGATTGACGTGACGCTATGACGATTGTAACCGGGACGATTTTCAAGAAAGAAAATCGTCCGCTCGTGATCGAATTTCTAGTTTATCGAGTTCACCGTCTGGCCTTCCGTCGAAAGCAGCAGGGCATGCCGTTTTGTAGAACGTCTGTATCTACCGTGTGGGCGAATGTCGACAATGAGCCGTCACGGCTGCAGCGTCTCTTGCGCATTTGGAATGGGCAGCGTGGCCGACTCCGTTGAGACGTTGAGACCAAGCGAGAACCGCGGTTTGCCAAACAAAGAACATATATATATATATATATATATATATATATATATATATATATAAGAGTAGTTGTTATCCTGTGGCATTCATGCGTCATCGTAGAATTTACTCGAATTCACCAAAGCTTCCGTACATTCTGTCGGTCTGGTCGCTGTTGTTCGTCGAATGTCTGCATTTGTGTTCGCCTAATTCGAGTATCGTCATTTTGTGTATTACAGCTGATGCATGATGCAATTGTCAATTTATTGACCTAACGGGTGCGATCTGAGGTGCGCGAATTCAATCTAGTAAAGAATTAGCTGTCCAATATACCCCATAGTGATAGATCCTTAGCACTCGTAATCGGTGGCTTGTTGTGCTATTTTGGTTATAATAATAGAAGCACTCCGGTGAGATTTCAGAACGCCCCGAACACAAATTAGTCATTCCGTAACAGGCTGCTAGAATCGGAATCACTTATATGCTGCCCACTCGGACACACACTTACATATATATATATATATAATACATTTTCCGGTCAGCCCGGAAACATTTGACGTCCACGGTAGAACTGCTTTCGGCATAAGGCTCCATAAAACGGGCAACCCCTTCGAAATGTGCAACGCGCGGGGATCAAACCCGCACATCTACGTTCGTCTCCTCCTATTGCAAGGCGCACACGAATGTACTACGCCACCGGGCTCGACTATATATATATATATATATATACAGTCGAGCCTGTCAGATAGAGGAACAGCTGAGGATCAGCTCGAAAAAAATTATATATAAGTATATAATCCAGAAGAGCGGACGTGCGTACTCCTATGTCGATGATTGCATTGCTGACAATTGACGACGAAATGAGAATGCAAATGGCAGACAGAGCGAAAAATTAACAATGGAAAAAATCTCAGCCAACGAAGAAAAAGTATAGCAACATATCACCAAACGACCGGCATCGAGTCACTGTTCTGTCCCGGTGAACAGAAACAGGCTTTTTGGTCTCGGAAAGCTCAAATGCTACATAAACTCCATACTCACCGGAGAGAGCGACGAGGGGCTGATGCCTATCTCTTCATAGTACCTATACATATATTGTTTGCTGCTCGGCAGCCGATAGTCTCTCTCTCTCTCTCTTCAATGTCCAAAGGCCACAAATACATAAATATATATATTTATGTATTTGTGGCCGTTGGACATTGAAACACGTGAGACGAGCGTGTGCTTGTTCCCTGTTACGCTGTATCTAGTGCGCACGACTCGGTCGAACATTCTAGGAGGCTTGCCTGGAGCCGATGCTAACGTTGTGCGTCCCCGTGATTGCCCCACGGACAGGAGCATTGACGGGGGGAGGAGGTCTACGGACACAGCGTGGATACATAGAGCGGATAAATATCGAAAGCTGGAATGGATTTTCCCTCCAGACATGTATGCTGACTTCTCGTAATGAGAGATGCGCCGGAATGGCTGGCAAACAGAAAGCAAGCGAGAGAGAGAGAAATAGAGAGACACAGCGATTTGGTAGCATTTGAGCAGGATATGTGTTCCCGGCTGTGCGCAGCTGGAATGACCCAGCGATGACGAATGACGATTTAATTACTGGCTAATTGTTTTGTGTTTGATCATGTCTAGCTATTCCCGTATGAGGTCTGGACTAGTTTCATCTGATCGCGTACAATCGGAACAATGGTCACGATCGATGAAGCTATGATGATATGCAATAGATGAGATTGTAGGCTTTACTTGATATTGAGACGCATGTAGATTGTTTGAAATGCCAGATACGTGCTCTGTTTTTATTCAGTTATAAAGGTCGAGATCGACAATTGTACTACCGGCTGAACGTAGAGTACATCTAAAAACACCTTCCTCTATAAAAAGGACAAGAAGACCCCCACTTCCCCGGTACCTGAGCGTGACCAAAATCGAAAGTGCGTTGCGCCTTTGGATATCTAAGGAAACGTGTTTGCATTGAGCAAATTCGGTGGCACGTTTGCCAGATACTTCCTTGTCAGAGCCGGAACCGCTTCGAATCTACAATCTGGCCGCTGATCAAACTCACTGCTCTGCATGGTCTTCAAGAAGATCATAGATTCTTCAACTGATGTCTACGCCGCCCCCCACTGGGGCCGAAGAAAGCATTCTGTCCGTCCTACCTAAAAGTTTGCCCAACTAGTCGATACATTTCTTAATTACACATGAATACTTAATTTGTTAGTAATTTCTTTATTTTATTAATTTTCGTTTTTAATTCTAAGCATACCAATGATTAAGGATTTAACACTATTGCCTCATCGTCTTCCATTAGATGGTTCGGCTAAAAATGATATATCACAACGGGTATACGTCAGGGCGTGCTTACGCCTTCGTAACCGCGTACGGAGCCTATGCACAGATATGTGAAATTGTCCGCACGACATGCGTGCGAATTTCTCCGACAAACTCACATCTGTGCTTCACGTCTGAGACGTGCTAACTTGCGACCTGTTAACTTTTCAACGAGAGAAATTCTCCCGCTCGAACACTCGCAATGATAGACACTTTGTGGTAGGAAGGGTTGGTGTGGTAGGTACAGCAGTCGCATGTGGCCAATCTAGCCACACTCGAAATGCGACCAGTCGAAGGTGATCTTGACACGTGTACGATAGACGGACACTATTTGCTTGTGGGGGTTGTCACACTGTGAGAGGTGCCGCTGATAGCAAACAACGCGACAACATCTCGGCATCTCGCACGTGGGCCCATTGTGGCCGATGCATCTGGTCTCATCAGCGGTGGTGTCTGTGTATCGCTGAAACGCTGTTACTAGCTGAATTCGACGATCTGCACGCCAATCAGATTAGTCCAGTCGCGCGATCATAGAGGTGGAGAGCATCGTTGAAAACCTTGGAGAGATTTGCTCTTGCCGCAAATGCGAATAAAACATGTGTTACACCTGTTTCGCACATCTGCACGAGCAAGAAGGGTCCGGGGTGCAGTTCTGTGTTGAAAGGGTCCCGAGATATCTCCGGATCTCTCACGAAATACCTCGACCAAATGATCTATGAGCCGTTAATACGGCATGCGCATCTGGAGATCCTCACATCAAAGGCTTGTGCGGTTATCGGCTCATTGAGACACCTCGGAGGGCCTGGGGTTCAAGGTTGAGAGACTTCTCATCCTCAATATCCTATTAATACCGTCGTTGCGCTCTGGTATCTCCGTCTGCTTTGGCCACACAATGACAAATCATAAGGGCGAGGTTATTCAGAGCGATGCCCTCCGAGAAATTTTCCGAGAGAAACCTCAGCGCTTGGTTTCGCATATCTTTCGACGATGCGGCATAACTCCGATAAGCAAACTAGGTCACTGCACTACTGACTTCTATGGTGGTTAGTGGTCGTACTCGGTCAGACATTGTTGCCCCAATCACTGCAGTTGACAGAAGAGCGACCCGTCGAGCCACTGACTTAGTGAGACCCTTGCCGAAAACAGAGTCTAGCCGCCACGCTCTTGATTATCGATTATCAGCTGCCTAGGGGCTCGTAAAAACCCGCGCGAGATCAGGCAGCTCACCTCCGCTGGAAATAGAAAATAATCTCTCACGCGAAGTAAACATAGTTCTATTGTAGATCCTCGTATTTTTACATATCTCTCTCTCTCTCTACCTTGAATTCTAATTACACGATGTGATCGGCCACTCGGCCTATTTTGCTCCACGATATGTTAGACGACTCTTATATACGTATATAAGAAACGAACTCTAGCATTGTAAATATTGCAGTTCCTTTAATAAACCAATTAAAGATCTTTACTTTCACTTAAACGAATTGAATGCCGTCAGTTGAACGAACGAATCCGCACACGCGCCGATACACGGCACGGATACAGGGCCACCCTTCGTCAGTCAACAAATATCTATAGTGTATATCGAACTATATGATGGCCTCGGCCTTAGGGATCGAACCCCCGCACCGCAGGCCTCGGGCCTTTTTTTGAGAAGAGGAAATTTCCTTCAAACGCACGGACACCATCAGAGACGTTCCAATCTCCGTGAAAGTGGGCCGATCCCGCCATGTATCCGGGATATCTGCAGGCGACCGATGTCAGCTATTGCAACGCACTCCTCGTACCTCGCTATGACTATGATTGACCATGTTCAATACGACGAGGAGCGATGATCGAGGTAGACATGGCAAGCCATGGGGAGGCACATATGGCAAGGCTTCCCAATGCGACCAGGCGAACCCTCCCTGTGGCTCGTATCGCCTGCGCTTAATTGATGAGGATCAATGCACGGTAACTAATTCACGCGTATACACGGAGGATTGCGAAAGGGCACTAATGGGGCGGTGAATGTAAGTCGCGCAAAGCCACTTCAGGTGGCGGGACGATGGCAGACCTTCATGCGGACCATTCTACGTTCCATATTTATCCAGCGGACACCATACTGACGATACCATTATAGGCACCAGAATACGTGCGCAATTTACGTGCAAATCTGTTCGTTCAACGTCAACCGACTGGATACATCCGTCTGACGATGTAGCAACGTGATGTTGGTCACAGGGCGCACAACGCGTACACAAGCGTTTTTCAACGTTTCAGTTTTTTGTTTTTAATTGCGCGTTCCTTTGAATTACAGCAATTAAAGTTAACCAAACGATTCCCGCAATAGCAGTAACCTTTCGACGATGTTATTGACGAGTCGAGCCTTAAACTCCGGCACTGTCTATTCTCAAAATTGATCCATAATTGCGGAAGCGGGCGAGTGCGTATGTGCCTTTAAACGTATGAGAAATCTTCCAGCTGGAAATAGTGGAGGGATTTGCGTTTGCACCCGCTTTAAGTTGTGTAACCAAACGTAATGCATAATAATCAAACAATTAAATCAATTTGCAGGCGTTGCCTGCCAATTCGTGCAATGTCCAACCGTACTATTCGCTCATATCGAATAATTAATAAAACTATTCTACCGCACAGTTTTAGGGTGGGCGCAAGCCCAAAGGCCAATGCGGAGTAATGAGATCATGATCTCAACACTCATCGTCTGCAATTGTACTTTTATTGAAGTACAATTGCAGAATAGAAAGTACTAGATAGCAGCACGTCTCAGATGACTTGTCACGCAGCTGGTCTCACCCCCACACGAGATTCACCAGGCCGAGATAATCACGTCCGGCCTTACCTATACGATCAGGCACCCCCAAATGTGTCACAAATTAAAGAAATTTCTGGTAGATTTAAAGACTCACAATGATGATCAATAAAGTCTCTAAATATACCACAAATAAAGAAGCAGTTCGGCACAGCTGGTGTCCCCCCGACGAAGGCGTTGTGATTACGCCTCTCTACCTCACAACGAGAGCAAGCCGCCGCAGAACGAAGGATGCTGCACGCTTGTCCCCGGTATAAGCCTGTGGCAGACTCCTTCGAGGAGTTTGGCAGTGAGGGGGCCCGGATCGCATGAGGTTTCAAAGGCAAGAGGTGCAAAGAGGCCTGAAGGACAGTGTACTTTCGTAAGGCCCGCTCCGAGCGGGATTACATCGTAACCGGGCAGGGTGAGGTTGCACAGTAGTTAACCTAGGAGTGGAGCGCGTTTTAGTGTTTCACCATATTTGTCTACAATGACCATTCAGCCTCTCCTTCGGCAGCTGCTTGTCGTTATGCGCGTAGCCCCGACGACACACGGATCTATCATACGGAGCTATACATCGACAGTACCCAATTTCGTTTCTTCAATTACTTTACGTATTAATGTCGGTGTGTCGCATCGGGGGTGGTCTCGCCTGAAGAGAAATCTGACCGCCTTTTCCGCCACGTTATTACTTCGACGAAACTCGATTATTTCTACGTGTGGGGGAAGGGAGGTATCAGCTACCCCCGGTCGGTCGCTTTCACCCATAGAAATTCATTGGTCAGCTCCAAATGGACAACACACTGGGGGTTGTTATTGGATGTCCGAATAACGGACGTTCTCGCAGATTAGAGGATTAGTACATAAGAAAAATATAGCATTTATTAGTTAATTATAACCGTGGGGCCGACAGTTGTACTACCCGCTGAACGTCAAAATACATCTCGGAACACCCTCCTCTATCTGTTCTCAATAGAATATCTAGAGCAGGGAGGCACCATAACCTCAGTCTCCAAAAGTAAGTGTGCTCAAAATCGAAATTTCGTTGCCCCTAAGAGCATTATTTGTGTTTCATCAGTAATATAAATCTCTGCTGCGCCAGGAATCTCGCTACTACGTAGGGAGAACGCTGTCGCTGACCGGCGATAGATCGATCAGGAGGGGTGCTGAGGAAAATTAGGCCGAAATTGTGCAAATTCGAGCCCGCCCAATCAAGGAAAAATTGTTCAAATTCAATAGTGTTCATAATAGACCCGGCTCACGATACGAGCACCGGTGTAGTTACGAGACGCACAGTGAATCTCGGTTGCTTGTTGCTAGTACAGTTGGTCGATCGATCGGCCGACGATTCCAACAGGCGAGCGCTGCTCGGAAAAATTTCTTTGGAAATTGGTTGTGGTACTTCTAAATTGGAGACATGAGCTCAAAGGTTCCAGCCATAGGCATTGATCTAGGCACGACGTACTCGTGCGTCGGGGTCTTCCGTCATGGCAAGGTGGAGATCATTGCAAATGACCAGGGAAATCGGACCACGCCGTCGTACGTGGCGTTCACCGACACCGAGCGGTTGGTGGGGGATGCGGCGAAGAATCAGGCCGCCCTTAATCCTACGAACACTGTGTTTGATGCCAAACGGCTGATCGGACGCCGGTTCGACGATCAGACGGTGCAGAGCGACATGAAACACTGGTCGTTCAAGGTGATCAACGAGAACGGCAGACCAAAAATTCAGGTTCAGTTCAAGGGTGAGAAGAAGTCCTTCTACGCTGAGGAGATCTCATCGATGGTTCTGATCAAGATGAAGGAGACAGCTGAGGCCTACCTCGGCGGGAAGGTGACCGACGCCGTGGTCACGGTCCCTGCCTATTTCAACGACTCGCAGCGGCAGGCCACGAAGGACGCGGGCACAATCGCCGGTCTGAACGTGCTCCGGATCATCAACGAGCCAACGGCGGCCGCAATTGCGTACGGCCTCGACAAGAAGGTAGCGGGTGTCGTCAAGGGAGAGCGGAACATTCTGATCTTCGATCTGGGCGGAGGCACGTTTGACGTGTCGATTCTGTCCATTGACGGCGGTGTGTTCGAGGTGAAATCAACGGCCGGTGACACCCATCTCGGTGGGGAGGATTTCGACAATCGGATGGTGAACCATTTCATCGAGGAGTTCAAACGCAAAAATAAGAAGGATCTCACCACGAACAAACGCGCCCTCCGACGGCTGTCGACCGCTTGCGAACGTGCCAAGAGGACACTGTCATCGTCGACGCAGACATCGATCGAGATCGACTCGCTGCTCGATGGCATTGATTTCTATTCGACGATCACGCGTGCGCGTTTTGAGGAACTCTGCTCGGACATGTTCCGCTCGACTCTCGAGCCCGTGCAGAAAGCGCTGAAGGACGCGAAGTTGGAAAAGAACCAGGTGCATGAGGTCGTGTTGGTTGGAGGATCCACTCGAATCCCGCGAATTCAGAAACTGCTGTCGGACTTCTTCAACGGTAAGGAGCTCAACCAGTCGATCAATCCCGATGAAGCGGTCGCCTACGGAGCCGCCGTGCAGGCCGCCATTCTCACGGGAGACAAGTCTCATGCCGTTCAGGACCTCCTCCTGCTTGACGTCACCCCATTGTCCCTTGGTCTCGAAACTGTCGGCGGTGTAATGACCACCCTAATTAACCGTAACACCACGATCCCGACTAGACAGATGCAAACATTCTCGACGAACGTCGACAATCAGCCAGCTGTCACTGTGCAGGTGTACGAAGGCGAGCGCGCAATGACCAAGGACAATCATCTGCTGGGTACCTTCGATCTGAAGGGAATCCCGCCAGCGCCTCGGGGAGTGCCCCAGATCGAGGTCACGTTCGACATCGACGCCAATGGCATCCTCAATGTCTCAGCCGTCGACAAGTCGACAGGGCAACAAAGTAAGATTACCATCACGAACGACAAGGGCCGTCTGGCCAAAGAGGAAATCGACCGGATGGTGAAAGATGCTGAGAAGTTCCGTCAGGATGATGACAAGCAACGTGCTCGTATCACCGCGAAGAACTCGGTCGAAAGCTACTGCTTCAGCGTGAAATCGGCCCTCGAGGGCCCGGGTGGCGAGAAGCTAACTGCCGAAGAGAAGAAGCCAGTCCTCGACAAGGTCACCGAGATCATCGGCTGGCTCGACTCGGTGCCGAAGTTGGCCGAAGCTGAGGAATACGAGAAGCGGCGCAAGGACTTGGAGACGATTGCCACCCCTCTCATGGTGAAGATTCATCAGAGCGGGCCAGTGCCCGGAGGCGCCGCGGTCCCGCCCTCTGCCCCGACCTCGGATCCCACCAGCAAAGACAAAATGTAGGGGGAGGTCGCGATGCCGCTGCCCGTGGCTCTCAGTATGGGAGCATCTAAATAGATGAAAATAAAAATGATCTACTATGTCTGGAACGTAGTTGTAGCTCCCTTTTGTCATTAGTTAACCGCGTGTTTGTATTTAAAATAAAGCGCGCTTGCGCTTCATAAGTTAGTTGTACGTGTATCTGTTTATAAATAACCGCCTCTGCCTCGCCGCGGCGTATCGCAGCTCCTCCTCTCAGAGGGTATGTCTAGCCGAGACAACGACGTTTACTTCGCTCCCAGCGTAACCAAGACACGGCCCGAACGTGTCGAGCTGTTTATAGCTCTCGCTGACGGCTGCGCTCCCACCATATCCAAGACAGCCCACGAAAGCGTAATGCTGCTTCTAGCCTTCGGCCTGACGGACCGACAACGAGATGGATTGAGACGGCGCCGTTTCGCAGTTGCTTGCCTCAGACTGACCCGAGTCTCTCTCCGATGACGATCGTGCCCATAGCCCCACAGCGCAGCACCGGGTAAGATTACGTTCGAATTCGCAAGTGTTCAGCCTTGTCACCAATAGTGTGAACCGCAAAATCGCCAGAAACTAACCGAATACACGAACCCCAAATGGGTGACAATTGCGGTTGTTGCCGCTGGTGGTGGGGTTCGATCGAACGCGCACTGTCATGACGGTGTTGCCTCTCGGCTGTCACAAAACAGTGTTCATTCCTCTTGGCGCCGCCGAAAAAACCTAACGCGTCCACCTCTCGACAAATAGCTAGAAACCAAATGGTCATTACTTAAAAAGCAGCCCACTTCGATATAAGGGAGACGCAACGTAGATATCCAACCCGAGACTTCTTTATGGGCGAGTTTTCGCTTGGCCCGTTTCCAGTTCAAGCAGCGGTCTGAGGATAGTCACTTCTATTAAATTGAATGCGTCCCATAGACACTGCGTCGCTCTACGACCACTCACGGGATAGCGTTTCCGCCTGCTAGGCGCAAATACATTCGCTGTGTTCAGCTTGCCTCGGTGCGACAGCGTTAACAGTTAATTGCACCAATTGACAATTTCTCGAGTGGCCATTCGAGAACGCTATCCGTCCAGGTATTAGTTATATAGAGATAGCATGGATGACAGATGTATATCTGTTAAAAATGACAGTGAGAATGTTCTGGGTGTTCACCGAGGATTTGCAGCTGCGACGGGTCGTGTTGAAATAACGACTACTTTACTTCAATTGTCCCGGAAAATATTAATATCTCTGACAAACGAGTAACTGACCTTATATATATATATATATATATATATATATAATATAGTTCCGTAAATAAATAAATATATTATATAGTTATATAATTAATTGACGTTGTGCGCTGATCGATAGTGGCAATAAAAAAAAATATATATAAATATATTTTACGTTATGTATATATATATATGTCGTGAAAATTCACAGCCGTTAGCATTCTTTCGAATTACTTATCTATAGATTGTGCCATTAGTTATAGCACTGTAACCTGAACAGTGAGCAGAGAGCAGGTGTTGACAGCAACAGATATGGGTATACCTTATATAAATTACGAGCTTTCAATTAATATCTACGATTAATTGATAGGTGTTGTTGTTATTATAAATAAGCATGAGCTTGACAGCTTCCATTAGCAAATATCTGTATTTTCCTGATGAACCACCATGTACAATACGATGGGATGGCATGGGAGGGTTACCGAGTCCTGCAGAGAAAGCATTTATAGAATCACTATGATAAAGTTGTCGTCACGCTGTCTCGAATACGCGGTGTTTCCAGGTACTGAGCCGAAATGCTTTTGTATATTGGAGCGGCCTGCGCTGTCACTCTGGGCCTGTGGAGTTGGCTCGGAGATGCTGACTTTTCAACGCTGATAGCGCATATGTTCTTTCGGGGACGTCGGGAGAAATATCGAGGTATACATTCTGTACATAAACATCCCTAATGAGCTCGCCGATTTAATTACTGGCTGAGTGATCTACATATCGTGCATAGATAAGAAATTACATGTGACACCACTTACCATGTTGGCGTTGACGCTAATTTTTCAGTATTAGCTCAGTAATATTTTTGCCGATTTCCATAAAGAATATTGGATAGTTGGCAATATGATTACTTGCCTCATTTCATATCGGATATCGAGAATATCAGTCATACAGCTCGTGTCACGCTACTCAAGCAACGTTGACCATCATTCTCGATGATTCACGCCCTTAAATTATCCGACTTGCTTCTACGAAGACTGCGTTGCCTATGTAGAAATTCTCATGACTTATGTCGAAGCAGTAGATCGGACCAACTCACTCCGACTCATTCACGCTTCGTTCCGAAAACGTCCGCCAGCAGGAGACGATTTCGAGTTGGGAGCGATGACGACCGACAGAATTGAGCTTCTCGTTTACTCGCATATCCCTCAACGAGGAGCAACCTTTGAACACTTGGAAAATGTTTGACCACAACGCTTGCTTCAGCAAGAACGAAATAAAATACTAATAATATATATATATATATATATAATATATTATTAGTGTTATTTTTGCGATTATCATAAAAAAGTCACATTTGCACTATAGACTAGTACAAAGCTAGTAGTATGTCTGCCCGACCTTGCCATTAGTGTGTTCACTAGCGAGAAACAGCGCAATTGACGAAGTGACGACCTATGCCAGTTGAACATCCATGCACGCAACACTTAATTCAAATATGATTCAATTCATCCTCCATCATGGACTGTGGACCACACCGGGTTCGCTTTTCGCCCCGAACTAACTTTGTTGATGCTCGATAATGCCCTTGTAGGTCGGGTGATCTGGATAACGGGGGCGTCGTCAGGCATAGGCGAGCAGTTGGCGTACATCTTCGCCCGTCTTGGCTGCAAGCTTGTCCTCTCGGGCACCCGGCAGGAGGAGCTCGAACGCGTGAGGAATCGCTGCGAGACAATCTCGGACAAATGCGAGACGCTGATCGTGCAAGGGAACATTGCCGATGTGGAGCAGCACCCGAAATGGGTGAAAGCTGTACTCGATAGATTCGGTGAGCCTCGCGATCGGAGTGGCAACTCGTAGCGTACAGTTAGCAAAGTGTATTATTATTATTATTAATTATTATTATTATTATTATTATTATTATTATTATTATTATTATTATTATTATTATTAATTATTATTATTAACGTACACCTTTGACCTTCCGCATTCGTGTCAGATCATATTTTCTTTCTGCCTACGACGAGCAACCAGCCTCTGTCTAATGTGTATTCGACATTATTATACTCGTGCGCTACTTCAGGTTCGGTCGATATCCTCGTCAATAATGCTGGCCGATCGCAGCGGTCGCAGTTTGTCCAAATCCCAATGCAGATTGACAAGGAGCTATTCGATGTGAACGTTTTTGGGATGATCTCGCTAACACGGGAAGTCGTCAAGCTGTGGTATGTTCCCTGAGCAATATATTTATGTGGACCAGGCGGATCTTCTACTTTGTAGAGAAATTTATAAGGTAGACCCCGTTCAAATAACAACTTGCTTTGTCGCGTATGATAATAACTAACAAAATGACTGAAAGTAGAACAACACATACATTAAGAATTAATCATACAAAATGTAAAAGCATACAATAATCGTCGACGACGGGGTAATAGGTAATAGGAAGGAGCACTTTTTCTTTAAATTCAAAACGTATTTAGTAGGGTCGAGCTGCATTTTTTTCAACATGCTGTATACAGATATGTGCATGATTACATAGCATGATAATATGCTGGCAGTTGTCGTTCGCCGACCGCACAGTTGCACCCTGTGGTAATTCTCCCATCTCGTTGATGCTCATTTTATGTCACTAATAACAATAATAATAATAATAAAGAAAAAAAAAATGCTTCTAGAATTTTTACTTGAAACCTTACACATCGGGAACTGACTTGTATATTGTACACACCGTTGTAATTACTCGAACAGAATGAAAATAAAACAAATTTATATAATAATAATAATAATAATAATAATAATAATAATAATAAATACATTAATATGCCTCACGTTATAAATATGACCCTTGTCTTGTTGACGTCCACCGTCAGGATGGACCGCGACAAACGTGACGGTGAAATTCTCGTGACCTCGTCGACTGCCGGCAAAATGGGCGCTCCTTATTCAGCATCGTACACCGCGAGTAAGCATGCTCTACACGGCTACTTTGAGACGCTGAGATCAGAAATGCACGTCAACGAGCGGCCCGTCACAATCACGATCGCCTGCCCCGGACCAGTGCGCTCGAACATTCGAGTTACCGCCTACACGGAAAAGGTACGGATGTAATCATATTCGGTAACCACAAATCTCTGCCAACCTCTGCGTGTGGGCGTGCGTTCGACCACTGCCGTATTCGGCCGCATTCGTAGGCGACACGTTGGGTTGAATAAACAGAAAAAAAATGGTGCGGAATTTTGCTCGAGGTGTAGCAGATGTTTGGAGATGATGTTTACCTGTATCAAGCGATCGTGCTAATTGGATTCAATTTGGGATTGTGCATTGTAACGCGAAAACAGGTTGGCGAGCAGTACAACATGCCGGACTCGGAAGGCCAACGTCTAATGGAGACGGCGCGCTGCGCGAACCTCATGGTGTCTGGCCTCGCTAGCGGCCTCGACGAGCTGTGGATCTGCAACCAACCCATTCTTATCTCGTACTATCTCGCCCAGTACGCCCCGTCGATATTCCACCACTATATCGTGCCGCTCTTCGTCAAGAAGAGTGTCCTGAAGTTGCGGGATGGCAGGTAGCGTCGGAATCGTGGCCGGAGCAATGCTTCAGATCCCCTGACCCGTCGCCTCGTAACCACGGACAAGATCGGATGACTTCTACAGCTCAAAATACAGGACACACACACATTACGTCCCATTGATTGTGCGCATATTATTGCGTGGTATACGGCGCGTCTCGGCAGAGGCGTACTATACAGCGAAATCATATATGGTAGGTAGGAGGTCAGCGGAGATTGATCGCGTATGCTTGGGGATCATATCAAGGTGTCCTGGCGGTACTTAATTTTTTGCTGGTAACAAAAGAAAAAAAACTCATGATCTTGGAAGAACAAAGCCCTTCGGCTTCGCCACCTTCGTTATCTTCTGTAAAGGTCGTTTCTGAAGATAACCGTTCGTCTCAACTCACACGAATTCATCACGTCCTTATAGCAAGCATACAGGGTAATGATTTCACACAGTATAATGAGACAATATGGATGATTAAGTAAAGATTAATGCCTCAAGGACAGTCGAGTTTTCGGTTGTGCTCGATGGCGTCGGTGCACGGATGTGTCGACGCGTCGTGCGCGCAGCATTGCCACTTATGAGAAAAAAAACTTGCCAGATAAGAGACCACCTTTAGCCGAATTCCAGATTGATTTTTAATGAGAGAATCAAGCACACGCGCTTAGGTGAAGGTATTACTAATTGTATGAATATCATTATCTCTTCGTTCGTTACGAATATTGTCGACTCGATGAACCGATACAATACTTACCGCAATAAATTTGGAACTTGTTTTTTCTATAAACGAACACCTGAATGGACCGGAGAACTTTATCAATTGACGCCGCCGCTGATCCATGAACTGTCAGCTGATTAATGACTTATTATCTGATGTATGACCACAGAGGTTGTCGCTTTCGGGCGCCGGAGGGATGGGGTAATCACTTATGATATATTACTCACTCAACAATTCGCTCTGATTCTGAACAATTCCCACATCTATCTCTCTGATTTCACGCATAGCCCCCAGATAAATAAGTATAACAACACGATGTCTAATTACAAATGGACTACGTTATCGCCTTGATAATATCCAATACCAGCTCCATAATCACTGCCTCGGCGTCGATAGTTACTGAACCCCTATATCAGTCAAGTATTACTAACTAAATCCATTAGTCACCCAAGCTGCCGCCCCGAACACCAAGGTGGCCCGCAGCCACCTAAGATGAACGTGGTAGTCCCTGAAAGAAACATAACGGAGCGACTACAATGGGAGGCATAGAGCGCCAAGACTCGGATCGTCGTTAGCTGGTCCAATATAGGATGCAATATGCAGCGAGATACACACACGTGCGTTTTGAGCGTTTGGTTTTTTATTGTTAATCTATTCGACATTTTCGTGCCATCTATCACAGCTGGACAGTCGTCTATGGTGCTTTACTAACAGCAGGTCTCTCTCTCTCTAACACTCTGTATGGTCATAACGTTGTACCTATGCATGGGGACTACGTTGTTTGTGGCAGAGTTACGTACGCTCATCGAATCAATCAACAACTAGATAAGTCTCTCAAATTGTTATGTCATTACTTTTTCATCTGTTCTCGATTTTCCATGTATCCACGTTGTGTATGTGTGTGTATGCAAATTCTAACAACTTTTTTCCGCATAGATATATATATATCGTCCATTTCACAAATGTGTGTATTCCCTATATGAGAGATGATGAGTCGGTGTACGCTAAATTAATGAATTACCGTGTTAGTGTGTCCCGATATATTTTTGCTGCATGCCGCCGCCGCCGCCGGCATTAGTCATCGAGGATGGTCGCTACTTACAGACACACCCACATGCACACACACACACACACCTGAAAAACGGATGTGGTGTGACCTAGGAAACGTGCGTCCTAGGCAACAGCGATGACCTCACTCCCGACTGAATACATACAAAATAGTACACTAAGGGAATCGGAGGTGATCGAGAGATTTACGGCCGGATGCGTAAAATCGACAGATAACCGTCATGCTCCGGGTCCGTGCCATCCTTTCCTGAGCACTGCGGCCTTGCCGCGGTGACCATGAACGGATGGAGCGGTACCGATTTCACACTTCGTCAGATCTGCTCAGTGGTCTCATTCCCTGACCTCTGTTTCATCTAGTTTCTCTGATGGGCTAACAACCCCGCCGAATCACATATGCATTTGTGGCGCACGTCAGATATATATGGTTTCTGGTTAGTTTCGAAGAAACGAAAATCTAAAACAACGTAACCAAGCTAAACGCTTGCCATTTTCATAAGCGGCCCGACCCCCGAGACGTTACTGCGCTCAAGGATATCGTGTTCATTTGTTGAACGATGCGTGGGCAATCTCGAAACGTCGCCACGATCTGCTGTTGTATGGGCTAAACATTACACAACAAGTTGACAAGGTGGTTTTTTTCTTTCTGTTAAACGCGGACAACACTATCTCGGGTACTTATAGCGGTAGCGCTTTACAACGACTCCAACAACGCTCGATCACAGAATACGCCTACGCGACATTCGTGGTTCACCAAATGATCGCTTGTGTACACTATGCCAGAAAAAGACGGCGGGCGAAAGAGAGAGAGAGAGGGTGGTGTACTTGAGTCACTTCCATAAGCAATGTAGTGTGTCGTAAATGGGGAGCCTGTTCCGGCAAGAACCTTCCACCTGGTCCTTCAGCGGAGTTAGCTTCACATTGGTTGTCCCTTGACGTCTACTTGAGGCAGCTGATTGTGAACGAATGCTAATTGTTTCCTTTGCTCATGCTAATTGTTTTTGAGAATATAACTCGAATTCAATTCAACAGCAATTAATCGATTCCCCCCCCCCTTTATGTTAATAATTGAGTTATTAGATTCCGCTATCTCGATTTCTCCGTGAGCAAACGGAGACAGCGAGGTCTGTGCAAGGGGATCGAAACACCATGAGGAGATTGTTTTCCTTGTTTCGTAACGCGGTAACTGATAGGGGGTCATTGGCGACGAACGTTCATCCTAGAAACTCCTAGGGTCCCAGGATTCTACAGAACCGAGAATCCTACGTTGTGTTACGGAACTTCGCTAATGGGTGTTGTCGTCCTCGCAGTTCATCCCATTCGTCTCCGTTTGTTCAGATTCACCAAGAGACAACGACGGCAGCTATATGACATGTGAAAATAAATTACGAGTTTGAGTGCACACGAATCCAACCGCTTTGAAATTCCACTGAGCCGTCTACGGACGGGTCCATCGTTCTAGCGAACAGCCTCATTTTTCTTCTCTTTCGCCGTTAGATTTACTTTTTTTGATAGAGCGAATACGGGCCCCTATGGCAAAATGACTGGTGTTTTCTGCGCGAAGCCCAGTGTAGGCCTAACATTATTGACACTTAACAAATGTGT
The DNA here is from genome assembly GCA_019614645.1 of Stratiolaelaps scimitus. Lineage (NCBI taxonomy): Eukaryota > Metazoa > Arthropoda > Arachnida > Mesostigmata > Laelapidae > Stratiolaelaps > Stratiolaelaps scimitus. The sequence continues at coordinate 897,848 of JABWDB010000033.1, read as the reverse complement.
TTGATATCCTGGCAAAAAGAAAATGTGTATTCACCGTAGGATGTTCGGTGTCGATCACGTGCGATGGCCGCTGTCCTTCGTATCTGTCATTTTCTCAATCGTTTCTGATGTGTTCGAAGCGCTCGAGGCGTGACGGCCAACCACACATAGCTCGTCTAACAATTGAATTCTGAAGTACTTAAACCTGCCTAATCACATAGGGTGGGCTCTAACTCGAGTCGGACCTGAACCGCGGAAGTTAGATGGACCACATGTTATATATATATATATATATATAATATATATATGCTTACAATTCCTCTGTACATGGGGTAATATACACTGTTGTGTGATTCTTGCTGTATCCACACTGTATGCTATACAGCGTGGTAACCTCATCTCTCCGCTTTCTACCCTGTACGCCCGGGGTTTTCATCTAATGTCCACCTCATTCCTTCATCACATTATATCTTTTTTGTCCTCAGTGATGTTCTCTGCTTCTTTCACAGTCCACAGTATCTGCGCCGTCTTCACCCTAGTTATCCTCAGCAATTCAGCAGCTGACAAAGGCAAGGAGTCCCGCCATACGAGCATACTTCATATGTGTACGCGTGTTCATGGTACTTCCAGCAACCTCATAAACACCACCTCCCTCTGGGCAGGGGGGGGGTTTCCTTCACACGGCCTCGTTGCCGATGTACGAGAGGCAGTCGCAGCCACATCCCGTTGGGCAGAAGCGCTTCTTCAGGAACCAATCGCGCATGTGCTCGCTGTGACCGCCGTGATAGCAGACCAGACAGAAGAAGCTGCTCCCCCGCACGCCCAGCTCACAGATCGTGCAGCGAAACACGAGCTGGCGACACTTCGCGCACGTCACATCCTCAGTGTCGACGCCGCAGGTGGCGCACCGCTTCTTAAACTGGACGTCGTACGGCTCCCGGAAGCCCCTCTGTGTGGTGATGTGATTGAGGACGAGGCACCGCTGCTCGAGCAGGTTCCACTTGTACAGCAGCTCGGCGTAGTGCTGCTTCAGCTGATCGTACCTGCAATGACACGGAAAATCACAGGGCAAAATAGACGAGGTCAGAAAACACCAACAACAACAACATGAAAAAACGGCCATGCACGGCAAACGAGCCTGGCATGAGGGGCCACAAGGGACCGAGTGGGCTCATCCACAAAATCACAAAGTAAAGACGACAATTGAGGCTAGAGGGACTCTAGCGTATCACCGCAACGAAAGCTCAATCGTGTGTTTCACTGAGTGTGGGTGTGTTTGCACCGTATCCATTTGTAAGACGTGACATGCGAGGATGTTCCCACCTGGTCATCTGTTGTGGATTTAGAAGGAAGGTGTCCTCCTCCTGGCCGAGTGACACCCCGATGTCGAGCGGCTCGTGGCCGGCGACAGCGACCACTTCGTCGCCAATCACAGCGGACGCCTCGAGGGCGACTAGATCCTTAGCTGAATCCTTCTTACCGCCTAGGCGGCCACTGAGGAACGCGGCGGGAATGCCCGCGTGGCTCTGGGGCGAACCTCCAGTGATACTGTTGTACGGGGACCCACCAGCTGGAATAGGGTACCGTGGCATGAAATCGACATACAGAGTGTTAACGCAATGCAAACGAATCTCCATTTGCAAAAATGCATTTGTGAATAATGAGAAAATTAATGCATCATACAATTTGAAAAGATTTGGTATATAGATATATATATATATATATATATATATGGCTGAGCTAAATTGTCCACATTATCGTTCGTTCACATTTGACAACTACCTGTGTCCATCTATGACGACTACCATGTCACAATAACAGCTTGGAAATGCCTTCACGGTAAACGCCCCTGTAGCCTAAACGCATCTACATGTATACTGTCATTTATTGCTGTATTGTTAACTGTCAATTGTCTTTCACTCTTTAAATCAATAGTTGGACAGCTGCGAGATTAGTTCAAATGCCACCAGCTTCCGAGCAATGCTACGTCAAGCACTTCTTCTTACACTGTTCACTCATCGAACGATGACCAAAATCACAATGTGTTATTATCGCTGAATGATCTTCACACCGTTAATGTCATTATTGGCATACCGTTAATCATCTTCTGCCAGGTCTTCTTGAGGACGTTGCCGCTTCTGTCGCTATTTTTCCGCTCCGGATGAATGGTCCCCTCAACCACGGTCACCTCGTCGGTCAAGCCCCGTCGACATCTCTGCCGTCTGACAACCTCACCAAAGACACAGCACAACATTGCCACCGTCTGGATATCGTACAATCGCAGATAGCGATCGATGAGGGTTTCGGCGAGCTGCCTACCGAAAACGTGCATTGGCCAGGGCAGCTCCGAGCCGCATCTTGTTCCTCGCTGATCGACGTCGACGTGAGGTCGGATCCCGGGGGGTCAGGGTTGAAGAACGTGCAATGGGCAAAAAAAATATTGTTACAGTGTTCAGTGTTATTACAACACTGAGGTCAGCCGAATAACTCGACGGTATACGCGGTTCGTGCGGCGTCTACAGCCAAGGAACAGCAATGTGCGAGGTTCCCGCTGGGAACGCGACAAGAGATAATGTTGGAACCGGTCAACGCTTGTGGATCGCTCCTCAACTGATGACTGAGAATAATAATTATAATAATCATATATATAATAATCATCAATCATTGATTCAATCATCTCTTGCATTCAATTTGATAGGAACAGCTGTCCGTCTCACGAAACCGACCTATATACCCATACATTTGGCGCTTATAACGGCCTCCGCCCGACATCTTGTCCCCACCTGCGTATATATACATATATATATATATATATACTACTGATATTATTGTCTGTCTACCTGTTGCTGAAGTTGACTTTCGACGATTTGAGCTGCAAGAGTCCAAACTTGGACGAGATCACTTCGTCGGCATTCCTTCGCCACCTCAAGGTTATGTCTGCACGCGTCCAGTGGATCGGACACGTTGAGTCGGTACTTGGATGCTAGCTGGTAGCATACAGGGAGTACACCTGTAAGCAGCAGCGATAACGTGAGTCGTGGGCGACACGAATCTTCTCATCTGAAGCACTCTTCGCAGGACGCATACGTTCTGCTTCTTCTGACGAAGTCGGAACAAGTGCCGATATATAAGGCTGTATCCACTTGTAAAGTGTAGTTTAGACGTTAAGCATTGGTAGACGCCAGGCCGAAAGATATCGCCTAAAGTGATGAAAGCTATTCGACCTCCTTCGCTGTTCAACCTAAGGCTCTCGATTGTCTTGGAGCGCCAGTGAGACGCATGTGCCGTTATCAGACTAGTCGCTTCTAGAGAATAAGGGTCATCGAAGGTGTCTGACTTTAAAGACACATTGGGATTGTCTTGACTATAATTGAACATTAGATATGGATATAGGCCGGGCTGTAATAAAGTACAAAACACCAGCTGGCGATGACCTCCGAAGAGTCCATATACTTCTTATCCTCGGGCTTGTCCCTTGGATGGTCTAGTGGTGAGCGTCTTCGACTGCTAGACCGGAGGGACGTGTGTGTTGGGTTCAAATCCTGTCAGACGCTTTGGAGAATCTTTGGAGTTCTTTAGCATCTTTCTTTATCTGAAGATTCTTGCCAGGTACCAGTAAGGCAGAGAATAAGCAAAGGTGGCCCCGACAGGTCCTCTCATAGTAATACCTAAAAGGTTAAGAGCTGAGGCCTGTCAGATAGGGGAACAGCTGAGGGTCAGCTCGAAAAACAGACTTGTACGTACCAGGCATGCTATATATAAGGACGGCAGCCGAAGGCACGTGAATCTTGTCCAAGACGGGTGGCGCCAGGCCTCGTAGCCTACTTCGACCTTTTTTTCGTGGTTCGCGATAATAGTACGATGAGATCGTGACATCCCTCTCATTTTTTGCCACAAACGACGGATACAACGAGCTTGAACCTGTTCGTGGATTTAGAGGGTTCCTGTGAGCTTTGATATACGCGCCCAGCGCGGATAAGCTTCTGGGAGTCACCTGAAGGAAAATACAATACAAAGCAACAGGCGTTACGGGGAAGGCCAGGACTCATTCGCAGGTAACAATATTTTACAATGACCACTGCTTCTATCAGCAATGCCAATGCTCCACCAAGTGACGTGGGTCGTCACTCGATAGTGTCCTGCTATCAATCAGCTGCTCGATCAACGTGAGCTTTATCTCTGACCTCTCACACATGATGCCGCGTCCACCCGCTAAGGACAACGTGCACAACGGGTACACGGGGGTAGTCTCCACCGCCCCCCGCACCCCCCGAATCAGCTTCAAACGTTAATCCTATACGATTGTGAGTTAAGTGACGAGTTCACACATACATACCTCGCTTTCCCTGTGATTCTTCTGGATGTACGACGGCCGGGTAAAACAGACGAGGAAATGCGCCCCGCAAAAACGGGCTCCGGACGTTCGTGGGAACGGAACCGACGAATCCTGCTCTCCGCCATAGATGTTCACCGGGACCGGCGGTAGTTTCGGGGCGTCCGTCTCTACGTCGCCCTTATTCGTTGTCTCGAGCGCTTTGATCGACTCGAGCGTCTTGATCAGCTGCTTGAGGCAGGGCTCGAGGCAGGGCTGACTTCGGCTGACGTGCTGCGTCGACGTAATCCTCAAGACCTTCTGCAGCTTGGCCTTAATTGAGCTCTGGAGCGCGGAGCCCTTGGAGAACGAGAATGAGGGTGGCACGTTCTTGGGATAGTCCTTCGGGAAGGTAAGCGTAATCTCGATCTCGTACAGGCAGACCGTAATGAGTATGAGGCACATCCGCTTCACGGAGTCCAACTTCACCAGCTCCGTATTCGGCGGTTTGTCATTAAGCAGATTGTTGAACTCCTCCTCGAGCGACTGATTGTCCCGGTTATCGTCGTGCAGCGAGATATTGTCCAGGTGATCGGACGACGAGTTGCTCATCATCGGATAGAGAACCGACGCCTGCAGGCAGCCATTCTTCATCAGCGCCACCATTCGGCACTCCTTGACCTTGTTGAGGTTCGATGTGGCCACCTTTATGAAGGGGCTGCCCGTACTCCACGTGTGGACGTGCTTGCCCGACCGGACGTTCCAGACCCCCAGACCTTGCAGGTCCTCGTTCGGGTTCGAGCTCCGCTCGTAGCACGTGAGCAGCGAGTCTCCGAGCGGGCTGAATCGCGCCATCCAGGCGGGATTGTCCAGGAGCATGTGCTTGTCAATGATCGCGCCCGGCCCCGCCGTGTTGTTGCAGTCCCACAGCTTCACTGTGCTATCCTGACTCGACGACACCAGCCAGTGCTCCATTGCCGGCGACCAGTCGATGCTGTACACCCGAGACGAGTGTCCCCCCACGAGCATGACAGGATTCCGAGGCTGTCGGACATCCCACAGGTAGATACCGTTGTCGTGGGTCGACGCGATCATGTTCGTGTTCAGCCTGTTGAATCTCGCCCGACTCGATGGCACCAGCGAGCTGAACGCGATCTCCGGCCGCTGCATCGTTCGGCAGTCCCACACGTACGTGTACTCCTCCTGGCCAGCGGTAGCGAACATGTTCGTCCCGCGGCACCAGTCGACGTCGGTGATCGCCCGCTTATGCGCCGACCGCTTGATGTGCTCGGTGGCCAACGCGTCGTTGCTGCTACGCACGAGGTAGAGCGCGCTGCCCGATGTCAATATCACTAGACTCCTCTCGGTCGGGTTCCATTCAGCGTTGACTGAGGCGGGGTTCATGCGGTTCATGTTTGGCGCGTACTGTCCCTTCGTGATCGTCCGACCCTGGTCGAGGTCGAGCAGGCTCATGAACGAGTGGTCCGCCAGGAACACCGTGTACGAGTTCGGGTCCATGGCCATCGCGAGGGGCGCGTACGATACCTGCCGAGCATGGATGGATACACATGTATTGAAATCAAGGTTGAAAAATGAGCGTGACTTACAAACATATTCTAGATGAATGAGATAGAAAGAGAGATCAGGGTGCGACCAGCGACGAACGGACTGACAGAAACCAAGGCAGCTTTTGAGCAAACTAGAGCTTGGTCCATAGAGTCTTCGTCGGTTAATCGAAATAAAATGAGAACGATGTGGCCCCATCGCACTTGCAGGCCGGTGATGACTAGACTCAACCGCGAATTAGAAATGCTACCAAGATACTAATCACGCCCTATACATTATATACACACACGGTTATATGAGAATAAGAGAACAATCAGTTATACAGAAATGTTCCAATTTTAGTTACATCATTGTCTTCCCAATAGACCCTCTAAAGATCATCATTCCTTATAGGCCGTCCACTGATCTCAAGACAAATGCCCAAGCCAGCTCATTCGCTTGCGCTGAATACGATACCAATACAGACATGACGAACTGCAGCTTTGCAACACAACTGCAGCGTCATCTGCCCTCAACGGCGTTGCAGTAAAAGGTCATTGTGAAGCCCACTAATTTGGCCCATTTTCAGGCGATCCAGGTGATTTTCAGGCGAAACTTGCTTGCTTGCCAGCCATGCATGCATGGATCTTTCAGAGAACAAAAAAAACAAACAAACATATATTCCCCACAAAATCGTCCAGCATAGTCTCGTGAGCCTATAGGGTCCAGCTCGTTTGATCTCGACAAACACGGCAGTCGTATTCGGTCATGAGATTCGGCGTCCATTCGCTAGTCATTCTGCGCGCGGATCCGCAGAGAGATTTGACAGTGCGACTGATCGATTGATCGTCAACGCCGTAAAACCGCCACGAACAGCCGCTCACAGAACCACAGAACCACGTCACTGACAGGGTCCTCCGTCAGGAGACCTATTTGTCTCTTCGTCTGGAAGCTGTTGTAGGTCGAGCCGACCCTGTTCAACAGGTAGGCCCAAACTGAGTAGTGTTTGTTATTTGACATGGGGTGGAAATTCGAGGAGATTCAACGGCCGTGTCATGCCCGTGACGTATTCAGGCACACCATTGACGTACGGCTCACACTCGCGAGTATATTTTTCGATGAAAATCGTGTCCACAGACGTCTTCCGAGCCTGCCTTATACAACGGCAACACGCGATGCCGGCAACAAGCCGACATGATGACTCTCACCGACTTTCTCACGCAGCCGAAGAAAATTAATCAAGTCAGCAGATCGGAACTATCGTCAATTGACATCGGGCGATGAGGATCACGAGGAGCCTACCCTTCATCTGAGGTTCGAGACGAACCACGTTCGGTTCTCCGACATCTCTGACATGGTCACATGAGCGAGGCAGGCGCAACATTCATAACCGTGGCGACAAATATAGTCCCGGCCTATTCTTTTGTCTGTTTCATAGCTGACCCTCAGCCAACCGTCCATGGCATGACGGCATGGTCGCTGACGCTGTAATGTAGCAGGACCACTTCAGGAACCGATCAGGTCGTGTGCTTAACTCACTACCTAGGGCTTTTCCCAACAGAAGTCCGATGTGACGACGGAGTTCATCCTCCACCTTGCGCTTCCCTCAGAGCGCGCATTGCATTCACTATGAGAGCATATAAATATATGTGAACACAGGCTATATATATATATATATATATATATATATATTTATATATGTAAGGATGCCTATATATACTCACCTGAAGTAAGGCCGGCGCCCGGCTCCATTTGTCCTCAATAGTCGACCCTTTCCGGGAGCTGGTAGTTGAAAACAGTGGACTCGACGAGTTACGCTGCATCGACGGGGGCCGCTCGCCATAGTAGAGTAGTTTCCGCAACATCTGCGAGAGTTGATTGGCCGAAATATCACGAAGATCAACAACAAAAAAAAACAACAAGGAACAAGTTAGAAGCGGGCAGATCAACCCGGAGCTCGTCCGCGAATTGACCCAAGCGGGTGGCTAGCTATTGGCAATGATCAGTGATAAAAAATCAGTGATAAATATTACGTATAAATTTCTACGAGAATTGATTACGTATGACCCGTCCATGAGCGGACTGTTCGAATCAGCAGGTCACATTATTAATTTTTGTTATATATATATATATATATATCATATGCGTTATAACATTATCAGTTCGCAATTGTTAATCGTAATCACACTATGTGCTCATATCACTAAAGGTTGTTGATCTTCACCTGCTGACAGATTTTCAGATCGGACGCTAAAATCACCAATACAACAGCTGGCTAATATCATACAGCACAATGAAAACTCGCTATTTCCGCCCTGAATTTTTCACAAATTTTTTTGTTCAATTATTTTCACTATTCGCGTTCGCGTTAGTGTTCGCATTCATTAGAAGCTTCGCCCCCTCCTCCGCCGCGGCCCAGTCAAATCCAGCCGCACAAACCCAAAATAACGTAATCGGTATATTCAAGAGAAGATTGTGACGATTTCGTGTACTCTACCGAATTAAAAATTGACTGCATTTTTCGGTGTTTTAATTGTCGTCGCGACGGCGATTACTGACGGCGACCGCCGTCTTCGGCGATGGGATCGTGTTGTCAGCGTTGAGTTCAACTGATCGCGCCGAGATAGAGGGCCACTTTGAGCTCAATTCGACGCCGGTTCGAGTTGTGCTTCTGCTATATTATGATGACGATGATGATGCTTATTCTTATTATTATTATTATTGAAGTACGATCCTTGTTGTAGATAGTTGTAGTGTACACAGTGCGAGCGTACAGACGAAACGTATGTCCGTACAATGGTCTATTGCCGCTATTCTGATTGATGATAATCGCAAGTTACGGCGACAAGGGACGAGACCGCTCACGAACGACGCCGGCCACACTTGAGCGTCCGTAGTTCGCGAAACTCTCCAAGGGTCCTGACGCTCTCGGGCGGTGGTGGCGTCCGGCGTCGTCGATAAACGCTAGCGAAACGCGAGAGAGATGGATGGAAACCACACATCAACGAGAGCCAACGAGTGAGAGCCGATTAGTGATTCCAGATCGCCTCTTTGATTCGGCGTAATTCCACTTCCGCGAACTGCGCAAGTAAATCTCACTCGGGCAAATCGAAATATGATTCTCTGGAGGAATATCGTTCGTCGCCGAATTCGAACAGATCGAGCGTCGCCAGCATCGGCAGCGGACTGTTGTCGCAGGGGGTCACGCCGCGACACGCGACCGGCTCAACGACGTGGTCAGTGAGTGACTCTCTGAGCGTGGCCTGTTCAACTTTTCTTGGCCGTCTTCATCGCCGTTATCAGCTGCTATCGACGGCATGCTTTTGATTGCCCAGGTAGAAATTGTCGTGATAGTCGTCGCTATCACGGCTGCCCCACTTCGTATTGCTGCTGTCGCGGCGGCCGCGTGCGTTAGGTCAACGCCTGTGAACGCAACGGATACGTTACTCCTCTTCTCTATCTTCTTCTTCCTCTGCGATCTTCGCGCGCCGGTTGACGGCCCCGGCCGCGTTTCGACCACTGGCGTCGACCCCTGCTCAGTCGATGCGGGCGAACCTGGCGGCGGTCGGACGTTGCTGCCGCCGACGCTGCTGGTCTTCGGGTCGCCAACCACTGTCGCGATTAACCGAGACGATCCAGCCGACGCGATCCAACGTCGACGTCGCTCCAGCTCCGTGTGAACCGTTAGCTCCGACGTCGATGTCCACTGCTGTGTTGTGCGCAGCCCAGCTGGCCGATCACAATCGCGATGCTTCGAATGCACGTCAGTCCACGGAGGCAGGGGGGGGGGGGGGGGTGGAGGTGTGCGCGAGCCCGTGTGTCTGTGGGACAGTCTCGTCCGTTTGGCAGCTCCCTCTGCTGCGTATCTGCCGTCGATGGCGATGACTCCTTCGACGCGACGGCGCTGGCCGCGCGACGATGCCCAGCACGGTCACCGCAGCAGCAGCACCACCCGCGAGTAACGACACGCTGGCGTCAGTAACTGGCTAACTGACAGCCAAACCGGCAGAGCGTATGTGGATAGCACTCCACCACCAGCAGTGCCGTTGCAGTACGAAACCTGCCTCTGCTACGGAGTAACGCAGGAGCGCGACACCACGCGACCTGACGATGCGCTGCGACTACGGTGCACAGTAGACCACTCGCGAAACCGCCAGTCATCCGCTATGGCGTTTGTTACACGGGGCGTCGCGTGAAACGCGGTACACGGTTTGCCCTACGCAGGCCGGCGTACGACGGGGGAGTCTGTTGTCAGTGTTTCGGCAACTAGCGGACGACTACACTCAGCACAAATCAGCTACGGCTAATGAATCACGACTAAATCAACTACGGCTGCGTCTAGCGACCGTGAACATTACGCGAGGCCAGGGGGAACCGATGAAGGTTGGATAGATCGAGCACAGGCGAGCGCGTCATGAGGAACTGTATCGGGCGGCAGCGATTATGGCGACCGGTGCTGTCGAGTGAGCCCTTCACAGGGGGGTGCGAGGGTGCTCGCGACAACCACCTGTTCCTGCACAAGCGGACGTCCGAGGGAGTGGGCCACGTATACCTTGCGTGTGCGCCGAACAGGTCCTCTGAAATCAACGCGTTGCAAGCCGTACAAACGGCTGGGAGACGAATCGAAGCAGCATGAGAGTGTGGCCAGATACACAAATGGGACAGATCGACAGATGTCAACAGCGACACGACAATACATTGGCCCTCAGGAGATTCATCATTTATCGGCGGGGGGACGGGGATCCCTGGGCAAAGCGTTTTCCTTCGCTTATTTGTTATTTCTTCTCGATTTCTTCGGCTGTCGCTTTTCGTAGGTAACTTCCGCTGCTGCTGCACTTCCCTCTGCCATCACTGATGCGCCCACCTGTTTCTCTATCGGAGTCAACAATCGGTCCACAATCAATGATCGTGGTCGACGGCTTGAGGCGGCTCCGACCAACAGCTCTTGAGCCGAACCCTGATCAGCGCCCCGAGCCCCTGAGCTCCACGCTCGCCCACGTCGAGTTGTGTTCGCTGACAGCAAAACCACTCACTACTCGGGTTAATATAGACAGGCGTCGTTGTCTCCCCAGCCCGCCCTGCTCATCTTAGTCTCTCTGTCAAACGCTGTCGAAGCAATATCTTTCTGTCCAATAGAACTAACTCCCTCTGGGTCTCATCCTCTCTCTCTCTCTCTCTCTCTCTCTCTCTCAGAGGTCCGCCAGGGCGCGCACTTGCACTTGTCACACTGGATCACAGATCACCAAAAAGCCAGATCACCAGATCACCAAACCGAACCCACAATCAAGTTCACTGGTTCCGGCTGATGGCCCTAAGCCGGCCGTCGCTACCGTCGAGACGCAGCGTCGAGTGCTCACTTCGACACAGTCGCACATGCTGTCCCATTATCCCCTCCCGCTGACGGACTCTCCCAACCCAGTCAATGGGTGTCAACAGACGCGTGGGCCACACAACAGCAGCAACACACAGGAGGTTGACTCGAGTGGCACGAGATCGGACTGCTGTTGGTGTCGGCGGCCGCGGCAGCCGCGGCGGCGGTGCTGGTCGTGGTGGCAACAACAACACTGACAACAGCAACAGCAACAACGCTGGCTTGTCGCGTCTTTGTCATCGCTATGAACGTTGGCACCACGGCATCATCGTCGATGTCACCGACGGCGAACGTCGTCACTGTTGGCGGCGCTGTTGCCGTCCCAGCCAAAGCTAGTTCGCGGTTCGCTCTCGAGTCGTTTGGTCGTCATCTCCGCCGGCGGCTCTCGATCGCAGCTTCATCGTAGCGGGTGTATGGCCGTAGCTATTACGCAGAGCTAGTCACCCAGCCCGTCCAGGCAGCGTTTGTCTTGTTGATGCTCTATGCTAGGAGATTTCTTCTTCTTCTATGTATGTTGTAATTGTTATTAATGTCACTTGTTGTTGACTAGCGCGGCTCGAGTGGCGTGCCCGCCTCGTGCGCGAGAACAAACATTGCGACGGCAGCGGTACCAGCGGCGAGATGGATACTTGGAATGGTGGTAGGCAGACTTGTGTACAGCTTGCTTTACGTTTGTTGGCTGGCTCCACTGGCTGTCAGCGCGCGACCGCCAAGTCGGCCAGTGGTGGTTGTGGTGGTGCTGGCGACGACGGCGACGGCGGCGGCGGCTGAGTTCAGCGCGGCAGATTTATGCTGCTAGCACCATTGCCGGATATCTGCCGCACTTCCAGCTTGAGCTTGCGAGAGGAGCGACGTTGCCTGTTTGCTAATTCGTTGCGTGATTGGGTGACTGGTCGATCAATCACTGGCTGTTTATCTATCTATCGCTGTCAACAGCAGCGACCGCCGCAGCAGGAGAGGACGAAGATGCCGCATTGTTCTGCCATAGGAAAATGGACAGCGCCCAGGAGCGCGGCCAACTCCACCAAAACTACGATCTCGATTACGCCACAGAGGCGGTAACCGACGGCGCTGACCGAGAGTGAGCATCTACTCCATTCGGCGTCGGCCATGGCCACTGCGTCAGATGTCCACGAAGGGACGATCATTGCCGCGGCGGTGGCGGCGGCCGTGGCTGCTGCGAGCATGGACCGTCGAGAGGGACACCTGGACGGGGCTGGCGCACCATCGGTACCGTCAGCCTCTGCGGAGGTTGCTCGTGGCCGAGCGGCCCACTCCCGCGGCCGTCGTTGGAGGCAGCCATCGTCAGAGGTCGAGCGTGCTGCCGCGATGACGAGAGCGCGCGGTGCGTCCCCGTGTTGCGTAGCTTCGTGCCGCGACAACGGAGACAGCGGCGGTGGCGGCCGAGGCGGTGGCGGCCGAGGCGGCGGCGGCGACAACTGTCGTAATGGTATAGGAGCTCGGGCAGATAAGCAGAGCTACTTGTACAAAGCTGATTATGCTATCGCGCAATAGCAGAAGAGGTAGACATTTATGATTCGCGAGAGGCATCATCGGTCATGATGCCATATTTCTGCCGCATTGTAACGGCATTGTGATTGCGAGCTAGTGCTATTTACTGGACTCAGCACGGACGGCGACGGTGGCAGCCATAGCAGTATAAGGATCTGTCGATGTCAATCTCCGCGTCGGCGGGCGCGCTCCTCGCCGCCACCGCCGCCGCCGCCACCGCCGCCGCCGCCACTCGCTTACGTCATTTTGCGGAGCACGTTCGACCTGTTGCCGTTCGCGGTGTACAGACGCGTATAGACTCACAGTTACGCATACAGAAAGAGAGCCCTATAGAGAGAGAGAACGGGTTGGAGGGTCTGAAAGAAGTACGTCATACACCCCAATGCATCAACTCACATAGTAACGCGCACCCAAGTGCGCACACAGACTCCCCTCGCAGAACAGCAGTCAGTGTTCCTCTCTTCTCGAGTTGGCCGGTTGAATGTACGTCGTCATTTATGTGGCACTTCTGTGCGTGGGTCTTACCCCGTTACGGCTTAAGCGGCGGCGGCGGAGGCGGCGGTGACAACAACGCTGATAAGATCGTTCGTCCGTTGACTGATGGCAGCTTTCGTTGCCTGTTCGCAGTCACGCACATCGGGGATTACCCGAAACAGTCGTTGAGCATTCGCGCGCATGGTAGTGCAGCTTGCACATGGAAGGAAGAGGTCATCCATTTTGTTCGATGTGTGACGGCGGTTGTTGCCGTTGACGACGTTCGCTGTTCTGCCAACCCCCAAAGTTCGGTATAGAGCTGCTGCTGCGGACGGTGACGGCAGCGGTGGCGGCGGCGGTCACGACGGAGGACGAGACCGCAGGCAACCGTAGGAACCAATCGGTGCCTGACAGCGAACCGCACGGGTAAAAGTGTGCTCGCCCCTGCTCTGCTCCCTGGCCCCTAGACGAGCCTGCCCCACAGCGTCTGCATGCCTGCAGTTGCCTTGTATGACACGGTCCTTTAAATATGAGGTGGCTGAAGGTTTGTCGATATCATTTTCTACGTATCCACACATTTCAATGCACTGTCTATGTAGGCAGAGTACACAGGTGTTGATGTGATGCATCATCCGAGGCTGGTTAGAATGTCCAAGGAGAACGGATACTGAGTATATTGATCAAGAACGATACATCCAACGTTGACGAGCTGACAACAATCGCTCTTTAGCGATTCCTCCCGAAGTCATCTCTTGATCATTGTCATTGGGCCAGAGTTAGCACCAATTACCACTATATCCATCGAGACTCTCCAAGGATCGAATCTCCAGCGTGACCGTATCAACGATTGTGGAAGTATACGCATGTATTCGTATTCACGCTCGCGTATAATTTCATACGAAACAACAAACCGCATACGCCGTAGTCCTCGTTTTCTAATGCAAGCTAAACATTTTCGGGCTGGCAATTCTCCGCCAACATTCTACGTCGACGAAACCGCATTGGATTGCTTCGTACGACGGACGCCTTAAAAGCAAATGTGCATTGGGGACAGGGGATTCGAATGTGTGTCTGTGTCCACCAACGTGTCACGTCTCCGATTGCAAGGTCACCCCCGGAGACTCGACATATAGCGTAGCCGAAATACTACTGGAAACGGCACCATAAAATATAGGGTCATGTGTACTTCCTCGTGGTCGGCCAAGCGAGACAACTTGACCAGGAAAGGATGCGTGCGCGTGTCAGTTGACTCTAGCCTCTTGACGAAGCGCCGACTGTCGCCGTAGAAGGCATTCTGATCAAGATCACACTAATCTTCCTGCTCTAAAATGACCGCTAAAGGAGTACCCGTGAGTTCGTACTAAAGGCGGGATAGTTCTGGAGGAAGCAAATTATTAGCGCATACTAATCGCTCGGCCAATATAGTCGCTGTTCAAAGTGTATTGTTAACATCAGTGAGGGTGCAGAAGTTGGGCCCCTTGGCCGCTTGGATCATACCCTTCGTGCTGCGTAATCTATCGCGCATTGGAAAAAATGTACGGTTCATTACCAAAGGATAACAGTGTCCCTTAACCGGCTCGAATACCATTCGTGCGGTCGCACAGATGTGCATCATGGTATGATGATATACCTGACGCGGCAAGTAAAGTTCATTGTTTTTATTTATTTTATTATATATATACATTTTGTTTGCTTTTAAGTTTATCAATCATTGAACGAGACGTGTCTGTATCTTTAACGCTGTCTTGCGGGTGGCCTCCAGCCCCACTCCCATCAGAAGACACTTCTCAGCGCTCATCTGTATTGTGGCAGCATCACCGCGGGATATATTAGAGGGAGACGTCCACAACCCCCTGCACCCCCTGCCGCCAGAGCCACGACAAAACCTGTTTCGAACCTGCGATATTTATCCGGCCTATGTATCCACGCTGTGTCCGTAGATTCCCTATCGGTGCTCCCGTCCGTAGGCCATCGAAGGAACACCTTTATATTGAACGACTCTGAACTTTGCCCAGTCTCTGAATGAAGAAATTCTGAACTCAGCAGATAATTACGATGTTAACGAGCACTACCAAGCAATCCTCCTTAGCGCTCTCGGCGCTCATGGCGTGACCAACAATATCCGAGTTACAACGGTGTGTTCCCACAGAACTGGATTTAGTGGCTGACCTCGATCGTCGTCTCGCTGCGTTATACATCTTTTTCAACACGACCAAACCTCAGTGAAACAAACAAATATATCCCTGTAAAGTTCTAGTATAGGCTGAACACACCGCCGTGTTCGTGCTCTCGGTAGACGGCCACTGAGCGACACTAATCACTACTCACCACCAGAAAATCGTCGTTTCTGTTACCACACTCAAAGGGACGCCTGTTCTCGCTGGTAGATTAACCTCTGGTCAGAACGCCCACATAAGTCATTCCGCCTATTCATATATATATATATATATATTATTATTTATCATATTATATATATATATATATATATATTTATTGCTCACCGTTTGAATTGTTATACCTATACACAGACCCAGAAAGCAACCCCCCAAAAATTGGGGGAGGCAGCAGTCAGTCAGTGCCAGCTAGATTCAGCTGGTGACCAAGCGAAGAAGGGGGTCAGTCGTCTACCTTTACCTTGCTTAAATATTGTTCTTGATACTCGTTGATCCTATGTGCTTCTATCGTGAGCTTCTCATCTTCAGTTGGCCGCCAACGCACAACAATTGCTGTCCAGAACAATCTTCACAGCTAAGGCATATCCAGCCATAGATAACGCATTCACAAACAGAGAGAGACACCCACCCAGCAGCCAGGCTACCTGGAGAAGCCTTAGCGGCTTGCGTCACAGGTCGCTTAATTGACGCTGACGGGACTACCTGTCACTAACTCAGGTTACGGTACACGAATGCATCACCCTGAGACATTAAAGGGTCCGCTCATCTGTTCGAATCGCTGGCTGGCTCGTCTCCGCATCTGGAACGTTCATATATCAGCTTGGGGGGGGGCCACTCTCAACAGAGCATAGCAGCATAAACAGGCATCGAAATGGTGTCGACACCCGCCGAGAGGCACGGCCAGTCAGCGACCCGTTGATGTTTGTTTATTTGTGTTTGGCGGCAGAGCGCGGCTCCAACGCGGTGTCGACGCGAACTTCGTGCTTTTTTTCATGCCAACCTCTGCGAGGTGGTGCCGAACTCAACGCGTAGAGCCGCCTGGATAAACTCGAGGCCTGCATGAGCATCCGAGCATGGTCGTGGTTGATGTTCGTTGCTCTCGAGAGCACGTCTCCGTGTTTCGCACAGGAGGGAGCCGCGATCTTTGGCAGTGACGGATTTAGCACGTGTGCTGGTACGTGTGTTGGCTCAGGAGCACGGGAGTGGGTCTCGCGGAGAGCAACCCCAGATTTGAGATTTGGTCAGCGAAGGTAACGTGTGTATCTTGTTCGATTTGACCGTATGCTACCTGTTAATGGACATCTGATACTTGGAACGAGTAACCTGTAGGTAGACAGCGCGTGGCGGTATCAAATGCAGAGATCGGTGGCTGAGGCGGATAGTGATGTTTGAGTCGGGCGCGAATTTACTCCTCGCCAGGTCTGCCCCTCACGCAGGGGGCTATCACCACCGTATCTGAAGCGTGGCGAGGTTTAGGTCCGTGCGTGAGCACTCTACGTCACGTCAAGACAACAAGTCCGAATGACAAAGGAGTATTGTGGCTGGTGTTTGCCCATTGGCGAGTTGCTTGCGGCTGGCGCAAAATCGCATATCGAACACATCATATCGAACAGCTGAAACGTGAGCAGCAACCATTTCAATTAGTGTGCAATCAATAATTGTGTGTGTGTGCGGCCAACACGGGTTCGTCACGCCAACGATCGTGATCTATCGGCACACGAGTGTGTGCCTGTGCCAATCAGATCGCCAGAATATTTCGACAAGGGTTATGTGCATACAAAGTTCAACCATTTTGTCAACCTGGGCCCGTAGCGCGAACACCCGAATATGGACACGTTTAAACCCCCGTCTCCCTGTTTGTTCTATACAAAATACTAGTGACTAGCCAGACTTATGGAGCCCTTATTTGTTCGAGACACCTGATAGGTGGCCGGTAGACGACGCTGCTAAAGGTCAGATTTAGAGATTGCTTCCCTTAGGCGGGATTTTAATTAATTCCCCCCCCCCCGGCATAGATATTCACAGCATGCACTTTTAATGCTGTTGCCCATATATAGAAAACATCTACGATGATGACCTTTAGCTCTCTAGAAGTTTACCGAACACTTTTCGAGGTAAAGTTATCATTTGACAAACTCACTCGATGACTGACCTGTCCGTTTTGGCACTTGTCAAAAGAGCCAAATAGGGGGAGAGCAACACAGCAAAATTCATGGAAGCCACTCAGCGTGTCCGACTGGCTGACGGACGGCCTGCCTCTCCGAGCACGATACAAGTATATACTTACATATATACAAGAGGATACTTCACATAAGGCTGGTGCCCCAACACGATATATGTACCATATCTGCTATCCTTAACTCAGATGATGAGGAGAGTGAAGAAGGCACAGAACTTAATTACACATCGCCGCTCCATCAGGACATCCTGCTGCAGTAAGCGGCACACGAGATCGCAGTAGACCCATGAAGATGCACGGGTCAGATGTCAGCGAAGACTATTGGCAAACAACGCGCCTCGCGAGACCAACTCCCACTGGTTGCCTTTGTCTTGCAGTTTCAGCTGCGTGCGTGTACCACGTATGGTCGGGTCAGCGTTGTTGTTCATGTTGTGGGGGGGAGGGGGGTTGGCACTGTGTCCGTCCTCAGCTACATTTTCGTCGATGTTTGTCAGATGTTTGCCCGCGAATGTAGAGCTTCAGTTAAACTCACTATATATATATATATATATATATATATATATATATATATATATATATATATATATATATATATATATATATATATATATATATATATATATATATATATATATATATATATATATATATATATATATATATATATATATATAATATATAATTTGCGCTCAATGATATGCTCAAGTGTAACTTACAACTTGCGTTCCGCCGTGTTCCGTCCCTCGCGGCCTACTTGAGGTCGTCTCATCGTGGGTAAATCTTCGGGTTTGGCTCAGGTCGAATCGTACGCTCCGTATTAGATTCCTTCTCATTTTGACGACGATTGGTGTTGAGGTGAGGTGAGCGAGCCTGTTCGCGTCCGTCGAGGGTTTTCTTGAAGTGAACGATCCTGGGGGTGGCACGTCGCTAAGGGACGCGTTGAGTCACTGGTAATAACTCGCACAGTCGGACGTTGCTCGTAGCAGTGGTTGTCTCGTTGTGTCGAAACTTTCGCAGTGTACAAACAACATACAAGGCGCATCTTTTCTCTCGAACTGCTTCGAGACCGTGCGGTCGGTCGCTCGGTCCGTGGGCAGACAACGAGATAATAATTATCTTAGCCATTACCGAGCGTATCTCAGCCCTTGCCGTGCGACCGCGCGTTACCTTGCCAGCGAGACATGCACAGAGCTTCTCGATGACGGAGTGCAAACACTCCCGTATCGCTACTGAAAAAATACTGTATATATATATATATTATATATATATATATATATATATATATATGTAATGTGTGCAGAAATATCAACTTTCGATTGTCAAATCGACCAGACGGTACCAACGAGCCATAACTAGTCATTTAAAGACATGACGATTCGCTAAAGACCGTGGTTCAATTTTGTCCTGGCCACGAACTTGGTTGTTGTTATTTCACTTTGGTCATCGCTGCATGATAAGGCCAACCGAGCTTACACAGGGCTACCGAGGTCTTCCTACCATGGAACGAAGGCAGCTGGGACTCACCGATGGAAAAGTTAGAGACATAACAGATGTCCTACACGTCCGTTGTTACCAATAGACTAATGTAGCTCTATCTTCAAGGAACCGCCTTCGAATCAAGAGGCACTTGCGTGCCCTGCTAATAGTTATTCCCATCATTGTCCTACCTCGTGGCCTTCTGTTAACAACATACTTGACATACATACGTTCGGCACAAGTAACTACCGAAATTTGCGTCACAAACGTGCACTGACCGAGGAGGTCAAACGAAGTATCGGCGAGATCCGAATATGGGTGATGCACAGGGTCAAGTAACCTATTGCCGATTTTCTACCAACAGACGACAAATTGTGAGGGTCTTATTGTCTCTCCGCAATGGCAATCGGCGCCGTGGGAGGATAAAGTTTCAACATAGGTATCAATGTCCATGTTGAAATTATTGAAGGAACTGCAGGTTTTACAATACTCAAGTTCTCTTAGATGTCACGGGACGGGAGTCGAACCTGCAGCTCGAACCATAGGAGGAGAATAATGTCGACAGGTTCGTCCCTATTGATGAGAGACAATAATTTTATTATTATCATTATTATTATTATTAATGTGGTGTTGTCACGCTATACCCATACATTTCGGACCACCACGTTCAGCAAAGATGCGCCGTCTCAGTTGTGCAGTACTGCTTGCTTGTATCAAGCAGCTGGACGATTACGATACTCTCTGCTTACACATCGTACTTCATCAAAATAGCCCACATTGCCACGCCATCCCTTGCGAGATATTCACTCTGAGCTATGAAAAAAAAATTGCAGCTCTTTCAATAAACCATTAAACCTTTACCTTTACTTCAGCATCGATGCTGCTGTTTATTGCAGGCAATACGACGTCACGCGTTCGATAGGCGAATCTCAGCATGGGCAAATCAAAGCAGCAGCGCAAGAAGGAGAGGAAAGTTGTCCTTATGTTCGACGAGAATGAACGCCAGGAGTTTCTGTCAGGATTTTCGAAGCGGAAAAAGGAGCGCCAGCGGAAAGCCAAGGAGAAGACTCTCGGCCGACTCGAGGGTCAACGCAAGAAGCTGCTCGATGAGAAGCGAACCATCATGGCGGATATCGTCCGTGAGGGAGGCATCCGGCTGCAGGACCCTCAAAATCTTGAGACCCTCGCTGGTCAGGTGGGTACATCATTGAATGTGCTTCATTGTTAGGGACCGTTTCTTTCAGGTTAGGTGTGTTAAGGACACTCTCAGGGGTAGAGATTCTCAGGAGCGGAGTCATCTTTAACGAGTACGTGGTTGACGACTCATTGCCTGTGGTTGAAGCCACACGGTACTAGTCGAATCAACAATTCGCTTACAATACGCTTCGCACGAACTTCGGAGAAATTATTCGTGTATACGCGCCACGGATGTCAAAATAACTCATTTTGGCGGTTTAGTCGGCAGGCAAAGCATCGTCAACGGGGGTGGCAGCCGGGGGTGCAATATGGGGTACAGACATTTAGGGTAATCGTTTATCCATAGGCTCTCAAAATAATTAACTAAATATATTGATTATTCTTGAACATCGTGGCGGGCATCCCCAGGCCAGCGGCAGGTCCCACTCAATAAAACTAAAGAGGTGAACATTGAGCATATGTATATATATATATATATATATTAATGTTCGTTGTGTGCATTCACTTACCACCGTAGATCCCCGGCGGATCGTTCCCATGAGCTTATGATATGTCCCATCTTCTCTGTGCTCTTTCACGGGGGAGGAAATTTTCCTAAAATGACGGTTGAACAATTGGCAAAGATCAGTCACAACCTCGAAGATCCTCGAACTCTTCTAGCGGTTCGGAATATTTCTCGGGTCGCCCCTTACACATGTTCTATGTAACATCGTGTAACCCTCTCGATTGCACGGCCGAATAGGCTTATTCGAGCGAAACTAACAGCGTACTTCATCATATAACCGCTCGATTTCGTCGGCGGCACAGGAGACACAATGGCATATCTCTCGTTCCATCACGTCTACCACATAGTGATCGTGTTTACGGGCGTGCGTTGCTGTCTCTGCGACAACTTTCCGATATTTGGCATTAGCCAGTTATGTCCGTATGAATCGAATCGTTGTGAATGATATGATTCAAATTCACGATACTCACTCGCTCTGTTCGTGGCTGTCGAGTTGTTTTCCGGCTGAGCACAGGACAGTGAACACGGGCGGCATTGTTCCACGTCTTGGATTGCCTTTTGATTTTCGTTGTAAAGATGATTTTCGTTACTGCTATCGCTATTATTATTATTATTACTACTAGTATTAGTAGTATTTGGAAGATCTTAAATCGGCACGAATTTGACTTTCAGTGCATAAATTGCATGTCATCAAATTCAGCGGCGTCAGATGTATTTACCATACGACAAATCACTTTTTGTTATTCGCTCGCTCTCTATCTCTCTCACCATATATATATATATATATAGATAATCTCACGAGCATTATATACTTAGCACTTCTCCACAACCAGCTGTTTAGAGTTCGAGCTGTCAAGGGTTCCGGCATTATCCGGCGTGCTGTTTCGGCCCTGGCAGACATCGAATGCGTGAATCTGGTTGACGTTGTGTGCGCCGCAAGCATGACACAATACGCCTCTCTCGTGTTTGAGTCAAATTGCCAGCCACTGAATCTGTTGTACTGTCTGTCGAAGGTTTCGACACGCATATGATCTGCCTTGTTCTGCCTGATGTCGTTACAAAGTCGTTAGCAGCCATGCTCTTGACATGTGCGAGTCCACATCGCCGAAACCTGCAACGAACAGCACTTCAATGCCTATGGACATATATATATATATATATATATATATATATACGGATGGATGGATGTGTCAATTCCCGCTGCAGCTTGTCAGCGGATACCGATAAGCAAACGATGAGATGCCTTTGTACGGGATTGTCGTATGTTGTCGAATAGAAGAATCCCGGCAGCGTGGCGCGTTCGTGTGCGCCTTACAATCGGGGGCTACATGTAGGCACGGGTTCGTTCCTTACTGTTGCACATTTCCAGGAAAGGGGTTACGGAGGAGAGGGAAGTCCGTCTTATGCCTAGGCCTTATGCCGAAGCCAGTTGTACCGCGGACTGAGTTAAATGGTCCACGCTGAGAGTCAGACCTCCCAGGGAGAGGAGTTCACTCGATTTGAATGCAGGATCACGGTGTCCTAAAGATGTTCGTCTACGATTGATGAACGAGTGATTGGACACCGCATGTTCGATTTTTGTCAAGACTAAACAGCTTGGCAGTAAGTTCTTCCTCCAATGATATGCTACTTTCGAAAGCGTTCCGAGAAAATCCATCCTCAATATATAGTGCACTCGTCGATTTCATTTTGTGTCTTTTGACGTGTTTATCTCTTCTGTGAAAATATCTGCTAAAGAGCGAGACAATCGACTGTGGCGAGCACACCGTGACGATCACTGAGCTGGACGACGCCTACGGAGCGGTTCAGGAGGGCCCGGACCCCGATCGAGGAGACCTCGGCGGAGGCGGCGGAGATGATGCCGACGATGATGTTGATTTTGCCGATGGTGACGGAATCATGGATGAGCAGCGGATGCTGGCCGGTGGAAGCGCCAGCGACCAACGGAAGGTACGAGATGGGGCCACACATTGATTGATGTGCAGCGAAATATCGATGCGATTTATTGGAAGAGGAGTATATGCGCGGAATTTATTATGGCGGTCGCACACACATACACACACACGCGTACCTGTTATTTATTTGAAAAATCACCGGCTCTCAGCTGAGACGAAAAGGATTGACACTCGCAAGACTTCACATCTGCGAGTTCTGTTCGTTACAAGCTCCCATCGCACAAACAGACATAAATGGGTGCTATATCTATTTGAAGTTGTTTTTTTTTTCTCTCACAATGATTCACTCTACACATTCATCTATCGCTCGAAGCGTAACGTGTCCAATCATCATCATTGCAGGTTCGACTTAAAGAGATCACCCAGGAGTTGAAGGACTTCAGCGTTCAGATGCAGCCGATCAAAGCTTCGCTGAACGAAAAAGTGAAAAAGTTGAAAAAGCGACGCCAGAAGGCCCAGGAGCGACAGGAACAGGAGACGCTGCGAAACAGCAGAAATCGAAGGAAAAAGGGTGGTCAGGCGGTGAAGAAGAACAGTAAGAGCTCGATGGTTGGAATCAAAAAGAAGAAAGCCAACAGGCACGTGATCAAGGATTAGAAGGATTCCGCGCGGGGTCAACAGTATGAGCAGGAGAAATGCTCATGGCCAGATGGGGATTCGGTATCGTCGGCGGCTAGCTTTCGCCGAAGGAAACGATGTCACTTGGTCTGTAGCACATGCAAACAGCGCGTGTATACATTGTAAATAGGTGTATGACACTAGGAGAGAGAGAGTTTAACAATAAAGTTACTGTAATGGTATGTGTGTGTGTGCGGATGTGCGTGTGACACATATGAAATATTGCTAAGATAGCCTTACGAGTCACTTGTGTTTATTTTTTAGGTATCATGTACGTGTTATTTGTCTGTGTGCTCGTTTATTAAGTGTATCCTGTCAGGGACACCGCGTCTGGACGACTTCGAGAATGACCACACACACACACATTCTGTAACGCTGGCAAGATAAGATTCTGTAACGCTGTGAAGATATAAATTGATACCGTTGTTACTTTGTGGTGGACTAGATAATTGTTGTGAGGACAAAGTGCTCTGGCGGTCGGGGCAATTGCGCGATCTATTTCAAACAGCGATTATTAGCTAATTTAACCTTTGAGCTTGGGCGACCAACCTTAGACCTATTCATATGTAGACACGGTTCACGTAAATAGGCTTGCATAAGACAAAACCCCATAGAGAAAGATGCGGTCCGATGTAGGCAATATCGTGCTTATAGCTTCCACAGAATCTATTTCGTCTGCAAACCTGCTCCTTTTTCGAACAGCAAACCTCTACTGTAAACCTATACCTTGTCCAAGTGTAAGCCTGTTTTTCATCCCCCCAACTGTAGATCCGCTGGAGTAACATTCGATAATCCTCATCTTTATTGATTTAGAATATAGCTTCTCCAAGAAAGCCCAGCCTCTTGAAAACCTTTCGGTGTTTATATGAGTGCATATTTATACAAAAAAAACAACGCTTACTTCATACTACCGTAGAGTTTCCTCCACAGACATAGAATCGCGCTACGTTGCAGACGTCAATGATTATTAATTATAATCACTAAGATCACTAGTTGTATCACTACTAGCTATATGTAAAAGCTTATTAAAGGAGCTGCAATTTCACCATGCTTATGCTCTCTTATATGCCATCACGCAGAGAGGCTCGATTCGATGATCTATGGAGGAAATCTACGGTAGTCTGTAGTAAGCGTTGTTTTTGATTAATATGCACTAATATTGATGACCGTATTAGTGCACCGCGAAATGGTGACGCTTGCCTTTCAATGCCCCCCCACCCACCCCCCCCCCCGATCAGGCGCAGTAACTCGTTGAACAGTTGAGAAATGATGATTTATTTTTCTCGATTTCTCGATATTATCCTAAGTAACACAACGTGCTTGTTCCGTGTCCATCAGTAGACGTGCGTTGAGCTTCCATCATGGAATCGTATATTGGCATGAAATATATGACATGCGAATATAGGCATGTTTAATTATCTAAAACATATTGCGACTTTCATTAGAAAAGCCTGCGATAAAAGATGGCACATCTCCCAAATGAAACCATTATGAGTCTATCTATTCGGTGGCAATTGTCAACCGTGCGTTTGAAAGTGAGTAGTAATTCGTCTAAATTCATGGTATCTAGTATGGTCTTAGAGCCATAGCCTCCGGACGCGGGGTGGGGTAAATTCAATGGTAATGACATGTGTGATCCTGTGCAGTCATTCTATGATACTTTCGGGTTTATCAGTATAGTTCGTCATCGCTCGATCGATAACAACAACGAAAGGAAATAATGGCAACATTTCAAATTTCGGCGGGCTTGCGCACTTCTTCTTGTTCGTCCTTTCTGTTCATGTAACCTAAGTGCTTCCTTATTCCTTGAGGAAAGCCTTGAGCTGAGCATGATACAGGCGACTTGAGCTTGTCGCGTACGAACCCCAGTCAGTCAGGTCGGACAGAGAGTCCCGCCGACGGAAGTGGCGGCTGGACACGGAACGGCAGCCTGCCATCGCGAGGCTTCATCCACCACGGAAAATCCGCATCTCCCTCAGGCCGCGGCAAGTTTTGCACGTACGACCTGGTACACATATGACGCTATCGAACTCCTCGTCTGAGCCGTGTCCCCGGACAGTGTGACGTTGCCGCCTAAGCCAACACAACACACGACGGTGTGTAGCTAGTGTTGTTCTCCGACTGCTACTTCTAGCGGCGGCGACGGCGGCAGCAGCAGCAGCAGCAGTTGTCTTGAGTGCGCGAGTGGCGGACAATGAGTGGCGCGGCCGCGCGCAGCGGCGCAAGGACCACAATGGGCGGTTAGGTTCCAGAGGAGAGGGGTGACGGCGAGCGAGTCGAGTCAGTCTGCTGCTTGCTCGCTGTGTCGATATTGGCATACACGACCCTCACGGCTGCTGCTGCTGCTGCTGCTGCTGCTACTGTGGTGGAGAGTGTCCGTCCGTCTGGCAGGTGTGACTGGACCCCGTGTTGGCTTAGTCGACGGCGGCGGCGGCGGCCGCGGCGTCAACAATGTCGTCGTACGAGGGACACAGCAGGTCGAACAGACCGGTAGTGGGATATTTCTCAAGTCGCAGATTTAAATCCTGCCGCGGCTTCGGCGAAGGCTTTTCCCTGCGGATACTTCGCATAGCAACGCGGCACGGATAAGTATCGTGTCAATGTACCCAGCTGGCAGAAAGGTTCCCGGTGTCAAGGAGCCTCCCCCCGTTCGACGTCGGATAGCGGAGTGAGTATGGCGAGGCGAAATTACGGATGTAATTACGAATGAGAGCCCCTTACTGCCGCAGCGAAAACCTCAGAAGCGAAGCTCGGTGTGCCTCAGGGGTTCCCGTAAACCCCTCGTAACAGAGGAAGCAGACCGACTGCATGGAGGAGAGATTTATAGAGAGAGAGAGACAGAGAGATTTATAGAGAGAGAGAGAGGAGAGAGAGAGAGCCCGCCGCAAACTCAAGTCAATTTCTTCTCGGCCAGCCCCCCCGGACCGTCTGCTTGGTTCACTGCAGGCTTTCAGCTGTTCCTGCTGTCGCCGCTGCTGCCGCCGCCGTCGCCGCCGCCGCCGCCGCCGCCGCTACTACTACTGTTAGTATCGCTGCAGCGGAGTTCTCTGCAGAGAGAAAGGGGCAGCAGAGGATTGCTTGTGCTAGCCAGCCAGTCATTCAGTCAGTTGTAGCTGTAGTGTGGTTTTCGGTGTCGCGGCTACAGCACAACTACGAACGATTGCTGCTGCTGCTGCCGCTGCTGCTTGCTGTCGCCGCCGCCGCCACCACCGCTGCCGCTACTGGTACAGCTGCAGCTGACGCTGATGGTGGTGGTTCGGGGTAGCTGCTGGTTGCTGTGGCTGGCAGTCGTCCATTCGCTCCGTTGACAGTCGCAGAGCTGACAGCCTGAGCACGGTGGAAACGGTGGTACCCATCAGGGGAGCAAGGAACAAAGGGAACTCTGCTCCTGGTGTTGCTGGTGCTCATGGAGGTGCTGCTTCAGCCCTTGCTACCCTTGCTGCTCCCGTGTCGCACGCTTGTGGATACGTGAGAAGGCGCCTCTTTGGGAGTGTGCTGCCTGAGTGTGCTTGTGGAAGTGCCTGCTTGTGAGTGTGTGTGTTCGTGTGTGTCAGAGTGTACCTACGTGTGAATGCACCTGGGCCGCTGCGGCTCCTTTGACAGAACGGAAATCGGATAGGAAATCGTCTGATAGGCCATCATAGCGGGCTCCCGCTGCTTCTGCTCTTTGATCGTGCTCAGGAGCTGCTCTGGTCAGAGTGCGAGTGTCTCTCATCGTCGCGTCGCGGTAGATAGAGAGAGAGAGACACACACACACACACGCCGAGATGATACGTCCATTGTGACATAAACGAAATTCGTCGTTCGGTGGCTGATCAGGCGGCGGGACAGGGACCTTTCGTTAACTGACGAACGATCAGAGGACCATCAGAACCAGTCAGACCCGCTGGCATCGTTCGCCTCCCTGTGTATCGTGCAGTTTGTCGTTCGTTGCTGCTACAGTTGGCCCAGTGGCAATACTGGCCGCAGTATAGAGAGTTAAGCCGATTCGTTCGGTGAGCGATGCAAGGAATACAAGCAGCAAACGTTGGTCGATTGTTGCCCGGTCCGATTCGTCCTTGCGCTGCGGCGCTTGTGTGACAACAGCAGCAGCAACAGTAACAACAACAACAGCAGCAACAACAGCAACAACAACAACAGCAACAACAACAGCAATAATCACAGCAGTAGCAACAACAACAACAACAAGTTCCCCTCCCTCCTCGATTCTTCCCCTGCAGGGTTAGATTAAACGTTTGCGTTCGGCTCCCGTTGATTGCTCGCGTGTATATACATACACATTGTTGTGCAAGGCAGTCGCTGTGAGCAACGCAGACAGATCCATACATTGTTGTTGTTGTTGTATGTATATTTATTGTGGTCCTCGCCACCGCCACAGGACGAAGAGCGACAGAGAGAAAGAGAGAGATAGCGCGAGAGAAAACGTGCCACCGGAATTGACGACTCGCAGCACGTTCGGCTGTAGTCAGTCACTCAAATAGTTTGGTCCGCCGGAAAAGCAGCGACAGCCAGCCCAGACCTCTGCTCGCCATCCACCTCACTCAAACGTGTGTTCACACAGCAACAGCCGCCAGCAGCATTTGGTTGTCGGCCGGAGAACGAGCGGACACTTTTGGGCAGAGAGGTTACTGACGGCGACGACGACGACGACAAGAAGAAATCGAACGGCTGCTATTAACATGGTATCAAGGGTTGCTGTTCGACACAAATGCACCATACGTACACGGCAGTGAGGTTCCGCAAGGGCAGTCGTTTCACAGTTTGACAGTCGATGGTGGACACTGGGTCGCGAGACTGACAACCGCCGGCGCTCGTTCGGCTGCGCGTTCGCCATCAGCTGGCCCACCTCTCGCGTTTCGTTGTCGTGTGACCTGTGACATCAAGGACGACGGCTGCGGCGTCTACGCGCAGCGAGCTACGAGCTGCCCTGCTGAGCCAGCTGCTCCTACGAAGTTCCGAGTGCCGTCGTTCTGCACTCGCGGAGCACTCACTCTCTATCGTTTTTCTGCCTCGCTATCGGGGGTCTCCTTTCTCCCCCTCAACCCCCTCACCCCCCTCGTACATCACCCCCTAGGAAACCCCCTCGAAATTTGCTGTCGCCCGCTCACGGAATCTCGGTTGTTTGCTCGGAGGTGGGCATCCTGTCGATCGCTGTTACACGCACCCCTCCAACAGCGATCGTGTGCATCATCGTTCGCTGTTCGTGCGCGAGGAGGAGGAGGCGGTGGCGGCGGCAAGAACAGGAGGAGGGGGTCCATACGCTTTCACCAGCATCGTTGAGTAGCTTGCGCTGACACTCTCGGGGTATGTTGAGAGCGATACAGCGATTGAGGGTGGCCTGTAGGCGACAACGATAGAAACGTCTACGGCAGGGGGCGAGCGGACGCGGCCAACTGTACGGCGGCTAAGTGTGTGAGTCAGTCAGTCAGTTCGTCTAGCTGGTTGGCTGGCTGACTGGCGTTGGAAGAGGAGGCGAACGCGGGCAGAGCAGTCGATATATTTGCCAGCAGTTCGCGTTGTGACCAGCAGCTGAGCGGAGCTGGGCAGAACCCAGGCGGGCCGAGGCGAGATAAGGAGAATGCAAACGGAGATAGCGAGAGAATACGAGGACGTCCAGAATCGATTCACTCGGTATAGGTGCAGTTATTTGTTGAAGTACATCAACAGCGGCGTCCGCGAGCGGCAGGGACCTCTGACCCTCTGAGCTGTGACCGGGTCCGAATTGTTCGCGCACAACAAACGAATTCGCTATTGTTGTCGTTGTTGGTGTTATAGCAGTGCTGGTGGTGGTGGTCGTGGTCGTGGTTTGAGACGGGGCGACTTGGAGCCGCCCACCACAGTGTCACAGTGGTCCATGCACGCGTGCTGTATACGTTGACGCCAGTGAGAAGGGGACCCTAAGGGTTCGTGCAGTGTCTGTCCAAAGGAGAACAGAGACCACCTCGGCGGGATCGTGGAATCGCTGCTGAGATTGCCTTCGGCAACGACAAGTGGCAAACGCACAACGAAAACAGCCCAGGTGATCGTCGAAGCTAGGCCGATAGGATACGTGCTCGTACGTGTGCTGGGGGACTATGGGGTTCGAGCTGGAGCTCGTAGTTAAAGTGAACAACGACCTTCTTCAAAGAACACCAGCAGGGATGTTGCTAATGCGTCTATTGTGAGTCAGAGGAACTACCGGACGACAGAGCCAACCAATCGACCCCGTCACCATCGAGTGACAACGTTTCTAATTCGTTCGCTTACAGTCAATCCTTTCGTGCGTTCAGCTTGCTCTAATCGAACTGTTGCTGTTGCATCGTTTGTCGAATGTGTTTTGCTCGCGTTGTACCATGACACCGCGCCGGCCAAATGAAAGAACGCCACAGGCCGAACGATCCTGAGGTTGAGGCGAGGCCAGAGCCAGGCTGATCGGAGGGATCCGATAGCGGAGCCTGACACCTGTGATGTCAGGCCAGGACAAGGCTGGGAAGAATAGCCGATCTCCATCATTGACGACAACTCGGAGCCTCAGCGCTGGTCGGCTCGGAGAGCGCACAGCAGCGACGAGACGCTCGCGCGCGTACTTATCGCCATATACGCCGGGATCCGAAAAGCAGACCAAGTAGCCCGCCTCTCCTTCCCATTACGGTCGTGTAGGGCTCGCGCAAGTTCCCCGCCACCTGGGTCGTCCATCGTCATTATCAATCACGCTGCTGTCGTGATCCACCGACCGAGCAGTGGGGTTTAGCGCCACGAACGCACCCTGAGCGTGCGTCTGGGTGGGCTTATCTGCTTCACATGCAATTGTTAGTAGCGAGAGAGTCAACGAGTGTATTGTACGTTGTACGTGTCAGTAGATGCATCGGTAGACGAGTGTGTCGTAGATTTAGTAGAAATCGCGTGCCGAATTAGCAGGGCACAGTGATATTATCGGGTGTGAGTTGGATATCGGCGTGAGTGACCTGGACGGGCGAGAAAGAGAAGGGTTGGAAGGAAGTGCATAGAACAGGAGCGAATTAGAGAAGTCAACGATCACAGCAACTCTATCGACAACAGCAATAAACGGGTGAAAATCAGAGGAGGCGGCGGCGGACGAGCAGCGACCACAAGAGCAACAGCAGCAACAGCATTAGCAGTAACAGCAGCCACAGCCGGCGTTTGTGATAATGAACTACATGAAGAAGTTACTCGGAGGCGGGGGCGCGGGACCCCCGCCGTTGGCTAACCAGGGCCCCCAGGACGCCCTCGGCCTGACCCATCTCAACAAGCTGTACGGCGAGCTTGCCGAACCGGCCGAGCCGCTCACGCAGGCCGAGCAGCAGCTCAAACTCTACAATATGCTGCCGCTATTCTGCAAAGTGTTCCACAGCTGTCCCGCTGAGAGTATGCAAGCCAGCTTCGAGCATATCGTGCCGTTTGCCAGGGCGGTTGCTAAACTTCTCGTAAGTAGCCGATATGTTAGGTAGAGAGATCAGGATTGATTGGTTGGTGTGCTTGATCAAACGTGTATATAGACAACTAACATAAACACTCACGACCACGCACACACGCACAGAGATATTCATAGGGGAAACGTGCAGCGAGAGACCTTGAGCAGCAGCAGCATTAAACACGCAATATCTAATTTATGGTTTGTCAATGGATTTTTATTAGCAAAGGAGATGGATGGTTCCACAACAGAGTGACAGTGCATTTGTAGAATTAACACTTACCCATTGACTTATAAATCGCCCAGATGTGTTCACACCTTGGCTAAGGCTGGGGGCTCGGATGTGGTCGAGCCTTGACGCCCTTCTGAGTAGATAATGGCGGTACTTTCCGAAACCCAATCTATGTCAGCAGGTTATTGTTGTTGGCCAGGTTCGAAGGTCGAGTAGCGCCGTCCGAGCTGTCTGTTAGAGCTCCGCTTCGTCAAGCTGGTGAGGAAATCATGCTACAATTGAACTAAGTTGCGCAGAACGTGCTACAATTTAATGGAATTGATTAGTGAACCGATGGCAAGTCGTATGGCGTGTTGACGGGCGCCGCCGCAATCAGGTGCCACCCGACATAGTTCACCGTTGCCGTCATTTACGGGAAGGCGTTTCAGTTTAGCTAATAGGCAATGGCCAGCTTTGTCAATCGAACCATCAGGGATCAGTCTCGTTATACGGTATACGTTTATCTACTTGCGGCGGCGTCCACTTGCACGTCAGTCACTCGATATGCTTGCTAGGCACTAATTGGACGGGCTGTGTTGTGGTGCTTCGACAGCGGCCCCTTACGAACGGCAGAGTTATTCGTTGGTGGTTGCCAAATCTACCTTTCAGCAGCTGTTACTTCTCTATACATACATTGATAATATACGCTACTGTAGAAACAGGCATAAACACAACTCGATCTCAATTTCCAATGTACAGTGAAATTCAATGGTGGCCATTGTTCTATTCATGCGTATAGAGGAAATATTGTTAGAAAAACATTCTTTTTAAACCTCGTAGATCCAAGAGCAGCAAACGTCTGACCAAATCGTTTTGAGCCCAACTCACTTTGTCCCTCGGTGAAATCGGACGAAGTTGACAATCTCGGGACGAACCGCACCGAATCGGCATTGCTTCTCATCGTGCTCGGTTCTCCGGCGGATGGGGGAATCTTACGGGGGTCGGGGGGTGTTTTCTGCGGGCGCCGGCGTCCAGCGTACGTCGCGTAGGTGGGGACGTTCGAATCGTTCAGATCCCGAGACGCGAATGTTCGGCCGTCCGGGCTTATGGGGGGCGAACAGGTGGTAGTGACGTCGGGGCCGTGCGGTTTTGTGGTTGCTGTTGTTATTGTTGTTGTTTATTGTTATTTCGGTTGTGACCTAACGGAGCAAAGCTACGCCGCTGTTCTTTAGAGATTGACATCGGTACACTACAGCGTAAGCGCCATAGCTATAGGATATAGGCTGTTTGTAAGTCGCGGCAACAGCCAATGGTGATTTTACACGATGACGCGAATCCCAAATGGGATTCATCATATCTCTGCTCTGGGCAGCTCTCTCTCTCTCTCTCACTGACAGAGGAAAACAGCAGGCGGGTGGGCGATGCTGGCCGTCCACCAAATGCAAGCAATGTCCAGTGGAGCTCGGATGGCCCGTGTTGAGATTGGCGCTGCCATCTGGCGTTCTTGTGGCGTCTGGTTACGTTGCGTCAGAGCTGCATGTCGGCAACCGTCATTCGTCAATGAGAGTGTTGAACGGGAAACGAAATATATGACAGCAAGCAGATATATATATATATATATATATATATATATATATATGTGTATACAATATGTATACATCATGATATGTGTTATATGAAACCTCTCGAAAGACGGCAGCCATGCCTGGCAATACATACCCCCCCTACATGATCAAGCTGTCGTTCGATAAATAAACGAAACAGTGGTAAGCAAAACCCATAGAGAAAGCGAGAGAGAGAGAGAGATAGAGAGAGAGGTTACGTAACACGAGAATCGATGTCGGGGGCTGGCGGTGTGAAACTTGGAGCCTGTCTTCGAGGAGGACGCCGAGGTTTCGCTGATAGCGATAACAAAAGCTGGAGGCAAATGACGAACGATAGACGACGAATTTGTGTGAGTCACCTCATTACGGCAAACGATTATCGCTTGCCTGTCCCTGCTACTTATTACTGGCCGAACAAATGCAATTCGATATTGTCAACGAAATGATTCGGTTGTTCTTGAACGGAGCTCAACGTGTCAATGAACAAGCAAACAATCAAGTGACAGGAGATTGGGGAGAGACCCAGGCAAGCAGGATTTTGCAACGATTAACTTTGAACAACGGGGAATAAATAGACGAGCGACAAAGGTCGTTGCCTGAATCATTCGGGTCCCCTTATCTACGCATGTGAGGGCTATACATTTGCTACTCTGTAGACTTTGACATGGGGCGGGCGAAACGTCATATTTAGACTGTGCAAAATGTTAAAGCGGGTAACGATGCAGCACATCTTCTGTTATATACGTCACGCATAGCGTTATAGTGTCAGTTAACATATATATATATATATACCCTATTTTTTAATCGAGAACTTAAGCATTGTAAAATTGCAGTTCCGGAAATAAACCGCAAATGTTATGTTATATATATATATATATATATATATACGCGGGGGTCTATATGTCCAGTCGTTGTGTTAATCGCTCTTGATGATCGTGATTGGTGGTGTCGGTCTTGCTGCTAGCATTCTTATCCCCACGTATGTCCCGTGTTATTAATTATAGTATATGTACATGTGTGTTCGTATTGTGGATGATTCAAGTGTGAGTCGATTGCAAGCGAGTGTTACTTGGGCTGGACGGCAACTCGAATTTGGCTGGTGACGTTCGACCATAGCATTGATCATTTGGCTGATAATTAAGAGGCCGTTTACGCCCCCCCCCCCCCCGCCCACTGGGGTTTACCTTCGGCAGGCAGTCTGTCACACTTGCCAATGTCATTTCTGGGTCGAATCAACGAGACGAGTCTGACAAGCGCAACTATGCGGTGACCTTGCGCATTATCATCGCATGCTGGAGATTTCTCCCGAGAGTGAGATTTCGCTTGATACATATGTAGCTTCCCCGGGCTTACCTGCTGCTTAACTGACCCGCTGTCCGCGAAGTTCGTTGTTGAGTAATTCACGCCTTGGGTATTCTGTCTAGCCACCAATGGCTCGCTAGCGACTTTCGTCTGCGTGCGCTCCCAACGGAGTCGGCGACAAAGACGCCGCGCCGGCGGAGCTGGCTGGCTGGCTAATAAAGTGGCCTGGTTATGGCTCGTAAAATATTGAAAGGGAGATGTGTCGGGACTCAGACACAACAGCACGCCTCTGACAAAGCTGTGACCACGTGCACCATGGGCACGTTTGTGCGGGGTCCGCACAGATGCGATCCAGTGGATGCTCGCACCTGTTACCTACCTGTGACCCGCAACAGGACCGGAGTCACTCGGAGCATCTGTCGAGTCGAGACGTTGGCAATGAGCAATCTGCTGAAAATAAAAGAACGAACGAAATTTGAGCTTGGCGTCATCCGCGTGACCCGCCCTGTTCCGTTGAGCCGCTTAGATTTCACGGTGTCTCGACGCCGCCGCTGCCGCCTCTTTCTCCTCTATCGTCATAGCGGTGGTGATCGTGGTGGTTAAGGTTTATTGATTTATTAGAGCTGCAATTTTGCAATGCTTAAGCTCTCTAATATGTTATCACGCAACGGGGCTCGAACCTGCTGCTTCTGGCGTCCGCTAGCCAGAGACTAAGCCGTCCAAGCCACCGCGCTGTCGGTTATTTCTTTTCCATGACGACCTCGGCGTGACACCCTATCCCCAATTAACTCTCTAATTATTATATGTTGAAAGTTCTATGAACTTCTTTCATCTTCTATCGCCCTGGATACGGTCATTCATTAGTCATTCGGCCTGCGGGAGGTAGCCATCGATGAGACGGATTGCGTATCGAGTCCACGTGAAAATTTCGCCTACGAACGCGAGATGGCGAATAGAGGCGGCTATGGGAAGCCTGCGCAGGGACAAACGCCAGCCTTGTTCCACCTCAAGGGATTATTAGCATTTTGACCATTCACTGGTGAGTAGAATATACATTGAGTATTATTGAGATGTGCGATATCGATCATTTCAAGAGGCTTCCATTGACACCGCCGGATAAGTGCCGTACCGAGGAACAAGTCGAATGGGCCCTTACTCAAAAAAGTACCAGTCAAATATTCGATATTACTGCTGTCTACCTGTCGCTTTTCTCTCAACAATGGGGGGCATTTACGATGGACATGTATAGATAGCCACAGTGCGAGGTACTTTAGCAGCGAGGGGGAAATTTTCGCCGCGGAACTATGGGTCGTCCCGAGGGTCCCGATTAGTGGTCAAAGTACTCTCCACTGGCCATAACATGATATTCTATATAAATGAGTGTTCCATTTGACTGAGAATCAAGTGTCACTAATCAACTGAAAGTAAATTCGTTCGCGGGGTGCTACCGCGTTTGGTTAGCTGTGAATTTCACTGCACAATTGCCTGCACCGTTGGGTAGAATCCGCATTCACCCCTATCATTTACTCTGATCGGTGTCAGAGTGAATGGTGTTGCGTTGATTAGCCAGCAACACATCCTGCTCAATGAGTTTTAATAGCTCTGTCCCGTCCAGGCGTTCCACTCAACACCTGGCGGAGTTCTCCACGTGGGGTATACCATATACAAGCTACCCCCTCCCTCTCTCTGACCTGTACGCGCTTGGCACATCAAGGCCAACTGGGAGCCGCAGTCAACCGGCTAGCCAGTTAGTATGGACGAATGGACAGTAATTGACGGGCAGCATATTCTTACTATTATAAAACCAACACCGCGATTACAAATGGTTCCCGCCACTGTGCCGAGTGCGACACAGATGTACATATGTAGCACCGCATGACAGCTCACCAGCAGGAGCGCTGTTTCGCCAGCGTGCTTGCGCGCACGGCATGCAGGGACATACATGTACGGAGGGGGGCTCTTGTGTGCAGCGGATATGCGCTGTTGTCGACGCAGGCTGGGCCGGGGGACGGGGGGCCCTAATCCGATGGGGACACGACCACCTCTTGCCGGAGGTGATGAAGCATGAGGTGACGAGCAGTGATAGAACGACGATAGACATGAACACGCGGCGGTAATACATAATTAATTATCCTAAAGTAAAGGTGCACGCGTTCGTTGCGGCTCAGCCGACGCCACTCATATTGACGGCGGAGTGTGCGGCGCAACAGGGGAACGTTGACATCCGCTGGTGTCATACTCTCGCGTTAAGTTGCGTATATGGCACTATGATGGCCACGGGGTGAGGTACGGTGCCTCCGTTGTCAAGGACGAGTCGGTTGCTTCTGCCGTCTGCAAAGTGCTTGATTTAGGTGGACGCCTTGGGTGAGGTTGGCATCGCCCGTCGGCCTTCGGATCAACTCGGGTCGACCAAGTCGGCTGAGGTCCGTGCGCCGGTACGACGCTTGTGTGTGACGCGATGCCGGAGATCGGAGATGAACACAAGCCTGACCTGACCGGAGTACCGCAGTTTTTCGAGAGCTCAGACAGAAAGAGAGCTGCATCATCATCATCGCTCGGTTTTCTGATGTTTTTTTGATTTTTTATTGAAAACTTGTAATATCTTGAATACTGAAAAATGGATGGAGGAGATGCTGGTGCTTAGGTGGCGGGTGAATACGAATTTCGAATAGTGGATAGAGAGAGAATTTCGAGCACTCGAAGCGCCGTGTCATTAAACTGTGTTCGCCGCGCACAGCTGCCCCTTGAAATACGTTTGCGGCGTCTGACGTTCGCCAGATAAGTGTGCCATTCTGATGTCACGACCAGCACATCCGGTACCCCGCGTCCTGCAGCTGGCCAATACATCATACAATGCATCCGATAGCGCTGTATGAATTGCACTGGACACGCTTATCAAATGGTCCTGATATCATTGTTCATTGGGCTGTACCGATTATGCACCGATCTGCAATCCGGCCACTCGCCGTCGCCGTCGCCGCCGCCGCCATCATAATCTTCTGCGCCATTTGATCAAAATCAAATTAGCTGCTTCTGCTGGGACACTTCTTCAAGCTACTGCCTCGTCCCGCCGTCCAGATCCATGCCGCTGCTCGTTGACGTCAAACTCGGCCAGCCATCATCGGCTGTCGTTTACTTTCCACTCGAGGATTCGCTACTGGGGCCCACCGGAGGGTACTGGGCCCCACCGAAAGAAGAAAAAAATCCAAGTCGTATCTCCCTGCAACCCAACAGGTGCCGAACTGCTCAAACCGATACAACATCGCCAGACCATCGTTGCCGCCGGCGGTGGCAGCGGTAGCGATGCTGATTTCGGTTGACGACGTAGACAAACGCGCTTCTTCCCGGATCTGGGATTCCTCTCCCGCCCAACCGGCTGATGAGGAAATGGAAACGCTGTTGGGTTTTCGTTTTCAGAAGTGTAGAAACACCTCGACGCACTCGACCGGGAGGGGTGCTCGCGGGGGGAGGCACGTCAGTCTAGCCGATCTCCTCGAAGTCGACATAACACATCTCGAGGTAACTACTCGAAACTCAGTTTCGAGCAACTTTCCAAGTCACCAACGAGGTCCACCAAGCTGCAGCAGCACACCGCCAGCCTACCTTCGTACGGCTAGGATGCCGAGTATATGCGGGCGGTGCGCACAAGGACGTGTCCTCGCCCCCGCCAAAAGTCGCCTGATAGCGGCTCCGGATAGCAGCTCAATCGGGTACGTCCTCAACGTACAATTTCACGTTGGGTCGCCCATCGCGTCGCCTATCGGCGTACGAATCGTAACAGTGTTTCGTAATTATGCTTTGCTACCGCTGCCCGCCGGTCTTTCGGTCCAGCCCTGTCCGGGGGGCGTACCTATTAAGATTAATCATTAACGATCCCAACGGCAACATCATCGATGCCCAGCGACGGGTGTATACACGCCTCGCGCACCTCGGCCCGCCAGCGGTGCTGCCTCCTCAATGGCCGCTCGCTGGCTCGATCGGTCAGCTTCGAGACAGACTCGATCGGCTCGAGGGTTTAGTGCGGTACCACGTTGCTCCAGCTCTCCCTTCTCATTCAACGTTACGTGGCCGTTAGAACCTGCGTCGAGCCATGCGACCAGTGGCTGTGGGCAACAGGACTAGAGGGGGGGCGGCGGTGGAGACTGCAGGCAAAATTTGCTGGAAGCACGGAAGCGAACGATATATATATGTATGGCGGGTACCGTGGAAACCACAGGAATCTTTCCGTCGGTCGTCGGAGAGCTGACGGCGGTGGTGGCTGCTTTGAAACTCGTATACGATCGAGTCGCTTCGGGTAACCTGGCGATCAGACGTGGCAGGGCGGGAACATTTCGGGAGCTTTCGAACGCTGGAAGTATCCCGTCCGGTACGGCTGAGTTCGCGGCGCGCTTGCGGGAGGCCGCACGGCGGCCTCGTCGATAAAGGCAAAGTAATAAACGAAGTTTGTCAGATCGGAAGGCGTAGATTCATTACGAGGCGTTCCCTTCCCTGCGGCTGCCGGCTGGGACAGCCGGTCGACTCGGTTGTTGTTCAAGGAACTGTCTGTCGGTTGGCGAATTTGACCGCAGTGGATGATCATGTTGTCACAACGTGTGATACCTCGGTGCACACCACAATGGTAACGAGATATTCGTTCGCCAGAAAAATTCGTCTGTGCGATGCTGTGTCTGTACTATTTCTCAGCGCCACCGTTGCCATCGATCGATAACGTGGCCACGTCTCGGTGGACGAGCTGATATCCGATACTTGATTCGCGTAAGAGCGGGCGGGGGGGTACGGTTATGTGGGACGTGTTGACCTTCTCGTCCCTTTCAGTGTTGTCGGCCTTCAGTGGGACCCTTTTCCGGTCGGGCCGCGGCTCATTGGATTTACAACACGGGAGATACTTCGGATGCTGAGAAGGACAAGCTCATGCATTGATTGATCTATGTGGCGATATCTCTACCTCGCTAACGAGCTTTCTTGCTAGCTGTGTGCTCTGGAGGGTGGCTATTATATGTCAGCTGCTTTTGTAATACTTGACGCAGTGGAAAACTAAGCAAACAAGAAAAGTTACATAAAACAGATCATGTATATTGGGCTGATATACGGGTGGGGCGGGGAGCGGGCGAGCTGCGTGTGTTCTTGCATGAGCTGTGTTTCGTCAGCTCAACGCCGCGCCGCACATCGCACCCGACGATTTCGACGACAATGCGCGCATTCGGGAAGATCTCTCGGAAGAAACCGTCTAGTTACTTATTTATTTGGATCAGAGGATGGTGCGCTTCGTTTTGAAATACTAAGCTAGATTGGGCGGAGTGCGGCTCCCACCTGATCGTGCACTCAACGACAGCAGCAACAACAAAGCTTGTCGAGAGTGGATCACAAGAAATAATAACGACAACCTGCTGTTCAATCCGCCACTCTGAGCGTTTCGACAGCGTCGTCTCGCCTCTAAGCAGCAGGTCGGCTCAGATCAACTTTTGTGAGGGATTTGCCGTACACGGCCCCTCGGCGGGTTACGGTCGCCGTATTTGTCATACATACTAGACGAAAGCCCTAAATCCATTAAATCGTCGTCGGCGCCGGACCGTTCGTTATGTTAGCAAGGCCGATGGGGTCAGACAGGAGTGGTCGGTAAGACGACCCGACCTGCTCGTCTAGAAGAACACTAGTTAGTACGTACACACCGCGTCAAAAGGATAGCCCACCCCCATGTTTCGGATTTTTTTTCTCTCAACCGTACGTAGTATTGCAGCTTCACTCTCAGGTGGTCTAGTAACTTAGATGTATTAGACATTTGATATCGGAAATTATCATTTTGTGGGCGCGTCAAAATGATAGCCCACTTTGTGTTTGTCGAACACAACTGAAGTTCTAATATCGTTGTCTTACAATATTTTCTTCACAAATTTGGTATTTTGTCGAGCCCCCTACGTTCTCCAGAACAGAAATTCACCGACTAGGCATAGATTCATAAAATTTACGTATGAGATTTTAATCAAGAACATGCCATTTGGCTACGAAAGCTTTTTTTTAGCTCATGTCGCATTTGATACTGCTTGCGACCGTTAAAAATAGCTCTAGATAAGATGCTCCACAGTTTTTCTCTAATATCCAAGTCCGGAGAGCGTGCGCGGGCCAGCTCAGCTATCCTTTTGACGCACCCTTAAAGCGACAATTCCCGATATCAGATGTCCACATCTGAGTTAATGGACAGCGAAATATTCGTCGAATGTTCTTGAGATGTGATATATTTGAATGGCTGAAAGCGAAACTGCAATGCTACTTACGGTTGGGAAAGAAATATCAGAAACATCGTGGGCTATCCTTTTGACGCAGTGGGTAGATGCATTATATTTAGATAGATACGCCCTTAACCAAAATATCACCATGAATAACATGATAACGATGACAAACAGTCTACCTAACAATCTCCCACTGTTCGTACAGAACGTCTTTTGAAGCAATATAATGAATAGGCATACATTGAAGTGTATGATTATTGATTGGAGCATTGCGGTTGCACAATGATCACATTCTCGCAAAAAAAGTAATAACAATAATGCACGTTGATGGTACGACTACCTTGAGTCGGGGCGATTGATATGGATATATATATATATATATATATTGATTATTAATTATAATTATATTAATGAGCGTAGTACGTACATGCAGTTGTGCCGTAGACACAAGTGCGCGCTATCGAACACTTAGTCATTACAAATACTAGTATTCACGTAAATTATTTATCAGCTCGTTTGCCTCGTTGACGCGCCTAGCGTAGTGTCTCCGGCCAGCAACTCAATACAATAATTATGGACCAACCACAAACAGGCGGAAAGAGCATCCGTGCGCGTTGTATTGTGTGTGTGTGTGTACCACTCTATCCAATATGTCTACTATGCATTTAGTTTTCAAATTGTCATTAATATCTTACTACAGTGGTGACTGCCGTAATCACCAGCCCGCAGCTCTGACAGCAGTTGCTGTTCGAATGGGTGTAAATATTATATACATATTAGTTAGACAGCGAGATCCCTCAGTGAAGCTATCCACCCACTCGGTTCTCACATAAACATGAACAGAGCGTTTCCCTGTGACAACAACATTTGACGATCTTCGTCACCCGGAAGCGTCAGGCGACGTCGGCACACAGCTGTTGTCCTGCTTCAGCCTACGCGCGTAAAATGCCAGACACGAGATGAAGGGAAGAACGAAGGATATTTAGCGATGGGGGGAATCCCTCATAAATGCAATATGTAAAAGTCTCCATGCGGGTGTGACGACACCCGTTCGCCATGGTCCTGATTAGCAACTCGGCGACATTCGTTTACGGCGACATTCGAACAACGGGCACCTATAGTGTGTCATCGATAACTGGTGATTCCAGAACGGCGGAATGGATATCTGACTCTGTTTGTTCGCGACAGCAGGCAGATTACGTGTTCAAATGGGAAGGTATTCATTATAACACAGTTCGAAGGGGAGATTCGAGACGCCGACAACCGACGACAGCTCGCTTGTACTCGGTGCCGTGCGGCGAACACTGCTGGGTCGTGACACTCAGTGTATATATGAAGGTTTGTCCCCTCGGCCCGAGAAAATTCGTCTAAAGAAAACAACACATCCACCTCTAGTGTAAATCGATTTTCTGTTTCACGGAAGCTGATTTAAATGGAAATGGAATTGCTGGCCCAAACTCGTTATTTCGACGCATGCCAAATACGAAGGCAGCCAAGTGCGACACAACGTCTCGACCACCGACGACCCACTAATCATGGTCATAGTGCT
This sequence comes from Stratiolaelaps scimitus, assembly GCA_019614645.1. NCBI lineage: Eukaryota > Metazoa > Arthropoda > Arachnida > Mesostigmata > Laelapidae > Stratiolaelaps > Stratiolaelaps scimitus. The sequence continues at coordinate 856,247 of JABWDB010000033.1, read as the reverse complement.
GTTTATTTATCGGGCCATTCCAACTGTGAATAGCGCGAACTATTGAATAATAGTCATTGTACCAATGGTACCCAAACAACAACAACAAACCAGTGCCAAAAAACAGCAACAACCAGTTGGGCATTGACGGCAATTGCCGCTTGCCTGTCACATCAATTAGAATTATTCCCATGCAACAGTAATAGAAAAATATCGCAGCGATCCTTTTGCGAAGTTTGCCAGAAGTTCAACCCGCGACCTGTGGTGAGGACACCTCGAGACACCTTACTAAGCGTTGTAAAAAAACAACACTGCAGTTCCGTTGATAAGCCATGCTCCACCAGCTGCGCTAGTGTAATGCCAGTAGAGTATTATGACATTGTGACATTGATTTATAATTATTCTAAATTAGGAATAATTATCTCCTCCTCTAATTATCTCGATTTTATATTATCTAATCGTTTTGTAATCGATGCCGACGCGAACAAAGCTTCGTAGTGTTCTATGTTTTTTGAGCGGTTGGCCCCGATGCGACAGCAGCGCCCGTTATGTACATGCATATTACTGTGTGTAACATTGTTAATATTATCTGTGCAAAATGAGTCAGCCTGGAAAATGTATTTATCTATTATTTATTGTTTCTTTATTTATCTGTGCTAATTGCTGCTTCTAACCTAATCCGCTCGTACATCTGAAATATCTTAATATTCAATCGTAATCGTATCGAGATAGTGCCGATCTCGTTTGAATGCGACGACACTCGATCCGCTCGTGCTTGCTTTCTGTACATTTTTTTCACACAGAAATACAACGAAATACGCAACCGAATGCCGCGTTGAGAAGCTAGTTGCCCTACGAATATCGCCACCTCATAACTGATCACCTTCAGGTGGTACAGAATGCCTGATACAGAATGCCGCTGTTCAACAAACTTCTCAATCACTGCTGAATGGCAGTGACGTGCGGGCGCGTAGGCGAACATTGTGCCTCTCGCTGGACCCTCTGGACACAATGGTACCCCTCTCCAGCAGCGGACGATCGCCGGCGGATTCGTCGGCTGCGGCAATGCTTGTACCAGTATTCAGCGATTCGCTAATTTTCGACCACAAATAGATTCGAATATGATATCGTCATAGGGAGAGAGAGAGAGAGAAAGAGGAGAGGTTACTGGTTCGCGTTTGAGTATTAAGTAGCGCCGTATTGTTTCACTGTTGTTGTAACCTATATCTCTTTTATTCAAACATACAATAGTTAGGAATTAGTTCTAGGGATTATTTGGGGCGGGGATTAGTTGGGGACCGGGGCCGAGGCCGACCTAGTCCCGAGGAAGGTGATGGCATTGCCTGCTGTTGTAATACATTCGCTGCATTTGTTGAAACTTGGGAGACTTCGACTTTAATTGGGACTCGATAACAAAATGGTTCTTCTAAGTAAAAGCTAGACCTTTTCTTAGTCGAACGTCTCATTCAGCAAATTGGGGGCAATATGATATATGAGAAGAACACACCTTTCAGATGAACTGGTTATTTTCTGTTTCATTGAAACCTACAGACCCTTCCCGCCTGTTCCACCCAAGGCGTCATCCTTTCAAACAGTGTACGTAAACATGTTCAACGTGTGATCAGAGGGCAAGATGTCCGCGCGCACGCGCATGAAGCGGCCAGCCTCGTCGGATGAGACACCGAGCACAGATATATTAGCTTCATCGGTCGAAGGTCGTTGCGCTCGGCGAGAGAGCGAAGCCTGTCCGTCCGAGCCGAGTTGTCCGAGTCCGTCGACACCTGTCATGCCAATGGGTGACGCCTGCTGTGATCCGGACAGACTCCTCGGCCGCCCCTGTTTACCATAGATGCTCTCGTGTTGGACGGGGCGAATCCGGGCGTCTAGCTGCGCCGCCAGCGTCTATTGCCCTTGCCGGCGTTTCGCAAACTGCTATGCAGACTCTCCTCGATAGACAATACCATGCGAAACATTCGTTTGTGAATGGCTGACGGAGCGGACGATTCCGGAAAACATTTCGGTGTATTGGATGCGTCGACGAGATCGGGGTAGGGGCAGGGGCTGACTGGCAATTTTACGGCTGAAGCGACGGTTATTGCCGACAGGTTCTCGCTGTGGAATTGCCATAAGCATATTTGCACTGGGAAAGCGTTGCGAGTTGTCGTGGAAAGTCGGCGGCCTTTGGCACATTACGTCTAGGCTGGCTATTGCCATAGTACAGACGAGTTTGTCGGCGCCATTGAAAATTTATATATATATATGATTAGGCTGTGTTTGGATTAGCGGACGTTGGAGCTCTCGGAGACGACCCGAGATGCAAGTGGCTCTGGGGGATATTTCCATCAAAGACAACGGCGGATACCTAGTGATCTCGGCGACCGGGGGGGGGTTGTGGCTGCACGTTGACATATACGTGTTGACGGGTAAACACCCGCCGAGGATGTGGTGGGCATTCATTACGGCCAACTATTACATATGTTAAGACAATTGAAATTTGTCAACACACACGCACACATACGTACCGAGCCTTTTTCTAAGGGCACTAAGGTGAAACAGGGTCACGAAGTGGCCAAGTCGATAGCGGACCTCGCTACCGCTATTTGTCACTGTGATCATTGTCTCCGTTGCGGACCGCCCCTCTGTGGGGCACCATGCTTAACAAAGTACCCGCTGCGTTGTTCTGCTTTCGGTAAAAGGGCGGCGTCGCGAAGCCGACATCTGCGATGCTCGGGAAATCCTCCGAGCGGTGCGCTCCACAGCCGTCGAACAAGCGAAAATCCGTAGCTCACCATTGATTCAACATCGGTGGTTTCTCGTACTCGTACTAGCAGCAACAGCAGCACCAGATTTCAACAGCAGCAACAGTGATCAATGCATCTTGCCCGAGACTCGATAGTAAATGTGCAATAGTTGCCTGTACTCGACGTTATTCTTACTTCTCTGGCAGCATTTCTCGTCATCATTACGCGTGCCGCTTTCCATTAGAACCATTTGTCCCGAAAACTTGGCTCACAACTGTACGTCGTTTACGGTACGCGTCCGGATTTCGTCATAAGCCGTCTTGCCTAGAGTCGTCGATGTATCGCAGCGAAAAGCAACGGCGCGAAATCTCCGTCTGTCTCAGTTAGAGGGCTCACTTTGTCAATCTTTCAGCAAGTCATACAGCCAAGGCGGTGGCAAACGTTTCCGTGAGAAAGTTAGATGGCGCGAAAATGTCACGGATATACAATATCTGTATATATATATATATGCCTAGATTGGCCAGTTAGTCAGGTCCTCATAGTAATACCTAAAAGGTTAAGAGCTGAGGCCTGTCACTTAGGGGAACAGCTGAGGGTCAGCTCTAACAAAAAACAAAAAATAGCTTTGCCAGTTAGGTGGCTCGTAAGCGTCATTGGACATCTTGACTCTGGTGTACAGGCAATTAATGAGCGTGCGGAGATATTTGCCGATTCGCGCACATACCCAATATCCAGCCAAATCAGTGAACAAATGCTTTAATGTATGCTTGTATATATGCGTGTGTTTGTGTGTGTGTGTCCGTGTCCATCGTAAACCGTTGACAGCCGCTGTTGTTCGCAGCCGCGTGATCTACGAGATGTTCAGCATAGGCAGGGACACTGCGGATCCCGGCACGTTATCTCTCGCTTGTGTCAACCTCAATAACGACGTTGGGGTGGATTATCGTTTCGACGATGGATAATGAACGAACTCAACGGATTAGAGAGAAACATCCATTAGACATCCAACAGGTGATCGAGATGGTACAACAACGACGCCGGCTCATTGCTGCTGGAAAATCTGCTGTTCGTTGCACACCACCATGAGATAATGGGTTAACCCGTTGTTATAAGGGTCCTCCATCCTTGGGGAGCCCCCTGAGAGTTCAGCGGATAGAAACGTCAGCCTAGCCTGTTATATGTTGGCGCTACTTGTGCATATCTGGTGAACTCAGTAGGCAGGATGTTGATCAGTTTTACATATATATATATATATATATATATATATATATAGTTTTGTCGCTGTTTATTTTCAACGAGGCGCACCATGTTTGACGTCATAATGCTGGAGAAAATTTTTGACAACACTGAAACAGCTTATATATATATATACATATATATACAGCGATTATTAAACAACCTCATAATTTGTTCACGCGCTATTGCGTAATGCATACACATGTATCACGGGTTTCCTGTGAATTGTCACAATAGGTCAGACAGGGAAAAAAAACAGCAATTATCCTAAACACGGCTAAGCGTCGTCTAATTGCTATAAATAGCTTAAGGCATTTCAAGTCAGACCTAACAATCAGCTCCATCTGGTGGGACTCGTTCGCTCGAAAGGCCAACACTAATCCGATGTGACGCATTCATCATCACCTTCATCCGCTACAATCGTTGACTCTCGTATCGTAGCTGGAATATGCCCTCGACGAAATCAATAATTTTTTTCACAGCAGGCGGCTTTTTCTCCCCTGGATGAACAGCCCCTACCCCCCCCCCTCCCCCGGGGCCTTCACATATGTTCCAATCTGTGAATGTCATTTAGCCGCCGCCTTATTTGAATCGCGTCGAGTGCCAACAACTTGGAGAAGTCCGATCCAGTGTCGGAGCCGTCAGACGTCGTCGATCGAAGAGTCAGTCATCGAGGGCACAATTTCTGCGAGATTGTCAATCAGCGAAGGGGTTGGGGGCGTGGCGGTGCTCGGGAGAGGCAGTCATCTCATATCCGAGCGAGGACAGACAGCTTTCTGCCTGGAAATGTCGACGCCGAACTCAGCATTTCCTGTTAAACGGTGGAGCGTCGCAGAAGCCCTTCCCAAGTGGAACTATGACTTTGTGCCATATCATGCTCGCGTGGCTCGCACACGCGTATATTTGAAGCCGAGAAGCCTTAAACGGGTGCGATGCCAGGGCCTTGACGACGTGCTGTTGGCGTGCAACAATCGAGATCGTCAATCAGCGGAATGCGGCCACCTTCGTCGGACGAGGGAATTTCGGACGGCTCGGGCCTTCCGTGGGTCTGTCGGTACTAGCTGTCGAACTTTGTCCGATCATGCTCCATCGTGGTAATCGTACGGTTATAAACGTTCGCGTCCGGAGTACGCCTGTTTTGCCCGGGCTAGCTCTCTTGCCAACGTAATACTCTTTGGCTTTTCTGCGCCATTGAACGAACCGGACCAGCTGCCTCGCAGCAGAATAAAATAACCGGTTGGGCAAGCATCGCCGTAACGGATCCAGGTCCGGGGGGGGGGGTCGCACTTACGCAGGCCAACGTGTTGGGCGAGTCCACGCTTCGTCCGAGATGAGTAACCTCTCATCTACCGAAATGCGCTTTCCAGTGGCATTTTCTCACTGAAACAGGGAAGGTTGTGTTTTTTTGTTTGTTTTACTGCTGTTGAGCAATGGGACCTGCGTCGCTTCGACGAACAGCTTCGACGCGTTCAGAGTTATCGGAGGCGGAACGCATCGATTACCCTTGATCCGATCTATGTTCGATTCATGTGTTTTCTCGTTAGAATTTGCTGAGATCTGTCGAAGTGTACGGACGTCTCGCAATAAATCGTATCGGGATCCGTTGCGTTGACAGCGGATTCGAAGCCTTGCCATCGATAGCTAGACCTGTGTAGGTAGCTAAGGTCGACAGAAATTCGATCAGGTTTGTTATTAAGAATGACTGACGTTCGTGGATTTGCTTGTCACGTTCGGGATTTCGATAACGTTGTTATAACCCTCTGAGCGTATGCGTGTCCCTCTCTCTCTCTCTTTCTCTCTCTCTCTCTCTCTCTCTTGAATTGAATTGAATTTCTCTGAAGGAGTCTCAGTATAGACTACGTACTACCTCGTTTGCGTTCTCGCATTTTTCATCATATCCGATCAAATCGTCGATATCAGAGCAAATCTTTGATATCGGGGGTGACGCCGGAAACTTGGAACCAAACAGTCTCCGGTTCGAGTCCCACATGATGCATACGAATCCATGACGTACCTATTTGCGGATTTGCCGATAATTTCATTATTATTATTATTTATATATATATTAATTTACCAGACCAGATCTCTTACTCAGTAGTGGCATTGTTCCCCGACTTTAGCTCAGTCTAAGAGACTTCATAGTACATTCGCTACCTTGTATTATGCCTGGTAATCTCCGCACTCAATCGAGCCATTAATGTGCTCAATGACACAACAATAATTGTCGATGCCCTAGCACTGTGATTATATATTAAAACAACAATTGACGTTCTGGTCATCGTCATCGCCCCACAGCCGATTATAGCTCCATCCTAACTGGCACAATCGATTCACATCATTCTACCAAGCCCTATTTGATTAATAAAGGGGCATTTTAATTCGATTGAATACGCTCTCATAATTAGAGCATTCGAGTCATTGTGCAATTTCACCACAGGCTACGGCCCAGTTAACCTATTAGTTAGTAAGTTAATCAGCATTGCATTGCATTCAATCGCTGCCATTGTTCCCGTATGCCAATTCGATACTGGACGTCTGTGTGTGAGCTCAGCCCTGATGAAGACCGGCGGCGGGACCCTGCCGCCAATCTTCATGTTCATCGGCGATCTGTATTGTTCACATTGCGAAACGCAAGCAACCCAATAAGGCCGATTGATGGACGATTTTAAATTGCTTTCTCCCTCTGACTATCTCTCGCTTCTGCGAATTGACAAGATCTGCTCGTGTTTGATATTGGCTATGGCCATAAACGCTCCCTCCTGAAATTGATCGCACGGTGATAACGAACAGGGCAGTGTCGTAGCTGTGAGTCTGGCGTCCGCTGCAACATCGGCATCGACCAGACAGGCCTGCCCGGCAGCACGTGCGTACTGCGCAGGCGAGTTGTACCGACGTTTGGGATACGAACCTGCGGCGTCCACCATATTGCAGCCAAAGAAAACGTAGCCACCGTCCACGTCACCGCGCAGGCGTAGGCAAGCGTTTCACGTTGTCACCTGTAAAAAGCCAGAGGGCGCAGGTTCGAATCCCGTTGCATGACATGTAAGAGAACTTAAGCATTGTATGCAGTTCCTTTAATAAATCAATAAAGGGCTTTACCTTGCCCTACCCTACCGCTGTATACGATCTTTGCAAGATTGTATCCTCAAGTGTATCCTCATTGTGAATTGTTGAATGGAAACAATTCAGCCGGTAGATCACTAACTCGCTAAATCGCGAACCCGCTGGTCAGGGTTCACGAACGCGCAAATGAGAGTGAGAGCGATTCGGACGTCGTACACTGTTCTCACCAGCAGAAGTAGGTGGTCGTCATCTAGACATCAGTCTGTTCCTGCGCGGTTGACACCTCGTCCTGATTGGACCTGTTTCCGCGGTCCGTTCGCCGGCCACGCTCGTGTACACCCACCGACGAATCTACGATCGCTGCTCATTCTCGCCGATGCTCTCGCCTACGTCTCCTGGGCGTAATCGACCAGAAACAGACGTCGCCAACGACTTTCCTCGGTGGCGACCAGCAGGCTGGAACGCCGAAGCGAGATGATTGTGTAACTCTATTATTATTATTATTATTATTATTATTATCACAGAATAAAGCATACTATGCCATAAGCGTCAGGATTAGAATATCAGCTAGTAGTTCATATATATATATATATATATATATTCCACGGTCGGCGGAGAAGAGACTGCTTCTCGCTGTTCAGTTTCAAAGTTCACTTAAAGGGCAGAGCCAGTGAACTATTTCCTCGAGAGTTACTACAACCGAGACTATGTGTGCCGACGTACGTAACATGATGACGTATACTCGCAAGCTAATCTATAACGAGCCGAGGAGAGCGGGCGGTGCGTTATAGACTCGTAAAATCTGTGAAAGCCGCCGGCCGCCGCTCATTTCGGCTCAGCATTTCTGGCTGGGTGCTATTTCTCGCTACGCTCCGGAGCAGCTCGAAAAAGAGGCCCGGGACGACCCGATCCAAGCTGCCGCCGTCGCCACCAGCAGCACCACCACCGCCAGCATTCAGCTCTACAACGACGTGAACACGCACTCCGCTGGGACACGACGACGTCGAAAGCCACCTGACTGCTCCTGCTGCTGCAACGCTCTGTCCGCAGAGAAAATACACGCATGCACAGTGAACCGTAGAGCAAATGTCACGGTGCCGCCCGTCAACAGCCGTCTATGGAAAGAGGGAGATTGTTCGCGGGGCGAATACCTTCTACCCATTGTACGCTGTTCGTTTTGGATTACATGGATTGCATGGATTAACGTCGAGTGTATATGGACGTAGCGGTGTCTGGCAGCAGGGCCTGGGTGTGGGGGGCCTCGACCTTGCGTGCTCAGAGAAGCGTGCACCGGCGCCTCTCTATTTATTATTGCTTGGGATTTGTGCCTCTCAAAAGTGTGCTCTGAGATTTAGCTGAGGCTTCCTAACGGAGCTGGAACTTTTTTCCGCCCGATAGTCGGCTGTTGTTCGTGTACGATCAGTTTGTACATGTGCCTGACGGGGATTGCCGGGGGAAGGTTGTTAAAACGATCGGTTCGTTGTCTTGCCTCTGGTTTGTTTGCCCTGAGTGCGTACATCGTTGGCAAGTTTCTTTGACAAAACAGATACATGTCGGGAGGCGCGGTTGAACATTTGTCTAGAAGCTCTCTACCTAACGACACGTGAATGTTATTTGATTCGTGCGGATCTAAATGACTTTATTTTCCTCTCATATTTATTCGTCATATATACATCATCAATAGAGATAAAATAACTAGCCGAGAAGTCACTGAGTTCGTGGTTGGCTTATGCCGAGATAGGAGAGCTGTGTCGTTGATTCGCCCTCGGCTGATCAACTGATCAAGCCATGAGGTCAAAGCAAAGACTCAGGCCTTGATAAGAACGAACATTGGTCAGCATGAGCTGCTAAAAAATCCCTTCCAGAGGGGGTACACTCGAAAGAGTTGGAGCGGCGTGAATAGTGGGTGGTGTTGTTTGCACCGACATTGTCTAACCATTTCGTCTGTTGGGGGTGGCAATTCAATTCAGTTATTCGATTCTATTGTAGGATTCTATATTCTATCATATATTCAATATATCAAAGGAATAATAAGCGGATGACGACGTCAAATCCGTCATGAATTGTGTCTCGCACTTGCCCTTAAGGGATTTGGCCACCAGCGTTGAATTTGCTTAGCACAATACCACCACGTTTCGCCAACGAGATCACAGGCCTAAAATTGACAAAGGGATGTATCAGATGGAGACAAAATCGCCCGTCGCCGTGGACGAGTGGTCTTGTCCTAAGGACCAATTCGAGGTGGCCGCATATCCCTATCGGCTTCCATTCAAACGTCGCTTTTCATCGGAATACGATCCATTGCCTATATTGTCATACAACCATGGATGGGTCATACGTGAGTTGTAACGAATTTCTAGAGCGTTGGCCGTAGAAACCGTCCGCACAAACCGCTGCTTAAAAACACCGTTTGTTTTTGAAGAGCGGGATTTCTCATTATTGATTTTTTTCACGTTGTGCATCAAACATAAGTTCGGTCGACCTGGACGTAACGTCGACTGGGTCATAGCATATCGATGGTGGATGGATATGACATTGTACCCGTAGTTGTCGGTAGCCAGTTGATGCTTGCGCAAGCGAGCGTATTCCGTATATCCGAGAGGAGCGGCTGTAGATATTTCGATATCTATACCGGCCCGGCCTAATTACTCAGGGATAATTGTTTTCCGCAATTCGTTTGCGGCATCTTCCTACGATCAACCACCGTTCGTACTCCTTCTTAAATATGTTAATTACTACATACCCAACAATTACTCTACAAACTCACCCATCCCCCGTCTCACGACGTAATAATCACGGCTAATTAGCAGGCCAATTCGCATTTCAGACGGTCACCGTTAGCGTTTTGATATCCATGGATAGCAAATCTAGCTATATCGCTTTGTGTTCATTCACTATGCTCATACTCAGCAGATACATATGTGTTTATATATATATATATATATTTGCAATAGTAATAAACAGACTAGGGTCCGAGAAGACAGCCATGAATATCTATCATTGATACGCTATTGTTAGCAACATTAGCAACATTCGTACCGAGTGTCGATCTACAGAGCCAACCTATCATATCATCTGTCTAAATATATAGCGCACCGGTGCGAAGATCACTGTGACTCATGGACCCACTCGGGCTCGACTAGTCTGTTCCGGCCTCATATCCAGCCTCCATTGTCTCCTTGCAGTTATCGCACCCTTAGAACCGACTGACAGTGCGAGACAGGGGGAGAGCGAGAGCGAGTGGCAGACGGATCGTTGCATCCAATATATAGCGCATCCAATACTGAAGGAGGCTTCACATTTGCTGGCTTTGCTGGCATTCAGCGGGCACTTGCCGCGCACCCGAGCAACTGCTGGTTGATGCAACTACCCGCCAGCAACTCGCGGAAATGAAAAAGTTTCCTGCACCGTTGAAAAGAACTTTAATCTTGCGGCTCCTATATATATATATATATATATATATCCTATATATATATATATATATATATATATGCTTGGTAGCCTCGTGACGCGACCACAGACTTAGTCAGACATCATGGACGGTGACTTTGACATGGTAATTACAGACATTGTATAGAATATATATGTATATATATATATATATATATATATATGCGCTTCTCCACTTTTTTCAGAGCGCTTCTGCTTTGTGGCCTTCGTTGAAAGGTCCTCGTATGGGTCTATTTCAAGCAACAGTTGTGGGGTGTGGGGAAGCTCTAGAGGGAGGTTTTCTGCAGCGAAGAAAGGCAACTTTTGAAACTCTATTCCTGTCTAGGTCGGGTCGTAAGGTCGCAGGGCGCTGGTGGCATTGTCGGTTACGTACGTTTTTCCTTTTGGCGTTTACCCGAGCCGGGCTTGTCAACAAGGCGAAGGTCCCCTATAGAAATGGGCGTCCCCCGTGAAGGGGGGACGCCGTCTGGGAGGTACAAATTGCGATTGGTGTAGTCGGCCTGCCGCCTGGGTGGTGTTCGCTTCCCTTGGAAACGTCGCCATTGCACAGGGACGATTTACGTGTTATAATATATTTCTTCACCGGATATTGCGTCTGTGCCGATTACAAGAGTATGAATTCGTATTGCGGACGGGCGTCGGTTTCATTGGCTCAGTATTGAGGGACACAGACCCTGACAACAATGACATCAATTGTATTTCAAAATTTATGTAAGACTATTTGCATTTTAATTTTAAATCAATGTCAACTGTAATTGGGTACCGCTGTGATAGTTCTTTAGCGAGGCCGAGACCTGTCACCTCGAATTTCTCTCCCCCTTAAACGCTGTCGCCCATGGCGTTTGCCGCAATGTTTGTTCTCAAGTAACGACGTTGACATTGAAAATACACTTGGACACACCAGGGACGCCATTTCAAAGCATTTGCTCGAGTTCTGCTCACAGCTAATGTCCATTCGAGCGACACACACAGTGCACGGAAGCAGCGATGCACCCAAAGGGATTCGAACCGGTGACCCTACCGTTTCAAGCCTCTGGCGTTGTCCCTGCGTCAACCCGGTGGATGAACGCCTATCTCTATATGCTGTTGTTCAATATCGGTCGACGCTCGATGTAAACATGTGACTCCGTCTAGTGTCCTGTTTCCATTGCGCTCTTGTTATCGATAACCTTTATCCCAGAAGATCTACAAGCAAGTATATTGCTAGTTTACGTGGAGGCGGGAGTATTCCTCAGAATTTTCGCCCCTTTTCTTTACTCGTTTATCCATCCTTGTCGCCCTTTCTGCACGGAACTAACGGCGGGGTTTGACAACCACCAATGAAGCCTGGCCTAGAAGCCACAAAGCTTTTTCTTCCAAGTGCGACCTTAGCCGTGACCTTCGTCGCCGGTCTGGCGTTCGTGTGTGCTACTATTTTCCCGTGAAGAGGCCAAGCGGTGAATAACGAGAAAAAGTTCGGTCAGGCCCTGGCAATACCCCAACTTCAGCCTAGCCAACCAACGTATCCTAGTGATTCTCCGAGCGCATGCCGCGTAAGTCGCTTTGTGGCGACCCCCTGACAACACATGGTATACAGGCACAGAATGCGCTCGGCTATACGCTATATATGGGTCATGACCATAAAACGTTTAGATTAAGATGAAGATCTCTAATGAGAGGTGTGTGTGTGTGCGGTGAGGCGTGCGCAAGGTCTGCTGAATTCTACGAGGATCATTTTTTTGTGATAATAATAACAACGACGCTTCGGGTAAGTGGAACGTTCCCGAGCCTGCGCAGACACCTGAAGGTTCAAACAACCCTATGACGACCTAGGGATGAGTTCCCTAGGTCGTTTTTCTGATTTGTAACTATCAGCACTTGTAGCCTGTAAGTAAGCTGTAATCTCTTAGTTGTTTCAATGCTGCATGTTCGCTGTGTGACTTCTCCATCAGGGAATAGGAAGCACTTCGTCGGTGTAAAGGATATCGGACGACAAGAGTTTATGCATTCTGCAGTCTGCTGAGTGGTTGACGTTGTTGCGCTGTCGAGCAGATAACGATGCTGTCTTGCCTAGACCCACATTGGGTTCCGTATCGATAATGAGATGCTAATCGCTTATCTTGCTAGCATTATGTACGCTGTCGTCGACGTCAAAGGCAATTAGGTTAAACAGAGGTCCCCACGGTGGCAATCAGTTCCAGTAGAGCGTTCCAAGAACGAACAAACGCAGCTAGTTAGTTGGTTAGCTAGTGAGTTACAATTAGCTCAACATGTTCATAATCCTCCGGCGTACAAGCGAATTATCGTAACAGCCGATCAACATAGCCTCCATCCCCCGTTCCGCTCCGCCCTTAAACACGATAATCTGAACTCGATTTCGAACGTAGAACACAAATCACGGGAGTGATAACAATAGTCTCGCTTCGCGGCCCGCGAGGCGAGCTGACCCCAGCCGCTGGTGCCTGCCTGAACGACGAGCGATCGCGTGCACGCAATCTCTATTCTTGTGGAGATTTCCACGAATCCTAAAGACCTCAGATCTGTGCTCCCTTGTGCGTCTATGCCTCGTAGGCTCGACTACTCAGGCCACCTGTGGGCGCTGCGGGCGAGCTCAAGCAGCTTTTCGGTGCGACCTGAGCGACCACGACGATTACTCCTAGTTAATCACGTGCCCGTGTTTATATAACGGCTCCCCGTTCCATTGGCGTGTATCTGTCCGAGCGAGCGGACAAACGCTTTTCGGTGAGCTCCGAGTCGTCGTCAGGCGGGCGTACGCTGACGCCAGCACCACCGCCACTGCGGCTTTTCCCGGCTTTTTTCCTTTTTGTTCATTTGACCCTCAAAAGCTGTTTGTCACTGTATCAATCTCTTTGTCGATTTATGCCGTGCCATCTAGGGACATTACGGTATACAACCACCAGTTGATTGGATCAATGGAATATTTTGTCTGTGTGTAAAACGATTGTCCGTACATGATTTACTGATTAGCTGCGACCCGGAGTCATGGTCGTGTCATGGTAATTCATAGCGGGTACGCCCAGTCAGCAATGTCATCGTGATAGACCTAACGTGTGTCGGGCCATCTCAGCCTTTGCTGGTATGCTCAGCTCGAACTGGGTGTATCATCCACCCACATGGCCCTGTTAGATGTCCTGTCGATTCGGTAGACGCCGACATCGACACATAACGATTCAAATCACTCTTGCAGTGCCACTTCCCAGTGGCATCGTTAGCATAAGGTGAGATGCGTGCGCTGCTTATTACAGCGTCACGGTCGTCCGCTAGACGGCCAACCAACCAACCAACCAACGAGCCAGCCCGTATACTCCCGGCCATTCTAATCTATGCTCTCAGACTTAAGCTGCAAGGTTTGGCGCTTCCCGCAGGCGGATGCCAGCGAAGCGTAATTTTGACGCTGCGCGTTTTGATGCTCTCAATGCCTGCCTGTATCGTGTGACCGTAATGGCTCAGCGACTGGCAGCCTGGTTGAACACAATCGTCTGGTTGGTCGTTCGGGCGGGCGTTATCACTAATTGAGATATGATGCCTACCCCGTGATTAATTTCCCGCTCTGGCACTCGAGTCAAGATTATCGCTAGAAATAGAACAAAAACACGATGCCGATGAGACTGCCGAGTTTGTTGTACCCCCGTGTTGATTTCCAGCATAACCTACACAATAGGAGAACACTGTTCAGGGGGAGCGGGGGTGTAAACGGGGCCCGTGGGGGGGTTACTTCGAGCGGGCCCTCTACGGCAGGTCAGATGGTAGACTTGCGATTTTGGTGCACGGGGTCGGGCAACCACCGTTCCGCATTTGCATTTTAGGGGTCCCTCCTATAAAACAATACCAAAAGCAGTTCCGTGTGCGTTAAGTGCTAACGCTCACGCTAGCGCTCGGAACGGTAGCCCGGAAAACGTACTTCGGGTAGTGGATTTCCCGAACGACGGCTTATATCGTAGACATAAGCGAGTTGGCTGGAATGAGTGGTAATATCATGCCGAGGCGACGGCGCCGCAAAGCATTGAAGGAGCTGTGACGCCATCACTCTCAGAGTTAGGATGAAGGCAAAAGTTCATCAAGGGTGTCGTTCGGGGGCGGCCTCCTCTCGGGGGTCCGAGGGGAGAATGATGGATCATTCCTCTTCGAACGGCGTACGCATTGACATAATGCGAACGTCCAGTGATCTGCGGCCGGAGTCCGGAGGGCTACGGCCACTCGCACGAAGACATCGTCTGCCCTTCCGTGGATGCTGTGAGAAGCGCGGGAGCAGAGGGGGGGCTGTGGGGGTCTCTGTCACCGTGTGCGCGCTTCTGACATGGCCACGCCGCTGAAACCGGCTACAGGATGATATGGATCTTTGTTTACGGATGAAAGATCCGGTCGCCAGCTCACCCTCCATCAGTCATCTCTCGGTGCTATTGTCCTTATGGCGGTATTACAAGGAGAAGTGTCGAGAGGAAAATCCGGGAAACGGCTTAAGGATTTCTGCCTGGGGCTTGTACCCCACTAGCGATCTGTGCGCTCAACCTGCGTCCGTCGGGGTTGAAACGCTGTCGCCTCCGCCATCAAGGGGACTTTACGATATGCTGCGAAGGAGATATGCTGTATGCTGAAATCGAGAACATAGATTTGCCAGAGCAGGGCAAGCCATACTCACACATACACAGATACGCAGTCAGAGGCATGACCGCCTTACGGCACAGGCGGTACAGACGCATGAGTGTATCGTGAAGGAGTGCATCCGGAAAGGACTATCGGAAAGGCTCCGATTTCGAGCAGACCGCTAAGGACCGATCAGAGATGATTAATATGCAATATGGCAGGCTGCCATGCACCGCCCTACCCACTAACGGCAGCATGGCAGCTAGATACCACGAGTCCACTATCGTATAAGCATCCTAATATATATTAATACATCATATTGCGCTAGTCAAGTGTTTGCCTACTTGGACCGGCCTCTCGTTGGACAGTGTCTCTTGCTGGCGTACACCCCGAGGTCGTCCTGTGGACGGTCTTGGCGTTCATGTCGGTTCGAACGGAACTATCGGGTCTGATGCTGTTGTTGTGTCTGGTCGTCTGAGCAAGGCGAAGCAGGTCATTTGTCTAGAAGACGGTCCTCAGGAAAATCTGCTGTAGATACACACCTGATATAAAAATGGTAACGTGGTACGTTAAATTTGGCCGTGTGTCCTTCGCCGTTCTTGGAATCGAATCTTTCTCTGTGTCCGTTCCACGACTATGTCACACACGACGTGACGACACTTCACACATCGTTGACTTGGCCAAGGCTGAATTAATTGGCGTTGCCCGATCGAAGCGCGGACAATTTTGCTCTGGTAATGGGGAGTAATGGCTGAGCAGTTATTGTATATTTACATTTTGTTTAACTAATTTAGATAAAGATTGTCCGCATTTCTCCATGACTGAGTACAAATATATAAATATATATATATATATATATATATATATACATATACACATATATGTATGTATATGTATGTGTTTCTCAAGAGGCATCAAATATCTCTTTACACACAACAGTGAGAGTCAAGACAGGATTCCTCTCGTTCTCGTGAGCTGGGACATTGACAACGGGCTGAACGAAGTCCGTTGTCACTCCAATGTTACCTATTGGTACCAGCGAGAACAGCAAGGCACGAATGTCGTGTTGATGTCGACGAGAAGTCGGAACGCTCGGCCAAAAGTAGAGCGACAAAACTCGACGAATCAGTTGGTCTCTCAAGCGAGTTCTCAGTTTCGTGTTTCCCAGACAGGCGGCTGCAGTTGCCGATTTAGGCTTCGCACCAGGCCCGGCTGTCGTAGATGACGTGAGACGGCGAAACATTAGCAATCCGAGTGACAATGCAGACAAAACAGTGTACCGCTGCCGATGGCTGCTAAATACAGTGTCGAGATAGCGGGGGATTATCTATCGGGGGTGAGAGGGGCCTAAATGAACTGAGGGGTCCAAGAGGTCGAGACTGAGCCGGCCGTTGGTAAAATACAGCATACGCGTGCGTCATTATAAATCGGTACAACAGATAAAGGCAGTGTTTATTCTTTATTTTTAATTTGTTTATTTTTTTAATTGAATTTAATTTTTTTTAATTTGTTTATTTTTTTAATTGAATTTAATTTTTTTAATCTGTTTATTTGTTTAATTTAATTGTATTGTTTATTTTTAATCTGTTTATTTTTTAATTTTATATCTTTAATTGAAACAATAGATTAGCCAGTGTTACCCTATAAGGACTTGGTCAATTTAGGTTCGATTTATGGGTCGGTCTGCTTGCAGTAATTTGCCACCCTTAGAATCGATACAATATGTCGATAATTATTACAAGAGGTATCAGTTGACTTTGGGTTCGTAAGGCAATTTTCATCGATGAAGTATTCGAATGTTTCTTGCCCAGTTGTTCGAGTCTATCCATTCCAATATACGATGTGAGAACACCATCATGAACTATTATATTTGGCTGAATCTTCATACCTGAAGACATAATACAGCATACGACAAACGAGAGATCATTTAACTGGACCACTAAGATGCCATAGGAGGGCTGACCGCGGGTACTTGAGTAGTAGCGTCCCACGGCATCTGTTCTCATCTTCGTCGTTGGCCATTGTCGGAATCGTTGCCCCATCACAGCTATCAGATTATACCATAATTTTCAGTCGCTGTGAAGCCGCCGGCAGCAGCAGCAAGAGGCGCCACCCGCCACTTTCTCCCATCAGCAAGTTATATGACCTGTGCACTCACTTCGAAGTAGGTGCATCTGGAGCTTTTTCCGCGCTAAAGTGCCATGTAGCGCCGAAGCTCTCTATGGGAGCATAAGGTTAACCTTGTTAGTCGGCTCGACCGAGGACTCTTAGAGAGTGTTGAGGATAACTGTCCGATTATGCTTGGGTGGCCGCCGCGACCCGAACTCAGGGACCTGACAGAGACCTCGATAAGCACAACATCGTATGTTTGGACGTGAAATAACACGGCGAGGCCATCGAGTGTCGTACCATTTCTACCGGTGCTGCTCGTGGCGCAGGCTGATGATGGTGAAGAAGAAGTTGTTGCTGTGTGGTACCATCCGTAGGAAGCCGCTATGGTCCGCTTCAATACAACGAAATCATTGTGGCCTACGCAGCCGCCGGTACACTGGTCACGTCCCGCAGAACACCTCATGAGGTGTCACTGATCCGGCTCTGGAGACGTGTTGTGGTGTTGTTCTACTACTGTCCATCTGCTGTAACAAGCAATCAAATGTATTCCAAAGCGTATTCTCTCAAAAAGTTTATTTCGAAGTGTACTTGTGTCAAAGGGCTCTAACATTCGTAGCTGCTATGAAGCCGCATTCAGGCTTTTACTATGCCCTTCTTGTTTATATTGTCGATTCACGTTCCATCTACGAGTGTCTACGAAGGCGACAGTTGAAATTGTCAAGATATCTCCTAACCCGTTTCAACAGATTCGCTGAATGAATCCCATTGAAAATTCTCCTAGTTCTCAAGTTAACAGCATCCCTCCCCCCTAGGGTCACAACGTACCCCAAATCAAATATGAATGGCCCTAGCGTGATGATTCCTCCGGAAAAAAGAGAAGGTTGTCTTCTCAATGCAGAAATGCGATTGTTTTTCATTGCTGATCGACGGTTTCACCAGAAACAGCCGCACACCCACCTGCACACGCCCGTGTCAGTAACCTGATGTCGCACGGCACTGAAGCCTGAATCAGGCTGCAACCATTCAGTCTTCGCTGATGGAGGAAGAGACTAGACTCTTGTGGGGCATCCATGCGGAAACCCTTCAAATGAACGAGCCCACTGAGGACATACAACGCTAGCATGCTTGTTTCTTATGTGCGTGAACAAGATCTCCGGGCCACATTCCCACATCGGGGGAATCATCCAGCGCCGATGGCAGCTCTCGACCCCTGCCACGTCAGCTGCCGAATCTGTAGCAGCCGGATCGGAGGGGAATCCTTTGCCGAGACAAAACGACCACTTGATCGTTGGTCGGGCTAAATGCATTGCTCGCGCGCGCATACACCATTCGCTTTGGGACGAGTACGAGCGTCATCGTAGCAATTTGTTTGTTGCGAACCAAAGCAGTTTAGGCGCAAGCCGCCAGGATAAACAGATTCGACGGAGTGGATTCTGTTTCGGAAATGCTAATGAGCTAACCTAACCTTTCCTTCCTGCGATCGCCGATTGTCCGTTACGTGAGTCGCTTTGCCTAGGTTTGGCGTAGCCATACCGGACGTTCTATGTACACCTGTGCATTAAGACACAGGCAACGCGTTCAGTTCTTCTACCCTCGGGAAGGTTCCTAGCCAGGTGTTTCTCTCGCCAAAGTATTCTATGCCATATAGAAGTGTAGCAATGTCCGCGCAACCGGGGACAAGCGCGCAGGTTCTTTCCTTCTGCAGCGCCTGTCCCTCGCTGTGCAGAGGGGCAATGCCATCGCCTTCCTCGGGACATTGTCGACCTCTGCCCCCCCCCATAATCCCTAGAACTAATTCCTAACTACTGTATGTTTGAATAAATATAGTGCAGCAATATATGTATATGGATACCTTGTTACTTTTTCTCGATCGAATTTTGCCTGTTTCTCAAAGGTTTCACAAATTGAAATCCAGCTTCCCCGGATTATATATATATATATATATACATATATATACGATGAATAAAATCCGTCTTTGTGTAAGTGATACTCTCATCGTATTCGATCGCAGATCAAAAAGTACTTTTTTTCTTTCAGAACTAAATAGCTTTGCTATTCAACATATTACTTAAGTTGTTTCAACGGACACGTCATGATACCCCCTTTATCTGACCCTCGAGACGTTTACTTGTTGTTCAACGCGAGAAGCTGTTGGCCTTCGGCGTTTTCTGCTTCGCAGTGCGGCCGCGTCCTCTTGGAAGGTGCGTTGCTTTTGCAGTGCGAGGTGGACCTGATAGGTCCGGCCAATCAATGTCCCGGACACCACTGCACTTCCGCAGAGCTCAGCAGGACGACACAACTCACGCGTGATCGATGAATGGCACGAATTCACTGCGTCTGCTGCTGTTGTCCGCGATATTGCGTTCTCTTGAGAATAAGAGGTCTCCGCCTCATCTTGGGGCCTCGACACCGAGTGAATGTCGAGCGTAGGGTAAATTGCAAGCTGGACATTCGCTGGGGGGGTACAGAACTGGGCAAATTGGGTAAACTGCAAGTGGGCGTCTCCCAGAACTCCTATCTGTTTCCATTGTGGTGGGAAGACGACCTGGGGGATAAACGGTGAACAGCAAAGAAATGAAGAAGAAAAAAGAGACTTTTTCAATTATCACTTGCCTGTCGTAGTGTATGGTTTGAGCTGAAGTTGGCCAACTTTCTGGCCGCTGGCTGATTCCACTTCTGAATCAGTTTGTGATAAAGGACTAGGCGTGGCCTCGGGCGACGAGAGCACTCGGTAATACAAATGCAATCGGTGAGCAGGCCGACAGAATCGGTCACCGTCGTCCGTGATCGATGTCTGGGAAAGGTCCTATGTGACAAGATTGCTATAGGACAGCCTGGCCCGCAGGACGCTATCGGCCTGTGCCGATCTAGCCCTCAGTGGGCGTTCCCCCTAGACAAGGCGTTCTTCCCTGAGTGAGACATGAAATATTAGATAGTAACGTCCGATTAATACAGACACATCTCCACATAGCTCAGCTGTATCCATCAGCCCGTAATATTTTGAAATAATAATAATAGTAATAATAATAATGACATTACTATTATTATTGTTATACAATAATATGTATGTATAATATTTATTATTGTGTATTATTATACAATATTTGTTGACCGACAGCTCCGCAACAACCAGTACCTACTCCTAGTATCCACTGTATACATATGTTAAAGGTGTTTTTTTTGTAGGTTTATTAAATGAATTGCAGTTTTACAGCGCTTAAGTTCGGTGGACATGATTGTCTGATTTGTCTGAAGGTCTTATACCATATCGTGGGATATAGTCACTCCAGGTCACAGTATCGAGTTAGGGACGACAAATATAAGAATTTCCCTCTGATGTTGCAGGTGTATTGCGTTCTTAACAAAATTGTTTGCTTTGTGCTCGGATGTCCTTCGATTATGTAACGAATATTGTTGAAACTCGTAAAGACTAACATTTCAATCGTTGTTGTTGTTGTTGTTGTTGTTGTTCTTCATCGTCCGCTTGATTATCTTCGCATCTCTCGCGTAGGTGAGTGAGGTGCGCCGGCGTGCCTCGAATCAATCGACAGAGACGGCCTCATCGGCAATCGCGCACTTTCTCGAGGTGTCACCAACGCCAGGCGAAGCCTCTCGTGGCTGGCTGCTCCTGACAGCCATCAATCTGTTGGCAGGAGCTGGACCTCGGGTCGTTGAGGCTCTGGCGAGCCAGGCACTGCCCTCCACGTTGGTCAAGTGTCTTTACCTGTTCTTCGATCTGCCACCGATCAGCAACAACACCGGTGTGCAGCAACAGCAGCAACCCAACAATAAGCAGCTCAACGAGGAGCTGGCACAGCAACAACAGCAGCACAATCGGGATCAAGCATCTGATGGGTAAGTTGGTTGATTTGCGAGCATAGGGATATTTGATAGAATCGAATCGATCCATTTGCTGAATAGGTCCTCGTCTTGTTTCTAGCACACACGGGCGTGCATGTCCATTGAATTTGCATGAGGACTCAGATTCAGGGAAGATTGTGTGGGTTGAGCCGGATGTTGCCGGGACAATATTCCGTTTTTATTCCTGTATAGTTTATTCGTCAGCGTGTCCGGCAGACATGCACCTCCGTTGCGTTCACTGTTACAAACGCTTCGTTGCTGCTCCTCATAAGTCTTGTCGCAAACCGGTCGACTGCGACAGTTTAGACACTGGCCGCTATCTGCAGACTAGCAAGTACTGCTTCTGACAGTGCAATACGATGGGTGGCGCTTGCCCCGCGCCGGACCATCGGGGTAACAACAATTCTCAGCGTGATTCGTATGAGAGACAGACAAGGTGTGAGGTCGGAGTAGCCTCGTTCGATCGTTCTACCTCGGAGAGAGGGTACAATTAATGCGCTAATAAAGATCTACGCCGTGTGGATATGCGTTGAGCGAAAGTCAAAGTAGCTGAGCGTAGCAGTACACTGTCGATTTTAATGTCCTTACATTCTAACACAGTGGTCATTTATTTCAACGATAAAAGCAGAGAAGCAGATGCCAGCCAGGGCATGAGCTCTTAGCAAATGTTCATTGATCTTTAATTACCTACTAGTAATTAATGTAACGATGAGGCATCTGAAGCATCTTCAACAGCTGGGCTATGAGAAATGGGTGTCATTCCACTCATTAATATAATTACTGCGAGCACAAGCACGAGTAGCGAGCTCGGCCAGTGCTATCGCGGATAGAGATACAATATTCATTATATTGTTGTTTTTATTACGTGCTATGAGGACACGCACATCCACCGAATAGTTAACTAACGCGACCACGCCGCCGCCAGCGCAAAACACGCCGCACCACTAACGCGGCCTCACGGTAACCGTAACTACATAATTCTATTTTCCTCAACAGGGACAACACCAGCAACGAGAAGCAGGACAGCGATCAGAAGCTGGCTGAGAAGGATACAGAAGGTCGGGTATCCGGCCAGATCAAACAGCCCCCGAATAAGATCGCCGACGATGAAACGATATCGGGGGGCGCGCAGCAAGCTGCAAAAAACGCGGCCGCGGCAGCGGCGTCGGCGACAATCGTGTCAGCCGTGCCGGAGATGAATCGCCGCGAGCAGCAGATCGGAACTGCAGAAGCCACGCTGGGGGCCGCGTTGCGTCGTAGGTCTAGTGGGGCGAGTACGGGCTGTAGCGCCGCTCAAGTGATGACCGGAATCTCCGCTCAGGAGAGACGACTTTTGTTGCAGAAGGTAAGTGGCTATCGTCAACCACTCATTTTCTACAGTGGGGGGTTGGGGTTGTTCCTCCCGCTACAACCTCCTGCTACTCCTCCTCCTCTATCTAATGAACATAAGTCTCTGTTCTATTCGATTTAGGCTAGGTTAGGTATAAGCACTTCTCTCTCTCTTTCCCTCTCTCTATACATATATATATATATATATATCCTATCTTTTCTCTCCCTATTTCTATCTATAACTCTCTCTCTCTCGTTCAATGGTATTTTTCTATTTCATCCAACGATGATGTCACATTCGAGACACTTTAGTAACTGGAAACGAAGGCGCGGTCAACACTTCGCACGCGATTTTCCTTACACGTGACAACATCAACCATCTATATCTCTACAGCATAAACACAGTGTTATCCTGTACAGATAAAGAAAGAACGAGAGAGAGAGAGAGATTGATCTTTGCTCGATCAGCTCATCCAGAGCCACTCGGGTTGGCACTTTCCGAGGTTTTTCCATGCATATAAGCATTGTTCCGCTAATAATCTCATCCTCATAATTCAACACTATACACGAAACGCAAACAAGCTCTTGAGAGGGACAATTCACGATTGCAAGTGCCAATGTCATGCTCTGTCTCGTTCGTCGTCTCTCCCTTCCGCCGCTGAATCACTCCTGTCAGTAGACGTCTGTACAGGGTTGTTAAAGAATGAGATAGCTGGCTGGCTGGTTGGCAGCGTGGATTTCTCCTGTCCTGGGGGTAACGTCCCTTTCGGCGATTGTCAAGAATCGACACGCGCACTGTTCGTGGTTGTTGCCATTTGGTTGTACCTTCATTGCTTCACCTTACCAGTCTGAGGCAGCAAAAGATAAGGACCGGGCATCGTAGCGGGATTTGGTCCATCTTTGTCGAGCCTTGCTTGGCCTATGAACATGCTCGTGTGTAACGCGTGCTGATATCCTCACTATTTTCTCCTTGGCTCGCTATGGCAGGCTCCGGTACCGCTGAGCAGAATTGCTTCAAGCACCTCTCATCGCTAGTTCGGCGCGCTTAGGCCGCTCTTCATAAACGTACATTTACCTACACCTTGTTGCACCGTCGATGCGCTGCCCTTCCGCTAGTTTCTAATGAATTCCCCTGTGGGGTTAATATAATTACAATTGCGATAATGAGAATCATACCCGCCCTGAAGCGGATGCTGCCCTCAGGCAGATTTGATCCTGATCAGCCCTCTGTGAAATTGTCACCCTAGCAACCTGTAGCTTCGTTCCATGACAACGGATGCTTCTCCATCCAAGGGCGGTGTTTACGAACGCTTTTCGTACACGAGCAGAGACGCGCGTTATAGGGCGATGCCCGCCTTGTTATTGTAGTCGTGCCTACTGCTGCGTCTACACTGACTCTCTCTCTATCTTAGCCTCGTCTACTGTGGTCATCTCCAATCGTGGAGACCATATTCATATACGTTTAGATGTAGGCGCATCTCCTTCGTAGGTGTCCTTCAGCTTGCAGGCATCACATTTCCAATCAGTGCAATGGGATGAATACAATTAGATGGCAGCCACCTTGCATCAACATATCCATGATATACGGCCCTCGGCCCCTAGTTTACCCTCACTTATCTCCATTTCGTATCGTACACGTTTGTGTGAGATCGTCCCCCTGCGATGGCTTTCATCTATCTCGCCACCTGGCCAGAGCACAGCTCAGTATTACCAGCAAGTTGTCAGCATTGTTGTTGTTGCTGTCGCTGCTGCTGTTGTCCTCTGATAGGTCCGTATGCGGAACTGCCTCGGGTATCCTGTTGCGCCGCCGTCTCTCTCGTTATGTGAGCGGCGGCTGACGTCGAGCCTGAGATGGCCCCGCTAGCCAGATGACAGGGGATGTTCCTATTGTGTTTGCCCGCAGCAGCAACGTATTCATTCTCTGCTCGCCCTGACGTGCTGCAAGCTAGTATGCCAATAGGATTGGCCTCTGGACAACGCGTATCTATCCATATATACGTATATATATATATATATATATATATATACTAGCGGTGCATAGTGTCGTGCGCTCACCGACCGAGCAACTGATTCAACCGAAGCGATATTCTCGGGGTGGCGTCTACCAACCCCCGGGCCTGCTCTGAAAGGAGCGCGTCACATCGTTCGTCGACACGTGCTCCTGCAAGACGCGACTCGCAACACGGCGCGCAGCTGTTGAATGAATGGGCGCGCCATATGGCACGACGATGGTACGG
The DNA here is from genome assembly GCA_019614645.1 of Stratiolaelaps scimitus. Taxonomy (NCBI): domain Eukaryota; kingdom Metazoa; phylum Arthropoda; class Arachnida; order Mesostigmata; family Laelapidae; genus Stratiolaelaps; species Stratiolaelaps scimitus. The sequence continues at coordinate 831,655 of JABWDB010000033.1, read as the reverse complement.
GGCCACGGAGCTTTCGGGTGTCTGTTCGAGATTGTCCGGGGGGCTATGTGGGGGGTTGCTGTGAATCGACTTGTTGTCGGGGCCGAGTCGTCCATTCGGCTATTGTATGGCTTCCCGAGCTCGGGCTGTGGCCGGGCTCCACCGGCTGGAGCTGTGTGTGCCTTTTTTTAAGAGGGGTTTTTTTCTTTTTCGCCCGACCGGGCGTTATCCCCGTGAGGGGCTGGTTTTTCGGGCTCCGGCAGGGCTATTCCCAGGGGAGCCGTCGTTTCGGATTCTCTTAGCGTTCCGCGTTCTCATCGCCTAGTCGGCGTACGGTTGCTCTCGCCCCGACGGCACTTGCAGAATTCCTCCAGAACTCCTCTCAGAAAGGGTGGCGGTGATAGGGTGAGCAGCAGTAGCAGCAGCTCGAGATGTTCAGCCGACCGGCCAGACTTCAGCGAGCAGCTCCAGCAGCAAACGGACGGCTCGCGCGTCTCTTCGGAGTCCTGCATTGAGGAGAGCGCGAACAGGCGAGAGCACTCCTCAGATCAGCGGTCCCACGACCAAAGCCAGCCCCAGCGGAGACAAGGGCTGCCATGGAAAAGTTTCGTGCCCAGGGCAAGGGGAAGGTGCTCCTTGTCTTCCACTTGCATTGGACCTTTTTTGTTGTATTCCTGCGCTGGGCCTTTTTTTTTCATTCCAACGTCAGAGTGGATCAGAGACGTCTGATGGGAAGACGCGACCGGCAACACCGTTGTTTTCCTGTATTCTCTCTCACCTTCAGACGAACCTCTGAGAAGAAGGAAAGGACGGGGCCTCTTTGGCCTGTTTTAACTCGGCCTGCCATGTCCTGCTCGAAGGGCATCGATGCCTCGTGGACGCGTTCGACATCCACGCATTCAACCAGCTGGTCGTGCCCTGTAATAATACCATTATCAATACAGCTGCCGTTGCTCCCTTGCATTGGCTTGCATCGCGAATCGACATATAACTCTTCGCCTCGAAGATCCCCTGCCGCTTAGATCATCTACAAATAATCTTGCGGGGACACAATGTGCGAATATACTCCACAAATATCACTGTTTTTCGGTGGTGATATGGTGGCGGGCCCTAAAAAGAAAGATATATGCATATATGTAATAGTGTTCTGTTATATATCTATTTAAACTAATGACCTGCATGTCCCTCAAGGTGCTGAAATGATGATATACGCCAGAGGTTGGGCTGTTCTAGAGTCGGTCTCAACTCATGAAATAGAAAGTATTTAGCAGACTCAGAGGCTGATACAGCAATTGGATTGCAAGAATAATTGATTGTGGCATACCTTGAGCCAATTTGATCCTAGCTAGCCAGTTCCATTTGAAATCTCATCGTAACAAAACGAATACTCACATATATATATATATATACCTATACATTGGGGTTTATAATTACGAGTAGCTTCCAATTCTGGTTGCGACCAAAATTGTCTGCACAAACTTTCCTTCACGTCCTATGCTATTCCCCGCACTTCTGCACGATATTTCACGTGCGTTAATTATCCTCGTACGCTCACATAAGTTAATCTATGATGTTTGACCAGACCCGTAATACCAACCCGCTGTCGCCAAGTGTCGACTTCGATTCAATACGTTGCGCGTTCCCACCGAGCTACGTGACAGCTACACAGGAATACCCTTTTGCTGGTTTGCTCATTTCTTGACCTTGGCGGCTCCCACTTCCTCTTCCCGTGTCTCTGTTGACATTTGTCGTTTCTCCACATGTTTGCTCCTCCCCGATCATGCAGGTTTTTGTTCAGCTCGTGATGCGCTTATGCAGCCAGCTGTGTTCGGCGGACGAGCTGGCACATAAGGACGACCTTGCTCTGCTTTTTTCGGCAATTACGACGTGGTGCCCGGAACACAATGCGGCGTGGCGCAAGAGCGCCGGCGAAGTTCTGATGACGGTGTCCCGGCACGGCCTGAGTTCGACGGTCGTTAACTACGTGCACAAACGGCGCTGTCTTGCCTCGTGCGTGGACAACATGCGGAAACGGATGCATGAATTTACCTCGGGACAGGTAAAACACAATGACGAGTTTGATTGTCGCCCCCCCTAACTTCGGTAGCTTATGTTATGATAATATTAATAATAGTAATAATAATTATTATTGTTAGTATTATAGATATTATTGGTGCTATATATTTGTACGTCCGACGGTTGTCAGCGTAGAATATGAACAGATAGTAGTAATAACAAATGCATACATGTGGCCTTCCTTCAATGAGAGCAAGTTGTAGAAAGTTTTGCCAGAGAGACGTTCTCATTTATTGAACAATGGTGCCAATTGTTGTCGGGCGAGAGTCGAAACAAACAACTTCGATCGGAGCAGAGAAGGAAGGAAAACAGGCCAAAAATAGCAGATATCCTCATTATCCCGAAGTCATAAGTCAACAGCATGCTAAATAGACCAGAACGCCGTGATTATCAAGATGCAATCCGATATGCGACCTTTCTTAACGAATCGCACCGTAGTACTCGACACCTCGTGGTGAATTCTATCTATTGTATATATAATATATATGAATACATATATATATATACATAGATAGATATTTATTTTATACAATTTCTGTGATGACCATGTCAACGTAAGCATCTACGATGTCTGACTAATCCCGCGGTCGCGTTACGAGCCTACCAAGCCGCCGTTATATATATATATATATATCATGATCCCATTGCGACAAAACTAGTGGACGGTGGACGTGCAGTCGCGCTATGGAGTAATAAAACGAATTTCATCAATACAAGAATATAACCATAAGCGGCATCTTGCACAACACGTGTCTCCCTTCCACATTTTACTAATACTAATTTTTATCTATATACTTTATTTGCTGTAGGTTCTCGAGATGTTCGTCTGCCTATTCTGTCTGCTCAAGGATTCAAGCGAGATCAGCCACGTCCTTCTAGACGAATTCGCTGCGTGCTCGGGTTACGGGCTCGTGGCCGAGTTTATGCTGCGTTGCGAATCGGAGTTGGGCGTCGAAGGCGAACTAGCCAATAACGATCGGAACAGCAGATCCGACAGGGATCACCACGGCGGAAGTGTAACTGGGCTACTCGCCGGCGGAACTGGTGACCAGACGAGGCCGGGCATTGAGCGGGAGTCTGCAGCTACTGCGAAGGCTGATGACGACTTGGCGAAGGACAGTGCCAAGGGCAGCAGCAGCAGCAACAACAACAACCGAGGCAGCATAACTGGTGGCGGTGGTGGTGGCCAACTTCGGCGGCCGTCGAAGTCGGCGGCCGAAACCGAGGCGCAGCTCCTCAGCAGAGAGGAAAGCGAGCAGGTCCTGAGCAGCCTGAGCGTCCTGCTTACATCGCTGGTGACGTGCGGCTCCGAGCCGCTGAAACCGGTCCATCCGCAGAGTCTGTTCCATATGGACGGCTTCGTCCTGCCGCCGGCGTTAGCTCGCGGCACGTGCGTACGCAACCTTGACGCGTACAAGGTCATTGAGAGCTGCTTCTGGCGGGCGCGGACCGACCGCCTGCAGGGCCTCCTGCTCGACAGTATGGTCAGCATCTATAAGGCCGATCCGGCCAACTACTTCATACTCGAGCCGAGCTACCCGCTGTCGGCGCTACTCGACAGGATGCACACAAAACCGAAACGGGTGCAGGTCGGCCTGCTGAAACTCGTCGAGTACGTGCCGGAGAACCTGCGCTTTGTGCCGTGCAAGGAGCTGGTGGCGGTTAGCAGCGTGATCAAGGAGCCCGACTGCAGTGAGGAGACCGCACTTCTTTGTCTCGAGACGCTGCAGAATATTCTCAAGGTGGGTAGGGTATATCGTGACACGTGGCACCTAACTGCAGCATGCGGACATCTGACATAGAGCTAGCTCTGTACGTACGATGACACGGGCTTTGTCTGTGCGCGCTGCTTGGTACGAATTTTCTAGTGGTCACTTTTCGTAGTGCTATTTCAAGGCGTTAACTATCCGTTTCATAGCTGAGACGACCGGTAGCTGACGTTAGCCGTAGGTGCTGCTACGTATTAAGAAACGGAGGACAAGCAGAGGGACATCTGGGACTGGTCGCTAATCTTGAATGTTTCTCCGTCAATCGGCTTAGGTGAAGCCGTCACTATACAAGAACGTCTTTCGTGAGGTGGGCCTGCTTGAGGTGCTCGTACTTCGATTGCAGCTCTGCCACGACGAGCAGGAGCTCGTACAACCTATCATCGACGTTCTTCAGGTTTGTGACCCCCGCTCCCCAAGCAGGTTTCGAGGAAGAACTTAAGGTCTTTTTGATAGCACAAACTAGTTACGCGGTAAACAGCAGCCTACTATATATATATATATATATATATCGAATCGCCACCACCTTCTTTTCTAGAAGAAGAATCTGACCTGTCTCGTTCCTCGTTTAGCGAACGTAGCCCTTAGCGTCCTAGTCTCCGTCGACATTTTCGATTATCCATACCGTTTCGTGCTCATTTACATATTGTCCTGCGTGCAGGCCCTTCTGTCAGGCTCTCAAGAGAATTGCGGCGTGTTTCGCGACTCGGGCGGGCTGAAATGCGCCCAGGGTCTGCTCCGCTCATCGCGGTGCCGTCCGCTAGCGCTGACCCTGTTCAAGGAGGTGATGACGTCGTCGGCGTCCCCAGACGAGGACATGACATGGCTGCTTGCGGCAGTTCAAACCGCTGACGCCCAGGTCGAGCTCAAGATCGACTGCTTGCTTGCGCTACACGGCCTCCTCGCTGAAAGGTACCGGCGCGGGACGGTTTATTATCATTGTTTTTATTATTATTATTATTATTATTATTATTATTATTATTATTTCATTAATGATATCATTATTCGTTTCATTATTACTATAATTAATATTATCATTACTATCTCATTATTTTCATCATCATTATTCTTCGTAACTGACTCCTCCTATTTCAGCCACCGCATTCGGAGCGTATTCCGAAAGGTGGGCGGGTTCGTCTACGTGATGACGCTGCTGGCTTGCCTCGAGGGCTGCTTATCACCAGTTCAGGCTCCTCTGCGTCCACCGCAACTTATGCGCCTCATTCGTACCATCCTCGACACGATTGCTGTGGCAATGAGGTAAACTAGCCGCTGCCGCCGTCGTATTCTGATTAGCTGATTGATTGATTGATTGATTGAGTCATCGATTGACAGTATGAGTGACTGACTAATTGCTTGAATAATATAAAATCTGAACTTACCGCTATTATACAAGTATGTATGGACTTACAAGCGTCTCTGTGTGTGAGAGAAAAAGGATCGCCTTCGCGACCGTGGCCATTTGGGGTGATCTGCTGATCGATCTCAAACTGTAATTAAATTCTTAATATAATTAGAGTGATGAGCAAGATGGAACGCAAATTTCTTTCCTTGACAAGTTCGCCTTCTGACTAAACAACTACTGCGAAGCATACGCCTCTGTGTGACACATCGTGTGCAAGTTGTAACACAAAGCGCCCCAACACATAGGTCATCATTAATTCCTGTATTTAACCTGTTCATCAATTACTATTTATCTACTCTTCAATCAATCACTATCCAATCCGAACCAACATGTCGTACGCACACAGCAGCCACCTCTGCATGTTTTCGAATGCGCTTACGTTGGCGCGCTTTAATGCCGCCACTTTTCCACTCTCACATCGTTGATCGCTAAATGCCTCCTCCATATACAATCGCTCAGGTACGAGCCTGCCAACGCCAAGGTGTTCGCCAGCGAGATCTGCGCAACAAACTCGCTGGTCGATTCGCTTAAGCTGCTCGGCTGCTTCGCCTGCGGCGAGGAGGGCAAAAGCAAGACTCTCGAGCAAATCCACGCGGTGTTCACCGGCGACGCGAACGACGACGTCCATCGGTACGACCATCTCGACGTGTGCACGCTCATCATGCGCTTCCTCTACGACATGGCCGTCGACTGTAACGCTACCGCGACGAAACTACAGCTGCAGACAGGTAGGTGCCGTAAACGACGCGGGGTAATGGGCAGAACAGAGGGGAGCTCAGGCGTCCGGAGGGGCCTCGGGGGTTCTGGCTACGGGACGCACGTGGGCCAGCTGAGCCTGAGTCTGCACGTTTGCTTTTGCAGACGACCATCGTAATTCGTATAGCCCGAAGCAGCATGTACATATGTAGAACACAGACTCAGTTGTGGACAGGTGATATGCTCCGATAACTAGCAGCGGTTGGAGTTGCTCTTAGTGCTGAGATTGCATGGCCCAACTTTTTGAGTTTGGTCTCAGCGTTTCTGGGATGTAATGGGAAAGCATGTCCGTGGGGGTCTCCGCCTTCCTAATCACTCATTATTAAATGCTACATTTTATTAATAATAAAAACAACAATCGCATTGTAACTATTGAAATCCATGAGGATTTGTTTTGTGAGAGTTTGACGTGTATAATTGTGTGTGCGATCGAGTCGCTAAACTGGCTACACGAAGTTAATCGTACCTGTGGAAACCTTGCCAGGTTGTACGTCGAGCCCTTCGGCCCCGGCCCCCTTACTGCCAATCTCCTCGAATGAATCTGCCTCTGGCTGGTCTATGTCACCAAGGGCAAGCGCGCAGGGTGCCACCTCCTGCAGCGTCTTTCCCTCGCTGGGCGAAGAGGCTACGCCTCGGTCTGACACTCGGTCCCCAACTGCGACGCTAATTATTATATTATTAATATCAAGACACACACTAATGCGAAATAGATAATATGTGAGACACCTAGGTACAATTGCCATGATGAAATTATGGAGGATATATGTGCTTGTAATAGAAAGCCGGAAGGGTGCAGGAATAAGCACTGAGATTTGTGTGAACAAGGACTGGAATACCACGCGTTAGTTTTGCTGTGCGGCGAAGGACATAAGCGGGATTGCGGAAATCTATGCATTGATAAATATGTATACAAGCAAAATCTGTATAGTTTTTAATATGTATACAAGCAAAATCTGTATAGTTTTTAATATGTATACAAGCAAAATCTGTATAGTTTTTAATATGTATACAAGCAAAATCTGTATAGTTTTTAATATGTATACAAGCAAAATCTGTATAGTTTTTAATATGTATACAAGCAAAATCTGTATAGTTTTTAATATGTATACAAGAAAAATCTGTGTATTTATTAATATCAGTTCGTTGAGCACAAACCATGCGAGGTCGCGGACCATTTGCAACCTCCTTGATCATCTCTGATTCGACGACCTCAAATGAGAACGAACAAAACAGATAGCATTTCCGTAGATTTCGCCATACTCATCGCCAGGCCTCTCTTTGGCCTCATGATGGCCTTATGGATTGGTCTATATCCGCACGACGGGAGAAAAATTGGGCCTGACATTGGTTGGAAAATTGCTGTCGTTGGGGAAACTCTGTCTGCGTCTTTTCACATGGGACTTGAACGGGAGCTGAGATCCGCAATCTTGTCTCGGAACTTTTCACCCCTCGCCAAGCCTTCCCCCGGGGGTCCCACCGACGCCTGGCTGATGAACTCCCCCCTTAATCCGTGTACGCGTCCCTGTGTCTGTGCATGATGAATACTCCAGTGAATGTTCGCTGACTTCGTACTTATCGAAATTTTCTTGGCAGCGATGTCGACTAAAGGAGCAGGAACGCTGGATATTCACCGTAGTCGAATATGGCGCTGGGGCCTGCACACGTATAGAGACAGAGGGTTCTGCCAACGCGGGACCATCGCTAACTTCCAGACGAGCCTAGGCTACAGCAAGGTGAAGTTAAGGGGGGAGTCTCGCCTATGGGAGAGCCTATGGTGTGGAACAACATGGAGCCGTCACGTCGATGTTCGGTCGCCACGAGCCGGGAGAGGGGTCTTGTCGCGCTTGAGGATTTGGTAGAGCTTAATTTGCATTTTGGGAGGTGCCCCCATGCTTTGATGCTTTGTCATTCTCAGCCAGATAGAATATGATAGATTTGGGACTTGTTGTCGTTATCGCTAACGAGGCCTGACAATGGGCCAAGTAATGAAAAGAGGTTTTCCCCGAGTCTGCGTATCGGTGTCGTACGATTATGCGACACGCAACGCAATACGGCAGTGTGCTTAGGCGATAACGCACGCTGTACTAGTGGCTTGTCTCGTCGACTCAAACGAGTCACATTGACCTATAGGTGCTCGGAGCCCGCTCCGAGCGGTCGTTAAGGTACCAGACCAGGACCGTGGCCGAGAACAGGTGAGCAGGTCAGCCGGGCGCAGACGGAGCAGAGCGGAGCGAGGCGGAACGGAACACTTCATTACTGGTGTGGACAGCGAAGGCCTTCGGGGTCCTGGCAAGGCCTGAAAAGGGCCTGGCAAGACCTTCGGCATGGCATGACCCACGGCTGTGTCACCTGCGCTCTCCTATCGGTGGTGCCACGACTGGCCAGAGGTAGGGCGAAGCTGTTGCTCGTATTCTTCGCAGCCGGGTCCCAGGTCCCGTCTCCCGTGTCCTGCTTGCCGTGGAGCCAGCAATGGCGAGGAAAGAGGCCCGTGTGCAGGACTCAGGCGCAGCAACAGCCAATGAGGCACAAACAAAAGGCACTGCAAGGAATATTAACACGGCGGCGATTACAGGATGACAGGAGCGGCCACAGAGGAGGCGCGCCTACATCCAGAGGACGAGCGGCTTTCCGAGGCCCTCCTCACAATAGGAGCGTACAGGGACTGATGGCAGTACAATAGATAAGGCATCTTGGCCGACGGGTTCACATTGTTTCTCCGCCTCGTTAGACGGCCCAAGCTAAGGTGACATACACGTTTCGCGAACGCACCGAGTCGTTTTGCTGGCTCTCCCACTGGCCGCCCGGGGGGGCGCGGGAGATCGTTCACGACGGAAGATTAGCGGCTGCGACGGACCGTTTGCTTGTCGGCGTATTACAGCCGACAGGCGTGAAGATAGCAGAAAGTGCAACGTAAGGTATAGGGAAATTGATCGGTTTGAAGGCGAAATTTGTTTGACGAGTGCCCTCCTCGCCACAACTATTAGATAGTGTCATGCCCATTTCACTCATGATTCATTGCCAGTTCGCCGAGCTCAGAAAGCGGTCACTGCAGGTCAATGTCGGTAAGTGCTGCTGTACGATCAATGTCTATCAGTGTTTGTATATGTAAAAACGCCACACCTCTCGTGGACTGGGCCTAAGGAACTGAATTGAAATAGTGGCTCGTTACGTATTCCTTGTAGAATTCGAAGTCCACTTGCATATTGTCGAGGTGACATAGGGTTCCGTTCTTTTAATAATGATTCGTTATGTTTAACTCCAATATATGTCGCTTTTCGATCGCGACACAGCAACAACCGAAGTCGAGCAAATGTGTCAACGGCCGAACAAGTGATCGAAGCAGTTTGATCCGCGGAATGACACGACTGCCCACCCGTTCCCGTTATATATATATATATATATATATATATATATAGGTCCAACTATACAAGCGATATTTCGACGAACATCTACGAACACGACCACTCACAGGGCAACGCTTGAACAATAGCGGGCAACCACTTGCGAGCGACACACCCATACCTAAGCACGCGCTCTTCATGAACCCCGTCCACAATCATGCGACAATCCTTCACGGGTTATACCACGACCGATTATACAGAGAGATATAGAGAACGAGGGTGAGTGAGAGAGAGAGAGCGAGATACTTCGTTCGTGTGGCAACTTGGCGAAGGGCCACTTTATCGTCGACCAACGCATCGCCTCCCATCCCGTGTTGTTGTCCGGTAAACTTCTGAATCATTCCCCCTTTGCACCGGTCCCTAGGGACGTCGTTTCACGCTGAGTGAGCGCTATTTCCGCCCGCTGTCCGACTGTCCGTCACAAAAGTGGTGCAACTCAAGCTTGCGGGGGAGCATCGGTGACCCCGTCTGGCTTCCGCTTGAGCAAGCGTTTGGATACGCAAATGGATGTGTGGCAGTGAGCGTGTGTGGAGCAGCTGGCTGTGAGGGTATGGTGTGAAGCAAGGCCCCGGTGGTCCAGCCAGTGTTGAGTTCCGCTGCGAACGGCGAGCAGCTGTGCCGGCGGCAGAGGCGCGCGCGAGAGCTTCACGCTTGCGCAACAAAGCAACTTGGCGTATTTCAGTTGCACTATTTAATATATATATATATATATATATAGTGAGATAGAGAGAAGGTCCGTCTAGCGCCAAACTACGCCAAGAGATGCAGAATGGTTGCGTAGTGCCCTGTAAGCATGGTCGAAGACAAGGCCTAAGCGAAGACTCCATGTATGTTAGTGAGGTGCAAGAGGTCTACAGAGTCCAAAATAAAAACCCGCAAAGGACAAAATAAAAAGTGCCTTTTTTTCAGTAGAGAAGTGCTGTGGTGCGGACATGCCCACACGCAGTGGGCATACATGTGACAACAGCAGTAGCCCCGTCCCCGTCGCGTCTGTTGTCAGAAGCCGTTAGCGATTCAAGCTTTAACTCTCCCTATAACCTCTCCATGTGAAAATATGTTGCAGTAACCACATTTCTTAGTAGCGATGCGTGCTCATTGACAATCCTCTTGCACCGGATAGAGTAACGTCGAAATTGTGATAGACCAACCGTTAATTGAGGCTTTACTAGCCTCCGCTGGCTTTGGTCTGTTTTCCTTCTGATCAGATGTTGCTTTGAGTAATAGTTGTCGAAGGATTCGATGCCCTTTGATGTCAATAATGTTGATGAGTCAAACGTGGATGCCAACCATCTGCTATGGTGAACTATTTACCCCAGCAAAGTCAGGGCTGGGGAACGCCCAGATTCGGCGCACGTTAGGTCCTCCTGCGCATGACAACTTCTTTTACAACACATGTATATATATATATACGTGGAGACATGTAATGATACTTTGCTGTGCTAACCCTTTTTAATGCGGGGTCTCGGGAATACTTGATGCACACGTGTCACTCAGCCTTAGTGACTGGTATGGGATTCACAAACCCACTAAACCCGGCTCCCTCCCCCCCGGGCACGGTATTTGCTAGGCGTAACTTCGATATGCTGTGCTAACCTGTTATAATGTACTGGGCAGCAGGTTGCTCCGACCTTGTTATCAGCCTCTAGTATTTACGGCCGGGACCAGCCGAATGCACGCAAGCCCATTCGTTGTGCCCTTTCTACAAAGCGTACCAGCCTGCCCGAGCGACCCGTATCGACGACTTCGACACGTTTGACAAGACTAATGTATTATCTCTCGCTCTTTCGATCTATATACCCTGTGTGAATCTTTCAGGTCAGAATGCTCACTGCACGGTTCTGCCCCCGGGCGCTGCTCTGTGTCTCTCATTGCCGCCGACAGAAGATCCCCTTGTCGTGCACGCGGGCGTGGTGACAGCCCTACTGCAGGTTCTGCCTTCGCTATGCGATCGTAACGTACAACTGTACGTGGCTGAACTGCTTAGATCTCTGGTCCGCACGGAAAGAAACCAGCAGATTATGTGCCAGGCCGGACTTGCAGGTATAGGACAGGCTTCACATATTTCTTTGTCGCGAAGGTCGCTGTACGCAAGTGTCCTTTTATATCGTCCCTGCTCTGTCGGCTAGGGAGTTTCGAATTTTCCTTCTGGTCTATTTCTTTCTCGGAGGCTGGTCCCGTTCTGCTTGCTCTAACTAAGCTCTCTACTCCACCTAAACTGTTCATCGATTCTAGGCCAATTAGTGTCGAAAATGAAGAACGCCTTGGAAGACGAAGGACATCAGCTGCATATCGTGATGCAGTATATGCTCGAGCGGTTAGCCGCTCAAGCCCTTGAGCCGCGAGAACTTCGAGCTTTTCTGCGACTCGGGAGCCCACTCAAGTGTGATGGACCATTCAAGGACGGCGGGCCGGTGGCACTGACGCGGATAAAGACTCTCGTAAGTCGAGTTGACACCTCCACCGAGTTCACTCTAACAACCACCCCAGCCGATTTTGAGCGGCCACCGCAGCGGTACGAGAGCCGCAGAATCGGCATCGGCGTTTCTCTTCTTCAACCGTAACCATGTGGAACATTCGCCAATGCGAAAAACAATAGAAAACACTAAAACGCTAACAACATCTCGATTATCTCGATCACAGAGGAGCGAACTCAATTGTCCGTTTTTGTCACATCTCACAAAGCTGCTCACGAGCCAAGTCACGTTGCCACATGTGGTGTATCCTCTCACGCAGGTGTCTATGACAACCCCCAAAGATGGGCCAACCCTGTCAACCTCCTGCGCCGCGTTCGTTGAACTGTCGCTTTCGCGCGAAGGTTTCTCCTGCCTGTTTCTACCGTCCGTGGCGCCGCAGTCACTGTCGGGCCCCGCCATGGTGGGGGTCGTAGCCGCGGACAGCGTACTTGGAGGCATCGGCGCAGGAGATCGAGTCTTTCCGTCACAGACCGGTGAGTGTAACACGGACATTTTATTTTTTTTAATTTAACACCACCACCACTATCATCATGGCCATGTAACCATGGCGTGGCGGGAACTCTCGTTGGCAACAATGCTTTTATGACAAAAAAGAAGCTTGAATAATTGAAAGGCGTCGACCCTGTGGGACATGCTAGCCTCGAGCGATCTATTTTCCAATAAAGAATAGCGATCTTCTGGTCGTTACACTGATTTCACTCTGACGGTTTACGGATGAGTTCACACTTAGTTCCACCTGCAGCTTTGTCCGCTCCTGTATGCTATAGTATAATTTATTCAAGCGGTAATAAGTGATGAATTTCTATGCGATATTGTATAAGGATTTGTTCATATTTCTCCTTATCGATTTTTTGCCGTCTTCCCTATCACCGCTCGGTGTTATTTACACTGCAAAAAAAAACACTAATCATAACCATAATAACAAGGGCAACAACAACAACGATGATGAAGGCAACATTGTAAATTATGGTTTTGCCATTATGTTGCGTCTATGCTGCTTGCACGCCTGCGTCACCCCCGTGACCCCCGGCTAACATGTTCATTTCCAATGGTGTATACCGTATTGTTCCTTTGTCCGTAATCAACAAACACCCCGCGGACGAACTCATGACTATTAGCCCATAACCATAGTTGTGCTTTCGGCTCCTGTTGTCTGCGTTCGTGTCGCGCAGGTCTCACCTTCTCAACGTGGTTCATGGTCGAGCGATTCAGCGGGTCACATCCCGTTCGGCTACTGTCGATTTGTCGACAGCTCCGGGACGAGCAGATCCCCTGCCTCAGTCTCGAGCTCTCCGAGAAGGAGCTGCGCCTGCAGGTGAACCTCGATCGGGCGTCGATCCCGATACCTCGCGGGGTGACCGCCGGCGAGTGGCACCACATAGCCGTCTGTCTTACCAGATCCGTACTCAAGAACAATTGCTCGCCGATGGTGTACTTCGACGGGGTGGCGCTGCAGGGCAGCTGCTCTAAGATGAGCTACGTGCCACAGTATTCGGGAGCGGGCTCGCAGAATATCTTTGCGATCATTGGTGAGTGGGGTCCACCGTACGCAAACGACGTACAAAGATAAGGACATCTTCCCTTCAAGAAGAAACATAAGAGCATGTTCTCTTCTCAAGAAGAATAATGAAAACACCCTATTCGTCAAGAAGAATGATGAAGGGCAGTAATGAAATAATGAATAATAATGAATTATCGTCAAGAAGAACGATAAATACACCTTCTCCACTTCGTCCCACTCATGTTCTCGATATGCCACGCAGATTTTTGACGACCACAGATGATGATGATAATGTTCATGACGAAGGCGGGACCTTGACCTCGCCCAATTGTATAAGAAATCACTGTGACCCCAGCAAGTGCCTAGTGCTAATATAGCATTTCGCAGTTGGCCACACCCTGCGCGATACTGGATATCAAAGTTTGAAGGATCTCTCTCTCTCTTTGTCGAATCGCATCGAGTTCATCCCCTTTCTCCTTCTCTCTCCCTCTGTCTCTTTACCGCGTTTTTTGTTCGTTGCCATCGTTAACGTCCGACCCTGTCCCTCGCGTTGTACAGGCACAACTCCCTCGCAACGGCAGGTGTGCGCGTTGACATGGAAACAGGGTCCGTGCCATCTGATCGAGGAGCCACTGACCGAATCGGCGGTCGTGCATCTGTTCACGCTGGGCCCGTCCTACGTCGGCTCACTACAGAGCGCGCCGCCGTTCGGCGTCGGACCATCCGCGACAGGAATCGGCGGAGTGCAGGTGTCCGAGGAACGAATCACGTTCGGGCTGAACGCGACCGCCGTCTCGACGATGACGCTAGCCAAGATGCGACGCGTCTATTCGAAGCACGACTGCAAGGCGATCGCCAAGATGCTGGGGCTGTCTTCTCACGAGAACGCCACCCCGATTCGCATCCTGCACAACTCGGCCGCACACCTCGCTGGCGCCGCAAGATCGCTAGGCGCCGTCCTTATAGGTTGGTTAAGGTTAAGGCTTATATTGGTAGTGGCATTAAGGCTAATTTTTTTAATGTATATATATATATATATATATACATATATATATAATGTATATATACGTATGTATTACTATACCGTCGTGCTTTATGTTGTTACTTAAGTAAAGCTTAATCTTGTTAGAATAATACAACACAATACGGATGCGGGTTTGTTGAAGAAACAACGATTACGGTAAGGCTTAAGCTGTCGTAAGAAAATAATGGTAAAAAAGTGTCACAAATGTTTTGAACGATAATTAATACATACAGTGCGTTGTTCCTCAGTTTACGCAGTGATTTGCATGCTATTTGCCACAACAATAGTGTCAACTCCTGCACAAAGCACGAGTTGCTATATATATATATCTATATGCATTGAGTGAGAACATGGGTCACTCTTTGCTGCATTTACTATTGTCACATTTCTCTTTATATCAATTCAATTGTGTGAGCTCGCTCAGTGGGCAATAATTGAACATCGGCAAAACACGACTGATGCTCGCAGTATGACCATCACATATATTAACTGCTACCCGACATATGTACGTAGCATTTGCATATATCCGCGCTCATGGCATAATCACGACGAAACGCTTACGTATCAGTTAGCTACATCTACAGTCGATATTAATTATATGATGGTATTGTTGTTATTGTTGTCCTTGCTGCTGCTGCTGCTGCTCGGTGTCCACCCTCATCTAGGCTATCTAGGAGCACGCACCTTTGTGCCGCGACCCGTGGCGGCGACCATGGAGAGTGTAGGTGGTACCGCCACGCTGCTCGCGCTAGTCTCATACGCCAGTAACGTAGAGTCACTATACGCCTCGCTCAAAGTGCTCGTCTGCGTGGTCCGGGCCAATCGGCCGGCACAGCAGGCGATGGAGCGCTCGAAGGGCTATCAAATTGTGGCGGCTCTTCTTCGCAACAAGAGCCAACTGCTCAACTGCCACATACTACATCTCGCGCTAAGCTTGGTGGGAAGCGCTGAGTGCGCCCCCACGGCGGCGGCGGCCGCCGGCCGACACTCGATAGCCCCGTTCCGGGACGTACTCTGCAATCTCGACGTGTGGCGCGACTCTGCCCACGATCTGCAGCGGTCGCTGTACGAACATCTGCTGCAGGTGGCGTCGGACTCGGGCGAGACGGTGTCACTGATGCGCGAGCTTGATCTCGTCTCGAAGATCATCCATACGCTGTCCGAGCCTGGCAAGATGGCGCCGCAGACGACGACCACGTGCTGTGACCTTCTAAGAGTGAGTAGCCAGGGCGATGAAAGGGTGATCTGCTGATTCGGCGGGTCCTGATGCATGGGTCAGCTGATATGTGGGCAGATGTGGTTCTATCGGGTCACCGGGCATTTAGCTTGTGACAGCTCCAGTGAAATGACCTGCTTCGTACTATAGTATTTATTATGTGAAGTATCCTGATACATATACATATATATGTATATATATATATATATATATATATATATATATATATATATATATATATATATATATATATATATATATATATATACATATATATGTATATATATATATATATGTATCAGGATACTTCACATAATAAATACTATAGTACGAAGCAGGGTATCATAAAAAGCTAAATCATCTCACCCCTGGCTAGGCTGCGGTTAGTGCCTCTGATAAATGTGCCCGATCTCAACCTTCAAGTAGCTTAGGGTTAGCTTACCAATGAATCACACTGTCACAACTATATTCAGATGATATACGTCGTTAACCGTTAACCGTGTTGTTTTCGTATTGTGATGATCACTCGTAGCTACTGCTGCAGAACACCCCTCGAAACAGTGACATCCTTCGGTTTGGCCAGTTCATCATATGGACATTGCCTGCGCGAGATCAGGACCCGCTATTCACCAACCTGCGCGTCAAGTGCCTCCAACTGCTCAGCGCCATGGCGGCGCCGTCGAAGGGCGCCGTCAACACTGGCCTTTGCGAGCAGCTGGCCCGGGTGCTCGGATTGGATTGGTTCGTCGTTCTGCTGTCCTCGCATCTCGATCCCAGCACCCAGCTGTTGGCGCTGCAACTCCTATCGTGCATGCTCTGCCATCAGAGTCTCCTGATGAAGTTCCGTGATGCCAGCTGCAATGGCGGCTGGCTCCAGGAGACCGATCCAGTCCTGCTGGGTCTGCGTGTCAGCACGCAATCGGGTGCCATCAAACAGGAGACGCTTCACGTCCCGGGCTTCCAGTCGCTCGAGTGGGCCCTCTCGAAGATCCACCCGAACGTGACATTCAGCAACATGCTGCTCGCAATGCTGTTCTCGCGGCCGGTGACAAAGCTCCCGTGTGAAGCGGTCGAGAGCGGTCCGATCAACAATGACATGTTCGTGATGCTCTGCGCCGTCCTGCGCGCCATGGTGGCATGCGGTAACGATGCGGCAGCTATGGCCATCCTCGACGTCATCTCTCGAAGGTTCGGATGACACGAGACATACGGGGTGGTATGGTGCACCTTCAATGTCTCTACACAAAGTCAGACTTGAGTCAGGCTCAATAGGGTCTTTAGCACAAGTGTAGAAGGCTTGTCACCTCGATGTCTTTGTTCTTAGGAATTTAAGCAGGGGCTGTTGGAAGAGCTACCATAGGGATAATCACTGGCTTGCGGCGGGCAATCGTCACAGCGACCTCGCTTTTTGACCCTTGAGTCTCGGCTTGTCGAACTCAATATATATATATATATATATCTAAGATAATGTATCTCTCTGTGTGCCTTTTGAACAATGCAGGTGGAACGATCTGGCCAGTTACTGTATCAACAACGAGGATTCGATTGCGGCGCTCGCATCGATTGTCTTCCCTCCGGGCAGCTCCTCAGGTCCCTCGACGGACGAGGTTCAATCGCCAGCCGCCGGAGCTGTCGGAAAAAAGGATGACTCCACGCCGGTCGCGAGCAGCGTCAATCTCCATTCAGGGGAAAGCGTCGGTTTGACGTTCGCCCTTCTCACCAAGCTCATGCTCGAGGGTCTAGCCTCAGTAAGTGACGCCATCGAAAATATACAATACACCTATAGCCATAGTAATGAGCACCCTGCTGCTTCTTAGAACAATACCGACGGATCGCATAGCGTTATCAGCACGCCAGCTTGGCGTGGCACGTTGACCTAAACACAAGTCGTTTTGACTGCTCTTATTTTTACTAAAGCAACCAAGCTAACGCTACACTACGCGCTTTGCTCTGTGTCAATGTCCCTCCCCTCGTGTTCGGTTATCATCCATCTCAAATACAGGTACAGAACGCACATATCCTCGAGAATCTGATGAACATCGAATATCTGGCTAGCTCGCTGGAACAGCAACGCCAGTTCAGTACGCTCCTGCTGGCCAACACAATCGCGGAGCTGAGCGACCGCGAGCTAGCCGGCCTATCGCAGAACAACGTCACCCAGTTCGTTGTCGGCGTCGTCGACAAACTCTGGCTGGGGGTAGTCACCGCGCCAGCGATCACGATCGTCAACTTCGTGGCGAGGGTGTTCCTGACAAATGGCGGCGTCCGGAACTACGACGTCCTCCGCTCGCTTGGCCGCGCCGTGCTGTTCGTTCTGTCGCGCGACAGCGGGACGGGGCTGGCGGGGGTAGCGCTGGCGAACGACGCCGGGCCGAATGAGAGTCTCTCCGATCAGCTACAATGTCTCTATCTGCTGATCAGCAACGACCAGCTGCTGAATCTCGATCCGGAAATACTCGCAGCACTGACGTTCTCTCTCGTTCAATTCGCCCGGCAGTGTCCTCAGCTGCCGATGGAGACGGTAAGCTTTAGCGGTATATATGAAGCAGAGGCTGCGGTGACGCCACGCAAATTAACAATTAAGCATTCAGATTATTCGGCAAAAAAAAACTGACCACCAAACTCGTACAGTGAGCTCGTATCGATTCTTGGCCACGCCGTGTACGCCTTGTAGACATTGTCAGGATGAGTACGATTGCTATTTACTATTATTATTGGTACCCAGTTCAGTATTGAGCCGAAGTTGTATTAGGCGTCGCCGAAGTCAATGTAAAAGCCAGACGTTTTGACCAGCCTATATCCGATCTCGTTCTCTGAGCGTGTCGTTGCGGCATCGGGCACCATGTCGTCCCGAGTCTCAATGCCGTTTTGCGTCGTGCGTTTGTTCTAATCACCCATGTTCATCATGTGCCTTTTGGGGGGTGTTATCGTATTGTCCGGCTCCTCCCTGTAGGTCCGTCGTACGACGATCCACATATCACCAAACGACGCGTCGCTGGCGTTAGCGTCACAGGAGGAGGCCAATATGCTGATGGCCGCGGCTGCCTGTAAGCTTTGGCAGATGGTGTACGAGCGGAGCCGAGCTCAGCTCGAGGACTGCTGCCGATTGCAGCTGTCGAGCGGCGGATCCGAGGCGCCTGACCTACGCCAGCTTTGGGAGACCAGCCGGGAACCCCTTCACAAAGCCTGGATCTCCTTCCTAGCTGCCGAGAAGGCAGGAAAAGGTAGGCGTTATTACCTCGTCACCCGTTAGTTCACCGTTTTGTTACTGCGGGGCGGCGAATCCGCCTTCGCTATCAATTCTTGTTGGCCTTTTTCTTTCGACCCTTACTCCGACAATCATCTCTGATGCGTCCGTCGTCGAGTCCTGCGCGGGAGACCCCACCCGAGATTTTCCCGCAAGCCCTAGCCCGCGCAGAGACCCCCACCAGCAACCATACCCAAAGACGATCCAATGCTGGATGAGAATTGCATCTAATTTTACATTTTCTCTCTCCCCAACCTCGGCGAACCATTTGCTGTCCCGCCTTGCAGGAAGTGTGATAGGATCGGCGGACCTCTCATCTCAGATCCAGAATCGGGTGTCCCGGTTGACTGGCGGACTCAGCCGCCTCGCCAGTCGGAAGATCCGCAAGGTCGCGGTGGTGGCCAGCGCGGCCCACACGCTCGCCTCGTCCGGGGTGAGCGCGGTCAGCGGCGCGAGTGCCGATCCGGTCGCCCTGGGCAGTATGGCCATGGCGAACGCCGCCACCGCGACGGCGACCGTCACGCACAAGATCTCCCAGTCGATCAATATGAACATGAATAGTAACAGTCCAGTCGCGAATCACGGGGGGCACGCCAATGTGGCTAACCTCTCTCACGAAGAGTACGATCTGTGGACGCAGGTGAGGCATAGAGCGCTAGCAGTAATTGTAGTAATATCAATAATAATAATAATAATAATAATGACAATCGTAATCATCACCGGTCTCATCGACGCTGTTATTTGCCTTATATATATATATATATTGTGTTCGGTGTTTTAAAAGTCTCTATTGAAGGGTATGAGCATGCGTACGCGGTTCAAGCTTCAGGTCATCAATGTATTATTATTTTTATTATTATTATTATTATCTATTAACGGATATTTACTGGAATAATCGTTTAATCCACATGTTCAATGTCCCAGTTGTCAATTTTGGTGGGAACTTTGAAGTCGACAATCAACGTCAGTACTCTACTAGCTCTTCTCAATGTTTCTTCATGATCATTGTTGCTGCTGTCGCTGTCGCCAGGTCCACATTGCCATCGTTCACGATTTAGTTGACCTGCGGCTGAAGCAATTGTACGCCAACTGGAAACATCTGCATCAGCACGTGATGCAGGAATGGACACGCTTAGAGGAAGGCTTGAGCGCCGAACGGGGCCTGTGGGGTCCTCGTGAGCCCTGTTCGCTCGACAAGTGGATGCTGGACGCCACCGAGAGTGGGCCCTGTCGAATGCGCAAACGAACACTCAAGAACAAGCTCTTCTACCAACACTATCCGTACATCGAGCAACAGCCGAATCAGCAGCTAAAGTACAAGGTATGGGGTGACGACTCGGGAGCATCGCGAGGTGCGGGGGAGGGAGGTCGTCGCAGAGTGAAATTCGGTAGAGCCACTCGCCCATAGCGAGTGGTTTGTTAGCGGGGACGCGTTTTGTCTGTCGTGAAGGTGTTTTCAGCCAGAGACTTAACGGTTCAGCTAGCTGAGATCTGTCTCGTCGATAATCGCCTGTAGTGAACAAGTACCATTGAGGAATAGCATCTAACGGGCACTATTTGTATTGGCAATTAATGGTGCATTCATGTGCGCCGGCGGCCTTCGGCAATCGGAGAAGACACGTAGGTGGACGTGGGGTTCGCACCCCGCGGCAGCATCGACATTTACTTATAAAAATGGGTTGTAAGTGTCATGAAGAGAGCAATTCCCGTGTAAAGCAGTCGTATCGTGGACTGAGTTAAATGTTTAAGACTGTAACGGGTCAGACCCAGGGAACATTTACTTGTGATATTCTTGGATGCAATTTTCGAAAGCGGTCCCGAGACACATCTACGTGATCATCTTGTGTGCTAGTGAAATGATGTCGTCAATTTACACAGGTTATTTAGACAGTCAGAACAGACAAGAGTAAGGTCACCTTTCTTCCGCACCTTGACATCGTATCGGTATCACACTGGAGTGTTACAACAATGTCTCTGTGTGTCCTCAGATTAGCCCACAATAGGTTTGAGGCGACTTTAAGAGGTCGACTAATCCGTCTGCTGTTAAAACCTCGCGAACCCAATCCGAGTATGCTTACATGGGTGATTTGCCCTGCTGCCTCTGTTACTCTGACCGTTCCAGGTGGCAACTAGCTTAGATAGTAAACTGTACTATGAACAGCGGGGTCAACTGCTGGCAGGCAGTGGGCCGTGCTCGCCCGATCTGGTTGGCCGTCAACAGTCGCTACCGTCGACCTCCAGCGACTATGAAGGGCTCGTCAGCTCTGGTGGCACAATCAACAATAACAATCCCCCGAGCGGTGGCATGCTTCGTGGGGCGACGACCAACAAGCAACAGTCATCGGAGAGCGATGAAGAGGAGGCGGAGGGTGGCCAGGGTGGCGGCGGCCAAGGCGGCGACGGCTGTGATAGTGAAGGCACAAACCAGAGCCCTCACAGCCAGTCCGTTGCGCGTCTTCTCGAGGAGGGCGACAAAATCACGCACATGTTCCGATGCGCTCGCGTGCAAGGCCTCGACACATGGGAAGGCCTGCTGCTGTTTGGCCGCGAGCACTTCTATGTTGTCGACGGCTTCACGCTGCTGAAGACACGCGAGATTCGTGATATCGACTCACTGCCCGAGGGCCTGCACGAGCCGATTATACCGAACTGTACCCCGGTGACGTCGGCGTCGCGCGCCACCGTTGCGCAGGGTCGAACCTGCTCGAAGTTTGGGTACGATGACGTTCGGGAGGTGCACAAGCGGAGGTACCTCTTGCAGCCGACGGCGCTCGAGGTGTTCTCCGCCGACGGGCGCAACTACCTGCTCGTGTTTCCACGCAAACTGCGCAACAAGGTAAGACAAGGCGGAGGTGCCGAACATGACGAGCTGCTCAGTATGACATTCAAGTTTCGATGGAGAGCGATGGACTGAGCCACCAACTTAGAAGGAATAGACAGATATATAGATACTCGTACTATAGATAAGGTGTTATACGTCTATCGAATCGAGTGGCAAGCTCCATTAGCTACTGCTAACGTGCGTATTTTCGCTGGCTCGTACATTGATGGGATTCGGACGCGAAGGTGTACGCTCGATTTCTAGCCCTGGCCACTGGAATCACGGACTCGGCCCACGAGAGTTTGGCTGGCCAACGAAGATCGGCCAACGTGGAGAGCGGTGCTGGTATTCTGTCCTCCCTAATAGGGGAGACCAGCGTCACGCAGAGGTGGCTGCGTGGGGAGATATCCAACTTCCAGGTTAGTGACGCCGAGGAAGCTGAACCTGAACCGAATGTGAGCTGGAAAGGAATCGAGGCATGCGCCTCGATTTTCACACGAGGAGATGTTGCTTATATGTCGCTCGTCTACAGTTGAACACCGTCGCGCAATCGAATTCGATTGGTGAACCCATCCTTCTAACCAAATACCCAATGCCCGCTGACTAACCCCCAATGAGTGACTAACGTTGACGCCCCTGTCCTGCTGCACGTCCACAGTACCTCATGCATCTGAACACACTCGCGGGTCGGTCATACAACGACTTAATGCAGTACCCGATCTTCCCGTGGATTGTCGCCGACTACGATTCCGAGACACTGGACCTCACCGATCCGAAGAGCTTCCGCGACCTGTCAAAGCCAATGGGAGCACAGACGCCAGATAGACTCGAGCAGTTCTGTCGGCGCTTCAAGGAGTGGGACGACCCGGAAACTCCGCCTTATCACTACGGTACCTTCTACTCCTCGGCGATGATCGTCGCCAGTTATCTGGTCCGCATGGAACCCTTTACTCAGCACTTCCTCAGGCTACAGGGCGGACACTTTGACCTAGCCGACCGAATGTTCCACAGTATCAAGGGTAGGTGGATCGGCGCTGATCATGAGCTACTACTACACGACCATCTGAGATTTGATCGCACGATTCGGACGCTGAGTTGCATCCAGTGTAAATGACATACAGTATGCGTGCACGTTACCTCATTATTTCAACATGAAATACATCATTAGTTATGCATACCTAGCTACCTGGTAAAGTTAGCACAACAGTGAGAGCCGGGTA
This sequence comes from Stratiolaelaps scimitus, assembly GCA_019614645.1. NCBI lineage: Eukaryota > Metazoa > Arthropoda > Arachnida > Mesostigmata > Laelapidae > Stratiolaelaps > Stratiolaelaps scimitus. The sequence continues at coordinate 808,769 of JABWDB010000033.1, read as the reverse complement.
AGAACGGTCAACGTCTGGGAGAGGCTCCACTCGTGAACACAGGCCACGTACACTTCGAAGAATAAACATTAAGTTAAGGATTGCTGGCGGGCCAGCTGGGTCTTGAGTGACATTGATCGAATGCATCCATCAACGCGATCTCTGGCGCAAACATTACGGCAATATAACATTAGGTGACGGTGCATTTCTCTATATTTTTCTCTTGAATTTTTTGTCATGACAAAATACGTAGTCACTCTCCTCTCGTTACTACGAACCCCGAGAATCTAGCTGAATTCAAAGTTCACGCCGGGCACCTCCCGAAGACGCGATAAGATTATATTGTGCACAACAAGGGTATATTAGGATAAGAAAGATATCAGGAAAAGATAAGCCGAGCCCGGCTCGAGCCCCCGGTGTGGCCTGGTGGTCCATTTACGTGCGTCTTCCTTCGGCAATCGGAGGGGACACGCAGGTGTACGTAGGGTACGATCGTCGCCGTTGCACATTTACACTTAAAAGGAGTTGTCCGTCTTATAAAGCAATGCCGAAAGCAGTCATGCCGTGGACATTAAATGCTGGCTGAGCGCCATGCCATTTACTTTTGGGTAGAAAAGTCGCCGTGGGGAGTCGTCCTATGCCCTTGCGGCTTGTTCACTGGCCAAACAAAACCCTATGTTTAACTAAGCATAAGTGCTCGATTCAACTGCCGGCCCGGTTACCTCATCACGATACAGAGGGATATACAATAATACAATACAAGGTTTGGTTTATTAACGGAACTGCAGTCTTATCACAACGCTTAAGTTCTCGTAAAAATAATAGCGAAAAAGTGTCGTCTCATGGATTATTTCAAAAGCTACCGATTTCTGGAAACGGCATTATTTACATCAATGTTTTGATTATCAAAAAAGTAACAGTATACAAAGGGCAACGCCCACACAAATTATATTCAGTCTATGCATTAATCGCAATTATAAATAAACAGACTTTCTATATATATATATATATATATATATATAATATATATATATATATATATATATATATATATATAGTCTTAATAATCGTTCATACCTTGTGCCTTCTTCTCTTCTCAGACGCCTTTACATCAGCTTCGAGGCATAACATGGCCGACGTGAAGGAGCTGATACCCGAGTTCTTCTATCTGGACGAGTTTCTAGTGAATAAGAACCGCTTCGATCTCGGCGCAAAACAGAGTGGTGTTCAGCTAGACAATGTTGTCCTGCCCGCGTGGGCAAAGGGCGACTCGCGCGAGTTTATCCGTCTTCATCGGGCGGCCCTGGAAAGCGACTATGTGTCAGCGCATCTGCACGAGTGGATCGACCTCGTGTTCGGCTTCCGCCAGCAGGGCCCGGCGGCGATCGAGGCCGTCAACGTGTTTCACCATCTGTTCTATGAGGGCAACGTGGACATCTACTCAATTGATGACCCCCTCAAGAAGAACGCCACGATTGGCTTTATTAACAACTTTGGCCAGATCCCTAAACAGCTGTTCAAGAAGCCGCACCCCGCCAAAAAGGTCGACTCGGGCTCGATTAGGCCACTGTTCTATCACAAGATCGAGTCGCTACGGCCATCGATGCATCCCGTGCGCGAGCTCAAAGGCCCGGTGGGCCAGATCGTCCAGCAGGATCGATCGGTGCTGGCCGTCGAGCAGAACAAGATGCTGCTACCTCCCAATCAGCGGTTTGTCTCATGGGGCTTCGCTGACTATTCCCTTCGGGTGTGCAGCTACGAGACGGAACGCTGCCTGCTCGTCTGGGAGCAGGTGCCCAGCGGCGAGGTCCTCTGCGCCACCTGTCCCGATGCCAAAACGATCATTACGGCCGGCACCGCCTGTGTCCTAAGCGTGTGGACCGTGACGCCTAAGCGACTCGAACTTCGGGACCAACTCGCTGGCCATACCGAGCCCGTAACGTGCATCGCCTCATCGCGACCGTTCAATCTCGTCGTGTCGGGCTCACGCGACGAATCCTGCATCCTGTGGGATTTGTCCCGATTGGCATTCGTACGCCAGATACCCACAGAGTTCGGGGCGCCGGTTGCAGCAGTCTGTATCAACGACGTCACTGGTGAGTGGCGTCAAACACGCCGGCGTTCGTATCGCTGATAGCTACGTAACCATGTAACTGTGGCGTTTTGCTATCGAAGATCTGTCTGAGGCTTGACTCGTACCACTCGAAGTCGTTGTTCCCTTGTCTAACATGATTGGTATTAGCGGTGACTCGTTCGGGAAAACCTCAAGATTGTGTCATTTTTTGTTGTCACGATTTTTTTATGTACGATTATTTTTTTTTGTACACACATTTCATCAATGTAATCGATAATCTCGAAACAGGGATAGCCATTAGCTTGTCAAAAAAAATTTTACAAAGGCATTTTATAATCGTTGTACGTTATACAATGAATCAATCAAGGCAAAATTCGCGCCAACTAAAAGAAGCAATTCGAGTTTGCTTTGTTAACGAACTGCTCATTATTCTCTTTGTCTCTCTCATATATATATATATATATACAATGCATTTTATAGGTGATATCGCCGCATGTGCTGCTACCCGACTTTACATCTATAATGTGAACGGAGTACCAATCGCGCACGTCGACACAACGGCGTCACTAACGGCTGGCCAGGTCCGTGGCCAACAGATTCTCTGCGTGAGTTTCTCCCAGCTGAACGAGTGGGATAAGGACAATGTCATTATGACGGGGTCGTCTGATGGCGTGCTTCGAATGTGGTCACTAGCGGTCGACCAGGAAGGTACATCGATCGTGCTTCGAGGCAAGCTTACCATGCACACGGCGTTCGAGCGGCCGGTAAGTGTCCACTGTGCGTCCATGACTTCGACGACATCGCGACGTCAGTCTGTCGATACGCGCACGCCTGTTCCAGACCTCAGTTGTAGACATTGTTACACGCTAATATTAAAATGAGATTAGCTGAAATATGGTTACGCCGCCTGGCTCATTACACCACAATTTGTCTGCGGGGATCTCTGACGGTGGAGCATACAACGGGCTGGAATACGACCCAACGCATGTAGACGACAGGTCGCATAATTCACCTTGGAAAGTGTCGATAAACACTGAGATTATTTCTCGTCTTTATCCATATATATATATATATATATATATATATATATATACTATCTCTCGGTATATTATATGTATACATATTGTTCTCGTGTTGTACTCTCAACTCTTGTCCGTCCTTCGGGCGTTACTTGCATTTTGCTTTTAGGACAACAAAGAGCCTGCGGCGGTGACCGCTATGGGGATCTCCCGGGACCATCGGCACGTGTACGTCGGAGATGCGCGCGGCCGCGTCTTCCAGTGGAGTGTCTCGAACGAGACCGGCGCCCGATCCGATCACTGGGTTCGCGACGATACAGCGGAACAGTGCAGCAATCCGTCGTGTCAAGTGAAATTCTCACTCACCGAAAGGCGGCACCATTGCCGGTACGTCCCGTATACCGATTCAATACGATGAATTCTTAGACAAACACGACCGATCGCAGATCTCGCCGACGCCCCACGGTGACCGTTGGCGATCATGGTAGCCGAACAGCAGATGTCGTCGGCTTGTTGCACAGAGAGACGGACACATCAGGCTAAAACGCCCGTCGATCTCTGATATCGGCTACGCTGTACTTGTTGGTTTTCTCGCCCATTCGGCCATTGTTTATTCCCAACAAGCAACGGTCACTCAACGAAATGATGTATAGGGGGTAGTACTATGGTGGTATGACGTTCACGTAAACGTTTAACACACGTTCGTTCGTGCCTGCGTTTCAACACTATTTTGCCATGTATTATACGATATGCATTACAATAATACTATACCATCGATACAAACATGACTATAGCACGTATCTTTTCATATGTGCAATGCTATTATATATACATATTGTACACCATATATGGAAAAAGAAACAAATTCGGGATCTCAACCTCAGCCGAAGAGATTTAGCGTTGACAGATGCGCCGACAGCATCGCTTTGTTAGACGGACAATCGCTTCTTAAAGGCAAATCTGGGTGCTACGGTGAACATCCAGCCGGTTAAACTGCGCCCATTTCCTCCCAGTTGCAAGGCACATACGAATCCACCACCAGGCCACCGGGCTCGATATATATATATATATATATATATATAATAATATATACATTTTATAATATTGTGCCGTTCCTGTTACAGCTTCATTAATCTGTGTCCTCTTACTCACGTTTGCCATTGCTCTATGCGTTCGGGTGTTCGGGTTGTTTAGGAACTGTGGCCAACTCTTCTGCGCTAAATGCAGCCGCTACGAAGCTCAGATCAGCCGGATCGACGCTGAGAAAAGCGTTCGCGTCTGTCATTCCTGCTTCCTATCGCTGTCAACGGCGAGCAACTGAGCAACGCCAGCTCAGACGGACCGATCAGGCCGAAGCTGTCAGGGTCCGGTTGACGACCACGGCCTATGACCCCTGACCACGAGGGACACTTCGACATCAAGTAGATGGAGTCATCATTTGGAGAGAGTTACGATCTGATTTAATTACCACAGACGACCCGAGTCGTTCGGCAGCTGCGAGGCAATCTGCACAATAACAACAACAACAACAACAACAACAACATCAGCAGTAGCAGCCGCGCTGGAGCAGCAGAACGACGACGAATTGGAAACACACACAACTGCCGTCGCTCCAACTGCAGCTAGCATTGGCTACGTCAGTGATTTTTCTATCGGAAATGTGCAGACACACGGCGCTATCCAACGAATGCCGAGGGTGGATGAACAGATACCACAAGATCTAGTTAAGACAGATAACAGTAATAACATAAAAACAGATTACGATTCCACGGCGGCGACGATCGTCACACAATCGCGAAGAGTGTGTCAAACAGCCAGCGGAGGTAGAAACCGCGCGAGAGCTGGATGATAACAGACAGTAACGAGGTACCGATGGCCGAGTCTGTGACCTTCCTCCCCTTTGGTGTAGGCGTCTATGAAACGGACGCGGTACGACCATATACATATATATATATATATATATATATATATATATATCAATAATGCTAATAATAAGTACTATTATCATTATTAATTACACAACTGACGAGTCTGCGAGGAGCACGACGATCGAAGAGCGACAAATTGACGAGCTAGGCAAATGGTGACCTTAGACGATCAATGGCGAGCACGACTCCGGTGAAAAGATCACCAGGATCATTTCATATGTTTGATTGTTGTGTGTGCGCGTGTGTGTGTCACACCCAACAGGGTGTGACAACGCCTCAGCCACAAATGAGTGGACCTCACACTGTCAGCAGCGAGAACAACACCCAAGTACTACAGGTAATGCTTGACACCCAGAACTACAATGAACGACTTCTCGAAGAAGATCACACCGTGACGAATAGCGCTCGATAGAAATGTTGGTACTTCATCACGAGTGCTGCTGACCACCTCCATAGCGGGGCGGGGGGGGGGGGGTAATGGGGTAATGGCCGAAACCTTAGCCGGGGGGTTGGCAGAGGTTTTTAGCAGAGTGCCCATCGAGCGAACGGTCGGCGAAGCGGCCGCAAGCTCCGACAAAAAAAGATGCTACCATCAACAGCAGCTACACGAACAATAACAGAACAACAGTAACAGCATCTAATATCTTGTTGTTGTTGTTGGATGCATGGATTGGTTACACCGTTGGGCTCAATCGGACGTTCGTCCCGTCTGGAGGACCTGGTCATAGTACTCGTCGATGGCGAAATGAACTACACGTTCACACAGATGTACACCACCATCATCACCACCGCATTGACACAATATATGTACGTGTATATGTATAAACGGCGTACGGAGAACCGTGAGAGAATCCCTCTCGTGATAACGACCTCTCGCAACTTGATGGACTTAATGACTAGCACCGAGGCAGGCGGCGAGGCAGGAGTTAGACAGATTGACGACACAGATGGATGGTGACGACTCGGAGGACCCATGGAAGAATTAGTGTTGTGCATGCGTACATGCAAATATAGCTGCAGCGCCTGCAAATCGTAGATGAGTCGCCGTGACTGATTCGCGTTGAACTCGACGCCATGCCCCGTAGAACAGTGAAGATATCTATGTATATGTACCCACACAGCTCTATTGGACGAGCGCCACAATATGTGCGCAGCTGAAAGGCGAGCGTCACCACTGACTTGAACATGACCACAAATACTGATCATGGGTACACTATGATACCGCAGAAGTCATTGCAGGTGGTCGAAACAGAGCGGCCTTGTGGATCAAGCCGCAACAAGAGTGGACAGCCGAAACATGCTCATTGGTTCGTGGGTTGATTGGTTGGTCGATCGAAACGAATGAGTCCTACGCGAGCTAGACCGATGTCGGCCGGGGAGAACAACACGAAATTGATGCAGGTAGCATGTACGGTGTGATACCTTTTTGCTTGGCTAATCAGGACGTGGGCAACGAGCGCCGCGCGGGTCCGAAACGCTCTCGAAGAGTCTTGTTGATGAAGTTTATCGCGCTAAGCGACGACACATTTGCAGCAGCAGCAGCAGCAACAACAATAGCAATCTCGTGAAAAGGGCCAGCCACGCGAAGCCACTATATCGATGCGTGAGTAAGACTCTCCACCACACACAGACACACAGAGTGCACACGCAACGTCTCGTTCGTTATGCGGACACAAACAAACCCATGCCGCTCTCATTCTCGACAAGAACTCTCTGAACGGGCGAGACAGGCAGAAAAACACGGTGAGAGAGAGAGAGAGAGAGAGAGAGAGAGAGAGAGGACTACCGACGAAATCATGTATTTATCATCATACGATGCCATAATGTGTCGAAGCGTCTCAAAAAGGGGGGCCTGTGCATCTGACGAGGTAGCCAGCACCTTGCCTGTGCAGGAAGACACCGGCGAATTCACTACCTAACACGATTTCGATAGGGGCCGAAGTAGAGACCATGATGTTGCATGGCCATTGTCAACCAAGGAACTGGCAGCAGGTGGCGGGGTGGGGGGGGGGGTTGTCCAGGTTGTTGTCTTCGTTGTCGAATAGGTTTAGGTTCACTTCAAAGTCCCGCCCCGTACACCATTTGTTTGTTGGTGATCATTGTTGCAGTTACAACTCAGGTAACGCCCGCACGCCTCGCTGGTCTCCACTGCTCCCCCCACGGAACCGGACCGATAAATAGATGAATGGGTCATAACGCCATCGTCATCTGTTGAGATGAAAGAGCTTTTCTGTTGCGGAGAGTAACGAACAACACATGTTGTATATGTATGTATGGATATGCCTGTGTGACGTGTAGATACATGGGTGTGATAAGGGAGATCGATTGAGGGTTAGGGCGCGGACACCACCAGATCTGGTCGTCCCATAGAGTTTCCGTGATATGGCGATCGAGATGAAATTAGACAGAAAGGTACATATATATATATATATATATATATATATATATATATATATATATATATATATATATATATATATATATATATATATATATACACGATAATGATTCCAATAAGCTTTTCTGTTTCTTGTTTGAATCGATTTATCGAGCCTTAGGACACACAGCAGATGCTGCTTTAATGGTACCAGCCTTCAACTGGTCGATTATTACTACCACTGGTTTCTCATCGTAGAGGGTATAATACATGTACACGATGTTTTGACAGCTCTCGAGCATATCTTATGTATCGGCTATGATTTCTACGATAAAGTACGCCGCAGGCGTCCGTCTCGAAAGCGCCACCATGTATATTCAGTATTTCGAGTTCATTGAGTCAGTTGTGTCTCGTCAGCTCTGTACAGACGTTCTACTACCAGCATGGCTTATACCGGAGACGTTTTTGAGGTTCGAATTGACGGAGGTGCTCAATAGTAATCAAGCGATAAACGGTACAGGTTTTTTCTGCTGAGTTTCGCTTGTCCCCCTCCCAACCCCCAATAGGGCCGTTTATTTTAGTGATACACGTATTGAGACGGAGAGTACATTCCATTTCAAGTAAACATAGAATTATTATTAGGAATGAAGTAATTAATACACAATTCACGAACGAATCGTTGCCTTAGTACCGAAAAATATATAGCACATATATATATATACGACGCGGTCAACAAAATGACGACGTTGGTTGCCCTTGTGGTTCAAGGGCGTCCTCCTCAAGTTCGCGCTGTTCTTCGGGGAGTGACTTTTGAACGGTTTGCCATGGAAACTTTTGATTTATAATTATACATATATATATGTTTTTTTTATAAATGACACAACCCATACTTTGCTATAAGCCCACGGCGTAAATACACTGTAGATAATAGTTATAAGTATGTTGTATTATAATTATCGTTATATCATGATATTGACACTAATATTGTCACTCGGACTTCCTTAAGTGCGCGCTAATTTTGTACATTTTTAAAGGCAACGAAGACTATCTGCCCATATTGCGTTTCTAATTAATATCCATATATATATATGTATTATTTTGTTCCGTGATCACGAATAGCACGTACTACTGTGAAATCTACTAATCTTATACTTTGATTGTTGTTATTATTGTCATTATTGTTTATAATTATTATTATTATCACTTATAACGAACAAACGTCAAGCTACATACACACGTTCGGATGGAACAAGATGAACACAGCCATTCATCAAAGTAGAGCTTTACCTAGAACTCCGTTATTAATACTGTCAATCTAGCCAACTATTTTCTTCACATGCGAAATATATATATATATAAATATATATTATATATGTTTTAGAAATAAATCACACCAGGATGCTGTTCGTGAACTGGTGAAGACCAATCGCTAATTAAAATGGTTGCTTTAGTTGACTGATTCATCTTCACTATATCGAGAGTTATCTTTTTGAGGCGAAGCCGGATACGGCATGATAACAACACCAACAACACCAACACCAACAACGTTGTCACCGGGTGGTGGACACCGCTTGAAGATCAGCATATCCATAGAAGATGATATGTAGGATGGTGTTGAAGATGATAACATCTCTCGGTCTGATGCTGGTTGACGGGGATTGCCAAGAGCTGTCGAATGTTCCTTTGGGTTGAAACCATTGTGTGGAGCAATATGTTACGTATTAGCTGCGGCAGACACCGACACCGGTCAGTTGGTTACACTCGGGGACCACGGTTTCGTGTTTGGCAGCTTTCTCATTACTGTTGTTTTGGTTCGAGGTTGTACCTGAGTTCGACCGTATGATTAATTCTGCTCTGGGGGGGTGGGGGTGGGAAGACAGTGCGAGTAGCGAGCGGGGCGTAACCAGACGAGCTCGTAGACAAACACGCTTCGTCAAATCCAGCGGGGAATACTGCGCCAAATATCAGCCCTCTGCCTCATAGATCGATGCAAAGCATCCCTATCTAACACTGAGATTCACTATGTGACAGCGCTAAACGAGACGGCAACTTCGCACCTGATATGTGTTTAGCTCAGCTTTACCCGTCATCCTATGTGAACTGTGCTATCGGAACAGAACCACGACGCCGCCCCCCCGGGGGAGTAGACCGGACGTACAAGCCCGGGAACGAAATGGGTCTCTACCAAATTTCATCTCGGGGTCACGCAAGCGGCAACGCTAACCACGTGAAGCTGCTGGCTCGCAATCGGCGATTTGAGTGCGGTAGGTCCGCCGCGATATGGGGGTGCGCACATATATTTGTCGCTCTCGTTCCTGTTGTTTGATTCTACGGACAAATCATTCGGAGGAACTCCACAGAATCACTATCATCCTACCGACAATAAGCATGTGGTGTAGTTTGCCATGATGGGCATGTCCTGGCCGGCACCTGCCCTTGGGATAGCCGGCCGGAGCCTGATTCAGGACAGACGCATCGTCACGGGACGGGACATGCGTGTGTAGATCGACGACAGAGCAGTAGTCACGCTGGATTCGTTGGAGGCGGTCAGCGTATTGCTGCGCCATTGTTACAAGGGACACACGGCGGCAACTATTGTTTAAAATACACCGAACGATGGCACATCGGGGACAATGTTGAACATTGGCACATATATGCCAATGACTGCTGCGAATTTCACCGCATCCGAACGCTGTCAGTCACAGACAACGCCACAGGAAACTATCAGACAGGAGCACGCAACGCGATGCGAGTGAACGTCGCTTTCCGAGTTCACAGTCGCATTCACGCTACGATTCACGTGGTCAGCGGTTATCAGAGGCCACAGGCCGACAGGTCCTCATAGTAATACCTAAAGGTTAAGAGCTGAGGCCTAAGTCAGATAGAGGCAGAACAGCTGAGGGTCAGCTCGAAAAAACAGGCAGGTTATCAGAGGCGACGTGAACACAACGGAGTGCCACGTGGGTTTAGGACACTAGCGAAGGACACTGATTGTGCTGGCAGCGACTGAGGTGCAGCTGAACGCTGGGATAGATGAGTGGACGAGAGACGATGCGGTTCGATGAGGCTGTTCCGCATCAGGCGAAGCGTCGGATGAGGCGACACTCGGGAGATTCATGCACATACACATATACATACCTATATACATTGTTGTATTTTACTTCACCGGAAAGTCCAAAGCTTTCTTTATTGACGGTGGTGAGTTGGCGAGAAACTCATGAGAAATCGGATGGCCGAGCCTACATGACAACACACAGCCTATATACATATATATATAAGTATCTATATATATAATAACACATTTGTGCGTATGTACGCTGAACAGGACACACCTGGCCGAGGAGGAAGCTGGCGCAGGAGCTGATGAGAACACGGGTGAATGACAGAGACGAGGAGCAGGACACTGTAGCAATCGCACTGATTAGTAGTTGTAGCAGCAATCGTTGTAGTCGTTGTAATTAGCAGTAATAATAATGAATTATCAATAATGATAACCGTGATCGCGTGTCGATAACCCGCAACCTTAGATCTATATATATATATATATACACTAGTGTCATCCATGACAGCAAGATGGGGCGGGTCTGTTAATTGCTAGACGATGACGACCCCCCCGCCTCGACGAACGTATGAGGCACGCCTTGTTTTTCGCAGCACTGAACAGCAGCGCTACAGTGTGGAAGGGCTTCCGGGGAGCAGCCTTCGGATGAATGCGCTCAGTTGGCGCGGAAAAATTCCTGATTGGTAACGTGTACATTTTGTCAGACGGACGAGGTTCCATCGCACGATCATCAACTCAACGATATCGTTGCTGGTGCGAGAAGCAAATACAATGTGTGGATATGATAAGTTCGCGTACCATCTATTATTATTCATGGTACATAATTTGGAGCGATATGAGATGAATTTTAGAGAAGCGTTTCACGGGAAATTTCCGTTCGCAAAATCGGTGTTCCGATGTACGGAGGAGTGCAGCGGGCGAGTGCACTTCTAACGAGAGTACGGATTGAATTGAATTGAATTCGATTCCATTACGCCATCTCTGGTAGCACCCCGGCGCGGATGACATAGTGATCAACCAACCACACACTTAGTCGATTGAAATGATAAGGATATTCATTACTATTACTATTATTATTATCGTAATTATTGCTATTATCATAATTATTAACGATAATTATTATATTACTATTACTAGCTCGTTGTTAACTTGTTGTTAGTGACTTCGTGATGAAGAGCATATACTCTATAATTTTTGAGCGGAAAAAAAACCCGATTAGCATCATTCGAAGTACAGATGAGGTCGATGATGGGATGCTACGCAGAGGATAGCAGAGGATAGCACGTACATAGATGAAATCGATTTCACCACGGAGATCAACCGGATCTCCATCAGCCTCCCACCAGACGTCGACAGGTAGACATAACACTAACCTATCTGTAAACTGCAGCTGAACGAATGCAAGTGAGAAAGAATACTATTCAACCTATTATAGCTAAGCGATAGGGTTTGTCGCTCGACGGCGACAACGAAATCCGTTCACGTCGAAGAGAACAACGCAACGCAGTGAAGGAAAAAAAATCATGCACGTGTGTGTGTGAGAGATTGATGTTGGGATGTACATCATCTGGGTAGACCGTTGAGTGTTGAACGGACGGAGCGGTGTGCGCGGTCTGAGGAGTGCGCAACGAATGGGTGGACTTGCATATTAGCTAATGAATGGGAAAGTATATATATATATATTTAGAAGTATAATGTGAAAAGTAATAGAAATATACAGAAAATATTATTATTATTATACACACAGTAACGCACATACACACAAATGTGTAATGCGTATATATATATACATTTACAAAGGAAGCAGAAAGGAAGAACATATACATATATATATATATGGATATACACATATAACATATAATAACAATAATATAAACTATATACACATATATATAGAACAAATACTAATCAATGATGCATCGTTGAATGAGTAAAGGAACGCAAAGCATCGATCACAGCAGATATTGTATAGGGAGATTATAGGGCCCGATGTGGGTCGGTTGGTGTAGAGTAATAGAAATAAATAAACCGCTCGGAGGAAGACGGCTATGGATATCAGTAGAGAGATCGCTGGCCAGTTATTATTACTATTATTATTATGGAAAATTAGGTAGCGTCCCTGGCGTCTACGGATCTGGAGAGCAGCGCTGAATATGAAGTGGTAATGGATCCATTTTGAGCTCACTCAACGTCGATCGACGGACCCTCATGTGACGTCTCGTAACTATTCAGTGATAATGCTATTAACTATTAATGATACTTGATTAGTGCGGACAGGTGGAGCGTAGAGTGAAGTTGAGTTCGACGGCTTAAGGCTAAGCAATTTCGTAGAACCTGTTGCTGCTTTGAGCGGTTCGCTTGTAACGATGGGCGACTTTCGAGCGAAAATTCTGCCAGACTACGAGGCGTTCGAAGGATTGAAAATAAATGCTCCCCCGTATTGACTTATTTGTATAATTAGTGATTGCTGGTATAATTAATAATTATAACAATTTTTCTATAATTAATCTCCTGATTAATATTTTTTCTCAATTTTTTAAGGGCTGTACCCCCACCTTACAGGTGTCGGCGTTTAGGTATCACGATGAGGATTGTAGATGCTGGACATTTGTCAGGGAGACGGAGATTCTCTTGCACACGTAGTCAGCAAGCCATAACCGAATCAGAATTTTGATCAGTTCTCGTATGAGAGTTCGATCATGAATATCAACCTCGTGACATGCACCTCGGTTAGACGCTCCTTTTTTTAAATTTCATTAAATGATGATGAACAGTTGTACTGCGAAAATTCGAATAGGTAATAATTTTAATAATAATAATAATGATTTCCGCGATCACGCATACGGGGCTTTGATGTGACCTTGAATCTCCTGTCGACCTTAAAAGCAACCTAGGTTACTGAACTAACAATGATAAGTCACCACTTCCCTATGTGTTTTTTACATATCGCTTTATTGTAGGCAGGATTCACGATGTTGTCGGCCACAATGGAAATTTGCCAATTTTGCCAAACTTACCCTCAGCAGGGACGCGGTCGCCACTGAATCATCTCCGAGCAAGTGGTACTATCAGCGACTCCTCAACACCTCTAGTACGCTGACAGCAGCCTATACAGAGGCTGTTACACGGGTCGTTGTGGGAGGAATCAATTAATTGATTCCCCCCCACTCCCCGCTCATTACGAGCGGATTTTCATGAGCATAGGCTGGTTAAGCTTGTAGATCCTCGAGAATGGTAAGTGCATTTTGATCATGGTCCAGTTGTATACATTGTACGTGTCGCACGTCTCTCCGTACCAAAGACAGCACGGTGTTGAACTCCAACCGCAACTGAACCGTTCCATCAATAGTCTAAGCAGAGATATGTTGAGACGCCATCCCTCATTCGGCTAGAGCGGCGTCTGATTCTAGACGCCGCTCTAGTCGAATGATCTGATTTTGATACGTTTCTGTTGTGGTTTATGACGTCGATGAAGAGGTCAAAATGACCTCGACGAAGCTATGCCATGAAGTTTATCGGTGGTAAACGCACACCCATTGTCCGCAATGAGAAAAGCACCGCCACAAGAACTTGGAAGCTTGTAAAACTGCAGTTCCTTCTGCCGGACGGGAGCAGAATGCGAAACATCTTTTTTTTTAATAGAAGGAGATATTGTTGCACAACTCGTGATAGATGAAGCCGTCGGAGGCAAGGTAAACGAGGGGACCAAATTAGAATCAAATTAGTGATTTGACATATCTAATTAGTGACCCGCATTTTTCCTTGACGAGCATGACACGTTCTCGCTATCAGCTGAGTTGACAGCCTGGGATGATTACTGCAAACGGCTTGCTGGCCAACCAGACAAAGCACCTGTATATATATACCGAAACATACCACCGAAACAAACGCACAGTAAACAGCGACAGCGTGCGCATCTACAGACACATTCAAACCGGAGACGGATTACGTGGCCAAGCGCAATTAGTACAAGAACGACAATTAATAACAACAAGAACAAGAATTCCAATCCTCTCGGGTGCGTGAGCGCTAACTTCCGCATCGACGTCTGGAATCGCTCTTATCAACAATGTTACGCTCCTTGCTCCTCTGCACAGGCTGCTTTTGACGCCGCTGTTCCTTCTGCTGGGGGGGCTGTGCCCTGGCACGCGTCACAGCGCCCGACGCCTCGGATTCATTGTGACCGTGAAGCACTTTCGCCGTTGGCTCCCGCTCGTCAAGTAGATGTTCACCAGTTCGTACGTTAATCACTCGTTTAAAATACTGCGGGCCAATGCGACCTGTCCTACTGTCGCCAGGCGATAGCAGGACACCATTTCTCGAGCGGAAAAATTCGATGCCGTCAAAGAGTGCTCGGTGCACGTCGATGACGATTAGAATCAGCGAATGCTGACGTATGCCCGGAAGATGCGGATTTGTTGGGTCGGCCTTTCCATCGGGCACCATATGGATGTGGTTGCGCTTCATGCGGCTTAAGCCTTCACGTTTGATGGTCATCCTGAAAGATCGAACGAAGATAACGTTGTGGATGAGATGAATTTAGATGTTTGTGTGTGTGCGGGGGGGGGGGGTTATGTAAGTAAATTACGAAACTTACTAAACGTTGTAAAAATCTGCGGTTCCGTTAATCAACCTATCAAAAAGCCGCAATGGTTATTATAAATCCTGTTCATTATGCATATCATACGGTATCAGCATGAGTAGTCCCGTCAGAACGAAATTGATTGGGAGCCAAATAGCAAACGTGCTTTGTTCGTGTTTCACTATTGAGTTATTGTGTATGTGTGACTGCGTAGTGTACAATAATATGTTCTGAGTAGTTAAATAAACTTGTGCATGTATCAGACTAAAAGCGCAAATCTGAGCTGATTACAAATTGCAAACATGATCTCTTTTTTTTTTGATTGATTAATACAAATAACATTTTTTTTGCAAATAACTAATACTATAATAATGATTTTCCCTATGTTCGAGGGGCTGACACCATGTTTCCTTCAATCAGCGATCGAACACATCGCTCCGCTGCTGAATTCAAATATGTCGACACGTACCACGCGCTCGGAGACGTTCCATGGGTGGCTTCCATAATGTTATGTTCTCTGGTGACCTTCTGCAGGAGGGTGCCGTCATCCTCGACCCGGATCGTGTGTCCCTGATTAGCTCGAATCTGTAATGCTCCAGTGTGCGGATCCAATGCAAGCTGGAAGCGCCCTTTCTCGTCCTGAGTGACGATTCGTTTGAAATCGTCCACGTTACATTTGTCACGGAAGCGTCTATGTTCTAAGAGCTGGTCCACGTCGATGAAACCTAGATCAATGAGGATACGAGCAGTTTGGAGAGCAACAAACGCAACGAGATTTAATTTTCGTTAGCGCCGAAATACTCCCGTGGTACAGGTGGACCATCGCGCAACGCTCTGGTAAGGGCACTCAAACAAAGATTGAACTGCCCGCCGACAAGTACTAATTAGTTCTTTGTTCTCGACGTTTCTCCTGTCCGGGACGACACCGTTGTGAATTGTATCGCCAACTCAAAGTAACTTAACTCGGCAACAGAAGATCGCAGAAGCAATTCTCTCGAATGAACATTTCAGCCGCAATAGACAAATTACAGACGACATTTTGAATAATTATTGAGTTCAGGTACCTTTGAGCGACCTCCTCGAATGTTCGTCGAAGGCGCGCAACGTGCTAAATACGACACAAACACTCTATTCTCTTCTCCAGATTGTAAGCGCGAGATGACAACCCCTCCCCGCTACCCCTGTCGAATAC
Source organism: Stratiolaelaps scimitus (assembly GCA_019614645.1). Taxonomy (NCBI): domain Eukaryota; kingdom Metazoa; phylum Arthropoda; class Arachnida; order Mesostigmata; family Laelapidae; genus Stratiolaelaps; species Stratiolaelaps scimitus. Next base: position 792,557 of record JABWDB010000033.1, on the reverse strand, counting down.
GCGGCAGAGGTGAATGGGCTCGATGTTAGGAATATCCAATCCGAGTTCGAAATATACTACCCCTCTATATCTCTGTGTGTGTGTGTGTGTCTCTCTCTCTCCCTCCCTCTCTTGCGCAGTAATGCGCATAAGCCGTTCTAAAGCTATTTGAGTGACACCATTCACGAAGCACTCATCAAACTGACATATACACTTATACACTGACCCTGCCGACATCCGCAGTAGATATTGCATCAGGCTGTATTGTCGAACGAGTCACATTGTTGAATAGTAGATGACAGCGACAATATGAAGCGATTCAGACAAATCGTCTTGACTATAGTTGACAGAACAAACATGGATGACTCCGATTTACGATGGGATCACGGTGGGCAACGGCCCTGAGTAAGTAACCTACGGGCACCAACAGCTGGGCTATAACGTAAATTTAATAGGTTTTGGATCGATACTTGTCGGAGGGATTTTTCGTTTTCGTTTGCAAAACTAGATCTATTAAAGTCGCTATTAGACAGTTGAAATAATCAAATCGCACGATAGTGCAGTGAACGCCAGCGCTTAAGCTCGAGTGATCTCTTAAAGTGATCTCTTAGAGTCCATAAACGAACGGGTTTGTTAATCGCCAATCTCGCTTGATCTCGAATCGATGCTATCGCAGCGTTGCCAGCGCCCATAGTGGCCCACCAAACCCTGTGACGGTGACATTGGCCAAATGCGTAGTGTGAATTGGGATATGCATGATTTGCAATTAACGACCGCTGACCTTTAGAATAATAACTTGCTCGACAAATAGACATTTCGCATATTCAATATCCGACGAGGCAAAAACAGACGAATAATTAATTCATGAGCATATTCTACCCTCGTTTTGTACCTTCGCCCGCATCAGTGACATCACTTGAAAAACGTGTCAGAATACTGCTGCCGAGAATCTCACCTCCGGGTCGGAGCTTAAAGCCGTCACTGTTAGCGCCATGTCGCAGGACATATGTGAGCTGTCGGGATAGCCTGTCATCTGACTGAAATCCCACCGGCCGTCCAACAGCGTTCAGGTAGCGATCTTCATCGATCTTGAGATTGTCGAAATCCTTGCAGTAGTTGTTAACGAATGAGTTATTCACAGTGCGCATTGTTATGCTCACCATGGTTTCGCCCCCCCGTAGAGGATTTTCTCGTGTTGTGAGCCAAAGCGGACGTACGAGATGCGTGGTGCTCCGATGCCGTCGATGGCAACTGCAAGAAAAGGTTGAAGTGAAAATTGTCTTATTCTATTTTCAGAGGTTTCGCAGGCCACCTCACTCCCATCAAGCGAATGACGGCGAATGACGTAACACCTCTTGTAGACGCAATTAAAAAGGATAATATAATGGGCGTTGTCGTTACGTTATCGGCACAACTATATATGTGGATATAATAATACCATCCAGTAGGGGAGCCTTCATCTGTCAGATTCAGCCGTCCAGTTCACAAATTGCTATCTGGCCTGATGGCCTGCCCTGGCCTGTCCGATAGGGGAACAGCTGAGGGTCAGCTCGAAACAAACTGTTCACAAATTCAACCTCTCAACGGCGTTGCTTTTTTTCCTTACTTAAACTATTACAAGAGACGAGATGACGATATCCCTTCATATAACTAATACTCATTCCAATGTATTCGTCACCCTCCACCACTCGTCAAGCTACAGATCTCTGATTCGGGCATTAATAAGCTACGCCCGAATGAATTTGTCGTTTCAGGCGAAATACAAACTCAAATACCAACCCAGCAAACTGCGTGAAGCTATCACTTTACAGAGCCTCCGTTTTCACCCCCCCTGCTCAAGCCAGCACTGACAACACAAAACGCGCACAGCTGTGAATCAGATTGAAGTGGCTCCGTCGTGCCCTCGAAGTACTTAGCTAACGGTTCAGAGCAGACGCCAGTCACAGACTGTGGCGAAACAGCTGACACAGCGAGAGGGGAGTGTCCGCTCGAAAAGCCGGCGATACAAGATTTAATACACGGCGTCACACACCACAACGTATACACGAGTAGATACGGGTTCGTTCGGCGAATCTTGCTGCAATTATACTCACTGGTGATGGTTGTTCTGCTGCTGCTGCTGCTGTTGCTGCAGCTGCTGTTGTTGTTATTGTTATTCGTATTTCTGCTTCTGATAGTTTTCGAAAACGTCGCGCCGGCGGGCTAGCGACGACGTTCCCTATTTCCCGTATAGCAACGGGTAGCGATGTTGAACTCTCTGCTCTGAACTTTGTAGGTATGAAGTCGACCCGGCACCAGTGAGTGTTACAAACGCAAAAGTTGTACGATCGTTCACTGGTGCACACTCCGGGTTTTGCCGGGCTGAAACAATTGTGAGGCGTATTTACATGGCTATCCAACTCTGTGGCGATCTACTTACTAGTGGTCCTACCGATGACCCCATCCTTATTTGAGCTCGACGATCGAATCCGCCTAATCTGCTCGCCCTTCCCTATGGTCGCGAACGCGCGCGAACATTTCAACGGACTGACCGGCTGGCTAGTCAAAATATCAACGGAACCCTTGAAGCGCCTCTCTCGAGATTGCACTCTGAATTGGCATAACAAGCATACACGCACATAGACACAATTCGCCCAGGGGGCTTCTCATTCAAGCAGCTTTTCTAGATCCTCTATCATACATATATTGCATCATAAGAGGTCACGCTGTTATGCGTCATCCCGTAGGCGCGCAGGTCCACAACAACACGCCACCAATCCCAGTCAACGGTTGGGGCCGCAGAGGCGTGCTAGCACAAGGACGTCGCGTCGAGTTTGTCTGAGCAAAGGGGTACGTGCGTGGGCTGGGATCGGAACAGCCAATTTACGAGACTATGACCCCAGCGGTAAAATGGGTTATGGAGCTGATGTGAGACAATCCTCGCTGCCACCCTCGTATTTAGAGCGGGTTCAATGGCCGAAGTATATTATTATTATTTTTATGCTAACATGGAATGATGGAGTTAATAAACAGAAGACGATAATAGATTGTAAGAAATACATTATATTATATAACACGGTTATAGTACGATTGGCGTATATATATATATACACTATGATATTTTATACAGTGTTTTTAACATATTGTGTATCTTTCAATCACCGGTGCTGTAATTGTTCAGCACTCTGCTACATTTTCGTAAGTAAACAAAAGTATATATATATATATATATGTATATAGCTCTAAGGACAATCAGCCAAGCCCCATTTTACTCTATGTCGGATATTGGTTATGATTGTGCTTCTTAAACTCTAAGCAAAGGTGGCCCCGACAGGTCCTCATAGTAATACCTAAAAGGTTAAGAGCTGAGGCCTGTCAGATAGGGGCAGAACAGCTGGGGGTCAGCTCGAAAAAACAGTTAAACTCGAGAATAATTCGAGATGCAGTTAGCAGAGCAGCGCAACCAGTTAATCCTTCTGGTATTCGCAGTGGTCAGCCGATTTATGCTGTCTCATAGATTACTTCGAGTAACTTCTCCAATGTTCCTCGGTAAGCAGATAATTTGATAGATGAGAGACAAATATTGAGACGAGATCCCTGTTCTCATGTGGGAAAAAAAATCCAAGCTAATTTTTATCCGCGCAGAAAATCCCTTTAGACTCCATTGGCGCAGCGTCCATTTCTACTGTTCACGAGCAGTAAAAATAAATGCAAATGATCAGCAGGCTTGAACGTGCTGATGATGCTGTGCGAGGAAATGCGTATTAAATGTAGGCATAATACCATGTCACCTTATGTTAAGGTTAGGTTTCTACTAACGCTGAATACCTGCGAACGTATTCGAGCACACGCGCAGTGTCTTACCTCTGTCGTGAGGTCATTGTTACCACCCGCGTGGTTTAGCATCGTGAAAATCTACAAGGTGCCACCAACGTTAAGTCGCAAACGATAATACAAGATCGACCACTCCAGGTTATTGGCACGGCTAGAGTTAACACGTGCGATTTACATGTATATAAATAAGCGAAATATATATATATATATATATATATATATATATATGTGTAACGTGTATACAGTGGACCTAAACGATCGCCCAGGTTCTCTAGGTTGTGGGTCGCGTCAGAAGCAGGTAGCCGAGACTGTACCCACCGTTAGATCGCGGGTGGAGGCGCCACTTCAGCATTAATCGATCTGGGTCACGACCCGCTTACGATTAACTGTTAAACTGATCCGAGATGCAGGCGGTCGAATGACACATTACCCACCCACACGATAGTGGTTTCCATCCGCTAATCAACTATCAAACGATGAGAAGTAGTTGGAGCCGAGTCAACGTTCGCTACAACAGGTTAGCTGCTTGCTTCGCGTTGTTAGACCGGAGGGACGCTGGTTTCAAGTCCTATCAGACGCGAAGAATCTTTCGAGTTCTTTATCATCTTTCGTTATCTGAAGATTCTAGCCAGGTTCGACGAAGGAAGAGAATAAGCGAAGGTGGCCCCGGTAGGTCCTCATCGTAACACCTAATGTTTAGTGCTGAGGCCTGTCAGGTATGGGAACAGATGAGAGTCTGCTCGAAAAACAATTATTAGCTGTTTGCTTCCGGATTTTCCATAGATGAGCATGCGGCGGAGATACTCGAAGCCGGCGAACAGGCTCAACCTAGGCGAAAACCTAACCTTCGGGCCTATGCCTCTTGGCTGTGCGGCTGTGAACATACACAAGCATGCCAATCATTTTTTACAGATGTTCGAATCCGTTTGAGACACTTAATAAACAGCAACAGTAGGAGGAAGGGTAACAGTTATCGTGGACGTTAAATATTTAAGGCTGAGCGTCTGCCCGAAAAGACAAGGCAAGTACAAGTGGTTGGAGTAGTGATTATAACATTTAATCATAATAATTATCATTAAAAAGAAAATCGTAATATGATTAGCACACGTTGACAACGGCTGCATGCTCACATGAACGCTCAACATCAAATGCCTACCTGAATCCAGTGTCACAGAGGAAGCTTATCCTTAGGTCGTTGCGTCGGACAGGCGCACTGCAACCTCGCTAAAAACGTCCGCTATTAGTTATATTCTAACCGTAATCCTAATTCAGTAAACATATGCACACACACACACATATATATATATATATACTTTGATACCAGCCTGGCTAAGTAAGTCTCTGTTCGCAAGCTATGAACATCAGCTGTACGGAGCAGGAGCGTCTCTACTTCTCGAAGCCGTGATGCTGGTACCAGGTCGGGTCTGCCCTGGTCCGGGCGCAGTTTGCGCTTGCGGTTTCAGCCCGCTGAGCTCGTGCGATGGTAAGGGTAGGCCAGCGAGGCAAGGCAGGGCCGGTATGTACAGGTCATGTATTCCGCCTCCTTTACCACTACGACTAGGCAACAGCAACACCTCTGGTGGCATTGACACCGGGCAGAGGCTGCATTTTGGCCATCCTGCTCCAGCGGACTCTCTCAACTGCGGCGGAGAGCGTCACAGATAGAGAGCGAGCGCGAGATATATATATATATATATATATAAATATAGTGTCTCTATTAGAGCTGACCTCGGCATCAGTACACGGGTGATGTCCCTTACATATTCGACATCTCCGCTCGAACAACCTTGACCAGAGTCCCACTGTGGGTGATTATGTGCCGGCGAATAGATTCAGAGGTGGCATGGAGTTTCTCTTGGGACATTTCTCGCAACGATACCGCCACACGGATAGTAGGCGCCAAGAAACCTTCGGTTGGGGTTGAGCCGGAGGGCGACTGTCAACCGCCAACGAGAAAAATGGGTGGGTTCGAGGGCAGTGACGAGGCAGGAAGTCTCTGTTGGGAATGGCCCTATGCAATGAGATCGTACCGTCACTTCTGATCATTGATCGTGTTAACTAAAAAGGCTTGCTTTTAATATGTCGAAGGGGTAGTCGCCCCGCTTCGGTTGGAGGTCATCTCTTTCGTATTGTTTTCCCCATCGTCGACGCTTGGGGGGCTGGACCCCCCCCAACCCCCAAGCGTCGTGGGTCCACATTTAAACTAAGGTTAACTGCTAACGAACATAGCAGACATGCGCTCGCTTGTCCCTTACCATTGATCTGGATCCCTCTCATCGCCTGCGTCGTACACTTCGATCGCTCGCCTCGGTGAAACATTCAGTCCGGGAGGCAATAACGATCCATGTTAACAAAAATGTATATATATTAAAATGGCTACGTACGATCGTATGTCAATAACAATTGCGAACTTTCTCTGTACTTTGTCCAATGTAATTTGTATAATATAATTTAATATAATATAAGTTGTATCATGCAGAATTTAGATCGTGTGTCCCTGAACTTGGCAACGGTCATCACAGTCATTCATCAGGACGCGCTGAATGCTTATAGAACTCTCTTGGTTTTCAGCGAAACTGCAATGAACGCTCGTTACAATGCCGAAGCGCCCTTCTTATAGGTCACCAGGTCGCGGAACTCGAACCTGTGTCCTCCGGCTTTTTTTTCTACAGCCAGAGACAACCTAGCCCCAACCTCCGTCGAAGCCATCGCGCTCACCGTTGACGGATTGGGTTTCTCTCCTTGGGCACAATCTGCCGACAAAGGAAGCACAGTACTTGGTAAATGTCAAGGGGTACTATTATACCGGCTCGTAGATGGGTGGATACGCATCGTCCTAGGGAAAGAAATGCAGCGTGCAACAGGACTCGTCGTCAACACCGTTGTCACATCATTGAACACAATTAGCACGTTTTTGTGCGCGATCTGCCACTGAGCCGTTTACGGCTCGTTTTCGCTGATCGGAGATGACACGTTCGTTTCGAAGAGGGTCCCCGTCCTCCTCGCCGCCCTACTCTCGCAAGCCGAATCGAGATGCACACGACAGTATTCCGCCAGCAGCGTTGGACAACAAATCTATCGGGTGAACTTGAATAGTGCAGCTACACGCACACACGTACACAGTGTGTGACCTGCGCGACGTTTGGCAGATATGAAACGAGCAGTGCGGAAAGGAGAAGTCGAGGACTATCTCGAACAATCATTTTTAGCGACTTGGGTTCTTACGCTGGACGAACTCGGCGCAGAGGTGCGGTACGTGGTTTGTTCCCGTTTCTGGTGGCAACGTTCAACGCGTGTCAGTTGAACTCAACGGGAGCCTACCTCGACGAAACTGTGAGGCCGGACCAGTTGTAAAGGTGTAGTCGACGCATATCTCCGCCTGTGCGTGCTACACCGATAGGGCGAGGTGACGCCAACAACAGGACAGTTCTAGAGGCAAACGTTGAAAAGGACGACGATCGGAAACGATGCCTTCGGCCGGTCCCGCAATTGGTATCGACCTCGGCACCACCTACTCATGTGTCGCTGTTTACCTCAATGGAAAGGTAGAGGTAATCACCAACGATCAGGGAAGCAGGACAACACCCTCATACGTTGCCTTCACGCAGCACGAACGACTGGTTGGTGAGGCGGCCGTGCATCAGGCGGCGAGAAATGCCACAAACACCATCTTCGATTCGAAGCGCCTCATTGGACGGCGATTTCAAGATGAGATCGTGCAACGCAACCTGAAACACTGGCCATTTCGCGTGGTCGACAACGACGGGCGACCTTCGATTGAAGTGGTCGACCAGGACGAGCAGAGGAATGTCTCCCCCGAGACAATCTCCGCGATGATACTTCAGAAGCTGAAGGATACGGCAGAGGCTTATCTGAGTCAAAAAGTATCCGAGGCTGTCATTACAGTGCCGGCTAGCTTCAACGACGCTCAACGAGCGGCAACAAAGGCAGCGGCGGGAGTCGCCGGTCTAAACGTGCTACGCATCATAAATGAGCCCACGGCTGGCGCGATCGCCTATGGATTTGATAAAGATTTAGCGGACAACCGTCACGTGCTTGTCTACGACCTTGGCGGGGGTACATTTGACGTATCGATATTGACCATGTGCAACAAGGAGTTCAGGGTGCTAGCGACGGTGGGAGACCCCCACCTCGGTGGCGAGGACTTCGACAACCGCCTGGTGGACCATTTCGTGGCCGAATTTCAGCGCGACCATGCTAAAGACCTGTCGAAAAACAAGCGCGCCCTGAGAAGGTTGCGCACGGAGTGCGAGCGTGCCAAGCGGGTTCTATCGTCAGCAACGGTGGTTGCTGTCGAGATCGACTCGCTATTCGATGGTGTTGACCTCGTCACGAAGATTACCCGCGCCCGCTTTGAGGACCTTTGCAGGGACCTTTTCGACTCGACGCTCGATGCGGTGAAGCAAGCACTGAGCGACGCTGGCGTGGCCAAAGAAGATATTGCTCAGATCGTGCTTGTCGGCGGTTCAAGTCGTATCCCATACGTCGAGAGACGTCTCCTTGACTTCTTCAGCGGTCGCGACCTTTCCAGGTCCATCAATTTCGATGAGGCTGTCGCGTACGGGGCCGCTCTACAGGCAGCTGCCCTAAGCAATCACGTCGCCCAAGCAATCCGACCTCTCAATCTCATCGACGTCGTCCAGCTGTCGCTTGGTATTGAGACCGCAGGCGGGATAATGACAACCCTCATCAGACGTAACACCCCCATTCCTGCTAGTCAGACCCGGATGTTTAGCACGTTATCGCTGAACCAGCAAGGTGTCGGCATTGTCGTATATGAAGGCGAGCGTGCGTTAACCAAGGATAATCATTTACTCGGCAGGTTCCGACTACAATTACCGAGTCCCATGTCCGCTGTCGGCGAGAAACCTCAAATCGAGGTGACGTTCAGCGTTGACCCTAACGGCATGCTGAGCGTGACGGCCGTTGACAAATCCAGCAGCAGCTGTCGGTTGATCGTTATCAGCAATGATGACAGGCGGCTCTTAGATGACGACATCGAAAACCTCGTGCGGGAGGCGAAACAACACGAAGGCAAGGACGCTGCGTGCAAGCGTCTCATCGCCGCGCGCAACGATCTCCAGCTCTTCTGTTCCCGCGTACGGGAGGCCCTGAAAAAGGTCCCGGACAGCGAGCAAAAGAAACGCTCGTACAGCTACGTATCCGAGACCCTTGCATGGACTAACACGCACACTGTGAATGATATTGCAGAGTACAGCGAACGCCGCAAGGAAATTGAACAGTACATTAAGACCCTGAATTTATTTTAATTTGAGAGTGCTAACTTGTCGTCGCGCTCCGCGTTCAGAACTCCGTCGAAGCATCGCAGTGCGCTGAAGTCCATATACAAGGTGGGCCCGCACCCCATCCACCCCCGTCTGCGATCAACAGCCAACCCTACGCTAGGCCACATAGCGAGTCGCGTGTTTTGCAACAAGCTGTTGCGATTGCCATTGTGGAGTACAATGCAACACGAAACGTTTTAGCTTTTAGTGTATCTCCAGTTGTTGTTGCAACGCTTGAGCACTCGCGATATGCCGCCATGTCGCGGAGGAGGACTCGAACCCGGTAGATGTTCCGCTTGCAGCCTACCACAGCCTGAGACAAATAGTCGCCGTCAAAGCCACCGCGCTGAGGGCTGATTATAATACGATAATTAACATTATTGTTAGAATTATTATTTTTATTATTATTGTTATAGCGGACTGATTATAATACGATAATTAACATTATTGTTAGAATTATTATTTTTATTATTATTGATACGAGACGAAATACAATGTGATTCGTATGTTGACAACGATCTGTTGACACCGAGGGATGACAGGATTATCTCCTCTATAACGACCTTACTTTAAGACAGGACACGTCTGTCGCATGGAAGAAACTCTCGTAGAGGAACTTCTTTCGGGTGTTAGTCATTTATGTACCCGGATTATAGACGTTGATCTTAGGCATATCGGAGAAATATATAAAAGCAGGTGCGAACATAGTCTCTATGGGAAATATCCATGCGAGTCGATGTTCGGCCAGGTTACTACTGATCGGATATTGAATTTATTTGATTTTACTTTTAAAACCTTTTTGATCGTGGGCCATTGTTAATAAAGATAACAATAAAATCGTGCTGTTTACAGAGATTGTATGCGTTGTTTTTTCAGAATTGCTAATGTCGATATTAGTGTTATGATGATGATCGTTATTGTTGCTATGTACATTACGAACATGAAAATTGCATCAAAAACAGTTATTTACAGTTTGTCAAAGCATGTGAAAAAATGGCAGGCCAGTAAACCAATCGTCGTGGACATGTATTTCCTTGACTCTCTGCATTATACGAAAACTGCTACGGCTTCAACAACTACTGTCATTACCGTTATCATTATTATTATTATTATTATTATAATACCCGAGGTTGTATGTCCGCGCAACAGGATACTAGGCGTTAGCTGTTAACCTATCAACTTCTCACTATGATAGACATCCGTTCCGACATCGAGTGGCAGCATGTTATAAAACATTAGAACCTTGCTCGATTTAGAAGCTCTGTAAGATGATAATTCTAGCTCGCGTACGTTGGGCAGGTATACACCTGTGCAGTCTGTCTGTGTAGGTGTTCGTCGTCTCCTCTGATACGCAGACATTACTTCAGACATGAACCTCGTTGGCAGGCGGTGGAACGGCCAGCCAAAAATTATGACCTAGGTCTGGAACAGTTTGATCCATGGGAAGTAGGTGGGGGAGGGGTTGCTGTGGCAAATGCATGCAAGACATGCATAAATGCTTCCTGATTTTGCCAACACATTTATCTGTGAGATATTTACAGAACTTTCTTTAATACTCGCTGTGTCAGCTCCTATTTATATTAAAGAGATTAGAAAAAGAACTACTTCCAACAGCGAAAAACAGGAGCGGAAGGATTTTACCAATGAAGCGTATCAACAGCGGAGCACAGCAGCGGAACAGTTGACCACTCCTGCGACCCGTCAGAACTACCATGTTGGCTTGCTCTGAAGAGACAAACCACGACTGTTAACCCGGAGACGCCACGCGGGAGATGATCACCGTTTCGAAACAGCTCGAATTTTACGAAAATACATTTGCTGCATGGGTGGAAATTGAGGGCAAAAAGTGTCACATAGTATTAATTAGTTAAATGTAAGATCTACTTTATTTTCCACAATAAAAACATAATCAACATGTATTATTATATTCGTCTACAAATGGTCGCTCACATCCGATGCGTTCGGGGGTCCCTTATCGTTTATTGTTTTGAGCTCTCCCTTTTGTCTCTTTATCTCTCTCTCTCTAATTGACGCGCAGAGATGTACTTGCGCAAACGGCCCCATTTAAGCGACCCCCCAAACACCAACCGCCCGACTCGTACATGAATAGTGCGCAAGAGAGCTCTGAAACTCTCCGCCATTCACCAACTGACCGACAGCTGTCGCTTTGGGCGTGCCTAGACCTTCGTTTCCAACTTTTGTACAGGACTTCAACCGTTCACGCTTTTTTTTTGTCAAATCAATCCCCCACTTGTCTCTCGCTCGGCCACACTCATTGTGGCCCAAATCCTATCTTCTGTCGAATCTTCGTGGCCTACTGAATCACGCCAACGTCTATCTCCTCTTGCCGGCAGCCTTGGCTTTGGCCTTCACCTTAAGCTTGCGCTTGACCTGCACCTCCTCTTCGAGGACAATCGACACTTCGTCATGCTGGTGAAGATCCTTATCGTATACTTCGGCCGGCAACGGACTGTCCGGATCAGGGTAATAGGTTGGGAACGGCGGGGGGTTCTCGGCCGCCGCCTGCTTCTTTCCAAACATCGAGTCCAAGATGTAGACGAACGCGTTTGTTGGCCCGGGCACAGACGGACCATGCACCCAAATGACATTGTGCTCATGATTTATTCGCCAGACCTTCAGGCCACAGAGCAGCTTTCGCTCGCTGCCTTCGTGGCCCGGCATCTTGCGGCCTTTGAGAACACGGTATCGGCCGCCTATAGCGCCAGGCCTGTTGTGGCTCTTCGTCACGCCGTGGGTCTTGCGGAGACCCTTCATACCCCAGCGTTTCACGGCGCCCAACCATCCCTTGTCGATCGTCTTGCCATAGACGTTCACGAAGTCGCCGGGACGAAAATGCCCTGCGAATAGCGGAGTGCCAGGCTCAACTGCCGCACTGTCCGAGATCAGGAATCTGGTGATCTTCTTCTTCGGCATAACGCCCGCCTTTTTGAACAGATCAAGGTATTGCTGCGTGTACCTGAACGGCAGTCGGGAGTCGGCCCCGACAATAAGCGCGCCGTATCCTTTGCTCTTGAATCCAAATCGACTATGGGCATAGTCCGCCGCTGGTATGAAGTCGAGGACATTCTGGTCGCAGACCTGCAACAGTGTTGAAAGCACCCGCTTGCCATCTTTCGTCCATAATGGCTGGACGCCGATCTTCCGGGCGATGATGCCGGTTCGTCGAGCGCCCGGCGTCCACTCGCCCTGTGGCCATGGCTCCTCGCGCAGCGGGGACTCGTTCGGTGCTGTGAGTCGGTACGTTGGATGGAAGGACAGAGACCAGGAAGAGGAAATACGAACATTTCAGACTGGGCTCGAATATATGAGGCAAGAAGCATAGGTTGTGCTTTGCCGTATACCAACCGAACGTTCTATGTATGCCTCGAGTTATTCTTTGCTGGTACAATTATTATTCTCGTATTTTATATATATATATATATATATATATATATATATACGCAACAATAGTATTCAGTCCGGAAAGAATTTTTCACCCATTTCCAAGAAATCGATTTAATTAATGCGACGGTTCAAACTTCCGGCGACGCCGTTTCCACTTTTGGCGCCGACCACGAAAGCTTGGTCGTTAGCGTCGGTAACTAAGTCCTTCTTAAATACACTAACGTACGCTGAAATATATTCAAAATGACGTTAGAAATATCAGCCCCGTTCAACGAGAGACAAATCCTCACATTATATTTTCTAAGACATTTCTTGCATTACGAATGTTCACGAGAAAATCTGGATTGATACATAGCTACTGTCATTTTTCCCGGTGCGAGGCATCCGCGCGCCATAAAAATTCACAAATTGTCCTAGTAGAAACAACAACAACAGTGGTCAAATGTTGCACTGAAACAGCGGGACCGGGGGGGACTTCTTACCGAGATACGCCTTGTGGGCCTCTTCCAGCAAAAAGCTCCGGTTCTCCTTCGTGAGATGGTCCTCGTATCCACCCTCTGCCCGGTGTTTGCGGACCCACCAGTGGAACGGGTGAACTTTACGACGCTTCGGCTTTGTGCTCTTCTCGCGCACAATTAGTTGTTGCTGGACGGCGGCACCGAACTGGGTTGGAATCGCAGCTGGTAACCGGGTTCGATCGAATATGTGTATGGCACCGGAGAACGAATCGTGACAAGAAGGGAATATTGATGAGCAATTAGTGGCAAGCAATTAGTTCAACAGATATTCCAGATTTGGAGAAATTTCGTCCAGTGCCTCTACTGGGATGGAAATAATGATAACGTGCAAAATTGATATGGAGTAACGACTTCAATTGGTAATGACAAAGGAAGGAAGGGAGGACTTAACGAAAGTTGGTCATTTTTGGTTCGGCGATGGGCTAGGCTGGGTGGGGGTGTTATTATAAATCTCATTTTGAAGTTGAAATCACCATCAGAATGTGACATAATTTACAGACAAAACTATGTGTTTTTAAACCAGTACTTTAAATATATTATTACATACATAAAATAGTTCATTAAACAGTAAAAAGCAAAAAATGATATATACATTTTAAGAAAAACAGACTAAAAAAACTACCCTAATTCCACACACATGGAACTCTAGGAAAAATGCTTTTAAAATAAGATTTCCAATTTTAATGGGTGTGTCTTTTGAGCGGTATCGTGGAGCCAATGCATATATATACATATATATTCTATCCTGCGCTTTTACCGCAGGACTCGGTATGTAAAATGATGTATATGTTGTATATGGCAGGTAACCGTCAAATGTACAATAGATTAATATTGATTAGTACGGCGTGCAAGAACGTCGATCACGACAAAGTCAGATAGCACAATTGGCTACACACATACGTTTGCGCATTTATGACGTATAAAATCAATGAATAAAATCGAAGCATGAAAAAGAAAAATGTATTGTTTTGGTCGCTAGAATTTCTTTTGTACAATTTCTATACTGTAATCCACATAAACGGGCCCAAATGACAAAGATGCTGCCCCGCTAATTTTAGTGGAGATGTCGAACAAATCAAAGCTTAGCCCCCCCCCCCCCCCCAATAATCCCTGGAAATAATTACCAATTATTGTATGTGTGAATAAATTTGCTAAGCTTAGAATATATATACGATTATTAAGAGAAACAAAAATTGAATGATTCGCGGTGATGGTGGGGATGGAATTGAATCATTCGTTTGGACGCGGGTTTTCGAAGTGTGCCGACATCACAACAAGTTGCTATTGCAAGGGCAGGAGCACCGCACTCCTGCGGACAATCCCCTCGGATTGTGTAGCGTTGTGTACCCGGTTCGCCTCGCTAATCTGTCGAATTATGTAAGCAGGTTCTCGCTGGCTGGCGGATGATGGAACGGGTATATGAATTTATTTAGGGAAAATCGTCGAGAGTTGGACACCAATGAGAGCTGTACCCGCGTTTCGTCAAATGTTACAGTTCAAGAGTGAGAACTTATTCATAGATTCGAATAGTGCCACCGCGCATCGTTCGTTGTCCGAGACAATCAGCAATGTCACCGTGTTTAGACGAAACGAACAACGGCCAGTTCGAAAATTCGACGTTCGTACGAACCCCGTTTCGGCCGAAGAATTGGAGGGGACATCGCGGTCATTTTCAGTCATAATAAGCAAATAGAAATAGCGAAAATTGTGCCCTTCTGGTTAGCCGTTAGTGTCGGCGTTACCGATTCGCGCACATGCATCGACGAACTCGCTGTCGGCGCTCGGTCAGCCATCCGTTCGATATCGCCAAAACGAACCAGAACCGCAAGCTAGTGAAGGGCTGACCAACGCGTCCCAACTCACCTAGTGCAGGAGGTGTGAATCGTTGCATACACCCTGTGAGCAGGGGGGCCCGAACAATTCGAGCTAGAAATCCCGACATTGCCGCTGCCGGCAATGCGCTGCTAGCACTCGATGGCTCGGCGCTGCCCGTGCGGCTCGCGACGAAACATAAACAAAGATACACAAACACACACTCAGACAGACAAACACACCCAGACAGACCAATAGCGAGACGATGCAGACGTGCTTTCTATTTACGTGACTAAATGCCGGTAGAGCGCAGGTGAACGATCGTCTGTTGCATCTATCCAGCACACCCCGGCGTACAGCTGGAGAGGCGGGCCGTCGACATTGAAAGTGCTAAGCCTAATCGACGACTAGAGGCGATTTAGCACCGAGCGATCGTGCCGGGGACAGCGGGAACATGGTTTTCCGGGATAATTTCCCCACGCCGAGGTCCTGATGGCGGTCTCGCTGTCGTCGGACAACGCTGACAGAAGCCGAAAACACGCCCCTGGCCCAGTCGTCGGCTAGGCTTGGCGGCGAGACGGCGCTAAGCTCTAGCGGCGAGCAGCTTTTCCACCGGGAATATCTTCTGAATTTGGCCGCGTTCCCGCCTACTACCTAGCTGATCCAGCGTTCTCGGGCAACGGCTGGCCATTTCTGACAAATTGGCCTTGCCCTGGCCCCATCTGCGGGGTCGTCCTGCACGTGATCCCGGGGCAGGAAGCCGCGAGCCACGCAGCCTCCCTATCTGCCTGCTAACCAGCCATCTCGTCACATTCGGTTCACTAGCGGCCAGCAACCAACAGCTAAGCCAAGGCACAGGAGGCGAACGGCGGACGTCTAAGGAGAGTGCATTGTGTTGGTGGCCGTCGTAGCCGCAGCAGCCGAGACCTCTTGTTGTGTTTAACTATCGTTCGCTGCGCTAGCCAGCGACTAGAACAAATCGCCAGCGGAACCGTCGTATTCGTGACTGTGATTAAGAGTGCGTTTCAACAGCGTTGTTGTTGTGTACGAGTACCTGCTACGAGCGGCGCTCAGAAGATATCGTCCAGGTCCCGGCGTAGCGTACGGTACGACCGCAATCAGGTCCCTTGTCGAGCAAGGGACAACCAGTGAGCGATCATAACGAGTGGAATAGTGCGAGATATATTCTAATAGGCACCGAATATCAGCCAGTCTATCAAGCGAATTAAGAGGTGAGTCAGATGTGAGACAGTCTGCTACTGCTTGTCGATCGAGGTGGGGGAATTGGTTCGAGAGCCACAGCGACCGGGTTCGCATATCGCTCCTGTTGTGTTGTTATTATGATTGTTATTGTGCTGCTGGCCCTTGATATCGTCGGGCTCAGCGGTTGGCTGGGGCTAGCTAGCTAGCGGGCGGGCAGGCGTCCGGTAGGTCCCCCCATCGACGACTTTACGCCGAGAGCAAAAAGAGAATACGCCGACACAAAATGGCTCGACGCGTTGGACACATCGCGGAATTGTTGATGTTGTCTTCGTGCGAGCCGAGATTCTCAGCGATCCCTAACTGGCGAGTGTGATTGATTGTGAAGAACGAAAAAATAATCAGCACAAAACAAACAAACAAACGAATGAACTTGTTCACTTGTCAGGTCTCGTATCATTTTCATTTGCGTCTCGTCGTTCACATGATCGATCTGCTCACTCGGCTATTCCCTCCCAGCTCCTCGCCTCTCGCTCCGCATTGAATTCGCGGACGCGTGCGCCATCTGCGCTGCGTTCATTCGTGATTAGCCCCGTGGGCTATGGGCGGCCGTCAACCGCTTGGCATTGCATAGTCAAGGCGTCCTTCACCCGTGCCGCCGTTGTTGTGAATGGCCAACAGCAGCAGCAGCAGCAGCAGTCAAGCAGGGCATCGATTATGAGCCTGAGACCTGCTGAAGAAACTGAGTTGAGTGAGCTATGTCTGGAGACACCCTCCCCCTCCCCCCCCCGCCCGTGTCACTCTGGTGTGTCTTCTATTCCGGGTTGACGTTGGATGTTTCTTTCGTTGGACTATTCTTTACCCCGCCTTCCCTCCCAACCCCGCGCCACCCCTGATACCCCCAATTGCCGTCTCCGTTTCATCCCGTAGCTTGGGGGAAATTCGCACACCTTCTCCCGGCCGTACGAACGCGATCGAAGCGAAGCTGATCGGCTCCGCGCTCTGCGGCCAATTTGCCAGCGAGCCCCAACAGCAGTGGCCTCGCGAGCGTACGCAGCAGCAGCAGCAACAACAACAGTAGGAGCCGCCAATTTCACTGGACAGAATTCTCTGTCCAGTCTCCCGGTCAGCCTCCCCAGACCCGAGTCAGCTGCAACAACAGCAGCAGCTCGGGGGAGTCCATAGCTTCTCGTGCTGTTTCGAATCCCGCCGCTGCGGCCACTTCCTGCTGCTCTCGCCGCCTCTCGTAGCTTCTCACTGAGTGTGTTCACCACATTCTGGATTCCGGCTAATAATAACGACCACATAGACGCGTCATCGTAGCCGAGCGATCGAGACTCGTCGTAAGATCCTCGATGGACAGCTACGTAACGAAAACTATTAGCATTTAACACCACAGCAGCAGCGGCAGCGCCAACTCGATAAATATGTAGCTGTCTATGCATGGTAGTCGGGTATATTCATCGTAAACGGCGGAGAGGGGACGGGCGCGCTCGTCCGGCCAACAGAAACTACAAAGCTTCACTGTTGTCGTCATTGCTGCCATCATTGTTGCTGCCCTTGTCATTGTTGTCGTGTGCTAATCACTGCGGCGTCGAGCGCAACAACAGAGCGCTCGGCTGACGAGCCGCCGGCGCCGCCGCCGCTCGCATATGCTGCTGCTGCTGCTGCTGTTGTCGTCGTCGGGATCGTTCGTCTAGTCTTTGGCTCGCTGACCGGCTGATCAATCGCTCATGAACACCGCCGCCGCCGGCGCAGCAGCACCAACCAACTACGCGCCGCTGACCGTGCCAGCGGCACACGGAGCCAGCGGCGACGTCAACACACAACTTGGCCAGAGCGATCGAGCGGCCGGCGTTTCTTTCGCTGCTCTCGCCGTCCCGCACCAGTCTACTAGATCGGCCCCGTACGATCGCACGTAAACGACTGCGTCACCGTTTGCGCGGTTGGGCTGCTGTGCTAGTCATTGGCGCTGCTGCTGCTGCTGCCACTGTTCTTCTTGTATCAGTGCTGCCGGCGCCGCCGCCGTCGCCGCCGGTGCGTGAGCGCTCCAAGTGCCTTTGTCCTGGCTACCACCGAAGCGGTCGGGTACTCCGGTGTCGTAGCCACTGCGGTGGTATCCCGCCGGTTGTTGCTGCTACTGACTTGGTGTCGTTGCTCTCAATTTCTGTCAAGCCTGCTCCGTTGAAGCCTGGGCCGCGGCAGCGGCGGTGGTGGTGGTATCGTTAGCAGACACGACCCCGTAACGTATAGCTTATAGACAGTCAGGCCGTAACACACGACAAGCAGAAGGAGTACAAGGGAGCGACAGGTTCCTGGATTGATTCGCGCGCATGCCGAGATCGACGGCCTCGGTCGCCAACCACCGAGAGAGCGATCGAGGGTTGTCATATCATCGGATTACACCATCGGCGCCATTGGTGCTGTCGGCGTCTAACGCGAGGATGGGCCCATGTCTGGGTCATATTGCTTTGCTTGCTGTACGTTGCCACGGGCCACCTTAGCATTGCCCCTCCGACGAACTGAATGGGGGGGCGGCAGGGGGCGAGGCGTTCAAGGAAGACGAACAGGGGGGTCGGGATCGCCTGCTCGAGCTATTGTTTGCGTTGCCCCCCCCCCCCCCGCTGCTCTTGCTTAGCTCCGGTGATCGGACGAGACCCGAAGCTAAGCAACATCAACACTAATTATTGATGACAACTATTAATGCTGCGATTGTATCGCGGGCTGCTGACCATCTGCGGCTGCTAGCTGTGGTGGTGTCCATTCGAATATGCTGCTGCTGCTGCTGTTACGGCTTGTATTGGCTGACTTTGGTGGGGCCGGTGAACATAGGCCAAACAATGCAATCTATGCTGGGTAACAAGGTCGAAAGCCGCTCTGCGCTCATCTGTTCGTCGAACGGTATCGCTCCCGCGAATCCGCTGTATGCTCGAGACGAGCTCCACCGAACTATAATAGTTAATGAGACAGCGTACCTCTCCCCCGCGCGAACCAATCGAGGTATTGCGTGGTGTGGCTGTTCGTAGGAAGAAGCAACGCGCCGGCTTTCGCTGCCATCAAGCCCTAGCTTAATTAACAGCGCTGGCAGGGTCGCTTTTATGGACTTCGTATGTACGGCGCAACAAATCCGCACCCATTCGCCCGTTCGATGTTCAGCGAACTTTGTTATACATGCTCCAAACGACGCCGATGTCACTAAGGGTACCGTTCACATAACATGTAGCATTGCTCCCTCGGGCCCATGTTTTTTTCCGCATTCTGCAGAAGTTATTGTCCATTGAGTGCTGCTTCGTTTCGCTTCCGCCAGCCCTTTTCAAAGAGGGAGCAACGGTGTTGTCGTCGCACGACGAGATTTGTGCGACCAACCGTGTATTGGCCATTCGGCTCCAGACCAGTCGTGGACGAGTACCTTCAAGGGACCTATGCCAAGCGAGAATTTGTGCCGAGGATGAAGACGATGCCGGGATCACAAGGCTAAATCGACGTCTATGACGAGCACTACAACGGGTGGCGACGAGCGCGCTCAGCTTTATCGGTGTCAAGCTTGTGTTGCGCGACAATGAGCTGTTTTTCGAGGCGGTTGTGAGAGCGACGCTCTCGCTCGACCTCTAAACGAGAGCCTTGTTGTCAGACAGCTTTGAGGTCCTTGTTACTTTCAAGGACGCAATCCTTGACAATAGTCTCTCTCTCTCTCCTACGGAATCCTGAATCAGATCATTTTGAGGTTTTTCATCGAATCCCTAAGTTGACGACGCGCGATACGGCCTTCCTCGAGTTATATTCCTCTGCAATATCACCTTATCATGTTCAGCCGAACGGCCTAGCCACCTCGGACATCATATCCTTCAGCCATATGTTGACTCACAGCACAATCCGCCATATAGATCATACAATAATAATAGTAATAACAATAATTAGCTCAACATGCGAAGGTTCGTTCATATAAAAACAATATCTCGATGTGCTCGGTAGCTCCGCCGTAACTAAGGTTCACTGACCTTGTTCGTGTGTCGGATGAGCGGCGCAAGCGTTCCAAGTGGCGGGTCTAGCGACGCCGTCATGGCCACAGAATTATAATTCTATTATGGCACGGCGCCATGTATCACGAATTCTCACCAGCAGTGCGTATCGAATGCATGCGCAGTTTGCTGTGGCGCCAATATAGAATCGAAGCCACAATCGGATTGATTCCACTTACAAAACGATTTCTCTAACGAAACACCGTCAAGTGAGTCGCTGCTGCCGTCCGACGAACGCTTGCGAATCGATTTTGAGACCCCTGCCCCCCCCTCCCCACCCTTCTGTCTGGTCTTCTGCTGGCATTACCCTGTGATTCCATTCGGTCATGACCAGCCTAACCTAATCCGTCGACACAAGCAGCGCTGCCGCAAATGGTAAAGCGGCCAGCCGCGAGAGTCCATCATGGTCATGCGACCGTGTTCATTAGGAAGGACCGTGTGATCGTGAAATGGCGCGCTTTTACGTTCTGCCGTCCTGGTCTGGTGCACCATTCTAGCTGCTCGCAACTAGAACACAAGTGAACATGCTCAGACCAGCTTGACTCGGATGGGCGTAATAGCTCGTCGGTCCTTCCTGGTCCCTGGTGGCCGTCGCCGCCGCCGCCGCCGCCGCCGCTGCTGCTGCGGTATCCCATCCTGAGGCCGCGCCTGGCTGGATACGGCTAACTCCAGCGATTGGTGGCAGTGCGCCGTGGTCGCACAGCGCATGAGCACCGCACAACGAGATCGAATCACTGGCCGACTTGGACTTGTCTCGACTCGCTGCAGTTGCCAAGCACTCTAGCAGACAGTGCCCACCCTGTGCCTTAGGTCGGTTCCCGCGCAGTCGTCCCGACATCTGTCCAGAGAGAGAGAGAGAGAGAGACGCCCAGCCGCGCCGTTATTAAAGCAACGGCTGCTTTTCCTGCTGTGTTGCTATATACCGCGTGATAGACACGGCTTTTCTGGTTGGCGGCGATGTTCTTCAACCAGTGGCCGCCGGCGGCGCGGAACGCGCACGGTGCATCTGGAACAGCAGCCGGCCAGAGCGGAACAGCGTCATCGCTGCGATACAAAACCTGACTCCGTTTCGTCGATTCGTGCGCGCGTCGCCAGCTCTAGCAAGGGTAGCCATAGCAGGATCTTTACGGCTCTCTCCTCCGCCCAGTATCGTAGGGCCGGCTGCCAGCGGCGGCGCCGCCGCCGCCGCTCTCAGTGCCGACGCTCTCATGGGCGCGGGTGAGTCACTCGCGCAAGAAGGAGACAAGGATATGAGCCAACCCGAATCAAGAAGCCAACAAATAGTTGGACAGACTTTACGACCGCCTACGCTGGCCCGAGTTGCCGATCTATCTGGTGGCCGTACGCCGGCGGTGTCTACCTGCATGGCGTCGATCTGTCTCAGCATATATTCACTGAGCAAACTATCACATATCTGTATAACGTGATCACCATGCTGCTGCTGTTACTGCTGCTGCTACTGTATGCCAGCGGTAAAGACAGTGGCGGAGTGGCGCGGCGAACGCGCGCGCGCGCAGACGCCACGCTGCCTGGATGCTTTACGAACTCGAATTAGTTCCACCTTATGTCGGGGCCGCGCGTGGGGCCGAGCTCGCGACGCGCAGCTACTCCAGCTCTGTCGGCCGAGCGGGCAACGCTCGCACAGAAGCGACAACGAACGGCTCGAGCAGTGGCTGTAGTTGCGGCTGCGATCGAGTATGTTCTTGCACTAGTAGTAGTTCCCCCGGCCTATCGGCCATGACCGCTCGTGACTGGGGTCATACCGAGAGATGACAACGATGGCTGCAGCGATCATAGCGCCGCATGATGGGTACTGTTGCTGTGCCCGCAATTCGACTGATTGATTTGTCGACAGCAGCGTCGAGTGCGGCCTGCTGCCGCGCTGACTTGTGCTGGAGAATGTCATCATTTTGTCATCTGGCCAGAAAGTACAAGAAGGTGAATGCTGCGTATAGAAACGAGTGTAGTTTGTGGCCGGCCGCCCCATAATAACAAGGGGCGGACACTGGTCCAATGACAACCAACACGATCAGGCCTCATAAGGACCATGAGGGCTGTCGGTGGTCATTGGACAAATGCCCACCCTCCAAATTGTTGTTCTCGTCGCTCTCGGACACGTGTGTAATAGATGCATAAATGAATATATATATGTGTGAGCTATGATGTTATTTTCAAAAGTAGCAGGCGGCGTTGCTCGTGTCACGGCGGAACATTATTTTGAAGGATATGTACATATATACATATATATGTAAATGTGTATATTTTTTTAATTTTCGTATCTGTGTGATTATTAATTATTGCCGGCACATCGACCTCGCACCCAATCGGGACGTCAATAATTCGTCCGTTAATCAGATAGACCCTGCCCAGCCAGCGTATTCCATGCCTACTTATCGCCGCTCAAGCTATTATTATTATTACCACCACTCGCTCAACTGTTATTGCCGGCAGCGTCGCTCTGTAGCGTTCCACACGCTATTTAGCGTGTTACGCAATCGCGGATTCTTGGTATATTCATACGGACACTTGTGTGATGTTCTATTAAATCGTTGAATACGGTGATCTCCGTTGTCATTTGTCGTCAGCTGCCCGCGAGCCCGCTCTGTGATACAGCACTCTCGTTGAATCTTTCTTGTTCGACGCGAACTTGAGCGCTGTACAAACTGAGATTTCGTCAATTGCAGCCTGAATTTTAATTGCTTATGATCGCCGCCTCTTTGTGTAAGGCGCTTTGCCATCGGCAGCACTGATTACCGCGTCGCTAACAGCGGACTCCGCAGTGCGCAGCGAAGAAACTCGCAGCCGACGGTGTACGGTGTGACCATAACGAATTGACCACGGAGTATGGTCAGCTAAGGGGTACGTGGGTAAGTGGCACTTGGCGCGTGCTCATTGTTGTTATCAGCGAGCCAGCCAGCCAGCCAGCCAGCAAGCAAGCAAGCAAACTCGCTCCGGCCTCCGCGGGCGTCGCGGCTTCGCGCGCCACGGTCGCCTCATGAAAATGGCGTTGACGTTGCCTTGCCAGCTGTCGTCTGCTAGTCGGAGAGGAACGACCTCTTGTTGCGTGGCGGCGGCCCTGGCCTTTTGTTACCGTCGTTGTTGACAGACTTCAAGCGGTGACAGTGGCTGGCCACGCCCCCCCCCCCCCCCCCGCCTCTCTCTCCCCTCTAGAGTGGTACAGCGTGCCTTAATCTTACCCGCGATCTGTCTATTACTCTGTTACCAATAAGCGTCGTCTGCTGTGGTCGGTCGGGCGGAGGCGGGAACATCCTGATTGCGATTGTTGGTGACGCGCAACGGGCGGGCCAATATAAACCGACACTGCCGCTGCTACCGTTTGGCAACAGCGCTCATTTCGGGTTCTGAGCTCTGCTGTTCACCCGCGTAGATGTATCTGTCTGTCTCGCCGCCCGTCTCCTCATGCTCGGCCGGTTTGTCCGTACGCATTTGTCTTTCTGGGCCTCAGCAGAGACGTCAGAGCAATGCCAATGCCATCTGGCTCGAGACGAGACAGCCTGCCGGCTGGAAGACTCGCAATGTGCGCGGGGGGGAAATGTCTACGCAAGGGAGCTCTATCTATTATTATCTGTATGCATTTTCGGAACAGAATGCCACCACTCCAGTATCGATGTGCCCAAGACGGAGAGAGAGAAAAGGAGAGACGACACATGTATGAGCGTTTGTGTCCGTGCGAATACAGAATCACCCTACAGATGTCCTGATTGTAGATTCCGCGATTTGGCGATACATACCGTGTGAGCCGTTCGAGATATGAGACATATGGATGCTCGGAGACGGAGAATAGAGTGCGCTGTTCTTTGTGGTGTGTATGTTATTTGGCACGTACATTAATCTGATACAGAATAAATGCCTCAACTGTGTATTCCTTGTAACGATTTGTTCAAATATAGAGGTGCGTTAAGTTTATGTATACCACTGTATATATATATATATATATATCTGCTTGCCAACATCGGCCAAGTGGTGATAACATAACGAGACGATAATTCTGTGTCTCGGAGTAGACGTTTCCGTCGCAGTCGCCTCTCAATCCCTGTCTCATCAACACGAGTAGAACTCCGCACGCTTACCAAGGGAGGGTTAGCCTCGTCGACTTTGTCTAATTGGCAGAGCACCGCTTCTCCCGGTGTTTACTTTCATTGCGTAATCATTGTGCTATTAACCGCAAGTGCGGCGCCTCTGTGGCCGAAGACCGATCGGCCTGACGATCACTAAATGCTGGAAATTTCACACAAGACAGAAATTTACACACGACATCATTACGCACCCTGCAGATAGTTTCAACGGGCCAATGTGTTCAATATTGTTCTCGTCTCGTGTTTCGGCGCTGGCACTTGAATTGTTTTTTTTTGGCGAGACTTTCGAATTATAAAGGCTATGCATATATATATATATATATATATATTCGGGACGGCATACCTTGTTGTGTCAACAGCTAGTTAAGTTGTTTGACGGCCAGCTCTGGAGCGTGCTTTGGCTGCTACTTGGATGCTGAGCCTGTACGTTGGGTCGTTCTGCGTTGGACTTGCCTTCCGGGCTGTGGTTGGCTATTCTAGATTTGTTCTAGACACGGGAAATTCGTCGATAGATTATACTTTAAGCGCTCGAGAGAGAGAGAGAGGGAATTAACGTTAAATACTCATTAAAGATGCAGCTGACAAATTAGCAGCGATTTGGCTTGTTACATCTCGCATTAGTTGTGGAGCAGTATGTTGCCTCCAACTTGACTAATTTAAATACGATCACACATATATATATGTATATATATATATATATATATATATATATATATATATATATATATATATATATATACATGAGGATTAGAGAAACAAACCTTGTGAAATATCAGTAGCAATAGTAAATGTCGTATTTTACCTCGCGCAGCGATCGACAAAATTCTGTTTCCCTTAGAAATTCTCACCGCTCCTTTGAGTCGAACGCTGCCGTCCAACCACGCTCGACGTTTGATCAACTATCTTCGAATTTACATTGTTGTGTCACATTTCAGACTGCGATCCCATCACACCCATCTGGTTCTATCGAAGCCTGCTTTCGTTCGATCCTGAGTGTCCCGTGGAAGGCAGCTCTCAACGGGCGGGCCGGGCCGTACGAACCGAATTTCACAGCGAATTTCAGCTGTTGACGTCGTCATCGTCCAACGATCAGGAGCTCCTCGTGGGGTTTCGCAAACATGAGCGAAGATGAATCATTCGGGTCTGACGATGACATGCTGTCGCCGGGCGGATCGAATTCTGCCCGGACCACGTTCGCCAACGAGGATGAGAAGCGCGCCCACCACAACGCACTCGAACGCAAGCGGCGTGATCACATTAAGCACTCGTTCAACTCGCTCAGGGACGCCGTACCCAACCTTGACGGTAGGTCGCGGAGCGGGGGATCAGGGGGGGGCTAAAGCGGAGATCTTGGGGGTGGGCACGTGGGGCGATGCACGATGGGATGACGACGTCGAACGTCACGTGTATCTGTAGACCGGGGGGGGGGCAGCTTAGCGGACCTGCCACGTCGTGAACTAGCCTGGATAATATGAGAATTGGTTTCAAATTCGTTGGACAAACATTTCGACAGGGAATACACACTATGTTGTGCGGCTGTCATATCGAAACTGTCAAAGCAATGTCGGAATAAAAGATTTCTCCACAATTTCATGTGTTCCCCTAATAATCCTCATAATAATAACGGTGATGATGATAATCAGAGTAGTAGTAATAATAATGCTGATGATTTGTGTTCCAGCCGATTCCGGTAAGGTGAGCCGAGCGGAGATCTTGAAGCGGGCGTCCGAGTATATTAAGATGATGCGGAAACGCAACTCCGCCCATCAACAGGACATCCACGACCTGCAAAGGCAGAACCGCTCGCTTGAGGTGCAGATCAACTCATTACAGAATTGTCGCGAGAGTCCGCATCCAGGTAACACTACCTTAATAAGCACTAAAACATGTATAGCCTATATATATATAGAAGAAGTAGAGATTAGTTTGTTCAACGACCTGCAATATTTTACAATGCTTGAGTTCTCATATATGTCTCATCGCGGGACTCAAAACTGCGGCCTCCTCTGCTCTTTGCAGCCACAGTTTTAGCCGCCAGCGCGCTTACGAATGACTCAAATAAAATCACCTCGAGCATATCACGCAGCGTACAGCGATGACTAGTATATCATATTCATATGTTCCAGATTTAACCAACGACATAAATATATATACATATATATTTTTTTAATTTCTTTAATTATTAAATAATAATAACAATCGGCTCTTCGTATCCAATTTGCCTCCGCTGACTGTTTTTGTTTATTCCGTGTTCGTCTGTTGTCAATCTTTTGCAGCCGCCGCCGGCGCCTTGGCAATGGCAAATTTGAACGGGACGACATCAGATGACGAGACCGATTCCGGTATGAGCGGCGGTGAGGAGCAGGTTCGCAAGCGGATCAAGACCTGCTGAAATTAGAAAGCCGCACGAACAGCAGCGACAGCAGCAACTGATGAATGACAGTATATGTTGATGGTGCAGGGAGTGCAGGAACGGTTGTAGCATTCGCCGTAGTCACGCGGGTGGCGGCGGCGGTGGCGGCGGCGGTAGGGCCTCGCGGACGATGTGTATAGCTGGACGTCCCGCAGGGAGAGAGCCGTATTGAGAGAAATAGAGAGAGAGAGAGAGAGAGCGCGCAGATGGGCAAGAACACTCGATTTGAGAGCCAGATTCACCATGGTCACCGTTGGCAGCGGGGGAGCGATCAGTGGGGGATTTGTCGTTCGACTGACGCCCGAACGACCCCTCACGTCATCACGTCATATGGCGATCCACAACAACAACAACAGCACTCAGCAGGCGCGGCGAGACAATTTACCTGTTGAATTGATGGAGCGTTGCTTGATACGGGAGAAGGGAACTGACCTGAGCGTCTTCTTCGAGTCGGGACATTGTCTATTGCATGGGGAATTTTGGTTGAGAGTTCCTCTCGACGGAAAGTGGCCGCACCTCCTCGACGAGCTTCCTCTTGACGAGGCTTTCTGAACGATTCGAACGCCGCTAGATCTCGCCTAGGGAATATACTCGGAAACTTGGTTCATGGATTCATTCACAAGTCCTGCACATATTGCACATACAGAGATGCAGGTAGACACAGACGAAACAACTAATAATCATCAGAATACTACAACTACTACTACTAATCATAATATTAGTAATAATAATGATAATAATTATCATTATTATTAGCAATATCATTGTACCGAAAGGCAGTGGTTTTTTGGCGGAAGAGCTTGACGCTGTGTAGACGGTGGATCGGTGAATACATCATATTGTGTACGGGGGGTGGAGGATCAAGAGAGGGCATTCGTTCAATGACAGTAATTATACTAATAACAACTAATGATTGTAACGATGAAGGGTATATACGGTGACAAATGGTCATTGAAAATAGTGATAAAGCAGCTGAAGGAGAGCTTTAGTGGGATGGATCAAGATGGTTGAATAGGGTTGAGGATGAGAAGCATTACTACTATTATTAGGATTATAGTTATTATTATTATTTGTTATTATCAGAAGTAAGCGAACGGAAGAAGAACTCTAATGAGCTAATGCTATCAGCACAGAGATACAGGCAGGCTTAAATGCGGGTCAGACGTCCTGTGATCATCGATACGGCCTCGATACATCCCTAGGCTACTCTGCTATATATATATATATATATATATATATATATATATATATATGAAAGGCGACAGATATTGTATTCGAAAGTAATCGCGTATTGCATGAAAACAATGTTATTGTGTCACTTCGGTGTAAACGTCTGACCGATCGAAAGTGACTATGGTTTTGACTGAACAATTGGCCCATGAATGGGGGGGGGTGAGGACTCAGGAAGAAATCCTCCTGCAGAGTATCGACACACAGCAGAGGTGTGCAGACCCCATACGTTTGTGTGTGCGAGCTATATAGGTGATGGATTCGGATCCATGTTGCCCATAAGGTATGAGCTGTTGACTGCAATTGTGGACCGCTGGATTGATTGATGATGTACATTACAACCTGGAACGCGTTGTTTTTTTTTGTTTCTGATCGGCAAACAAAACGGAGCCAATCCGACCCGACCTATCCTCGACTAGATCACCCGTCACGTCTCAAGATGCGTTTTTTTTGACGAGAGAGAGAGAGAGAGAGGGTCGATTGAAGTACCCGGCGCCGGACATTGTAAAGAGACCATTTTTGACATTTTGCATTACACACATCATCTACTTCTTCGCATCACACGAGCGCTCATTGAGGATAGCGAAACGCGAAATAAAAAGCCTCCATAAACATAACAGCAAAGCATTATTGTAGAATTGAATCATAACAGAACTCACGGGGAGCATACAGTGCGCTATTTATTGAGCTGAATTACAGAAAAAATATGTCAAAATCGAAGACTAGAGGAGAAAGGTCTCCTTTATGTTTCGATATATATATATATATATGAGGAGATGATGTCGATTCTCTTATGACATGATATATGGAAGCGGGACAATGACAGAAGAAAAATAGTGTTGAAAGAAATAAAAGGTCCATTAGAGAGACGGAGAGAGAGAGAGAGATAATTAAGACGATTATCGATGGAGGGAAGGCACCAGCGGTAGCAGTACCAGCAACCAGTGTGAGCAAAGGTGTAATTGAGCGCTGAGAAGGGATTGAGCGCTGAGCGCTGAGAAGGGGCCGCCGGTCGTCGACGGCGGCCCCCCGGCGAGATTTGTACCCGTTGCAATCGCTAGCTAACAACGCCGCCCGGAAAACATTGGGAAGTTTACGCGAATTTGAGGCCGTACTCGAAACGTAACCGGCAAATGTAACAATGTGATTAATAGCCGATGTAGAAAATATAACGGGCAGGCAACCCCCAGACGGCTGCGATGAGCCGGGGGAGGGGGTCACGGACCACGGGGGTGTGTTAGTCCAGGGGAATTTCGATTCCGGCGGCGCCGGGGAGCGTCACCCCCTGAATAGCGGCACGCCGGCGTCTCTTCTTTTAGCGAGAACCCGGCACGGAGAGATGCCGTCATTGGTTCCGCGGGTGGATGCGAAATATCAACAAAATGTAATGTCGATCGCGATCACAATGTGTGTATTATATAGGTTCAACAAACCACGAAATCATAATGATAGGATCATTGACGACGGAAACAACAACAGCAGAAGTAGGAGGCTGTTATGACTGTAGCGAAAAAACAAAAGAAAAATTCTAATTAATAATTGGCGTATGGACAAAGAAATTTCACGTATCGTGAGCTTAATCCTATCATTACTGATGATATATTGCTATTCTTTTTAATAATAATAATAATGCCGAGCACCAGGAGTCATCTGGCGATGCGGTGTCTCTCCAGCTCTCCGGGCGCGGGGACCACACAGCGCACGCGACTGACTGATGAGGCCCAGCCTATGGACAGATACATGTGGCGTGCAAGCATCCTGTGGCGAGACAATGATTACAACATGATGATACAATACCGTACATAAACAGACATATACGCATATATATATATATATATATATATATATATACGTATATGTATATATATATATAATATGCGCGTGCGTGTATGACGTGATGAAATGAACTGAACGGGCTTAGGGTTCCGTTATCTCGTGTATAAAATATATACTATATATATATATATATATATGAAAATAACACAACCAATTATTATTATTATTACATGGTAACCATTAATAACGACACGAATCATGATACAAAAAATTATTATCATTGGTAAATAATGACGCTAACGATATGCGTTTGGTCACGAACTCTCCGGAAAGCAACGGAGTATATGCCAAGGATGACAATAAATCGAGACGAGAAGCAAGACTCGGTAAACCGATAGCGACTGAAGAATCTTCATTGTTTCTAAAGTATCTAGGTGCTGATTTTTGGCGGATATCGGCCACATGTATCCTATTCCTGTGTATCTAGACAGCATGTGCATCCCTAATGTGTCCAATTGATCGAAGGCAAACCTATTGGACAACTGGTTACTATGCGGACCAAGTTATTTTATTAGCACTAGCTGATATTCGATTAGATGCGCATCGCAATTGTAATGACAACCATACCTGCAAGGGCTCGCTAGCGTTTAGGTTGACAAATGTGTCAATGAAAAAAAGAATGACAAATGACAATCTTCCAAATGGCGCGGAGTTGATTCCAGATTTTGAACAACGTGATTTTTTGCTCGTTCATGTTTACAATAGGGGCACTTCTGCCTGTCGTTGTATGTGGAAAATATTCTGATTCAGATTCACAACCAGTTGCGTGTGCTCGGAGCTGCGTGATGACGCTGCCCGCTCTCTGAGTTGCGCGAATTGCCTACCCGCTGAGGCGGACCTGCCACCCGTTCGGCTGTCACGAACGCTCGGGGCGAGGTCACAAGCGACGGTGTGATTCTATGTCCAATCTACGTTGAACACTGCCGAGTTTGACGATTGGAACTGACGATACTTCATCCGATTCTTGCTGCCCCCGATAGGGTGGTCCGAGCGGAAAATTCTACGTGTTGTAAACTTGAAATCGATTTGATTTTGCATGAGCGCGGTGCGCACATTCGCTAGCGATGTGTACGGGTGCGAAATCGAGGAGTGCATGCGTAAACGGTGAGTGCAATTAACTCGATAGCTAATTGCTCATTAGCCCGCAGGCAACCTTTAACAACTGGGAGATCATAAGTGAAAATCGAAACGAGTTATATTTCTTCGTGGATGCATCTCGTGATCAGATCTCAGTTCTTTTATTGCGTGTGCGTGTTGTGTGTGTGTATATATGTGTTTATACTGTAGTGCTCTATAGTAGAATATCTCTTCGCTTCGCTAAATCTGACACGTCCACCAGCATCTCACCAGCATTTACCAGCAGTTTGACACGAGCGCTGCGATCTCCATATATTTCCACGTAACTACTTTGCAGTCAGCTGCTACCTCTGTCGCTATCCAGACTATACCGCGTAGGTCGCGTCGCCTCGATATCACCCGATCAGCCGCAGTTCACGCGGCAATATTTCCAGGGACCTATTGGTCACGAATTAACAGACAGGTGACGAATCAAGTCGGCGAATCGTGATAGCCAAGTGTCGTTGCTCAGCTGTGGAAAGAACAGACAAATGTTCAAATGCCTCGTTCACCAAGTTTCAATTGCAAAATACCCAACAGCCGTCGACAATAGCCGATTCCAACGAACGATAGTCTCGAGGGATCAGCGGAGAGGAGCGAATTAATGGACAAACCCCAGGAAATGATAGAGGAGCCAACTTGTCAAGGGATCGACAACATGAGATAAAGGCAAGTTGCTAATTACGAATTAGTCACATCTGGCTCTTCCTCATCCAATGTTGTACTCGCATATTCCAGCCTAGGATAAAGACGGCTGCCGACGATAAGCGATTAGCGTATTAGAGATGATATCGCTATGGCAAGGTGGCTCACCTTGTGCGACGATTAGCGATTTTCATGGTGAATATCACGTATCGACGTTTTACCGACCGCAGACATTACTAGTTCCTGTCGACTCGATGTCAAGTTCTACCGAGTAGAGGTAGTCATTAAGTATTCGATGGGGGGGCACAATTAGTCAGGCATTATTACCATGTATGTACGTGTTGGCGGATGAATCGATGTACTGCTCTGAGTCGACTTGCTGCAAATTGCTGGGCAGCTTATCGTTGTCGAAATGCATATCTTGACTGACAGAA
Source organism: Stratiolaelaps scimitus (assembly GCA_019614645.1). NCBI lineage: Eukaryota > Metazoa > Arthropoda > Arachnida > Mesostigmata > Laelapidae > Stratiolaelaps > Stratiolaelaps scimitus. Next base: position 760,734 of record JABWDB010000033.1, on the reverse strand, counting down.
TTACGTCTGACCGCTACATATGTATATGTATATATATATATATATATATATATACAAGCTGTTGCTGAACGCGATAGTGAGATTCCCGAATGACTCTTGTTCAAATGACGTTACCCATGCGTGGCCATCTGGCCGAGAACGGCTTCGGACGATAGTACCCCTCGAATTTGTCACAAACTTCCTCGGCATGCCGAACTCGAAGCAGGCGGTGGTAAGACCTTCGTTGTTAATCTGGACAGAAAGAAAAAAAAAACGCCGTCACACAACACGACAAAAGCATCGGGTGTTTATATACATATGGCAGTCCGCGCGCTCGTGCGAGCCCAGCGGCTACCAACGCCGCTGACGCCGCTCTGAGGCCGTTCGAAGGTTGCATCTGAGATACGTCGGGAAGAGTGGGATTCAATCAGATCTTTTTGTCTAGAACACGCTCTGCAATACACAGTTTTCGCTAGGTTATGTAAAGGGCGGGGGGTCTCTCCACGAGCCCAAGTCGAGTTCACGTTTGTGTAGATTTTTGCAATAACGTTCACGCCAGGTATCACGCTGTAGAATGCACTCGAACCAAGCTCATTCAGCCGGCTGGTCCGCCAGCGATCTCAAACATTCTGTTTACTCTTAGGGTGTGTGTCCCATTTGCACGAGCGCATTGACCCCCTCCCCCTACACGTTTTACCGTTGTTACTGTTTGCCACGTATCTAGCACAATACGGTGTGAATTATAAATGATGAATTTGAGAAATACATCCGGGGTCATATCCGATCGCAGATCGAAGTTGCGTCAGGCAGAGCCGTGTCAGCTGTTGCGTTCCGTTTGGCCACGCACGTTTTTTCCTGTATAAATGAATACCGCCTTACATCGGTCATACAATACAATGCCGAGTTGTTTGCGTTTATTATCGAAACTGCAGCAGTTCTTCACAAACACTTACAGGTTAATCGATAGGGATATATAAGCAGGAAGATAACGGTGTCATGTCTTAAATGAAATTCGCCCCCCCCCCCCCCCTCCTTCTGGTTCTGAACAAACTCGCCAATATAGATCGTACGCTTTTACCGCAACGAGAGAGCTTGGAAGAGATGGATCCTTTTGCGGCTCGCATTCGGGGCCAGCGATCCTCGCGACGAGACGTACAATCTAATAATTGAAAGGCACAGACACCGCCCTGGCGGCGGGGAGGCAACACTCCATCGCCACATGGCTATATGGTGATGATAGCGACTTGTCCCCAAAGGGAGGCAACGAACTCCGCATCGTCTCCACGAATACACAGCAGCATCAGCATCATCCAACCATTGACCGCTCACCACGGACGTGTTTTGTCCAGCCCCAGATGTTGTCCCATGTTGAGTCTACAGCTTGGCTGTAGCTAGTCAGCCTGCAAGCGGCACGATGGTGCGAGGAGGACGAAATGATAGTTTCGAGAGCAGAGATGCCCTGGTAGCACCAGCAGCAGCAGCAACACCATAACGGGGCCGAATCCACAGCGATCTACCAGAGCGTGTGGTGTTGACACGAGAGCTGCGGTACTGTCCACTGGCTAATCTGTCAAAAGTCTGCGGGCAAGTTTGTACCGTAGTGTTGTACCAGCGAGGCGAACACATCGAGGGTCTGTTTTGCGGCAATGTGTCACTGCTAGATCTGCATACGTGACAAGGCAAAGTGGAGCGTACGTATTCGTCGAGTGGCTGTTCAGACGCCGATATACGGATAACTGTGATCATTTCGATACAAAGGCGTCTTTCACTGGCGCTATTCGAGGAGGTGCCCCCGCATTGGTCATGTCGGTGCACAGCTCTTTTTCTTCGTAGTCAGCTGCGTGCGAAAGCACAATATTAGCTGCATCCGTAGACATCCAGTGCCTTTAGATAGCGCGTTGTCATCTAGGAGTTATAGGCGCTATAAGGAACAGCAAGGTCGCGCCGGCCGCTGAATCCTGTTGACGTTCCTGCTGTTTGTCAAGCTGGTTGTTTCTGTGTGTGTGTGTGTGTGTGTGCTTGGTTACAGTTCAAAGAAGCTGCAGGTCGGAGGAGGGCGATCCGAGCCGTCTGTCGAGTTTCGGTGAAGCCAACTCAAAGGACGTCCACGATGGGTATCGTTGTGAAGAGTTTGTTATTGTTGCCCCTCCTGACGGCGCAGAGCCTTGCAGCTGGGGCCACTCCTCCTATCGTGCTGTGGCATGGATTAGGCGACACCTGCTGCAACCCACTGAGCATTGGCGGGTTCGCTACCTACCTCGAAAAACAGCTTAATGGAAGTAAGGTGGGTTGGCTAAATCGGTACATGTACATATACATGAGCGTGTTGAATCGTTGTTGTTGTTGTTGTTGTTGTTTTTGCTGCTGCTGCTGCTACTGTTGTCGAACAGCTCATGTGCGGTAAGAAGAGTTTATCACGTAAATATCTGCCAATATAGTGTTGCTTATTGAGTTGGTCCAAGGTAGCATCCACCTAAATGAAACCAGTCATGACGCCATCGGTTGTGAGGTTGTCGGTTGGACGAGGGGAAGATAATGAAGGTTCTTTATATATTGACTCATTGAACGAGTTGCAGTTTTTGCAAATGCTAAAGAAATTGTCACCACGGGTCACGGGACGACCCGAACATGCGGCCTCCGGCTTTCTTCAGCCAGAGACCACTCAACCGCCGTCCAAGCCACCGGTGAAAAGCATTCAATTCTATGTAAACAATATACATAAGGCTTGATTCAAGTTTTTCGATTCTGACACTACACACACACACCATCGCAACGGCCATTTCGCTCTCCTATGATCTAACACATGGCTTTTATTATTATTATTGGTTGGGCCGAGATAGCGCTGTTTCTGGTACACTATCGGAAGCCAGAGGCCGCAGGTTCGACCCATGCCGTGTGACATAAAAGAGAGCTTAAGCATTGTAACAATTGCAGCTCCTTCAATAAACCAATGAACCTTTACCTTTACTCTTGCTCCCACCGTTCCAACGATACAATATATCGACTACCCGTTCATTGTTACACAGGTGCTCTCGCTGAAGATTGGCTCGAGCTTCCTCGACGAAATGAAGAACTCATACCTCATGAACAGCAATGCCCAGGTCGCCGAGGCGTGTAAGATCATCCGGGAAGACCCGGACTTGGCGAACGGTTATCACGCTGTTGGCTTCAGTCAGGGAGGCCAGTTCTTGAGGGCAGTTGCCCAGCGCTGCCCCGATCCACCCATGAAGATCTTGGTCTCGCTTGGTACGTCGACCATGTTTCCAATCTCGATTGATACTCTTGTGCTATTCCTTATGAAATCGTTGAGTCGCACGGGTATGATTAGAACGTGGACATCCTTCGCTTGATGATTGTTCATTGAGACATGACCTCAACCACCATTAGAACGGTTAAAGGGATCCGGTAGATCATACGATAGATCAGAGCTTAAACATTTTAAATATGTGGTAATCTCTCCTTATAGAGCAGCATTGAGATGCACCGCTTGCATTCGGGGACCTCGTCCAAGTTCAAGTACACTATGTCGCTCTGCCCATGAAATAGCCCAGCGAGATCATCTCGACCTTTTTTTAAGGTGTTTTTTATCATTATAAATACTCTCCTAACGAAGTATGGGTCACAGCCCCGATAGAACACAGAGTGTAGATTAAAACATCACAATTTTCAGCGTTTCAACGCTTGGCCGACTTGTGCTATATAAGCGAATTTTCATCGATCAAACTACTTTGCGCGTAGGACATCTCCATTATGTCCAATTCATTCACTGACTTCGACTCGCACGATTCAACGGGGGAGTTCCTCTAGTTAGCTCAGCTTAGCATGTATCTTAAGGGATAAAATTATAATATCGGATTAATTATATCATTATAATAAATCCTTATAATATCGTGTATACTGGCAACTCGCAGCGTCCACACGATACGACCCGCCTCAAAATCGTTACGTTGCCCGCGTTCGTCTGCTTACCGATCTTCATTCACAGGCGGTCAACAGCAGGGAGTCTTCGGTCTTCCACGTTGTCCGGGATCTTCATCGACGTTGTGTGAATACGTTCGGCGTCTACTCGATTACGGCGCGTACTGGTCATGGGTTCAGAACGATATTGTGCCCGCTCAATATTGGCACGACCCAACGGACGAAGCGGCCTATCGAAAGAACAGCATCTTCCTTGCGGATATCAACAATGAAAACGCCGTCAACCAGAGCTATAGGTGAGGCGCAAGCATTTGCCATAGTGAGATTTCTTTTTCTTCTAGACACGGGCACGTATCGAGCAGACATCGTCGAACAATAGATCTGAGCGTGCTTTTCGCGAAGGCACTGTACCTTTCGTTCCAGTTTTTTACGTCTAGCGTCGCACTTAATTAGATATATAATTCACCAAATACAGAGAAGCCAATTAATCGAATTTGCCTTACTTCCTAAGCTAAACCACCATCTAACATATCGTATATGAACCTGAACATCAGCCATCACTACGGCTCGTGTGGTGGGGGGCGTGCGTTCGCCCGGCTGTGGAGATTCTGGAGACTGCTGGTTCGAATCGTACCAAGCGACAAACGCCCATATACTACACAATACAATCTATATATAATTATTTTCAATTACTAATTGAAAAATAATTAATTCGAAATAATCACAATCAAAACAAAGAAAAAAAGCATCTGTATGAAATTCGTTGTCCACAATGAAACGGCCTATTTGTGGTCTTCTATTGCAGACGAAGTAGCGTTAGTTCTTATTTCACTCCAATCGGTCAATAATCACTCGAAATGACAAGTCATGACAACATGTATCACCAGTATCATCATTAGCGAGCAAATCCATCTACAATTTTTCGGATGAGCGGATTAAGTGTAGGGGTACGATCATGTGCTAGCTAAAGCGATTGCGGGCGAGGCCGCCACTCTCCAAGAAGGAACTGTCATGGCGAACGCTCCATATAGACGACTATTTGGTGGAGGTAAGGGGCAGAAGGTAAGGGCCTTGGCCTTCTGAAGTGGGCCGACGAAGTTGTCCTGCTGTTACGACTGGTGATGTATTTCGTGTTTTTCAATCTACAGGGAGAACTTGAGCAAGCTTGAGAAGTTGATTCTCGTTAAGTTTGGAGCAGACACCATCGTACAGCCGCGCGAAAGCTCCTGGTTCGGGTGAGTGAGCGTTGTGACGACGATAATTATCTAAAATTTATTCACATGACTGTATTTTACGTTTGATGCAGGTTTAGATTAGCTAGCATATCGTTTGTGTCACAGTAATTCCAGCCTCCATCGAAATTCTCTTCAAAGCAAAGACTCATCCATAATTGGTGGCTATAACGACAAGACCAACAGTTAAAGCCAGCAGATTTGTGGATGATTGATTAAATACCGAGGTATATACACAGATTATAATACACATTGGAAAATGCAATGGATATTCAAACGGAGGTTATTTGACGTCTGTTTCTGCTAATCCGGAGGACATGCTCCAAATGAGGTTCCCCTTACGTTGAACAACGGCGCCTGTGTTCAACCCAACGATGCGAGGCAAATGAACAGCCCTATCGAAACTAGAAATGTTGCTTGTTGATATCTTATTCTTCAAAACATCTCTGTCCCCCAGACTTCAGCATTGACACACACACACACACACCCCAATAGCTCCGCGTCTCATAATGTTTATTAATTGCTTCTCATAGATGGTACAAACCCGGCCAGGACAAGCAAGTTATGGACTGGAAGCAAACGCCACTCTACATCGAAGACAGAATTGGTCTGAAGACGCTCAACGAGGCGGGCAAGGTGGCCCTGCTCAATATTCCCGGAGCGGATCATCTGCACATATCTGAGGAGTGGTTCACCGAGAATATTGTGAACAAGTATTTCAAGACGTAGCATGCACTACGTCCAAATGCAGTCGATTACCGTTGCGTGCATACATATAGACGTGACCTATACATTAAAAAAACAGAAACTGGATATGACATTTGTGCCATGTTGAATTTAATGTTTCCCTGCTTTTTTATTCATTGTTATCGTCAATGCTTTTGTGGGTTACTGAGCAGAACGCAGGCCTCAGCCTCTTACGGTTACCTGGAAGAATATTTGTGAAGAGTATCTCCGTAGATTTGCAGCACGCTAAAAGCATAATAATCCAGTGCAGCTGAAGAACGAAGCAGGGGTGATGGAAGTGAATAAATTTGAACCGTGTTTAATCCGGCTGATGATTTAAATACATACGTATTTATTCATATATATATATATATATATATAAATGCAGAAAAAAACAAGCAAAATGGCTCTCTCATTAACTCGGTCCTGGCCGACTGAAAATGCGTGAGGAGTCCTCGGGTGACAATTTGAAGATATATAGGCCAGCAAAAGAGCCGCTTAGAGCATACCGTTGCAGTGGACGAGACATGGATCAGCCTGTATAGGGGGACCGGAAAAAGATCCACGTGAAACAGTGGCTATGACCAGGTGAACCGGCAATGGCGGTAGCAGTACCAAATAGATTCAAGCCAAAAGTAGTGGTAGCACTTGCCATGGATTTCAACGGAATTTGCTACTACGAGATTTTGGGCCCAAAGGACAAAAAATGGACTCGGCTCGATATCTCGAGTTCTTGAAGGGACCCATGAATAATTAGCATGGCGATAGGAAGCGCCGGGTGTGGCTGCTCGATGACAATGATAGGGTCCATCGTAGCAATGAAATTACGTCCTCTCTTAAGGCCAACAAGATTAAGCAATGCCACCCCCCCATTCTTTCCATTTAAGCCCGTCTTGCTTCCATCGATTAAAGAGGGCTATAGGTGGCAAAAGCTATGCAAACATCGATTTATTCCGACAGGTCTTACATAACGGAGTTATAAATGGTAATACAAATAGTGTATACCTAGCTGTTAGAGGGCTACCAGAACTCCTGCGTTGGAGCTGGCAGAACTGGGACCAGTGTATAAATAAACGAGGTGCATACCTCTAACTCATACTAAAAAAATCTTTGTTTTAACTTACTTAGTTTAGACGATATTGAAATATATATGTGTGCGGTTTTTTTGGGTCAACCTAATATATATATATATATATAACTGTCAAACTAATTGTCCTAGCTGTTTTCGCAGGAGGAGTAGCGAAATTCTTCGCCGAAATCCTATTTATCTTGACAGCAATTTGTAGGCCACTCTAATCCTTACAAATTTCGACGATTCGTCCATCTCTCGGCACTCCCGGCAATTGTGTCGATGGACTTTTCTACGGGACTCTACCCTTTCCCGAACGAACTTCCCGAACATCGCTCCCTCCTCGTAGTCATACAGCCTGTAACCTACCTAAATACATCCGAGATCAGGAGAGAAAGAGAGAGAGAGAGAAGATGAACCGGGAAGGGAGATGCCAGGCCGGACGGCGAGGGTACTGAGCAGCTCCCGCTAGTGGAGAGGGTAGCAGCCTTAGTAGACAGCGCGCCCCGTGGCCACGCGCGCGGCTGCCGACTGATCTCTGCCGGTCGGGTCTCCCTCTGCAGCGTCACGAGACAGCTCGTGTGCGTCTACACCGGAGTACGGTCGTGCGCTCGGATACGACTTGATCGAGGAGGGTCCAGACACAGGCTCGTAGCGTAGCGCTCTCGCTTGGGCCGCGGCATGAACGGGTCGCGGGACCAATAGCCATGTGGCGGGCCATGGTAGCGCTAGGAGAAGTTGGAATATTGTAGAGAGAACGAACGCTCCAGCCTGGCTCTGTTCGAGGTCTGTGGGTTGTCAATGGGCGAGGAGACGCAATTGTCACCTTGCCCCTCTACTAACGTCGACTGACGGCATCGTTCGCGTCCGGAACTTCAGTTAGAACTGTGCAACGAGGCGCAACGCTCACGTCTGAGTTTGAATCCCTACGAGGGATTGCGCAGCCCGACAGTGCTTGCACGCTAGAGAGTTAACTTGAGTAACTTGTAGCAACTTTGTTTAGGAGGAGTAGCAAGAATAAGAAGAAGTACTCTGAACGCTTCAATAGTGTGTCAAGTTGCAAAAAAGTTGCCCGGCGGGTCAGCTGATGTCGTCTGACGACCGCCTCGGGTTCCCGAAGCGTTCCACGTTGAACGTTGAACGCGAACGTCATCCACAGTTCGGAATAGGTCTGAAACCTTCTGAGTGTATCTGAGCCTGTGTCTTCCCCCTTTCTTTATGGACTACCACCGTAGAGATTCGACGCAAAGGTCTATTCTCCAAGTTTTCGGTGTTACCTGTAATCACGATGTGAAAGTGGAGTGACGTCGTTAATATTATAGCCATTATTAAAAATAATAATAATAATAATTATTATTATTATTATTCTCATTGTCATTCAATCGTCCGTGGATTTTGTGCAATGTGTCAGTGTCTTCAGTAGAACATGCAAACGCCCATTGCTACGAGTGGATAGCATTACCGCTGCAAGCATGCCGCTTCGCTGTGGGATTTAGTTGATTTCATCTCGTCTAATTCTTCGTCTCAGGCGGCGACGTATTTTGCGCTGCAGCGCGACGGCGGTCTCTCTAGACTCTACGCTACGCCCGGCCGGAGCAGTGGGTACGGCTTTCGTTGCTGACAGATAGATCAGACGAATCGAATCTGTGACGAGGATCAGTTGTCGCCAAATCGAACTTCACATCCTCGCACAGATGTAGGCACGATTGCATTGCCGCTACCATGAGTAGGCACCAGTGTCACTAGCATCTGCGATGTTTCCGCCTGCCATACGGTGAGGTCCACGGCGTTCCGGCAGACGCAACGACGACAATTTCCTAGCCACAACGCCGGTGGAATACCAGAGAAAAACAACGCACGAGAGGCGCGTCGAACACACGCGCGCAAACTAGTGAGAGGGATAGATTGTTTGTTTGTGAGTGTTTGTGTGCACGTGTGCATGTGTGTCTGTATATAAAGTGATAGTCGTCCTGTTGAGCTAACAATTTAGCGTTGGAATCAGTTGAACGGAGTGACTCTTGCTAGAGTGGATCGACTCGACGAGGCTCTCAAGATCGCTCTCTTCCGTTGACGAACAACCAGTGGACGAGGAACTATCGGACACACAGGTGAAGTGCTGCCTTTCTGTCAGCTCTCGGTCGGCAGTCAGGTAGAACTATCGCTGTCGTTCGTCGACAAAAAAATTGGTGACGCGCGATCGACAATAGGGATAGATGAGTATCGAGCACTCGAACGACGGCCGTCATCAGCTGGACATAGCGGTTCGAACAGCGCTGGACATGTAGCGTCTAGTAGCAGGTATGCACTTCACGAGGGAAAAACGTATCCGACATGATGGTGATGATGCAAACAATTCTCTAATCGTTTCTAATAGCTGTGGATAGTAAAAATACGAACGGCCACCTGGGATCAAAGCCTTTCGGAGGCTCGTTCGCATATAGACGAGTTTCACTGAAGGGTGAACATCTTCTCCGCCGTTCCACGGGTTCACTGCTGTGCGAGCCAATAAGATGGGATTCCCTCTTATGAAGTGTCTGGACACTGTGTTCGGATGTATGAGAAGGGGCGTCGTTAGGTGTCAAGCGAATTTGATCGTGGATCACCCGTTTATCCACAATTCACTCTTTTGGCCATTACCCATTACACCTGCATCGTGTTTGTCAGAGGTCAGCATATAGTCTCGAGTGGCGAAATGCTTCTTGTAGCTGTTGCATAGGTCACGTCACTCCGAATTAGGTGTGTTTTTTTGGCACAATTAGGTGCATTTTCTCCTTGTTTTCTTGCCATATAGGTAACGCATAACGTGGCGTCGAACGTCACCGAACGTATCGTTTGCCTGATGTGTGTTTCTACTAGAATTCGAGAGTTTGTTCGTTCGGGGCAGTTACCCCTGTTCAATTATCGGGTGACAATATCGGTGGGAGCAGAGGGTGGCATCTGCACTCCGCTCTAGTCGCCGAGACTGAGATCTAAATTGTTTTAGTTTCAATTCATTCTTTTCGGCGCCTTGGAACCAGACCAACGAGTCGACGGTTAGCTGTCGACTGTTTAGCCCACATGTTCAGTGTAGCTTTTGTTTTGCTTGACAATTTGCTGTTTCCGCTTCCGGTCGTAGACAGAGGACTGATTGGTTGCTCTTTCTTGTTTTCGAGCTAATTACAGTCCCTCGACGTCTGTCGAGGATATGTTGTCCTTGGGTGGATCCCGTTAAGTGGGTGTAGTTATTCTTGATCTTGGAGCTTTCGCCGACCGCCTTTGTCTCCTGAACGATACACCTCTTCTCGCGGCGGTTATGCGCTACCTTAATCAGCTATAATCTCACTGTCTATTACACATTTGTAGAGGCAAACTGACATTGATCAGCGTTCTTGTTTTTTGTTTGCCAACAGCGGTGGAAGGCCCTTTGGTACCGGTTCGATTATACTAGGCAGAGAGGGCGGCTACTCGTGGCACGTAGCGTCTCGCAATGATAAACACGAGCTGCCCATGGACGCCTCTTGATCGAAACGTCACCAGCAGTTTGCTTTCGATAGTGCGCGGATGATCGCTGTCCCTGCTCTGGAGTTGCCCAAACTCATCACCAGGCCGTCAAGGTTGAGCCAACATGTGACTATCGAGCAGCAGTCGACAAATCGACACGATCATTTGCCGTTGTGACCATCGACGCTAAAGTCCCACCCTTCATTTTCTCGAGAATTTCGAGCTGAGAACAACCTACTAATGTCTTGGGCTTAACATACTATACAAATTCGCTATTATTATAATATAACCAAGGGCGGCATGATAATACTGACACAGGACAGTAAGTTGCGTGTATTATCGTGTCATTATCGTTGCCTTTATTATAGGCTTCCCATTCCTTAGAGGATTCTGCTCCAAAGATCTTATCTTAGAAATACTATTATATATTGTGTATTATATAATTCTAATATTATTGTAGTTGCTTCTAAGAACAATTTTCACAAGTCTTTATAGCCTTCGTTTAATATATTTTCCGTTAAATTATATATTGTTTATGAGAACGTTCAGTATAAGCGGACGAGCTAATTCCCACGAGAAATTGTCGTTTACGCGGCCAGTTCGTGGAGCTTCGATATCGTTTTGTTGCTGCATAGGCTATTTTTCCGAGTGATCACAAAACAAACTATGCCTGATTAAGCTCGCCGAGTTTTCAATGCATGTTCAGATCGGCAGCGGCGTCGTGGTGTTTGTCTACTGTATTTAGCACATAACCGCTTCTTTGGGAAAATTGCGCCTTGCGCTTACCCCGCGTGTGAGTTTCTCCTTCGCTCTGTTAAGGGCGTCAGCATGCTTCTTCAGGCATGGGAGCCATATCTTAGAACAGTATAAAACTCGTGGAACAACTAAACTGTTGCTTGAGATAAGGTTTGACCTCCTTAACAATAATACAATGGAAGATCGTGTTACAGATGTAGTTATAAGTCCGTACGACTCCTGTCAGTACTTGTCACAGTCGAAGAGAGAGAAAGAGGTTCTTAGGGTGACTGCCACGTCGCGCAAAGTGATCTCTCGGTGCTGGGAAGCAATTTAGCAAAATTGTGCTGACCAGATGATTAGATAGGACGAAGATGAATTCATTGTTCTCAAAGCATTGAAATACTGCGTCAATAGCGGGACTACAAGAGCAGTTTGCCTGTAGGAAAACTATCACAGGTTCCGGGCAACTAGGGATCATCTGCCTACAGTTTGTGCGTTCCGGGAGGATGTCTGAGACCCCCAAGAACAAACACACAAAACAACAAGAGAACCGCACAAGGTCCTTGCGGAACACCCGCAGGACACATACCGAGAGGACTCTACTTGCCATTTACTTTAATCCTGAAAATTTCCTGTCCGTGAGGTATTCGCCCATTCAGGCTCATGGCTTTATTTTCTGTGCGGAGTTTGGGCATTTTTGAAAGCAGACAAACATGAGAACCTCTGTCCAATGCCTTCAAGAAATCAAAATACATACAATCGAAATGTAGCTACCCACTAGCTATGTGGGCGGAGATCTACCCTTTGCCAATGCTCGTGTTGGCTAGCGTCTAGTAACTATTTACGAGTGAGATGGTGAACAATTTGATCGACAATGACCTTCTCAAATATTACATACGCTATTGGCTCTTGCGGCGCAGGCCTAGAGTTATCAACATCCGTCTTGGAGACCTTCCTGTGGACTGCGTGACCAGTGAGTCGACGAATGAGCAATGATTAACAACACGATCCTGGTAGCTACGCGATCGTAGTTTGGTAGCTGCACACAGAATGAATACCGTCCACGGTTAGGCGAGATTTCCTACTTGTTCATGGCTAACGCGAATCGAGGCGGCAGTAAGATTTCCAGCTGGGGGACGCATCAACTCCGTGAGGGTTGCCAGGTAGAGAGAGATCCGTGAGGGCGCTTTAATAAAGAGATCCTTGAATATCTGTCAAACTTGTTAATGTCACCTGATTTTCCGACTGGATACAAACATCGAGGACAGGTGATGCACGTTATTCGACGAAGCGATAGTACACACACATCACCATCGGTGTCCGCGCACAAGGTGAACGATACCTACCCCGAGATAGGGAGTACAAGATCGCCCTCCATTGACTCATAATCATGCGTTCGAAAAGAAACACATACTGTGCATCAATCTATGGGTCTGTGCTGGCCCTAGCCTCACAGCGGCGGATATCTCCCGTGGAAGATTCGTTCAGGTTCTCTCTCTCTCTCTCTCTCTCTCTATATATATATATATATATAGATCTTTCACTATCTCTCTATCTCGCGCTTTTTCTACCAATAGAATATTGTGACCATTTGTTCCGTTCGACCCCGAGTCATCGACATCACAGTCTGAGTGAACTCTGACTCAACTCTCTCTCTCTCGATACCATTTGTCTTGTAGTGCTTGCCTCCTGTCTCGCTCCTATTTATCGGTCGCTACCGGATTGTTATTGCTATTGTCTTTGCTATTGTGATAAGTGCAATGGCAGAGTTAACACGATGTACACGATGCCGTGCACCACTCATCGACGCATCGCAAAGCTCATCATTGTTATTCGTCCATCTCGGTACGCCAGGCCCACACTCGTCGCGCTCGCCACAACTGCGTACGCGGTGGTCGCGGCTTCGAATGGTCTTCGAATGGCGGCGGCGGCGGCGTCATCATCGTCGTCTGCTGCCAGCGCTCTTGTTGCGCGTCGTTGTTCTACGGGTGCGTGAGTCGATGTTGACGCGTGAGTTACTCGCGCGCGTGCGCGCACACCCCATTATATCGGAGCGCGTAGACCGATGAAGAGGGATAAGGACCTCCGATTCGGCTAGTGTTGGCAGCTGGCGACGCTGATCGCGCGGGTGGTGGTGGTGGCTATATACGGCACTTGTCTACTAGCTCTCACGCTTGGTACGATGGTATGTTCGCCCATACGGCGAGTTTAACGAGTTCCGCCGTCGATGCAGCTATGCCCGAGGTCACTGGAAGCATACTCTCCAGGAGTGACCCAGTGCCGGCTGTCACTGGGACAGTGGACCAACTATAGCCGTGGACGATGTTGGCTCGTTCGAATTCGCCAGTCAATGGCAGTCTGACTCACTGAGTGACGGAGAACATTAACGCCACGACAACAGGAGGGTCGCTAGAATCAATTGGGTCGAAGGCACAGAGCTGCCGCCGCCAACAACAGCAACAGCAACAACAGCAATAATGGCGTTAGAGAAATGTGTTATATATATATATATATATATCCAAACACGTTGCTAATTATTGTATGTACTAATACACATAATAAACAAGCCTGCTTATAGTGACAAACCCGTCTTCGCTAATGTCGTCATCATTGCTGTTGTATGCTAGTATGAGCTTTATATATATATATATATATATATATATGTGAGCTTAATGCACCTAAGGTGCAGTGTAATTGAAATTTACTTTTGTGGCAGCCAATAGAGATACAACTCGAATGAATTTGTATGCTAGAAATGATGGCCATTATTCAACGGCGTTCAAGACCAGATGGATGTTTATTCAGAGCGCTTGGCGCTCTGCTGGGGGAACGAGCGCTCAGCATCAACGTGCCATACGCTGACAACCCAATCGTATAATACAAATTAATAATATAAATTAGTGGTACCGAGTGTGGCTAACATATTTTACTAACGTCCATCAATTAGCTGAGCGAACTAAATGCACTCTACCTCTATTCGAATGCCGTTTATTCAAATCGTTGTTTTTTTAACCAGAACAACAGGTTTTACATCGAACTAAGCGGTTGATATTCATGGATGTCGTGTGAACCGTATTTGTTATGTTAGCGATTGTCCGAATGCGAACTTACATTATTGCGTGAATTATCGCCAATGCCTTTGTTTTTAACTGTCAGAAATATTTTTTCTCTGCGTGCATCGTCCAATGAAAACCACATAGGCAAGCGATTGTAATTCTTGGCTTCTTAATTGTTCTCCTACAATCTAAATCTGTCTAATTCACCAGTTCTTTCTCTCTCTCTGTGTCGGTGTCACGTCGATAAAGAACGAATGCTGCAGATAAAGCACTGCTCGGAATAAATGGAATGCTCATCGTCATATCATACAGGGTCATGATTATAACTCATTGCAAACGAGAATTATTGGCAAATTGCGGAACGTGGCATAGATTAATATTAAGTTACGCAGGTGTCGATTGAAAAAAAAAAGCGTCTGGCAAAAGGATTCGAACCTAAGCCATATTAGACTTTGGTGTAGCAATCCAAGACGCTCACCACTACTAAACTGCCTAGCCAGGTCACCGGGAATTACAGTTAGGTGGCGTGCTTGTCTATAACGTTGATTGGAGGATGGCATTAAACCATTCGTTCAGTGATTCACTGCGAAGTGATGTCCGCTGTAATTGCTAGTTAGCAAACAATCAGCTCAACTATTGTTCAGTTGCCGCAAGAAGCAGCCGTATCCGATCGCCTACACGAGACGAGTTGTTTACAGACAATGGAGAGATGTTAAGAAAATTCATTCGAGTTATCACTAGTGTTGAAAGCTTCGGAACACGTCTACTCCGCAGAGATTATACACCTCCTTATCTCTCAAGCATGACCGAAAATTGACACTTATCCCCATTTGACAATGCAGCAGCGCCTACTCGAAAGACGACGAACGACTTACACTGCGAACGACAGGCAGAGCCGGTACCTCGATACCTGCAGACGCTGAGGGATGTCGGCGGCGGCGGTGGCAGCCTCTGCTGCTGAGCGAAGAGTTACCGGTGCAGAGAGGCGCAGGCTTGTAGCGTTGTCCACTAAATATAGTCGCATCTCGGTTTTGAGAACAGGTCGCTGGCGACAACAATCGGCGCTATCTACCTTGAGGGTAGATGGCCCAATACTACGCTGCGTTAATGACGTGCGTCAAACAGCGTCATCATTTGTCTTGCCTTCTGACAGTCGTCTTCTTCAGCAGCAGCAGTAGCAGCCTTGATCTCAATCTCTCTTTCTATCTCTCTCTCTATGGTTTTCAATGTTTCCTTTTTTTTTCCTTTTTTCCGTCGTCGCCCTCAGCTGCAAATGATTTGATACCAACCCCCTCCCATCCGTGTCCCTCCTGCTATAGCACGTCTTCACTATATAGGACTTCACGTGATTGTCATAAGAGTCCAGTCTTCGCGCTCCACGCAAAGAGCTCGCGCTGTCCTACACCGCTACTCCGTAAACGTTAAATGTTGTGTGGCTGTTAGTCAGCCCGGAAAACTTACTATCCACCACTTCTATCTAGATCTCGATCGTCGCGGGTAGACGAATGGCGGCTTCTGTGCCGTCTCATTATAAAACTGCAGTATACCTCTGCAGTGTCTGTTGTGTGCGTCGCCGCCTTGAACCCCCCCCGTCAGCTCTAGAGGTCCTCTGCTTCTGCAATTGCCCCTGCTTTTCCGCCGCCGCCGCCGGCTTTCGTCCATCGACAGCGTTCTGCCGACCCTGATAGGATCCTGATCATCATCGGTTTCGGTCGCAAGCGAGCGACCGATCGAGCGTGCGCTCGCTTGTCGACATTATGTATCATACATATACGCATGGTACAGCCCGCCTGAGGAGGCATGCAGCGACAGCCTGACATATGTGTGCATAGCCCCATACGCTGACATAGTCGGCCAACAGCAGATCCTGAGCTATACGCAATAGTACGGGTTCGTGCGGCGCGCGCTACAGGCAACAGTGCTACCAACCACCAATGCGGCACGATGCCAACATCCGCGCACCCCCCGAGGAGCGCGACCTCGCATTCTCTCTTCCTCTCTCGCTTACACATAGACTCTTTGGCGATACTTTGGCGTCTGGCAAGCTCTTCTTGCGGCGTTGAGCTGCTCTGCCTTGTTCTTCTCTTGTTTGTCACCGATTCCCCTCAGCACCCCCGGATCCGTTACTTCAGTCGGTGTCCTCCATCCTCGTCCCCGAACACGAAACTCCTCTGTGGCCCTTTTTTTTGCTCTCTCCATCCGATAAAGACCCCCGCGCGTCTCCGCTGCTACCGCCGCCGTCGATGCTCTCTTCTCCGTCACTCGCCGTCTGCTTGATCACCGTCTGCTAGCGTCTCCTGGAGCTTTTATTTCATCTCGCACTAATTTCTCTCTCGGCTTTTTCGCGGCGGCACAGCCTAGCCATTCACTGCGCGATCTCTACGACACCTTTCCCTCTAATTTCGTTCCCCTGAAATTCCCTTTCTAGCTTGTCACCTTCGCGCGCCTCTCTCGCCGTGGCCATGGTCCCATGGCCGGCATGACGCCGTCGTTACCGCCAGGGACATCGCAGTCCCCCGTGTCTCTCTAGCTGTTATTTCGCACTCGTGCCACCTCCGGCTCGACCCGCGTGTACCGACCTCGTTCAATGTGTGCATTGCATAGCCTGCTCCTTCACCTCATTCAGGCCGGAGTCCGAGGTCGACCACCCCACCGTGCGCCAAACCAACGGCGTTCAGTTCACCGCGTTCAGCAGCGCGGTCCCCAGTTCGTTCGCCCGTTCTTTAGTCCATCCATCCACCCCCCATCCATTCGTCGCATTCTCTTCGCGATTTAGCCCAGTTGCGCCCCCAAACTACCCCTCAGCCCCCGCCATCCGTGAGGCGACGCTGGCCTGGCGAACCCCCCCTCCCATCCGCCACACGCGCAATCCACCATAACTTGGTCTTCGCCGCCGGCACGCTCCTCTGCAAATTGTGCGACATTGTGCAAGCCCCATAAGTAACGGCTTGCTCCCTCGATCGTATACGGCTGTTGCTACTGCTGCTGCGGCCTGCTGAGACCCACCCGCCAGCCAGCGTGAGCAGCTACACCCAGTAAGCAGACTCGCTCTCCTATCTTCCTCGACACCGCGCGAAGTCCGCGAGGTCGTACCCCACCATCGAGTGCTTCGGGGAGCGGGGTGTCACGGGTTGTGCGCGCCGAGGTGCGCACGAACTTCAAACTTCACCGTCCAATGGTTCCTCGTCGAGTCTGTGTAGTCTCGGGCGGGCAGGGCGACAATGTGCTCAGGGAGCATATGCAGAGAGCTCGGAGCGACCATGGGGTAGACGCCGCTTGAAGGCGACGCGGGTGACTCCCGCAGTCGCTGTCTGTCTTTCGCCATGGTGGTGGCTGCAGTGACAGCAGTAACAGTGACTCGAGCTGGCCACCTTCAAATTTGTACTGCGACGCCACATAACTAAGCAGGTATTCAAGAGGGTGACTAGATCTATATTTACATGTACCCCGAAATATATATATGTATGTATTAGTATAGCATAGGACTAACTGTACGCATGTATAGTCCTGCAAACGGGCCATAACTACAATGGATGCAGTTACCGTCTCGTGATCTATGACAGCCATTATCACATCGTCTATGTCTCATTGGGTCCAATGTGATATGGGCGTTCGGTGTCTTGTTTCCAACTGGAATATGTGTTAGTCAAGTCGTGTCTGTGGCGCCTTCTATTTCAAACGGGTATAGAGCATCAAGGATTTCGAACCTTTGCCGAGGCTGTTTTTGAAAGAGAGGAAGACTTACAGCTGCTGTTGTAGATATATACCATGCATGCACACTGTAATGAGTCGTCACTTGCGTTGCATCTCGAGTAACCAGCCTGTTAGCGCCCAGGGGCAAGTGGCGCAGTCTTCTAGTTCTGTGTGAATCCAGATTCTCAGCCACCTTCTGCGCATACGAACGTAGCAGCCCCAAGAATGACGTAGAAATTACGTTAGGCTCAAGCAGCGAACCGGAAGTATTGTGTCGATTGCTGCTTGACGAGTAGCTGTCATAGTTATAGTGGATTTTAAACGCCGTGATAACACTCGCGTTTCAGTTCGTTGCAATCCGCCGAAAGTTGAGCGTCACCGATCGGACAGATATGTCGTGAGAGGCCGCCCGAAACGGGCAGCTAAACAAGTTAGCTTCGAGCTCTGGTGTACACTTCGTTGTGTTATAGTGTAAAACCATTTCGGGAGTGAGAGCGGACATCTGAGACGCCTCTGGTCAATGCTCGAGATTCGCGGGGCAAAATTTTATGAAAGCTATTGACTATGCGAGAGCGGCACTTGCCAACTGATCCCACTTTGAACATTCGTGTTCGCTGCCGACCCATTAAGCATTAGGCAGTCCAGTATTCCTGTCTCTCGGGGTGTGTACCCGGTAGTCAGACATCAGGCCCCCCATGCTACATCATCATGACCAGTGTTGGGACTGCTCTTTCGAATTTTGGTTGAAAAATAACAGATATATATTCGCTATATGTCACTGCATTAGAGTCCTATGGAGGGGTCCTGATGCTGGGGGTCATGACGGGAAGCTTACACAAAGAGAAACTCTCTACAATAGCACTGTGTCAATCTGCTAGCTTAAGTTACACGGCCATTTGCGTTCAGGCCATCAAGGACGCCTGCTTCCACGATAAGGATCTGAGAGTCGAAACTCCCCGACATTGCTCGGCACCAATGGCACTTCACCGCGGGCTGATTCAGGATCACGCGAAATCCAGGAACAGGAATCGTCCCAAGCACAGTTGCACTAGCTAACTGCTGGGCACATTGTGGGCGCGGCATACGGCCAGCGTAAACAATGGCGCGCCCAGACCCCCGTGATCGTCCTCACCTTTAGCCTAGCACCCACGATTTGTACAGAACAAATACTGTACCCCCTACCAGCGTTGGCCTGGATTTGCCAGACCCACATGTGTACCAGATCGCCGTGTTGTATTAGTCTATTAGAAAAAAAAATGTCAATCCAAATATCGATGACGGCACCATCAGCGAATCGTCGTTGATTGATGTTGATCCATTATTATCCGCAATTGTGTGTTTATCATTTATGCGTGATCCCAATAGCTCGCTGACACCATTGTCAAACTCGCGTCAAATCACAACAAGAACAGGTCACTAATCCGATAGCTATACATTTCTACGAATCGATTAGGCCAACGGCTCGAAAGGACGAAATCGCTTCGACGGCCTTTTTGTGTCTCATGCAGTTCGTTCATATTTACGGGGTCCCACCAGCTGATCCAATTTATCTATATATATATATATATATATATATATGTATAGGCAATCAAAGCGTCCACCATCACTCAGACCGAATCAGAGATCGGAGACAATGAACCTCGATCATCTCGCACCGATCAACCGCGATCTCGAGCGAGCACTCTCGAACACCCTTATCACCGGAGCATCTCCTGCGGGGCCGTTGGCCACGCGATGAAAGCGCCACTCGAGGTCGAACCCTGCTCAAGACACTCGCCAGCTAGTGATACCAGTAAATCAAATACACGCTACGTATATATGTGTTTGTGTGGGGTGACGCTCTCCCGCCCCCATATCAGATGCTATTTTATCACTCGCAATGGGTCAGCCTTGCGCTTCTGTGTGTACTTCATTTGGGCACCGATCGTCCTCGAACAAATATGAGGACACTAACGACGTAAATACCTGCGCCAACAGATATAATATATATATATATATATATATATAGATCTGTCTGATCATTCTCCTTATGCTCCCTGTCGGCATCGACGGTCGCGCTTCTCCCAACGGAACCAAATGAAAATTGCAATGGATGGGTGATTCGCTCATGCGAGAATTATCAACAATATGTGATATCGTCTGCGAACACTTTGCCGCTTTGAGTAAGTGGCGCTTGGCTCTGAGAGGCGAGCATTTCGCCGGTGCAAAATCACCCGTCGGCGGCGGATCGCGATGATCAATCTCGGCTTTCAGAAGCAAATTCGTCTATTTGTTATCTGCCTACCGGAGATTCGGGCGTACGAGCTAGCCGTGAATTGTTGGCGCCGCATGGTAACAGCAAATCTCCGAGTAGTACTCGCGCTCTAAACATGCCGTGCTCTTTTCTATTTGTTTGTTCCTAATTGCGCTCTCATTACGCCGTTCGGATCCTGTCACGAATCGTTGCATCATACGTGTCTCGTTGAATCCCACACCGAAATTGACATTGGCTCTGCAGCAGTAAAGTGGTGTGGTGCGAATCGAAGCATGGAATGATCCTTGCTCCTCTACATCTTCGTCTTCGTTGACTGCCTCGTGCTCGGTGGTGGGACGAGGTAGAGCCAGGCGCGTGTGGTCGCCTTCTTTTGAAACAGGTCATCGTCGATGTAACCACGAACCTCTGGCTTGGCTATCTGTTCTACACGAGGCTAGTTGACGGGAAGGTGCCGTGGACAAAGGGCCCTGTTCGAGTGTCCGCCTCCTGAAGCGGCCTTGCTCGCGTCGGGTCCCGTTTGCCAGCCATCCGCTGGAAAATCAGACTTCCGCCGATTCTCGTTGCCGGGAAGAGCCGGGTGTGTTCTATTAAGGGGCTCGCTCCTGTTCCCGCGGGGCGCCAACGCCTGTTTGGGGCTCCTCGATATCTCTGAGTGGAGATCGGCGGATGGACGTTCGGGATGGCACACACACACACACACAGCCACGGATCGCCTTTCGTCTTGGAGGAAGCTCGAAGAAAAAGTGGAGCGTTTGTTGATCAGTTCAGAGAGAAAAAGAGGGAGAGAGAGAGAGACGAACACCAATGAATGCTGTGATACCCCTCTTAATTACTACTATACCCTCATGGTGTACAATCGTTGTGTACATAGTCCGTGGAATATCTTCTTAATTCATTAATGAGATTAATAATTAATAATAATAATAATTAATTCAAAAGGAAAAAAAATCATTAATGAGCCTGTCGACGTCGTTTATTTCGAACGAGAACTAATACTAATAATAATAATAATAATAATAACAAATTATTATTATTATTATATAATGAATGGGCAAGACGTGTTGCTGATTTAATTTCGGTGGTCCGAGATTTTCATTTTTTGCTCTGTTTCCTACAAAAATGCGGCTTTTCTCCCCGTATTTTCAACAAGTTCCTCCTTTTCTTTTGTGTGTACATCCAAAAACCGAATAAGCGGACCGCTATTGAACCTCAAGCGCTCGTCAGGCGCTTTGCCGATCGTCAAATCATTGCCCGCGCCAGTGTTCACTAGATGCCTTCATCGATTCTAAGTGACGTAAAAACCGTTGCTGTTGTTGAGTTGTTCAACTGAATTTCACCGTAGCGATGTTCGTCTCGGTGAGCCCATGACATCCGGCCAACGTATCTGGCCACTGGAGTGATGTTCAACCCAGCGTTTGTTGTTGTGTCCACCATCGGCGCTTGTGGATTGCGTACACTTGTGCGTGATTGTTGATTGATTTAACAATAATAACGTTAATAATAATAATAATCGCGTGCATCGCTGAATGTTCAATAGCAACAATTGATTGGCGATTCCTTCCAACGAGTCACATACGCTGGTCCTGGAAAGAAGTACCTGGATATTTTACCGATCATGACCGTGTGTGTCCTGGAAACAGGTGTCCTTCGTCATGCTGCTAAGGAAGAGCTAGATTATGTGCTATAATCAATCGATAATGCTATTTAGCTGCGTGACATATACGAGAGCTTAAGCATTGTAAAATTGCAGCTCCTTTAATAAACCAATAAAACCTTTACCTTTACCCCGACCGATCCCTACCAGCCCGGTCAACTCCGCTCGCGATATCAAGATGGCAAAGCCTACGAATCGCAGTAGGCGACACCACTTTCCGAACGTTTACCGAATTCAAACGTCCGAGAACAGCCAGCCGCTGTAGCCAGACCGGCATCACCCTAATCCTAGGTGTCGCTACGCCCTGTCTGTCCAGCTGTTTGTCAGCGGGTGCGTTCTTGGTCGTCTGTCAGTGTGTTCTTGGCGAGTTAACGTCTCAATAAGTGCCTCTCTAGCCACCATACCGCGACCGCGAACTTGCCACAGCGCCAGCCAACAAGCGCTCAACGACCTGTTCGGGTTATGCCGCCCGCGTAGATCACTCGATCTCTCATCCGATGCGAAGCCATGGTGCCATAGCATTTGCCCATTCTCTAACTATTTTGCTTCATTGTCTCCCCGCTGCTCCGGGCTGCGTTCGTGCCGCGTTGATGAAGAGGCCGGGCCCGCAGCCAAACGTTCAGACAGACTCAAGATGTTCGGAGCGACTGTTGGCGTCCGCCCGAGGATCGGGTCATTGAAATTCCTCACAGTTTATGTAGATCCCTCGCAGCCGTACGCTCGCCTTACTTACGCGAGTTTGTTAGCAACGTCACCATCAGCGTCTCGTTGTTGTTATTGTTGTTGCTACCGCTGCTGCAGTTCCTGTGGACGCTTGGCGATTGCTCGGTCGTAAGCAACATGGGAAAAGCAACGGTCCGTCTGGTTACGCGTTCCTCACCATCGCCACGACGACGCGAGAATTCTCCGCGATGTTTGCCTACGATCTTGTGTCTGTTGTCTCGCCTGAGCATTTCTATCTCTCTTCGCCTCGTTCCCCCCTTCGCTGTTCGAACGCTCTCGATGCCTTTTTTTCTCTTTTTATCGTAGCTTCCCATTGCGTTAGGTAGTCTAGTCATTCGTAAGTTTCATCGTATCGTACCCCGTCTGTTTACTCAACACACGTGTCCACTTCGTCAGACTTCTCGGACGGACGGACGAGGCGAGCGTAGCGTAGCTTTGCTTTTCTTCGTTTCGTCCGTGATGGAAACCTTCCTTCTGCCGGTGGTCCTGTTCGCTGGCGATCCGCTGGAATCGTCGATCGGAACGAGCGGGGGTGGAGGTTCGCGGCCAACAGCATCTCGGCCGCGAGCCGTTTGAGCCGAGCCACCTGACTCGAATGGCTGTAGGGTCAGCTATCTTCGTTCATCTTTCGCTATTAGCTTCGAAGACTGGCTACTCCTTGACGATCTTTCTCCGATCACTCTTCGCATCGTATGAACGTGCGTGTGTGTGTGAACATACTACCACCAACGGCTCGATTCGACGCAAGTGCCAAGAGCGCAGGGGACGGCGGGGGAAGCGGAGACCACTGGCGCGGTTCGCCGCTGGCTTCGAGCCGCCGGGGGAGGTCTTCTTGCCCGTCGGCCCATCGCACGTCGCATGCATTCAGCATACTGGTACTGGTCTGTAGTATTTCTACGGCTGCTACGACCGTCACGAGTACAGCTGTTTATTGACACTATTCCACGGTGAGTGCTTACTCGCTAGACGTCGCCATCGCCGCGTCGTGGAAGCAACAACTGTGAGGCGGAAGACACAGGATGAGGTGGATACTGGGAGGGACGCGATGGAGAGATGGGGAGAGAGAGAGAGAGAGACACCGAGATATTTGAGGCTAGCATGGGTGCGATTCAAGCGTTACAACAGACAAACAGACGTATGCATATACCGAGACGGTGCCTGCCTGAGAAACAATGATTGGCATCCAACGGCACTTACTACAGGAGTGGCTCCATGACAGCATCACGGATCGGCTTGGCGCGGCTGCCGTCGTGAGCTGTCCAGCCATCCACTCTGCTGAATGATGGGATATCGGGTTCCTTTTGGCGAGATCGCGTTCGTCCTGCACTGGAGGAGCTCCTCTGGATGGCCTGAGAGCCAGGCTCTGCCGGCAGCGCGGTAGAGCCAGCGGCCACAACGCGATTCAAGCCGGGAACAGCACCAGTGGTGGTGGTGGAGGCGGCGGCAGCAACAGCAGCAGCAGCAGCTACAGCAACGATGTCGCTGAGATGTTGTCGAACGGGCGAACGGTAGCGTAACTTCTTGATGTGCCATGTGTAACGAATATCACAAGATATGCAGCGAGCGTAACAGCCAACGAATGTCGACGATGCGACGGCGGCCACGAACGGCGGCCAATGGCAGAGACATCTATCTCTGCCTCGTCGTTGCTCGGCCGGCTTCTAACAACGGGGGGGAACGGGTTGGACCCTTTTACATTTGTACGATACGACATCAGCGTCGGCGGGATGCGCGTCGCCTCGCATTGCTCTCAGAGAGTCGTCGGGATGGACGCAGGAGGGTGCCACCGGCGGCAGTCACTATCGCTTCGGATTGCTTGTTCCGCACAGCCGCCGCCACCGCCGCCGCCGCTAGCAGACACCGTCGTCGGCCGGCCAGCCACCCACCCACCCCATGGGTCTCTGGTCTCTGCGACGAGAATCCACAGAGTGTAGTGGCAGCGGATGTAATTGTCAAGACAGCCAGAACGAGGGAGAGTGACACGGCGTGGCAGAGCAACAGACCTGAGCTGAAATGGTGAGCAAGGGCTACGTGGATCGGCTCTTCCTAGACGTGGAGTTGTTCTCACGCAACCAACTCGCCACGAGATCCGTGCACCTTGTCGTCTCGGGGTGCCTTGACTCGTCTGCATATTTGCTGTTCGCTATGGCGGCGTTCGTTGGCGGTGGCGGCGTCGGCGTCGGTGACGCGACGACGGGACGCGAGCGCGCCCGTAGCAATAATGAACTGCAGCGGTGATCGCGCTCAATGACAATGGCGTACAACGGCGCGAGACAGCAACGGCTGGCTTTTGCTCGTCAAAACGGATCGGGAGCCGCTGGCGGTTATACGATCTGGCTGTTTCTGACTGTCGGATTCGTCAGTTCTTCCCCTGCTCAGAAGCAAGAGCAGCTCCTCCCGTGTAGCACACATATCTGTTACGGTGCATAGAGCGACGATGGAGGGGAAAAAAATAACAGCAATTGGTGTTAACGAACCGACGGCTGGTTGAGCCGAATGGTTGAGCTGGCGCCGTTACGCATCTCTGCGTATTGTGTCACTGATATGATATAAACAACTTGTGGTTAGGGTTGAAATGGCCGTAAATGTTCTTATCGTCGTGAGCCGCGGCGGTAGCGGCCGTCAGGCGCACGGCAACTGCCGTAGCAATGTACTCTGCGCTGCAGTCCAGATCCACGCGGGAGCAGTTGGTCACAGTTAGGTACTGCTTGGCTCGATTCGGGCGTCGTTTTCGATTGGGTCCACCCTACCCGCTCGTGAGAAACGCTAAGTGAACAACCTGAGAAGCACTGGAACTCTGAGCGTCCTTCGCCGAACAGCGATCTTGTTGGGCTGTAAAACGATATCAATATTCAGGTACTCCGAAGAATAGGAATATGTGTCCGGATTTGCTCTGGCGCGGAGGAGCAAAAATCGCCGCCGAGGACGAAGCAGCTAAAGCTCTGTTTGGGGAAATTCAGCTACCCCAGCCCTGAGTTCCTGGTGGGCGCAAAGATTTTCGTTACTACGTTCGGCGACCCGGGATCCGACGTCTGGCACGAACGATTCGTAACTTCTCATAACTCGATAAATTTGCCAGTTACAACAGTTATCCAAAGCCGAAATGAACATCATGGAAAATCGTGTTTTACCTACGAAATTGAGTAGCAGGAGGGATTCAGTTAAAATCGTATTCAACTTGTACTATACAGCGCGTAGAAAAATATAGTGGGTAGAGCACATAGTGCTGTAGCACCGACATTCGCCCTTCGAACAGGCGATTTGCGATCATCGTGGACAATGCGGTGTACGCGGGAGATTCGCTATCTCTCAATGATATGCTGCGGCGGAAGCAAAGGCTGATTGATCCATTTGGTCACTGCATTTGGGTCTTATATAGGGTGCACATAGTCTAGAATTGCCCAACACCTTGTAGGGAGGAGAGACAGCAAACTTATAGCAGCATTTTTGCCAATATGCTCCAAAATATCTCAAGTATTACAAGCTCCTGTAATTGGAACTAATGTAGAAAAAGGAACAATCACATACAGGGATTTAGACAGAGAAAAAATAGAGGGTTGTTATTAGTCACTCGGCTTTTGAAGCTCATCGGTGGCTACCGTCTGCGAAAGGTGCCTGTTAAACACATGAACACCAATCAGGGCCAGCATTTAAGGTACGCAGCGATGACCTAGCTCACAATTCTCAGAAATTATACGCTCGCTCTCTCTCTCTCTCTCTCTCTCTCTCTCTCTCTCTTCAAAATAATCTGGCTCACTCTTCAAAAACGAGTGGATTCAGGAGCACAAATTCGACAATAAACGAGAGGCTTCGGAACTCTCACAGATCGCTCCTCCATGTGCCAGTACATATTGTATCAATCTTCGATGGTGTAACTCGAAATCGCTGGCACACTTACACGATACGGTGTTCCGCTGTGACGTTCGGGGTGATTGTTTCGCTTTGGCCGGCAGCCCCGGCTCTGTGGAAGGTCCGGCTTCTGGCTTCTTCTAAGTGCAGTCAGAAGAAACCCATTATAACTGTTTTGCAGTGGCGGGCAATGATGCGTATATTCATATACGGTTACTTTCAGGACAGAGGCATTGTAGGCCGAAGAATCGCCGAGAATCGAACTGTCGATTGGCAGCAAGAGTGTCCTAGTTAGCTCTCTATCCTCGCATACGACACACGACGCATACGAATCAGTCAGAAATCACAGAGGAACCACAATAGCAACAACGCTATTCAAATGCCTACCTAATCGACACACATTCATAGATGAATGTGCAGGATCCCTCATTATGTCTCGCTGCGGGGTGTTTCCCTGAACCTAACATACGCTCTCCCCTGACCCCATATGCGTTCACACATATATAAACCTCGCCCTCTAAATCCAATGGCCATTTTTAGGTCTCTGACAGCCCCTACCCTTCTCTCTAATTCTCTCCAGATCTCTGTTCGATCTGATTATCGTGGCAACCCTCCATACACTTGCCGCTCCCATTTGCTAACCCCCACCCACACTTTCCTTCTGCTCAGGATACTCATCGTCTGACGCTGTTCGATTTCATTTGCCATCTTTAGCAACGTCGACGCAGCAGCGAGATCAATCCTCTCCAGCAGCAATCGGCGCCACGAGATCTGCGCGTTAGGCCTGCGCTTGCCTGTTGTAGGACAAATGTATATGCATCGCCTCTCTCGTCTAATCGAATTATTGCGTCCCCTACCTACCCGAACGCCCCCAGGAGGCCAGCCGCTCGATCTCTCTCTCTCTCTCTCGCTCGTTGCTCTCTAAACTGCATTGGTATTTTCCTTGCCAATGTATCCTCGTCTTGTCTGCAAACATGAATTCGCGCCGTGCACCACTCGAGTGTCCCTCGAGTGCCACCGGTTCAGCGATGTGTCCATTACCACCCCCGAACCGCGGGGGGATGCACGCGCTCTGATTTGGCACGCACGCTTACCCCGCCACAGAGAGTCTGCATCAGCGGCGCCCGTCAAACAGGCTGAGAGAACAATTACCTTGACATCGACGAACTCGTCGTGCCTCGATATCCCGTCGCTCGTTCCCGGTGCACGCGGTTAAGGTAACGATTGCGCTTAACAATGGCCGTCGGAGAACTACCCAACGGAAGTGTTTGGATTTCCAGAAGCCGCAGAACGTAACACGGCGCACCGGTCGCGGTAGATATTTTGTATCGTGCAAATCATGGCGCAGGTGGGGGTTCAGCGTCACGCGGCGGCGAGTTATGAACGATCGGATTCTGCTTATTCTAGAAGCATACCGTGAGAGCCGCCCCCCCCCCCATAACGCCGTCGACTACAGGGGGTATGATTGGATTGAAATGATTTCCCAACTGACAGCTATGTATGATCTATATATATACGCGTGCATAAGCGGCTGTCCATCTTGATTCTGCCACTGCACACAGCTTTAAATACAGCGGAAGCTTTCGAAATACGCTCATACGGTGATTGTCTCGTGGCACGGGCTATCCAGGGGGGACAGAGGTGGGCTACCTGGCAATTATTCCACGGCGCTGGTGGAATCATCATAGCGAAATCTGGATACACGGCAACAGAAATAGCGAACTTCGCCAATCGGAGCGGAACAGCGCGGGGGGGTTGGGGGGTTGGATCAGAACAATAGCCTCCTGCTCCTCAGCCTCTGTTTAACTCAGCCAACAGCGAGTTTACGATTATTGTCACCTTTTGTTCCCAAGTTAGTGGCAATGTCTTTGTTTGTTGACTCTGCACCGGGGACCTGCTCGATTCGTTTGTTGGAATAGCCTTGAGCTGCTGAAACACCACCTTGGCTTTAGCTTGCAAAGTAGTAGACGTTGTTGCCGTCTGAGACGGCAGACGCAGCAGGTCTGAGGGGTGGCGTCGGCGTCAGCGGTGACGGCGGCAAAGTTCATGAATGTCTCTCGAGCTCGGAGCCATAGCGAACTGTCATGCTAGCTGGTAGTCTACATACTTGACATGCACATCTCACAGAGATCGCAGTGCCGCGACGAAACTCGGAAATATGTGTGTGCAATACACACAATTCATGTTGTATGCCGACGACATTCAGATAGATTGTCTCAAGGGTGATCACTGAACAGGTTTCGAACTATGCATGATATTTCGGGTCGCTCGCATTCGGTAGAAGCGTTTCTATTCTCAAGCAAACTAATCATACTAGCGATACAACTCCCCCTCACTTCTAAATACCCCTCGTCGTTCGAGTGTCAAACCAATGCATGTAGAGCTCTTCAGCAAGATTTATATGTGTATATATATATATGCTCGCTCAGCTAACGAAACAAACATTATGTCGTGAGCGGGGAACTCATTCCAACCTGAGCGTCTGAATCGCTCTGAGTAAGCCAGAGCCGTCGGCCAACCACAGCAAGAGTCGCTCATATTCGTCGCAGTTCGGGTAAATAATTCCCGAGGGTTCCTTGTCGCCGCAACCACCCCGTCCATAGGTCATTTACGATGGTGATGCTCCCGTAGTCGAATGGGACGTCCCAACGAAGGACCAGTCGTTTTATACTTTTTGGAAGCCTATCGTCTTCTGTCGAGCATAGGACGCCAGCTTGGAATGGATTGTTAGTGTCATCCTGCGGTGGCCTAACAGGCGAGCGGCGAACAGCAGAATTCCTTCATCCCCGCCCCAGCCTATCCCTCTTCGTGGAAGTCGAGGTAGGGTCCGTCGCAGGTAGAGAAGATTAGTGGTATCTTAAAGTGGCCTACTCGCCACCCATGCGTCTTGGTCGCCGTCTAACTACGCAAACAGCCACTTAGGCAAGGTAGAGAGGTCCTTCGACTGTAGTCAGATATGAAATATAACAGAGAGAGAGAGAGACCGATAGAGAGTGAGAAACCGGGAGAAGCTAGCAGATGATTGGAATACGAGTTATAGCACCCGTACTGTATATATGCACAGGGGGTATTGGAGTGGTGTTAGCTATGATTATTTAGATTAATTAGTGGCATTAATTTTTTGAATCAATGAAAGAAGGAAAGTTATTACTCTATTTGGATTAGGTGTAGTATATTTTTAGGAACCCGAAGTTACGAGCGCCAAGATCTGCACAGAGCCGGGACGACGAAACGACGGTGAATCGAACACGACAATTCATTCAGTGGGGCCTTTGGCCTGGCCTTCACTGGCATTCGTCCTGACGTACCACTTCGTGGTCATTCTCTGCCTGCGAACTGTCCATGTTGGACGACCTCTGTTTGGACTGGCGATAATGAGTCGGAGATCGCCTACTTCCCTCCTGTTCAGCCGAACCAAGTAAATCCTAGCTTCGTTCAGATTCGAAAGCTGATCTGAGCGAAACGTCAGATCATTTGAGGATAGCGTACATATTGCCTATCCAGCTGTGGCGGTCCCGATGCCCGTTGGGTTGTCGGCCAACGTCTGAGCCGCTTTCGACGCTCACGTAGGCAGGCTTTTGAACGCGTTCAATCAGCACATGCACCGCTGGCAATGCCGGACATATAGTTGCCGAGAAGCGGGCGTGGCCGAACGTGCCTACAATGAGAGGAAAGATGCAGAAGCCCCGTTAAACGCGTGGGAATCAACGCAATCAAACACTCTCTGACCTTTGATACCATACCTGTTTTCGGCTTCTTGACCTTTCATGTGATGTTGCCACCGTTTCGCGATTCTATTCCTTGTCTGTGTAATGCTCTCCCGTCAGATCAGCACGTTACTGTTCTCTGGGGGGAGGGAGGGGCTCATCTCGGACGGAGTTGGACCAGTCCAAGTCGAAGAACTATTATACATTAGCCAGAAGCAGAGGCTTCCCATAGACAATAAGAAGAGATTCACTCCGCAATGCCGGCCCTAGCCGGACGGACAGCAGGTTCTGCTCATGAACAGGCGTCGTCTGCGTGATACCGTAGACAAAGAAGGAGAAGTTACGTTCCCCTTGAACGGTGCGAATGCGAGGCGAACACCTATAAGAGCTGGCGATAAGGAAATTAAAAACGACAAACAAACACAAGAAGGCTACAGGGAGCGTGTACAGACCATGAATTAGAAGAGATAAAAAAAGAAACTAACAGGAACTACTGTTACTTTGTCCTGACAGATATGTGGCAATTATACCACAAAAACAGAAATAACCACTGCCATCCTTCCTTGTGTCCTCATCATATCGAGCTTTGTTGCCGCAGAAATATTAAGAATCGCGACCAGGGGTGCAAGTGACCCCTCGGACCCGGCTAACCCAACCGATATGCGGGGTGTCGGACACAGTGTTCAACCTTGTAGCGCCTCTCAATCCGCAGTGATCAGCCGCAACCCAATTCACAATAATCACCCCTCGCTCTTTATCTCCTGCTCCTCGAGCCCGCGCCTGATCTCTTCAGCGTTTTTGTTGTTTTCCCTTGAACGTCTTCCCTGTCCCTTGATCGTTTCGCCGGGGTCTGTCTTCGGCATCACCACTGCTCTCATATTTACAAATCTATCTCGCACCGGTAGGAGCCAACGGGCCTTAGCGAGCAGGGCGACAATTGATATTGTTGTATCCAAACAGACGAGGAGCCGTCCGGCAATATCAATCCACATCAGGGTAGCCGCGATTGCCGAAAGGTGGCGGCCACGAGCGACGACCGATACGAATGGCTTTCTCACCCTGGCCGGCGGTCGACGTTGAATTGTTGCTAAGACCCCGGTTGTTGGCAGGACAGACGCTCGGCGCGAAGGTCCAACCGCGCGGGGCGCTAACTCCCGCTCGGTGCGCGAGCACATTGATAGTCCACATATCGAGCAGTGGCCCAACGGTGAAAAGGGGAGATCGCCTCGACCTTTTCGGCTAGTTCTTTTTTTATGACGATTCGCGTTCGCCTTACATAACGCGAAAACGCTCAGATGCTTTGCGTACACAAGTCTCACAACATGTGCTGTGATGTATAGCAGTCGCTGTTTTTGCTCGAGTCAATATAAATAAACAATTGGAATATCACCATCCCCTCACCATGCCAGCGCCGCTTTAGCTCGAACCGGCTTAATCGGCTGCGTGCGTGTGCGTGCTGGGCGGGCGTGCATCTGTACGCACGGCCCCAACGTGGTATAAACCAATGTGACGACTCATTTATGATGTATTTGCGAGCAGGCGGCAAAGCTCTGGCCGAGATGTAACGCCGACGACCCTAAACAGCCTAACACAGTGTTACGTCAAACATGGAGACACCCATATCGCCGGTACATATGAGTAGTGTTCCGTTGATACATATATTCTCGTCGAGGGTCGTTGCTGCTAGCGCTCTTTGAACTCTCCCTCGAGCAGTAATATTTTTACAATACAATACAACATTGGGTTTATTGGCGGAACGGCGGGCTTCGTACAGCCGTAGTTAAGTTCATATACAATATATATATATATATATATATATACAGCCGTAGTTAAGTTCATATACAATATATATATAAATATTACGTTATAGGTTTCTAATATATTAACAGTGATAAATGAGTGTCGCATCGAGTGTTACTTTATTTAAAATGCGGCCTATTGTTACTGGAAAAAAACGGCAGTTTGAATGGTGAATTTAGGCCATGAACATGGATAGACGGACCTGAGACTATGGCAGAGTGTTACCTTAAACGAAACGGCCTGGTCAAAACCCTTATACACAATATCGGTTAAGCTAAGTGAATTATAACAAAGATTGTTCATTATGAGTTAGAGGCATGCACTTATTTTATTTGTACACTGGTCCCTTATACACATATTACAGTAAGTTCTGTTTTTCTCATAATCACGTCATTGTTTATGTAACCATTCAACGTTTTGTCAAAAAATCCTTGCCGAGCACGGGACCACGTGCCAGATCACGCGATCGACCATAGTTTTTATCCTTCCTTCCCTGGTAGGTAGTCCTTAATTGGATTATTTGCGAACATCCGATTTGTTCCCCCGGATCTAACGGCTACAGCGCTATGGATTGTCCGTAATTGCTGAAATGACTCTGAATACTCCTATGGCTCATGGCGTCCATGTTGCATCCATCCACGCAGCGTAATTAGGCTTTTTTTATCTCAACGAAAATCGTAATGCCTCACTGGTCCGTGCACTTAAATTGGCCTCAACGCCGGCAGCGACTCGAATTCAGGACCAAAATGCACCGAGCGTTGGCAACTGGATATGGCCAGCATTCATCTCCCTCATTCGAATCGTGTCGGCTTCATCAGAACAAAGATTACAACTCAAAGAGCTAATGCTGAAGAAGCTCCCCTGCACCGCTTCGAGCCAATTGGTGAGACTGACGCTGGTTTACCCCAACGTAGATTTTCCTGCCTGTCTCGTTATAGTCAGTGTTTTAACTCAGTTCACGGAACAACTGCTATCTGGCATAAGGCTTCATAAGACGAGGGATGCCCTGAAATGCCCATGCGCAATGATGGGGATCGAACCCGGCTGTGGACCTGCGTATCGTCGGCTCCCATTGCTAGGCAGGCGCACACGAAGGCTCCACAGGGTTTGCCCTTAAAGGCGAACCCGTCCAGCTACATTTAGACGATATCGTTGCTGCCGCCCTAATCGCGTCCCCAATACGAGGACACAAGGCCAGTTCCCGTTACGATGTGACACGTCCCCTGTGTTCGTTCGAACTAGTTTGAGGAGGCCTTTTGGCCTGAGAATAGGTCCTGCTTGGATAGGACATTGGAGAGAGTGGCGGAGAGCGGCATTTCTGCGCGACAGCGGACACATCCACTGAAAATCAATATGGATGAATTTTTCTCTTGTGGCAGTTTCATCAGAAATATGTTTAGAGATTCGCGCACAAACCGCGCGTCCTTTTGGACTTCCACGGAGACTCGGAGGGCAGCTGTCAGCCCGTAATGCTTTACTGGTCCTTTGGTGTTTCTTCTCACGTAGGATACGCACGGTTTTTACAAGCCTTATAAGCCTGTCTATATCCATTTAGCAGTTGGGGTCCAGCTGAGATTGGCCACGCGTGTAGTTGGCGTACCCCTGCCCAGCTCCCGCATCTCGTGACCATTAGAAACGACGATTTTCCACTGGTGGAAAATAGAGAACCGGCGTCATTTTCAAAAGTTTTGTGAACTGGATCATTTACAAATCGCCTAATGATTAGGCATCGTGTTAAATGATGCATGCCCTTTAAAGCTGCCACTATCATTCAGGGTTCGTGCGGCCCGGAGTGGGTATGCGCCTTCCACGAGAGGACCCCGATAACCTTCGAATCCATTGGTCAAAGCCGTTTTTGACGAACGTAAAAATGCCCCCTTGTTGAACGTTCAGTGCTGTGCATTTTTATCAGTCGCCGCTGTCATTCGACGACTGACAAGCTAGAAATGGCACAGAGCGGAACACCTACGAGCAGGTTCTGCATGATCTTCTTCACACCCCCTTCGGAAGGTGAGCTATTCGTTGCGCGGATGGCCACCACCAAGGCGTCTCGCTTGGTCTCGCCTTCATATGTGTCCAGGCCGGTGAGACCGGGATACCTGTCTCATATTTCTCCGACAGTTTCAACCCGGCTGTTGCGGTGACCGGGACATGATTTGTTTCGGCGCTAGCGATCTTCAACCCTGTGTTCATTCCGACTTTGTCGGCCCAGTCGGCAAGCGAGTCGGGGCGGCAGTATAAGGCAAGGTCTTCTCCCGTGCGCTCACACAGTTCCAGCGAAGGAGGGCCTAGAGAGAGAGAGAGAGAGAGAGAGAGAGAGAGAGAGGAAAGAGAGGAAAGAGAGGATATTCTGAAAAAAATGCGCCTCTATGCCGTCTCAATTTTTTGTCGTCAAGAAGAACGCGCGTATACGATATATAGAAAATGAAAATGAAAGACATATGAAGAGATATATATATATATATATATATATATATGGAGTATACGAGATATTTATAGAGCAGATGAACAGCTACACGTATATGGGCTATGTTAGATAGTACAGGAAATGTCGGAGCGGACACAGTTCTAATCACGGAATGCGGCCCCGACAAATGGTCATTATCACATTGTGTAGCATAAACTCTACGTATTTGATACGTGTGGTGTCACTCAAAAAACATCGAAATGTCCGAGCGATGGTGTAGGAATATCGATTCGTCGATCCGAAACCAACCGTGTGCAATCAGCAGCACTCGAAATACGGCAAAGGATATGCATGTGGAAAAGATACGCTTGTCTTTCTCTACCCTTGTCCTCTAGAGGGCACAATAATAATAATCATCATCAGTATCATGATAATGATAATAATGATAACATAAGAAACACGCAACAGAAACTCGCAAGCGAATCATTCCCCTCTGGTAGCATCTTCGTTGTCATAGTAATTAAGGCGACAGTCGAAGACGTTTCGTTTGGTCGATTGGTTCTCTATCTATCTCTATCCCTCTCTCTCTCGATCTCTCCTGACTCTCCTGCATAAGGTAAGGCTCGATGTGTGCTTATAGACAAGTCAATATTGCTCAATAGGACCTTCCACAATCTGGGACATGACGACATCATAGCCTGGCCTGACCTGGCTTGCCTTCAGATAGGATAATCCCATCTGCTGCACTTCGTCCGGGATCAACATCAGGGTCCAGGCATTCGGTCAAGGAGAGGAGAGACCGGTTGGTCACGAAAACGCGATGACTACGGCCGATAAGCACGCGAGATCGCTAGACGCCGCTCCCGCAGCAGCAGCAGCAGATCTGTGTGGACAAGCATTCGCTCCACCGCGCGATACGTCGAGGCCGAGAACGGTGACGAAAACGGGCTTCTCTGAACATAACTCAATGAGCGGATGAACGAGCGGATTCGGTGGCCGCCGACTGCCGATCGCCGAAAGCCTCCGTCATCGGGAGAATTGCACCACCAGAAAACGTTTGTGAGAGACCCTTGAATAGGCATGTGCTGCTGTTGATGACGTTGGGACGTCTGTCTTCAAGTCACTAATCCAAGCAAAAAAGGAACGATCCACTTTTCGTAGCTTGACCTGTTCGTATGGTCATCTAAAACTTGAAGACTCTGTCGAGTCCGGGTGGCGCAGTGCGTTCGTATGCGCCTTGCAATCGGAGGAGACACGTATGTGCACGGGTTCGACTCCCCGCCGTTGCACCCACATTTACATTTGAAGGGGTCCCTCTTACGAAGTAATGAAGCTAAAAGCAGTTGAACCGTGGACGTTAAAAGTAGTAGTAACCTCTCAAGTAAAAGTAACCTCTCACCGAGAGAGGTTACTGCATGAGATCCCGCTGAAGATATAATTGCCACTTGATATAGCTCTTATCTACTATAAATGTATACGAAACGCTCCGCAAAAGTGGAGCTTTGCTGTGAAGAACGGCGACTTTGTCGGATTTTCGAGATTTCATTAGATGCTATCACAATTCGAGTAATAATAATTATTATAATTTTATATAGCTTAGTATAGGCATTGATCTACAACAGCAGCAGGTGACGATTGTATTTAGGTTTCTGGTATCCGTCCGCTATTTACATGTTCTCCGTTGGTTACACATGGTGGACCTATTCGCTGAAACATTTGCTACTGACCATATTTACCATAGCGTATCTCTTTTCGTTGTTATTTGCAGTTTTCTCTCTGGGTCCCACTGTTCATCGTCGCCCGTTGAAACACCTTCATATGACATCGCCTAGGTATCATGATAATAATAATAATATCTTTATGTTTGCTAGTCGGTTCACTCATTGCCCACAGTGAACCGGCCATGCAGCAGAGAGCGCTACATTAAACAACAGTAAATAGAGTCGCGAAGGCTATGGCGTCGGTCGTGCTCGGTCTAATGAGAGCGGGCCGGTCTGGTCGAGAGCCAGGATCGACCACCGTCTGCGGGTGGGAGTAACACCCGGAGGGCACGGCGCTGTCGGATCACCTACTGTGTTCTCTGATCAGCCACTGTGCCGTCTGATCATCCCCCCAAGCATTCCCCTACCGCCCCCGCCCCCCCGAGTTTTTCCTCCGCCCCGCCGTTGAGGCCTGACATGAACGCTGGCCTATAGACGGCTGGGTAGAGTGATTGGGCACTAATAAAAATTGTCCTTTTCTCTTGCGCTCTGTCAGAGCTTTGCAATGAAATTCCCCGCTGCTGATACATATCACATAGACGGTGGCTGGTGGACGAGACCGATTGAGATATCGGGGAGGAGAGACAGAGGGAGAGGAAGAGAGAGAGAGAACCAGCGTCTGTAACCTCAAACACCTGGGTAAAACATTATAGCCATTATTCGCAGAGGTTCAGGACGGTGTCTCTGTGTGTTCGTCTGGCCGCTTGGCCAAATTGTGTCTAGGCAAAATTGTATCTATCTACAATTGCTGCTGCTAACGTCTGCCTAATTCGAGGGGTGGATGTCGATCATCTCGAGGTGGATTGAAAAGAAAGAGAGAGAGAGAGAGAGCCCAGGATGTTACCGTAGCTAGACAAGTCTTACAGACAAGTCATATAGAGATGGCATAGCAGCTAAAAATGGTGCGGCTCAACCAGACGAATACACAGGTACCAGCTAGCTCTGCTCTAATGCGTGGTAAATGTTGCTAAAAAAACAGTCAATTTCCCGGGGCCTGACTCTTGAGAGCCTTAAACATTTAGCTCAGACCATGGAACAATTGGTTTCGGCATTGTTCCCTGTATGAGATGGACAACCCGTACTTTTAAAGGCGAATTTGGGTACGGGGATCGAGCCCGGTGGCCTGGTAGTGCATTCGTGTGCGCCTCGCAATCGGAGGATGGCAGATGTTGCTGCCGGAGAACAACTGTACGTTAAGTCAGTATGTTCGTGACATTTTTCCTACACAACAAATGCAGTCAAATACAACGCGCCAGAGGAGGAGCATGTCGTGCATGCTCCATGCACACACATAGGGTCACGCGACGTGACATATAAGAGAACCCAAGCGTTGCACAAATTGCAGTTCCTTCAACATTCAAATAAAACTTTACATGGGTACGGTCTCCTCGACCGCGTGGTGGTCAGTAACTTATCTCAGTCACAGCTGAAATTCGAAGTATTCCTACACATGGGTGATCCGCATTTGTGGCCGCTCCATCGAAGATAGACAGTCGAGTGCCTTATGAATAGGCCAAATCAGGCGTCCGCATGAACGTCCAGTGTAGCCATCGATGAGGTCCTAATTTCAAAATTTTCCAACCACCCCCAAAATATCTCCCTGGTCCTGCAACGTTCTATGGTGATTATACAGGTCAAGGCGATGATCGTTCTGACAACGTAGTATTGGTTTTAGGCAAAAGCCCCTCTTACGCTAGCGAGACACCCGGATGATTACAGCCTATTCAGCCTTCAACCATAACTGACATCGCTGCGAAGAGACGGGTCCTGAACCTCGGCTTCCGATGGCTGACATGGGGTACTGCCTCCAACATTAGGAAGCCGACTGCGGTAGATGCGAACGAGAGGCGTCCATCTACCCGTGCCATGTGTCGCCGAGCTGCTCCTTATACGAGCCTAATCACAGTAGCCAATGAGTCCAGTGATCAGAGCGACCTAGTTGTACATCGCCAGGCCACAGGGGGAGTTCTGTCCTCGTCCGCATCTGAACGGGCGATCTGGACGGGGTTCGGGATTCGCCATTGTGAACTATGAAGAGCAGCGATCGTTTCTATGGCCAAAATTTCATCGTCGAGATAGACATTATCGGTCTAGGTATTGACTGATATTCACCTGACAGACCACAGCTTCCGTGCCGCGACAAATGTAGATCTTTCTCAGTGACGATAGAGATAAATCCTCCAGTGAAGCTTCTCACCGCTGTGCCGTAGAACACACAACAATGGCAATTGGTCCTATTCACGAGATACACTCGTTTACGAAATCGTGTTTTGGCCTGCCATTAGCCTAGGGGTTCGCTGAGCCTGAGGCGATGCGTGGTGCGACAAAATAGTAGGTATAATAGTTATGGTATTAGCTATAATAGAAAAGCTTGCGTATATATTTTTATATATATTTATTTATATATGCATATAAATATCGTTTTCGCTACCAGTCCTTCTATATACATATATACATATATATATATATATATATACAAATTTGCCAACCGAGGTCCCAGTTAAATACTCAATCTGCCATACCTGATAATGTTCGAGGTCCAGCATTAGACGAAGAATATATTGACATGTTGTCGCATCCAAATATTTTGCATGACTGAGTGTAATGACGGTAAACACATTTGCCGTTTGTATATATGTGAACTTTTTCTTCTGTGCTGTAGGCGTTCTTGCATTGAGTGCCACACAAATCTTCGTGTATTTCTTCGACGATATTCACACCGCCTGTGCTGATGTTCTCCAACGTCCGCAGATGCTACGCCATTAAAGCCCGACGAGTGAAGGCTTTACACTTTCCCGTACGACGACAATGAATCCCTCCTCTGAGCAGAGCTAATTTCCGACGACGATCCAACATCATACGAATGTGACTTACTACAATAATTAGCCACCACTGGTGGTCGAGTTAGACAACCGTGTCGCCGCTCGCGTCAGAATCAAGACGAGGGATCATGCTGCCCACGGCTGTCGTATATGCCTCGTGAATCGCAGTAGGAGCTGCTGGTCGGGATCCGGGACTCCTGGGTTGCAAGCAGGCTTGAATAGGACGAACATGTATTCTGTACCATGTCTAACAACGGTGATTCCCCAACACGGGCATGGTACCTTCAACCGTGGTTAGCGGCTGGCCTTCGAGTGGTCTCGGAACTTGATATATCTCATAGTTTGGGTTTTCTCAACCATCAGCAGCTAATCTAAACTTTTTCGGGCTGACTCTCAGCCAACATTTAACGTCCACGGTACCGCTTTCGCATTGCTTCGTAAGACGGACCCCTAAATGCAAATGTGCAACGGTGGGGATCGAACCCGTGCACCTACGTCAGCAGCTAATCTAAGCCGTCTCAACCAAACTGTCGGCCGATCCAATCGAATTAGAAAGAGGAGAAGGTAGAGCACCTTCCTCGGATAGATAGAGCCGTTCAGTTACTTACTTCGGCAAATGAATCCGAATCCGTCGTTTGGTATCGGCGCCGTTAAAAATAACCCTGTCACTCTCCCAGCGAGAACGAACCCAATGTCCTTGGTTAGGCCATTTGTAGAGCGGGATTAAAAGTTGGTCCTAGCCAGGCTTTTTTTCCCTGCCAATAAAGGCCCTCCGGACGTGCGCAAACCGAGGGCCTGCTTCGAGGGCCCGACTTGGACGTGAGCGAGGTATACGCCGCGGCCGTCGAGCTCAATGGCAATCGGTGATTGGAGAAGGGTTTGTCTCGAGCGCAAACAGATCTACGGCCCAAGGGTGTTCTGACGCAATTTGTAAGGCATTTAAACGAGAAGAAAACTATGTAGAGCGTTCAGTTCATGTTTAAAGCTATCGAGCAGTTCGGCGTTCGGTGGAAAGGTGTGCTCTGAACGTCGTACTGGTTTAGCGGATAAGGGTGCTACTCGAGCGAGCTTCTGATTCCGTGAGGTGTATAAAAATGTTCGCTTTAACTTTGGGACCGCTCGTTTTGAGGGTGTTTGACGTTTCAGTTTTTGCGTTACATGCTACGTGGTGCAGGTAATATGGCCATTAGTTACTAACTATACCACGTGCTGTTGTTGTTGTTGTTGTCTCTCTCTCTCTTTCAGGTGAGTGTATTGTCGTCGATTGTGGAGGAGCGATTACGAGGGTCATTCCGGTGACGGAAATGAAAATGTTGATTAAATGTTGAATGCTAAGCGTTGGCCCGGAAAATTTACGATACATTCGTGGAAAACACAATTATATTTTACCATATTAGCTTCACGGCATGGCTCCGACTCAAACAAGGCAAGTTAGAGCATATATAATAGATAGCTAGATATACATATGGACGATGATTTCGTCACTATCCCTCGTTGTCTGTCACTGTACCTGCGGACCCGAGAGGTGTTTGTCGGCAACTCTTCCCATCATAAGCTGCAATACGATTTCCCGTGCAGCCAGATCGTCTTCGTGTGTACGTATACATTACTTAGGGAGGCAGCCAGCCACCTTTAGATGGACACACCGCCTTGAGGCGCGTCATTATACTGACCACCTGGTAGCGGCAGTTGCTCGTCGTGATAGGAAGACCTTTGGTGGGCACTCTACCGTCATGACGCTGTACCGTTTTCATATAGGTAATGGTTAGCGCGGTTGTTTGGCCTCGCGTCGCATGCGAACCTGATCGGCGACGGGGGGATGCTGAAAGCTCTGGCTCGAGCGAGCCAGCCAGCCAGCCCGACTAGGTATCTAGCTGACAGTTGCTTGTCTTTGTCAATCTGGTCGGAGCAGGGAGGAAGCGCCCACGCGGCCTGCTCGAATCGTCAATGGTGTGTGAGGTTAGGGTGGCTTGCTGTCTACCTCCCGACTTGTCCGTCCCATTCTGTAATGATGCGGATGCAGGACACCGAGTTTCTCACGCCCGCTGGGCAGATCCATACAGTGTCGCCCGAACAAAGACGTGCACATATGCGGACAGACCGGCGAGTTGGGGGTGCCGGTGGACTCATTGAGAGAAGTTGTTTGATCTGGATCAAACATAATCGTCGGTCATCGCTCATGATGGCCACACCCAACTAGGAAATGCAGAGGACGACTAGCCACCAATATCGATGCAGTTAGTAATCGCTAGATTTATTTAGGGCTATTTTGTTGGCCAGGACATTGACGGTCGAGCTGGAGGTATCCGCGAGGCATTGCACATGTCGTTGATGTCGAGAAATAGAGAAGGCTGGCTTTTTAAGGCAATACAACCGATGATGTGTATGCCATATGAAGGACGGCGAACGGACCGACTTTGCTGTTATTCTGCCAGCATATACCGTATATAAGAAGTCGTACAATATTGTCACCAAATTGAACTGGTCGATTTCAAAATACAGATCGATCATTACCACTCTCGTTGGTCGAAGGGAACAACAAAATTTATTTAACTTTTACTTTGTTGAACAAATCTGCAAGTAAGGACCCCGATTCGTCTATGCCGTGTGGGATTTGAACCGGAGACCTCATGGTTCCAAGCCTGGTCCCCTTACACCATCCCGGCACACCACGAATATGTTTCGCCCGTGTCTTATCTCGACAAATAGGAGATGCCGGTGGTAGGACACTTCCTCCTCGCTTGGGGTACATTTACCAAAAGTATGTAGCTACCATCCAGTTGATTGTCCAATATATTTATAATAGTACATACATACTACCATACTATGTATCTCGCTCCTGGCTATATCCTTAGGTTTCAACCGCGGCCTCTATTTTGTTATGCAATAGCGGCCATATCCTGGCCATCAACAACCAAATCCATCTATTTATATATATATATATACATCGTGGTTTTCATGGCAGCTCAATTTATCGAAAGTCCAGTGGCTAGGTTTAGACCCTTTTATCAGCAGGCCCCAGCGATCGTACTAACGAAGAAACATGAACGAGTGGGCAGCTGCGTTGTCCGCAAACTAAGCAATCATATAGTATGTACATCCACGGTTCATTGTGCACCACAGCGCGGAACGTCCCTCCGGCAAAGTAAGCCGCAGTAGCGTCGCGTTGGGCCGCGCCATAGACGACGAGGCTGAGGTCCGCCCACCTGAGGGCTTTTGGATTTCGAGCGAACTAGGTCAGGACTCACCCTTTCCGGAGAGAAGATACCCAGTACTCGCTGGCCGTTCCACTGTGGGCAACACCACGCGTCATTCTCAGACGTTTGGAAGTGAGTGCAGGAATTAATGCTTTATAGGCGTGCACCGCCAGATGGGTTTAAGGTTTGGCATGGAGGGGCAGGACCGTAGACCTATGGACGCTGGTCGCCGGAGTCACCACGGCGAGCCCTCACCTGTTACAGTCACTAGTAGTTTCTTAGTAGTTTCTTTCTATAAGGTATGCCTCTTACATATAGAGAACCATCAACTATTTCGAAGTTATCGGGTCTACAAGGCTTCGCATGTCTTCATGTATAACAGTGCATCCAAAGCATTAAGCGACTGCAGTTTGAATGTGTATTTGCTAGTGTGCGGTGTGCGCGATACGACGTTCGAAGGGATCTTTGAAAAAAGCAACTGACCAAGCCAACCCTCTGCAATTTCTGCTCCAAAGTTTCATTCTGATGGGATATGTGAAGGCCGGGAAAAGCCTTCATTAACGATGTCACGCTCTGTCAGTGATGAAAGTTTGCATAACGTACAAGACAGGCCTCAATTCCGAGTCACCCAGAGGATCGTTTCCTGGAACAAATCCGAGGGTCGCTGGCCCTGCCTCTCGCAGATCTGAAATAGTCTTGGGTCCTAGAGGACACTTGAGGACGAGATTCACAAAGGACGCTGCTGTTTTTCACCACCACGTACAATTATGTGAGACCCCATTTGACGTGGACTTACGCATGTTAGGCCACCCTCGTGGTTACTTGTATTTCATATGTGTAATGCATGCGCTGGTGATGCTTAATTCGAAAGCACTGTTCCCGGCATCAGAGACAACACGCGACGAACTTCTGTGCAAGAAAAAGAAGCAGTACTATGTGCAAGACTTTAACAGCGGCGCTTGTCCTCTCTCTCTCTCTCTCTCTCTCTCTCTCTCCGTCCCGCCCGAGGTTCCGTGACTTCCCGAGGTATCACGTATGACCTCGACGAGGACGCGCGTATGATATGAATGACAGTGAACCCGGTTGACGGCACCGTCGTCGTTGCGCAACATACGTCCTCGAGCCACTAACATATATCCACTTATAGCCATCTTGGTTCGGGCTGCGAACCGCATGGCCTTACGAGCAGAAACCTTGCTCGTAACTAGATTGTCGGTGTAGCTCCCCAGGGCGGGTCTGCACTAAGGCGGAGGGAGCCACGGAGACAATGAATGAGATCGAGGATTTTGCGAGGAGATCGCGCTTTGTTACCATCAATCTCTATGGCCTGTGTGGCCGTGAGTGTGTGTGGGATCCTGGTCAGGCAGCCGGCGATCTGGATTTCTCTGGCTTTGGTGCTGGTCGCGGCTGCTGGAAGATTACTCTCGGCAGCGTGTCGGTGGTTCAGCTGTTGGAGCAGTTATAGTAGAGTTGTCGTGGTGTGGTCGCTTGAGAAGCGGCGAACAGCGCGGCCGTGGGTCGTTCGTACTTTGGGCTTTGTCACTGGCGTTCCCAGCTTTCAGGAACGACCATGGGGCAGTCAGTCTACAACCGCCTCGATGCCCTCTCAGCCTGTGGATGAGGACATTCCGCCTCACGGGGAAAGAGGCCATTGGGCGATGGGACAACGCGGGACGGGGGTGTTTTTCTGCCGGCTCGTCGTCAACTGTTTGCAGTAGAACCCTGCCCCTGGGGCGAAATAAGGGACCGGCAGTGAAAGTCCCATAGCTATTGCGTCGCCTCTGCTTTGCCAGATGAGAGGATATTGGGGTGGCGCATTTTGAGAGCAGCAAGAGACTTCGGCCCCTAAACCCCATCCGTGCCTTCCTCTTCCCCGAGGTTAGAGAGAGGGGTTCGTCTTAGCAGGAGGATCCGGGGGGTCTAGCGATCATGAACGAGAGGTTAGAGACGTCTGGCCCAAGCGGGCATTGCATGAGAACGCATTTGC
Source organism: Stratiolaelaps scimitus (assembly GCA_019614645.1). Classification (NCBI taxonomy): domain Eukaryota; kingdom Metazoa; phylum Arthropoda; class Arachnida; order Mesostigmata; family Laelapidae; genus Stratiolaelaps; species Stratiolaelaps scimitus. The sequence goes on along the minus strand of JABWDB010000033.1, from coordinate 716,683 downwards.
TAAATCTTTGCAGTCGCAAGTCCCCGAAAGCGCGAACGATGATGTGAGCCGTGGGGATCACTGCGGCTGGGGGGGTGGTGGTGGTGGTGGTACTGCTGCTGCTACTGCTGCTGAGCCTCCTCGGGAGATTCGTTATTTCCTGAATTGCGATGGCAGGAGCGACAGCAGAGTAACGCGGTCTAAGACCTTGGACAGGCAGTTAGGCGGAGTGCTTATAGGGTAACGCGCAGTGACAAAACCACAGATGCGGATTCTAAACACAGCCACACACACGACACACAAGACACACTCAGCCGCTCATTCATACATTGGTCTCGAATCATGGCGGGTCGCTCATGTGAGCTCTGTCAAGCGCATAATTCAATAGTAAGCAAATGTCGAGTGATACTGAATGTCGCCTGGGAGGGACTCCCGATCGTGGTGGCACAGCGGTGCTAGTAATGGTGCGATTTCGACTACAAGCAGGATGCGGGAAGGAGAGAAAGAACTATTTGTACGTTTCCTGCTAAAGTTTGGGCGAAGTTCCGCCAGGGCGCCGCCATCTCGGGGTCGCGGCAATGGATGACAAAGAGAAGCGACATGGGGTGCAGCCCCGATGTAAAGTGTCTGGACGTTGTGGTGAGATGGGGGGCGGGGGGGAACTCATTTGTTTCGCCCTCGTACAAAATACGGCCATGGTAAATGTCGACTACGGCAATCGAGTCTGTCCGATTATGTATGTGCGCCAGCGATATATATTATATATATAAATATATATATATATATATACTATCAACAAAATAATCGGCTGACAAAGCGTGTCATCAGTACAAATCGCCAGAACCGAAAGAATCTACAATATGTTTTCTTTTCGAATCACACTAACGATTTTTTGTAAAGCCAATGTATGCCTCCCCTTTGTTAATAGAGGTGTCTTTGAAATAAAAAAAATATATATATACGTATATATATATTTAGGTGTCTGTGACCTTGATATGGGTTCCCCACTATGTATCGAGATGACGCCACCTGGAAAACACCTCAATGAAACAGGTCAACAGGAGATCATGTACATATACGCCTTGAATGTTTGGACAAGCGATGATGTGGAATCGCCGAAGTGTTACTCGAAAGAAGGAAAACTCCGTCAAGAACGATACCGATATACGGAAGCTTATATAATAATCGCACTTTGATATTATTATTTTTATTATTATATAATATGTTTCTTTATTTCATTATCATTATTAATGAAACATTTTATTCTTTGTTTATACCTGGCCATCAATCTATTGAGCAACTCTTAGTTATCCTAGTGTCCCCGTGTAGCTTAATGTTACAGCGAGAGATAGTCAGTTGGGATCAGCTCATTGTCGAGCCTTCACGCCATCTCTTAAAGTAATTAATACGCTGAGACAATTTTACCGACTGCCCTAATCATAAAGACGCCTGGTAACACACGCAAAAATCGTGCGGGCCGAGTTCTTCGTCAGTGTGCGGGTCGGCCACAAGCTGCGCATCAGCTGCATACAGTCCCAGTATGCATCGTAAGCAAGCCCTGCGCAAGCAGGCAGAACAAGCTGGAGTCCAGCCGAGTCGGCTTTCCAGCTCGGCTGCAAAGGGGAAGCAATAAAGAAGATTGTGGTCAGCGTGCTCAGCAAGAGTCCAGCGGACCGGCCCAGTTCGCCGTGACGCACTGGGGGGTTGAGAGCAATGGGGCACCTATCGTGTGGTGGCCAGAAGCGCCCCCCCCCCCCCCCGGCAGGCCTGGGGGGCGCGCGTTTGCAAAGGACCCCACCCGACGGACGCAAGTTCATTCGTCCGACGAACCATGATGATGATGATGATGATGACGTGATGTGATGAAGGAGCCTGGCACGCACCAGCAGCAGAGATAGCGAAGCCGCGTCGCCGCTTAATGCAGGAGGCGAATGCAGGAGAGGTGTGGGCGTGTGGGCGTGATAGTGCGAAAGGTAGCTAAGGGAAATGCTCTCATTGGTTAATGGAAATGAATACTAAATGGATATCTCTGATCTTTCGAGATTATCTAGTTGAATACACCCTTAATAATCATTATTGCAGCATTAAGGGAAATTCTTGTCTGGGAAACGCGAGGGAGGGGTAGCGGAATTGGGAGAGTGCACCGGGGTTTCACGTTCGTTTTCGTTCGTTTTGCATCTGATTTTCACGTCTACAGCGTTACGATACGAGATAATGTACGTCTGGCCAAGCTATGAGAAAAGTCAACGGGTTGCAATTGGCAGGAACAGGGCAATCAACAAGGAAAGGTTTTAGATCAAGGCGAACGTGCTTAATGTCAAATTACATTATTATGAGTATTATTAAGTTTATTATTATTATTATTATTATTATTATGGGCATTTTCACCATTGTTGGCAGTTTTTGTTGGAGTTTAACTCGAGAATATACACGCGGAGTGTATTTTTGAAACGCGAGACGTGTAAAATAGCATCAGGTAGCTTCATCTATTTTTTCAATCGAAGCCGGCTGGAGTCCCACAGGGTACATACGAATCGATACGGTATTTAGTCGCAAGATCAACAAAAGAATCCCGCCTGATAATCACTGCAAGCGACAGCTCAGCGCGGCCAATGAGAGACGCCGTCAAAAATCTGTGTGCACTGCAATGTACCAAGGAGACAAAGCAGGACACAAGTAGAATAGGCCATTCTTGTAAGAATGTCGTAGAGGAGTTGCTACATTGGCACAGTCGGGTTTCATTGGTGACGGGGAGAACTGTTTAGATTGACTGCAGTCTGCAACCGATGTACCGTCGACCGATGTGCGGTCCTCATCAGCGCGTCTCGTGCTGAGAGACGTGGAGGCGGAAAATTCGGATCGAGGAGCAGGTTCAGTCGAGGCATACCTCTCGGAGACCAAAACATCGAAGGTTGGAAAAATGAAGAGAAATGGGAACAACCTGTGACCGCAACACCAGACTCGAGGTTATTATTCATTAGCAAGGCACGTGCGTATTGAGGATATGGTGTAGTGACTACATTGGAAGTTGAACGTTCCATTGCATGTAGCTGCTTCGTGCTGATACAGCTGAGTTGGAACTGCGGATCGACGCGTGTACTTCGGCGACGCGGTCATTTCAATGTGCCGAGAGCGGTAAAAATGGCTCGTGACTCACTTGCACAAGCATAGAGCGCTATGTACAGCGACACGTTATCTAAGTGTCGGTAGAATTCTTATACGTCTACGTTCAGCAGTATTCAGCCTGACCAAGTCTACTCTAGGAGTGGCGACTCACGAAGCATCCACGTCGGGTGCATGTGGTCAAACGAGTGTAGAAGCACTGGCTTTCATTTCAGGACCTAGAGGACCGAGAGTCTTCTTTTTTCTGGGGTGTCAATTGCGTAATGGGTGGCCGTGGCTCGCGGCCCTTGTGCGGAATGAATGACAACTTGTCTCCGATATCGCTCACATACTTCGGGCAAACGTGACAACCCCCCAGGGAAGGACACCCCCCCTATGGCCGTCCGAGGACGACCGGCGACGGCCAACGAAACATAGGCAATCTACATGGTAAGCAAGTCGCAGCAGAACAGAGGCCGGCGTTCGCCGGGATGCATTATGCATCATGGGAGCTTTCGTCGCGGACGCGGACTACGCGGACATTGTATTCACCCCTATAAGGAAGGGTGGTGAAGGTCTCCCCCTTGTGGGCCACAACCTGTTTTCTGTTTACTCAGGGCCTGACCGCCGACTCGGCCTGCTAGTCCGTTCATAGCTTCTCGACATCGGCCGCGGTGTCTACCCGCGGCTAATGCGATTAATTGCGGCGCCGATAACGATGCAGATAGGGAAGACCAGTAGCGCGATAGCTGCTGCGGCACGGCCGAGAGCGAGGCCGCTAAGAAGAAAGGCCAGATTGTAATTGTCTATGATGATGTTGATAATGAACGGTAGCATTGTTAGGATATCTCGAAAGTCTTAACATTGAGTGATTTCGCTTACATTCGTTGGTTGAGAACGTTCGAATCAACTATCAAGCGCGGGCTCAGCGTTGTGTCTCTGTCAACGGGAGATAACCCGCGATAAGGCAGTCATTCGATGCGTCAGTGTTGTTTAAGGTACTAGTACTGTTACCACCACTACAACGCTTGTCCCTGCCAGATTGAGCCACCCATCTCGAAACCTGCTTGTGAGCACCGTATTTCGACTTAAGAGCCGTACTAAAAGCATTCGTGCATTACGCTTGAATTTTCGCGGATAGGATTTCGTCGTTGCGGTCAGGTTTTCTCTTGTTAAATAACAAAATAGCAGTTGATTTTTCAGTTCCTACCTACCGCTGACACGATGGGAAACTAGATCAGTTGCGTTCCCCCTCGGAGTCTTTACTCTTTCACGGTACTGGTGTTCGTGGTGCCGATTCGCCTTAGTTTGATCGCCGCCACTTCGCCACTATTGCCGAGTTGCGCAAGTGCTCGCCGGCGTTCGTAACCAACAGTTTTCACAAGTATCCCCACGATTTCTACTCGTCAGAGAAGGGAGACACGAAACGGGTTGCAATTGCGATCTCCGATAAAAAGCGGGCGTTTATCGTCGCGATGTCGTGAGGAAGACGATAGATTTGGAAGACAGATATATATATATGTATGAGGGAGCCACTCAAAGCCAAATATCAGTAGGAGAAGGAGAAAATCCCTGCAACTTGAGGCAGATAGCGTACTACCGTATATGGTGTAGGGAACGTACCCGCCGGACCGCACCGTGTACTCTGGTGATCTTCTCCTGTTAGCACACGCTCCGTCGCTGTGTGGCGGTGTGAACAACCCCATCCTTCCAACCTGAGCAGGAATAGGACGAGAGACGCGACGAGATCAGACAATTGCGATAAATCCCGAACCGCGAGCCCTATCGGCCGGGCTCTGGAACATAATTAATTTTCTTCCGAACGTCTTGATCCATGGAGTAGTCGACACTGAGGTGAAAAGTGGGTCGAGACACCAGTTTCGCCCCAGTTCCGGGATATGACGATCTGAACGTTCCTAACGCCGCCCGCTCAACGTCGTAAAGGGTCATCCCGAGTCGAAGCCATTCGAGTCCGTCCATCCAGGCATCGCCGAGCTGGTGGGCAGACGAGGCCTCTGCCGCGTTCCTCCTTTATCGGTGGGCGTAACCCATCGAGAGGCGGTGGGCCTTCCGCGTTCGCGAAGGGGGGTCCCCGGCAGGCGCCTCTCACACCCTACCAGATCTTAGCAGCATCACGACGATATAAGCCGCCGTCCGCCCATCCAGCCGTTATTCCTTATTCAATTCCACCTCGCCTTCACCCTGCACCACTTGCGCTGTCTGTCCACCGGCGGAGCATCGAGCGAACATGGCTATTATCTATTTTCTGTCTATTATACAATGTCGTCCTATTGCAGCGACCTTCTCGCAATGGCTGGTATCTGCAATGTACATATGTTGTCAGCAGAGTAGTATTTGTAACATAAATTGTGCAACGTTTGCCGCTGCAAGACTGCCCACATCGTTGTTTTTCGCTGTCAAGGGCAACATTTTGAGGTCATGTGGATTTGAGTACATGCGCTGCCACGCATATTGTTACTACAACGTTTCATAGAGAAACAGCTGAGCGGTAAGAAGTCATTTGATGAAATATCTAGCATCTACTCGGCACGAGTCGATTAACGACCTCAAGTGTCCAGAGCGAATGATTGAACTTTTACGAATTTGTTGTTGTATAATTTCGCCTGACACACCTACTGGGTATTATCTACGCAGGAATAGCGGCCGATAGCGGGCGCTCGGGGTGGGGGCCACAATTACGCACAATTCGCCGAGTTGAGCTTCCGCTCGCTGCTCGGTCTGCTTGTTTCTCTTATGCGTACACGTTTTGCAGGATCACATGTTCGTCTGAACATTTCTCATTTATCCCGTATAGATCGATATCGGACGGACACAAAATTAGTCCTCAACACGCACCCCGAACGTGGCAGCGACACTCGATCGCCAACTGCGCCTCGTCCAGCTGTTCGCCAGCACAACGATGCGTGTCGTTGCCGGCGAAGTCCCTCTTCATCGGTAGTACCGGCCATTTTCACACTCTTCGTAAGACGCTGCTGCGGGAGCGTACGGGAAAGCCGCTGAACTCGTCGAACTGGGCCCGGGACACTTTGGTGCTCGAAACCAAACCGGAAGTCGGGAGTCCGCTGACGTAATGCTTCGCGCCCTCAGGCGTCGAGCAAACGGCGGCGTTACCCTGAATGCCACTCACGATATCCGCTCCCCGTCCGCTAGCGGTGCTCCAGAACTACTCATACTGGGGGTATCTGGTCTGTGAGCAGCCTATGCTAAGCTGGTAGCCGGGTAGGCTAGCGTTGCGCCGACTCGAAGTGGGCGCAACGCGACAGGAACAGCCGATCAGGGGTTGTGGGGGTGGCCAGCATGAAATGGGGCTGCATGTGCACACTTTTTAGGCCTCGGAGCCCGGCCCGAAGCGGGTCTGGGTGGCGGCAGTTTAGAGGCAATTTGGTTGACTTTTGGGGAAACTATATATATATATATTTTTTTTTATATATATATATATATATATATATAAGAGAGAAAAGGGGGTGAGCGAGGGAGAGCGTCTCGGCATTTGGCAAGGGAGATCCTCATCCACGGACAGCACAATGTAACATGTCTGCAAGTCACTTTTGCTATTTTTCCTACTATCATATGATTTGCATGAGATAGCGTGTCTGTGGGTCTTGTGACGGGAGTTGGCAACCAGCCGTCGTCTAGCTGATCACAACTTTATGCCACCATGCGTTTGACGACCAGTGAAAGTAGGTGAGGCCCTCCATTGATCGTTGCAAAATAGTATACGCAGTGAATATCTTCAGCATAGCTGGCCCATGACACATGCATCGCCATCCTCTCGTTCGCGATCGACGCGTAGCTTGCTTTGTGATTCGTTCGACAACCATGTTAATTTTGAGTCAGAATGGGCACCAGTTACAAATATTGTCTGTATGGCCAATGCAAGCCACAGCGATCTCGTGTGTGGCTTCGTAGACGACCCAGAATCATCGTAATATTGCAGTTTTATTCCTCTTTCTATAATGTAATTCAACGGCTATTTCCATTGCCGATTGCTGAGCAAGTTCAACAATACACTGTTGCGGAGTAGACAGTTGCCAAGCGTTCCCAAACGAGCTCTTCATTGTACTCGATTACACCTTCGGTGTGCGCTGCCGACCTCAGCCCTCCCTGCTCTAAAGTCTCTCTATGATCGAGCTGAAATCAGGGCCGCTTCTGGACGAGGCGGCTCCGAGGATGGTTTGCTAACTTCATCTCGGCAGAGCACCGGGGGGGCGCGTGGGTCGTCGTGAGGCTGTCCTGGACTTCGACTCGCTCTTTCATTCGCTTCAGTGTTCCTCTTCTTCCATCTGCCTTTAGTAATTTCTCTTCCTGGAGAGACGTGTACGTCTACTTGTGCGCCGGCGTCGAATAGAACTCAAAACGAACGGGTGAACATCAATTTCCGAGCGAGCCCGGATTCGGGGCCTGGTAACGCCGCCGCCGCCGCCACCAGCACCACTACGCGGAACAAGAAGGTTGGGAAGACGACGAATAACTGGGCTCAGTTGTTGTTTCCGGTTCTGGGGCTGGCTGGCGATTGCCGACTCGCGACCCCGTAGCCGACGGCTGAAGTGTGGGGGGGAAGGGTTAGCAAGCCATCGCCGCTGGGCCCATCGTTGCCAAGATGAGCCCAGCGACTTTTCAAATAATCATTACCGGTAGGGGCAGCACCGCCGCTGCCAGTGAAATCGCCGAAATCATGTGTAGGCTGTCCGTCCACCGAACCAGGTGTTGCAGCTAGCATCGACCTGGCGACCCATCTGCGAGCACAGCACAAGGTCTGAGAACCTGCATGGGATAACTACGGAGTCGCCGAGTGCTTCACTCGTTTCATGCTGTCGCCCCCCCCCCGACCCGTCCGAGTTCTCACACGTGTTCCGCGTTCTTTGTTTCTTTATCCTACGGGTTGGTTATGTATGATCTGACAACATACGTTCGCATGGGCGAACTCTCTGAAACGGAACAGTCTCTGACTGCATTCAGTGTCGGTCAGTAAGGCACGGTTTGTTTAACGTATTGACTGTAACGTGTGAAGATAGCATATGAAAGGTGCGTCGGAAAACTCTCACGTGCACTTCGTCTGACTGTTAGCATTAATTGTAGGTCACGTAGGGCTGGTTTTTTTTCGAATGCAAAGAAAACTTGTTGTATTCTCTAAATTCGCTTGCGGTAGATGAAGCATGGACGAACTCTCTAGGGGTCAGAGCTGATCCCAACAAACACAGGACAGGATTCTGAGAGTTGCTCGTGTGCAGCTCCCCGGGGGGTCATTTTCCTCCGGCACTTATTCGTTGTTAAGCAATCTCCTGCGCCAACCACGCCGGACCAGATCTGAGTCCGCCGCCAATCCCTTGGCACTTGCCGGGTCTGTGTTCCGCCATGCTAACACTTTCATGGATTTACTTCGAGCGTGCCGATGGTATCGTCTGGAACATGTACCGTGAACAAAATGCGAAGCTTGGCCACCTCGAAACAACCTGACAATTTTAACCTATAAGAGGCGGCTAGCTATCTTCATTGTGTATACACTGGTGTTACTGCAGCCAGCTGGCGTGCCTACCAGCGTCGAGTATCCATTTCTGGGTCCCCCGCCACAACTTGCTGCCATACGGCCGTCGTTCACCCGTTGCTAGATCCTCGTAGACGCCTGGTACGAGGGAGTGTCCTCGTTGTGCCGCAAGGGCAGGTCCCGTGTATCTGTGTGGTTAATTTTAGCATCTCTCCTTCCGCTGCGCGTATTTGGAGAGATCTTTCCGGATCTGCGGCTGAGCACCTGCCAGTAGGCGCGCTGACACCCGGGATAGCTGGACCACATTATCGGCCAAGCAGCTTCCGTATCCTTCCTTGTTCCGGGTTCGCCCGTCGACAGCAATGACCTGACATTGGCTTTTGGCGCAGGTTGTCTGAAAGCGGGGAGAAGCACCGCTACGAAGTTGACGGCAGATGAAAATTCATTTGCGTCAAATGCAATTTTTCATTTGCGCACTATGTTACTCTAGAACGTACTGTGGGCCTACACCTTAACCTTAGTTATAGAAGGGAAGCATAGATTTGCAGGTTTGTGTCGTTTATGAACGTGAACATTACTTGGCACAGGAGCTCTTTGGCAATTTTACGTAAGCCAATATGGGTAAAAGCTAGACTCGAGCAGAATATGATTGGATAGGATCGATGCCGAACTCCCAAGATTACTACGACAAGGAAGATTCAATTAACTTCAATTATTTCTTTATTGACGGAACTGCGAAATATTACAACGCTTAAGATCTCGTATTAAAAAATAAGATAAAAAGAACGATCACCAAAGTATTTCACGAAGTTCTTCGAGGTGGCATACCCGCAAAACTTATCACAAAGTCATATTGAACAACAAAACCACAAGATGTTGTTGGTTTACTGCAACAAAATTACAAGATGTTCACCTACACCGCACATATGCACAACACCTTTGGTTGTCAATTCGGTGTGAGTTTGTTGTGGAAAGGGGGGGTCACGTTTTCTAGAGATGACATATAACAATTTCATTAAACAACATTCTTCAGTACTCAGCTCTGCTTCGATTGCCCCGACACGGCACGCCGTTCAGCACAATCAGACCACCGAGTAGTCGGTATAGCCAGAGCGTATCTGCGATTGTTCTCTCTTGAACGTGAGTTCCCCGTAGGGTGCAGATTCTTATATTTTTATATAAGATATATATATATATATATATATAACCAGAAAGGGAGATTCAGTTCTATTAGACTTTCGTGAAGAGAGATTTTGCCCTTAACGCCTCACGACGACGCTCGAGCCATAAAGGATGAACAACTTTTAATTCCGCTGCCAGCCTCGGAAGACTAAAGCCGACCCTTGCTATTGGTCCGACCAATGGGAGTTCTTCACACTTTGGCGCGAGCCCAAAGTTTCCCACTGAAAATGACCTCAGCAAAGGATTAATCTGGTGAATCTTTTCAAGTTGCTTGATTCTATCCGTCCATTCAATAACGTTAACAATTTTTCAGTCGCTGCGGCTCAGCTGCCTGACCCATCCCAATGACCTTCTCAACAATTTCAACTTCCGAAGGCCACTCTTGAGCCGTTTCGTAGCTAATATAATGACCGTTTGTCTAACCACCCCGGTGTATGCCGGTCTATTGAACTGGTTCAGCCACGTTCTTCACAATGCTTATTTGCTTTCGTTGTAACTTTTTGCCGACAGTTGCCACGAGGCGGACTTCATTGCACCGCTTTTCAGCTTTGATTTTTCACTCAGCTGAAACTTTGGCGCTCGTTGCCTTCCGTCGAAATTGTTATCACTTAGAGAAACGCTAGTGGCGTTAGGGTGAATGCAGCACCACAATTGCTCTCGTATGAGCCCCTCTTCTTTAGGAGGTAGCTCCTTGTAGGAGGTACCTCCTTCAGGCTACCGACGCCTATCAAACATAGAAGCAGGAGGCAGCCGGGGGGTCAGCGATGGGAAAAGTTGGTTTACTTTTTAGAATAGACCCATCAACAGGATCCACTCTCGAACTGTGCCTGTCAGCAGGGTTTACCTGAGGATCTGCGTGCCACCTCCGTCAGGGAGACAGCATGTACTGTTTCCTTGACGTCGCTCTGGCATGTGGCAGCGCGTGGTAACCCGGCGTCATTATCAAACAGAAGAGACGAGCCAGCTGTGCGAAATGCGAACCCATCTTAGAGCATCCGTATGCTGTGTATATCTATCGCGTGTCGCGACACCCGTCTAAAGAGGAGCGCCAATCTCGGATCTTCGTTCCGTTCACTTAGATGGGATCACTTTGAAGGCCACTGTGAAGATCTTGACTTGATGCTGTTTCGCGGCCTCGATAGAGAGAAGAGCTGTTTTCGGAGTGAAATGCGGTTAGCGGCCGGTTGGTGTGCGCTGTAGGTTCAGAGCCTCCGTGGGGCAGAGGCCTCGTTCATCGGCAGGAGAAACGGCGTAGACTCCCACCGAAGTCTATGGCTGTGGTGGGCCCACGAGAAGAGCACCGCATCCTCCCGCCCCCCCGTCCGGGGCGGCGGCACCACTAGTGGTGCCGCGCGACGCGATATCGTTGTACAACAAAAAGTACGAACGGAGAACAAACGCGAAGCGAGCGTCAGTCAGGCCGTGGTGAAGGGAATTCTACACAAGCACCGGGGTCCAAGAGTGGCGGCTGTGGCCGTTTGAAAAATTGCGTCGGGACGCCATTTAACGGTTGCACACCACAACGCCTTGAACGGCGAAGGCAGCAGCCGTTCACTGGCTCCGCATCACATCGTTCAGCTGGTACAGCCTGATCACACTACGTGTCCAGGCGCTTCCCTCCTCCCAGAGCATTCACAGGCGACCAGCGACACCACATGCAGAAGTGGTCTAGCGAAGTCGGGTTATAACCCAGTTGCGCGGTACCAACTCATGACTGAGATACTATGTGAGATACGCGGTCTGCCCGTGGTGGTACAGAGCGATCTTCACGCGAGCAAAGAGTTCCTTGTGCCGCGAGACCCGTTTTTGCTGTCTGCCTGTGCCGCCTGCCGGCCGTGTGATATAAGCAATCAACAAAACGTACTCGTACAATTCCTTATCGTTGTGGCCTGTCGTTGTCTTTCGTGTTTCGTCTTTTTCGCAACAAGGGAGAGACCAGGACAGAGAGACGTTGACTAGGAAATGCGGCCCGAGCAGTAAAAGTATCATTCAAGGTTTGCTACTTTGGTACCCTTGACTTTGGACAGCGCGGCCAAGCGAATTTCTCTCACTGAAGAAGGTCACGATATTTCGACGTCGACTACGTATGTATGCTCTTACACAGACCCAGTTGCGATCGCACGAAGAACAGGGAGCAGTGCTTATTGGATTGAAGACTGTTTAATACCGAGGGGCTTATGGCGTATTCGGTGCGCACAGATTAGCTAAGGGAATTCACACTTTTCGAGGGGTGGAGGAGAATCTGAGAGGTCCGGCGGTGTATTTTGTGTAATTCCTGTTTGTCTTGTTTATTTCTTAATTAATTATATTGAAGTAACGAGAGTATCGTATTGCGATGGGTACCATGTGCGCAATTAGCGAAACGGTGGCGGTTGTGAACAAACGACTACGTTAGAGCGATATCGGATTAATTAGGAAATCATCCAACAGTACATTCGATTTCGGGGGAGACTGTCCTTTTTAACAAGAGCTTGACAGAAGGGTATTCCTTTGTAACTCGATCGTAGTCCAGTTCATTAAACCGCCTCAAAATGGCTCTGGAAGTTTGTGGCTCCCTAAGTGTCCTACAGTGATAACGGATCAGCTGCTAGACGCATCGAGGCAGTGCAGAACCCCACCGTTGGTCTAGTTTTTCGTCTGTAGCCGAGGTGCATTGTCAAGGGACGACCGCAGTTCTCTGCGACTCGTCGGCGCAGTATTCAGAATCAGAGTCGCTCCGACCAGAAGCCAGCCTTTCCCGCCTAGGTTCACCTTGCTGTCGGCCTTGGCATCCATAGGCTCTTCCATGGGCGTGGCGGACGCGTAGGGCAAATAGGGTCCCTTCACGGAGGCCTTCTTGGATCTTGGAGCGAGCCGACCGGCCTTCCGCCATCGCGCGAATACCCCCTCCCCATACTGTGATGTGTAGGCGTGAGTCTTAGCGATATGGCTCTTGCCTACACATCCAACGTCTACCCACCGCCCCACCGATTGTGTCCTTATGTCTACTCGGGGGTGTGCGCGCAAAAAGGGAAAAATGAGAGAGAAAACCCTGCTCGTGTACGCGCTTCCGATGAGTGCATCGGTAGCATGAGGCCTCGTACAGGCTTCCTGTCTAGTTACAGGAAACTACAGGGGGTACGGCCAAGAGAAGGGGTAGTTGTTCCCCCCCGTCCTGCGTCGTCGAGACACGGAGCGGGGAGCCCTATGGACGAGACGCAGCGCCCGTGAAGGTTGTCGTCGCAATACCATCGAGAGAACGCCTTCTAGCTGACTGATGTCGGCGGTCAATGGTTAGACGAGCGACAAGGTTGCCCACGTTGTGCGCGAGTATACGAGGGACCGTGTGCCTTGCGCGAGCAAAACTGACATCGACGTGGTCGCCCTGTGAAACCTTCTCCGTACCGCTTGAGTAGGTAAAGAGATGAATGACCGATCTCGTTGTTTACAGAGCTGACCAAGAAGTGAGAGGTTTTAGCCCGGCCGATCGTCCGTGGTCTAACATCTCTAACGTGATGCATCGTGTTAGGGTCGTGGCGGGAAGACTATTATAACTCGCCGAACGCTCTATTAAAAATTATGCAAAGTGCTAAATGCACCAGGAGGTCATAGGAGGTTCGCATCCGGCGGGACAAATGCGAATCAATGCTGCCTAGTACTTGCAGATTTGTCAGTGATGTTATGGCTATGGTGGTTGTAAACTTTCATATGGTGTTTCATATTAAACATGTACCTGTAAGCGCTGTGTATTTAATATCCTATATAAAAACAATTAACTCATTATTTGATAGGACTGCAACTCGTCGCACCATCCTATCGAGTCCGGATGTGCTTGTACCCAATGCCTCCCTATGGAGATACGACACAAACGTTATTTATTGTTGCGAACTACTACACCCATCTATGGCGCGCTTCATATTCTACTGCCGTCGAGTCTCACAGTTGACCATAGCGGAGTACGCGTTCAGAACTTTACAAAACCGTCACACCTTCAAAGCGAGTCGATCGTCTCGGGTCGATCGTCATTCGTCGATTTCGTCGTAGGCGACCAGATTCTGATGACCTTCACATGTTTCAGCTGGCGCCGATCTACTCATCTACCGGCTTTACAGCTGACCTGGCCCATCCAGTCTGAGCAGACAGCCAAAAACGCGCCCGTCTTCGATCAGATCTCGACCTCACTTTTGTCACGGGCGCGGCCTTTCGGCGCCGCCGGCGTCGGTCGGACGACGGTGGGTCGCGTCGAATTGTGTCGCATCCTGTTTTTCTCTCTTCATCTGTTAGTTCATTGGCGATTCCGGCCACACTGGTCAACTGACACACATACTTGAACTCCTTTCGATCTTCGCGCCAACCCGACCCGTCTCGTGGCGGGGGTCTTTCTTTGCTGGGTGAACTACGAGAATCACGGACAGCATACCGGTACGACATCAGCTTCCTACTAGAAATGCTATGCCTAGCAAGTTTCGCTGGATCGGTGCAGAGATCTAGGCCTGTAGCAGCAATTGTCGTAGTTGTAGAAGTAGTCGCAGTCGTCATCTGGGTTAGTCGCTTTCGTTCATCTGCCTGCCTTCGTCGATGATAGAGGGGCCTTCTCCTGAGGTTCGTACGACGCCACCATGCCACCCAGCCGCTCGCGACTGTGACTCGGTACCGCGCGGGCCCACGGCGCCGGCTGCCGAGAACCGAGGTCCTGCCAAAGGTCCCGGCGTCCTTCGCGTCGCTTGCTTCGTTCCACCGCTCCTCAGCCCTTCGACAGCAGCTTCGGCGTCTTGGCCTCAGCTGACTTCGACGGCCTACGCAGCGGCCTGAGGATGGGCCAGCAACCCTGCCGACAGTCGGCTGCTGGCTGGTTGGTTGTTCGCTACTGCTTTTTCAATCGCATCTTTTTGCCGATATTTCGTGCTTGACCAAACCGGAAGATTACCCCGTGCGAGCGCCCCGCCCCCCCCCCAGCCCCCCACTCTCGCCGTGCGCATGCTTTTTCCTGCCGTTTCTCCCAGGTTTTCCTTCATTTTATCTATCTTTTCCTCACTGTCTCTCCTTCGCGAGCGCTCGCTCAATTCGTAAGAGTTCCTTCAATCTCGCGTCTCCTCCCGCTGTCCCTATCTCTGGCACTTTCTCTTTGTAGAGCTCGCACGTTTGTAGGGCACCCTATGAGCCCTCTCTTGAACTTTGATCCCTGCTCTGCCTCATTTCTCTTCCTCTCTCAGCCCCCTCGGAGCTGTTGTCGTCGGAGCGGCTGCAGCGACGGCAGAGGCAAGAGGGCCCACTACTCGTCCCCACACGATGTTCCCGCTTTCCGCTCGCTGCGCTCCTCGCTCGAAACCGTTGGCCCCCGTCTTGCGGGGCCTTTCTGATCCCAGCTCCCCGCCCCTGCCCCCCCACTACAGTCGAACCCGATCTCTATTCGTCCGCGATCTCAATTTTTCACTACTGAGGCCTCGGCCACCGCCGCTGCTCTAGCCGGCGTGCGCCGCAGTGGTCTTGGGGACGGTGGGGCCCGCGCGAAGAACGTGGCCGCCACCCGCTCATCGCTGGTCGGTTTCTCCGCTCAGCGGTTCTCTGCATCGGCATCGTCGTTGTCTTCCCCGACTTTCTGCACCTCCCAGCCTTCTCCCCTAGTCGAGTCCCAACAGAGACCCGGACTGACTGCTTCTCTACTATGAGAGAGAGACTGAGTGCGAGGATAGAAAGGATGAGAGAAATGAACGAAAACAATAGAAAAAAAAAGAGGAGTTCCCTCCAAATCATGTCGGAGAACTCTTCCGCCACCGTCAGAACTGTATCCCTCGGAGAGGGCGCAGTTCTGAACCACGTGTCGATACTGCGCCGTTGCAACGAAGTGCAAGAAATGCCCGCGTACGCGCACGCTTTCGACACAACGCATCTGACACGTGCCTGTACGGTTGCACTACGATGCTTATGAGCAGCCCCACCTCGACGAGTGGGAGTGGTGAGGGGCCCGTCGGAACAGGAGGGCGGCAGTAGCTTGGACGGCAGTAGCTTGCTTGGATTTGGCAAAAGTTAACTCTCGTCACCGGTCCGTTGGAATGCCGGCATCCGCATGAGCATCTGCGTTCTTGCCGCGGTGCGCCACGGCCGTACATCAACAGAAGGGGACACCCCTGCCGTCTCAGGAACAACGCAGACATCTCTCCATCGCGTCGCGTTTTCGTTGCCCTTCAAGATTCCTTGGTGGGAGCCCTATTGGGTGACAGGCGCACGCATCCGATGGATATCGGCTCTCCCTCCGACCGCCGGCTAGCACCCCCAACCCCTGCCGTTCCCTTGCTCTGCCAATCGAGTAGCGGATCATCGCCTGATGTCCACTGACAATGACGAGTCCATTGTCTCGTTTGGTTTGACCGAACGATCGAGACGCAGTTTTCTTGCTTGTTTATTCGCGCGTTCACTTATTGCTACGCCGGCCCGCTTTGTCGTCCAGGCTCTGTGCCCCTATAGTAGATTATAGATGTTTTCGTGAACGCGCTAAAATAGCAATATGGCAATTAGTTTTGTAGGATTTGCATTCGAGTACACTAAGTGAAAATTCACCCAGTCAGGCCAACAGCACCATTGAAAGTTGGTTTACTCAGGCTCACCACAGCTTAGCATGCTGCATTTACCGTTCATGTTCGCGTCCCACGAGGGACATTCTAGTGCATTCAGTTTTTCCTTGTGCAGAGTGTTCAACATAAAACCCTATGAGAGGCTACGTAAAGCTCGATGTTCTCTAAGAAAACTCGTTACTTGCATCCTTATTCCCTTTGTAACTCTAAACGGTTTAGAGATTCACAAAGCATATATATATATATATATTAATGCGTATTTTGAACAACAAGTTCTATGTGAATTAACCTGTCTCTGCGAGGCTCGACCATACGCAGCTGTTATTGAACCGTGTTCGAACCGTATGAAGTGCTTCCACGCGAAGTGACCGAGGTCCATTGGATTTACATTGGCGTTTGTACCCTGGAATCGCTTCGTACGAAGATCGCGGCGCGCAACAATTCTTGTTTACCCAACAACTCTGCCCACCGTCGCCTTTCATAAGGTGTTCCCTTATGGCATTAGTGCGGCAGGCCCCGAGAAAACGGACGTCCCTCTTCGACTGACAGCCACGACGGTTTGAAGACCTGCTCTCTATTTGGTCGTTTACTTTCTCGGTGATTCTCGATCCGGCGCCGCCGTAGTCCTCTTCCCAAACGCCCAACAGAAGAAGTAGCAGCAGCAGCAGCTGACAATAGCAGAAATCTATGAGCGTTGTTGTCTGCTGTCGCGTGACGCTTTCCCTCTCTGACGGCCTTTGCCTTTCTCGTAGGCCATGCCCTGCGCCCTTGAATTCTACCCTCTATCTTGGCCTGCTACGCAGGAGTTTCTCCAAAGGTCCCCCCCCCGCCTCTCTCCCTGATTCGCCTCTGCTTTCATTCGTTCCTCCTTCCACCGACCCTCGAAAGTGATAACCATATTTGTCAGAGAGGTTTCCGCGCAACGCGTTTGCGATCCTCTATGCACTGGGCCCAGAGCTGGCAAGCTCCGCTTTTGCGTACGTCGAGATGCCAACAGCAAAAAAAAACCTGCTTTGAAGTTCCCGCCCCCTTGCACTGCGATGGTGTCGGCAGACCGTTTTGTAGTATACATACAGATTCGTTGTAAGCGGGCTATTTCAATCCATGCCGTTGGATCTGGTCGTGGCGGAACCCTTCGGCTGGCGGTGCACTCGACCAGGACCGTTCGTTACAGTTTCTGTGTCGGCATCATGCGGAATAGCAACGAAACGATGCGGTACAGTACGACACGTACCGTTGGCCATAACTATACAGTGTATCACTGTGTGATACAATGTTTAACAATAGCATTGTTTGCAAACTACTTCATCTATTGTGGAACTTTGATTTTCGTGGCTCCGATCGAGATTCGTTTACAATATAGATATAGTCAGGGAGCCATGTGGTATTGAATGGCAGTGTACAATGTGTGGCAGTATTGAAAAAACTATACATTGGTTTATTAAAGGAACAACAGTTTCACAATACTTGACAAGTTCTCCTATATGTCCTCATGGCGCAGCGGGGCTCGAACCTGCGGCCTCTGGTTGTTTACAGTCAGAGACTTAGGCCCCCCGTCCTAACCACCGCGCTGACTTGGCGCACGCGCTTCAACAGGGTCCGGCGGGTACGGCTTTTCTCTCTCGGTCAGTGTATCGCCAGTTCATTGCGATTTATATTGAAGCTAATCTCTTTGATGCTGATATACAAAACAGGAGAAACCGACCCCCACGCAATTGTAGGCACTCTTCTCTGACATCGCACGACACGTTACAGTATGCGATCATGCGACAAGGGTGGTCAGTCTCGCGTTGCGTAGCAGTGAGTTCGCCGAGCGGGGACTGCTCGAAGAGTCTCGAGATAAAGCACCACCCCGCGAATGGGTCTTGTTACCCCCGTTTCCCAGTCGCCAGCAGCTGCCGGTTCAGGCGGTGGCACCGCGTCATCAGTATTCCTTTGAACACCCCACCCCGATCGCTTCCAGACCCCGCGCCCGCTTGCTTGTCTTGCCTCTGTTCTTCTAGTGACTCACGGGCCCAGCTGAGACATCGCTCGTGGGGATTCGATCAGGGGTTTGCGAGAATGTGGGAACTCCACTGGTATAGCGTGTCGCAGAAAGCCAAGCGGTGCCACTGCGCCCACAGAAACAGGAGTCTACGAGTTCTTTCTTTTTTTTTTGTCATTTCTCCTGCCCTCTTATTCTCCCCATTTTTACTTCGCCTGCTTTCCCATGTAATAAATGTCTGTCACACTCAACATTTTGTATATGTAGATTTTGGCGGCCGTGTGCAGGCGCCGCTGCCGGCAAGCGTTGCCGGCTACAGTGACCACAACACTGAAGGCAATAGTATAGTATGGTACGCTGATGACGCCGAGCGCATTTTGCTTACCGTTGAAGTCTAGCAAGTTTATTCAACATATGTATATATATATCTTAATGTAGCTATGATATAACGTTGGTTTCATTTATTATAAATGACCCCCAAAATACAACACGTAGCCGGAAGCCAGTCGCCCTCACCATCGCCGTTATTATGGAACTGCCCCGGTGGCAGCAGTCTAGCAATGGGCAACTGTACGCGGCTGAACTGTAGCCGCCGAAGAACTTATGATACCTCGCTGAGCCATCATACGCCTCTTCTTTTACATGGAAGAGTACACGAAACAAACTGGGTTACGGGGGGAGGCAGAGCCTGCTCCTTTTTCCTCCTTCTACTTCCCATAGCGTGGAGGGGGCTCCCGCCACGAGAAGAACTGCCCCTTTACCTAGTGCTCTACTCTGGGGAAAAACCGAGGCAATCTCCTCGACCAGTGGCGGCATCGCATCCACACAACCCCTCGTATGGGGGGGCGGGGGGGGGGGTCGGTGCAGCAGCTCAAGCTGAGTCGGCGGGTTTAAGTTGGCGCTACAACGCGTCCACCCCACAGGAAAAAAAGACGCTGGCCCCCCCCGCGCATTCGTCGTACATAGCCGGCCACAGCCGAGAATCATTTCGGCGGGAAGCCTCAACCGCCTGGCATTTTCGAGATTTACTGGACATTGCATTCGCCAATGCGGGGGCGAGCACTGGGCCCGCACACGCTTGGAAACGCTGCAGGGGGAGGTAGCGGTTTGGGAGCTGGGGCAAACGTTTAAAGCGTTCGTTCAATTCGATATGCAATGGCAATCGTAGTTGAGCTACGGGGAAAAAAAGCCAAAGAAAAGGTACATGAATCGCCGTTCTTCAATGTTTGACATTAAAGTACCTGACGCGCAGCCGCGTTAGACGTAGCCCAACGGGCAGAGCCCACGTGCCAGCAACTTCCCGCCGCTATGAATTTGAAATTTCCTTGCACTCAATGCATGCAAATGCAGATATCTACCACTGCCTCTCTACAGATGTCTATATATGACGTGCATGAAACTTCAGGGTGAAACTGCGTCAAGCTGAGATGAAAATCGCATGAATATTCGGTTTCGCACGCCGCATCGAGTGTGAAGTTGTTCAAGAAAAAAACTTGACCATGGACAGGGAATACCGATTGTGGAGCGCATCCCCTTCTTGAAATACGCTGGATAGGCGAATACTCATATTTTTCGTATAGCTACAATATTCACAGCAAGGATGGCGTCCAGGATAGGCTCGTGAGGTTTCGAAGGAAACTCGATGCTGGATTTGTTCCTAAGAGCCAATTTAGTCCTCAGTAGAGGGACTCTTCTCTCTCTTCTTTGTGGACATCACGCTGACACTGGCCGAAGTGTATAATCCTGCTGTCGAAGTCGCATGCCGTAAGTCGTATTCGTTAGTATCCCACGTTTCGTGTGAAGTAACATTGTCGTTGTAAGTACAAACACTAAACTTGGTAAGTTCGTGAAAGTTGCTCATTGTTAGACACTAGACATCTATGCCCTTCACCTGCGCCTTCGGATTCGGGCCCGCTCTTTTTCAAGTACCAGGTGACGCTCCTTCCCGAGCTCTTTAGATCGTCACAGTGTGATCCAAGTAAAAAAAACAACACATAGCTGTCATTAGACCCGTCACCCCCCATCTATCTATGGCCCCTTCTAAATATGTGGAGCGCGTGTACTTCTCGATACCGTTACACCTAGCCCTCGTTCTCATCTTGATAATTGATACACTATCTCGACTCCGTTCCACGTGCTCGCAAGATGGCTAGTGTCTAGAAGTGGGCGTCCCTGACGCTGATGCGTTACTAAGCACATCTGCCATTAGCCAGACACTCCCCGTTGAAGATCGTATGAGAGTATGTTCGAGAATGGTCCCATTAATATTACTTATAACTGCTATTGTTAATACCTTGATGGCAACTACCAGTCTCCCATCCGAAAACTCGCCGAAGTCCTGTCGCTTTAGTCAACTCTCTCGATCCAACCAGTCAACAGCATGCGTGGATATGACGCCCAAAGGAGCTGAGCGCCCACACACAGGGTTCGTATGCGGGGCCAGCTGGATGTGCGCTCAGCCGGTTGACTGCACGAGTCCCTATGGCCTTGCGCGCCACTATCTTCCACGTGATGATGGCGCGGCCAATCGGTTATCGTGCACGATGTGCAGAAGCCTCTCTTGGCTCTTTCCCGCTGTTTTTCTCTTCGCGGGATGAGTTGCCACTCCCAGCACGACCTCGAAAACGCAAAAACAGGGCGTTGCTAGCTGGCATGGCTCGGGTACGCGTGCGATTCTAGACGGGCGCCGGGATAGGAAAGCACCAGCTTCAGCAAGAACCCAGGACCAGTTTCGTTCAAGTCTGCCTCCCCTACAACAGATCCGCTGAGCAAATCTGGGACACCGCCGGTCTTTTCGTTGTTCAGGACTAGGACTTCCCTGGCAATAAGAGCACGAAGGCGGGGGGGACGACGACAACGACGACGATGAGGAAGATCCCGAAAAATTCGAGGACGCCTGCCCCGAAAGCAGAAGTCATCGAGAGATCTCCCGCCAAGCCGTCTCCCGGACTTGGCGGGCAGCGTTTTCTTTATTTCCTCTTTTAGCATCCTCTGCACCCATTATGCCAGTGCGTACGAGAGTGCGTTCCCTTGCAACAAGTCGCCCCGACCTCCGAGCTGCCATTTGCAAGCGCCGGGATGCGCAACCCTGTTGCTCTGATGGGGAGCGTTCGTTCGGGGTGGCAAAGGGGTCCCGCCCGTGTTTGACAGTTATCGGCGTTCATTCCCCATGGTTCAAGCGAATGGGTCGTCGCTGACTCCTCCTTCTTGTCGAGAGACAGATATAGAGTGCTCACTATCCTCGTCAGTCGCCGGATGACTTGGCGTCACACGCACCCTTCGCTATTCCTGCCTCATTGCGCCGTTTCGTCATCGCTGAGACATGCCTGTGAGGTCGGAGGTCGCGATCAATTGTGACCCTTGAGCCGCAGCATACATATGGGAAGACAGGCTGCGGAAAACAGTGAAAACCGAAATAAAGAACTCCAGGGAAAATTTCGTAGAAAACGAAAGTGTACAAATTGCACTTAGAGGCAAGTTGCGTAGAACATCGAGACACACCTGCTTGTTTGTGTATAGTGAAACATTGCCTACGCTCTTATATACGTATTTATACTAACTGCTTGATATGGCTAGGCAAAGAAATCTCTCAAAAAAGTTACCTGTGACAAATCTTCAGATTCTCCTGAGAAATTAATCACTGTACACCGAGGATTCTCTCTAAGTGTAGTAGTTTATGCCTTGTCAATTATTTTATGTTCGTAGCTCCACCGACCCGCTTTGCATTGAAACTCACTAAAAAATCCACCGGAGTACAGTACAACATTAGACCTATTCACAGCAGAAGAGCAGACTATCAACGTGGGTGTTCGGACAAGAGTATAAATTCAAATCGAACAAGTAAGTTACTAACAGTAAGCAATAATCGGTTACAAAAAGCACTAGAACCAAGTTAGCGTGCAGGTGTTCGTCACAAGAATCGAGCAGGGGGAGCTCGAGAATCCAGGATATGTACCCGGTTTGCAGGCGGCATGAAATCCTATAGCGGTGTCACGATCATTCCCCTGTCGACTGTGAGCAGGATATTGTCCTGTGGTTATTACAGCTGCCTCGCTGCACTCATATTGGACGGTGGTTTTCAAGCAGAGCACCAGGCGCAAAGTCTACTGCGCGGTAATGTGGATAGCTATCAACCTAGACAAGTTATTGAAAAGGTTAGCAGCACCTGCACAGCCTAACGGTGGATGATTGCTCAGGCAAATGGTTAGGTGAGCTCCTTCTAGGTTGGCGTCTGTTTTCCAGTGTATTCATTCTGTCTTCAGCTCTACGCCACAGCCGATGTACGAGACAATCACTGACGACGGTAGCGGCAACGACCTAAGTTAAGGCCGCCTACTCAAGCGTGCCCGAAGGCCCAACGAGCAACCGAAGACATCAACCTCAGACCTGTGTCCAGTGACAGCGGGTCTGACGACGCGGACGTCGGTGGACACAGGAGCGCAGGCAAGCAGATAGATAGGTGGACAAACTGACAGACCGACGACAGCCAACGAACCAACTTGCCTTGCGTGTGTCTCGGAAAATACGCCCGGTGGGGTACGCGTTGCAGGAATGGCCAAAACCTGGCAGCCTGGCACCATGTTCTCGTTGCTGTTCGTGTGAGAACATATCCCCATTTCTGTTTCCGTAACAGATCTGAAGAAGGATAGACCGCAATTATGATTCCATTGCTAAATCTACTCAGGTTTTTGGGGCCGTCAAAGGCCAAGCAACAGTGTGCGCTGCTCTTGCGTTTAGCACATTTCTGCCAAAAGCCTCCTCCTATGGGCACTACCTATGTCAATCAGTCCGCTCTGGCCCGATGGAGATCAGTTCGTCAAGTTTATCCTGACGTCACCCGCATGTCCTATTGCTATAAGCGTCATGCGTAAGGTGATGACCTGACGGATGATTTCTTGCTGAAAGAAGGGCTCACTCAGCAGTATGCACAAGCAGTATCGACGTTATGGCTACAATGCTATTCGCCTCGCTGTCACTCATGAGTATGTGTCGAGGGTCGACCAGCAACGTTTGTGGCGAGGTGATGCGGGATGGGAGAATTTCACTTGACGATTTTTTGTCGTCACCAATTAAGCTATTTCCTGAGATCTGCCTAGGCAGGGGCTGTTGGTCTGGGCCCTTGGCGTCCCATGAGCTTCTTCCCAACCCTCGCAGAGATGAGGGGCAACGAGTGAGTGAGTGGGGTCGCCGTTCTTCAGAAAAGAGAAGAACTCCACCCAAGCAGGCCAGACTGGCAACCAGGCCGCTCCGAGTATATTCCGCGAGGGCGGCCGCGCTCGCAGCCGGCAGGCCCAGCCGAGCGAAGTCTGAGGAAACGGCGGGTTACTCCCTCTCTGGCCGCGGCTCTGACCGGGACGAGGCTTGCCGCTATATGTACTCATTTAGTAGCAGGTACCACTAAGGCAATGATTTCGCTATGAAGCCGCTATCGTCGTCGCCCCCCTGCTGTCACTGCCGGCGAAGGCTCTGGCAGCGACAGGCTGGGCCAGCCCGGCCCTCCTTCAAGATCGTCAGCTCGTTCTTCATCGACACACGCTAGTTCGATCAAGTGCGATCCTTTTGGGATCGTGTTGTCCTCTCGAGACATAGGAAAGGATAGGGGAAACAGAAAAAAAGTCGTAATTGAAAAACAAATGATGAGAGAGTTGTTGTTGTTTTGGAGGAGCGGGCGAGGGGGATGCACCAGAGTGGGCACTCTTTGTGTTAAGACAAACAGCGAAGAGACAAACACACACGTACGAACAACGTACAATGGACGATGGATCACAAACGTAACCAAGCGAACACATTTCGTTGGGAATGCCATGGATCCAAACCACCAAATGGGGAATATGGAAAATAGAAAAACCTTTTTTTAACTTTTTCACAAATTTTTGTAACAACAAACGCCATTTTATATATATATATATATAATTCCGACGATGTGCACTTCGAAGCGCGTCGTACTATCTATGGGGCGTTCCGGCGATACCCGTCAAAAAGACAGACAAACCAATGCGCGTGGACCGGGCGGATGGACGTACGTACGAGTGAGTGCATAACACTCTCCGAACATCTGTGAGTGCGTAACAGTCCCCGGTCAATTTAAAGCCCACTTCGTTTGTTCTCTGCTCCCGAAACCTGCACTTTTTCTCAACGTTATTTCTGCTTACTCGTCCATTAGTTGCAGTGTGCGTGGTGGCCTAAATTGCAACGGGGTGTTGAGAACACCAGTTCGCTTGTCGGATCCCAACGGAAACTTCTCGGGTTATCCTGGCATCTCGTGCAGGGTTGAATATTTAAGAGAAAAAGAAAAAAATGCATATATATATATATATATACACATAGAAAAAGGGTGAGAGAAATAGACCCTCGATTTAGACTACGTGGGGTAGAGTGACGGGAATAAGCTCGGAACTCAACCGCGGTCGGGTGAGAGGACTCGATGGTCTCTGTATTCCGTGCATGCCTCGTCGTTTTAAGATATCGCACTAACCTCCCTTCCTCCACCCCCCACCCCACAGACCTCGCTCTGGGATTCGCTCTATCGCTTGCCTCCTCAATTATTCGTGTTCGAACATACAAAAAAGGGACCAAATTTCAACCCCAAGCCGAGTCACAGAGGAGCCCTCCGTACCCGAGCAGGAAAAAGAGCTCTCTTGAAAGGTTTTACATGGAGAAGCTGTTCCCTCCCTGCGATGGCCGGTTGAAGCTCGAGGATATGTGCTAACAGAAAAAACAAGTCAGAGACATGATGTAGATTTTGTGGCCGTTGTGGCCCACGCTCGAAAAAGCGCGAAGCCGTAAAGTAGCACGGGAACGTAATCTAGCGGTTAAGATGAACTTCGCTATTCATCGACTGTGCAGCGTCGTTCTTATCCACCCAAGCTAATGTGCCTTAAGCAAACTCACCCCAGAGTACCTATAAACGACGAGGGAATTTGAACCGATCGAACTTTAACAGTCGCTTTGTTAAAACGACACCTTTAAACGCACAACTGACTCTGTGCAGCGTTCGAAATTTCAATATCTCCCTCTATCGTGGCCTTCGCCTATGGTTTAGTACCCGTTTCTCGGGCACTTGCGTGATTAGAACAGGAGGCTATTTGTGTCCTGTTTTGTAAAAGGCTTTCTTGCTCCTGCACACCTTCACATACTCGTAGCGTGGGTCTCTCGTGTCAAGCGGACACTGGAAGGCCACCTGTAACCAAAAGATTACTTCTTCTCCAATTCCCCGAAGTGACCTTTCTAAGAGGCATGCCCTTTAGCCAAAGCAACGTCGAGTCCCAACAGCGTACAGCAATGTGCAGCAAATATTGCATAAATACGGCTGTGCTACTTTTTTTATATAGGTATACACCCCGACGGCAATATCTCTCCCGAGACTCCGGAGCTCAAATGCATGAGCTTCGACAGGCTTCATGTCTTGATGCAGCTAGGTTGGCAAGGAGGATTAAAGCCAACTCGCGCTGGTTTAGACGGGTCAGTTGTCGCTGTTCGCACCCAGTGTGTGGTGTGCACCAATGCAGTAGAATTAGTTACCTGAAAAGACTTCCCCTTGACTCTATAATAACTAGTCGACGGTGAGGTTAGGTTGGATATTTTTCCACCTCTGTGGCCCGGGACACGCCAGTTTGATTATGTAACATCAGTCAGTATGAATTTCTTCGAGTCTTCAGCGCCATGAGGTGGGGCTGTGTGCACAATCCGCCAAGCCCCGCCGGCACGAAACCACAACCGCACGCTACGAGACACGTAACCGTGATTATGGCCGGCTGGATACCTCGAACTCGGAAGCTTGACACCACTCCGTGAGGTCCACGTGTTGATGGATGCCAGGGCCGCACAGAGCTGCAATAGAGCTTAATAGAGCTGGATAATCCGCAAATGCAGGTGGTCGGTATACGACGAAAACGTGCGCACAAGTTCGAATTCGAACAGGCAACGACATGGATTACGTGAGCGCAGCACGAAGCTCTGTATCGGGCACCGGGTGTCCGTCTCAGTGTTGGCAACCTTCAGCAGTTCAGCATGTACCAATGAAAGGGCTTGTTATTCTATTTATGAAAAGTACAGCAAGATTGAAAACGCATCGGGATGGTGGTAATCACGTTAATTCCGGTTTCAAGAGGAAGGACTGATTTATGGTCGCGCACTTGTCCCCACAGCTATACATTCTAGTTTTTTTTTAAATTAAAAGCTAATTTCAGTTAAAAAAACATTTTCGCCTAGTGTTTTAATTAAAAGCTAATTTCAGTTAAAAAGACTTACATATATATATATATATATATATTTACATATATATATATATATATTATATATTCATGAAGTTCGCAAATGTCTACCAAATAGGTCTCAACTATTTTTGTGGCGGCATAGAATCACATAACATACGGTCCCGTCTCTTCGCTTTTGTTCTCCTGCGTGCGTTCGATACAATCAATATTTGAGTTACGAAACGTTCTATCTTCACCCGTGATTTTGGTCTGATCTTCTTCCGTGGCGTAATCGAATCACGGATGGTCCAAGGAGGGGACCGAGAGAGGGTCGGGACAGGCGTCCTCCCGCGATCACAACTCGGCTGATGGCGTTTCGCCGAGCTCGCCGTATGTTTAGCAGTCACTGTTTCGCTGTCAGCGCTCGCCCTGTTGCTTTTGACCCTCTTCAGCGGCTGTCGCAACTTGATAAATCTGTTGCGATTTCTCCCGCTGCTCGATGGCTCTGTTGGTTGGTCCAGCCCCCGTACGAGGGATTTTTGTCTTTCATTCTGTTTTTTTTTTTCGCCAGTCGATTTTGTCTCCGAGTGCGGCCGCCCGCCCGAGATGATCTGAGATGTCAGGAAATCGCGTGTTGGTATTTTGGTCGTAGGCTGATGCCGTTTCGTCAAAGGTCAGCTAACGTCAGTGCAGGCACACAACATGGTAGGCGTTTGTGTATATTTCTAATTTGGTGCGGATTTAGCGAATGTTTGAGCATCGTTTCAAGATACGTAAATTTCTCCGGGCTCATGCCCAGCTGACATTTAACGATCACGGTATAACCATTTTCGGCATCCCGTACGCCTGTCGTGTCCTTCGTTCGAAGTGATAACGGTTGTGGAGAGATTTCCTTTTCAGGGATGGCTCGAGCGGCGAATACATATATTCGATCCCTGGATTCACTTCAGAGAAACTCTCCGTAAGCTCGACTAGGTCCGAGTTAACAAATGATTAGTTGTCATATGCACAATATCGGAACAATGAATTCTAATCGATAGATTAATACGTTTGAATCGAGCACCGTGGCACTTCAGCGAAGGTGAAGGTTTGATAGGTTACAGTTCGCGGAACTGTAGCTTTACAGTGCTTACGTTCTCTGGCTGTTACGTCGCTGGACTCGAACCTGCGGCCTCCGGTCCACGAGGCGACTACGCTGACAAATAGATAATCTGTGTTTCTGTGTTAATTTCACACCGGGTTGTTATGTAATTATCGTCGGGCAGTATTTTATCGCCCTTGCCGACCAGAAGCGCAGACCAAGATATTTTTTTCAATATCGCACTTAACACAGCCGAGTTCTCCGCAAGCTCGCTCAGGGCACGATCGCTCAGGGCTTCCTGGCTGAGTCAGTTATGTCTGTCGCGTCTTTCTTCCCTAGGGCTTCGACATCGAGGGGACGGCAGTGGGTTGACGCGCGAGAGAGAGCGAGCGAGCGAGCGAGATATAGAGATAACGAAAAAGCTGATACCAGCGGACCAATGAAGGTGGTTTGCGTTCGCTCTTGTCTGCTCCGTCCAGCCAGCTGTATTGCGAGGCGGGTTCGGCGAGCTCCGGAGGCGCTCCGGAGGCTCTCCGATGGCTCGTAGATCCGCCAGCCCCCGCTCGTTCCCGCCGAGTATTGTTTAAATTGCAAATATCATGCAAACGATTCCTAACAACCGCAGAGAGCAGACAACGACGGTGGTCTGCGCCCTCGTCCTGGCCATGACCGAGACTAGAACACACAGCCGGCGGCTGAGACCCGCCCCCCCCCCCCCCCTAGTTCAGCCCCAAACCCCCACTGGACCCTCCAAGTCCCCACTGATCGGCGCGCTTCCTATGCAGTTCGACCGTGGGTAGGCGGTAGTCGCAGCTGGCTAACGGAGCAAAGGAGCTCACCGCCGGGATACGCACGTCCCGCGGATTAATTGCCACCCAATGTTCAATCGACACTAACTTCACCACCGCTGCTGTCCACAATACTACTTCAGTGTGAGTGTCGAGAGAGCAGCGTATGTCTGGCGGTTTGCGGCTGACGGTGCAGCACCGGCGATGTCGTCCCTAACCGATTCCCAATGAATGCTCATGGCTACGTGGATATGCCGTTGTATGGCACGATGTCGCCTAAGAGTACGTAGCGATTAAAAAAAAGAGAGCGAAGAGAATTGAATCATTTCACTGCCATTTCCCTGATTATGAGTGTCATTACATACTGTGTATGGCTGGTTGTATACGGCTCGAATGTTTTGTAAACTGGTAGAGCAAGTTCACAGACACAGACATTATGCATGATGTTCTGTTCGTAGGACGTCAGAATCAGCTTCGTTACTTAGGGTTCAGTGAGATGCGGCCGGGTAGCACTTGACGTCTCGTGTTGAGTTTCGACCACTAAGGAAAGCTGGAGATTCCCGAGACATTCACAACGTCCGAACGGAGAGTATTCTAAGAGCAGCAATTGCTCTGAGCTTACCTAATCGCTGCAATGGGTGTCCGTTGAACTCGTTTAAGGTGTTTGTGGACGATTGAGTGGCGGCTTTGCCAACGGACGCAATCTGACGGGACATAGAACAGCCACAGGTACACAACGTCGTGTTGACAAGGCCTCTGAAAATTCGCAAGTTTGGAGTCTAGGACATAAACGATGAACGGTCTGCTGAAGACGAAACAAGCCATAGTACAATACCAAAGCCGAAACGTCCCGTTGTTCTTTGCGTAGTCCACCTACCACCGCACCGCTCGTTCATGCGGTCGCCTCGGATTGGCCTGGATTATAAATACAATGTGAGAAGTCTTCAGTGAGTCGCTTCTGTTCAGCCCGCATTAGCCGGCTTGCGTCCGGAGTCAACTCCCTTCGTATGGTGGAACAGCCGCCCCTTCGCCGACTATCTATAATGTCTATCTATCCACAGAGGCAGGGTCCTTCCCATACATTTTCTCTCGTCCGCCCCCATCCAACGATTTCGTGCATCGCTCTATATGTATATGGCATAGAGGATTGTCATTGAATTTAAAATCTCTCAATATGATCCAACCAGGTGTCGTTCCTGTTCGCCAACTCGCGCAAACGTGATATTTAATGGAGGCAACCAACAGACACACATTCGGCAAAGCATATGGTGGCACTGTCGTTTGTTTTGGGGGAGCTGGACATGTATATGCCTGCCATGGCAGGATCTCCGTTGCGAATGGCTGCACCAGCTTCGTGCAACGCAAGGTGCCTACATGGCATTGAATAAGGCGGGCTGTGCAGAGAGAAAAGTGAACGGGATCGTTTCATCGTCATCAAACTCTTTGCATTGCACACACGAGATTGGCGCGGCCTAGAACAAGTCCTAGGCGGCGCACCCCCCATTCTTGCACTGCGAGATTCCCAGGGGGGTTGCTGGGGACGCAGGCGTGGGGCTCTTCTCCAGGGGGCGCTTAACCCTGCTGCTACCGTCGTCGCTGCCGACGCCGCGGCTGCTGTTGCTTGCGCCACTGCAGCAAATCGAGATACACTGTTCCTTCAATATCTAATCCGGACCAACCGACCTTCTACTCGAGCATATCTTGCCGGCGCTGCCGTTTGCACTCAGTCTGGACACTGATGCCTTCCGCCCCGCACATTCTGGATGACTCACTTCGATAGATGGGTGGGTAACTGTCTGATGGGTGTGCTGCTCGTGTAGCGGCTACCTCGGTACATGCTCTGTGTGTGTGTGTGTGGCATCGCCCATGACGAGCCTCGCAGGCAGCGAGTGCTAGCAAACTGGAACTATTTCAACTTTTAATTTTAATCTAATTAACAACACTACCTTTCACGGTTGGGTGTATGCAGATATTCATGCAACCAGCCAACCTCGAACGCCCATCCCTCGGCAGGACCCAGCCTGGATGACATGGGGAGAGGCACAACCTGAGCGACAAGCACTGTGTAGCAAGTGTCAGGAAGCAATGGCTAGCGGGGTTATAGCAGATGGGAGCTGAGTCTTCCCTTCCCGAGCAGTCACTTGGGAAATGGGAGACGACCTCCTTCGTAGCTTGCGGCGAATCCTTTTTGTCAGGTGCGATGTCGTCGGCGGTGACGATGACGCCAGCGGGGGCGTCGCCGCTTCGAGATGTGTTCCGTCGTTGGAGTAAAATGAATTAACACGAACTATGGCCCGTATGCGCTCTCTCTGGTGCGTGCATGTGTGTGTGTGTGTGAGCGAATGTGAATGTCCAACGATGAAAAGACAGACGTTCGACAGTTGACGTTCGAATTAGCTTCTTATCCGCATCAGGGTGGGAGCCCTTCCTGAGGACACGGCGCGGATTTTCTAACCATGACGAGGCATGACGCGCTCGCTGCCAAGATCTGCTGGTGTCGCGCGTTCGTAAACGTGCGAGCAGTGACTATTTACAGTAGTTTCCTTGCGCGGCACGTCTAAAGATGTATATATCGAGGGATCGCGATCTTTAAGTGATCGCAACAATGCTGACAATTCCGACAAATCGACAATCGGCTTCCGTCATCTTTACGAAGCCAAGTTCTCTCTATTGTGTTATGCATGAGGGCGACTTCCGATACGGGCATATGCGTATTCATGACCACTCATCCTTGAGAGCTTCTTCCTGCTCCATAGCGTAACCCCGTTACGAATGCCTAATCGCGAATGGGTTCTATGCGCCTTGCAAAGTTGACAAATGTCTGCCTCCAGTCGCATGCCGTGTGTGGTAATCACGAGGTGCAAATCAAAAAGTGAGATCGTCACATTACTATTGGGGGCGGTCCAAAACCGTCCCCAGGCTACCGTCATAAAAGCCAGTCTCTCTCTCTCTCTTTCCACCGTCGCTCGTCCAAGGGGGGCGCGCTCTTCTCGCCGAGAAAAAGGTATAACGGGTAAGAGGCGCGTAGGGCGGGGTTAAGTAAAAAAAATAGTCGAAATGTCTCGAAATTCCTCGATCGTCCTAGGCAATAACAACATATACGAACACCTACGCAGAGAGGCACACCACGTATACCCCATCCCTTCCAGACCCCCCCGCCCGCCAGCCCCCACACAGCCGCAGCCACTACAGCGCTATACTTTGTCCTTCTCAGGCGCCCGTCCGCCCGCTCGCATTTTCCCGGCTTGCGGGGCCGTTACCACATTTCGATCGTTTTCCGCCGACGATTTCGCATGAATCTTTCCGTTCACAAGTCGTTCCCACGAGCGTTAACGGGACCCCACCCGCGACGTCAAGGGCGGTCCGGCGTCATTTTTCCGTCGGATTCGTTTGCTCCTTCCGGTGGGCCAGACTCAACCGCAGGCTCCTTTACCAGCTGTCATAGTCTGCTCGGTCAGTTGGGTCTAGTTCTTGAACGCGTTGTGCAAGAAGGAGATTACCGTCCCTCGGGGATTCCGTGGCCTGAAGAAGGCACCATCCTGCAGGTCGCATGATCGAGCCAGGCCCGTCCGTTTCGTCGATATTTGCACATACAACGAACGCCGAAAAAAAAAAACTACACGTGCGAAATTTGTCGCTTAGTAGACTCGGGGTAGAAATTGAGAAACAGGAGGGGCTTGGCGGGGGGGAGGGGGGCGGTCTTAAAGGCTCGTTGGTCCTGCGGCATCCACGCTTCGCTATCCAACGCTATCCGCCCGTTGCAATATGTCAACTGGCAGCATTGAGCCCGCTCTGCGGAGTGAGTGGTTACTGCCCCGGCGTCGATGCCTTCAGCGCGAGCACACACGCTCGCTTGTCCAAGCTCACCTCGGCTATTTCCCTGTAACCTCCGAGAGCGAACGGAAGAAATCGAAGAACAGAGAGAGTGCAGAAGAGTGCCGCTGCTACTCAGGAGGCGGGTCTGTCTCCTCGTTTGCACATACCTCTCCCGAAGGCCTCTGAACGCCGCCCCCATGCCTCTCCTTCATCGGCGTTGGGTGGGACGGCGGTCCCGCATCTTCTCGAGGTCGCGTCGACGCTCACGCTGATCCAACGACTCGAGGTTGGTTTCCTGCTCGCAGTGGCTGCGCCGGCTGCGTCGCCGACTCCGGACATCGCGCGTTTGTCGATGTAAATGTGACACTTTGATGGATTGTAAGTTGTGTGCACGCGTCCCGCTCCACTCACCCTGCTCTGTTCACCGCTGTGGCCACGCTCTTGACGGGGACGTTGGCACCCTTCCTTCTCTGTGACCGAACTGGCGCGACGACCCGATGGGACTCGCGGCTCGACTCTCCTCGAACCACCCGGGCCCCCTTTTCGCGCCCCTCGCCAGCCTTGCGCCTCCAGCTTGCTTTAACTCGAGGACCAAAAGGTTGCCATTGGTTGGATGTTGGTTGGTCTAGCTTGTCGTCCCGTGGTCGAATGGAACTAGCGGCCTCGGCGTTCGTATGAGCCGCACTGTTCTTGAAGCGCCCCGTCGCCCATTGGCCCTTGGGCTCAGAATCTTTCATGTTTTCAATCAGCTTCTATATATATATATATAATTTGTTTTTCGCAAAAACTGCCACTTAGCCTCCTGGAATAAGGTTCCGTGCGGTATCACCGGAGTCGCGGAAGCAGCGGACCATCGAACGCTAATGGATGTGTACCTTCGCTACGAGGCGGCGCCAGTCGGCGACCAACCGCCGGATAGGCTCTTCCCTTTCTACAAAACGCTAGTGACGACCCAAAGATGCTTAAAACGCCTTCCTTGCCTAGACAGTTCGTGCCTTACCTTCTGCCCGTGCAAAAAAATTCCTTAAACTAACTCCTTGACAATCGACGCGGGTGGTGTCATTATCATCATCTCAAAGTTCAAAAGTAATTAGCAAAAAATTTATATTTGTATAGAATACAAATTCATTCGTATGTCTTCGACAACCTACTTGGATAGCGGTCGATGTTGTAGTTCAGCAGAACACGCCTACTTTCACCTAC
Source organism: Stratiolaelaps scimitus (assembly GCA_019614645.1). Classification (NCBI taxonomy): domain Eukaryota; kingdom Metazoa; phylum Arthropoda; class Arachnida; order Mesostigmata; family Laelapidae; genus Stratiolaelaps; species Stratiolaelaps scimitus. The sequence goes on along the minus strand of JABWDB010000033.1, from coordinate 683,296 downwards.
CTGAACTCAGCTAAAGCCGTTCCTGGTTCAAAGCGTCTTGGTTCCCAGCAAGGCACCGAATGGTGCCCTGGGCGACCGATCGATCCATGCCCTCAAGTAGATGCATTTCACTATGTCTTGGTAAGGAGCGTCCGAGCATATTTCGACTTCACGTTGGACAATAATAGGAGTCCTGCATTCGGGATATCTTTGCACACGGTGAGCACTCAGGATATAATATCCTTGCAGGTAAAATGAAGGCACTGCCACTCAACACATTCTATATGTTGATGTTTTCAAAAATCTCAAAGGCGGCCCATCCAGTACAAATCTTCATAGGTCTAATTTCACCTACATTTCAATTTTTCCCTCCGTGACGAACTAATATCCTATCCACCTCCATACGTTTCCGCCCCCTCTACATTCGTCACTATGGTATAGCGGAGGCATTTCAAGAGGATTCGTTACTGCTCGCAATTTGTTGGTAGGCGTTTTTTTAGAAATTCTACCCGTTTTTTTTCGAAGTTATTCTACGTCCATCTCGTTGTTTTTTATACGTGGCCGTGTATTTTCCTGCACCCTCAGTGCATACATACATATACTGTGCAAGGCAGTTCTTTTTTTACTCAGCAATACTATTCGTGGAAGTGGAGCTTCCCCTGCCTGCTCCGGCCTAAATCGCGAGCCGTATTCTCCTCACCAACTGCTGCTTCTGCTGCCGCTGGAAAACCCGAACGCAGTTCGATTTTTGAAGCTTCCACATCCTTCTCCGCACGACGTCATCTTCGCGCGCTCTCCTTGACAAATCTATTTCTCAATTTCGGCCGACAGAGGCTAAAACTTTTCAAGAAGACGACGCCCTTGCGGCCCCCGTGGGGGCCCGGCACAGGGGTTCTACTTTCTAGGGTTTCTGCTTTTTGTTCGAGTTCGTTATCACAGACATGCGTTCGAACAACACACATATACTTTCTGCTAGCTGTTTGTGGGCACGCGTAGATTTGCTTGCCATCATCGCTGAATCGAGCCTTTCCAATTGTATAGACTTCACTATGTTTGTCTTGTTGTTTGCATTTCGTTGAGATAATTAAGTAGCGGTGGCTGCAGCTTTAGCTGGGGAAGCAAGGCTTCACGGGTGTCGTCTCTCTGTCTTCTAAACAACGGTCCGATTCAGATCTATCTGTCACTAGCATCTCTGCGCACGCTGCGCCCCCCTCCCTCCCTCGCAACAGACACGCCCACTGATGAATCTTTCTGTCCTTCTAGGCTGTGATTGTGTCAGCTTCGTTTATTTAGTGAAAGACACGTACGGCAGGCCCATAGAGGCGGCGTTGCCGCTAAAGTGTTGCCACCGAGGTAGATCAGCTGATGGGGCGTCTGTCTGTCTCAACGCTTGACTGCTTCTTCTGTCGTAGTCTAGCCCAATATATCTTTGGTCGGCCTGCAAAGAAGATGTCAGCGCTACCTCAGTGCTCATACGACACTTCACAATATGGCAACAATGAGCATAGCCGCGGCATGAGCCACGCGCGATGTTCTTCACTGGAGCCTACGCCCTGAGAATGAGCTCACTTTAAGCTTCGAAGGGATTCGTAGAGAGAGAGAGAGAGACAGCGAGATAGAGGTGGAGTATAAGGTGTGAGGGTACTTTGTACCTTGAGGTAGCACCCAGCGGTTGGTTATTAGAAAGGAAAGGAGGGACATTGATGCGAAAGCTTAAGCAATAGCAAACCCCCTAAGGATGGTTGGACATTGCATTATGCCCTTTGGGGGTTTCGTCTTTCGACACGCGTGCACGCCGTCCGGATGCGATAGTGTGGGTTCCCGTTTCACACGAAGGTGCGTCAGCCTACCTAGCCATGCTGGCTAGGAATTATCCGTCCCCAAAATGAGGCTTGGCCTATTCGCCTTTCCTTCTGCCAATGAATAGGCGGGGAGAGTTGGTGGGGTTTTGGATAAGGTGCTCTCTCGTCCCAGAGAGAATATAAGGTACAAATCGACCGGTTACCACACTACGATAATGGTCCACAACCCATTCGGCCTATTAATGATGCCAGGGTAACTAGCAGAACTAGAAGCTCAACTGGCGAGACTTCCACAAAGAGAGAACAAGGCAAGTGAAAAACCAGTCCTGGATTAAGCATCGCGTAGATTAAAAGGATCTGCGGTAAGGTCTGGGATTGGAACCAACGATCCATTTTGTCCTACTCCTTCGTCGGAGCGTGGTTCGGTGTTTGTCACTAACTCTTGGGGTAGCACCCCAAGAACATGGGAACCCCCAAAAAGTGCACAGGGAGAAAAATGCGAAGGGAACTCAAAGGACCCCCAAGGATGGACAAATCAAATCGAAGCGAGACAAAGAGACAGAACGGACAGAGAGGTAGCGCGGACAAAGAAAGAGATTGAAAGGGAGGGAGAGAGAGAGAGAAAGAGAGAACTACAAAAGTGTAAGAAAACAAGAGAACAAAAGGCGGCTTCTGGCTGCGATTGGAACCGCATGATTAAGGGGCACTCATCGGGCCGGGCCAGCCACCCGGTCCCGCTATTAATTACTAAACAAATACCAAGATGCGTAGAAGGCAGCTGTGAATGGGGAAGGTCACCACTACACTTGTCGACATACAGTGCTTATCAGCGGTGTCATCTATAATAATATGGTGCTGGCTCCCCGTCGTGGATGACATGTTCGCTGACGTGCTGCTCGATCTTGCCCCGGGCTCGTCGCGTCTAGGCTTTACTCTCAACGTTTACGTAGTCGAGTTCCACTTTCGTGGGCAGGGCAGCAGCCAAAGGCTTGTTTAATAGCATGAATGAACGCTGACGTATAAAGGCATAGAGAGAAGCAGTCATCTGAGGACAGTCGCAATCTATCACGCGGCTATCCGGCCCCGCCGCTAATCTAATCTAATGCCCGTTATATCCGAGCTAGCGCCCATTAATTCATTTTGCTGGCGCTCTTCAGTCTCTGGTGCCGGTGTGTCATTTAGCTGACGTTTGCTATGGCAGACGTTGCAATCGGAGGGGGATAAAAGTGCCGGGATTTCATTATTGTAAATAGTAGTATAGGGGCATGCTTCGCCGATATAAACATGAGGGGGGGGGGCATGGCCGATATAAGGGGGCATAGCGCCTCAAATGGTGGTACCGAACGAACGGTAAAGTATAGTACAATAGCGTAATGATCGTGACCACGACATAGTCGTGGGTGGATGTTTCAATTGTGTGTGACCCCAGCCGCATAAGGTCGCCTGCATCCACATTGGTCTCGGTCGTAGGGTGGACCTTTCGTTTATAGCTTAACCCACATCTTGTGGGGTTTAACCCACATTTCGGTCGTGCAAATCCTTTCTACCACTTCGTGTCGACATGGGATCAAGCTCAGATCGATCGAGAGCGGTTAAGTCAACCCGAAATCCCATTGGATCAGACGTGAATGCGATAATTCAGAACAGTCACACGTCCATTCGGATCGGCGGTTCCAAATTAGAGAGATGTTGCTTGTTTTGTATATTCCATTTATGATATTTACACACACCTGAACGCAATGCGGTTGAATGTGCCACAGGCCTTGCAACCTGTTGCATTTTGCAATTTGCAGGCGTTGAACATCTTGTGAGCAGAACTCACTAAAACATCGTTTGTAGGCAGACATACAGCTGCTTCAACGAACCTGCCAGTCGCATAACGATGTAGTGTTCCGCGCTACGATCGCAACTGACCATACTGTACTTGTTCAGTTGTCGATAGGTTCTTTGTTGCCTGTGCACCAAAGGCGTTCCAGGCTCTAATTAGCTACCCTGGGGAGATCCGCAAGGGTGACAATAACGGTGTGGTTACCCCAGAAAAGGGTAGGTCGGCGTGCTTCTAGACCAACCTTATGACCGTTGTTGTGCCGAACGCGATCTTGGACCCACAGCTGCCTGTCTGAGAACGCCGACTTGAAGGTCCTGTCGCCAGCGTGTACGCTGTATGCTAACGTGAAGTGTCGCAGCGTCACCATTCAGCCACTACCGCCGCCGCCCCCTCGTCGGGTGGGCGGTCGGTCTAGCTCCGCTTAGGGTGCTGCTACCGCCTCGGAGGGACTAGGGAGAAGACCTATCTTGCGAGCAGCTCTAAATACGGTCTGCTTCAGCAACGTTGCACCACTGTACCACCCGCTTGTCTTATGTCTAATGAAACGCTAATGACCTTAATGGATACAGAAGCACACGGTGAAGAGGTAGTGGTGAAGAGCAAGGGGTGCGGGGGTGACCGAATGGGTGAAAGCAAGAATTAAAGGATCCAACAGGGTTAGACAATCGGGGCCGTGAAATTGTCACAGCCGATGTGAGCTCGCTGCTTCGTGAGACAAGGGAACAGACACAGCAAGTTTCACGGTGAGCACACGCCGAGAGACGACGATACACCCGAAAACCGCCTATTCAACAACGCATGAGCTCGATGACTTCAACTGACGAGACATGATAGAACTAATCATTGATTAGCCGGGAGCGAGCTCTTGGACATGATCTGCTAACAAGCGTTTGTGCTGGGGACAGCCGAACGCACGCAGCATACGGCACCGCATCGATAGTGCGTGTCGGAGTACGGATTTTCGCTCAAAACATAAGCACTCTGACGCTGAACTTGGATGTCCACTCGAGAACCGCTATGTTTCGGCTCGTCTGCACGACATCCACCACACGGTACGCGTAGATGCGACTGTTGACAACGTCGCTGTTGTAACATAACGGCGTGCATGTGTTCCTATCACTGTGAACCGACAGCCCCAACGAAACAGGTATCTCGATTATGAGATGAAAAGGAAAGATCAAGCCAGAGCAGCATCACGTCGACGACGACAATATCTATCCGTGCGGAAACGGCAGTCGATATTCGTATTGCCCATCTAGTCTCCAACATGACGAGTTGGAGCAAAATGTCGTAGACTTTCAAGACATTAATGTGTTCTCTGTCTCATGCGTACAGCTGATTATATATATATATATATTATACATATCTACAAATTATTCCACGTAAGGTGAACGCTCCCCCAGTCCATTCAGTATACGCAATTTCAAACATACAACAATTCGAGAATTAGTTGGGGACAGGGTGTCAAGCCGTCATTGTCCCGATGAAGGCGATGGCATTGCCTCTCAGCTGCCCAGCGAGGCAATGCTATATTTACAAAAGTTACAGCACCATAACACTGAGCCGTACAGGGCTTACTGGCACTTTGTGTACACACACACACACACACGTGTGTGTCTGTGTGTGAAGACCCAGCAGACCGGTAACAACTCCACCGATGCCTAGTAAAGGGCGCGCCCGCGCACACACAGCTAACCATGGCGAAATAGCCAGCCGGGAACAATGCGTACGCGTCTACAGTAGTTAAACTCGCATCAATTTCGTTGTTCACCTCATCCAACTCGTTTTGTTCGCACGTTGCTAGCGCGGAAGGGTCGAAACGGAGCCCCGAAATCAGCAGGAAGAGAAAAATGACACTCGGCACCACCGGCACTCGGAGACATTAGCACGAGATGCACCCACTTGCCTTCACACTAAGCTACCACGAGCTAGCCAGCTGGGCCCGCACAATAACCGCTGTTCCCCTATCTACTAACTAGCTGGTGGCTGACGCGACCGTGGCTGGGGCGAGCTGTTGTTCGCCTCCGAGTCGTTCACAGCGTCGTCGTTGTCTCTACAGCGCATTTGTGTTCATCATTCTACATAGACAGATAGCTACGGGATAGCAAGCTCGGCTGGCGGTAGCTCTCTGACGAGGGGAGATTAGCTCAGCCTGTTAACAGCAAGTTCCTCTTCTTTCAGTCTTTTTTCTGCAACTTTGTTTCCTTTCAGTCTTCTTTCTGCAAGTTCCTTTTCTTTCGGTCTTTTTTTCTGCAAGTTCCTCTTCTTTCAGTCTTTTTTCTGCAAGTTCCTCTTCTTTCAGTCTTTTTTCTGCAAGTTCTTTTTCTTTCACTCTTTTTTTCTGCAAGTTCCTTTTCTTTCACTCTTTTTTCTGCAAGTTCCTTTTCTTTCATTTCTTTCCTTTTCGTTCCAGTCTTTTTTCTCGAACTTGTATTCACTGTCGTTCCTCTCACACTCGTGACAGAAACCTTGGACTCGGTCCGCGCGCGGGTATTTGTTTATCGGGCATCGAAATGACGGCCGGAAAAAAACGAAGCCGCCTTTTTTGTATCGAAGAACGGTGGGAAAACAGAGTTTCCACAGCGCAGGTGAACGTGGTACTGCCTAATAAAAACAACTACATAATTGCTAGTGGCGGGCTGAGATTCGATAGCGAGGTACAAGCCGCTTGAAGAAACATGCGCACCACCATCAGTGTGCGGACGCCCTGTGGAAATCGCGGAGACCTCGCCGACATAGAGACGACAAAGAGCTCGAGTGTCCGCGCCTGCCAGAGCACCGCACTTAGGCTACAGCGATGGCGCAGCCTGTGAGCCCGGGCCGGCGGGCTGTCGGGGTCTGGCAAGCGACTTAACGACGGCTCGACGCTGCGTGGCACATTGAAAGACGCGACTTCCCGCATCGTTTTGCAATACTGACGTGAGGTGTGATCCTCCTGTCGCCGCCGACCGGCGCGATCTCAGACATACTCACACATCGAGAGGGTCATGGGAGAAGCTCGCAAAAAAAAACAGAGTACTTAATAACCTGCCACACCACATCCCGGCACGGTTCATCCCGCCATCGTGGAAAAAGCCGGGGGGAAGGGGCCGCCTGGTGGGGTCTAGTCGAAGCGACAGGCTCCGGCTCAAAAGCTGGCCACATTTTGGTGTCATCAGTGTGACGTTCGTATGACTCGTTCTTGTCTCCTGCTCTTCGTGGGCTTCTTCGTCGTTGCCGACGCAGAATGGCTGCGTAGACCGAGCCGCGTTGGAAGCGGCCTCGCGTCGGCCGGGGTCAAGACCTCCCGATCAGGTGTCTTCGAACGAAGCGAAAAACCTTGTGTAAACGTGATAGACCTGCTCCGCGGGCCGGGTACTCGGCGAGGCGATACGCACCGCGCGTCTGAGGTAAGATGGCGGTTAGATGATTCGTCGCACAGGCGAAAACCAATAGAGCCAGATAGGTGGCGGCGGTCGTTATTGCGGAGTGTTCCGTGAGATGAGACAACACTGTGACGAAAGAGCGGGCCAAAAACTCGGACGTCCGGCGCAATGCTCGAAAAAGATAGAGCCGTTAACCAGGCGGAGGTTTTTCTCTCTACTCAATGACATTGATGCTTGTCTGCTGGCTGATGTCGTCGCTCTAATTACATGTCTCAATGATCGTCTCAAGCGTTGTGTGGTGGTCTGATCGTTTACCGTGCGAGCACTCGGTCGGGCGCCCTCGTGTTACTATGATAGAACACTACACGAAGCATGGATGTTACTTCGTCTCAAAATATCAACGTGTTTGTGGTGTGCAACTCCGATTTTTATGTACCCCAAGCGAGACAGTGGACGTTAGATGTTGGGTGGGTGTCCGCCAGGACAATTTACGTTGCTAGTACGCAGCTATGATTGTTGTTAGTTAGCGATATAATTGGTGACGACCTTGCGTGGGCCATGCTAATTTCGAGCTCTGTAATAACACACACACACACACAACAACTCTTCATGCTTATGTTAATTACTGTCTATTTACTATTTCTTACGACAAGTGTAAGCTAAATGCAATTGCTCATCGGGTTAGCACCATATGTTTGCTGTAACTAAGTGGAAAATACGCTCAGATCTCTATCCTGCTTTGGCCGCCCGTGACAGGTGGAAGGTCTACACACTTCATTCCTCTTGGGGACTCATCGACTGACGGTGTTTGCCCGTCAGATCGATCTGTCAGTGCTGTCTGATACAAAAATCGTTCTTGGACAAACGGACCACTGATCTGTCCGATCTGCAGTCTCGAATAATGCCATTGCGCTCCGTATCTTAGGCTGGAGGTACTCGGCCAGCTGATGGAGCATGTGTGGTTTCCTGTTACTGTTGCTGCTGCTGCTGCTGGTGGCTATTGATCGTGCTCTCGAGCGTTTAGCCATTTGCACTCGCGAGACGGTGCAAACATGCGTCTTGTACGTCGCCTCGCTGCTAATGAACGGCGGGTACCAAGTCCACTGTCGTAGGTCTATATGCTATTGTACAACCCATTGTTGGTCTGCACAACCAAGGGACGAAAGGAAGTCAGACGTTCGGCGAGGCGCTCGGGCGCTCGTCCGCGATTATTGCCGCTCTGACTTGGGCTAGAGACGAGCAAAGACGCTGTACGATACAGCGGCTAACCGAAGGGAGCAGGGAGGAGGCCCACCTCGCTGTAAGGCGTAACCCAGCACGAGACGCAGTAGCCAAGTGCCACGCGAGGTGTCAGGCGCGTCTCAAGGGGGTGAACAGTCTCGCGATAAAAACAACACTTCCCCCTTCGTGCTCCGAACAAGCCGAGCATCGGAGAAGCCACGGCTCCCTCACTCAACGCGAAGCCAGGGATCGGACGTCTTTGGGGTAGTGGCCACCGAACGTGATACTACTGACTTCGTTTGTGACTAGGTTAGGCGGTTGCAGCCAACTATGAGCGATTCGCAATCTGGTGCCTTCTGAAAGTACCGAGATATCTGCCTTCTGAAAGTACCGAGATATCGGTTCCTCGTCTTAGTTCGCTTGGGACAATTCAGCTAATTCACAGAAGATTTTATATCTGTCAAATAACGAGCGTTGACGCTGTAGGGACGAGTTGTTTTCGTCGATGGGCAGCCAGAAATGCTCCAGTGGTTGATGGTTTGCGTGCTACCACTTCGTACATAGCAGTTAGTGCAGCTAGCGATTTTAAGCGACTGTATTTATCGAGTTTGTCATGCTGGTGGCCATGCCTTACGTAGCTATCATCATGGTTTCGGTTGGGGTTGAGAGGTTATTGGTTGATTAAAGGAACTGCAGTTTTACAATGTCTATGTCCTCTCCTATATATCACTATACAAGTATTGTATCTGGAAACATACATGTGTCTTGATTACGAGCTTTATTGCCAGTACTCACCTGCTTAGTGGGAACTTAGCACGGATTCATCATCAGATCATATAGATCGATCAGGATCATCGTTCACGAGGGGATTAACCGCACGACAATGCAGCAGACCCCATTACTCCGTTTTGCCATTATGTGACTAAAATTGTTCCTTTCTTAATAAGTCAGTAACGGAGAGTTGGCGAGGACATACTGGTTGCACATGTTTGAAGGGACATGTGCGCTACCCCTTGCACGTGTGCACGCTGGCCTATTTCGGCCATCGAGTACTCGTCAATCGCCCTGAGCAACAGGGCGACAGCTATCTCATTCGTCATTGAATGGAGAACGTTGCCAGGGATCGAACCCGCAATGGGCTTAGACCGGATGTGTGGTCGTTGCCGACTTACGAGAGTCGCCTTAAGTCCTAAGTCCTCCTACGTTAAGTGTTGCTGTCCATGGATGGCATTCCAGTTCAGCTGATTAGGGTCACGTGGCCAGCGGTTCGCTGTTGTCGGCTACCGGCGTCGCAATGACGATTACAGAATGCACCTCGAATGCTTCCTTCTCAGCCCGACAGTAATCGGCACTAGGTTTTAGGAGGCCGGGTCGTTAGATGCTAGGCGTTAGCTCGCTGATACGACCTGGCACAGGGGTGGGTACCGATGCCTGTTTGTTCTAGCAGTTGAAGCGGTTACCGGCCGCGGCACTTTTTGGTCCGCTTTGAGTCCGGCGCGCGTACCGGCCGATTACCGTTCCGACATTTGGAAAGCGTTTGATGGACGAGTTTCCTTTCGTCGAGGAAAGATGAACGAGGTCGAGCTCATTCATGGAAGATGAGAGGAAGAATATACAACCGTTGAAAGCTCGGAATGTCGTAGGTGATATCTATCCTTTTCTTTAGACGATGTTGTTATTATTGGAACATGAGGGTATCCCCGAGGGCGAGCACTCAAGCTTGCAGGGCTGGTACGCATATCGGTCGGTGTCTTTTGTCTACTTCGGTATAGGGTAATAACATTGGACGTTGGCGGAGAATTGCTATTCGTGCATTAATTGGCTTTCAATACTTAAAATGAGTTGTCCCTAATTTCAGCGGTGCCAAAAAAAACTGCTTCATTACCTGAACCGAGCTTATTCATTTGTTGAACATCAATGTGGCACTACACGGTAATATGAACAATAATAATAATAATAACAATAATTAAACAAATACAAACACACATTACGTCTTTTAGATTCGAGCGCTTCTCAGAGTTGACATCACTAAATCGTTGCGCTAGTCTACTGGGTATTTTTTGTTTGAACCTACAATAATCGTTCATATCTAGTCGGCGTGGTCTTCGATCAAGCCTTTTGAGCGCACTCCACGACACCATCGGCCCAGCGAACTTTTCCAAAGGATCCAAAGTAGAGAATCGTTTTTAGCTAGAGTTTAAGTATGTATTGTTTGCAAGGGGGTTGATATTGCAAGCAATAGTCCTGCTATCCTTGGGCGTAGACCCAATCCTCGCAATCGTGTTTCCTTCCTCCCGAACGATCCGGCTTAGCAAATACACCCCACCCTCCCAGATTGCCGCCCGCATTTCCTGATAACCCACGTCTCATGCCGCTCTCGGGATCTTACTTGCGTCTGCTTGGGACGAGAGCTTCCGTTCGATCAAGAGTGATGGTAAAAGGTGACGCTCGTTAGACAGGCACTATTTGCCTATGATCCGATGGGGGAACCGCCGCCTAGAGCAACAATCTGAAGGGCTAGCCGACCATCCAGTTCGCAATCAACCTGCAATAGGGAAGACACAACAGGTTAACGAATTCAGCCGGTGTCACCGATGGAGGTCGAACTGCCCCCAGGGCGTCCAACTTCTCTGACTTACTTAAGGGAAAAAATACTCGCAAGGCATCCATGTTGTCCTGTGATCCTCACACGAACGGGGTTGTCTCTCGTAAACCGCTCTCCGTTATCGCTCACACGCGGTGCCTACGCTTCGGCATCGGATGAATCCACTCAACGTGGCTGTTACGTCCGATCTGAAGTCATGTCCAACAGGATTGATTGGGAACGGTTATATTCTCGCCACTGTTTGTCAAAAGTGCCATATTCGCTATTCTACGCCCTACGCTGACATTTGTTGATGGGGTCGGTTGAACCTGACGCGTGGACACTTGTCGTTTTAATAGACTCTTCGAATTAACAAACAACTGAAGGGTAATAGATGACATTGATTTGGGTTCTCATGTGCAAGGCTGCACGCGCGCTCTTTCTCTCTCTCTCTCTCTCGTAATTGGGGAAAATATTTGAGAAAATGCCAATGCTGCTCAGAGGGATCATGTTCAAACAAAAGGCAATTCATTTTTTTCTTTTTTTTATATATATATACTCTCCTGATAGGATAATTTTTTGGGCTGACTCTCAAACATTTAACTCAAGCCATGGAACAACTGGTTTCTTCATCACTCTCTTCATAGGGCGGACCCCCCTTCAAATGCAAATGTACAATGTTATCAGCGGATCGAACCCCTGTGAGCATCTGCGTGTCTCCCCCGATTGCAGGGCAAACACACCCGAAGGCCCCACTAGGACACCAGGCCCGACTTAACTATTCAGCTATAACTAAGAAACGAGAATTCTCCTCGCCCGTTTCCCACCGCCCTATCGTTCTCGTTCGTCCCACGTCATGTGGCGGGAATCAGGTAGGTAGTATAGCAAGCTGTCGGCGTAACAACTACAGCTGCTTGCAATGTTCCCCGTGGCGCTTGGCCAGTTTCAGCTCATCCACGGCTCCGCTGTCCGACCCCTGCATAGTGTGCTATGCTCCCCCTGCGCATCATCCCTTGTCATTACTGATATCCGAGTAGCAACTACGACCCAGTCGCAAACGGTGACCACGGTGCGGAATGGGCAGTGTGTCGAATTTGTAGCTGCCAATTTTCCTTGCCACCACGCCGTGACCCGAGTCGCCGGTGCCTTCAAGGGCAGCCAGCCCCGACGGGGTCAGCGATACCATAGCTTGCTATACTCTCTTGCTATACCTACCCCGTGTGGTGCTCGACTAATGTTAATAGATGTAAACGATCCCGGACGTATTACATTTGCTCTTGGGTTCAACAATGGGGCTCCCATTGTTGGCCCTCTGCGCCCTCTGTGTCATCTCCGATCCTCGTCTGTGACTTGTGTCCGGCCACCTCTGCTCAACGAGAGGGCGCACAACAACATGAAATGCCTTGAACAGGTTCCATCTGGGGGCTGCTCGTAGAAATAGCTGGACGAACAGATCGAGGGTGAGAAAGAGATCCGACTTGTTTAGTGGGCAATATCAAATGCCACGACCACCTCCTCCTGTGAAGCGGCAGCAGCAATAATGTATAATATGAAGTAAGAGGAGTTTCCGCGATATCCGCTGCTGATGCTAAGGGTTTGCCCTCGAATCAGCCGAGAGAAGGCGGAGATGTGCTCCGCTGTGTCCGGCTCTTAGAGGCGTTAACACATCGACGCGGTTCGGGAAGTGTTTTGCTGAGGGTTGGCATGCTTCACGTGGTAGGGATTTTCCTGCTGGTGGTGGTAATGGCGCCGCTACTCGAGTGCCTCTGATTCCGTTGATTCTCTTGGGCGGAACCCGCTATATGCTGGTACCCCCTGTCGCAGTCCGAATTGGTCGCGTTGGAAATTATCATTGCGGCTCTCCTCTCTATAAAGCTTGAGCCCCCTTGGGCGTATGATCCTGAAATGTGCTGCATGTCCTCGCGACTCTGATGACCGACGTTAGCTCATATACAGCATAAACAGTGATGGCCAATAGGATAGCTGTCGGCACGAGATCGAAGCTGGCTGATGTGCAGCGTAGTGATATAGTCCATGTAGAATCATGGAATGATAATGTCTTGTGCTAGTTCATACAGTAGACAGCACTTTGAATAGCAGCAGGCATCAGCGCGATAGCGCAAAACTGTTCTCTGCAATTTTCAAATCGGAATCTCGAAGGAGTGAGTGAAATCGATTTGATTGATAAGTTTCGGTCACGTTTGAATATTGAATAAATAACGCGACTCGGCGACTTTCGGCACCACTGAATACGTCACATGTTGAATGTCGTGCTCGGTTTCGCGGCCGACAATGGTTAGCGGGATTGCATTAGCTTTCGGGCGATACATAATGGATAGATTGGACAAAGTGGCAGCGGTTGGGAGGATCTATTGCATGTATTGCACTACACATGGCTTAAACGGCTGAGTCTCTGGCTGTAAAGAGCCAGAGGCCGCAGGTTCGAATCCCGTTGCATGACATATATGAGAACTTAAGCATTGTATGCAGTTCCTTTAATAAATCAATAAAGTTTTACCTTTACCTTAACTGCATCCGGCTATGTAACGACACTCACTCGGTGTCAAAGGTAATGTCATCGAGGTATGATACAATTTATCTAAATTTGATCTCGTGAGTCGTTTTCTAACCGGCTGCCAATGCGCTCCATAGCAACGCCACGAGACAGACAAAGGCTCACTGATCATTCGTACATTTACAAACAGATAGAGAGCCACACTCACCGGCAGCGTCTGCCGTCGAGTCCTCAAATGAGTGGCACGCTTAGCCATCCACCCCACAAACGCCATGTGGTATTTTTTACCAGTAGTGGCGTCAGTCGGCGGCGGCAAGCGGAGGCATGCACCTCGCGAAGGCACGCTCACGGTGCGGCTGGCCGGAGGAGCCGAGGGTCGGGATGGTCCAGCAGTTTAGGGCTTCAGGGGTTTGCGGGGTAATGTTGGAGATCTCGGTCTCACACATCCGTTCGTCCTCTTCATTCGCCGAAGACCGAACAGAACTGGGCAGATCGTTCGAGAACAGCCGCGCCAGCACCGCCCTCATCGGGAGTTTGCCGGCGTTGGGGTCGTGGTAGCGTCGCCGCCGTTGTTCTTCTTCCTCTTGTGCGGCGGAGGTCTTCTTCTTCTTGCCCAAGCTTCTTTACGCGGCGTTCGTGCGCCCGCCGACAGCAGCCGACCACCTCCCGATGGCCACTAGCGCTGCTCCACCCTCGCAGATTGCCTGCTTATCGCTTGCTGCTGCTGCTGCTGCAAACTGTGCTGAGCTGCTGACGGTGTCGTTTTGGGAAGAGCTGGCCAGTTCTTCGTCTTTTTGTTCTTGCCCTCGCTGACTGAGATGCAGGGCCAGCGGCTTCGGAACAGCCGAACAGCAGCTGACAACGGAGGACTTCGCGAAATAGACAATGTACGACGCTTGCCCACAATGCATTGTTTATTGTGAACTGCACTCCCAGATAGCTCAAAACGACTACGAATCTCGAGAGTGGATGAGACAACGAGTTGAAACTATAACCCTTGCTAACGTTTGGAGCCGTGTCTACTTCGAACCGCATTTGACACAACTGCGACAATGCTGAAAACTTTGAGACTGCTCATAAATTTGTATTGATTTTGAAACTCGATCTCATCGATTACCTCTATGTAAAAATGGATTGATGGGTAGTTTATCGCCGTCAAATTGAGTCTGCTTGAAGGAACCAAACACAATATATGACACAGCTCCTGAACGACTGGAGAGTCTGTTCATAGACAGTCGGCGGATGCCGACTTAAAAACGGCGGCGAAACGCTTAATGAGGAGCGACGCTGGCCTTTGAATGATTTGTATTTCTCGAAATTGGCGACCGTATCACGATGAGAAAACTGCGAGATGTCATCAAATCGGTCGATCTATGCAATTAAAAGAGAATTGTAGAATATTTACTTTAACCTCTAAAAAAAAACTGTGTATGATCTCGGATCTTGTGTTTCAATGTGAATGGACATATCATCATTATTATCATGACCTACTGAACGGCGTCGCGCGACAGCACTCGTCCATCTTCTCTGATCATCTCTCCCAAAAATATGGTTGGATATTTATTATTATTATTATTATTATTATTATTATTAAACTGTGCGATTTTGTGAGGAAAATCAAAATACAATTCGAGATGGAAGACAATAACAAAAGCACAAAATAGCACAAAACATCGTGTTAAAACGTGTATTTATGTACCAATAACATAATAGTGATATAGCCTCAATGACTCAAGTCTGAGGTTCATGCGTGATCATCGCGGCTGTGTCCGACGACCCCGCAGCACCTAAGTTCGCTTCCACCCGTAGACAGTGCGTTCGCGAACGCTCCCCCGACCATGTCAACACGGTCAGTGTACGATCGGCCAATAACATCCTCTGTGCGCCGACTTTTGAACACGAAGAGACGAGCCAAGCGTTGGTAGAACTCTCCTTTTTAGCCAAGTTGCTCTGCTGAACCCGACTCGACGGGGTCAACTTGGCTCGGCGTTGTTGTCGCGAGTTGCGAGCAACATCTTTCGGGGTTTGTCGTCGCGAAGTTGTCGTCGAATCGCTTTGGCAATTTTCAAGTTCGCTGCGAGCATCTCTCCCCGTTCACGATTGCTGAGCAGGGCGGTGTCGCGGGGCCGAACCGGAGATCCGATTGGAGATACAGCAAAAGAGCGGAGCGGGGCGAGGTGGTCTTTTTGCAGCGAACTGACAACAGGACAAGTCTAGCTAGCCTGTTACAGCTAGTTGAGGGATGTGCCAAATGAGGCAGGTGGGCGTACGTCACCAAAGGAAACCAGTACGTGGCATGCAACAAGACGGTCCGAAATGCAGTCTCGTCGACTGCCAGACTGCCAGCTCGCGTACGTTAGTGAAGCGTGCACCTCTTGGATACGAAGTTGAGCTGTGATCTTGAAGCTGTGAATGTTCCATCTGGCAATAGCGTCATGCACGTCTACAACGACTATGTACAATAAGGCAAACGGGTGAATACGTTTCTGCGTCGTTACGTGCGGTAGATATCTATCTGACCAGGCAACTTTGTAGTCATTTTTATTGGTCTACCACGATGGCCCTAAGGGTAATCCCCGGGGACAGTTTGAATCAACCGGGGCGCATAGGAATGATGCGGTCTTTACTTGCCGATTTGCCAATCAAGTTACACAACAGCTGGACCATCAGCGTGACGGAAAAGTCTACTCGAAAGACATTTGTATTTGCACTAGGAGCCACTCATAGTTCCTGTAAAGCCTCAACGGAAGAGAGGTGCTAGGCTCTCGTTCACTGTTCGTTAGTTCCTACGTAACGGCATCACTATCACCATAAGTAAGCGGTGAGATGGACACATGGCAAAACACTAGTATTGTTTAGATCACTTGGCACCAGAAGGATGAAGGGTTATGCGTATACCTCACAATACAGGGTCGCCCTCGTCAGTGATAGTTGCCGAGAAGCTGCTATTAATTTAGAGAGTAAAAAACGATGGAACACCTGGCGAGAGCCCGCAGATAAAGAAAGATGATCAAAAATCTAAAGGTTCTCTAAAGCGTTTGCCAACAGGATTTCCACCCCAAGTCATGTATATCTCATGCCTAGCAATCCAAGACGCTCAGCAGTAGACGCCAGCCAGAAGACAGCCTCATTTTTGAGAGACCTCAACCCGCAAGTAGAAAAATTGTATGTAATTAAAAAGCTTTTACCCCGCTTAATTAAAAGAAAAATACTGAATAACTTACTACTACTGCTACGTATCCAAATTATCCTATGGCACAAAGTTTCAGAAAATCTACCTGTGGCCCATGGCGCTCGTTGTTGCCAAGAATAATGGCTGTTTTTTCTTGGGCAGAAACCTCAATGGCAAGTATCACTGGTACAGCGAGTGGAGCGTAAACGACCTTCGCAAACGAGCATAACAGGCTCGAAAAACAGGTGAGCTTGCAGAGGAGAGGTGACCTTAGCACACGATACTGAGAAGTGGGCCGATAGAGATGGCAATGATTGGAGGACGAAGCCCTCCATACTCAAGGTAACACGCAAGGAACCACGGTCGAAACGATTAAGCACTTTTAAGTGTACTTATCAGGCGAAATGGAGGAAGAAGCCGTACAAGAAACGGAAATGGCTGTCGGGAAACGGCGCGGTCCTCGGGCTGGGCTCCCGATATCCATACACACACACACACCCTAATTTGCCGTCCTTAGCCAGCCTAAGCTCGCATGGAACAAGGACTGGCACGCGGTCGCCGATGAAAAGCAATGGACTAACTAAGGAACCTGTGTGGGGGTGGGCAAAGAGTGCGAACTGATTAAACGCCTGCTTAGGCGCACCCTCGCTCGCTCGCGGCCTTACATGACAAAATAGCAATGTCGCCGGCTCTCTTGTACGCCACTTTTTTGACCCGCAGGTTGCCATGATTAATGGCGGATTAGTGGTCTCGAGCTCGAGGCGATCGCACGGTTATTGCTACCGATAGCGGGGCTTCTGCGCCGGGCGGTCGAGGGCGTCGTATTTTCCTTTGGCTGCTGTCGCACTGCTCACCTTCGCCCTGCGTCGAAGGGTAGGTAGCGTGTCTCACAGCGACCCTACGATCGTCAACGTGGGCAAGCCACCCAGTACCGTTCCTCCTTGCTGCCAATGGTTGTGCAGCTATGGTTGTTAAGACCTCTCTGGGGGGCCGGTGCGATCAAGCAATGGGTGTTGTTGGGGCGTATTGATGGGGAGGCGAATAAATCGTGCATCTTAGCTGGAGCAGCAGTGTCGGCATCGCCACACAATGAGCACCAGCAAAAGAGGTGGAAATAACCGTGGCGTCCGTGGCCCCTCCCCGGTCGGCCGAGATGGGATCACCCCTCGGGGGCAGAGGAAACAGAAAATACATCGCGGGGGGGGGGGTTGAAGAAAGGAAATGTGAAAGAACGAAAGGCTAATGGATTGAAATGGGTAACGGACAACATCTCAGCCTGAGCTGCGATGTTGCTGCTGCAGGCCCTCTCTCTCTCTCTCGTGACTGCTGAGGGAAAGAGAGATTGAATGGAGGTCCTGAGGATGATCCTGTCTATCATAAGGCCTGCATGCATGCGTCCTGCACCACTACAACTGCCGGTCGTCGTGCATGACGGGGGTCCGTTTAGCTACCGTGGGTAGGGCAGTGGGGCGTTCCTCTCCTTCGTTCCCAGGACATAGACACGTTCATGGAAGGCCGTGTATGCGGACGGTGCCACCACCGAAGTCAGGCCAAAGGATGGCCAGGCAAATGGCTGCTCCGCTCCGGTGGGTGGGGTGCGGCTTACCCGACCCAACTCGGGGGTTCGCAGGGGATGGACCACGACGACAACGACAGCGACGAGAAGGACGTAGTCGGCTGCTTCGAGAGGAAACCGCTGTAGAGTACAAGGCAATCAGCAGTTGGCGGCTGGTTGATGCACCTCGCTGCAGACGCTGACAGCTTCGCGATGGGAGTTGGTGTGGGCGGGGGGTCACGGGTGCGCATCCATACATCAACATGGCCATTTCACTGCTTCCCTACCCCTATCGTGATTTTATGTTAATGTACTTCTTAGAGTATGAATATATCTGTCCTGTTGGCGTGCTATTGCCCGCGTGTCGTCGTGGCTGCACGCAAGTGTACTCGCTGCTCGAGAGCTTGATTGATTTTAGGGTCTTTGATAGGATGGAGATGTAGAGTCCTTTTCGGTTTTGCCCTAGGTGATCGATGAGAACGAGAACAACAACAGCAACAGCGGGACAGCAGAACCTGAAATGCATTGGCCGCTCCCTCACTTTTTTTCGTTGCTGAGATGGCTGCTAAGCGAGCTGACACCGCGACAACCTTCGGTGACGACGTGTACGAATGGCAGCGAGCGAACCGAACTCTAGTATTATGTAGGCCCAGATGCGAGGCTTGGGTCTCTAAGCACAGTGAGTCGAAGCTGATGCATATCACATATCGACACAAGGGCACACGCACTCAGGCCGTGTAAACAGGCAACACATAGTCACGAGAATGATATAATGCAGGCCATGCGGCCCAAGCCAGGCCACCATGTATGTATGAACGCCCCTGCGTGTCGTCTATGCGGCTCCGTACGTCGGCTGCTTCGTGGGCAATTTGTCGCCCTTGTACCCTCATGGACGTGATGGCGGCGTTGACGCACCGTCAATTTTGCCGCTAGTTTCAAAATGCCATGTGTTCCGCACTGTGAAACTGCGTTCTCGCCTCTCCGAACCAGGCTAAGGAACCCGAGCATTTTTCGGTGCGCATCTTGTTCTAGGCCAGCTCTCCTTGGCCATGCTTTCCGATGCAAAGAGTCTTCTCGCCAGCGACAAAGGCGTCCAATCGACAAAGCCCTGCCCGCCCGGACCACTCTCAGTGATCACATCCGTTCTCGAATTAGGCAACTTCCGCTATGCGGAGCACGCTGTGTTGCGTGGAACACAGCCCCCAGTTTCCCTGCTTAAGGTTGATCTCGGTCTCGTTCTTCCGTTCCTGTATAATCTATAGGCTCCCACGCACTCAATTGTAGGCTGCTCTGCCGCTCTACTTTTGTTCGAGCGCGAAGCCAACCAACAACTCCATCCAGCCAGCGGCGGTTATCCCGCCATACCCTCCCCCCATCTCTCCCTATATATATATATATATATATACATATATATATAGAGAGAGAGAGAGATTTTTTCTGTGGCCCTTTAGAAAAGAACAATGCACGCAAAAGACGAAGCCAGATTCTTGAACGGTGGACGAACACAACGACGATACATCGCAGTGTTTGACAGCGACCGCGCCGAACCAATACCGCCAGCTAGGTCGGGGACACATTTCGACAGAAAGCCAAGTCCGGAGAGATACACGAGCGAGGAGGAGAGAGCATGGAGAGAAGTGCAGGAAAAGACGCTGAAGGGTCGAGATCCAGAAGGGCACGCATGATCCGGAATGACTGGGAACATTGCGGAGCACATGTTGACACTTGTCGTACAGCAGGACGCTTATCTGACAATCAACTCACGGCAACGAGCATGCGCCGCGAGGAGATGTCAGTGGCGATATAGGCCAGAGTAGACAACGTCTGTCGATTGTCGGTGTGTGTCTCGCCATTTTGGCGAATGGCGAGGATACAATGGATACAGATGGGCGGGTCGGAACTGTGGAGATGCTGCATATCGTGTGTTGGTGGTTGAACCTGTCTGCCTAAGTGGTTTTCATAGGTTCATTTAGCTCAGCAGGAAAGTGCTATTCTATTCATGCGCTAACGTACTGCTGTGATAGATTTAATTTCGTGCCGATAATACAATCATCTACTGATATTAGAGACACTTAAAAAATAAACCATATTGCATACTGCATTATATAAACGAGAAAAACGAACGAACGACCAAATACACCGAAGTTAAACACTATTCAAATGCGGCAACTGTCTCGAAACTCAAATGACCTGATAGGTTACTATGCTAACCTAAGCCTTGATAATGTCGTAATATAATACCAACCGAAACCGGTTCGAGTCGCCTCAATCTTCGAGGACATCATTCTCAAGCCTAATATTTCTCCCACCTGAATCTATCTCTGTACCACATATCGCCCAAAGGCGTTATCCATGGTCAACTGCACGGCTACATTTTGAGCAGCACGTGCCGTGTATTGATCTATAAGGGTTAGCCCCATTGGGTTCGGCCTCGCTTTCGGACAGATTGACGAAACAGGAAGTGTCTTGGAGCTGGCTCTCAGCTGTTATTCCCTAAGTGACAGGTCTCATATGCATCTCCCGATACTGTTACTTTAAGGACCTATCGTGACGACCTTTACTTATTTTTACTCTCTCGTTTGCACTTTTGGACCTGACAAGAATCCACACTCAAATTAAGAGAAAGATGATGAAGAGATCTAAAGACTCTCCGCGGCTGGCGGGAGTTGAGCCTGAACATATGTGTCTCTTTGGTCTAGCAGTCTAGGACGTTCACCACTGGACCATTTGGGGAAGCGGACGTATAGACCAGTATCTCTGTGAGCCACGTCGTATCCACAGACTCGAACATTTTATGATAGCACCCTACACTCTACACTATCGGTTTCCACAAGAAACAAAGCGGTTCCCTAAACGCCTCTCTCCCATATCGTAATTCTCCATTTATCTTCCACCTCATATCGTTGCCCTTGCGCCTCGTGCTCGCTGTCCACTCGCGTTTCGCCTTTCCCGCTAATTGCATAATGAGGTGATCACGCGTTCTACCCACCCTTTCTAGTCCGTTGATGAGGCAACACCGCACTGGAGACAGTCACCACTCAGGCACCTGGCCATACACTTATTTTTCCGATCACCATCCTATCTCGATCTCTATCTACCTATGTCTACCTACTCTGGCTCGATTTGAGCATTTCGATTGATGTCGGACCCGCAAAAGACCCTCTAGATATAATGGGCCGATTCTGATGATGCCTGGCGGACGGTTACCCTGGCAGGCAACCAATAGCTCGGTAGAGGCCGAGCGAGACACAGAGAGAAAGAGAGAGAGCAAGATCGACAATGGAAAGTCTATAGCTTCGGTAACGGCCATCACAGACGACGACCCGGCGACCACCAGCTCATGCCGCTAAAACAAATTGATTATTCTCGTGAGGACGGCTTATCCTTCGCTCTGACCGAGACTCTTGCTCTTGGCCGTGCATACTCTTGCCTTGACCCTCTGCCCACCTACCATTCTGCATATCTGGCGATTCACCCCTTTAGATGGCTCATGCAGGTACCTTTCGAGCATGCTCGCTCGCCTACGAGGGACCTCTATTCACTGCTCGTGTCGTTCGTCCGGCTCCATTCACTTTTGTCTTTCCCGCGTTCCATGCTTCCTCAATGGCGTACAACGCTACCTGGGAAAGGTGCGCCACCTATTGAAGAAAAAGGGGATGGCGCTGGGTGAGAGATCGAGGAGCTTGACTCCATTGGCTGTGTCCTCTCTCTCTCTCTCTCTCTCTCTCTCTCTCTCTCTCTCTTTCGTCGATCGTTGACCCCGATACTGCAAAGCCTGACAGTGTGATGACCCTGTTCTGAGTAGCCTCTCCGTTCGGCTGGAGCCCAATGAGTCGGTTCCGTGTGGCTTGCTAGCTGCAGTATGATTACCCAGCCGGTCAGGCAGGTGGGCCTGTGAACGTACATCGGCAGTGCTCAGCGGTGGAGGAAGGAAGCGTCCAGGAGCAGATTTAGATTATCGCCCACTGAGTGAATACTGCGGAAAGCTTTGAGCGCTTTTTAGGTGAGAGTTAAGCGGAGGGCAGAAGAGCGCTTGACCCGCTCCGACCGACTCTCGCGCCACTTCTCAACGTGGAGATGTCGGATCAGCCGTCGGATAAGCTTCGTAGACATCCATCTGGAGTGGTGTACCAGAGGAATGCCTCTACACCCATGCTGCGCGAACAAACACTGTCCCGTGAGAAAGCGGAATCCATAAACAATCAAGGCATACTGGCCGCTCAACCATCGCCGTGTGTCCCAACGAGAGGGGGAGGGAGTTGGTGAGAGGAGTCATCGCGGAGCGCAGTCATCGGCGAGCTCTTCAGTCTTCTGGAGGTGGCAAACGCTATGTTCGCGGGGCACGTGTAGCACGTTTTTAAGGGCGGCGCCGCAGCTAGCGGTGGTCGTGGTGCTGGTGCGAGATCGGAATTCTGAACGTGGCCAGCCGGATTCGCCAACGAATCGCCACGCCCTGCACCGGCTGACGACCGAAACGCACAAGAGGCCCGGACGCCCAGGACGGAGGTTGTGGCTGATTGCTGCCACAAGGGAGCAACCAAGCTCGCCCTGGTCGCCGCCCCCAGAAGCCCACATGAGAAGGTACACACACCTCAGTAGTTGCTGCTGCTGCTGCTGCTGCTAAGAGGAAGGAGCGCATCAGTGTGCCACGCACAACCCGGCCCTCGACGGAGGCAAGGCCGGGCAGAACTGACCCTAGGCAGGCAGACTCGTGTTCCTGCTCACGTGAGCAAGACTTAGGCCAGCCGACTCAGTTGGCCGCACACCCCTCACCCTCCTGTCCCCTGTGGGGCTATTCCGCGATGGCGCAATTTATAAATAATAGAGTCCGCCACCCCTATCTGCCTGGGGCCGGTGATGGAGGGTCAATTTGCCCCTAACACTACCTCTCTCTCTCTTCGAAAGCGCGAAAGCCTGAAGATAAAACGCGAGAGAGAGAGAGGGGGGGTGGGGGAGAAAGGCACCTCTAGGAAGGAAATGAGAAGATTCGAGGGGCACTCAGACAGGCAGGCAGATATACACGGCTCCTTTGACGTGATGATGGTGTAAGATCTTCCCAAAGCTTACGATGATAACGACAACAGCGATCGAGGCGACAATGATAGCGCGGTACATGATGATGTACGCCGCCGCCGCTGCCACCGCCCTGAAGTCTACGGGGTGGTGGGGTGCGGATTGTCGTATCGCTGCAATAGCTGCGGGCGGTCCGTTTACCAGGTGGATGTGGCGAGGTGCAGCCAAGCAATATGGGGCTGGGCTCGTATGCGTGTAGGCTGTCGGACGTTCGATCAAGGGCGAACTAATTATACATGTTATTTTATTGATTTAATTTTTGTTCGTGAGAAGTATGGTGAACATGGTGGCCGGGATCCGGGTTCCTCGGAGGGATCCGAATCCCAACTGGATGCTTCTCTATTCCAAAATGGCTACAATCAAATGGCATAGTGGATTGTGGGCTTTGCACAGCTTTTACTTCCTCATCATTGCAGACTAAATTGCAGTCCATCGACATGGCACAACAGCTCATGATCAGCGAACACATTCGACTGAGTCGGATGACGCTGATATTCGTATTCCCACGAAAGATACCTGTTTGCGGCTGCCTGTGTAGGAAGCGCCCAGCTAACTCAGCTGTGTCACCACACCTAGTGGTAAGCGTCTTGGACTGCTAGACAGGATGGGCATAAATGTTCAGGTTCGAATCCTGCCAGAGGCTGCAAATGTTTTCGATTTCTTTATAATCGTACTTTAATTTGTGGATTTTTCCCAGGCAAGAAAAGTAAAATTGGACAGCAAACATCCGTGAAGGTTGCCCCGATAGGCTTTTGAAGTAATGCCGACGGGGTTCCGAGACATGTCATATAACAGGGGAACAGCTGAGCGTAAGCTAATAAAAAAAAAGTTGACGCAGCTGTGGGTGTGCACGATCCTTTACAAACGAAAAATTCGAACCGATCAGGTATTTATAAGGCGCTGCCTTCTACGCCCAGCGATTCGACTGTGGGATGAAGAACGCCAAAATTGCTACTGTCCAAGGGGTAATTGTAGAATTCAGAAGTATAGCGAGAATTTATGTGTGGAAGCGCGTCAGGAAGGCTAGGGGACTATCAGTATCTCTGCAGCGGTAGTGACAGGGACGGGGCGGATTGCCTCAGAAAATGGCGTGGGTCGCGGCGGGGTTACTAGAGACGATATATATTTCCCCTTATTGGTCTGTTGTCACATGAATCGGCGAAGCTCAAGGAACTCTGGCCGTTTCCTGTTGGCCATGTTTTCCCTATACGGCAAATGCATAGCCAATAATTTATATATTTATCAAGCTTATCTCGATATCCTATCACCGACGATGCAGAGGGAGTCATCGTAATCGTCACCCATTGAACCTTCATATCCCCATGTGGCGTTTTTGAATTTTTAATCACACCTTCTTAAGCGCCCTTCGAGTCACTGCAGAGAAAATTAGCGAGAGAGGCAAAGAGAGAGTATACGTGGGTATCTATCCCGGAAAGCACGCGACACAGCTGTGCCTGTGGTCGAGGGATTAGAAACCTGCGAAACCCCGCCAGGTGTAACGGCCAATGAATGCTTTTGCAGTGAGCCGGCTAGGTGGAGACAAAACTCTGTAATGCTCAATGTGATTAATGGTGAAGAGGTAAATGATGAGAGGGTGCGTTTGGGAGCGCGAAATCGACACAGGATGTAAGATGGTCCCGATAAAATGCCGATGGTTGAGAGCCCCGCTTATGCTGGGGTTCATATTTACATAGGCGCACTTCGGAGCTCACACATCTGGGCTAAACAAACAAGCACACAGGGTTAACGCACTTTGGTTTGAGCCCCAGGTCTCCGAGTACGGGTCTGTCAGCTAGCTACCGGCTGCTGCCGTTTAGCGGTTTCAAAAGCATCCTACTGCGTTGGTGCACCCCGCCGCTTGCGTCACAGCGGTGACAAAAACATCAATTTTTCCCGGTGTGAGCTTCTTGTTGATTCGACGCGAACGATTGACCTTCGGAGAGGCTTTGTCTCGACGTTGACAATCGATCAAAGGTTGACTGTGAAGGCAACTGAGGCAGCTGTTGGCGCAGCAATTGCGTTGTGGACATTTTCGTTCAAATCACGGATGGTATTAGTCATAGATTTTCGATGATGAAACGGGCGGGATACTCTGACCGAACAGTTGATATATTGTATAATACATTGGAAGCCCACAGATATATATGCATTACGGGTACAACGCCGTTATTCGTGCTTGGCAATTTGAAAATCACCCGTCACATTAGTAGCCAGCGCGGCAACCTTTACGATTGGCCTCTTAATTCTTGGGCTGTGCTGCGATCCGAGCATCTCAGGGCTATATCGTCGGGATGACGCACAGCACCCCATCGTTTTTACCGAGAACTGCCAGGTCCTGCCACAAGAGAAATCGTGATTCTTCCTGAGCACAAAATTTTATTCAGGACTACCCCTGGACCCTTCTCGGATCTAGGGAAAGGGATGCCTTTACATTAGGGCAATTTTTCCTCTCGTGTCCCCCCCCCCGTTTTCCTGTTATCGTCAAAACACCCCCGGAGTAGTGCTTGCCTTTTTTGACCCATTTTACCTTTCGGATTCGTTCATTCACTCGTTCATCGAAACGGACATCATCTTCATTCTGAACGCTTCCCGCCTGCCTTTATCTTGGGTGGCGTCGATTCATTGGACGTCCCTCGTCAGAGCGCAGTACTTTGCCTCTGTTCAACCTGTTTCGCTTCCATTGTTTTTGGCCATCGGTGAAAATCCATTTGGCCCTACGATGCCGGCTAGTGCAAAGCGGAGAAGCGGTCACGCGCAGGATCGGCAATCTCGACTATTTCTCGCACTATGACTGCTCTCTCTCTCTCTCTATCTTTGCCTGGCCACTTTGTTATCCAGAAGCTATTCGTTGGCAACGAGGTAAACAGACAAAACTGCAAACCAGCAGCATGTGGCGAAGCAGACAACAAACTGTGTTTGTAGTCACGCGTATGCGTGATGAGCATGTTCGAAATCACCTTAGACCGTAGACTCCATAACGGAAATTACGTTCGGACCGGACGTTCGTCTGCTGGATCCAACCTGTTCCTGAGAAGTAATTAGGAGTCGTATTGCCAACAGCAAGGGTGCAAGTACTAACGTGATATTGATTCCCCTGTGCTTGGCGGGAAAAGACCCAGACACCGAACCGTCACAAGTACGGCGTTTGTGTAAACTCACAGGACACTCTACAGATACCTAGGCTTTTCGCCTTTCAGAGCTCCGAACTGGTCTTAGTCTTCAAGGTTCTTTAGCCAAGGAGCCTTTACCCGAATCCCGGCATCACACGCAAGCCTATACCGCAGTAATAATAAGCTAATACCTCAGTACCTGGATTTACTCCTAACTGCAATTCCGTATTCCTCTCCTTCCCCTACGCCCCGGGCGGCAAAGTCTACCCTAGAACACAGATCAAGTCAACTATTACTTTTTTGCTAATTCACACGGACAACCTCCGTCGTTGAGTCTCTGTGTACTGAATTTTATAGTCATTCTCCTTGGTTTATTAATTACTACTGTCCAAATGTCTCTTGCATATCAATTTGTGTCTCTTAGTTAATTTGTCCCAGACTTCCCTACCCATGTACACTGTCCATAAACAATTTATTTATGCATTGTTTTATTTCGGTCAACGGGCAGCAGAAAAAAGACACAGAATGTTCCAACCACCAGCCCCCGTCGTGCTCCGATGCTCGTCGTTTCCGCCTGGTCCAAACATTCTGTTGTCAAACTATTAGACTGGATGACGATTTTAGCTACGTGGTGAGCCTAGCGGGTTAATCACAAGATGACAGAGCTCGGCTGGCTGGAGGCACGGCACAACCAGCAATGTAGCGACGTAGACCGCAACGGATGTAAGCATCCGCGCAGCGTCCGTCTATCTGTCTAAAGGCAGTGGCTGCAGCACCACCAGAAGGCTACACTCAACGGGCAATGGCATAGGGGACACTCTTGCTCGCCCTTCGCTCGCTTCTAAGCCATGAACCTCGAGGTGGGTGTGTACATTATGTGACTTCGCAGTATACGACGACGCCACGGAGCTGTTGAATAAGATACGACGTCTGCAGTTGGCCTTATAGGTCCGGACCTTATAGCTGGCTGTGCTCACCGATATCCGTAGGACACGAGGCCAAGCCTCGACCCGTTCTGCGTTCTCCGCGCCCTCTGGGCCCTTCTCTTCGGCGTTCCTCTGCCCTTCTGGACCCGGTCCTAGACCAATCCCTTGGAGCGACGATCCGTCGGGCTGCCGGACTTCTGCCGTAGTCGGCGTTACTGCCGCCGCCACGGTTGCTGCCTTTACTCTGTACTGCTCGCCTGCCTACATACTATGTGCGAGTTGTGTCTCATAGTCGAATGCTGACTATACCCTCCGTTCTCTTCTGGGCTTGGCTGACTTGCCGTGCCCGGGCTTTGCACGGCGGAACCTGCCCCACCCGGCAGCAGGAACCGACCGCCACGCTATCGTCATGACCGGTTGCCCCACAATGCGAACGAACTGTCGCGACGACCTGAACGCGCCCGCGCAGGAGTGTTTCCCCACCGTTGGCCACACCCCGACCCCCTCGCCGATCCCTTCGCTGGCCACGGCCTCTGGATATCTTCAAGGACGTCGGTGCGAACACCGTCACGGACTTCGTAGAAATGCTCCCAGATGTCTTCCTCGTGGTGGAGCGAATCATACGAAAGAAGCCACAGTCCACCGTCCATCGTCGTCCGATGGATGGCTTCTTCTATGTGACTGCCACCACAACTACTACTGCCATTACTACGAGCAGAGCTACAAAGCTTGGCGTGAGTTTCGCCTCAGACTTTTATCCTTCGTACTTTTGGTCATATACGTTCGTACATCGTCAATGATCACATTTTAAGAAGTACTGATCTGCAGTGTGGCAGGCGGCTGTCACTTTATTGTTGTTCGCGGCGTCTCAAGTCAGGACGTGGCAAGCAGTCGTTGCGCTGCTATTTATTATGTAGGCGGTTGTTTGTTGCGGGCGATCCCGCCAGGTGGTAGCTCTGAGCGGGAGCGTAGCACTCGTAACTCAAAGATGATTCGAAGCTGGCTACATATGACTGGAGCGTCAGGTGGAGGAATCGTACAATACACACAATATACAATGAATCGGGTAAGCTGGACTCGCCAACTCACACTCGCCGTTCTGCCCACGTGAGAGCCTCCGAGGTGGTCCATAATGTATGCATCTGCAAGCGTATTTGAAAACTTATTATACCAATGGATGGACGACGTCGTCGCTTGCCACATAAACCTCATGTATGCAGAGTTTCGTGACGATGTTGCATGGTGACTACGACGACGTCGGGCATCGTGTTCCGCTGGCTATGAAACGCGAATAGCTTTCCGAGAATATCTGGAAAGAGGATACCCGATTGCCTCATTAATATTCGATATTAACTCATGGCACAAACTGACATCGAGCAATGTTCTCGTTTATTGAAATACTTATAGGGACACGCCAACACGCTGCTCACGTCGCTAGTGGTCGGCAAACTCCTTCTATTCGACCAGGTCTTCATTGATTCGAATCTCACGGTGGACATCCATGATATCGTGCCACTTTCGTTCTGACTCGAGCACCAGCGAGTCACTCGTGGATGACCTAGGACAAAATATATATAAGGCTATTAACGTATTCGACAGGCATCGGCTCGACCGCCGCGCCAGCCACTAGGCCATCGTACGGGCTCGCAGGTCACAGTCGGCGAATTTTGTCGATTTGCGACAGCTTTCGCGGGAAAGGCTACCCACATTGCTTACCTCCTATCCTCGCCACCACTTATTATCAGACTTGCAGACTTGGCTCATGTATTTCAGGCGAGTCGGGATACGACCTGTCGCTAGTATTACTTACCATTACACGCACACATATATACACACACACACACACGCACGGACAGAGAGAGAGACAGGCAACGCACGAGAAACCACACACAGGGTAACAGATTCACACATGGCAGATCGCGCACAGCTATGCCTCGGCTCGACTCGACTCAGGCTTTAAACTGTCACTTCGTGTTGTCGTTTGAGACAACCAACGACGGGACAGCGCAAATGCACGGGTCGTGCGAATGAGCAGCAACCGACGAAGTGTTTCCATTTCGGCCGACGCCGGAATGAAACAGCTGAAACTAGATATATCCCGTATATGTAGAGGTGTCGCCTTCTATCGAAATACCTGCGCTGCATTCGGAGGCAACGCTTGCAGCCTGGCAGAGGGTCCGCCAGCGAGACAGTCGGCCGGTCGGCCGACCGACCGACCGACCGCCGCATTCGTATCGACGGCTTGAGCGATGCGAGCAGCCTCCCGCTGCCTGCGGCGCAGTGGGTGATGCGAAATGCTGCAGCACCAGCCAGCAGCTCCTTAGGCAGTCCACGACATTAAGGCTGTCGCGAGCAGTGGTGGCGTTGTATTCGTGCGATATTCGTCGGGCTTCGAACCGGGGGACACGGCGTAGCAGTGAAAACATGCCTTCTGACTAAATGTCCTCTCTGCGTCATATATATATATATATATATATGAGAGAGAGAGAGAGAGAGAGAGAGAAAGAAGATATAGCAACGAGAAGATGAGCTCTCGGCCCTGGCGTTTGGCTCTCAGTGCTCTTCACACGCCAGAGGCGCGATCGTGTGTTGTGGTGGCAGCGGTGACGGGCTCGCCACTTAAAAAAGGTCCGATTCTGACAGTGACCAGTCACCACCGGCGGCTCAGGTTCTAGCCCCGCACACACGCTCGCGCTGACTTGATCTGCGTCTGCGGTGGTCAAGGGCTGTCTCTTTAGAAGCGTCTATTACCTGTGTTGTCTACAACGGTTGATATTAAATAGGGGCGGTGGCGACAACACAATCACGGCCATTGTTTTCAAACCCAAAGCGAACGTTTCAAACGCATCCACTACTACAAGGATAGGCCCGCCAAGGCCTCGTTAGAACTACAGCATGTACAGCTGCCGCTTAGCTGATCAACGCCTTGAGGCAACGTTGATCAGACCGCCAGCAGGACGCACGCGAAGAGTGATGTTGGATGAGCGGGCGTCCGCGTATCGAACTCAGTTAGCCCTGACTACGTATCGGCCGGCTTTGAGTTGTTGCCTTTTCGACACCGACGGGGATTTATCAAGAAGCATTTGCCGAGCGCCTCGCTACTAACGTGTCGGCCAGTGGCGATTTCGCGTTGTCGCCTAGAAATCAACCGAATCAACGGAGCCAACTCCGTAGAGGAAGCACTTGACATGGAGCGGGCCTTCGAGTGTTCGAGAAGGAAGTGCCCAGATATTGTTGCTTTATAGGTCTTTCGGCACGCCGGCCCGCAGACGCGGGCCAAAAGCCGGCAAAAACACAGCATGCCATCGTATATACACATGTCTGTCTGCGCGTGTCAATCATTCGTTGCGTCTTTTTTGTTGTTAGCTGAATAGAAGCTTCTTACGGGCACGGGGAGCAGGCGGTCGCCTCGATCTCTTCGATATCTCCTGCGAGCCATCGAACTCAATTTCTCACCTAGGAAATCTGATCGCCGCTGACAGCCCGTCGGCTCATCCGCCTTCGATACCGACGGGGTCCATCGGAAGCGTATCCTTGTAGCGTCTCCTTGAATGATCGTGTGTAGGCTACAGCCCTAGGCTACAGACATAACCTCATTTTGTGGACGATTCGGAAGTATTCGAAGGGCTTTTCCCTAGATATTACCCCATTGCGCTAAGTTTTGTCTCGATATTACCGTGTTGTTTTCAACGTAGGTTGGTCGCATGTCTATGACCCTTGGGCGGCTTGTCATGTTCTAATAGGATCTATCTGAACCTTGATCCTGTATGCAACGTCTCGTACGTATCTGTATACGAGGTATAAGATCTGTTGATGGAAGACCCCACTGCGCTGCAAATGAAACCGTTATCGATCCCCGGATAAGCAACAGCTGAAATGCAATAGCATGTAAACACCCCATTAAAAAGCCAAAAATAAAAGTTAAGCAGCAGCTCGCAGCTGTCGACAAAGGGTTAACTGTGTTTTCGAGCTGACCCTCAGCTGTTCCTCAGGTCGACAAAGGGTTGGAGGATTGTTACCTGAAGGATACTGCTTGGTCTCCCTACTAACCAAATTCTGTCTTGCACTGCAGGCGTTATCGTGAATGCGTGCCCGCGTAAGAGCTACTGTCAGAGTTAAAATATCAACTAATTCCTGTTGCTTTTTTCCTTTCGAAGCAGTCACTATCGGAAAAAAGTGGTTTATTTGGTTATCAATCATATTACAGGTAGCAGTGGCACCATGGACTGAGTTCAAGGTTGCCAGCGAGTCTGCCTGGAAACATCTTGCTCATTTACTATACAACAAGTGCCACCTCCTTCTCTCGCTTGTTATTTTTCATAGTTTATCGTCGCTCAGTTCTCTTATCGATCCTTAGTAACTATCCATGAGAGGTCGACTGGATTGAGATTTTCACTCCCCATTTTACTACAGTACATAAATTCACCGTACCAGAGGCTGCCGGCGGATTTAGATCTATCATAGCATATGATAGGCCGCAGCGTGCAGCGGCCTTTTATCCGATCGTGTACGCTTCCTGAGCTTCGTTCCGCATCAAACTGTGAAAAGCCTGAATGTTTACGCGCCGAGGCTCACGCCTACTCGAGCTGGCTGTTAGTTCTACCGCTGTCCACATCCCGATGCGGTAAATGCCTCTATCGTCTGCGCTGTCACCGAGTCAGGCATTGGCAGTCGTCCGGCCTAGTCTCCCGGCCAGGCCAAAGCTTGATCCCCTCTTGACTGAGGCAGTGCCACCGAGCTGTCTCGTGCCGCTGCGCGTCCCGCCTTGATGAGATTGTCATTTTTCTCCCAGCTCGACTGAGATGATGAGCAAGTCTTCGACACTTCGATGTTTCGGTATCTTTCAAGCGGCGCATATGTCGAGCAGGCATGCGCTGCGCTCGACGCTACAATGCAATCTTGTGTATATGTTGTCGGGTGTTCTTGACTCGTCTCCAGGCCCCATCGCGTGGACTCGCCTCGTCGAGTCTCATCACGACACCGA
The DNA here is from genome assembly GCA_019614645.1 of Stratiolaelaps scimitus. Lineage (NCBI taxonomy): Eukaryota > Metazoa > Arthropoda > Arachnida > Mesostigmata > Laelapidae > Stratiolaelaps > Stratiolaelaps scimitus. The sequence goes on along the minus strand of JABWDB010000033.1, from coordinate 651,182 downwards.
CGACGATGTAACGGCTGGTTATTGCTGTGTATAGTAGCCAGCAGTAACTGGCTAGCCGGCGGTCATCACTACCACTAGCAGTAAACCAGCTGTGTCACTTAAGGAACCACTCTGGCTGGTGATTGCTGCGCCACGTCCCTTGCGAATGCTCTATGTGTCTCTCCCTCTAGATCCTTATTCGATACAAACTCCACTGTCACTCCAGTGTTCGGACGCTGCTCGTGGATATCGGTGACGCTACCGTCTGAACCTCTGATCAGCTCCTCCTAATCCTCCTTGACAATGGGCTAACACATCAAGTGTATGAAAGAGAACAGAGCCGTGTGCCAGGTATCAGGCGGCATTTCCGCCGGAGTTCAGTTACAGAATGCATGCTTGCTCTCGGCGTTCCGATCCTCCGCTTGCCTACGCACTCGCATAAGTCAATCTAACCCTTAGCTGTAACTGGCAGACAGTGCCTGGAACAGCTTTCACCGTGGAGTCGAGACATATATATATATATATATATACATATAGAGAGAGAGAGAGAGAAGAAACAAAAACATCCCCTTACCATGAACCACTGTAGTTGTAAGGTTGTGCGCTGTGGGTGACGAACGCGTTGTGGTCGCTTGTCCTCGTGAACTTGCAACCATGACACATGTAAATCTAATAACTCTCAGTGGGCGCCACGAAGCGATCGGCTCGGTTCGGCATCCCGGCAGTGTGTTTGTGATCTTTGCCTAGCCTCGGGAAACAACTCTCCTTCGGCGTTCCACAATGGCCGTTTATTCTGGCCATCACTCGGTCAGTGGCAGTCTTACAGATTCAGAGATGTGATTATACCTGTTCGTGCAATGTTGTCAGAGAAACGATTTGAGAGGCAGTGGGCGGAAGAACATAATTATGCCTGTCATAATTGTAGATGGTCCTGAAACGAAGAAACACTTCGTGATGATAGCAATATATCATAGGTCTATTATTATATACATATATATATATGATGTGTTCTGTAAGAGGTGAAATGATATGTTTTTAGATGGTATCAGACACAAACAGGATAAGCATATGCTTCCCCGAAGGATCTTGCGGGGACGCACTGAAGCAGACCATTCGCACCGGGGTTGGCGGTGGATGGCCTGCGGCCGTCGACCTTACGGACTTGATCCTCTGGTCCACACACCGCAAATACAGCATACTTGATAACAGTTCGTTGTTGTTACAGTTACATGTCATATAAATGCTATATATATATATATATATAAGATGGATGCTAAGGCACATTTGGATTTCACGGGGTCAACCTGACAGCTCGTCTATTGTGGTGTATTTTTCCTAGGTTAGTTCCCGCCCGATCATGCAACTGAGTCTACCTGGCGGTTCCAGCTTGAACATCGATGATTGAGGCACGTTAGTTCATATGATCTCACGGCGGGAACACTACACCAATCTGATCATAGTCCAATCAACTGTTCACATATTCACCACCTGCAGAACCTTCTCGACGGTTTCACCCCTTGCGTTGAACCTCGTTCCGCTGTTGCCCCATAGAGGCGTCTCTCGCGGAGACTTGCCCCGCTGTGATGCGCACTCATCCTTATTTGCGTACGAGCGTAAACGCCCCTCGCGAAGGCAATACGCTGACGGCGAACAAACGCAAGCCAAGTTCATCCATCGGTAAGCTCACGAGACGAAAAAAATCGAGGTGTCTACGATAATTTCGTCGTTTTGTCATCCCGCCGCCGGCACCAAATCCTCGACCCCTGCTGCACAACCTGCAGCAGCTGCGCCGGGATAACGCGGTAATCGACTTTCTCGAGCAGTTGTATCTCTTAACAAGTATTGCAGAGGGCGGAGAAGCGGAGGTTTGCTTGTCGACAAGGCGTATGCATGGATGGAAGTGTTGTCTTATTTCTCTACCGTTGCATCTGTCGCGTTTCTTGGCTTGGTCTCGTCACCCCGGGGTCTCTGCTTTTTGGGCCCGTTTTGCCACTCCTCTCGCCACCTCCCGTGGGGGGGGGGTGGCTGCGTTGTGGAAATCTTTCGCGAGCAATCTCGAGCAATCCCTGGAGCTCCACCTAGCCCCTAGTCGTCGGTCCAAGGAAAAGTAGTCTCCGCGAATTCTCGGTGGGCATAACTAACCCCAGGCTTGGCTATTTGCCCGCGCAGGGTCGTAATTTGCGAGCACCCGAAGACGACAAAAACGACGCTGAAACAAAACGTATGGAGGGAACGAGAAGGGCAGAGGAACACCGAGGTAGCAAACCGGGGGTGGCTCGACAGAACCGAACAGGGGCGCGGAACAAGTGAGCGGCCCAGGGCCGGCAACGTGTCGGAAACGGGAGGGAACCTGGGAACGGATTCAGCTTTCAGGAGAGAACAGCTGTAATGGACCGAAGGATACTAGCGGATCTGAGGGGTAGCGGATCTAGTCGTGGACGGGCATGGGGTGTCGTTGGCAACGCCGGAAGAACAAGCAAACAATACACGGAGTGCGAGACCGTATCAGTGGTAGGGAAACTGGTTCTGTCTCTCTCTCTCTCGCTCTCTCCGTCTCTCCTTTCTGTGAGACTTTGGTTTGGAAAGGTTTAGGTACGTTAGTTACCGACCGGCGTTCGGCTTCGTGCGTTATAGCGGGCAGAGCTGGTTGAGGCTGTTCCTCGTCGATTTTCTCGGATAGACGCTAGCTTCAGATATCGCCCTGCGCTCCGCGGGTAAAGATGGGAGAAAGACGAGCTAGGACGCAAGCGGAAGGTGTCTACGGCAGGGGATTTGCAAAATCACAAGAATATGGCAATGCGAGACGCGCTACTGTTTTTTGCTTCGTGGAGAACTGTGGCGGTGGGGGAGGGGGTCATACACGGGGGCGTGAATTGGTCGTGAACAGAGTCAGTGTCTCAGAGTTGAAGCTGATCCGTAGCGGGGATCCATTCCTCCCTCTGAACTGAGGCAATCACCGGGCGGGGGCTCGGACAAATTCAATGCGGAATATGATGTCGGCTCCTCCCTTTGTCCTGTTCTCACATTGCTACGGGGCAGTCTCGATGAGTTCGTCTCTAGAGTGATGAAGCTTAGACTCCCTAGAGACAAGGCTGTACGACGCCGTCCGAAGAAATACGGCCGACCATTCAGCGACGGGTCGTCCAGGCTTAAGCGCACGGCGATGCCACTGGTATGCCACTTAGCAGGAAACAGGCTCTGCCTATCAGGCACACGGGCATTTTCAGCGAGTGTCAATGAAGCGAGTCTGCCGCGTTAGTATGAGAAATGCAAAAATTGACTCCAGCGAATCTCCTTTCGCGCGAAAGCGTACGCGGAATACGACACTGTGGAATAGAGAAGGATGGATCCAAAAATCATAGCTGCTCCGTGGATGCACCAGATGACACTGATGCCGGTCACTGCGACGTGTTCAAAAATCCATACCTTCGGTGAGAGACATTCGCATATCTACCCTTAACGTTACTGTTAGCTAATAATAACAATTAGCTAATGACCAACGCGATTCTTGCAGCCAATTAGCATTCAGCTGACTGTGGCGCTGCCACGTTCTGAGGCAGCACCTGTCAAGCTCTCCGAGAAGAGCAGAGATACACGGTCGAAATCGCAACGCCGACGGAACGAGTCTGCCGCGACGTTGGCATCGACGATATCGAATCCTGCTGCAGTCCCCTACCGGCTCCGATCTGCCGAACTCATCTCCGTGGTCTGCTGCGAGTCTCACCGTTTATTCCAATCGGCCCCGGTACCCCCCCCCCCCGCCCGCGGTCCAATGTTCTTGATGATCCTAATTGATGATAACGGGAATGAAGATTTCAACCAGCACCCATTGCGGGAGTCCGCAATGCGGGGCTGGAAAATGCTCGAGGCTCTCGTTGTGCCGCCGCGCAACGCTGCGGAGACGAGATCTGAGATCCGAGTATCAATGGGTGGGGAGGGGGGGGTCGTGCGAAGCTATAATACATGAGAATGAATGACAATTGGCCCGATTGGAAAATAGTTGTGTCGAAGACATAACGATTGTTGGACCCACTGAAAATAACGCACATTCGTATCAGTTCGACCACATCGCGTAATAGTTATACCAGTCGGTGCAAGCATCTGTGGGCGACCGATCTCGCTTGCAGCGAGCCTCTCATACGAGTTCGTCTCCGAAAGCGACCTGGGGTGGCGGCATAACGTACCAGAATAATAACGGCGATTTCGTCGACAACCTAGGTTAGCCATGTCATGTCGTGCGTTTGTATTGGTTGCAGACGTGTGACGTTGCTTTATCGCAAGGACAGAAGCTCCGGCCTTATTTCTATATCAAGCTAGCGCCTCGCACGTCGTCAGGAGCAGCCTTGACGGTGTAGTGTTCCAATCGATCCTGTACGTGTAGAGATGGAGAGGAGGCTCGTGGACGAAGTCAGTTTACAAAATGAACCTTTCAGTTCTGAAGTGTACATTCGTACATGTTTCTACTCATTTGCTATAGGTGGCTTCAAAACGAGATATAATAAATTGATCGGTAAGTTGATAGATAGATAGATAGATAGATAGATAGAGAGACAAAGACTAAGAGCTTTGTACATGTTCCACTTTCCAGAATATATCATATACATGTAAATCCACTGATATATGTATACGTATATCATCGAGCATAGCCGCATCGTGTTTTCCACAACGATACACTACACTACAGGATCAGTCAGTTACAACTTTAACGACCGTCGCAACCGTAGTTCGGGGATAGTACGCTATCATTCGAGTTTCGAATGGCCGACAAGCGTCTCCACGAATTGGCCCCACTTTCGTTGTAAGCGCCGCCACAAAGTCCGTCGCCGTCGGCTACCACCAGTCGAACATTCCGTTTCGCCCGCCTCGATATGTAAACTCACGTGGTGTACGTGCAATCGCAGGCAGCAGGTCTGCAGACAAACACTCGATCAGGTGCAGCGAACAACGGGCCTGCGAAACAAACTGGACGGACGGACAGACCGACATACGTACAGACAGCATGGACATGCCGACAGACAGACGCATGGACACGCCGACAGACATATCGGGTTGAAGAGTAGTTAGGTTGAAGCACTTAAAGGAGGCCGCCGGCTGAAGCCGTCAGCAAACTGGCAATACAGGAAACGCAGGGCACCGGAGTGCCGCCTGTTTTCGAAGCGTACGACCGAGCGACGGCCCAGTGAACTGCGCATCCATCTGTGGGTTGGACGATGTGTCCGCCCGCTTAATCGTGACCAAAATGGTTGGGTCGACGCTTTCCATCATCTCGGTAAGCGCTGGCCACTACGGTGACAGTAGCACTGCCGCCACCGCCGCCGCCGCCGCCACCACCACATCTGTAACTGTGTGGCTCTGTTACTCAGAGTAGCTGGTAGCGGCTGGTGTAGCTTGTAGCTCGTGGCTATCGGCGGCGGCGGCCGTCGACTGGAAGTCATCTCCCGCTGAAAGTCGTAACTATATATTTATAGCATTTCTACCTAGCCAAGCGCCACAGCTTCTTCTCCTTCCCACTAAATTCACTGGTGTAGACGACGACGACGGCGGCGGCGGCGGCGGCGGCGGCGAGCGAGCGAGCGGCCGCGGTCCAGACGAGAGAGGAAATCTCTCTCGATTTCGCTCAGTATCGCTATCTATCGCTATCTTCTTCGGTGGTTACACACTACCGAACGGCGGGGCGGCTGTCGGCAACAGCCTGCCGATCGGTGGGATGGCCTACCGTCTTCGAGCACGAGACACCAGTGAACAACACGACGAAACCTTCTCTGGAAGAAGCTTCCAGCGGGAAGCTTTTGATTGTCAGCTGCTGAACTCGATGAGCTCTGGCGCGCGGACATCAACACCGACTTAGGGCCGCGCGGGACGAGAGAGAGAGCGAGCGCGCGCGCGCGCTCGCGCGGGTCAGCTATCAGCGGAGGCGTTCGCGACGCGACCGACGCGACCGCCGCCGCCGCCGCCGCATTCTACCCTGCATCGTCGCTCGAAGCGTCTTGACGCCCCAATGTAGCGAACAAGTGACAACGATCGCATGGCCGGGATGATGTCGACCACGATGCTGCTTTGCGGGTTTGACAGGGGAATACAAATGTCTGCAACATATGTAATGATACAACGCTTGCGTATCTATGATTCTATTCTTTTCGTTAGGTGTTCACGCAATTAGGAAAAGCGATCGAGGTAAACGTTGTCGTCGAACAATTACGTGAAGACAAATAGATCCCCGGAGGGGGGTGTGCTATAACAATAGAGAGGATCATTGTTGGCAAAGGGGCCACGACCTGCTAACGGGCAAATTCGCCATTAACCTCTATACCAGCCAACGTAAATGTTTTGTGTCGTCTGTCGCAGGAATACTTGTACATATTTACAGTATGTATTATATATATTACTATCGTATAACTTGATATATGGCTACGCTGTTCGTTGTAGGACACCCGAAGAGGCTGTACTCTCTGGCGGATTCCGTTTGTTTTTGATACCATATCCACATATATGTCGTTCTGATAGAAGAGCAATGAGCAACAAGCGTTGGTATCTTCCGAACCTCCAGAGTGTCCAACCGTTCAGGCAGCAGCTGATAAGCAAATGTGATATCGCACTCGTGAAACTCCGTGAAATACACTCAGGCAGAGTATACGATGAGAAACAGCTCGTAGCACAATATATGGTATCAGTAGATATGATACAATTTTTGAAGCGGCTTCATTTTTAACACAATGACGATACACAAGTGGACGACGCACGGATAATCATGATGGTGCGGCAGCACGCAGTCTGCAGCTATATATATATATATATAATACAAGTATTAGCACTTATTCCAAATGTTAACCCTTCTTTATGTGAACCATATGTATCCATGCCACCTCGTATAATGTCGGATCGTCTCAGTGACAGAACCTTTCCCATCTGATACCGCCGCCTCTCCTTAACTTTCCACCTTAAGAGCACGACCAACCTTTTCGAACAGGTCATTCCCAGATGTTCCCCGGTTTGTGCTCGCCGATGGCCCCATATCTTCATCGTCATTTCGTTCTTGTTCTCTCTCGTCCGCCTTTGCCCGCGAAAGGCTGCAGGGGCTGTAGTTTTGCTATTACGATCGGCGTCGCGCGGACTGCCGGGGATCGATTGTCGAAAATGTCACGGTTCCTCGAGTCGTCGTTGCCACGACGCCACCTCCTCCGAGCCACCGTCGAGGCCAGCCGAGGGCAAGCAAATGCCGAATAAAAGGAGAGAGAGAGAGAGGAGAGGATCGGACAAGGAAAGACAGCGCGCGATCGAAGCAACCAGGCGGCTGAGGGTCCTCTAAAGGATTCGTCGCCGGGAAGTGGTCGCCGAAACGCGAGGCATTTGACACGACAAGCGAGCTTGGCGTGGCCGACTGTAACATCGACATTTTGCCGTCGCCAAATCAAATAGCCCTTTTTTTCCGTGTGTGTTCCACGTCCGTGACGCGAGTAAGGGTAACTGGAGAGAAATCGGCGAAGATTGAGCTTCTCGCTCAGTGGAGACCTGTGGTTTATCTTCTATTGGAAACACATAGACACCGATGTACCCTTTCGGCTGGCGGACTCGCAGGGAGCGTTTGCGAGGCTTCTCCTTTTAAGGAGAACGCCACCCACTCCTGTAAGCCCGAACTACTCCTGTGCGGTTCTCGAGTGTGCCGTGTCTGCCTGCACCCAGCGGCGCTGGTGCTGCAAGAAGCTGCTTCGGGCTGGGGGGTCATTTACGAACGTTGAGACGTCCCCATACCCTAGCATCAATTGTCGACAGCGATTGTCGTTTCGTTCACCGGGAGGAACCTATGACATTTGACCAGTCTTCGTGCCTGAGTAGCCGAGACAGCCGAGGGCGAATGGCGCGTTTCCACCGCGACAACAACGACGACGAAATCCGGCTGTCGACAGCGTTACAATACACAGCCCAGCATTAACGCCTTGCGTCAATAGTCGGACCGCTGCCCGATAGTTCATAATGGGCCCGGCTCCACTCGTGCCGCTCCCGTCATAGTCGCAATTATGGCATTGCGCCATCACCAAAGAAGGGAGCCGCCCAGGTTCAACACTCCCGCTCCCCCGAATCTCCTCCACCCTGCGAGTGTCCTGTGAATCCTCGCGCAAAGGAGAACGAGCTACGATATCCGTGGAGCGACGCAGTCGAACCAATGCTGCCGCTGCCCGCCTTGATGCGGCGAGGGAACACAGGAGACGGGTCGCGCTTGCCGCCTCGATGTGAAACGTCTCACTTTCGTGAGCGCCGTCGTCTATGAACGACTCACCATTGTATCACAGTGTCGCAGGGAGGATCCTTACACTCGTCCGAGACAATCGTTGGCGAAAACCGACGGCGAGCCAGAGAAGGGAACGCCACATTGTCGGAAACTCGGAATTGGCCAAATCGAAAAGTCGCGCAGAGTCGCACCGAAAACAGACAGCGCTCGATATCAATGACGATTCGAAGGCAACGTCCATTCGACATCGCGATACCCGCGAGAGGTATAGCGCTATGCTGCATAGGTCGTCGAAACCGGTGACACAGCAATGGATAGGAACGACTCGGCTCTTAATGAGAAATGATGTTTGTTTTGTTTAGGTCATATGCATATCAATATCAATTTAATAATAATAATAGTCATTATCATCATTATCTACATACAATATTTAAATAAATAATATATTATTTTATGGATCTTTTTGTATATACACACGACCGGCGATCGGCATCATACCATAACAGTATGCTATGGATGATAGAGCGATGACCCAACTGGATCCGTTAGCTCAAACCATCTGGGAGTTGGCTGAACTGAACCATCTACCGGGTCGAGTCCCAGATTCGGCTGGCTATGTAAAAATGTCATTGGATGATGATGACCTCGCGATTTCCGGAAGGAGTTTGTTTCAAGTCCCTAAAGGCGATCAAGTGACTATCAGCATCGATTCTCGATGCCGGTTTGAGGGTAAATATACAGAAAATCGACGTAAAATCAAGCATCGTACAGGACGCGAAAAACAACAAATGCTCCGGTTATACTTGGCTAAGGGGGCCGACTATTTATATATATATATATATATATATATATATATACACAACTTAAAGATGAATCGATTTGCTCGAGTATCGCGCCATGTATTTGCTGTACGTTTCATTGACGAGAAACAATCAGCTTCAATGTGGGCAGCACATCGCTTAGCGACATCAAATGTACAGATGAGTAACTTACTTGTCTGGCTACAACAGTATCTTCTTAAAGGTGACATGTATGTTCGTTTGAAGTAGCAATTTGTAGAAACACAGATCGATATTAAAGTAACAATTATGGTAAATTAACATTATTGTTATTATTATTATTATTATTATCTATAGCAACAATACGAAAACAATCAATCACTACCCCATGAAAATTGGTAAGAAGGCGCTGGCCAAGGTGCTAGCCTGTTGAATCACCATACGGCGCTGTATAATATTTAGATGCATGATACAAGACATGCCCTTCGAATAGAGGTCTCTTCTCGTGATCGCCTTCCCTCCCTGCGCTGTGTATTTCTATGTCCTGCAACTCAACCAGCTCTTCCCCAATGACGCCCTCCGCTCTCTCTCTCTCTTTCTCTTTCTGTTTTACTCCGCGAGCGAGACGGACGGAGGCTATCCCTCCAATAAGCTTGATGGAGGCTGGAAGAAGGCGAGACCCATGGGCCAGGAGTAGCCTTCGAGCCCAGGGGACCCCAGACGAGCATAGACAGTCCTTCCTTATGCCCTGTTGCGTTGGCCCGTTGTCCGGGTCACCGAGGACGCGCAGTGCAAGGACGATGTTTCTTACCCCCCAGAGCCCCCCCCCCGGACCGTCCCTCGTTGCAATCGATGGATGGCTCGCAAGTGACGGCACATGACCCGCAGACCCAAGATGGAGGGCAGGACATAGCCAGCCGTCGATGCCATCCGAAGGGTGGCAACCGTCTGTAATCACTTTAAAATCACTCCGTACCCCTGAGCGTGCCAGGGTCGGTGGAGCCGTTACGCGATGGCTGGTACCCGCGAGCCCTCACGAGCGAGTTCTTATTCTCTTCTCCTCTGTGCCTGCTATGTCTGCTTGGGCAACTGACGCTGCCCATGGCGTGCGCAGTTCGATACCTCCGCCAGAAATCTCAATCTTACGCCCGCGCGTCTGCAAGACTACCGCTGGCCGCTTGCATCTGGCTCGTACGTCCAACATTTGATATATATATATATATATATATGTATATATATATATTATAAATGGGCATCCAGGCTAAGGCTGCGAGCTGGAAAGAGTGGCGTCCATTTTTAGGAGACCCATTGCATCTATTTGAACAATGACAACCGGCTACAAAGCTCGTGGTCATATTTCGAAATAGCGCTGTTAACTTACTGCTGTTTCGAGCACTAAGTTCATAGATCGCGGTAGTCCGTTCATTAACAAGATCACGCGTTCAGCGGAGTACGAAGCTGCAATCACTGCCCACAGTAGATCACTGTAAGCTAGAAAACAACCAGTTGTCAAGGTTTCTCTACACCGATTACGAACCGCGTAACGAGCGGGATCCATCTTCTTGTTGTTTCAATTACCGATTGAACGGTGCTTATAAATAAGTAAAACCTCTCGTCATATGCACATATAATCGTAAAGACCTTTGCACTATAGCATGTACAATTAAAATCAAAGTTTAATAATAATAATAATAATAATAATGATGGTAGAAGTTATGCTATCAATGAAATGTATGCATCTGTACGCCCTGTCACTAAATAGCAACTTTGCTTGCTCGTGCGAATACCCTACAAAGCTCCATGTTCATCTCCGCCCGTTGGCGCGGAGAAAATCTACAAATTACGTCGATCTCAATTGCCGGGCCACTGTAGCAGCAGCTGAAGCAGCGGTTGCTTAGCGAGCCTCAGGGCCACTGATGGCCACCGTCGCACTCGGGGTAGCACTTCTCCATTTTAATTGTCGCCCGCAAAACAACAGACTGTCCATTGGTACCGAGAACAAGCTTCTATATTTCCGCTACATCGTCCACGATATGTTCGATCCCGTTCCGTTTCCTCTCTCGTTTCACCGTTCGATGGAAACCGATCGATTGATGGATCCATCGCTCAGAATAGATATTCATAGCTGAAACAATAAACAGCACATTCTCGTGGCAATAAGCCATCGAGGCAGCCATGCCCTAAGCGTCGACAGCACCGTTGTGGGCACGTGTTTTTTCGAGATTTTAGGGCCCTCCTCCTTCCCCGCACTCCTCGGCCCGTCCGGGTCACCCTGCCTGTTTGAGCTGGCACCGCCAGCGCTAAACGTGGCCGATCATATTTACGTTCGCCTGCGCGAATCGTCCACTCGAAGCGCGCTCGGTGAGTTTCGACAGTTGGACTCGTTCATGTCTATCGTAGTGATAATTCCGGCAGTACTAGTACTAGTGCGCTGCGCAATAGCGGAACCGCCTGCTTAGTGCTGCTAGATACATCGAATCAACACGTCAAGGGGCACTCTCCATATGAACAGATGTACCTGTAGGTTAGGAACAACAACGTCGTTGATCGACTTGATTTTCGCCTGCCGGTGAAAGGCAATAGTGACTCAGATGTGAGTAAATCACATTTCCTGATGATTGCTGCTAAATCAGTTGGCCGTCACACGGTGGGTTGCCGTCGTCGGTGGTGGTTCGACAAGAAAAAGCACACAGCTGGTTCGTCAGAGCGTCGACCAGCTTGTGTGTAATTCGGCGCGAGGACGACCTGCGTTTGTCTTCAAAATCGATGTTCCCGCGCCAGGTGTGACACTCTCGCGTTGGCTGATTCGCCTTCGCATATTACAGGCCCTACAGATACTTCGGCCTGACCCTCAGATAGATCAATTAGCGATACAATGCGCACGGGCGGTTTGACGGACGCCATTCTGTCGGCGTTCCGATCTTCGCCCGCGTTTCGGCACACGATTCTTCGGAGCATTAAGGTGGACGTGCAGACATCTCAGGGAGCTGGTTCCCTTATTCGTCTCTTTCTGACTGTCGCTTGCTTCTCCTGGCCTGTTCGGCCTCTGTCCTCGGCGTGGCTTTTGCAAGGCTAATTCATCAACACCAATCGCGAAAACCAATCGCCCGAGATCGTCGGGGAATGCTGCCCCCCACCGACTTTGACTTCGTTGGCACGGTGGGTGATCTCTGTGTACGCTAGCCGGCGCAGGGTGCGGGATACCTGCTACAACCGCCGGATAGAAGATTGCAAGGGGACGATTTTGAAGTTGAACTTACCAACGGTGGAAAATCGTCTCCTCATGAGCTGCGTTGGCATCATCGTTTGGTTTCGGAGCGAGTCGCATGGTTGACGCAGGAAAAAGCACATGGTTCATGCTGATGCCTTACGTTTGCTACAGATATATATATATATATATATATATATATAGTACCACTACAATTGGACAGGGGGTCTGGATCGCCACCCATTGAGGGTGGAGCACTGTAGCAGGCCTCCGTCCAAGAAGCACACTTGCCCCAAATCCGCCCTTATTGCTTTACTTGGTAGCCCGCTTACGCACGACGGGCCCATCCTGTATCAAGTTGAACGACTTAACAGAGAGCTATTTTGTTTGAACCTGCCACTAAAGTTCGCCAGCAGCGACCCGGCCAAAGGGCGCTACACAATGAGGTTGGGAATCTCAAGGAGTCTTTTTATAGCGAAAAACGGGTAGCTTCAGCCCAACCCTGTATACACCACGGCCGTCTCTAGGCACTAATAATATAATGATATCCTAGCGAAGGCGCAGTGAAATGTCATCACCATTCTCTGCCTAGGTTACCTCTAGTCTATCTCGAACGCTCATTCATGAGGTATTCCTGCTAGGTAAATATGCTCGCGGGCAATTTGAATTATCCACTTGACACCGTATGCCGAATCCTCACAATGTCTCAAAACCGCACCCGCCCGTCGAATTGATACTAAACTGAACTAGAAAGTTTTCCGTGCTAACTCTCAGCCAACTTTTAACATTTTACTGACACTAAGTCGATGTGCAGTTCCAGAAGGCCTTAATCCGCTAGTGCAACAGGCTCGGTAGGATCCTACTATATATTTTGGTGTTTCCGTTCGTTATGTATGGGAGATAAGGGTGGCGTCTCTGCCAAGTTGTTCCGATGTTGTTCCGCATGTGCAGATTTCGTTTATCTCTCATTTCAGCGAGCATCAACCGTTAAAGGCAACCTCAAATAAAATGACCGTTGATCGAACACAGCCGCGTCCGATTGCGATTTGCAAGTGCATCTACACCAGAATCACGATAGGCGTCGTCCTATCGGCCCCTTCTCTCCCGAGTCCTTCAGGAATGAGTCCTGTGACAAGGCCAGCTGACTCGAGCGGCGGACCCCGAGAGCCGGACTGCGAACTCGGTGTGTGCAAGGCTGGCCAGAGGAGCGAGCTACAGAGCGAAGGTGAATGGGATAATGAGAGAAACCGAAGGCTGTCTTCCGTCACCAGCCCCCCCCGTAACCCCACTCGTTGAAAAGGAGACGGCACAGCGCCTGCTGGTGGTCGTGGTGGCCGTACCAATTTGTATGACAATGCGATGCAGCGGCTTCCAGCCTGACGGCGACGCTGGACCCAGCTGCTTGAGCTGGTGGTCATCGGCGACAGCAGCGACCTCCTCTGTCTCGAGCTGGACGGCCGTCGTGATACCCGTACGCGAGTAAAGGAAGATCCGAGATGGGGCAAGATGCTCTCTCCACGATTGCCGTTTCTTGGCCATTGGCAAGAAGACCTCTATACGTCCCACCTCCCGTGGCCATCTCTGATTCTGTCCGTTGATGATGTCTGGGTGATTCCGCGGTATAGAATCCACGGAATATCCATGGCCGATTCGCCGCCGCCACCGCCACAGCGCCCGCAGTTCTCTAGCCGGTTTTCCCTTCATGGGGTATTCTCAGATCTCTCGATGCTCTCTCCGACCAGACCACTTCCACAGACCCCACGCATGGATATGGTTTGATGCCTTATGATGATGATGTGCATGTGTGTATGTGTCTGTGTCGATGGTCAGGGGATAGGCGCAGGACTAACTACAATGAGGCTGAGAGCTTTAGGCGGTTAGAGCTCCTGCCTCATAGTGCCCCTCACTGTACCTCTCGTTTCTCCTCGTTCGCTTGGCTTCCCCTATACCCGCGATGTCTAAGTCGCCGACGCCCAAACCCCCGGCAACTGTCATAGGCAAGACTGCTATGGCAGCGGCGTCCACCACCACCGTCTTCCCGCCGACAATAGTCATACGCCTACGTCGCGGGACGTAGATCGGCCTTCTGCCCGTCTGGCCTCGGCCAGTTTGCGGCCTGCAATTCGACCAAGGTCTCGATGCCTGCGATAGCAGTGGGTGGCGGCAGAGGCGGCAGCTAGTGACAGCCGAAGTGGTGGCGATGCCGCGCCTCCATTGTGTCATGAGTCCTCGTCCGCTCCCTCCGACGTCCTCGGTCTCCTTCCAAGAAGATGAAGAGGGGGCCGGAAATCACTCGTGATAGTGATGAGCTGCCAGGCAGAGCAGGTGGTGGCGGGGCAAACCACTAGTCGGCGAGGAAGGTCCAGCTTGCCAGGTCCACACACAGAAGCGGTGGTCAGCGGAACAAGATGCTGGATGGCGGTATAGGTTAGGGAGACAGGGGATAGGACGGGATTGATTGTATGGGGTACTATCATCTGCGGGCGAATGCGTATTGCGGCCGTGGTCCTAATTGGTCCTACGAAGCGTTATTATGATACCTACAGCTACTGCTAATGCTAACACTACTGGTGGCTGCACGAGTGCGGCTATCATAACGAAGCGTCATCGGGAGATTTCTTTGACGGGGCAGGCAGACAGGCCGACACAATCTGACCATTAGAAATGTGGGGGAAGGATGCTGGAACTGGTATAAGGGGGGTCTCGAGATCAGCAGCGTTCACCTAGCCAGCTGATGCCCAAGTATATATAGACCAGCTGTATGTATCGAAGGCGATTGCTATTCGAGTTCGACTGGCACGACCGCGGAAATCGCCGGGGGTTGCCTGCCCAAAGTGAGAATACGTGCAAAAGCTAACGTATGACGTTCGTTTCGAAGGATCAGCAGCGCTGATCAGTGTTATTGGCCTGTAACAGAGTGAGAGCGCGCTCGTAGAATGTAATGTTTATTTATACTGAACGGCTATGGTGCGCTATTTAACGAGACTCTTCAATGTATCTATACGGTGTAGTTGTCGTCGAAGGTTTGAGCAAGTTACGTATACTATATATGAAAATATGATTTTTTTTCCATTTCACTCTATATATGTATATATGCATTTAGTGTACCAAGACAAACCATAAGTATAGCACAGCTCTAAACTTGATACTTAATAAAAAATATATTAAGCTAGTGGTAGTATCTGTTATCAGCATACCAGGTTCCATGCATAACTGGAACCTTACACGGCAACTGTTAGCTAGGTAGCTAGCTAACTAACCTAACAAACGAGTGAACCCCCATGGCATCATTAGTGTTTAAACTTCGTTTTCTCTATCTCTCTCTCTTTGTCCGCCCCTCGTGTTTGTGCTGTGTTTCAGGTGATAAGACCCTGGTCGAGAGACCCGATCCTGCCTCCGGTTCGCCCCAGCCAAGCCCTGTTTAAATGCTGCCTGTATGGAGCCCCACCCCGACCTAGCGGCTTGTTCACGGCAACTTTCATTCGAGACTCGGCGGACGCATCCCCCGAACGTGTCTCATCCCAGTCCCCCGTAACAGCGCAATCGTCACTGGCCGCAGCACAGTCGCCGCCGGCCGGAGGTGCGGAGGTGGCCAGGATACTCACCGCGTCAAACCGCCGGCAAACCTCAGTGTGGGGGGCCGTGAATCCCCATGAGCAGCGTGGAGTGTCCCTCTAATCATATCCACCAACACACACTCACATATAGGCGACAGGAACAATAACAGAGACAGGGACGGCAGCAACCGTGGCCGCCGCCACCACAACCATTATCACCGTGATCAGTACACGCCTAGGCGGAGGCAGCTATCTATCTGTAGGGTCGCGTCGAGCATAGATTGTCGCGGCCACCTTGGTCGTTCTTGTACATAGTGTATCAATAGCAGCCAGCTGGCTGAGGCTGGGTGCCGGTGAACCTGCCGTCGTGTTAACCTCTCGACCCCCGAGACCCAGAATCCTCTCTTCCCCTTGGATGCTGCTGTTATCAACGCAACTATGCCACCGCGTCGTCGTCATCATCAACTGCTAACGGCGTTCGTCGTGACGACCACCCTAATGGTGGGTGCATTGGTGGGACCCGCGGGGTCCCAGCGCAGCAGCCAGGATCACTTTCGGAGATGCCCGCAGCAGTGCACGTGCGCTCTCGACGTCAACCAGGGCAAGAAGGTCAGCTGCGAGTCGGGCGGACTCAATGACGTGCCGTTCTTGCAGATGGACGGTGACGTTCAGGTGTTCCACTTCACGGCGCCGCCCGATCTCCCCAATGAGATCTCGCTCGGCCGATTCTTCGGCCGCTTCTCAGCACTCGAAGAGATTCGGATCACGCACTCGCGGGTGCCGGCCATCGGCGAGAACTCGTTCTACCCGCTACGCAAGCTGCAGATACTCGATCTGTCGCACAACAACATCTCGACCCTGATCGACAAGGACTTCTATGGGCTGTACCAGCTCAAGGTGCTCAACCTGTCCAATAACGAGATATCGAAATGTCCTTCGGCGCCTTTCCGCCACCTGCAGTCGTTGACGTCGCTAATCCTCAGCAACAATCGACTACAGCTGGCGCCTAGGCTGTTCTATCAGCTGAAGAACCTGCAACGGCTGGACCTATCCGGCAACCCGTTGAACAGCATCGATCCGGACATCCTCAAGGATCTCCGACCTGTCACGCGTCTGTACCTGGCACGCTGCAATCTCAGCTCGTTACACTCGCTCGTCTATCAACAGCTGCCAAATCTTGAGCACCTTGATCTCCGGGTAAGGAAGCGCGGCTAATCGGTGCGCTATTTTCTCCAACCTAACGTCTGAACCGTCTGATCATGACAACTATATATATATATATATATTATATATATAATAGTGGAATCTAAATCGAATCACTTAGTTAGACCCGATTGCCGATGGAGCGCTGTCGCATCCTTCATCCGGGACAATATATCCGGTTCAGGTTCGTTCCGCTGTTTGATGAGGCTCGGTGTATTGTGTCCACTTATTTTCCAGCATGTTATAGCGGAAATACCCAATTTATGTTCGTCTAAACGAATTTCAATGTAGTTCGCGTGCAGAAAAGGAGC
The DNA here is from genome assembly GCA_019614645.1 of Stratiolaelaps scimitus. Lineage (NCBI taxonomy): Eukaryota > Metazoa > Arthropoda > Arachnida > Mesostigmata > Laelapidae > Stratiolaelaps > Stratiolaelaps scimitus. Next base: position 633,918 of record JABWDB010000033.1, on the reverse strand, counting down.
CACAATTCAACCTCCTGCCTTCAGCGGTTCACCTAATAGAGCGGCTCACCACGAAGAGGTCAAAATATAGTCGAGAAACACATATACGACACCCGGTAGTGTATTCGTCACCGCATACCCCCGATGTACGCCCACGACGCTGTGGCTAATCGTAAGCAGCACGAGCAAGCAGTACCTTACTCTTACGGTTGCAACCTCGAATTTAACAGAAAGCAACAGCTATCTGACAAGCTTCCACCTCTCTCGACATCTCTCGTTCCATTAACCACTGCCAATCTCGAAGCTGATATTTCCCTTTCAACAGTTTTCTTTCTTTCATATCGACGATTCTCCATGCGGCAGTTTCCCAGCTGGACAGCAGCGTCCCAACGGGTGCACTGATATAGGCATAACATAAGACGTGGAAGATCATTATCTCTCTCTCTCTCCTCGTTCTTCTGAAATATGTGTCGAAACATGAACGTCACCATATCTACGCATCTATACCCACGATAGAGCAGCTCCCTTTCGCCAGCGCGGGCACCGTCGAAGGACCAAGCAGGCCAACCACCTAAAGAATCTCCCTCCTCCGCGATACAGAGCTCGGGCTCGAGACCGATCAAGGGTTAGCGTTAGCAGAGCCCGCAATCCCCGAAGATCGCCAACGCTCAGAAGATCATGTATGCATTGTAGCACAAGACAGGCGATCTTCTTGGCGCCGGCCGCGTCTCTCTGCCCACCATCAGTCCAGCTGTCCTTCCCTTCTCGCTGTGCGCGTTCATATTTCCCCCGAACACGGCACGGTGGCCGCGTCAACTATTCCCCGGCGGATCCGATCTGCGAAATCGTGCGCTCCACTCGAACCCGCACAAAAGCACATGCGTTTATCATTACTACCACTACTACCACTGCTTCTTCTCGAATAAGAATAATAATCATAATCATAATAATAACAGTAATTGTCTCTGGCCACCGTTCGTCTGCGCTGTGTCTACAAACAAGCGTTCTTTCCAATTCCCTGTTCCAGTCCCCCCCTCCCATGTTCGTTTCACCGAGTCTTTTATACGCCCAAGCTCGATTCTTCGAGTGTTTCCCCTCTGTTCGACGAGCGCTCAAGTTCGTCATTGCATTTGCGCGCATCGTCTAACGATGTCGCCGCTCCCTCCATCGCGGCCCCGGCGGGCCGTCGTTCAACGAAGCGGCGCGACGCCTCGTCTCGAACGACGACGACGACGAGAAGCTGTGACATTCTAAAAATACTGTTATTGTTTGTTGAATCAAGGGACGAACGAGACGAAAGGCAGGGGAATGAATTAAAGCGGAAAGTGGAGAGTTACAGAAAGACACAGAGTTCGACAGAATTAGAGGGAGAGATAGAGAGAGACAGAGGGAGAGCGTTAGTTGCTTAGTAGGCTTGCTCCTGCTTCCTTGAGGCTTTTGGGCTGATTCTGAATGAATGACTTTATGTGGACGCAGAGACCCCTTACTCTTCCTCCCCCCCAAATCTCTCTCTCTCTCGCGCTCGCTCGCTCTCCCTTGCTACCGACCGTAGAGGCTCCTGTCCAGCAGTAGGCGATTTCAGCGCATAAGCGATTCAAGACAGTCGCTGTCTGCACTGGCTCTATAGAGCCACGGCAAAGTCCCATACGCCAGCTAGAGAGCATGGTAGAGGCCGAGTCCACAAAGCTACAAAATGAACGTTGAACGAGTGCTATGCTCGAGTAACATCGGTTCAAGGGGTCTCTTTCCCTACGGTGGAGCCAGCTTACCTGCGGTCATGTTGCAGACTGACACGAATCACGATCAGTTTGAACGAGGCAGTCCGTAAGGAAAACAAGAATGCGTTGAAATTGAATGCTGATTGTGCTACATCTGAGTTATTTTTAATTCAATAGAATACAGCTACATCTTTCTTGATTTGTTAACAGTGATACGCCACAATTCAGCTCAAAAGCGCCTTCATTGCCACTAGGGGCTTGGTGATGTATCTTTAAATTGGCAATTACAAATAGAACAGCAGCTGCCAGTGTCAACCACTCGATCAGTAGTCGTCGACATCATGAGATGAATTATATATTTCCCGCAAATACAATATAAACATCTACAATAAGATCGGAGTACATCACTCTATTCTAGATACCGTAGAACGATGTATTCAACAGCCGGCGCAGACCATCAGCTTTGTCGGAACCATAAGCGGTACTAGGTCGTCGTATATATGTGACGAACCCATATTAACAGGGCGTTGATTATCTTATGCCGTTAAGTCGGTTCGCGTTTGCTCCGCGCATCTCGAATCCCACGTGGTCTGTCATGCGGCAGCTCGCTTCGCAGCATCCTCTCAGCTAAGTCGATATACTCAGTGGGCTTTTTTCAAAGGCACCCTAGAAACCACTAAGCACCGTCAGGTCGACGAGCATTTCAATGCGCCGAATAGCCTGCTCCCGCAAGCGGATACCTGAACTTAGGACAGGATTCTACATCGAACGCCCTTGGATGCGCCTTGAGCGTCGCTGGCTATCTTTATGCCTCGATCTCCATCTCTCGATCGTTGCCGAGATGAGTTGTGCGAACAGGCGCTAGACATCGCTTCGGTTACACTAGCAGAAGGGATTCTCCCGGGGTCTGTTGTTTTCGATAACTTTCAATGAGTGACATTAATGAAAATCTTTACGCGCCGTCGACCATGAACTGCGCGCGCCTTACCGCCGGCAGCCGTGGCAGTGCATCGGTGTCCCGTAACCGACGAATCGAGTCGGTCCTCCGCGAAACACATATATCAACTAACAATAGCAACAAGCGAAAGCAAGGCTAAGTGTGAATGCATGCAGACTCTGGGCGAGACGTGGCCCAGAGGAGACGACTAAGTTGAGAGTTGGCCTAGCTGTCTTGTAGGCCGTCTCGATCGGCCTAGTCGCACTAACAATCGAACCTGTGGTTGTTTCTGTCTCCTGTGCACGGGTTCGCGTGTGTATGCGTACTGTTTCAGGACAACAAGCTCACTTATTTAGCGCCCCACGAGTTCCGCCACTTGTCGAGGCTTCAGTTCCTTCATTTGGATGGTAACAAGCTTACCACCTTAAAGGACTTAACCTTTGACGGACAAGCCCTTGTATACCTCGGTAAGTACCCTCAACGTTGCAACTGTATTATAATTTTTAATTATTATTATTATTATTATTATGATAATTCCAGCTATATCAACTATACTACTGCCCCGCTGTGTGACATATAAGAGAGCTTAAGCATTGTAAAATTGCAGCTCCTTTAATAAACCAATAAACATTTACCATTTACTACTTGATCTCGGCGTCTAACGACGGGGTAGCGAAGGTCCTCGCCCTCCCATGATCAGATCGCATACAATGACCGCCTAGAACGTATCAATGTGTTAAGCTTGAGCCTATCCCCACAAATCAACAAGGAAACACGCAAGTCCTTTCAAATTTCCGCAATACCAATACCACCTTAAGAGAGCTAAATAGCATTGTAAAATTGCAGCTCCTTTAATAAACCAATAAACATTTACCATTTACCGTTATGGCCATATTAGCAACAGTGCCATAATGGCAATAGGACACAATCGTCGAACAGTCACAGCAAGTGCCGATTGTAACCTACACAACCGCCGTTGAATCCTTCACTAATCTCTTGACAACTTTCCGGCGTTCTTCCCCGCTTACTCAACAACAACCTATTGGGCTACACACGTGCGTGCACCCGTTGCGCACAGGCCTATCCCGCAACTCGATATTGGCAGTGGAGTCGTGTGCGTTCTGTAACTCGAGCATCTCCGAACTGAATCTCTCGCGGAACCGTCTCGAGTCATCTTCTCGAGACGACCCTCTTCGCGCCCTCTCGCTATCCCTCGAGAAACTCGACCTATCCTACAATCCCACCCTACGCGGCGCAATGGTCGCGGAACTCATCCGACATCTGCATAGACTCAGCCTGCTTAACCTCGAAGGTAGGCCCACGGGTTCGATCCCCACCGTTGTACATTTACCCTATATATATATATATATATATATATATATATATATATATATATATATATATATATTTATCGATAAACTACCTATTTTCGGACGAGAGGTTGCCTTCTCGCTAGCAGTCTAGGTTACGAATATACCACCTGTCGCATCTATAGCAAGCGCGTACGAAGCAGTCTTTCTTCACATCGATTTCGGCTAACACAATCCCCTGTCATCATTGTCTCCCGTTGTCCTCGAACCTCGTGCGCCTTTCAGGTATTGGCCTGTACGACCTTCCGGCGACGACATTCTCCTCGGTGACGGGATTACGCCAGCTTTACCTAAACAAAAACAGCTTCAGCGAGTTCCGCTATTCACTCTTCAACGAGCTGAAGAAACTCGAAGTACTCAACATCTCTCATAATAATCTCAAATTTCTTCGTTCGTCAGTTATCCGGTCGCTGAACGACACCAACACACGTATCATCATGCACGACAACCCCTGGCGATGTCAGGCGTGCTATATGAATCACCTATTAAAGTACGTAGACCTTTTTTTTTCTAAGAGGTCAAAGGTAAATCCTGCATGGACACTGGGCCTCACACTAAGGTGTTTGCCTGGTGGTGTCAGTCTCTTACTGATTAAACCCAGAACTAATTTTGACTTGGGGCACTGACCTAATCTGGGTGGCTAGCAAATGAGCTAGTATGAAACATCGGCGTATGCTTACAACAATTAGAGAGAGAGAGAATTACTTTTTACATAAAAGTTCTTATTATTTTTTCTTTGGACAAATTATAGCGCATGTTTTTACATTGTATTATGCATCTGGTGATCGTGATGCAGTCGTTTATGATACTGGAAAGCTCGGTGACACTGAATGCACGAATTAGGGCCAGTGGCTTGAATCAATTTAATTGTATACACATATATATATATATATGGACATACACTACATATATATATGGACATACTCTGTTATCTCTGTTCCAGTTTCTTGAGCCAACGACCAATTGACGATAACGTAAAATCGCCAGTTTGCGCGGATCCCGCTAACGTTCGGGGTCGCGACCTGTACCACCTCAAGCTGTACGAGCTCGAAGAATGCAATAATCCCATACTCGAACCGAGAATATCGGGCGCCGAGTCACAGGCAAGTGATACGCGAGAGAGATTTCTGTTAAAACGAACTAACAACTAATACAAGGTAGTCTCTCGTCGAAACTGTTTAATCAGCATATGCCCGTCTTCGCGCTTGAGCGTTCACAACGTTCAGCATTGTTCTGCTCCTATTGTCTAGAGTCGTGTTAGAAATGAAACTATTGTTGAGAAATACGGCCAAAGTGGCAACAAGTCCATAGTCAATAGCAAGGCTCCGCCTGTTTGTTCACCGCAATTTCTGGCCGAACCTCAGATATTATCTGTTCGTCCTCTCGTCTGCACCGTGGGGATAGTTTTGCAAATTATGTTACACCGTACCACCGAAGCATTGGACCTTGTTGATCGCCAGTCGTATTCACTCGCTATCGTTTCACACTGAGATTCTCATGCCAATCACTGTTCGGTCGATCTCAGTAATCATCTCAAAATTCAATGCTACGGCTACAAATAGCACAAGCAAGCAACATGCGCCCGTGCCAACGCCGTCTGGCGCCTAGATCCTGCCATTTTTTTTTCTTTGGTTCTGTCTCCCTCCACACCTCGTACAGCACTCATTCACGTATCTACGTCGCGGTTTGATTTCCAGGTCGGCCTGGTCGTGGCAATCATTATCATTATGGTAATTGTGACGATCATTATTGCTACGATCGTCATCTACAAGACGCAGGGAGCTGTCTACTACACGCACGAAGAAGATCGCTCGCGTGGCTCGCTGAGCTACGACAACTTAGGCTGCAAGGAGGGCCTAAATTCGAAGCGGCCCTCGATTGTCGCCACCATCGACGACACCATCTCGCGAAGCTCGTAGCAGTCGCAGCTGAGCTCTGGAAGCAGCAGCAGAGATCGCGCTGGCAGCAACTAACCAAAAGGCGTTCACCCTGCACGAACGACTGGGACTACTAACAACAACAACAACAACAGCAGCAGCAGCAGCAACAACAGCAACATCAATAACAACACAACGAAACCACTACCGATCACCATAGCAACGGCAACGAACACTGGTTACCATAGCAACGGCGGCAACCACCAGTTGCCATAGCAACGATTTGCCTACTCAGCATAGCAACGGCGCCTCCGCTAATAGTCTGGTGACGAGGCAGCCTGTTTCCGTGTGTGACCAAGAAATAGGAAGAAAAGAAAAAAGCCGATAGTCCACGATAGCGTAGACACGACCGACGTAGCAGTCCCGTTGAAATGTCAACGATCGCAGTCCCATAGCGAGAACGGTTATCGACCGACCGCATGATCGCAATAGGGCCTGCGATCGCAGAGCGCCTGACAAACGAATTTGCATTTGAACACAGTGACAAAAAAATCGTTGGCCACAAAGGCCGTTTTTCGAGCCGCAATTTTGCGGGGGCTAATTGTAGGTACCAATTACACTTAGGCAAAAGCTTTCATGCTGATGCGGAATGAGCACTGTAGGCAGTGTTTTGGTGTTTGTGCAGCACGTGGATCACGTCGTCGTTGCTATGGTACCGAAATAACGGTCAACACGACCGCGATATCGCGATCACAGAACGCTGTCCAGTTCCGCGAGAACCTAAAGGTTAAGAGCTGAGGCCTGTCAGATAGGGGAACAGCTGAGGGTCAGCTCGAAAAAACAGTTCCGCGAGAACGGGGTGTTGTTCTGTCAGCGTTAAATTAATGCGCCAAGCTGCATTCCTCGTTGTGTAGACGCCTCTTCGAAGCTGTCACGGATCACCGCAGCGGCCCCACCTATCGAAGCTACCTGGCCGGCGGAGGACGGCGCAGATCGTCTCCTGGACTTGAAATCGCCTGGCTGTGCTGATCGCATCTCATCGTTGACGGTCATCGGACGACACAGCACTAGGCACAATAGGTCAATGCAACACAACAAGGTGAAACAAACTGCAACCCTTCACCATTTGATTTGACGCATCGACACAACAAACGTCTGCAGGCGTTTAGCCGCCACTTCCATTCTATGTAAAATAGCTTAGTCGTCTCCCTCCTTAGTTCGCCTCTAGTAGCGACCATCAAACATGGTGCTAACTTTCACAGTGGGGCGCGTGACTAGCGCTGACCAGCTCGATGATCAGCGCTGCTGACAAGCAGGCCCCTTCGGATGCTGCTGCCAGACGATCATTTCATAGCGGATATCAGACGAGTAGTAGAAGGTGCACCGTCCAGTCGGAGTGCCGGATCCGGTGGTGGTCCACCCGTCGGCCGGGATCAGGAGTTCGAGAAGGTCGGACGTCGTCCAGAGCTCGCCTCCCATCACAATGGGATAGGCCTACAGAGACGTGGGAGGAGTGACGAACCAGTGAATGCTTTCTAGGAACATCACTGAAGAACGGTATGACAACAACGGTATCGTTGGTTCAGCAAAGAAGCATGACTACGGAATACGTCGAGTTGCCTTGCAGAGCATTACCCCACCAAGCCGCGCTCCGTGGTTGAGCATGGAGAGGGGGTGTTTGAATTGACCTGGGGTGCGGGCAGAATAGATCTCTACCAGTCCGGACGCCTCCGTTCCGAGAGGCGAGATTGGAGAGTATCGAGTAAGCATATCTTCAAAGCAATCAGCGCCAAATATTAATTACAAACTAATATATATGTATATCTATGGAAATACATAGGATAAGCACAAGGACACACTCCTCTTAGTACTGACACAATCCATGGCTATTACTCGAAGGACAGTTGTAAGCCGCGCAGGGCATGCAAGAGCACACATACGGACACACACACACACGTGTGTGTGTGTGTATAAGAAAATATATCAAGGAACTGTGCAAAGGGGGCACGGCAAGCAACAAATCGACCAACGAAAAACAACCCCCACGCCCTCGAGACAAGGGGATCTCATTCAGTCGGCTTGGTCCCGTATTTTGTATGCATTTCTATGAGCGAAGCCTGAGTATCAGACGATGTAATCAACGTCGGGTGACCGGACAGTTCCGAATACGCACACTGGTGGTCACACGATACAGATGCGCTGTTCGAGATGTAAACCGTGCGATTCCGGTAGAAGAAACGAACACTTGACCCATTGTTAATACTATAGGTAATGTTGCAGGACTCCTGGGATGCAATCCTCAATGTTGTAATACGATTTAGCTAAGCGATGTATTTATTTATTTATTATTTATTCATAAATCAGAAGGGTGACAATAAACGAGCAATGTTCGTATGCTGCATCCAAGTTGCGTAAGAGCGATAAGAGGCCCGACGAACGAGGAGCGGGCGAGGTCACGAAGCAACAGCTGACAGTGGACACGCTGATTAAATAGGGCCACCCTCACATTGTTCATCATTAGCATCATAGCCAATTTGGCTTTTACTGCTGAACGAATCCATCCGTTTGGTAAAAATCAGCAGCCCGTCGCCTCTAATGCTTGTTGCATGCGACAGGTGTTTTGCCCGACGAATGTTCCACGGTTCGTTTTCTCCCCGTTGACCTTTGAGCAGAGTTGACTTCGTTCGCCGATTTGTCCTTCATTTCATTTCGTCTTGCGTCACATTCAGCAGAATCCTTATGATTCTCTGTCTATACATTATATATATATATATATATATATATATATGTGTGTATGTCTCGTTTTCTGTGTCCCCGTTCCCCCTCCCGGCCTCGTTCAACCTGCTGAGTGTTCCTATACTCTGGACTCAGTTCAATTAGTGATTGAATCCTTGTTTCAGTGACTCATTTTGCTCATTCTGCCGAGATCCGACGCGCCCGAAGTCAAATTTCCACCGTTCTCAAATCGTGACGCTCGACCGATCGCGACAAGGCCCGGGCGGGCAGTGCGAATCGAACGCATGTCGTCGGTGCTCGCGAGAGCTTCAGTGTATCGCGCTTGTGGCAATGTACAGTCCCCATTGTAAGTCATCTGCCGACGGCGAACTTCACAGATCTGCGGGTCAGCGAAACGAGCAGCAAACAACCGGAGTCATCCGAGGGCCAATTATCAGAGTGGGCGCGTGTGCGTGTACGTCTTCACCTAGATACGATACAATGGACTTCTAGTACATCGTACGTGTATGAATGCCGAACATATATATAAATATATATATAAATATATATATATATATATATATATATATATATATATATATATATATATAGATATTACAGTAAAGGAATCACTTAGCTATACGTGTAGGGAGAGAGCGAGAGAGTGGTTCTACGTCAATGAGTTCTAGGTGGCACCCATAGCGAGCGATGCTAACAAAGACATTCCATAGATGCGTTGTGCCCTGGAGCAGACATATATATATATCGTCGTGATGATGAAGATTATAAGAGTCTAAACGAAGTAATGGGACAAAAAGCGTGGTGCAGATGTTGAACCGATAGCAGAGAGATGGTGGGCGGTAGACGGTGATGATTGATTAATTTACTGATGTGCGATACGAAGGGTATAATCTATTTGGTCAATTAGTACAATATATATATATATATATATATATATATAACGCGAACATGTTTTTCGTACTGGACACCTCCTCCAAATTCATGGACGAGATTTGATCAGAAAGCGAGATTTACTTCTGATCTGATTGTATTAAAGTTCAGTTCGACTAGAACAGCATAAGTTATATATATATATATATACATATATATATATATCTCACATAAGCAGTTACTGGTGGAACAGTACACGACCAATATCGCCGCAGTTAATTAATTGATTATCCAGCACTCAAAATAGCCACATTCGCATGTGTGGGGGATGACACACTCGTGCCATACTCAGTGGCGACGTTTATTAAGAACTGGCCCAGAGGTTCCCTGGTGGATCGCATCGCCGCGTCACACGAAACCCCAAAGGGGAGACTTGTTTGCCGTCAAGTTCCACCATCAATTAAGCAGTTACGCGATAGTTCCGCGAGAAATTATATGCACATGACCACGGTGGTAATTCATTCAGCATGAACAGCAGCGGCAGTAACAACAAACTTCTGAGGTCACGAGCATTGACTACGAGGGGAACGACGACGACGACGTTTAATAGGAAAAACACAGGCACTTCGCCCTGTACGTGTGTCCTTGCAAGGCCGAGAGCCTAGCGTTGGGCCTAGCTCTATGAGGGGCAATGGTGGCGAACAGTTGTCCTTGTTCGCCGTACAGACATATTTATGTACCTCGATCACAGAATCCTATTCGCCGCTCCAGATTTGTGCGGCGGCCATGTAGCATGTATTGTATAATACGATCATCGAACGCTGCTAGCTAACCATGCTAATGCAGAAATCCGCCGAGACCCTTCGGGTAGTTTGTCGCTGCGTCAGGCTGTTTCGTACGTACGACATGAAGAATATTGGTGTCCACTCGTGGTTTCACGGGGAGACGAGACAAAGGTGTTTATCAAGGAAATACTCAGAGTGTATGCAAACTCTAGAGAGAGAGAGAGAGAGAGATAAAACGAGAGATAGAAGAATAATAAAAAACAATATATGCGGAAAAAGCGGCATCGCCTATTATGGGCATGTTCCATGAGAGGGAGGTCTTATGCACAACTTGATCGGTTACCCTGATTCGTGTTGATTATGGTGGCAATGTAACACTTCGCGGGACGATTTCCTCTTGGCGTCTGTGCCTGTCCACGCATTTGTGCAGTTACAAGAAGCAGTTAGTAGAGCCGCAAAGAGAGAGAGAGAGAGAGGGCGATCTCGGAAGGAGAAACAGGGTTCCAGCTTTTACAGTGTGCCCAGGATCAGGAGGATAGCATATATGCGCGTGATCCATATATGCTCGCATACGCGCACGCGGTCGAGGAGAGGAGTGGACGGGGTGTGGATGGTAATGTGAGGGAATACAACTGTACAATACAACAATTGATGATGGTGTGATCAATTATTACTATTGCTATTATTATTATTGTCGTAATTATTATTATTATTATTGTGTAAATCTCCGGCGCTATGAAATGAAAGAGAAATCAGCGAGTCGCACTAGGAAGGGCGGAAAAACCTCGTACGATCATTTCGGCGTAGGCTGGCGAGCAGGGAGAGACGTCGAACCGTCAAGGTAGACATTGAAGAAGGCCGGGGGTAACTCACCGAGAATTGTGGCGCATTGCATATGACCAGGATAGATGGGGATATGTAATAGGGGAGAAAGAATAAAAACAGATAATACAGGATGATGATAATAATAATAATAATTATGATGATAAAAGAGACAATTACGTTAAGTAAATATGGTTATTATTATTAATATAATTATGACTGAATGGCGTCTGTGGACGTCGTGGACAAATCGAGAGCGTCCGAAGAGTGTAAGAGCGATTCTGTCAAAGGTCAGCAACAACAGTCGATATGAGATGGTAAAGACGGCAGAATATTGATTATGATAATAATGATAATACTAATTATTATAATGACAGGAATAAAAAAGGAGAACAACAGCGATTGTTCTTTTCGACAAAAACGTTGTGAGAGTTCTCTTCTTTGATTAGTCAATAGTGGCAGCACTTCGAAACTCGGTCGGATGGTCGGGTCGGGCGAACATCAGGTCAGGGTTGTTAATTGTATTCTTTTCTTGTTCGTTAATACTCAAGGAGAAAACGGTATACAAAGCTTCTTTCGCGTGCCGTCTAACGTTTGTTGTTCCGGCTCGGTAGTGGGCATCCCTTGTTAAATGGTGATATAACTCGTTCGCTGTCGTCTTGTATCATTTGATAAACATTCGTAGACAAATAGTGAAATTGGCGGATGTGGCTATTGGTGGATATATCTCTACTCAAAGTTTATCTAATTTTGAAAGTTGGCAAATATATATATATATATATAAACATCTTCTTTAACTATCATATGTAGGGAACTAGCAAATCGTTTGTATTTTTACTGACATTGATACGGGAGAGAATATGCATGCGCCGGGTCCCTCCCGCAAGAGCCAATAGTTTTTCCTGAAGGGATTCGGATTGTCGTCGTGTTTCGCATTATTGATTGAATACACTATATATTCATGCAACAAAGTATATATATATATATATTTATATATATATATATATATATATAGTATACAATTCAATACGGACTGGTCTAAGTGTACATTTTATGAAAACAATTCAAACAGTTATAACATGGTGTAAAATTCATAATTCCGCAAAAGTAACGACATATCAACAACAAGAATAAATCATGAACTGAACACATACACTATTATATATTTGAATTATTATTATATATTGAGCAGTACAATAGAAAGAATAACCGAGCGAGTCATTCCCATAGTTTCATCGACTATAGTCACTGACTCAACTCGTCACCAAGACGGAAGACAGTCTGCCACCTCAACAAGGAACTCCCTGCTCTTCATTGTCTCCTACCGGTCAGAAACGCGATACGAGGTGTTGTTGAGTTGACGATAGCAAATGCTACTAGTCTGCCTACACTAGTAGTATCAGGAGAGCGATATTGCGTAGCGCCGCCCGGCTCTCGTGGCCATAAAACGGACAACAATTGCAGCTCCCGTACGCAATTTTTACATCTATCTATATATGTCTATCCGTCAGTTCGTGCTGGCTCAGCCCTGCTCAAGCAAGCTACCCATTTTCAGTGTCGCCCTCAAACCGCTAAGCAGAGCGTCGCATCGCACACGTGTTTAGTTCGTGTTCGTTTGTTTCTCCGGTATAGGCCCTCCGTTCGTCCATTGACTTGCGTCACTACTGGCGCGCTTGCCTATGGGGCACATGTCTCTAGTCGAGAGTCGGGCCTCGAGATATCTAAGCCTAAGGCACAGGCATCGATATCCATTGGCGTCACCCCCCCCCCCCCGGGGTCGTCAGCATTGGCGGCTCCCGACCGTCCGCTCGGCCTGCTTGCCTTCCTCACAACCCGGCCATATGCTCCGGACCCTTGCCAGACCACCAGGGCATTCGCCCTCGCAGTGAGTTGGCTGTCGCACTAAGCCCCCCTCTCTTGTCTACCCTGCCCACAGCGTGATCCCGCAATAACAGTGCGTGGCCCCGTCCAGGTTGGGTGAGAGCGTGAGTATGTCTGTGCTGTGTCCGGGCGTTCCCAGTCACGCAAGCTCCCGCCTGCTGCTCGTTCGTTGGTTCGTCCATCCGTGGCCCAGGCAGTCGCCCTTCGGCCCGCTCTCCCCCACCCGATTCCTCCGCCTCGATAAAGAAGCCCCTCTGCCGTCCCCCGAAAGAAAGGATGTTTTCGGGTAGGCCCCATCTTCATCGGGGAAGGGGTTCATCGGCTGGTTCCTGCTGCTATTCCCTTACTAGACCCCATTTGCTGCACAGGCCTATGCTTCTATGCTACCAGGTCCAGGATCTGTCTGTCTGCCCGTGTTTCTGCGTGTGCTCCCGCTTGCCCGGCACCCCACTTGCCCCCCCCCCCCAGAACCTGCCAGGGAGTGGAGCGCAAAGGCCGTCGTTCTATAAGACCGCTTTCCCGTTCACGTTCACACGGGACTAGAGCGAGGTGCGCTCTGCGGCGCGCCGAAACACTCATCGTTCCTTGGCTCTGTCGCCTACTCGTTCGCCCGACCCCCCGTCGGGGGTCGACGGATGGGGTTTGTCTCGGCAGGTTCGCTCACGACCGACAACCGGCCAAGAGAGAACGAAGCACAAGCAGGAACGGGCCATGGGCCGTGAGTGCAGTGATTTTGGTGCTCACGAGGCCTGCTCCTCCATCCTCTCTCTCTCTTTCTCAACCCTCGAATCGTGGACCTCCGACAGAGGTGAAAAAAGGCTGGCCTAACCATGTCCTGGGTTAAGACATCTTCGATGACTTCGTGTCGACGCTGAACAGCAACCGAACGAAGGATTGAAAATCGTAGGAGAGCCAGCCCGTTGGCTTTCCTCTCACCGTGGGCTTTTCTCCGCTAGCTGCGTTCGCTGTGTGTGAGTTCGCTCCGCGTGGTTTTACCCATTGCACACTGTGTGGCCCAATGATGACCAGAGACGAATAGCCCAGTCGCAGGACATGGACAGGTAAGGAACGGAGGGAGGGTAACTCAGTGAGAGCGACCCGGGGTGAGTGATTGGGTGAGGGTGCTCACGAGGCTCCGAGGGGGACTGCTATAGCCGGAGCGTACAGCGTTCGACACGAGAGTCGTCCGTTGAACGGGTCACGAGTAACGAGGACGATGGGCCTTGGCATCCCTTTGGGAGGGAGGCCTTAAGGGTGGGGTCCGTCAGAGCTTCAGAGGGGGTGGGGGGGGGGCAAATGGTCGCGACCGCCGCGCACTGTGGACGGCCATCGGCGGGACAGGACGGTAGTGAGCGTTGGGTTGAGGAGATGGCTTCTGCTGGGGGGCGGCGGGCGGTTGGATCGCTCGTCGATGGTGGTCCATTGGAGGAAGCCGAGAAGGGAGGCGGGAAGGAAGAAAGGCTTAATTGCTCGTGAAGCGAAGCAGCGGGAAAAGGACTTCCTGCCGCCTCGATCATCCGCTGAGGCTCGCTGCTCTGCCGAGGACGCCACCGCGCGCTTGGACAAGAACCATCGAGTTCGCGAGATGAGCAGAGAGCATATATGACTACCAGCACCCCCTCTCTCCGGCACGGATCGGTCCGCTAGCTGTATGCCGGCGTGGCGGTAGAAGAAAACGAAGAAAGCCTTCGTAAGTTTTTTTTTTACCTCGGCCATACGGACGTGAGCGAACACAAGTATTGAGCGACTGACCACTGGGGCTGTTCCGTTGTTTCAGCAACGAAGCAAGGCTAGGAAGTCGTGATAGCGGTCGTCGACCACCTCGAGCAGGTTGACTAATGATATGTATGGGGGAACATTACGAGGGGATTCGGGCTTCTGTCCATGTTTTGTGAATCCATTTTTCGACCAGTGATGACTGAGATGTGCTCTATGTGGCGAAAATCAAAATGTGCTCGATTGAATGTGATCGGGAATGAAGGACTCAATAAGACCGAGCAGGGACCTCAAACACCTGAACAGCTCAATCGATATTTGATCATCATATGAAGAATATAATAGTAGATCGAGGTTAGGCTTCTTAACCACTTTAGAAGTAGATGAAGTTCAAGGGATCTTTGTTACATATCTATGCGGGTGTCAGTTGAGGAAATTATGAGCTAAGCCGCATAAGGTAACACACTGTTCTGAGGAAATTTCCGACCAGACTCAAAGCCAATATTTAACTTCCACGCTACAACTGCTTTCGGCATTGCTTCATTAGACAGACCTTAAATGCAAATGTTCAACGGTGGGGATCGAACCAGTATATGCATCTACCTGTCTCCTCCAATCGCCGAAGGCAGACGCCCACGAATGCAGCACCAGGCCACCGATCTCGACATAAAGTAGCACGGTACGATTGTATGCACAATTCTTCTAGTTCCCGCAGCCATACCTTCATCATCAGTTACAGCAACCATCAGTTATGAATTCATCTAGGGCACGTAGGCATATTTTCATTATCGGCTGTGGTTCGTGTCAAAGTCGAATTAAGTTACACCTTTGTCTCAATAGGTGTCTGCCGAGAGATGGTTACACTTGTCGACCGCGTATTTGCCAATGTGTAATTGTCTAATTGGCTCTGAACGCGTGTGGCTGCCAAACGATTGCCGAGTTGATTTCGGCTCGAATAGATGTAACCGGAATTCGGAGATGGCCGATTTGTTCATGCCTGGGTCGTAACTTTGTTATAATTTACAACAAGTCGTGCTTTCACTTTGAATTTACCCAGAATGCGGGCCGGGTTGCTTTCATATACATTTATATATATATATATATATATATATATACACATCTCAGATCTCGTGGTATGGTAACAACCGACTTTCCCGTCACCCTCCATCAACACATTTGCTTTAGCAGCGAATATCCATTTATGTTTGGGTGATACGACCACTACGTGCCTTCAGTTGACACGAACTCGACAACGAACAGATCCAATGGCACCAGTCATCGTATCAACATCGGCCTGACGTTTTATTATAGAGCTCGAAGCGTCTCTTTTTTTGGTAGGAGGAAAGTTTCTTGAAACGCGCGGACACCACAAGAGGCGACGTTCCAATCTCAATGGAAAGTGGGCCGATCCAGGGCGGCGGAGTTGGCATGGTTGACGAAACGCCTCTACCGGCTAAAACCACCATCCTCTGCTGAAGATCTACCTCTTTCACAAAGCCCCGAACCTGAAATTCTTCTGTGGCCCACCAATTCCTGAACTGCTCAACAGCCCCCCACTCCATCGTATATGATAAAGCAATTACCATCGTCAATTTATTAAGCGAATGGTAAACACGAACAGTCAAACGGTGCAAAGCGGCCATGTGACCAAGTAAAGTTCGCTATGACCGTCATTATTGAACAGTACGTGACGCCCATTACCAACAAGTATTAGCTACATGCACCGTCGTCGCGTAAGGGATCCTTAGTGAAAGCCCATCTCGCTTTCACCACCGCATGCGCCTTGTCGTGCCATCTAACAATTTTCCACCGTCTTCAGACTATGTCTCACAAACTTTCCAACTTTCTGCGTGCGTGGCGTGTGTGTGTGTGTTTGCATGTGGGGACGGGGGGGAACCAGCTTCTGGAACAATTGCGTTAGGATACTACCGCCAACTACGATACCGCAATATTCACTGTCACGATTCGAGGTGCCGTGCTCTCCGGTGTACCGTCACTACGCCCCATCTCGGCCGAACTGGTTCATGCCAGCCAGCCATCGAATCGGATCCTGAACGAAGGCCACACGCTAACTACCACCGATTGTGGTAACGGGAGTAGTCGTCGTCGAGAATTCATGCCAGAGTAAACAAGCTCGGAACAACAACTGCGGAACGCCGCTCGCGGGATCGCCGATATTTAGGGAATCATCTCAATGAGATCGCGCACGATCCCCCGCCGAAAGATCGTCGGATAGGTGAAAGGCTTCGCACGACAGATACTTGCCGGTTATATGGGGGTGAAGCTAGCACGCACGAAGCTGCCATGCTGGGCTGCGTGATGCAAACAGAATCTCCGATCGTCCGACTCAGGGGCAGAGGACGACGGCGCGCTAAACAAAGCCGCTGAAAGGTCTGAGAAAGGCCCTACACGATTTTGAGTGCGGACAAGTTACACGGTACACGGGTGCATTGGGACGCGTGCAAATTTCTAGCGTAGAAGAAATACGTCTTATGGGAATAGCCGGCTGGTGCCTTATAACATTATCACGGATGGGCAAAACGAGTCCAGCGCGAATGCGCAAAACTATCGATTTCGTAAAAGCACACATCTGCATATCAAGCCCATAGGCGTGCTAACGTTGTACGTAATCCTTGTGGGTGGTCCAATATGAAACGCCTCGCAGACATAAATCCAATGTATGATCGTAAGAGGAGGTACCAGTGACCCATTAAATGCCGCACTGAACATGGCTCTCTATGGACCTGCATCCAATATATGTCTGAGGGATGAAATGCGTTCGAGCTGAAACGCAAATAGCGGGGACCCGGAACAACTACTTATTCATTATTTTCTGCTTAGGGGCGTTCTTTTCTTTCGACATTTTCGGGGACATTTGAATCGAATCGGTCGATTTGGCCTTTGTAGCCATCTTCAGCCAGGCAAGCCTAAGAAGGCCGGCAAGTCATTAACGCTCACCTTATTGATATCGCCGGCACAGAAGATTGTTCAATTCCGCGCCTCTACAAATACGCATATAGATCGAGGGTAGAGATACGTGCAACGCATCCCGCCTGGTCCACCAACACCAGTAGCGACTCCGTGAGATCATTAATAACCGACCTTGGTTGGACCAAATAGTCGAACCTCCAGCTCGGTAACTGATTTAGCCTGAACCCAACACTCGTAGCCCAACACCCCTTATCCAGTAACTAGCAGATCGTATGAGTGATAATGCAATTTCTACTGTAAATGCAAGGTCTTGCCGGTGGGATCAACTCGAGTCTGGCGGACTGCAGCATCCGCCGGCAACGTGTCAGTTGTCGAGGTCGGTCGCCACCGGACTAAAGCCAGCCCTCCCTGGGGTGCTATGCGGTGCCACCCCAGAGGTCAACATAACCTGGACAAGGCCTGAAAGCATAGAGACATCAATCTCAAATCAGATTATCTCCCGCGCCATGCGCGCGTGGTCACGCGTACATTCTCTGACGTCGTAGCCGCGCCCCAGAACGCCACAACCCCCTTTGAGCCTGCCGTCCTTACCATACATCGTCCATTAGCGTCTCAACCGCATCACTCATCCACATCGTTCGGCCCGTCTCTTCCACTCGAATGTGGAACTGGCACCTGTGGGTCTCTGCGCGAGCGGGTTTCGGGGGATCGCTTCCACAGTCGTAATGACGGTTTCTGGAAGACGCCTTCCCATAATGTCGAAGGCGAACGCGGACGCAACCGACTATGGACATCCACAGGCTGCTATCCCTGATAATCGACGCATATGGACACTATATGATATTGCCTTGTATCCATGCATCATACGTGATATCTTTCAATGCTATTATAAGTGCGGCGTCTTTGATTGCCAGAACGATGTGCATATGTGGCGATCATCTGTTATTGCAGACATCGTTTGGAGGGATTTAGTAGTAATGATTATTATTGGTATGATGCATATATATATGTATATAATCGTAGTGATTTATCTCTGGGGTGATATATTTATATATATATATAGCAGGCATCTCGGGCAAAGGGCAAATCTCGAGGTCAGAGACGACATGAAGGAATACGGACTCGAAAACAAATGTTTCCTACTATTCAAGGCTATTTTGAGGGTGAAGCTGCTCTTAGATAGTTGCTTTGAACGAGCTCGGTCAGCTAACAAAATTTCAATTTCGTAATAAACCTAACTTAGACTTCTTACGATTCAAAGACTGACACATTCTGGCTGAGTGGTGAACCAATTTATCTTGTCACTGTTTCATTGTGGAACGTTAAACACTGCTCCTAAACGCCTTAATTATGGTTGGACATTTCGAAGACCTCGAAGTCTGTAGAAATTACCCATTTTTATATACAAATGGAATTAATATACAGTTACTTACTTACTTTTCTCATAATCGTAGTGGGAAAAGCCTCGTTTTCAAGTATCTCCGTCAAGTGGCTCCATCTTTTAACTGCAATTTCCATGATTCGTTATAGTTAAGCATGCAATCGTGTACACTTTTTACGTGTACACTAGTTTCAGAAACTGAAGTTGGACACGTATCTGTCGTAGCATGGTGGCGCTGCGGAGAAGGCACGTTTCAATTAAATGTCCTCTCCTGTGGGTCCAACCATTTCTCAGTTAGCACGCGCCGTAGGCTTCGCTGTCAGGGATCTTCGCCGAGGGCTGCCCCACGATAGTTTGTCACTGGGATTAAGTGAGCCTCGATATACCATTTCAATTCAATCACCCCCCGAATATTTGCTTCCCTATATTTGGGAGTACGCTGCTCAGAAGTCAAGCTCCACGATGAGGGCGAGTCCTGATGGAATACGTCTGTGGCTGATAGCTATAATCTCGCACGTACTATGACCCTGTCAGCCTGCGAGAAACGAGCCCATTTTGTTGAACTTCGATAGGACGAATGGCGCCACCTGAGCTGCGGTGCTCGACTCGTCTCCTACGCAATGGACCCGCTCTCACCGCGAAGTACCAGCACCATATTTTCAGCGCAACTTTGCGAACAGTTTGAAGCCCGAAAGAAATATCGCGGATTTCACTTTGCATATTGATATAACGAGAAAAGTTGAATGCCAGCTTGAAGTTACACCTCTTGGGTAGAGAAACGTCGCTTTAGCTTTAACGACGCATAATTTTCTGGCCGTAAAAACCGACGCTCATTCGACCCTAGTCACACGACATAGTCCCTAAACAAACACCACCCAATACAACCTAGGATCTACAGGGGGGAAATTTCCATTATGCCAATTCGATTTATCATGACAAACGAGTGCCCTTGTTTGATCACTGTAAGCAACTGTGTATTCTCTCCATTCAGCAAATCGCCGATGCGCTATGAATCAGGCAGCGCGGGGTCGAGTAACATTTCTCGCGAAACGGACAGGCTAGTTATCAGGATATATCTAACAACCATTTGACGTTACCGCCTGCTTTCAGGTGTACGTATTGGCCGGCCTGATCCTTGCCGCGTTTGTTCGTCTCAACCCTTTGTTGTCCGCCTCTTCTAATGTTTCCGTTACGAACAGACTGAAGCGAGGAGGAACTCATTGGCATGCCTTTCTTTGCTTACCTTCGGAACCCTTGTCTGAGGGGAGGAGACTTTTAGAGCCCCGTTCTAATTCGACGACCCTGCGTCAGGCCACACGCAGACAACGGGCAGGGGAACCCTGTTTGTCGAGCTCGCTCAACATGATGCACGACGGCAGACCGAATCCCTCCCGAAGTCACCCGTGAGGCCGGCGGGGACTCTTTTTCCTTGAGGTTGGCTGCGTTCCCTTCGGCTGGTAAACTTTCCACCCCAGTAAAATACCTGCTGGCCCGATACGTCGGTAGCGACGAGCTCTCGACAGCTTCTTCATTTCAGGACGTTGCGACCTGATATCGAAGTCCTTTCGAGACCCTGAGCATAGTGAGATTCGAAGGCTTTAAGGCTCCCAGACAGGTACACCATACGATGGCGTATATGCATGTGGAGCACGTACGAAGAAGCGGCGGGATAGATGAATTACACCGTCTAAAACATCGCGCCAGCGTCTCAAGCTCATCAGACTTCGGCTGCTCTCCGCAGGGAGGTTTTTCGGGACATGTACGAAAGAGACATAGCATGCCACCTTCGATCAGATCGTCATCCGTCGCGTCGCAATGCCCTGCCAATCGATGTTTGTATGATACAACCAGCCGTTGCGCGACACAGGAGCATACACACTAGGAGCATTTGCAGGATGGTGGGGTCCGCCTCGGTACGAGCCTGTGTTGGGTTGCGATTGACGTACGGGACACGTGCCTGTTTAATGGCGCTGCTACTCGCTCGATCCGATTGTCTACTCCTGAGCATGACAGAATGACCGATTGCCTGGTACCAAGAGTACCACGCCTCTTATCGCGGTGACAAATTGATGATCAAACGAGAGTCCGGTCGTGAATAACGGGATTGCCCTTGATTCAGGGGCCACGACGGTAGGCGGCTCTCTGTTGGTGGCTAATATAGAATGGAATATATGTTTATGTCAAGTGATGAGCAGCGATAAGTGTTCGTATGGTGATGTGTGATGAGTATTGCTATGGTGAAACATAAGTTATTGGTATATATATATATGCATATGTATATACATAGTAAGCCTCGTATTTGATCTGCCCATTGATCTCCTCTTTACTTTGTAATGTTGTCTACGAATTGCTTCCTTTCCTGGAGTACCCTTGCACAGTTCTCCACACTAATCTTAACGAGAGTCTGTTCCTCGAGATGCTGCCCGCACGAGCTGTCAGGACGTCGCAGATTTCGTCGCCACTGGGTCGACCTGCCGTCGTCATTGTCGACTCCAACCGGGGCCGGAAAAAATGACCACCGTTTGACATATACATAAATAATGCCTCTCGTACTGTACGAAACGAACGAGTTTTCACATCAATCAATATTCCGATTCGTATTGAGCGAAGGGCGGCGTCGACTCGCAAACATCGCAACAATCATTCGCATGTCCCCTTGGCGCGAACGTCCACCAGCGCGCCACCCTTGTCCATCCATTGCATATTCCGCAGATACATTTATGCCGCTTTAGCATACACGTCATATTGTTGTGGTAAGGCAAGTTCTGTCCGCGTTGGATAGCAAGGGCCTGCATTCGCTGCCCAGCTGGCATAGGCGAACAGAGAGGTCCAGATGCTGGCGCTTGGCATAGTCGCGCTTGCACGAGCGCGGCTGGCATTGGCATCACCCTGCTTCACCAATGCGTTCCACTACTGCGTCGCTAGCGACTGCCGACGATTGCTACGGCGTCCCGAGGGTCGCTGCAGGGGCAACGACGGAATTGGGCGGGGGTCCTCTCCCCCGCCCCGAGGGGAGCGTCTTGGCTGGCGACTAGAGACAGCCGCAAATGCGTTCCGGAAATGGACAATTTAGACGCAAATAGAACACAAAGGATTACATATTTATCGCTGGCACGCCACACCAGCCCCCGCAATACACTTGGGGGTTGGGGCGGGCTGTCGGCGACGTTGAGGTTTTCAGACAACACTTCGGGTGACGTGGTTCCTTTCGGCGTGGCTTAGTGCAGCCTTCTGCATATCGTCACAGATATAACTGAGCTGCGTGGACGGCAACGTGCACGGTTGCATCGGGAACGTTCATTCCGCCGTTCCTGCGTTCGACCTGTATCACTGCACGATATTCAGTGATTGCCAGCCGTGGCGATGTTGCTGATGTGCTTGTTGTTATTATTGTTATTATTATTATTATTGAAATCGATGTACCAAGATAGCCGCGTAATCAAGATGCATTTGAGTGTATATGTATGCGAGTGGGCAAATTACCACAGAATGATTAGAATCAATCGCTGTACCGGCAGGATGGTCAAGAAACGGCAAGCTACTCGATACGACCCGAAATGAGCAGACCATATACGAGCTGTATAATATTATTTAACATGATGACCCCGTTCAAAAATGATAAATCCCAAAAAAAGACGCCCCAAATAGCAAGTGGAGGTCATCGTCGGACTGACGGACGGACTCCGTTGCTCTAATACTAATTACTATGATAATTGCAGTCGATATTCATTGTCATGTCTCGAGTATTGAGCAATGCATAGAAGCGTTGGTACCTTTTTTTCTCCACCGTGCGTAAACATGGACAAAGGAGGTTTTCTCGCGTATTGATTCTTGTACCCGTGAGAGCTCGAAACAATCAGAATACGAAACAATCAGAATACATATATATATATATATATATATATATATATATGTATATATATTAGTGCGCTTCTAACACAGGTGACTGAAATGAAATAAATCAGAATACGATAGTCTGTTGTGAACTACCCGCCGGCGCTTTGTTGATTTGTTTGTTCGAATACATTTTGCACGAGCGCATTATGTTATATATATACAATAATAATGAAGGTTATTATATATATATATATATATATATACATACATATATATAGAGAATTTTATATACATACATATATGTAAACCCGAGATTTTTATATACATACATATATATATATGAACCCGAGAATTTTATATACATAGATATATAATATGTAAACCCGAGATTTTTATATAGATACATATATATATATATAATTCCGAGGGTTTTATAAACATACATATATATATGATCCCGAGGATAAACAGGCACAGCGCGTGCCCCGGCAGGTCAGTGGGTAAGCATCAGCCGGCCACGCCTACCAAAAACGTCCTTAGGTTAGAATGATCTTGAGCCTTCTTTGAAACCCGATTGATTAGGAGATAACGAAAGACGCCAATAACACGATATCACGATTATGATTATTACTGGTTATTATTATTATTATTATTATTATTATTGTAATTATTCAATAACCATCTTGATAAATCACCATCACGAAGCACGTTTCACTTCCCGCGTTCACACATGCACGCTGCATACGTACAGGAGAGATGCCCACATCCAGATGTTCATCCACCACGAGAGCTCCGCTCTCTCCGCCCCCGTCAGCGACTCGGCTACGCCGAGTCGGACATATTCAACATTTGTCCCCGAACTCCCACTTCGCTACGAGCATCACGATCGCCGTCGTCTCCACCACCGCGGCCGCCTGAGGCCGCCCTGCTCGTTTTCGTTGCCTTGATGGCGAATCTACGAACTGAGCAGCGATGATAGCCGCAGCTCACCGGTCGCGCGCAGCTCGGGTTGGATGGGGCCGTCGATTTGATTCGGTTTTCGGCTCGCTCGGGAAACGGGGCCCGGCGATAGCCGCCCGCCCCGCGCTGCCTGCGCCGACGTTCGGCTGGTTCCAGAGCACGATTTGGCAGCGTGCAGCCGTGATGTCTGCCGGCCCGACGTCGCTCGGCGCCCGACGGCAAACGGCGACGTACCAGAAGCTCGATCACGGAAGAGGAGGAGAGCAACGCCGTCAGCTATTACACGCCGGTGAGTTTTCTGTCCGCGGACGGCAACGACCCTGCGGCCGCTCGAGGTCCGCCAACGGCGGCAACGGCCGTGGTGACGTTAGTGGCTCGTCGTTTTCGGTAATTATGTGGCTGACCCCTGTCAGCTGAGGCCCAGCAGCAGCAGCAGGCTATGGTCCTGCCTGGACGCTGTAGCTCCCTGCCGTACGCCTCGTCATCGTCTCCCGCCTCCCCTCAGCCCCTCTCTGTTCGTCGTTCGGGACTTCTATGAGGGTAGAAACCTGAGTCGGGGTTGGGGGCGTATCTGCTGATAGCTGGGTGCTACTAATAATCTCGTCCCGCAGCTGACAGAGAGAGAGAGCAGGTCGTCTGAGGGGCGCTTGCGTTACGTCCTAGCCACCTCGGTTGAAGGCAGACGCCCGAAGGAGAGCTGCTTGCGCCGAAGGGTGGCGGGCCAGTGGCAGTGACCACTCAGCAACACGGCACGTCGGTCAGGGTTTACCTCCCGGGTCCACTTTCTCTCTCTCTCTCTCTCTCGTTTCAGGTTCATGGTATACGTTCGCCGCTCATGTAGAGTGAACACCGCCCGTCGGTCTGGCGTGCGGCGGCGTGGCCCAGCCCAGCCCGGCCCGACCCGGGTTGCGGTAGCTCTGAGAGCTAATTAGTACGAGAGGGTGCCGCGAGTGCCTGGGACGCGACTCGACCGCACGCTCGAACCTCGCCGCGGTCAACCGCAGGGCCACGGTTTAGGACCAAGTAGGCCCGCATGACTTCAGCGCAGTAGTCACAGCGTCGTGGTCCTGCCAGTAGGGCCGTTCTACCTCGTAGGGCTTGAGGCGAGTTAGCAGAGCAGGTTCGAAGGCAGAGTCGAAGCACAGATGAACCCCTCTCACGACGTGGAACACGGACGAGCTATGGGAGCAGCAGCAGCTGTGCGCGTCCGACTGTGTAAGTTTGTGGATTTGTCAATGCATGCTTTCGTGGCTCGATGCTGACGGGGCATATAGGCATATACTTGCTAAGGTGCAAGTGCTAGAACATAGCAAGACACGTCTATTGGACTCTGGTCGAAGGAGACGAGGAGTAAGCACCACACTGCCCGATTGAGAAGGTTTGGGTGAAAGATCGAGATACATAGCGGGGAAGGGCGGGGCGTAGAACCGGAAGCGGGGTACGTCCTATATATTCGGCGTCTTCACCACCGTAGACATCGAGGCACCGGTCGTTTGACGGCGGCGGTGGTTCCTTCATTGGTCCAAGCGCTGAGTTCGTCCTGGTCTCGGTTGCTTCTTTTAGCGAAACGGAATTGAAGAAACAACTGTTCTCAACAGTGTTGAGCTGGCCACCTCAATGCGACAACCCGACACGATGGGCCATGTTGAGGGCGTGTGCCCCCTCAGCTGAGCCCCGAGGAATAGTGAGGACGACGCGTCGGCGAGGACAATTTTGTCGCGCAATTGTTGACAACGAAGGGTGACGCCATAAAACGTCATTAATACGCAGGAGTAAGGCATTGTTCCTGGCCAAGAAACATGTGTACGAGACCTAAAACGGCCACGGATCAACGTTGAAGCCGAAATGGAGAGTTGTGCGCGAGATACGCGTTTGGGACGATGAAGCCGTTTTCTATCTTCGGCTTCACGATGTTGTCGCACAGACTGAGGCACGTGTTGATTTTGGCTTGCAGGCTCCTTGGGGAGAGGACGCGTTTGCAAAAATGCACGTGGATAAACTGACAGCGAACTACGAGCAACGTAGGCAGGGACGAGGGAGGCTGTAGATTGTTTAAGATACATTGATTTAGAAAAAAACTGATTTCTCTCGTGCTGGCTTGTGATCTGCGATTTTTACGACAATTAGCCGTTTGTTTCCATATTTTGCTTCATTCTGTCTAGTTCAAATGCGCTGTGTTTGAAAGTTCCTTATTGTTTGATTGTATACGATAATCAGCCAGCGAACTTGGCCATGGGTCTATCTGAAAAATGGGTGAAACTGTACGGTGCGTAGCTGCACGTTTTCGGCTCGAGATTACAGCGACGGCAGAACAAATTCGACACCTGTCATACCCGAACCGTAAAGCTTATGAAACGTTACCCATACACTTTTATACTTTATAATAATAATAATAATAATACTAATAATGATTTGGTAATCATTTTCTAATAGCTATTCCAGCAAAATTCGCTATTTTTTTTGTTTGTTGTCGCCATCTCATAAAATCAACTCAAATGCTTCTCTCAACAATCCCCGCGGGATCCGTGTCACCCTCAGTGAAACAGGCTAATCAGCAATAGTTGTGGAAGCAGCAGCAGTCGTAGTAGTAGTAATAACTAAAAAAAAGTTCTCCATTTGCAAATAGAAGTGTCATTTTTCGATTAACGACCTTTCCCGGCCGAGATATTCGTTATCTCCTCCCCGCGAAATTAAATCCTGATGACCCATCCCGCTGGATGCACACTATTTGGGGCGGACGATGAGAGCACTAAATAGCTACATTGCGTGGTCTAGCCTCGTGGACTGCCACTGGCTATCCGGTGCTATCCGGTGCTCGAGTCCTCAGCTTCGTTCCACTATTACACAGCGGTGGCGGAGACAGCGAGAGCAGTGTCCTCAGAGCGCGCGGGCATCGCGAGACTCGTCACGCGGGTGGTGGTGCTGGTGCTCGGTGAGTGCGGCCTGCAGCTGTGCGATCTGCTGCAGCAGCAGAAGCAACAGCCGCAGCGATGACGGAGAGGTTTTTCTGCTGAAGATATTTCCAATAAAACGAGTTTGCGCGTACCACAAGTTGCAATGCACGCGCGGCGGCCCCGGATTGCCAGGACGTGTGCACGCCGCCTGCACGCTATGAGAGACGCTATGCCCAACGGCCACCGACACCGGCACCTGCCAACGCTGGCCATACGGCAGCGGGCGAGGGGCGACCGGGAGAAAGTCGTTATTGAAAAAGCTATTTAATATTTTCATTGCTAATTGGTGTGTCACCTTGCGCCGTAGCGCAGTCCGGTGGCCAGGCGAGCTGGGCGCTTGAGCTGAGCTTGACGCGAATCGGGTCGTTTTTTGCCCGAGCTAGTGTGCAAGTATGTTCATAATATGATAGTAAACCATGCGAGAAGCGTCACGGCCAATAGATTGATGGGGTGATCTGCCCTATAACTATCCGGCTAAAGGCAGCAGTAAAATCTGTCGAGAAAAAGCTCACTGCGCTGTTCATTGCGCGTTGATAATGGGCGTATATACGCATATCGACTGGCAAATTAGTCAGTGAACCGGTCAGGCAATCAATCAACCAATCAAGGTCAGGTGTCTAGCTATCGTGGAAGTCACCATTCGAGCTGAGTATGCTGCAATTATCCATCATTAAGAATTAATACGTTACCAAATTGGCTTTCTCAAGCATTGCTCAAGGCTGAACGGACGTTTCTGGTATCGTATGCTCTCCAACGAAATCAACTTGGGCCAGGCAACAAAAGTCGAGAAAAGCGAATTATAGCGAATATTGTTTGTCCTATCTCCTCCGTTAGTCTAATAGTATGACGAGAGTGTTACGTTCTAATCAATTAAATATATGAACCCTAACGAATGAATAAATTAATGAGCTAGATCAATGAACTCTGATGCTACTGTACACGTGTGAGTGCACTAATGTGCAACTCTATAAAGCACCAAAAAACCTCGTTTATACACCTACTCCCCCGAGGAGCGCAACAGGGCCGATGTCGTCGTTCCTTGGCCGTCATTCCACAAGGATCTTATCAAGGAACAAGGTTCCCATCAGTGCTCTAGTCAAAGTAGAAATGGGGCGACCAGAACAATTTTGCCCCGGGAACCAAGCCGAACACGGTAACCCCCCACGAAGGAAATCCCTGTAGAGGAACGTTGCTGGAAATAACAAACAATGTATATACATAGTTAAGTGATTTTATATAGTTTTGTTTCGCTCTGTTCCCCATGCTCCGACTCGCTTCGTGCGAGCTTTAAGGCTATTCGTTTTTGGCTGTAAGCACCAGCTTCGCAATGATCACCGGCAGATGAACGAACCGCGACATATTTCTTATTCCTGCTCCTTATTGATGTTACTTGACGATGCTGCAGAGAGAGAGGTCGGCTCCCGCCCCCGCTCTCTCTCTCTCTCTATATATATATATATATACATGTATATCTATATGTATATATATATATATATATATCTCGATGATGACCCCGCTCGGAGAACTCGCACTTCTCACTGTAATACTAGGCCAGACTCGTATTTCGTTTATTCGTTGTTGTAGCTTAGTTGCGCGCTACGAAAGAGCACCGCCTCCCTTCCACCCTTCGGATTTTGTGTCGGCGCATCTCCGTTTCGTTCTGGTCACCTTCTGTTCTCTACAACGACGGTCGTATCCGCCGTCGTCGCGCCCCGAGGAGGCCCAAGTGCCCACGGCGAAGTGGACAGTGTCCTTGTCTCTCCGTTCCTGCGCTGGTCAAGAAAACGACCAAAGCGGCTCTCTTTGCTCTACTCAACTAGTTGAGATCTTCCCGCCAATGTCGTGGCCAGCCATCAATCTTAAGTTCGCATCGTGGCCAGCAGCGAGGTGGATGGCGGGGGAGGAGCGGGCGCCGGGGGTTCGTTCGACGGCCTCGGGTGTCCTCAATACGTCAGTGGGTCCTCAGCTCTACTTCATTGAGGTGGCGGCCGGGCGAGCAGAACATAGCCTTGTGCACAGAGCAACGTCAGCATTTCGCATTCGATAGGTGGAGTCACACTTTTACGGAACGAAACAGCAGCAAAGCGTAGCCAGGCTGAGTCAGTGCTGCAGCTACCCATCGAGGCTCTGGAGCTGTCCATAGGAGGTCTGGGCATCAAACTAACATGCAGGTTACGTTGCCTCTCGCTGGCCGAGGTTGAACGTTTGTAGTGCACACGATTGAGAAAGAAGTAGTTCTGCAAGACGGTTCATGGGGCGGGCCCGCTGCCTTGAAAGCCTTGAAATGTTGTATTTAGAAAATTCAATCAAATAAATCTGCTGTGATTAGAAATATATATATATATATAATTTGAATTCTATTGAAACGGATAGATCAGAGATTGTCTTCGGTTTTTGATAAATCGATATATCTATAATATATATATATATATATATATATATATATATATATATAGAGTATATGCGATATGAAATGCAACGAATTCGTTACTCATGTGAGACACAAATTATAGGAACGTACCTCTGAGGTTGACCGAGTGTGTGCATTCACACACACACATATATATATATACACCACTGCGGAAGTGGTGTTCTCATCTTAACGACAGACGCAGTTCCCCTTGCAGCGAACGCCTACGCTGTTACGTGGACGAATAGCAAGTGAACGAGAAGGACATCGTTTTCCACAGCTTCTTCCGCATTCGCGGCCACTGCAGACCCTCCAGCGCTCCGAGAAGCCTAGTCGCCGTCAGCGAGGTGGCGCCGCGAGGCGTTACGTGGTCCTCTGACATCCTACCATCTTTACGGTGCAGCGGATCGCGACGTCTACGCAGGTAGGCGCGGCTATTTTAGCCACCAAGACTACGCCACGCCAAAGCAGCTGAGCCAACGATTGCGCAGTGGGCGTCGTCACAGATGCAGGCCGGGCCTGCCTGCCTGCCACCGGGTAAACACCACAGACACGCGGGCTGGGCTGGGCCGGGCCAGGCCGGGCCAGGCCACAGGCCCACGAGCCACCGCGGGCAGACATACTGTGGCCGGAATTGGTCGAGAGAAGAACTCAATTAGGTCGGGCGCGAACGCTAACTCGGCGTGGCCGGTGCATGATCTCGATGGGGCGCAGCGACAGCATCGTGCGGGAGAGATTCGCGCATCCGGTCGGGTGGTTGAGAGCACGGCTTGCAGGACGTAATTTGGCGGAAGGAACGACAACTTCGAGAGGAACAGACTGAGAGGAATACATATATATATATATATATATTTATATGTATGTATATTTGGAGACAGAGATCGAGAGACGAGAGGTAGGCACTCATCCAAGCGGTCAAGACGCCGTTGGGTAATTGTGCCGTGATCGGGGTCAGTTTCGAAGTGCGTTATTCTTCCCATAATGCCGTCGAAAGTCTGGCCAGGAAATTTCGCGTTAACCTACGCTAGGAAGCGTACGCTGTGACCTTAAAATAATATAGACTCACTTGCAATAGCTATTGTTCTATTAACTTTCGTTTTCGCTGCCAGCTTTCATGGTACCTGTCTATTTTAGACTACAAAATGTATTGAAATGCTCTACTACGTAGAGACCTCTTATGGGTATACGAGACTGAGAGTCTCGTCGAAGTTTCATCGCGGAGAATCTCTGAGGTCTCGGAATAAGGTGAGCTCATGTACAGGATATCGCTGGTCGAGGTGTGGCGACATACGAGCGTACAGGAAAGACGCTCCACAGGGTTGTGGAACAGGTGGGTGCCCGAGACCCTCAGGGGTGCGGTAGCTATTTTTAAAGGACAGCGACGAACAGCGCGAGGACCTTTCTCGAAGGCTCTGGAGGGAGTGGATTGTTCAATATAACGGCGCGACCGCGCCTTTTGCAACAGGACTCTCCCTGTTCACGGTGGACGTATACATTGATCAAAGTACGCTGAGTGGGTTTTTTTTCAATGTATAACTGTTAATTTTATTTCGTAAACTTTTGTTTAATGGCGACGAATCATTAGAAAATGATCTATTGTAATACATTGTCGATATATATATAATAATATATTCGATGAATATATTCGAAACTGTTTGGGTTTACGTCGAAACTCCGAAGATCGTCACCCACATAAAATCTATCGATGAAGTGAATGTAGGTTTACAACAATGAATGTAGGTTTACAACATAAATTGGATTTTATTTAGCTTTTTGGACAAAAATTGTTTGTTTGTGGAGCGGTGACGCCTTTAGAGAAAGTCTTGATTCAGAGCGATTTCAGCTCGTGCGGAAAAATATAAAATACCTAACGAAAATTGTGAGTGCCCCTTCTTCCCACTTTTCGGACACCACAAGAATCTAAGCAGCACGCTTACGTACTAATTAACCAAAATTCGAGAGGAACTATACACATCTTAGCATATATCGATGTGCAGCTTGACGACAATATGCATTCGCTAGGTCTGTGCGTATAGACTTGGCGTCATATCGAAGGCCCCCGACTCGAGTCAAGCAACAAATCATCTCAAGTTGAATGGCTATCACGGTCAGGAGTAGCAGTTGCTAGCGGGTACTACTAGGTAATTCTACAGCGCGAGATAGGCAGATAGAACTCTAGAGCGGGAACAATGACATCGCACGCGTGATAGCGAGGTCATTTCATCCTGAGGTTCTGTGCCGACGAGCTCGAAGTGGAACGAAGACGAACCCACATGGACACGACCTCGAGAACTGTTCTCTGACATACGCGCGAACGGTGAGGGCACCAGCGAGGACGAAGGCTTAGGGAGAGTGCCGTTGCGCCCGCGACCACCCCACGAGGTCCAGCTCCTCAGCTACAGCAGAACGAGACATAATCTAACGGCGGGGCCATGGAGGACTAGCGACGTCGTACGATCTTGTGCTTTATTGCTCAGAGCTTATGACAGACATAAAATCGCATGATCCATCCAGTGATTCGGTGTCACTGCGTGACAGCCGGGCCCGCGATGTATTTCCCGCACCAATCTCGACGTCGCTCGCCCATGAATGGGCCGGACTCGGGGAGTACCGACAGGGGACCGGGCGGATTTCGCGTTTACGTTGAAAGGACTCCGCCAAACGAAGGTGATCACTCCACAATTCCCCACACCGCCGACAATTTGGTTCAGCGAGCGGCGGCGGTGGTGGCTGGCAAGATCCGCAATGTGTGATGAGGCTAACTGCGATATTTCGGCCTGTACCGCACGAGATAGCCTTGTTGTAAGGCTAGGACAAGTCTTAGCACACGCGGAAGAATTCGAAAAGAGAAAAGAGAGAGAGAGAGAGTGCTGTCAGAGGACGAACGTATGAACGAACACATGTCAGCGTCCGTACAGATACAAGGTACAAAGGAGAGCTAGAGGTGTCGTAGTGGCCTGCTGCAGTGTATGAAACATAAAACCGATGGCACTTGTTGTTTTGCCTGATCACAGGGCGTGCGTGCAAATGTGTGCTGACATCTCATACTGCATGTATATGCAAGTGGAGTATTAATAAATGACGTCGTTATTGTTGCTTTATTATGCCGGTAAAATTTGAATCGCATTTCATTTTGATATGTTACAATCAAAGCTAAAAAGTGTAAATTTCTATGTTGACTCTTAACAACTGTAAATCTTTAACTTCTTCTTAACGCCTTCGGCGTAAGGCTTCATAAGTCAGGCAACCCCTTTAAATGCAGATATGCAACGGTGCCGGAGGAGCGAGCCCGCGTGACCAGCTACGTGTCAGCCCGCCTGCGATTGCGAGGCGGGTGGATACGAATGCACCACTAGACCACCGGGCCACAATCGGTCCTAGCCTGTCGTATATATCTAATATATACCTCGGTAGATCGTCTGACAGTTTGCTAACGTTGTTAACTTTGTTTGGTAACTTGCTCAGCGAGGCTAAGCATGCTTCGTCAAGCTCCGCTATTCAACCGATTAGCTCAACGTATTTTCTTAAACTGTTATGTTTGGTAGCGTCCGTTCGCGACCCACAAATGTCCTTCGTACACCAGCAAATGCGTTTTCGGAGGCACTTGCCTCAACTCGACACAGACGGCTCGGACAGCAGGGAAGAATAGTGCGAAGGAAGCGCCAATAGGTTCTCGGCACTCACTCTCTCTCTCTGATCGTATCGAGGCTACCTCCCGCGCGACGTCTAGACGTGAAGCTCTCGTAGTCAAACATCTGTAAGGCGCAAAATGTAAGGCGCAACCGACACAGTAGAGAGAGTAGACACAGGCGCAACCGACACAGTAGAGAGAGTAGACACAGGCGCAACTGACGCAATAGAGAGTAGACACATTAGGTACATGCAAGCAATGTGCACAAAGGACGAACCGCATGTGAAACATGCAGCGCACACACCATACACACCTACACTGGGCATACACACCTACACTGGGCATACACACCTACACTGGGTAAAATGACCACAAGTGCCCAAGCGGCAGAGCTGGGTAGCACTACTGGAGAATCTGCCGAGAGCATCGGACAGAGAGTGAGGTTGCCGTCTTGAACTTTCGTTGAAGCTGTTTAATAAATTAGCGATAATGATAGTGCTGATTTGAACAATCCGTGTCCTCTATCCTACCCACAATACGCCCTCCCCTCGAGCTCCTACACATCGAATCAGCCACCTCGGCTGGCCTTGACCTCGGAGACCGTGTCGCAAGCATGAAACGGGCAGACAGTTTTATTGTTCCGCATTTACGAAGGTGTGAGCAGTCTCCACTGAAACCCACATTGGCTCAATGTCAGCATGAGCATGCAACACTTCGGGTGTTTGTTTGTTCGGCAACCCTATATAAAAAAAGCTCTTTTTCCAGCTCTTTTTGCCTTTTACTGCCTAGGTTAAACCGAGGCGAGGACTTCCCAAAATGGAGCCCATTCCAAAGGAAAACATAACAGACAAAGCTAACGAAGGACTTCGCTTCGGATAGAACGAGCGTAACTTAAAAATTGAAACGATAAGCTAGGTGAACGGTTAGATGTTTAACCAGCTTGCAATCTTTACAGTGATATGATGAATGTGTCCTTTAACATGATGGTTTTGGCCGCTTGCTGATTCGCAGTGTGGCAGCTGAACTGAAGAACGTTTGCCGCCGTTCTACACTTTGGCATTTGCTCGTCTCAACAGACAACGATAATACTTAAGGCAACCTGCTTCAGAAGCAAGTCCACTCCGGCTCGCTCACGTCTCGCCCCTCGGAGTACGAATAGCTCCCAACTCGTTGTGTAACGAGCCTGCCGATATATGCGCTTATATATATATATATATATATAATGTAAATACATAGATTGATGATGAATCAAGCTGATTTGCGATAAGCAAATGAAGAGACGTTGGAGGAAGGGTCACGACCGGGCTGGACTCGCAATGCAGCTCCGCCCTTATGCTTTTTTGGCTTACAGCTCAGATAGAGAGAGACAGAGAGAGAGAGAGTGCAAGAGAGAGATTCGGAAAAAATCCCCCACTAAAGACCTCCACGAATCGGCCAACGGCAGTCGTCAGCAAGCGTCGCATCGGACATCAAAGCAAGCAGAGCAGTATTGGTAGCCATAGTAGAAGCAGTAGCAGCGACACGGAATAAAAATATCACCCATGTGACTCTGCAACGCTGCTAGCATTATTCGCATAATGACATCGACTGGACAGGTCATGTTGGGAGCCGCACGGAGGGTACGGCGGCGTGATGGCCAAGGGTCGCGGATGGTGGCGGTAGATCGAGCCCGTGCACTCCCCGCATGATGCTTATTCGGGCCGGGCACTCACCCATTGGCCCGAACCTGCTGGACGGCCTGGTTTCCAGGGAGGATTAATTTCGATACGGAGCCATCGTGACATCATGGGGTTTTGCTCTAATTTTCTCTCTCTCTCTTTCTCCTACTTCCTTCTTATTGTTATGAAGTGAGATAAAGCGCCACTTCGTAGAGGCATCGTTGCTTACAAACAAAGCATAATAATAACCAATAAGAATAACAATAGTATCCGACGTGGGGTCGGTGTCCTGTAGCTAGCTCCTCTGTTTTGCCAATGATGGTCTTAGGTTAAAACTGAGAGCTTGCTAGTAAAGAAGGCAAACAGCAACTAACCCATGAGCACTTGTGAGCCTGAGTGTTTCTGGTGGTGAAGGCGGAACGTATCCAGAGAAGCACACTCAAACCCAAGGATTTCTACGTGGTAATTCTTCAGGATGTTAATTACGAATTTAGTCCACTTCCATGAAAAGTTGTCCTGTAGACAATCCGCCGGAAGAACACTCCCCAGCATCTAACCAGAGCTATCTCAGGATACCTAAATGGCAAGGAAATCGAAAAGCGGGGTAATGACGCTTGCGATGACAGCAGGTGATCCTGGAGAGCTCAACACTTCGCCCCCTGCTTTGGATGTGCTTTGGACCGTGGCAAATACCGTAGATGTAAAGCCTCCTTCTCCTCTACAAAAGAAAAGATCAAACCGAAATTGTCAAAATTATCTGATTTGCAAAGTCTCCAATATATTGAACGGTATACTACTTAGTAATTTAATAATTTCAGTCATTTCTATTGCCCGAGAAGTACCGACCAGCCAAGCTGTCCACAACACAGACCGCGAATCTGTGAACCTAGCCAAACATATCGGAGAGATCTGTGACCGAGTTGCTCTGGTAGACCCTGATCTTAATAGGGCCACCATGCATAGGCACCAACGCCTATAGTCCATTATAACAGTGAAGCTAATAATGCAAATACAGGTCGTCCTCCGCTGATATCCGGCATACGAAACTACCGACAACAAGCGTCTGCTTTGCCCAAAACCGTTGGCACTTCGGAAGCAGGTGTGCCTTTGACGTAGGCGTTCCTAGGGCCATGCGTCGAATACATGCCTTAGACCTCTCGGTGGTCTGGTCGAGCGTCCCTCGGCACTGCGGGGTACCGGAGGCCAACCACGCCCAATGCCAGGTACGCAGTCCCTGTATACAACATGCATATTGAATAAGAATATATGGCTGGAACTGTTCAGGCCTTCGATTTCGTCTACCACCTGCTACTACCCGTTCCCAAGGCAGGTCGGACCCTGCTGTTGGTCTGGAAGTCCCCATGTTGCTAGGCTGCTCAGCCCATCATGGGTTAAAGCCACGGCTCACGAACTTCAGCACCCATAGACGATCGTCTTGGTACGTCATGTCGTCTGAATCCCACCTCGCTCACATCCGCAGCCAGACGAGCTCTTCAAAGGCCTCCGTTGTTGAAGCCATTATACGTGTAACGGCAATTCTTCCGTTTGTGGGATGCTGGTGCTATTGAGACCGACTATAACGGTCATTTGAGTTCGATCAATCACGACCCTTCGATGACTGTGGGCATGGCTTTTAAGCTCTTACCGTCCTCGCAGGCGTTCATTTATAGTCCATCTGAGTGCTGATCATCCGCAGAAGGCTGATCATCCGCAGAAGGCTGCTCCGTATACGAAGTGTCTAACGAAGCGATCGAGGGAGGCTCCTCCTCACCGATGATACAGGGGACGCCCACATGCTTCCCGGTGACATCGACGTCCACCATCACCTTCAAGGCAAATCTATACTCTTGAACGCGCTCTGCGATCTGGGTTCTCCCCAAGAACAGATTAAACACCTCACCGAAACACTGAACACGGCCATTCAATGTGAGGAAATCTCGATGAGTGCCTCCACAGGCCAATGTGGTCATCGGACTCCCGGCAGCGATCGTGGCTCGTATTCGCTGTTCCAACGTTTCGGCTGTCCACATAATGACGTCGAGTGAGCTAGCCAACTGAGTGTAGAGCAGGCAGACGAGTCGATTCGGATTTAGTCGGAAGTTAAGTCCATTCAACCAATCCTCGTCGCGATAGAAAAATCCCGTAGCTTTGAGTTGCACTACAAGGTTGTGTAAATCATTACAGAATGGCACACACAACGCGTGGAACTCGGCAGCTGCTTGCTGTCGAATTTTGTCGAGATCTTCAATTTCGGGGGCTGCCCTCCACTCGAAATGAAGCTCGTGCTTGGTCATGGCCTCGCGCAGGGGTGCACCAGTTTGTACAACCCTTGTGAGGGCCTGACAAAGCTTTTCCATTGTACGGGTGAGGGGGCGTTGCCCTTCGAATCACGAGCCGATCCTGCTGGTGGTCTCGTTGTTGCCAATTTTGAGCGAAGCTAAATCAATTCTCATTCACTAGTTTTATACGATCGAGCCTGCAGCGCTTTACACGACGAGGCGAGCTAGAGTCATTTTCCGTCGACAAATCAGTTGCGATCAGTATGACCGGCATGGAAGTGTTCATGACGCCACGTCACCGAGCGTTGCCGAACCCCACCGCAGGAAGTTAGCCACGAGAAGAGAAAGGATCTGTTGCAATCTGGCACCCAGAGCAAACCCTGACAGGTTTCTGATGGAATATCGCGTGGATTTTGCCAGATCATGCGAGATTACGCACATCTAGGCCTACGTACGTACAAATTAGGCTTGTGCGAACATAACGAGTCCGTGAAATGGACGCTCTCGTTGGCCTCGTCACAAAGGCCCGATGGGTCTGGCCTGCTGTTTAGGACCAAAGGTTCTGGTGGTAACCATGTGTCGGGGATGCGTGAGCATTGTCTCTCAACAATATCTAGAACAAGACGTGTCTAGCTTTTTATATATTTTTCACGTAAAACACAATTTCTTGGGATCGATTTATCTAGTTTCTAGCTGTTCAACCAGGAGGGCGTGAACGATGGATATGGTGCTTGAGGATATCTATGACGAGTCCCCTGCATATTCGACCGAGGTCCACCACCGAGGCCTTCTTTGCTACAATTAGCTGCATTTGTTGGTAAAATTAGCTGGCAACGCCACTTGCCAAAGGTCTTACGCCCGCGCAATATGAATTCATGAATTGTTAACTGCATTATGTAGACGTAATAATGCAATGAATTCATGAATTGTTAACTGCATTATGCAGATGCATAACTTACACGCTGGTAACTGGCGTTGCCGGCTAATTTGTCCAACAAATGCGGTCAGAGGCTAATTTTTCCAACGAATGCGGTCTGAGCAGCTATGTATGACTACGTTCTAGTCAGAAGATAGAGCTTTACGGGAAAATAAATGCACTATATTGAATATAGATTATATTGAGTATATTCCGATCTTTTTCTTAGCAATGAATAAGGGCTGAAATCCCTAAGACAAATTTCGCATGTTGCTAAAGCATGACTCCAAAACGCTGCTGTTTTTCAGCAGCTTGGCAGAAATTGAATTCGTATGTCCGCAGTGACCAGAACCTGATCTGTAACGAAACAGCAACGAGCGGAGAAAATAACATAACTATAGTTTCGGGATTTTCTCCCGTAGCTGGCTAGAATCCAAAGTTAACCGAAGGCTAAATTAACTAACGCTTACAACAACATATTAATAATAATAAGTGATAATAAACGGTATTAATTTTTCAGAAAATGGTGTAGATTTTTTCACAGAAAAAATAAAAAAACGTGTCCAGAAAAAAATGGTCTTGAAAGTAGACAGTGACAATGAATCAAATTCTGTTGTCAGACGCCTTGGAGAATTTTTGGAGTTGTTTATCATCCATCTTTATCTGAGGATTCTTGTTGCCAGGCACGAATAGGGTAGAGAAAATATAAGCAACGGTGTTGGACCCCACAGTTCCTCAAGAAATACCTGACGGTTAGGTGCTGAGGCCTGTCAGGGCTGGCGAGGGGTCGAGCTGAAGGTCAGCTCGAAAAACAAAAAGTAACAATGAATAAACAACATCGTATTGCTGTTGTTGTTGTTGTTATTGTTGTTGTTGTTGTTTTTTTTTGTATAAATAACATTTTTATTTATTACTTTCAACTTCAGTTTTTGTGAAATTTTCGTGTATTTTTTGTCAATTTTTTTCATTTTCTTCCATGTCATCATCATTATCATCCTCCTCCTAAGTTTCCACCTCCCCCCCCCCATTCTTAATCCCTCTCATTGCCCCGTATCTATGCTCGTGCTTATACAGCCAACCCTCAAGCCCATGGACAATGGTGGGAGGTCGGGTAGTCCCCACCATCTAGTCCTCATCACTCTGCTATGGTAACTCGATCGTCGCGGCTTGCCGGTTCGTTTCCGGCTTGTCGTCTAATATCGTAGCGTGCAAGTCTCTCTCTCCCTCTCGTCACACGCTGTGCACAAGTGCCGAGCTCCACTATATACAGAAATAGATACAATATTCTTACAATATTCGCGCACACACACACACACACAAAATCAATATTGCTTCACTCAATCATCATTTCGCAGCTCTCTCTCTCTCTCTCTCTCGCTCTCCCTCCCCAACTCTCAATCTCTCTGCCGTGCCTTTTTCTCTCTCTCTCTCTCTCTCTGTCTGTCTCTCTTTCTTGCTCTGTTTATTTGTGGTCTTCGTGTACACCTTTCTTCCCGCCGCCTGTGTCTTCATTGTATCGAGCCCTTATTGTGTTGTGTTCTATTTCCCGAAATCGACCACATGTGTTTTCCCGAGATCACAGGATATATATATATATATATGTATATCTCCTTCACCACCGCTGTTATCGTTCTCGTCTTTGTCCTGTCTATAGTATTTATTATCCTGTATTTATCTATGTTTACGACTTCGCAGAGCAAGCCGCGAGCGTAACATCCCCCGCCTCCCTACGGCGACCCACTGCGAAATCGCTAAGAGGATCCCAGAGCTGGCGGATTGTCTCGCTATGCTTTCCAATTGTCACTTGTGGTGATAACATCTGATTTTCTTTTATTACTGAAGTTGTCCATGTTGTCCACTCAAGCAGAACTCGTTACGAGCGAACTGAACGTGATGAGGCGACGAGACACAGTGAAAATGAGACGGACGTTGTACCGTAAGCCACACGTCTGTCGTGCAGACGACCACGGTCCGGGCGCTCGCTAGTAGCGAGACGGTCGCCGCACGCATGCACGAATCCTACAGCACCGTCATCCAGAGTGTGAGGGACTCGGCGCCCCTTAAAAAAACCGGTGTGAATCAAGGTCACAGGAGAGAATCGGGAGATAGAGTTCTAAGTGTATATATAAATAAAAAGCTAGAATGAAAAGAAGATGGAGATAGGCTATAGACAGCAAAGAAATGAGAGAGGTACGACTGTTATGATACTATAGTTATTGGCAATGATTACCATTTCAAAAATCGAAATATCTCTCTGTCTCTATTTCTCCCGCTCTCTCTCTCTCTCTCACATACGCGTTCGTTCATCTGCTATTGTTTACAACCACAAATTCTCCACAATCACACAAACGGGCCCTTGTTGTTCACACAAATTGAAATCATTGATCATACCGTACGTCTCGTGACGATTGCAGCAGAAATCAGCAGCGCTCTGCCTCGATCCATCTCGTCGCTCCTTGGGAACGAGTTTCCCCCAAAACCTTCCCCCTAGTTGCTGAAGTTAGTTGCCCGAGCTGTGTTAGGTCCCGGTGCTGACCAGGCGCAGATAAGAGCAGGATATCTCACACGAAATTCAACCCAGAAGCAATCGCAATAGACAGAACGAATTCGAGAGAGAGGTGGCGGGCGGCGGCGGCGGTGGCTAATATGGGATGAATGTCTGTTTGTTTCTGCGGTCTTCCTGCTCTTGTCTTTTAACATACATGTCAACTATGCTAGATTCCCGAGCACCTAGGCTGAGGCCGGACACATCTGACAAACACTTCCGGCAAGGTAATCAGCGAAGAGTCGTTGGGAAACTGCCGGATTGCTGCAGCTGTGAGGATTGCAGGCGTCCGGCACGCCTCGTCCATCGTCCGGCTCGACGACTCCCAGCATTCCCAGTTCGGCTAAGGCCGAGTTGAGGTCCTTATTCTGTGTGGCAAGGATGTTCACCAGCAGCTTCTTCAGCCGATCTCTATACTTGCTGAGACCGGCTAAACGGTTCGCTTGTAGATCGTGGATCTGCTGCAGCAGCTTGTTTAGGTCGGCTTCAAAGTCGCCTGCGCCGTAGACAGTTCCGGCAACGGCGCTCGCGCTATCGGCCGTCCCGGAGCCGCTGCTCGTCGGCGAACTGCTCGCTGTCGACACTACGGGACCGGCTGGCACAGCATCCCCAAGTGTCACCTATCAGAGGCGCAACAAGGAAATCATCCGAGGGATTAAAGCGGAGGAACAACTTCAGTGTTAGCATGGGAACTGTCAGCGTAACTTGCAGGTGCGTGTTGACTACAGTGGCACAATGCCTTTTACTCGTCTGCATCGATCCACCCATCATATACCGAATTGGAAGACGATTAATTCTAATCTAGGAAGTCTTGTGTGGCTACCTAAAGAAAAACACATCAGGTACTCAACAATTGCTGAATAGAGTGACCTAAGCTAGCTAACGTATCTGCTAAGCTCTAGCGACACTATTCAACTCGACGAGACAGTGAGCAATCGGTCAAATTAGTGAGGCTAGTAAATCGCTCCCAGTAGGTATGCATGTGTAAGAGATAACTCAAAACTCACAACCCTTGGCGGCACCTTCATAACACTAAATCATTATCCTGACATTAGACAACAACAAGTTTCCAACCAAGGATCTTTTGCTATGGCATTCATCGTCGCGAGACGATCTTCGCCTAGTGAAGTTCCACGTCGCTCCACGGCGCTACGCAACGTAGTTACCTGCAACCTGGGCTGCTTCTTGATTGCCTCTAGGAGGGGCTTAGCATCGAGCGAGAAGAGAAACACGACCGGAATCGTCGGGTCGTCCTGACCTCCATCGCCCGACATGGCGAACATCGCCGCTGCCCGCGCAGATGTATCCGGCGTCGTGTCCAGGACAATGGCCCCGACCGCCCCGCAGCGTTGGACGTAGCGGGCCTTCTCGATAAACATACACTCGCCCCGTTCTAGCAGCGCGATGCGGCCTGCCATCGCGGCGCAATTCGCTACGCCCTGGCAAACTTTGGGGGGTGCAGCCCATGCGATCTCCCCAGACACCTGTCGGTCGCCAGCGCAAAGCAACGGAAATAGAAGCAGCAGAACGAGCAAAAAAAAAATCAACCATTTATCAAACTATCGTTCACAACGTTGAACAACAGCGACAAGGCGCAGAGGGCCTCTGAGGCGTTTGCCGAGGTCTACCATGTGGAAAAGGTCGCTCGTTACGGGTAATGAGTGTTAAGTCCTCACGTCGTCTAATTAAGATAGGCATACGCCGCAATGGGCACACTGAGGATACCGTAAGGACCCACTGAGCCTCAAGGAGGTCCCGTCAATTTTGTACCCGTGACGACCAACACTGGCGCTTGCCCCTGGTGAATCCGGAATCGATCGAAAAAATGCACAAGCACAAATAGGACCAAGCAACGAATTCATTAATTCGCCAATCATATGATGCTACAGCATAATCTGAACCTCTTGAATACATGTGCTTAGATCGGACTCACCTGATTGTTGCTGTTCCCGAGGTCGGGACCAAACTGAGCCGGGCCAGCCGGGATAACGACGAGCTTATCATCGTCCCTCATGAATTGTACTGATCGCATCTCGGTCTCCGGCCGGCTGTTCGTCTGTTTGGCAAGCTGGATCATTTCATGCATGAACAGCAAGCCCTCCTGAGCGTCAGCTGACGAAGCAGCGTGAGCGGCGTTGTGTACGAGCTGCATTCGGCCGTCGCCCAGAACGGCCACCTGGACACCCATCTGGCGAGCCAGCTGCACGTGGAGAGGGTTGGATACGTCGAACTGGGTCGCCAATAGGCGTCGCTTCCTACTTGACAGAACGAGAGAAAGAGAGATAGAGTGGAGGGGACGGAAATAGCAAGTAAAGAGAAACACACGAACAAAGATAGAAAATTATTCAGTTTTTACGTGTCAATAGGGTCATGCAGTTTTTTTATATATAT
This sequence comes from Stratiolaelaps scimitus, assembly GCA_019614645.1. Taxonomy (NCBI): domain Eukaryota; kingdom Metazoa; phylum Arthropoda; class Arachnida; order Mesostigmata; family Laelapidae; genus Stratiolaelaps; species Stratiolaelaps scimitus. The sequence goes on along the minus strand of JABWDB010000033.1, from coordinate 591,334 downwards.
ATATATATATATCAGCGCGATACCTCTATGCAAGGCGTAGGGCCATTATTATATATATATATAAATATATATATGTGTGTGCAATGACAGACGATTTGTCGCTTGAACAAGTATACGCTGGAGTACTTAAGGACAGAAGCTTTGTTCCGATGGGGACGTTATCTCAACGACCACCCCCCCCCGTTAAACAGTGGTGTCCTATGTAGGATCGTGGCCGGAGCTTTCATTCTCTACAGTGAACTAGGCGGACCTGTGTCTAACATCCGCTCTTGCGCAAGCTATTCCATGACACCATTCTGTTTCCAAATTTCTACAATTCGACACAACCATATTTCCTATCCATGAAACGTTCAAGCTGCTTCTTGTATCACGTGCTACATAAACGATACAGCTCTAATCAGATATACAAATATAGTCTACAATTTTCGTGTCTATTATCGACCAGAGCTACGTTACGTGAACATTGCGGCGTATAAAAAAACACGATGTGAAGACAATAGTGTATATACTGCTCGCCATTGGATTGGTAAGCGTTATAAGGGCAGAACGCAAGCAAAATGAATGCTGGGAATTGAAGCCAACCCATAGCAAGAGGTCCCATAGGGCCCATGGTTCTACAACAAGCGATTCATTGAGATATTTGAGGAAGAACATAAACGCGCGGCTTCAGATTGGTAGACTTTTTAAGAGGCAATGCGAAAGTCAAATGAAAACACTAAATAAGAAAACTGCAACAATTAAAATTGGTATATTTATTATATGTATATATATATATATATAGGTGTAGATAATATCGTCTTCAGTTTGTCGGTGTCTTATTCTTAGATTCGTTTGTTCATGTTTGACTTTGATTATGCTTCTAGCAAACTGCCACCCATCACCGTACGATCTTAACTATGTCGCTCCTTGGTTAAATGTATGTTTAACGTAAATATTTTTAGTAATCCTCTGTTAGTATCCACTATCACAAGACGACGATCATGTCGTGGCTATAGCTCGATTTGATAATATCCGAGGTATAAAATACACTGTATCGCTTGAAATGAGAAACTTAATCAGAATAATAATAACAATACTAATAGAAAACCGACGCAAAAAATCTAGCACAATATACGCATTTACCGAAAACGTGTAAAAGCGCGAACGTAAAAGTTTTTCAATCACGTCTTTCCATAATATTTTTATATATATATATATATTCTGCTATACTGCCAGGTGGATTGATTGGCGGAACTGGTCGTCCACTTGGGTGGGTGCCTGTCGTGCGCACCTTTGGCAGAGGACAACTTTCTAGTGACGAAAAATTGGCGCCACCAATGTACCTTTGTACTAGAAGGTTAGCTTCTGGAAGGTCAACGTAGACCCTCAGAACAAGGTGGACCTCCGCGGCTTAAAATATACCCTTGGAGATATCAACAAGACCTCTCACTCAAGGTCGCAATGACTAGAGCTTCGTTGCGCAGTCCAAGCTGCCGCTGTCTTCTATAGCAGAGATGCGCCTCAACGCGGCTCGATAGCCTCGATAGTTTCTCGTCACAGGTGACAAGCAATACAATTACGCCAACACTTAATCTATGGTATATCGAGGTTTTGTTGACTATCTCGAGAACATATCAGAAACATATGTTGTTGGCTCACCTCGATTGACAAACAAAAAAAAAACACCGAATTTCAAGGGCAGTTACAGCGAAATATGGTCCACTGATTCATAGATAAAGTGTGGGACAAATCAACAGGAAATTGTATTTCTTATTCAGGTGATATTCTGTACGGATAAATGACTAGCGACGGCTGGAAGCGTCACCATTAGAAAAATAACAACACAGTCCAATCGTTCTCTCGGCAAGGACAAACGCTAAAAGCTCTCTTATAGTTGCTACTACCGGCTCGTACGCCTTTAATCAATTCTCGTTTATGGCGGTGGGTACTACGCCTGAAATTCAGTATAAATTACATCAGACGCTCCAGGTAGGCCGGCCAACAGGTCTCACTCACCTATGAACATAACCGAAATGAGTGCCGAATAAGAGCGATTCTCAGCTTGTTACTCTCGGCACCAATATGTGCAACATCTTGAAATGACCACCAAGTGAGATCTCGAAACGAATAAGGGGCTCCGCTGAGATGATAGCCAGCACCCAGCGAACGGAAATAGCCTGATCGAAATCCTCTCGAGGCGGGTACCGAGACGCACAGAATTTTCATAGCGGGGACTCTCACCCTGACCAAGAGATGTATTTGGCAAATGGCGCTGGGTTACCCCAACTCGAGCTAAAGTTGCCGTAAAATTTGTTTAGTTCAATGCGGTGGCTATGAACATTCGGCTATCTGAGCCTAGTTCGTTTGAACCACACATGAAGGACGCTTCAGTTGGCCTCCGATGAGCGCATTGCAGACCATTTTACTGTCAGCGTATGAGAAACTCACACACTCGAAAATCGTTCATTTTCGGCCATACACGCCGCAGAACCCGCAGGTACGCCTGAGATTGGTATTAGGACCTTTTAATCCAGGGGCTTTTGCCCCCCCCCCCCCCCTTCCTCGCCCCTGAATCAAATTTCTACCTTTTTCGCAGCTAGTTTCAAACTGTAGCTTATACATGTCGCTTCGTAACGCCGCTCCGTATTCGACCGGAATCATATCATGTGCGGAACGATGGCGAGATAGATAAAGCAAACGGAGCTGTTGCACAAGGCAAAGCAGTGCAATACAGAAGTGCACTAGTGGGGCGCGCTAGCTCCCCGGCGGGCTCCGGGGGTCTCCGGCATTTGTCTGAGGCACACGCGTCCCCACCGTGTCGGGGCTGATCCTCAAGCCACTTCGATCTCTAATGAGATTCACTCGAAATCTGGTGGTAAATACGCGTCATAAGCGAGCAAGCAATCGCGAACTGTGTCTGTAGAGTGCGATAATAAAGCATGTGTACAAAAGAATAAAGATAATTAACGAACTAGTTCGCGGCGGCTGGCCCTCCAATACGGAAGAGCCTAGCGAGCAGCTGTTCATCGTTGTCACCGAATGGCCCGCGTCACTGGCGCACTTCGGCGGCCACAGCCGGAGCCTTCGTACCAACGTCGACATGAAGTTAAGAGAAATGTCACCGGAGGTGAACATCTGGCTACCGTAACGTATGGCAACAGTGAGGAGATCTCCGAGGAGGACGTACTTGACCGGCTGCGTGGGGCAGGTATCCTCGACAAGGTTCTTGAGCGGCAAGCGAACCTTGTCCGCGTTGCGCGCCACCTCGCTGTTCGGGCACTCGGCCGTGTCGGCTGCGTATCGGGTGTGCAGCAGAGTGAAGCCTGCCGGAGCACCAGGACCCAGCGCGGCAGTCGCGTTGAGCTCGGCCGATACCGATGAAGGACGTCGCTGGGAGAGACTTAGAGGGAGGAGGTGCGCCTCTGTAACGTAACAGGTAGAACAGCGATGGCAGGTGAGAGATTATCAAGCTGAGATGACAATATTGGCCAGGTAGCAGATGAAGAAAAGATGGTATCTCTACAGTGACAGATACTGACAGACACACCCTGTTCCAGGTTTGCTTTTTGTTTGAAATCAAGGCATATCTCACTGGCTGAATTTCAAATTCGCTTCTGCGAAGGGCCACCAAATTCTACTTTGCCCTAACCCAGTGCATGTATAACTGGGTTAGGGCAAAGTAAAATTTGAGGTAATATAAAATTACTAACTAAGAACTAAGTAATAAAGTAACGGAACTCGACTAAAACAAAACTCTGGGCTCAACTCATTTACGGGTGCACCCTCGGTATATTAAATCAAATGTAAACCACCTCGAACATAAAGGGTACGATTCAGCGTGGTTGCTTACCTGTGGTAAATATAAATTGATTGATGTCAAGTGGCACGTCGGCCTTATCGGCAAACAGGAGGTAGAGATACTTAAATGTTTCCGCCAGCACGAACGAGTCCATGCGGTCGTCTTTCGACCCTGTACGAACGTCTTTTACCGCTGCGAAGCCGCATGGAACCCTAGCTAGGCTCTGTAGAGACTCCACGACGCGGCGGCCTACTTCCAGATAATATGGATCACCCGTTGCCTAGTCATAAACATACACATACAAGCACAACCAAACGCAACCAGCCATAACAGACAGGTCACTTTAATTGGCAGTTAACACGATGGTACCACGACAAGACAGAGGTACTGTCTCCCCGGAGAGGCTGATCCCTCCGTTCCTCGAATCCTCCTTCCTAAATGTGCCTTTTTTTGAACTGACCCTCAGCTGTTCCCCTATCAGACAGGTCTTAGCACTTAACCTTTAGGTACGACTATGAGAGCCTAGATGTATCCTGGAACTTGGCGTTTTCCTTCAAGGAGAAATCTACGATCGACACTACACGACAACGAGATACTTCGACAAACGAAGGCCACATCCTCGTCACAGGTCCATGTATCATAGCTCACACTCACCTTATAAAGAAAATATGTACTTTCGATGAACTCCGGTCTAAGCGGGTGCTGTCCCCAATGCACCTGAAAGTCCGTGGTGAACGCCTCTGGCAAGAAATTATGACGCTGCATCACCTGATACAGCATCTCATGGGTTTCGATGGCGGGCTTAATATCACCCTTGAGCACCTGCAGGCCCGGCCAAAAAGCGAGCAACGCGTCCATGAAGTTCTTGGCGTTCGTCGTGGGTCGGTGCATGTGGACGTCAACGAGCATGGGCCCCTGTAAATGGCGACCAATTACCAATCACATGAGCAAATCGATGCGGTGTGCAAAAATCGCTTTCTTAGCAACGGTGAGATAATACAGACGACTAGACATGGAAAGTCAGAGAGTTGCAATGGTAGAAAGGTCGGGGCGGAGCAAAAATCAAATTAAAACACGGGAACCAATTGTGACAGCCCCTTTTCCAGTCGTTTGAGAGCTCATGCTATCATGTGCTGTGTTTGTGACGACATGTGTTTTTCTGTTCAACTTGCTTAGATTCGCGTACACCCACTAGCATTGTTTACCTATTCTTCACACCTCAGACACGTGTAACATCAAATAGGAAGCTCAAGATCACTCGGATCAAGACGGTCATGTCAACGTACGACCCCGCACGACACGTTGGAGATGCCCCATCGCTACGGCAACAGATGAGCGAACGAACCTGAGAGATGTACTTCATCACAGCAGCATAATGGCGCTCGAACCGCTCGAGGTAGGCGTCCTCCCCGAGCAGAATGTACCCCTTGAGGCAATACTCGTAGTACGAGTCGATGCCAGCGCCGACGCCCGAGTCGCGCCGCACCCAGTCTCCGCTATTGACGTTTATCACAGTGCCTACTAGATCTGACGACCTGGAAATACAAAATAGGCGATCAGGGCAGAGCATGAGTGAACGATTGAAGTTGTAGATTCTCTGCAGGACCTGCTGTGTTCTCCGCTTTGGTTCGTTACGTTGTGTGCGGAAAAAACAGTGTTTTATTTTTGGCTATATTTTGTAAACACTTCATACACCGTGAACTATATATATATATATATATATATATATGGGCAAACACGCTTTGATTGCCGCCTATCACAAATGTATATTTAAAAAGCTCACTTTTATATGAGTGTTCCCCGCAAAGAACATTGGACGTTTTCGACCATTTCTGATCATCATTGTCTTATGATGAATATTTCTCTCAAATATGATAAACTATAGGAATAATACTAAAATACGTAATAATAATAATAAGAATACTTATTATTATTTACGTCCATGAACGTTGAATGCCTCACATGCCGATAAACATGGTAACCATAGCAAGCTATAATAATAGTGCTGGCCTACAATTGCACAGTACAGAAATGATTTATGTTGGTGCGCTCCGTTTGTCAGTAGTTCGCCATCCAGCTTTGAACCTCGTGTTGTGCATATATATATATATATATATATATATATATATATATATATATATACATACATATATATATATATGTGTGCGTGGAATGTACGTATATTTGTGATACGCATTATGACACACGTCATCAATCGTTAGCTTTTCCAAACTACTCACCGATGCCTCTGTAGCCAAAGGTAATCCATGGCCTTGCGTGCCTTTGCCTCGAAGATAGGCTCGTCAGTTAGCCGGGACAATGCAGCCAACTCAAGGAGCATAGTACCCGCGCACGCAGTGCACGTCTCACTAGCCTTCGGCATCGACGGCGACTTCATACCCCAGCGGAGGTTTATACGCGGGTGCGGGATACCTGCGGCAATCACATGATGAGGCCAGCGCAAATGAACTCATATTTGAGTAATTGTAATCAGTAAGAGCAGGTATCATTTTCAAACTAACGAAAGCAATTCGAAGGGGCCCGACAAGTAATTAGCAGTCTCCTTTATCAATCGACTGTGCCGTTCGTCCCTTCTATCTGGCTCGTCTTTGCGTTGTTCAATCAATTAATCCATCAATCAATCAATCCATCAATCAGTCAGTCAAATCAATTATCTTGACACCCTCATCCTGAGGCACGAAACAATAACAAGCCTGTGCCACGTAAAATACGCTCGCCTTTCGCTGCCATTGTGATATGATGGTGTCTGTGCGTACATTTGTGTCGATCACGTTACGGCAAGATAGCAGCACTAACCCGTTGTGGAGTTGAACGATGGAAGTAGCCGCAGGCCAAGTTTCTTAGCCAGCACAAGCAATTCGCCATTGTACCACGGCATTCGGCCACGCGTCTCTTGAAGATACTTCGCTAAGATGTGATTACTCAACAGACCCCTGCAATATGAACGATGCCGCGAACAGTCATGGAGGTTAGCTCGTGGTTACTCACTCAAGCAGAAGGAATTGTTGCAGAGGGAACTGTGGGCACTGGACGGCCGCCTAACGATTTTCTTTTTTGTAGTTAAGGGCTTTCTTTTTGTTGCTAAGTTGACCTTAATAATAGGTGAACTATAACTATAAACTCCAGGAGTCGTCAACAACTAATCGACCGGTGTTGGTGCGACGTAAACGTGCCGGTGCGAGTGCTTCACTCTCTGGAGAGTTGTTTATTATAATGGTCTGGAAAGTAAACGTTGGAAAAATAATAAACGTTCCGATAATAACCCAAAACCTTGTATGATATTGTATAATCGCGATAGGAGACGATGGGGCGAGAAACTGCGATCAGATCATTACCAATACGATTAGTGAGCGAAAGCTAAGAGTACAATAATGGCTATCGCTAATAATGATATATATATATATATCATTGTTAGCTATAAGCACTGTACTGTTCGCTTACTAATCGTTTTCGCATATATATATATATATATATCAAGTTACACAACTATACGGGTCGTACTGCTAATTAATGTATATCACTCTGCATTTTCTTCAACGATTGCTCTTCAAATGTAGTTTTTCAATGACAACGTACCCAAGCATTCGAATATTTGTCTCAAACACGGACACCACGACATCATTGTCCACCCGAACGTTCTCAATAATCAGCTTGACAGCGCGCTCAAACTCGTCAAGCTCTCCAAGGATGACCAACGTGTCCGCCGAGTCGACGAGTGTGAGCGAAAAACTATGGAGAGAGAGAGAGAGAGATCAGAGCGGAGCCAGTTAAAACCAATTAGAAATCTGGACGCCGTTCGACGTTAATTTTGACATAACTTACATAGTACCCATTGGCTTGACAGTGACGATTTGTGATACTCGGAAGTGTCTGTCCAGGTGGACGGTTAGAAAAGACAACTGTTATTAACAAATTAACAAAAGAAAAAAAACAGGAAGGACACGATCAGTGCGCTAATTTTGGTTAATGAATCTCTCTGTCGATAGCAGCGTAGACAACGTTCGCCGTTCGTGGTGTTCGGCAAAACGAATCTTCATAAGCAATCCACGCTGCATTTGTGTTCAACTGATTGATTTATTTCTAAACTCACTTTCCCAGCGCGTCGTCGATGTCTCCGCGGTTTTCTTCGACGCCCCGAAATCGGCCCTTACAGCTCAGAGGCATCAGTTCATCAGCGGGAAAGGCGTGCACCTATAGAGGAAATAATGGACTTTATAATTAATATTAACATAGTATTATTATGAGTAATATTGACAATAATCATTCCGTAATAACAATGGAACGTTGACGCACCATCTCACTTATAATCGACAGTTTTACCGGGAGCCAGTCCGTCAAGCGAAACCATATTGTCTTGAAGGAGTCTTGCAGAACAGTGTTTACGAAAAACTATAGTTCTGAGCTGCGGATCAAACCTGCAGGGTCGACACAAGCAAATAGCCCCACAGCACATCGAGCATTTCATCACTTGTTCGACTACCAGTTACGTCTAACATGATGCCATATGTGCATGATTTTACCTTTATTCGTCAATATAGTCAATGTTCGTAGTCGCTAACATATAGCAACGATTGAATCTGCTATATTTACTCAACGGAATCCGGACGCGTAAAGCATCACAAGAGCCTAGCGATTGCTATGCTGTATCCGTTCACGACAAACATTCGTATGCAACTGTATGCGAATTGTAACCACTGCTTCACCGTCGACACTAACAACGTGACCGTCATCTCATTATCGCCTGTTATCACAGCTACACATCTCGAGTGTACAGGGTTATCGAGCGACTGTCTGCAGTCGAATAATGCTCGTCAGCCGCGTGTTACTCACGCAATAAACCGCCACCCCCCACCCCACCCCCCTTTTCTCTCTCTCTCTTTTCCTTACTAATTCTCTTCTGAGATCTTTCCTGGTTGAGCTGCAGAGTTCTTCTTCGAACGCCACCTTCGCAGTGCCTTCCATCGAGCTACTCGGGTCACTGACAGCGGTCATTCGGTCGCTGCCACGTCAACGGCGAGCGTCGCGGACTTAACTAGGCAGGAAGCGAACCTACAATGCTCCGGGCAATACTCGTTGCGTGAGGGAGGCCAAAACCGAGCGATATGCTATAACTATGACCGCCGCGTCCGCTCTCTACGAAATAGCAACTCGTTATGCGGTGCAATAGCTAGCCAACGGGAGCGAAACATAGGGGAGAGGGGCGGCGTGGAGCCGGATGCCGTGCCTCTGCCCCGCGTCTACGGGAGATGGCGTACGACCTTCAGCGCCTCGTCCGGCAAGCTGGCTGTTGTTTCGAGTTGGTTCCGGCGGTTCGTGTACGCACGGCCGCAGTCAGCCCTAAATCCTGTGTTGCGAATCCGAGTGCTGACACGGACTGCCGATGCTGCCAACCTAGTCGAAGATTTTGTTAGTACCAGCTGATCGATGACTGCCGGACGCAAGTCGAGAGACGGAGCCAGTGCACACGTTTGGCGTTCGTCGGCATCGGGGGGGGTGAGAGCTTTGATGTCATTCCTCCCATATGGGGCTCCCACCAGAAATGTGGGGCATTTCGACACATATCAGAGACCGTATGAGAATTCAGGCAGACCGCAAGACCCGCCCTCAAGGGCAACCGAAAGGGAGTGTCTTGAGGAGACACGCAGAACATAGGAAAATACGTGTTCATTAGTATTGACGTATTGTGCGTATTGAATAAGCTGTTTCTAGCTAACACACAGCAGAATACCACTAGCTTCACACAGGGACTTCCACAGGCAGATCTCGCTGGAAATTGTGGCTACTCCATCGTAGGCTACGGGAACATATAAATGAGCACGGACGTTAGTTCGTCCATACTAACTGCTCTTGGTGCCGACGTCTAGTGGTCGATTACTGGACAGGAACGACGCATGACTTGGGTTCGAATCCTGTTGCGAGACGTTTTGGATTTCCTTACGATATCATTTGTTTTTCTTTTATTTTCCTTACTTATCTGTGCCTCTCACAGAAGAGGAACTGCTGAGAATCAACTCAAAGAATGTTTTACTTAATCTTGGACAGATCGCGCACCACCTGGGACTGCTTACATTATTAGTGCTTGGGGTTAATTATTATACGACATATATATATATATATATAAGAAAAGAACACAAAGAGCGAAGTATCAATGTATTATAGGTTACGTACCATGTAGGAATTGTAGCCGTGTAGAAACATCTCCTTCACTTGATCCCTGTAAGAATCCAACAGCAAGAGCATCAGTAAGCATTGTTAAATACTCCGATGAAACGACAACCATTAATTACTTCGGGGTCGAGACACCTACACAGGACGCGTGAGCCATTACATTCAGCGTGGAGGCTTAACCATCAGTTTAGCTGCTTATGCGAAGCGGATATCAATTTTTTTTAGATGTGACAGACAAGATCATAGATCTGTCTCCCAAGTCGTGAATTAGCATAACGTGGCCCATAACGCTACCTGCACAGTCGGTTACGTGGATACTATCTACGAGGTCTTTCGAAATGTAACTCGAAATGCTGCTGCAAATCATATATATATATATATATATATATATATAGGTAAATTGAATTTTGAGAAACAAACAACTGGAGCGGCAATTTCATGTTTGCTTATTGGATGATAGCCCAACGCAGGCAACGGCAGCTATAGCCTCGAACATCGGTCATCAATTCTAAATTGTGACTGTTGCCAATATGCGTGATTGTGGATGAGCTATGATGAGAGATTTGTCGTTGTTTGAGCTGGTGGGATAATTTCAGGTGGACCAGGCTATATTTATTAATTATGCTATAGACATTGACAAAATCGGAGTCGCCAGCTACGTTGTCCACACCTGTGTACCCATGAAAAAATCAACCCCATGAATTAAACCCGTGTCCTCCGGTGCTCGCCCGGCCGACAACGTTCATACGACGCAGGGCACAATTTACGAAACCCTTCAGAAACTTGATGACGATGTGTGTTTTTAGTAATCCTGCTTAAGGCAGAAACCGGAAGAGGAGTTTAATCTCAGCCAGACCATGTAATTCACGAATGAGCTTTGTAAAAATTCTGAACCAATTTGCCTTCTCCAGTGGTCGACGCTGCTATATTCCGCTAGACCAGTGCGATGCATTTTACCAATCGATTCCACCCGTCTAATGTCCCCAGCACCCGGTAAAGGTTTTATTGGTTTATTAAAGGAGCTGCAATTTTACAATGCTTAAGCTTTCTCTTATATGTCATCACGCAGCGGTGCTCGAACCTGCGGCCTCTGGCTTCCGATAGCCAGAGGCCACTTAGCCGCCCAAGCCACCGCGCTGACGGCTACGGTACACCTCCGTTCCTTGCAGAAAAACGGCCAAAATGATTTCATCTGAACTCTTGACAGGTTGCTATGGCGAACCTCAGACGCATGACGATGCGTCCGCCGTCCGCCCGGGGACACGGACTGCAGGCGGAATATAGTAACATCATAAATTTCAAAGTCCCTTATTAATCATACCACTTAATGGTGGGTGGTTGGACAACGTCATTGGAATGGTCGATTCCCACCTATATCGCGCGGCATATCTCTTACAATCGTTTCGGTCCGAGAACGCTACCGATTGATGTAAAGGTCTCGTACAGCCGTTACAAGTTCGTTCCATAGGCGTATACGGCTGGAATGGAAATAACAGATCCTTCCACCACAGGTGTCCTGTTCCTAGGGAGTTCCACATGCGCCAGATGCGACCCGCAGGTAGAGAGCGGAGAGGGACATGTACACCGTTCACCGCCTTGCCGTAGGCCGCTTGTGCCGGGACGCGACAGCGAACCGACTCGAAATTGACCTCAACTGATATTCCGTTAATTGGTATCAAGGTGTACGGCCAGATGGCATTACGAAAGCGCCAGTGACAACATAGACCACTGGCCAAAGGTGGAAATGTAATCAGTTTATATTTACTGTTAGAGAATATTTTTGATATGATATTATACTTTTGCTAAAATCCTTTATAGCGAAATTATCGTTACTGGTAGCTAACGATTTGTTAACTATTTGTAGCGATATTATCTCTGGTATAATTGCCAGAAGCTAGGATGAGAGAGCTATGATTAGATTGAATAACCGGACAACAAAGCGCTATAGAATAGTTCAGAGCCGAACGATTAACGAAGGAACGAACAGAGTAGCATAAAACTTGTATATTTCCATTCAACCTAGCTCGTTAGCTGACAGCCCATAGCTGCACACACTCCGTCTTGCTCAGACCCAGATCCAGCAATGATTTTCCACAGACATTTGCTAGATGTGCAATCTTGTGCAATCCTTTACGAATGACCACATCATTTCGGCTGTTCGCGCACGCAATCGCAAAACAACGTTGATTACTTCGATTTGAGACGTCCGAGGGTATTTCGCCTATAACGCCTCCGTTCCATCGCATTGATTTCGATTTTTCCTTGCGGGAGCAACTAGCCTAGAGCCAAGCGCTGTCCCGAGTGCTCACCCGCTTGAAGTGGATCAGACTGCGCAGGAATTCTGACCACACGTCTGCAGCAATATATGCTATTGATCGGACCGGGGGGGGGGGGGGCAGGGAGGATCGGGGTCCAGCAGATTTATTCGCAGCTACGCCACAGTTTGCCGAGCTTCCATATATCATATTTATTTATGACAAGGCGAACACCCGCCGATGAGTCGGTCGAACCGATCCTGCCTGGCTATGCCGCACGTCTTCACTGTGCTAGTACGTACACAACGGCTGTCCGTTTCCACCGTCAATCGGAACGTCCCCTGGCGCAGGGTGGTAAGAGCGGTTGGGGGTGGGGGTGGGGGGGCAACGGAGGTAAACGGGGTTCGGGCTGAAGTTGAACGCATCAATGCCGCCGTCTGCCTCTAGTTCGACAGGCTTCCGCCGCCAGAGGTGGATTTTGTCCATGGGGGGGCGGCGGCGATCCGCTGCTGTAACAGGTAGCATCGTTGCTCGCATTTTCCGGCCACGTATCCGGATGTGTTTCGAGTAATGTCGCTGCAGCAATCACTGACGACGGCCATGTGCTACTGCTGCTGCTGTTGCTGCTGCTGCTGATGGTGGTGGTGGTGGTGGTTGACTTAGCTTGCAGCAGTCAGCCAGCTGGTCGTTATTCGGGAGAATTCACACAACCTGCCATCTGTCTATACGAGGCGTTCTTGTAAATAGCGGTGGCTCGAAGGCATATCGCCTCTGTCGACTACGCTGCATCGGGTCGCTGGATCGGATCAGTTGAGCAACGACGAGTAACAACAGGGCCGGTATTGCCTTGGCGTTGACTTCGTATTGATGAGACTGGTACAGATCAGCAATTGGCCAGCAAATCGAGACCACACGAATCGGCATGATATTGTCCGGCGATTGTCGTAGCTCGCATCTATTTTACCACCACCACTCCTACGACTACTAATTCTAGTAAGCAACGTCAGCGGCGACCACCGAATATATATATATGTATATATAGACGGGTGTGCGTGTGTATATAGGAACAAAGTAACATTCAGTCCACTGTGTATCCTATGCACTAGCTCATTTCACCGATCATCCACCAATGCAATTATTACCGTAATGCAGCTTTGATATCACCACTGTACGATAATGTCCGCCAAGTGAACTAATAGGAAGACACACACACATAGGCCGCGATAACAATAATACTTTCTACGATAAGTACCGATCTATGTGAAACCCCACTACGAAGTGCCGCGTAGGCCGTTCAATCTGCAGACTTGCAGGTATCACGAGGTACAGAGACATAAAACATACTCCCGTGTACGCTTCCAAAGGGTTGAAACTCCAGAAGGCGGCGCACGGTAGCACTAGCGGAGCCGACTCGAACGACGACTGTCGTCTTCGACCACCACATCAGCGGCCATCCGGGTAAGCCAGCCAGTCAGCTGAGGACTGCTCAGTCGCGTCGCTACGTCATCATCGTTGATTGCTCAAATCGTACTCACTGATACACTCACCTGAGCCGAAGTCGCTCCTCATTATCCATTGGTCGGTCGCCGCTGGCCGTGATGGGCACTGTGCTGGTCGTGGGGGTCCCAGCCGAAGTGGCAGCTGACGCTGATACCACCGAGGCAGCGACAGCGCAGCAGAGTATAGCTGCTAACATCGCCGTTGTACATAGCGGCAGAACGAGGCGGCCGATGTTCACGGTGCTCGAGTCGATCTGCCGAGTTGAAGCCATGAGGCTTCAGGCGATTCTGGTTCTCACAGGGCCCCCCCAGCCGGCAGCGAACCGTGTTGCTCACGAGACGGGCGGATCGCACATGATCGCTGCACTCTGCCTCTCGTTCTATTCTTGTCGCTCTCTCTCCCGCGATGTGTCGTCGTCGTCCCTGCGGCTGGCGCTTCTTGAACGTCTGCCTGGCCTACCGCAAACGGTATCGTAGCAAGTTGACACTGAGCAACCAGGCCCAGGAAGTCAAGCAGCGCGCGAACGTGCGTCACCCAGCTCACACCCACACAGACACACGGCCACACACAGAGATACAAAGATGCACTCACAGAGAGAGAGAGACCGAGAGACCGATGCGGACCGTGGTCCACGGCAGAGACCCCACTCGGCCACAGGGGAGCTACTCTCGTGCTTTTGGTCAATGAAGACGACGATCGTAGGCCACTGACAACGATATTGGAACCCCGCTCCGCTACACCTTCGCCGTCAGCAGCAGCAGCAGCAGGAACACAGCACCGAGCAACGACGACACGGCATACAGGCAGACGGACGACCCCAACAGGCCGAGGGAGAGACCCCGTAACACCACACACGGCCTCTGACAACGATGCGCGCGCTGTAAACAGAGCAGGCCGTCAGATTGCAAGACGGAGCCACGATAGGTCAGGCCACAGCAGACGAACGCAGACCAGACGCCGCCTGCCAGACACGAGCAGACAAGCCTCTCACTCAGATGCTGCTGCTGTTTGGCTATTTCATCTGCTGGCGACGATCTGTTTGAATAGTTTGCGATCGACATTAATTCACTTGTCCGCCGCCGCCACAGCAATGGCGCTGCCCTGCAGGCAGGTCGTCAGTGTGGAGAGGAGGGCAAGATGCAAGATAGAATATATATATATATATATATATATAGGGAGAGCACACTGTGTGTTGGCTACAACGACTGAAAAGGACACCCATGCTCGTAGGAAAGGGCAGCTGGGTTGTCCGGCTTAAAAGAGGAAGCGCGCTGATTTCCTCGAGCAATTACGAACGCTAACTGCTGCAGCAACAGCTTGCCGATTTAATTCGCCAGCAAGATGACTGACGTATGTGGCATTTTACGCGCGCTACGTATAGCACCATGGTTATGTGAACGTTTAATGTGTAAAGCAATACGATGGATACGTGTAGATACGAGTGTTTTGTTTTTCTTTTACTCGGTAGCAAGTTCCGCTTAATAGTCGTAAAGTGCAGCTGACCACGGGTGTCGTTTTCATAAACGCAGAACACAGCGAGCGAGCGAGAGAGACAGACAGACAATGAGGGCGAGAGAGAGAGAGACGGCGAGACGTTCGAAATTCAAATTGTCATCGTCGATACACAAACGGCGCTACTGCAGAGAGCGGAGTGGGATTTCGTAGTTGAGTGAAATCCACGAATCGGGTTGGTTACATATTGGTCTCCAAAGTGAACGTGCATGGTGTCGCGGTGTACGTAACTTCGCGAAGGGGAACTCCAGGAGGCAGCGTCAGAGCGATTCGTTCGTAAGCTCGTCCATAGCAAGATGCGAAAGCTTGACGAACTTCTCAGGGACTTAGCCGACCCGTCGAAAGTGACTGTGGACAACCTCAATGTGATCAAGTCGGCGTGCTCGGATCATTTGCACAATAACCGGCTGGAGTTTAGCAGCTCGATACAGAAGAGCGATCTGTCAAAGCTGTTCGTCGTACTCGCCAACCTTAAAAAGTATGTTCGTAGATTGATCATTTGCAATGATGTACCAACAGGCACATCTCGCTACGGGTAATATTTCGAT
Source organism: Stratiolaelaps scimitus (assembly GCA_019614645.1). Lineage (NCBI taxonomy): Eukaryota > Metazoa > Arthropoda > Arachnida > Mesostigmata > Laelapidae > Stratiolaelaps > Stratiolaelaps scimitus. Next base: position 575,552 of record JABWDB010000033.1, on the reverse strand, counting down.
GATTAGAATTATTATGATGATTATCACTCATTGCTGGTTGATGAGTTCAATCGAAAATTGCTAGAAACGTAAGATTGTCAAGCATTCTATCCGAGATCGTGTCTTCACGAGTTGATGCATGCATCTAGCTAGCTGACCGATAGCGTCGAGTAGACATTGTAGTCATTTTTCCTGGGGTCCTGCATGTATCGGCGAGAACGATGTGCGCTCGTCAAACACGACACCGGTGACGAATACGGGGTAAGAGCTAAGGCACAACGTAGAAACGGCATCCGACGCGTTTTTTCCGTCAAGTTGTGGTTGGTGGTACAGTTTAACTATGGACAGTAATGCACAATTTCAGATACTATTGTATTGATATCCTCTATTGTCTGTATTACCTCGCCAAAATGTCAATTCGATTTTTGTGGCGTCAATGCCGTTCGGGAAATTGGCTATTTTAACGCGACGATGAATTGAATGTCTTGACACCATCCTCAATAGTGCTGAGCTGTCAATGTTACAATAGCGAGGACAGCTAGAATAAATCGACAGCGCGATTCCTGCCTTGAGGCAGCAGTGGAAGATGGGAGAGGTAAGGTCCAATCGGGTCGGATGTGGATACACCCGTTGCACATCTGCATTTAAAAGTGGTTATCTGTCTTATGAAGCTGCAATGACGGAAGCAGTTGTGCCGTAGACTGAGATAAATGTTTAAGGCTGTTACTCAGCCCGGAGAATGAAAAACATGTATACACGGACAGTTAGACCAAGTGTTTACTCATAATGGCTACAAATTAAAATTCTATTGTAAAAGTAAAGGTTTTATTGGGTTATTAACGCAAGTGCAGTATTTACATCGCTTAAGGTTTTCGTATACATCACCACGTCGCGCGACTTGAGCCTACTACAGACCAGAGGCTCGGTCACCGTCCAATCGCCTCCGCGCTGACAGTGGCTAAGGTTTTGTCCATCACACTGACGGTCCCGTAAATATGTCTATTTTCTGAAAGCCATGACCTACAACACAAGGAGTTACAACATCACTCCTCGACAAAACCAACCCTGTGCAGGGATGTGTTGTCATCACTAACAATGATCACTGTTGCTGCCCTTTTCTGTTCCCCTTGTGGTTGTGGCCATTACTTCGACGACGTGCGGTCTCAGTGAGGAGGTCCCTCTCTATTGTGACCTCCTACGGACCCTCCTCGACTGCGTGCCATGCCAGACAATACTGACAAAATACGAACACCACATCAGCCAGGTGCTCCGAGTTGACTCTGATGAAGACATACAGAAGTTGGTCCTGCAACAGCTGCTGCGATGCGCCCGCGACGAGAAGGTTGGTAGTGAGTTAGTGATTTGTTCACCATGGTCCTGGATATATCAGTTATGCATGAGCAATGGAATAGGATGAACTTATGGGGAGATATATATGTATATCGAATATTAACATGACTTGGCGTGACCTTCTGATCTGTTGGATCTGCAGCCAGAGAGTGTGTTCGTTCTGAGCAGAAAGTGGATTATCGAGACGGGGTTGCTTGACGTGTGATTGGTATCTTCGACTGGGAGCTTCTCTGAGTCCGCAGTGATTTATGATACGATTTGCGGTTGTTTATGGAGTAACGTAAAACGGTCTAATTAGTGCAATTATATATTATATATAGATGTATGTGTATTCCCAAGAGGAATGGAAATGCGTTTATCATTACGGAAAAATAAGCTACACGAATTATATCAATTTCTTGCAACAAAGTGACTCTACTTGTGACTTGTGAGTGGGGTCCTTTCATGATCTCCATGGGTCGCCGAACTGATTCACCGCCGTTATCATCCAGCGCCTTTCTCTACCCATTGTGATATTCGCGCGCTTTTTTCTTTGGATTTTCAGGCTCGCGCCACATTCATCGCCAATACCGTATTACTCGCGTTCGTGATAGATCGATTTGCTTCGTCAACGCTCACCGTCCACGTCAAGCCAATACTGATCGAGCTGGCAGCGAGTTCAGTCGACGCGTTGAAGGTGTTATTTGAAGGCGAACTCCTAAAACGTCTCGAGCTCGTTCAACAGAAGGGATCAGTGGAGAATCTTCGAGTTTTGGAGGTTAGCTTTCGTATGTGCCCTGGGGGGGGGGAGTGCAGTCGGGCGAGGTATAGGGTCACAGATAGGAACAGCTACACATGATCATAGGAAAAAAAGTCTGTTGCGAAGTGACACAAATGCTGTGCCAAGTATAAGCGTGCTTTTCTCTCAACGATGCAGACAGTTCTTGATAACACAACAATCATGCCTTACCGTACCATAAATCCACTTCATATCCGGTTTTCTTTATTGCCACTTTATCTCCACATGCATTGTAGTGCGGACCCGTGGAGGCAAGCGTTCGAGTCGAGAGACATCTCTTTCTTTAGAAAAAAAAAAATATATATATATATAGTATTACTATCCCAGTTATTTACCGAATTACAATTAACGACTAGCTATATAGATTGGAACCCCGCACTGACGTTTACCGATCGAATTCAAGACGCTATAACCTCCCTCACACTGAGGAGATGAAGCGATCCAAGACAGCGACGTCCTCCTCCTCCTCCGACAATTTGTTTGTGTTGAAATAGGGACCATCTTTCAGCGCCACTTGGTTAGATTCTACTATTACATCTCATATCGATATGTAACCCGCCTAATGCTCAAAACTGCTCACTGTCTCCCCTGTTGCACTATTGTAGCTATTTTGCGAGGTCGCCTGTCAGTCCGAGGAGAACTGTGCCAAGATGACCGCGCGACTCGACAGCGTCGTCGCATCACTCGAGAGGGAAAAATCGGATATGCTCGTCCTACTTAACTACGTCGAGCTGTTGACGATGCTCGTCTCGAAGCCGTACACAATGAAGTATATTCGTTCGTCGAGTGCTCTCGAGATCCTCAAGGATCTGGTGAATACACCGGATGACTCAAACTCAACATTTTATATGCCAGGTATGTGCCGTCATTCGTGTGAGGTCAGCTGGTGAGCCCTTCATGATATATGTTCGTGGTTCTGTAAATGCTTGTTGACGACAAGCATTTACGACTCCGTGCGATGGTATTATATATGGCATGACAGCTTCACACAATGAGTGCTGCTTGCCACGACGTGTCGAAGATGAACGTGGCTTGCTGATGGTCATTTGTGGAGGATTAATTAATTGACCTCTTCTTATTAGCTGCAACATTGATCAACATTCAGGTGGGGCGGGGGGAGGGTCGATTCAGTCAAAAGGAGGCAATGCAACTACTAATTAGTAATCATACATTAATGTCCCCAAACACCTGTAAATACCTCCAAGTATAATGAGAAGCAAGTCCTTATGGTCGTATAGACTCTTCCCTCTCTCTCTCCCTCTATTCCCTTAAATGATTAATGATTCCTTATATATATAGATATATATATAAAATTTCGGAACACAATCGATGATTTTCTAATGAATTCTCATCACAGGTGTTCTCCTCTTCTTTGGCGAGTTTGGTCTGCACAATCCGACTGTCCTCGTTCAAGAGCACACAGCAGTTGTGAAAGCGATGTTCTCCGCGGCCAGACTAGGATCTCCGTTTGCCCCCACTGCGATGGCTGCTATTGGACAGATCGCGCGGACCCGCGGAGGCAAGCGTTGCCTCGAGAAGCATCTCTTCCGCGAGATGGCCGCCTATATGCGAAGTCTGGGCGAATGCCTTGAAACGACAAAGTACTCGGCGGAGCATAAGATGTCAGCGCTGTCTTGCGTACAGAGCGTTCTGGAGATGGAGGTAATAGCCAAGTGGACTGTATCAAAGCATCAGAACATAGACCTAATGAGGACTCTGATGAGGAGATAGTGCCGTTAACAACGAACCTGCGCGTGCTAACGTACAACTCGTGACAGCGAATGCTGACACGAGTTGACATTATCACTATGGGATTAGTCGCATGCTGCAACGAATCGGTTCGAGCAAGACAATAATACTTTAAGCGGGTATCGTTAAGTTGGTTGGGGTTCATGAGCTTGCACGGGCCGTGTTTCGTTGTCGTGTGCGGCAGGCTACGGACGAGTTTGTGAGGATTCAAAGCAGACAGTACTATTATTCATGTTCGATGACGTAGGCTTCATACTTTCGATTGCAGGAATTTGACCAGCTCGACGTAATCGCGTTGACAGAGAAATGGCTATCGTGGATGAGTACCACTCCGCTAGCGTTGTTGTGGAAATGCGCTAAGACGCCATTTGCAACGGAACGAGTCGCTGGCCTTCGTGCGACAAGACACGTTGCACTTCTACCGTGGGGACGACAGGGTCTTCTTAAACTTCCTGGATTCTATGAATGGTACGCTGCCCCCGGGGGTTCGCCTGCATATGACACACAGGATATTATAGCAAATCGATCAATAAGGTGTACGCCTTGTTTATAGTATGAATCGTCTCCCGTCAGTGGCGATGGCCTCGAGGGTGTAAGAAGCTGAAGGCCGCCTGTTCGAGTCGTTCCGCAACCCGTGGTGACACAAATAACATAAGCATTGTCAAACTGCGGTTTCTTTAGTAAAGCAATAGTAAAACATTCTTATCTTTTATCTCTATCCTCTTGTTAGGAATTGAGAATGATTTCATCTGTGTTGTTTAAGGGGGTATCTCTAATAGATATGTGACACCCCATAGACCATATATATATATATACGGCAATAATATTGATTTTAGCGCGATTAATTACTATTATTTTTAAAGATGCGACTTCACCTGCAAAGAACACGCTAACAAAAACGTCACCCGAGCCACCCGCTGCCGCCGTAGCACATCCAGCCCATTTATTTGGCTTGAGCCTGTATTATCGCAAAACAAATGACTATGTCGATTTATGGTCCTATTTCAGGCTGCTGGACAGAAACACCGAACCGGATAAGGCTGGCAAGGAAGCGAAACATGGCATCGTCGCCGCGCTTCTCGAGGAGGCCAACTCGATCAAGGACCCCGCCCAGGTGAAGGGCCTGCGGAAGTTCTACGGGGAGGGACCGTTTTACTCACCGGCCGAGGTTGCCGTGGCCACCGACGGCGGTGCTTGATATCGCCCTAGGAGATACTGACGCACGGCCAGCTTATTCGGCACGAGTCGTTCAGAGAATGCGTTGAGATTGCACCACGTACGCCTATCTACAAGACATCGCATCTACGAGACATTTCCGACCATACAATCAGGCAGAGACCTCGATGTTAGGCCTAGCCGCGGCTTCAGGCCTCGGGGACGGCTTCGTGCGCGAATACAGGCTGAGCGTATTGAATGTCCAGTGGAGTAAAGGTTGCACACATGGTTGATAGGTTATCTACGATTGAAAGCAACACTTCGACTGCAAAATAAATAAAGCAGTACCCGTGATACGTTTGTTATTGTTCGTATTTGTAAAAGGTGTTGTCCTTTAATCTGCTGTCCATAGCTAAATATTGGACGGATAACTGAGCCTCTCGCGCATAGTCGGACGTCACGTAACCGCTGAGCGCACGAGGCGTCCGAGGGAACGATGTTACAATGGTTTCGACAGCGTCGAAACCGACACCCGCCCATCCTAACCCTTCATCTAAATCTCGCAGATGCCTCAAAACTGTCCGTACCGATTGCACACCGGAAACTACCGGTGGTTTACAGCAGAATCACACGTAGAACAAGTATAGTTTCGTAAGCAATTCACTCAAATAACGTATAAAATATCACCCAAATATCAATGGAACGATACAGGTAGCATTCCGTGGGGGCGTCCAGAATGTTCACGGTAACGAAAGATCCAACAGTTGACAGTCTTGCTATCAAGTCCCAAGTATGCTCTCACTGGTGGAACGGCAGGAATACCTCGTACAACTGTTGCGTGTGAGTCGGGAGAAGGGCTGACCCAGACACATGGGTTTGCCCAATGGGGTAATCTGTCGCCGTCGTGGTTCCCACCACTAGTGGTAGACGTGCCGCTCACAATGTGGTGACACATATAAGGGAAATAACATAACTCCACTCTTGAACACATTTTTCGTAAGAGAGAAGTTGTTCTCTCCAGTAATCCCACTTATCAGTTATTTGATGGGAAAGGTTGGCTTGCAGGTCGATATGAACAGAACGCAATAAGTTAGGGTAAATAAAGCGATTAGTTTCGTCATGTGGGTAAGATGTTGGGTGCTGATATGACATGGACCGAGACACAAGACACGGTACGTGCTTAGGTAATTTGCTTGTATACCTTGGGGCCAAAATCGAACCTGCTCGATAGTATTTCCAAGACTCGTAGAAAGGATGCGTGCGTCACACGGCAACCAGATTCGATGGAGCCAAGTTGACGAGTAGATGTCTCTTCTAGATACGAGTACATGCGGCATATAGGAAGATAACGGGCCTTCACACCTCAATGACAAGTCGTATCGATGCAAATAGACCTTCAATTAGAATTTGGCACCTTGCGCATAAATAGCATTAGGATATTCATCTTAATATGCCTCCATTCGGCAACATGGAATAGCAGACATCTTAGATTGCCAATGCCCCCCTGCGCGTCGCATAGCTTACGAGTGCGTAACGATTTGAAACTCCCGCTCACGCCCTTCTTTAATTACGAGACGTTTTCCTTTGCAATATTTAGTTAATTCATTATAAAAGTCTGCGACAATTGTACCACCCGCTGAACGAGAACTACATCTAAGAATAGTCTCCTCTATCTATCCTTGATAGGAATCAAGGAGGTGCCCTTTCTCCACCGGTCACGAATCGCGGAAATCGCCTCGCCCTTTTGGATATCTAATGAACATCTTTACATTACAAAATTTGCGAGCCATGCTTCCGATTTTACTATACGGCACGACCGAATGTTCCCATATTAGCATTTCATATAAATGCGTTATAATTAACACCAAAGCTCAACTTTGGCCTAAAGCTCGCTGTTCTGCCCACTGAAATGCAATGTCAGTAGAATCACACGAGCGCTAGCACGCCAACGATATTGGTTTGACAGTGTATCTCTTGTTCAAATATGATACAATAATTGTACAGTTGTCATGACGATGGATGGTGACAATGATGGTGGCATAAAAAAAGCATTGCTATTGGATGCAATGTTTGTCTGCATGTTCCACGAGCTGAGAGTAGACTACGAACTATCAATCAATCAATTAAGCCGTTTCTCATTAACGCTGTCCTTATGCGGCCTTCAACGAGCAGCCGCGCAAAGCGGCTCCCGAGCGTCGCCGGACGGGGCACTTTTGTGGTGGGCTTAACGCTTCCAGAAGAAACAAATCAGGCATCCTCTTTTTTTCGTCGAACGCGTATATCATATTAGCATAGCCGGGCATAGCCCTGGACAGATCGTGAAAGCCGATACCAACCAGTGTTCACACTCGGTGCTTTCTCTCAATTCGATCTTGTGGATGTGGACTCGCACACGAACGGCCACCACGCGAAATCGCAGTGCATATGCGTCTGCGCTCACCACAGCGCGATCTGACATTAGCGCTCTCAGTTTCTCATCAGCAGGGGTCAAAACGGTATCAGCACGAATAATAATAATACTAATAACAGTAGCGATTATCACTCGGTGTCACATGCATTGCATATGACGCGGCAGGATGCAAATTGCGGTATTTCCGCGATACGTGCAATCATCGCCGCGTAACGTGCAATTGCAGCCGACAAACACCCCGGTCGAACTGGGTCCATATACCGCTCATTCGCAGCCTCTTCACCGCGTGTCTCGCTACTCAGCTGCCTTCATCGTTATCGTTCATTACGGAAATCGCTCGCCGGAAGGTTCGCGCAAATCAACGTTCGTCACGTTAGCGTTAGCCAGCAGCGTGAGCAAAACCAACATTCAGCCATTGTCTCGTGTGCCGCTGGACAGCATTTCGTCGTTGCTCTCTCTCGAATATCGGAGTCGATCCTGACAGCGTTGTGTGTCCCCGGGGATGAGCCCATCTTAATCGGCTCCAGCGACAAAAGGTGGGTGTCGGACCTCGGCAAAACAATAGCCTAGCTAGATCGTTTATAACCCTCACGACTCGAGCGATGTGTTGACGTACTCCCATTACATTGGCGGCCTGTACACGCGTACGCGTATGGCTCAATGGGGAGGGACTCGTGTGGTCGGCAGACCATCGCCTTCCCATCCGCCAAGGTGTTTCTATGAAGAGGGGCTTTGCTCAAACTGTTAGTCACAGTGTCGAGTTGGCATTACCAGAAAACGAGTATGATACCTGTGTTTGACTTAGCGCCTCCGGTGTCCATTGTTTATATTTTTATGTTTTTACTACGCAGTCGATGATCATATGGCCTGATGCGGCCGAATCGAACGCGGCCAGGCCACGGACAGCCACTATCCATCGATTGCCGCAGCTACCTTGGTCATAGGTCGTTGCGAGTGCATATTGTTTCTTGCCATCGTACTAAACGCTACGGCTATTATCCCTAGTACTACGATTGTTGCGACTGCCTGGCCGATCAGTGATATCTCGAAATAGTCGTGCGTCAACTAGAGCACACCCATTGTAACGACACTTTGCTTCGAAACAAACCGTACACGGGCAAACTGAATCGCTGGTCGTGGCGCCACGGGGCCCCCGGCAGCCGCTGCAGCTGAGGCCCGTTCCTGTTCGCCTGCGGTCGCTGCCGTGAAACCCTTGCGACAGATGGTGCTGTAACCTGCCACTAAACCCTCATCGTTCTCATCTCGTCGTCTGTGCACGCAGGGGCTTCCCTAGGTTAGGATGCCGATGCGACGCACTAGTGTTACCGGAACTCCGAGGGGCGTTCAGAGCTCGGCGGACCAGCAGAACCAGCCGGGTGGTAAGGCGATGTCTACAGCGATGACATCGGATGGCGGCGGCGGCGTCGCCAACTCGGACTGGTCCATGGGCTGTCATCCGTTCAGCCATGAGGTCTACCTGCCAATAGGAATTCACCTGGCCAATACGAAGATGGACCAATATCTCAACTCACTTGGGTAGGCGCTTTGTGTTATATATCGGTGTTGTTGCGGCGCTCGTTGTTCGTCCCTAGATCGCGTGATGCGAGATCTGGACGATATATTAAATACGTTTGAATGACATGTGCACCGGCTGTGCTCGATGTGACTTTGTTGTTGTTGTGTCATGTAAGCTTAAGGAATCGTTAGTTACATAAAGCGTGGTTATTGGATGGGTTGTTATATGAGCTGGGCTAAACGAACGAGCTAGCCTGTAGCTGTGCTTACAGTAATTCATCAGTTATTGGCTAAGTGGCAGAGTGGATCCATTATAGCTTTGTGTACACCACAGACAAAGTGATGTTCAATGGGTGTGTTGGTCCTAGCCATCATGTCACACTGAAACTGCGTCATTCTTTGCAGTCGTAGCAAATGCAACCCGCTAATTGATTCATTAGCTAATTCATTTCGACGGTAGGTGCACGGGCTCCGGAACGCCAGAACTGCATTTCACTACATGGGTCACGCATTTCACATAGTTGTACCTTTTTGTCGAAGATCGAGCGCACTTCGTTAATTACACCGCTTTCATCGTCATCGTCATTAATCAAATATGAAATAGTGGAGAATCTAACATCGGGTGCTTACACCGCAGTACACGACAGGCGCTGTTTAGCAGGGGCGTACAAAAAAACGAACTTTAAAAACAAAAAACTATCGCATAGGATACTATCGTTAAGCAAACCGCCTCCCGCCGTCACCCACCGGCTCCCGCCAACGTAATGCTGTCATCTGCCGTACCTGGGTGGCTCACGGAACCTGTCACACTGGCACACGGAATAGACTACACCCAGCCAGAAAAACTGGGACCTTCGACGAGGACAAACCTGCGAGCTGGTGCCATGGTGGCTAGATACTCGCAACAGCTAACCCGAGCTGGTATTAGGTGTTGGACTTAAATGTTGCCTGTGATCATGTGGCGCCTGAATTGTGATCACGATAGAACGAAATAATAGGAATATATAGGGAAGGGGTCGTACTTCACGTTCAGCGAGTGGGACAATTGTCGCCCATTTTTATAATAGGTGTTGACCCATGTAGCTATTAGTTCGCGAACGGATACTCCGTTTGTGTGGTATTATGGCCACTGCAATGATGGCGGGTGCTGTTGGAAGGAATACAAACTATGAAAAGCTGCCGTTGCAGAGGAAATAGCGGCACGCTGGTTCACGTCGACAACTATGTTCATGTCGATAATTAAATTCGAACAATTTCTGAAGGGCTGACTAATTAACTGAACCCATCAGATCATATCGTATTCGACTACACCTCGCAGCAAGCGGATGCTATAACGTTATAATAAAAGAGTTTTGGCGGGTTGTTCCTGTCGATACATGCAATACATATCTAATCCATCTTTGTCTACCGAGGCAACACGTCACAGACTCTGCTCGCGATTCGTAGATGCTCTTAAACACCACAACGCATGCTTCTAGATTGTTCCGGTATCATCTGCCAGTCGACGGATCGTGCATGTTCCGAGCAGTGTCCGAAGTCCTGTTCGGATCACAGAACAGGCATGCCGCGATTCGCCGTCTCGTCTGCGACTTCATCCTCGATAATCGGCCACTGATCGCGCGCCAACTCGACCCGCAACAATCGCACGAGGAGTACGTCCGCCGCCTTCGCGAGAACAACTTTCCCGGCAACAACAACGAAATGCATGTCCTCGCCCAGCTGTTCCGCATCGACTTTGTCGTGTACTACCGCGCTGACCGGGGCCCCACGAACGTCACGCAGGGTGGATACCCCCTCAAGGTAATAGGGCCACAGTCGTAGACGCTAGTGATGAGGTGCTCAGACAATGGTGGAAGCGATGAAGGGCGTGAACAACAACGAGAGACAGGGGGTGCTCATGAAACACTGAGAAATGAAACAATTCCGATTAAATCTGCTAGTATTCGCTGGATACGTTGCTAGTGAGAAGGATGTACATAGATCGGATAGGCCTCTGATGCGCTCCGGGTCTCGGCGCCGGGCGCTGACGTATACTGTAAAACATGAAGATCCATGCATTGAGAGCCGTAACTCTTTGTAGGCTCTAGTTAGATACGGAGGGGTTAGGGTGCCGGGTGGTCTGTGTCATTTGTTAATTTTTGTGAGTGGGGACAAATTGCATTAACTGCGGAAATAATATACATCATTAGATTGCGCCAGATCGTGATGATGATAATAGTAGCATGAGACTGACGTATAATAGTGACTGGTGTAGTCATCACAGCGAAGGGCTGTATCAGTTAGAATTTGTATTGAAACACATTAAAATGTTTGGTGCCTCCTGTGTCCTTCAATCGTCCTCGAAAAAAATTAGGCCATAAGGGCCTAATATATGTGTGCCTTTTTGCTACATCAACCGATACTGGCCGCTAAGCGCTGTTGCAGGATTAACACAAATACATATAATGCTTATAATTATAACAGCGTTGTTTTAGCTGGCCCTTAGCTGTCCTCCAAATATATGACAGGCCTCAGCACCTTGCCATAAGGTATTACTATAAGATGTCGGACCTCTCAGCTCATGCCCCAGCTGCAGCCACATTCGTACATCACCCTCATCAGTGGCAAGCACCAGCAGGAGGCAGGTGTCCATCTATCCCGAAACACGACAATGGCCAACGCTGAGAAGACTCAGCTGGCGACTATGTTGTCCCTGCCCGTTTCAGCCATTCTTCATTGTTCATGCGGGTCCTTGCAGGTGACGCTGTGCTGGTCTCACGGGAAACAGTACGATTTGGTCTATACGAAAGTGCATCTCGAGGCGCTGACGGTCTCGCAGGCGATCGTGTATGACGTCCTGTACAAAGATGTGTTCGAGTTGGGTGGCAAAGAGGTCGATTTCGCTGTGACCAAGATGCTCTACGATAAAGAGCATTTCAAAAATAAACGCCACCTGACGTTCTCGCAGTGGTGTAACTCGGTGAGTGAAACGCCTCGTGGTGGCCCACACACATATATATATATATATATATACATATATACCCTACAATTCATCTATATATATATATATATATATATACATGACTTGCAGGAAATCAATTTAGAGATATAGTTTACTAGGACGAGAGTATTGACCGATGGTTATCGAGCACAGTATCGTCTCTGCCGAACGGTCAAACTCAATTTCTCCCCTGACATTCTCGTCACTTTCGGCCTCATGCTATCATTTCATTGCTGTAGTTCATTTTTCGAGCTCGGTAGCTTTCGACGGTGACGCCAACCGAAAACGCTCCCGATATTCCACTCAATAGTTGACGGTCGACAGTTGCACAGGTCCCGACGACAAACGTACAATGGCATAGTAACGGCGGGTAAGCAACGGTACCTCTTGATATCGCTATTCTTGATTGTTCCTTGTCCCTTCGACAGGTGTCCGAGGGCGAAGAACGCAACGTGCCGAAACTCCCGGATAAAAATGGCGAGCAAATCGTACTAGCTGTCCGCTGCGGTGTGCCGCCATTTCCGTTCAAGGTAAGAGCGCGGAAGATACGTCACGTGTCCTCAACCTGCCCCTTGCTCCGTATTCAACTGTTGTTTTCGGTATTGATGACGATTAGTAATAGTAGAAGAAATATTCGAGGCGTGACAGTATGCGACATCACGCAGAGGTTAGACTGTGGACATGTGCAGGGGCACAGTAGCATGATCAGGTGTTGTGTGTTTCGAATCACCTTTGTATCTGGAATGGGTGAATGATTATTCAGGTGGCGAAATGCCTCGATCCGAATTTGTTCCGCAACGTGGACTATCTGAATTGGTGCGAGGAAAAACGCGACGAATTCAGAACTGGCCACCTCGTGACGCCTGCTCTGGATACAGGCGTCAAGTGTACGGCGCGCATCGGCATGAAGGAGCACACCGGGTTCGTGCAGTCGATCGACACGAAAGCAAACACTGCTCAGGTAATTAGCAAATGAACTTCTCGTTGTAGCAATGGCAGGAAGAAGACCAGTTTCTTAATCGTAGTTCTTCTTTTCTAATCGCTCAGAATAATGTAACAAGCAAACATTGGATATGCAGAAAATTGTCAGGGGCTTCACCCACCTATGACAATTGGTTTCTCATACCTAGACACCCAGCTAATAAGGTTACCTAAACGAGTTCGCCAGCTACCAATTAATACAAACTCTTGCGTCGACGAAGCTAGGTAACTTAGGCGAAACCTTAACATGAGCAAGTTAGCGAATCTCAGTGGGCCCGCGAAATTCCCGCTGAATCATCGTTGTCCCATTCGTCTCTAGGTGTTCCTCCAATCGATCGGCGAAATACGAACCCTTCCATTATCGAATATCGAGAGTTCACCCGTGAGCCTTCGAGTTACACTGCCTTCGCACCATTCGTCACGGAACACTGCCGCTGACGAAGAGGACCACGGACGATCGTACCGAGTTGCTGTACCGTCAAGCAAATCGCAGGCGCGCAATCGTCGAAGCTTCAGCACCGGTATGCTCGTTTACGGGGCCTTGGAAATCGTTGGTGTGTCGGCTCTTAAGACCCAAGCATATCTGGGCGTCTCTTTCTACACGTTTAGCAGTACATACTGTTTGAGTACTCCGATCACGTACCAGGGTTGATGCATTCAATAAAGTCCAACGACCGACACGCTCCAGCTCTCAGTCCTTCTCTCTCTATCTACGCCTATCTCTTATTTCTCTCTCGCTCTCTCCGAAATCGAACTGAACAACGTGAAACTCCCCTGCATATCTGTGTCCCCTTGCGTGTTCATTTGAGAAGATATACCACCCCTGTATTGCTCTCTTTGCTCGTTCGTCCCGATAACTACAGGTGACGCGGTGACAGCCGAGCAACTTGAGATACTGCTGCGCAAACAACAGCCCGGCCTCCAGAAACGAACACATACTGGGTCAGCGAACAAGGTCGATGCGGAAAACGGCGCTAGCAAGCTGGGCGGCATCCCGGAAGGAGGCCATAGTCGTGCTGGAGCCGAGCCATCGTTCGCTGGCAGCGCGGGCGGCGGCTCGCAAATCGGGCAAAATTCCCAGTTAGGACAACCTGACGATGTGATGAGTCTACAGGAGGAGGCGGAGAACGCTGCAAGACACAACACGCGTAGTCGGCCTCGTAAATGTAGGTGTAGTCCATGCCACACCAGCATGTCCACTAGCCATTGTAGAAGCTGACTTCGACTAACACCGTAGAGGGTTTGCATCGGTTTTTCTTTACCGGGAGCTTTTTTTTTTGAAGGGGGCGGTTCCTGCTCCATGGGGACTTGCCCACACACCCTGTTGACTCGCATGACAACACCGTTTGTCATCTGGGGAACAGGGCGTTCTTCTGCTCCCGTTCGATTGTTTTCCTGTTGTAATGTGTTCGTCTGTTTGTTGGACGCTTATCTGAAGTTTTCTATGAAGACATCGGTTTACATTTGGGATGGCGGGGGGATAGAACGTACGCACTGACCTTGCGTACGAATTACGCATCATTGTCATTATTGAATTACTCGTCATTATTGTGACTATGATGGTAATTGTGATTGTTATGAAAACATTATATAAGCACGCGTACAATATTGCTTATTACAACAATAATGAATATTATTGTTATTGTTGTTGTCTTTTAACGTTGCTTACCTGTCGAATTATCGTAGACGATTGTAGAATAGTTCTCTTAGCGTTTTCCGTTTCTTGCTTCGGATCTTTGTCTTTTTCATCTTCATCTTGTGTTTGATATTGCAGTTTCGCTGCCCGCTGTGAAGACAAATTATGGACCACCATCGTCCCCTGTCGCGGGCTGCTATACGCCAACGATTATGAGCGCCTGTGGACCTGTTCTCGTAAACGGTCACCCCGGCACCTACAGTACCGTCGACGGCATGAGTACGTTGACCAACGTCAGGCCCGATCAGCACGCCGTCTCAGTTATGCCTCAGCTAAGCGCGCGTCCAGCGCAGGCGATCATCTTCGATCCGAACTACAGTTACGCGACCGCCGATATCCAGCGGGTTCCTGACAGCGCGATCTACGCGCCGGCGCCCGGTGAGTACCCGCAACCAAGATGTGCATGCTCTGAATAACGATAGCCTGACGCAGTGAACGGGAACAGGGGAAGCCGCGATTTCATCGACTTGGCCAAAATCGCTATGTCAAATTTCGGAGCATTGAGTAGTTGACGTGTTTTGATGAAGGCGAATCTCTCGACATTTAGGTGGTCACGTTAGCTCGTTTGAATCGACAATAGAATCCAAGGTGTTTCTCATTATTGCCGACCCCTCGCCCGCGTAATCATTGCACTCTTCATCTCGTCGTATCTCTCGACCTCTGAACGAAATTGCGTTTCAGGCACAAATGGCAGCTGCGGCTTTCAGCATCCGCCAACAATGGGTATTGGTGAGTACCCGGTTGTTCCAATGAATCCCGTTCCCGTGGTGCCGATCGCCCAGTTTAATCCGTCGGTGCCGCCACCGAACTATGGCACGATTCCGGCGTTGCATTCGCTCGTGGCCCCGGGGCCTGCGACGGCCACCGAGTGGACGGTGGATTACCCCATGGAGACGGTTGAGCCAGGCTTCTCGTTTCGGGCTCCACCTCAAGGAGTGAACGCTAACCTACTTGACATGAGCTATTTCGCCGATGGATCCGATCTGCCACTTCACCGTCTCGACCTTGTCAGGTGCATGACCTTAGCTAGCGATCTATGAGTTGGCCAGTTGGTGTTTTACTTGTTGCCATCCTCTTCAGTTGTTAAAGTGGATTCTGCCAATGCGAACAAGAGACATCGTTGATGGCTGCGGCTATGAAATTAAAAGCAGGATAATATAATAATAATAATAATAATAATAATCGAATGGCGTGCATGTACTGAATATCCTCTCCGTAAGACCTCTCATCACGGTGACAACCGATCTTAGCCGATCTATGATTTCACAGCTCACCTGAGCCAAGCGGCCCGAGCTGCCAATATAGCACATTTCATAACTGTGTTGGTCGACAACGCGCGCTTGCAGGTACTTCTTCAACTTGGGCCTATCTGTCTACCGTTCCCGTAAGCTCCCTGACGGCATCCCAGCCGAACCTCTACCTGCAACAGCGGCGTGTGCGCAGCCTACCCACGCTGGCGCGTACATCGTACCATTGACTTCGTCAGCCGGCTACCAGATGGTCCCTCCGCAGGGGACCGTCATCTACCAACAGGCTGCCCATGGCAGCTATGCAGCCACCGCGGGGCCGGCACCCGCCTACACCAGTTTCTCCCTCGTGCCACAGGCAACGACAAGCTACGCCGAGATCACACAGCCGCCAACGCTCTCCACAACCGGACCGATTTCGTACGCGTCCCCTTTATCCGGAGCTGCCCCACTCCAGATGCACATGACGGCCGTCAAATAGCCATCGAATGGGACCCACCCCGTGGCGGTCCTCGCGCCTCGTCGACCGTCATCGTGTGTGTAGGTCTATTGTTGCTGCTTGTTGCGACTCCGTGCATCGTGCAACACCCTGCAATCATTTGCAATCGACAACGACTGCCTGCCCTGGGGGGTCCAACCTAGGGTCATTACACCAGTGCGAAGATCCTTGCCCCTAGTTGGGACGAGGTTGTCTTCCGATTTAGGAGACCAACAGAGCGAAACAAATGAGCATGCAGTACAGCTGATACATCCATTGTATTTATTGCCTTCGTATAGAGAGCTTGTTGTAGTCATGGGGTAGCTGTTGTAGTCATGGGGTAGCTGTTGTAGTCGGGGTAGCTGTCGTAGTCGGGGTAGCTGTTGTAGTCGGGGTAGCTGTTGTAGTCGGGGTAGCTGTTGTAGTCGGGGTAGTTGTTGTAGTCGAATGGAGTAATGGGAAAGCGGTTTCGTTAGGACGCTAAATGTCCACCGAGACTCAGACCCCGAAATAGTGTCGTTCTTTTAGTTGTCGTCGTTGTTGTTGTTGCCGTTGTTGTTGTCGCCGTCGTCGGCATCGTTGTTGTTGCTACTGCTGCTGTTGCTGTTGTTCTTTATCTGTAGATTCTTGATAGAGAGCTTTAGAAAAAATAAGTATACGTGGCCCCAATAGGTTCTTGAAGTAATAATAACAATACCCAACGGTGGTTCTGAGGCCTGTCACATAGTGGGGCAGCGA
The DNA here is from genome assembly GCA_019614645.1 of Stratiolaelaps scimitus. NCBI lineage: Eukaryota > Metazoa > Arthropoda > Arachnida > Mesostigmata > Laelapidae > Stratiolaelaps > Stratiolaelaps scimitus. The sequence goes on along the minus strand of JABWDB010000033.1, from coordinate 558,496 downwards.
CAGCTGAGAGTCAGTTAATAGCACAGCAGTTGTAGTACAATTTGAACTTGAATAGGAACTTAGGTAAATAGCTAAAGATAAAGGTTTTATTAGTTTATTTATTAGAACTGCAGCCTTTACCGCGCTTAAGTTCTCTCGTACTTCACGAACGGACGACTCGAACCTGCGGCCTCCGACCTTTTTACAACCAGAGACTTCGGTGTATAGGTAATTTAAGAAATTGGGAGGATGATACGTAAGTGGGTTTCGAAGGAAGCAGGGGGTGGGTGAGTTCAGCTTCCTATTTTGGGACCATAGTGTCCCAGATGTTTAGGTATTATTATTTTCGTTGCTGAACTTCCCGAAGCAAACGGATTGTGGCATCAGCCCTAACCACACCAGCTTCTTGAACCCGCAAGGTGTACTCACAGGCGTTCCTGCCGCCAGGATCGCGGAAACAGCTGGACAGTTGGACTGCTGGAGCAAGCTCGTGTGCGTCTGCATGGCGGTGGATATTTTTGGTGTATAACGCTGATTATATTACTAGCATACGGCCATCTTGAGGAGACAGGAACAAAGACAACATAATGTTTATCTCAGGACATCGATTTTTTTGGTGTTCGTCGACGTTCCCCCACAGGATTTCGCCTCTCGGCAGCCCCATTTACAATGGCACTTGTGCAAACAGCGTTATATTTTCCCATTGTTTCCACTAGAGGGTAATGCATCCGAAATGTTATCAAAAGACGCTCATCGCTAAACGCAATTAGATATGACATTATGCCATTCGTGGTTTCCACTAATCAACTGTTCTCTGCCAACTTCTCTGTCGCTTTTCAATAATTCGTGCTAATTTGGACCATTGCAGCTCCCCTCGCGCGAGAGCCTGATGCGTGCTCTCGCCTATTTCGAAAGTTGATTTCACGATTGAAAAAAAGACGAAAAAAAAGTCTCATAAATAAGGTGACTGCTTATTAATCGCACTTAATCAATCGTTTATTAGGATTTTCTAAAAAAAAAACCAAACCCTTACACCTGACCCCTTCCTAGATCAAAACATATTAGAGATTGCCCCGGAAGGACCTGCCAGGCACTGCCGCTAGATACGCAACACTTTCGCTAGCTAGCGTTCTTCTGCCAGGCTACCGTCGCAGTTCCGTGTATGCGTCCTACGGACGAGGCGGCATCAGGCATCCGGTTTCGAAGGAGCTCACTGTAACACACGTTGATCCTGGCGCGTAGGTGTACACATGCATCTGTGATTCACCGACAAACAACAAAGAAAACAACCGTCCCGCGTTAGTGGCGAGTCATCAGGTGAAAATGGCTGCGCGGGCGAGTTTGCCGTTGTTTGCCGGCGCTCAGGTTGCAGCGCCCATAGCAACGAGAGGTCGGAACTCGGATTTGCCCGCAAGACGAAAACTGGCTTCGGTCTGGCCAATTCTTTGAGTTCGGTGGTTGCGTCGTTCGAATAATAGAGTTGGATAGTAATAATAATAATAATAATAGTTCGTCGGCGCAATGCAGCAATAGATTCAATTTCGGTAAAAATGCAATTTTCTTGTAAAGTGCTCGTGTACGGCGATATTGCCTCTGATGAACAGATGCTTGATTATTCGTGGATCGGCCTTTCAAACGTCGAGTAGGAGACGCGACAATGCCTTCAAACCGGATACATTTTTATGGCTGTCTTATGGCTAGCTGTATGGGTCTACCCATCTGATGAATGGCCACGGAACAATGACCAGCCTTAAGTATCGAAAGCATCATAAAAACGTCATAATCGAGATCCGACGGGAGAGTGTCCCAAAGGCAACACACAAAAGCAGCATCAATACACATAGTTACTTGGCAAACCTACACTTATCGAAATGATCGGACTGACTGGCATCCTTTGACCACGAGTTGGTCCAGCCAGGATATATATATTGGCAATACATAACATAAATCTCTAGGAGTTCTCTATCTGTAGGGTTATATATTGGGTAGCCATTTACCGTGTACAGTGTGCAGGGCACCACGTTCACGTGCCAGCTGTATGTGGCCGGAATATACACTGTACCATTGGAGCAACTCCGTACACACGGACCATCGTATTCTGGAGTGTATATTCCACACGGGTTCTGTCCCGTCACCAGGATGGCACACGCCACAAGTAGCACAGGTAGTCCTGGAACAAATCACCGTTTTCAGCCCAGATATCCACGTCAGGTATTAGTTAGTTAATCAGGCAGAGAGACTCCTCTTCGCCTGAGTCAGTCCTTGAGTAACCGATGCGCGCGAACTGAACTCGAACGGAACTTTTTATTTAAGCTACCTTTACAATACTTGAACAAGACGCAGTCTGCGTCGTCAAATCTTATTGTTCCCACGTCAAAAGAGGCATTTAAACGAATGCTTTAACTTACGCATAAAATGTGTCCTATTAATGAGATGCACTATCTGTCGGCTTGCCACTCTCTATGTTCAATAAAACGCAGTACAATTTCCTATGATGGGTCTATTACGGGCAGCTTTTATTACACCATGGTTCTAACATTGCCATCTGGAAGGTTTGCGAAAAATCCAGCAAACCCGAAGACCACTAGGCTCAACTGATCAGGATGGACTCACCCAGCATAGCGTATCCCGAGTATGCGGCCATCTCGTCCGGTCTCCGTGTGGAGTCTGTGTGGAGGATGTCAAAAACAGTCCGCCACTGCGGTGGGCGCAAATCAACAGCCGCGATGCAGCATTCCTGGCCGCAGCTGGTTTTATAAGCAGTAGTTGCTCCCTACACATGTGGCTTAACTTCTCATATGTGCACTTATCTTTGAGCTCTCAGATCCTTGATTTCTGATAGGGGGCTGCAATTACGGGCCGTGCGGCCTGACGAGATACATTTCATGTTAGCGAGAATTCAACTCCTTGTAGTGCTGTTACTAGATATACGCAGCGTGCGGGTTCCGCAGGGGCGTTCCACTCGGGATGCCCAGAGTTGAGTAATACGGAAAGCGAGGGCGGAATCTAGGGAAACTCCAAAAAAAACCACGAGAATACGTTTTCTCTAATACTTATAGACGTTCAAAACGCGTTTACAATACGAGACAATGCTCCCTGTTTGTTTCACAAACGAAGGCAAAAATAATCGCGATGTATATGTGATTGCTATACGGGCAAAGCGAAGGGCAGGTTACGCGAAGACATTGCTTAGTCGGTTGCCTATGACGGGGTTGTGCAATTTCCACGATCTCCAGCTGGTACCTGCTGAGAGGAGGCAGTGTTCTTGAAAATCAAGAAGGGGACGCGGGGAATCACCGTCTTACTCGATGGTCAATCGATAGGAATCGGGCAGGAGGCGACATACTTCGGAATCATCATTTACAAAAGGCTGAGCAGACTTGCGCACATCAGGAACGTCACAGCTAAGGCACAGCGAGTATCGCTGAACGTGGTGAGCCTAATGTCCAGAGTGGGAGAATGTCGGAGGAGAAAAAGAGGCCATAGCAGGGCGCGCCACCTTCGACGCCTGGCAAGACGAGTGGATGCAGGTTACTATCGGAGGAGCGACGAAGGGGTGTTGGACCAAAAGCCCGACACCAGATCCCAAGGACCCTATGGCTAGACTGCAACATGGAGGAGCTCACGTATAAGGCGGCCCATGTGATGGCAGGGCATGGGCAGTTCCAGATCTACATGGTCAAGATCGAAAGTATGCTGGCGGATATCCGTGTACTGTGCGATTCTGGCGAATTGGATGACGTAGAGCATACTTTTTTTTTAGCGTCGACCTCGTAGATTGTCCAGTTCTGGGACCTTCTGATTTATATGTAGTGGCTAGAAAAAAACGGCGTGTACTGACGTATGATCCCTTTATGCAGTCGTGGATCCGAGCTCATAATCGAAGCGGAACGGTTCGAGGAATATCCTTGTTCTATTCAACTCGTAGAACGGATAACTCCAACGAATTGTGGCATTTTGGCAAAAGAACAGCTCTATTAGCAGATTGCCATAAAACTACATCTCATCAATGTACTTGAAAGGACCCAAGATAGAAGGCTCAAATATAGAAGAGCATATTTGAAGTGGTAGACGATAGTAACTACTATTGTATCTAATATTGGGCATATGGATAGTTGGGCCAAGTTTTGGAGAATTAACTCGAGCCCTGGCAGTGTAGTTGACAAGAAACGCTGCGATCGTCAAGAGGAACCATATCCATAAGAGGATCCATACGAGCTCTTTAGAGTGACAGCCATATAAAAACGATTTTTTTTAGGATATGAACCCGTGTTTTATTCAAGTAAATCTGTGCATAGAACGTAATCCTGATTTGATTCTCGATACTAGATGGCCACCAATGACGAGAAGATAGCGTGCGGCGGGCTGTGAAGTGGCATCAGTCGTTGTTTGTAGCCAGACCGATTCTGATAGATTACGACACATTTAGATCCCTGAAAATACTGGTATTGCCGTGCCTGCAATTTCAGATCATGTGGGATTAGGCATGTTAGAAAACACATGTTATCAGGCGGCATGCTGCCATGTTATTTAATGCTATGCGCCAGCCAATTGTTAAACATTAGCTGAAACGTAAATGATTGATGAAAACCATATGACCATCTCGAATAGTTAGCAAATTTTTATTATTGATTTTCAAAATCCCTCACCCCTGCTCTTTACGACCTCTTCCCACCTCTCACTCAGCTTGTTGACTAGCTTTTGCCATAACTCAGCCTGCGTTTCGGTCGAGCATAATGTTTAGCCAGTTTTTTGAGGCCAGCTCTTGTGGAGCTCCCCAGGATTTTGCCTTAACTCTAGTTCAACCCTAGGGACAATCTTGCCCCACAATGGGCTCTTTATGAAACACTGCATACATATCAAACAGCTGCTGAGAGCATCCTATAACATATCTGATTTGTTCAACGAACCAAGCCTAGAGAAGGATGGCCCTCGAATAGAACAGTCCCAGGAATAGCGGTCAATGCCACCCATGAGCTTACCACGAACGACATCCTCGGGTCGGTACTGGTACGATACCAGTAAGTCACTGGCTGAAATTGCTTTCCGTTACTACAGCTTTTTATGCACGGCCCATCGAACTGCGGATAAGAATACTGGCATAGAGTATTTCCAGCAGCAAGTGAGACCCACGCGATCAACAGTAGCGCTGAAACACATTCAATGACAACCACCCTTGAATGACATTTTCGTTACGTGAAACCTACTTGACCTCCGAGATGGTGGTGTACGTATGAGGCGCTCTTGCGCCGTCTGATCGGACGGTTGATCCACTGTCAGCTTCTTCTGCAATGCTTTTGGGTTCGTCGGCTGCAGAGGAAGTGTTCTATCTTTTGAACACTTTTTGAAAACCTTGTCAGGGCGGTGGCTTGAACGGCTGAGTCTCTGGCTGTAAAAAGCCAGAGGCCGCAGGTTCGAATCCCGTTGCATGACATATAAGCGAACTTAAGCATTCTATGCAGTTCCTTTAATAAATCAATAAAACTTTACCTTTACCTTTAAGAAAAATATGAACGATCGGATTTGGTTTGTCGAGCAAGTCATTAAGTGAAGGGGCTTATTAATCATACATATTAACCCTGTCAAATTGTTCAGTATTGCAATTCACACAGCGTATGGACAAAAACATCTAGGCACTCATACCGAGCGTGACAATTCCCGAGAACACAGTCATTGTCTGAGGCAGGGACCACACAGTAGTTAGGTCGGTGACACTATGTAACGGCTACGGAGTCGCAACACTCCGCGAGTGAGAGTAGTTCTTGTGGTCAGTCGGCTTTTAAAGGCTTCTCCTAGGCATGTTCTCTCTATGAGATTTCTTTATCTCAATCATCGTTCAGGGGAAATTTAAGCCGCTTTTTACTCGAGTGAGATATAATTAACACGTCACTTTGCGCTATTGTCTATTTCAACAAGTTTCATTTGTTTCAGCTAACTGACTGCATGAATTGTTCATTTTTAGCAGACACTGCTTAAATACTGATTAGCACGACATAACGGATGACGTCAATCAGTTATTATAGGATATAGCTGCTAGTTTTACAAGTGAGCCTCGTGACCGATTGTGCCGCATAAGGGGATGTAATATCAACGGGCTGAGTTTTATCTTTCTTAGTTCTTTTAATTATTCTATACGCAATAATATGAAATTAATATTCACCCTAATTCCAGGGATTTCGTATAAACATCAGAGGATCGTTCGAGTGTTGTTATAAGGTGCATAATACAAGCTTATTTTGTAATAACAATGATTAGGCGATTAGACACATTTGACTGAATTATTTATTTTCGGTCTACCCCGAATGTGCCTTTCTAAATAAAAAAAAAATATATATATATAATGCCATATGCATGTATATATATATATACATGCATATGGCATTATAATATTAGTTGAATAGGGCTAGAGTGTCATTAGACTACTAGACTGGAGGCACACGTGTAATGTTGGGTTCAAACCCTATCAGACGCTTTGGAGAGTCTTTGGAGTTCTTTATCATCTTTCTTTATCTGTATATTCTTGTCAGGTACGAGTAAGGAAGAGAATAAGCAAAGGTGGCCCCTACAGGTCCTCATAGTAATACCTAAAGGTTAAGAGCTGAGACCTGTCACATAGGGGAACAGCTGAGGGTCAGCTCGAAAAAAAAAGAAAAAAAAGAGTGTCATTAGCGAATTGGCCGACAATAGCTACCGCTGGAAACTAGGCCATGACGCCTGTTTATACTTATATTGACGCAGTATTATTCGAAAGAAATCTCTCCCATGTCACCCACAAAAACTTAGTTCGCCTTAATTCTCGCACCGCGTATAGCGGACACGACCACTCTATCGAAAGAATACCAGCTGGCACGTATGGTGCATCTGCTTCGGACCACAAGTGTTCGTGCTATGACTCTGGCCTACTAGATCCACTGTTGTCAAGTTAGGTAGAAAATCGATTGAGTAGATCGTCCACGGTGGGGAATGCCCGAAGGTACCGTGCAAAACACAAAGATTACTTTGAGATTAATTAATTAATTATTTAATTACTAAGTGAGGCGTATCGTCAGGATGGAAGAACTGAATATTTCCATGTGGAAATAACGCATCGAATGGAAGCGTTTCTATAATAAGAATGTCTATGGTAATTAATTCATTTCCGAACGAATTGTTTTCGTTTGCACAGAATCTATGGCCGGTTTTAGCAAGGATGATAGACTCGTAGGACCTAGTCGTTAACGGGATGAGCAGAAGTGATTTTTACAGCAACAATCACCGAACGGCCAGCATTACCGTCAAGAGACGTGCTCTAGTATCTGTACTGATCAATAGGTAAACATTTAGATTTGAGAAAAGCTGACTTTTCTTAACGAGGCGAGATTCCTTCAGGAAACAATTCGAATTCGTCCTGCATGTATATTCGTTCGTAAGCGTATTTAATACGAGTTAAGAAAAATAAAAGGTACCAATCTAATTTGCTGTTTTACTAAGGCAGCCAGTTGCGGAGAGGGCAGGATCAGCTGGTGGCATACGCTTGTTACGAATTTCTTCGTAAATATCACATATTATTATGTGAAAGACCGACGAGACACTTTGTCACGGATACACTTAGCTAGAAACCGACCTGCCGGCGTTCGCTTATATTTCATTTAATTTTTACTCACCTTTGTCACGTACATGTATATATATGAAGAACAATAATGAATGTAAAAATGGGGAGCGGGAAGGAGTATATATATAAGTTTGGCAAGCCTTGTAAAAACTGCAGCTCCATTAACAAACAATTAAACCTCGAGCTTTTAGCAGCCGAAAGTGTCAGCATGTATCCAGATGCCATCATAATTACGTTGCGCAATGAAGCCATTTTGGGCAAGCCATGGGCCCAGAGGTTGGTATAGACATATAATATGCCAGTCGTCCACAAGGGTGACGCGAATTCGCATACATCCTGTTGACTCGTAGCAAAGCAAATCTCAGGGCCTAGATTGTTTCACGGTCAGTGAAGGTCATCGAGCACCATCCCAGTATGAGATGATAGTTCCCCTCAAATATGCATATTTATTCTATCTAGTATTTTCTCATTGCTTTGCCACCAACGAATGAATAGCAGTGTGCCGCATATCGGCCCTCAGGTCCAGTACACGCTGGGGGCTCTGCCGAGACACACACAGTGAGAGACATGAAGAGAATCTAAGGTTTCGATTGTTTTTCTCCTCAAGTTTTCCTAAGACCCCTCTCACTCATACCATCGATGGCAATACCTAATTTCAACGTGCACGACGATCACGAATACAAGACACATTGCGTGTTATTTTTTTTTATTATGAATAATATCTTTTATTTTATTATTGTAATAATAACTAATAAGAATTATATAGTCGAACAGCAATGAGTCGCTTCGGTGTGATTCCTTGTCTGATGTTTAACTTTCGCACAGTGGCCATAGGGGCTCCAGGCATCTACCGTCTTAGTCCCGGGCTCCGGCGTCATTTCCACGAGTTTGGGATGCAGTGGTGGTTCTTCCCTTGATTGATGGAGCGCTGTCCATTCATGCGACGGTGACAAAAAACAAGAACTCCGGCTCCAGCGAAAAACGGAACTCTACCGTTTATGTGTTGGATGAATGAGCGTTGCGATCAATAGGGCGCTTCATGAATCGCTATCGCGTGTTCAAACAGCCGATGTGTGTGCTGTTCAAACGCGCCTGCTATGAGGATGAACTAACAACGTCCAGCATATATACCTCTTACCCCCCGCCTCCCCCCCCCTTCTAAAAATGATCGTGTAATTATTATGTCCAGTCCAATTATTGCCTGACTACCGTGTGCTACAGTTTGTTGCTTGTTAATTCATTGCTGTTACAGACACAGACGGTATATATATATATATATATATATATATATATATATATATATAATATATATATATATTCGTGTAAGCACTTTGCCAGCGAGAAATCAAAATGCACGAGTAGACACAACTCTCTCTCTCTCTCTCTGTCTCTCTGTTCGAGGGTGGCATCAACGGCAACCAAAAGCGTACGCTCCGAGTGTGTGTGTATGTGTGTGCAAGAACCCCGATCGAAGCTCGCATCTCCGGCGTTTGTCTGTCGATAGCTGCTGCTCGCTTGTCAATCGAAACCAATGGATAGGTGGAAATCGGTGATTATGGCACCTCCACATTGCTGTGACACATTTTCACCAGAGAGTGTGACACCCCTGCCCTGCTGGACTAGCATGATAAATCCAATGCAAAATGACGTCGAACAACGACACGTGCGCGCCGCTCGTCGAGAACAGCGGTCATCACCGATCATCGGGCCGCGTACAAGCACTCATCGAAACGCCAGTGTCGAGTCGCCTGTTTGCGAGCCTCATCGCTACACGCCGACATCGCTCCACGCCCCGCTCCTCGATTCGATTGTGATTCCAAGGTCAGCGCGTCCCCTTCGAACCCCAGAGACGTGCTGAGCCGGCCTTCCAGCAATGACACAGTCGATAACGACACTGTCCCAGTCTTCAATATGTTGTTGTTAGCGTTACAGCAGTCATTGGCGTTTACGTGGCCACGTCGCTTATACGTGTACGCTTCCAGGTGAGGTAGCTACGCTGTAGTTCCCTTCACCCACATCGCCTGTGTCCCCCCCTATAGTGTGTATATATATATATATATATTCGGTCAGTAAATCGTCTGTCAATCGGGTACAGTACAGGGGGGAGAGTAGTACGTAAATACGTTCTTCACTAATACCTGAGCTCGTTCTTCTCGGCGTCAAGCGGCGACGTTATCGCGCCTCGCTATCGCTAATGACCACTTTCCTCTTAATAGTTGTGCTCAAACCTTTCATAGCCCGTACTATCTTGCTTGCTTCCTTTTCTTTCGATATTTCTTTTGCTCTGTCGTCCGTTCGCTTCTGTAGTAATTAGTCGGATATCTATCGTATATATAACTATAATTGTAGTAATAACCATTAGTATAGCGTAGCGGTGTAACCGCATCAATATCCGAACTATAATAATAATAATAATAATTGTTGTTATTATTATTATTATTATCATCATCATCATCATTATTCTATCGTGAATAATATCATTATTATGTAGATCATCATCTCATATTTTAGCTATAACTCCAATCATTCATCGTCGTCATCACCGTATATATATATATATATATATATATATATTATCATAATTATAATAAGCATAGTCAATATTGTTAATTACCATTATATTTAATAGTTATTATAATAATATTTATATGGTATATCTATATATATATATATATTTGTAATTATAAGTTTAATATCATTTATATGTACACACAGCATAGCTAGCTATTATGCATTTGTACTAACTGTAGATCATTCGCATCACACGGCGCGGACAATTCGGCTACTCGAGCGTACATACCCATTCCTGATATATATATATATATATATATAATATTTTGAGTGTATGTGTATGCCGAGCACACGTAGATTGAATTGCCGCGCCGTTTCTGGCCCACACACCCGGAAGTCGCGAGGCCGGGCCGACGGGGTGCGCTCGACATCGTCGAATCGGCCAAGTCGTACATAATGGCCTCATCACGTGTGTCCATTCAAAGTGACCATTCAATGTATAGGACGCAGCCGCCGGCGGCGACGTTTCTCGCCATCGTTCCGGGTGCGTGGACTAGCCCACACCACTTCCGTGCGCAAACATTATATCTGCGCCTTTCGCCTTTCTGAATGATTCCATTCCGTTATCTACACATTTGGCTCTGATCGTTTGGTTGTTGTTTTTTACGTGCTTCATGCTGCTTGTGTCTTTATTTGTTGTTTTTGCTGTTGATGTTGTTGCTGTTGCTGTTGTTGTTGTTGTTGTAACAACTCTCGTGTGTGTTGCAACGGCGTCGCAGCTGGACCCCCTTGTCGCAACAACGTAAGAAGCTCGCGTATCTGTGACGATTTGTCCGTGCATCGTCGCGAACTTCGTCAGGGCCCTCAACAAAGGAACCTAGATGAGAATAGCCCACGGGAAAATTGTCTATCCACTCAGTATGCCGCCACGAGCTCTCTGCGTGTGAAAATCTTCGGTGACACCACCCGAAGAACAAGCGACGTCGGTCCCGGGAGGCTGGCTGGGGCCGGCAGAAACGGTTGGCTTGTGACGAGATAGCCCACACGTTGACGAGGGCGTGCGTACGGACGAGATTAGTGGTAGAGCAAACCTGTTGCTGTCGCTTAAAACGAAGCGGCTTCAACGAAACCTGGTGCGTGCGATGCCTGGTTCAGAGGGAACCGCCGGCATTAAGGTAACATTGAGTTATGCAGGGAGGAAGCGCATTTGAGGAAGTCAGACGGGAAGATTTTGTCAAGGGTGCACCTTGAGGAACGCGAGGCAATCATGAGGCGCTTAGGGCTAATTGATACCAAATGCTGGCAGCACCCAAAAGCTGAATATGGATAATTGAAGAGAGGTGACACTCAGGTAGGGATGGGTATTTACAGTGGAACATATGACACGGGTCAAATCTCGTTGACGATGAAATAAGTGTCTAGTGATAATTGGCCATGGCAATGAGGCAAGAATTGATTCGCGTGTGTTTTGATCAAGTCCTTTAGACATTGCTAAAAAAATTGTGAATTGTCTAGAAAAGCTTGCCGTATTATTATTATTAGGCTAATTCGGCCCTATTTGCTGTTGAAGGCTTAATGAGAAATTTAGCGTAATTGAATCAAGTCAAAGACAAACACACACACACACACCACACACGCAGTCGTTTGAACGACGATCAAACAAGTGCTGCGGGCCACTCCAGCAAAACATACCAGCAGATGCAGCAGATACCCTCAATGAGCTCTGAGGTAGTGAAATCGTATCTCATTCGTCACACTATCGCGGATCAGGCTGTCAGCGAGGTGGTGAGGTGCTCCGACAACGAGCTCCTCAACGGGCGAGCGGGCGGGCGGGCGGTGGGCGGGTATTTCACGTTAGAAACGAACGTGACAAAAATGATTTATTGTAAAAGCAAATGTCGTACCGCCAGCGTATCGCCGCAGCGATGCCAATACATTATGGTCGAGTGTTCGGTGTCTCCTTTGGTGATCCCGGCGAAAACACCATTACACTGTTTCGCGATAGTGCGAGATAAAGCGGCAAGAAGATGCAACCGAACGAGGGGCGCGTAAGCACGCGGGCGTCATTAATATCATATCAATAATAATAATAATAATAATAGTACTAATTATACGTACGAGCAGTGATAAGAAGCACTTGAGGGCGGCTTGGGGCTGTCTGCGAGGTGTTCGACGGTGTTCCGGGCCGCGTACAAAGCGGCGCAGCGTTGTTCCTCGAAGGAATCGAATTCTCACGATAGAAGGCTCTAGCGCAAGATGATGATGATCGTAATAATAATAATTATTATTATTATCATTATAGTCGTCGTCACTTCTCTGCTTTACCTCCCGTGATTTTTCAGGCTCGCCACGATATAGTGCTATACAAATAGTTGCGACACGACGAGCCTGCTACCAGCTTCATGGTTGTTTCTGTTCATTTTTCGCCAGATGGCGCCTATTCGACTTCGTGATGTTGTGGCGCCGCTACGTCTCGACGTGCAGATAGACGAGCATGAGACGAACACGAGTTCCGCCACGGGTCGATGCGTAGCGATTTGGCTGTAGGGTGACACCTCGCAGTGGCGTACATATCGCACAGGTGCGGGTATCAGGATATTGAAGTATCGTCATGTTGCAGAGGGACAGTGCAGCGCGATGACATTGTGGGAGTCACATTCGCGCAGTCCTCGATCGCGTTGAGCTTTGAGGAGGGGAAGCCTAGGAATAAGAAACACGGCAATTTCTTCAATGCGTTTGAAACTGCCCTTTAGCACACTGCTGTTGACTAACTATGAATGGCCTAAGGCCAAGCAGCTACACATATGACGAAACGATGCGGGCGTGGTCCGATTTTTTTTTCATCTGTGAAGGATCAAAGGGCTGGGTCGGGTCGGAGCGAGTCTCCAGCGACCTGACCCCGATGCTCACCCTGTCCCCGCGTCTGTCGCTTTCTCGGAGTTCACCTGTACTAGCTAGGCTCCTCCGTTTGTTGAAGATTTCCATCTGTCTGTACCCCGAACGATCCGTTCAACATCTCTTCTACCGAATATACAACCTGAGCTTGCTCCACCCTCCCTCTATCTCTCCTCTCTCCCTTCGACGCCTGACCCTGCCTGTTTGCCGTGGAGTCATTGTAACGCAAGCCGTCACCCGTTTCGGCTGATACCGCGCGGCTCTAAACGATGACCCTTGAACGAGCAACGATACAACCTGCTTTGTCCGTAAACCAAGGGTTTTCGTGAGGCGAACTTCGAAGGGGGGTTTACAACAACCGCTCCGAGCACAGTCCGAAGATAAAAGCTTCGGTAAAGGGTTGTTTTCCTCGAGATCCTTTTCGCCACGGTATCAACACATGCTTGAGCATGTGTTGAGCACATGCTTGAGCTCGACGTAGGCTCCTAGTATCGCCTCTCGGATTCTCTCGGCTTTTTCCGAATCATGTGACATTGTTCTCGTATACATATGCCCTATTGATTAGTTCGTTCTTTCGAGAGAGGTCAGCGGTTCCCCTTGTACTTTTACGTCGACGAATTTAGACGAACCACCGTTACCGCCTTTATCACTTTCGAAGTAGAAACATTCCCACATCGTTGTTACACTACACGTTAGCGCCGGCACCGAGGTCGACGCCAAGACCGTGCAGGTTTACCATCGTCATGGATTCCTATACTCAGTCTAGTTTCCAACCTTTGGCTGAGCGGTCGGCCGGTTGCTCGTCTCACTGGGCCAAGTCGTACACAGACAGTTGAACAATGGGTACATGTCCTCCTGGATGGCCGTTCCAATTGATGCTTGTTTCACATTACAGTCTGTTCAGGCCTTTTCTTCTGTGCCACTTCTGAGCGAATTGTTGGCCCTGCCCTCGTTTCAACCGCTGGGGACAGCTACCACCGCGGATAAGAGCCGCAGCAGCAGCAGCCGTGCAAGCATGCGATCTGCATCTGTCCACGAGGCTATTGTTTGTGTGTATATATGCGTATATGCCTAAACAATGGTATACGGTGTCGCGTGTATGGGTGCTATCAACGTGAGCGATGCTCGCCGACTGTTCCTCTTCCTTGACTGTACTCCGGTTCTCCTATTCACGGGTACACACCTCCGTAGATGTGGCTCTTTGAGGACGCAGAGGACGGTTGCGTGGTGTCGTCGGGGTTGACATCGTCCGGCATCACCGATCACTGGTCTCAGTGCCGCCGATGGCGTAAAACCATGCGGTATTGCCACGTAATGATATTAGTTGTATTGATATTACGTCGAACACCGCAATCAATTACGTGTATGTAATAATAATGTATAGTAATAATAATAATAATGTTTCATAGATAGATCTCTGATCGTCTCGAGATCGGCCAAGAACCGCAGTGTGTTCTAAGCCGATGTATTTCAACGATTTGCCACTGTGCGCGTTCAATTTTCGGTAACGACCCACGCGTTTGTCGTCACCGGTATTTGGTGAGCAATCCCTGATGAACTTTAGTGACCACAGGTAATGAATGCTTCAGAGGGAATTGAATTATTTGTCAAACGCTCACAAATTCGAAAATATGCACTGATCAGATCCACTCCACTCCATTGTGTTTCCGCCCTCATTCACTACTGCCGTTGTCAATTACTCGCGCAAAAACGCCAGGCGTAATTTACGTTCCGATCAGATCGCTATCTACTATTTACGTCGTGAATATTATCCTAAAAATAATAATAATAATAATAACAGCAACAATAAGAAGTGTATTCCCAATTGCTCGAACCTGTTCCACGACCGAGTGGTAGACGCCCGACATCAGCTGATCGGCATTACGCGACGGCCCACCCATATCATTAGCGCATAGTAGTGACCGTTGTGCGCACCCGTTTCAATCAGTGCGAACGAAAGATGGATATATAATCATCTCATATAATCGACAGTGGTCTACGGCAACCCCCAGAACGGGTCGAAGGCACTTGACAAGAGTCGGCGACAATTTCAGCTTCACCACCGTCGCCAGCCATCTTAATCTGTCGATAGAGAAGGGGAGTGTCTGTATTTGCCTGTACGGTCTCTCTTCTCTCTCTCGCCGCCTCTGGCTCTGCTTTCGACTCAATCGAAGCTGGCGAGAGGCCATAACGCTCGGCGATATTGTATCGTATCATATAATTGAATTGTTCTTATTATTATTATTATTATCATTATCGCCATCATCATCATCCTTCTCATCACGTACCGTGTGTATTCTCATAGAGTAAAGTATTAGCAATTGTTGTTCGGCGCATTTCTTCAGTTTAGTCCGGATTCAATCATCCGTAAGCGGTATTCATAATGATCGCATATATATATATATATATATATATATATGTGTGTGTTGTGTTCAAATTGTAATATTACATAGTAACCACTAACAATTGTAACAATTATTAGCTTACATAATTATCTTTGATTATAATAATAATCATAGTACTACTGACTCATATCAGTTAGTTATAATATACATTGTACATTTATAACACGTTATTAGTATTCCATCAGCACTCTTATCCGTGCGGGTTTCATCGAATCAGCGGATTATTCGATCCCCCTTTGTCACTATCGTTCATTACATATCTCTATCGCTAATTGTTGGCAATCGCTATTAGTTTCGAACAACTTCACCTGTACACATGTTATCCGACAATTTTCATTGATCTATGCGCGTGTATGGTGTGTGACTGTGCATATTCATATCTGTGAATGTATCGTGTATCAAGTTTACGAGTGGTGGAGAATAGTCACAGTTCTACTATAATAGTCATTGTCTTGAAGTGGGACAGGGGGTGCAGCTGTTAACAGTTCTCTCTTTGATGTATTCGTGTGCGTCGTGTGATTTTTCCAATACAAATTTATGTTCCCGTTCGTCTGTAATTCCATACTCCATCATCCGTTGTTTATATATATATATATATATATATATATATACTTCTGTTTCTGTATAGGACAATACTAATGGCCCGTCACGCGGTAGCAGCAGGGGCTTACAGCTTATTTAGGAGCAGAAATAAAATGACCAAATGAAGTATCATAAGACCTGATGACATTTGCAATGTCAATCAATCGCTCTTACGAGAATTATTCTCACTAATTCTCTCTCTCTCTCTCTCTTTTCCTGTATCTCCATTGATTTTTCTAGGCCTCTCAATTACCGAGTAGCAATTCTTTCATCGCGTATATAACGACCGCCGATGTGTGTGTGTGGTGTTCCCACAGTTGGGCGACTTCGAAAGAGCTCGGAGGAAGCCGTCATACCGTTATTATATCGAAGTTTATGGCGTCATTTGTGCAAATGCTCCTCATCTGAGAATTCTGTCTCTATCTGGGATACAGTCAATTTCAAATCGACAGTTAGTTCATTTGAGAGGCCGTTGAGGCGTGTCTGAGATTTGACAACCTTCCAAAAATGTCGACGTCACACACGCACACACACGCACATATTCCAGCGACTCAGATTTCATTTGTTTCTATGGACGAGCACAGGATTATGCTTATTCGTTCGGGGATGGCCAGCAGCGCACTCATGAGTGGCTAGTGGTGCTATTTTGAGCTGTGTCCACTTCATCACATTCACAGTAGGCGTCGCCGCCGTCAAGTCGAAATTCGCGCGTGATTCGGCCGACACGTAACTATATGCTGAGATGTAATTTCCATATTAGTCATTAATAGTCATATAGCCATAAATTTTCATAATCATAATATTAATTATTCTTATAAGCAGAATAGCTATTCATTTTAGTACACATATTTATATCCGGCCAAGACTGAGAATTACGTACACCGTTGTCGAGTTCTTCTAACAGTAACTATAATAGCACTCTGCGGCATTCCGTCTCCGAGAGACAGACGGCTATCTGCTATTTGCAATGTAGCAGTAATTATGTTGACGATAATTGTTATTAATGTGAGTATTAACAATAGCTGAAATTTATCTCTAGTATAAATTAATCAGTGACTAATAAATAGTACTATAGTCTTACGTCGTTTTTTTTCTCGCAATTAGTTGTATTCATTATATATAATCTATATATATATATATATATATATATGTATATTGTAGTTATATTTAATATACAGCCTACCGCCCCACGGAAAGTGGCGAACGTTTGCGCAGCCCCGTAGGGCACCGCACGTATAGAACCATAACTATACACACACATATATATATATATATATATATTGTTATGAGTCGTTTGTGACTTTCTAAACATTGTGATAAACAAATCAATTATTTCCACACGTTTGTCCCAACGATTACAAACAACAGCATTAATAGTGCATAGTCGAATGAACACCGTCGAAACTAGTTAACCACATCGTCGAATCTGTGAACTGAGTTAATTGACAAGGACCAAACGAAAATGTTCCACAAATAAAAATACAGACAAATATGATCACTAATTACCACTGCGACAAATGCAGTACGAATAAAAGTAACTCACAAAAATCAAATATAATTCCAAGGAAGTCAAATCAATTTCTCACACATCATCGGATATCTCCTCCGGCCACCACCGATGGCTGTGCCTGTGTTTTGTCTATTATTGTTGCCATTGTTGTTAATGTTGTTGTTGTTGTTGCTGCTGTTGTTGTCGGCCAAAATCGGCTGGGTCTCTTCGACGTGAGCAAGTCCAACATAAAATCACGCCAGAATATATATAGATATATATATATATATGTATGCATGGGTACACCTGTACACACAGAAGCAGACCCTGACGGGATCTCCTTCATCGTCATCGGTAAAAGGGTAGCGCCATATATATAGTGTTATTTATATATATGTAGACATCATACCATCGATCATCCGAGCATTGATCAGGCAAGTCGTCCCCGCAAGTTAATCCGTACAATAATTATAATTGAATTCGAATGGTTAATTGTCAACACCTGTTAGTCCCTTATGCTGTTTATCGTATACCTACGTGATTAATATCGACACAAACAAACACGCACACACGATCACGTGTGCACACGTGCTCACGATACATTAGTTAATGTTTTCATTCAGTTTTCAGCTGGTTGTTGCTGTTGTTATTGTTGTTGTGTGGTCACACCAGCATCTTGGTGTCACATCTTATTATTCTAGATAATAATCAGGATATTAGTAATAATAATAATACTAATTATCATTGGCTTTCATTGGTTCTGTCTCCGATTTCACTAGTCATCGTCGAAGTTCGTCTATAACAATGACATATATATTATTGTTGCTGCTGTTGTGTAGATAGATGTCGTTAGTTCTGATAGAACAATAACTCCTGCCCTCACATCTACCTAAGCTGGTTTCCGCCAGCTCTTATCGCTGTATTTACGTTTAATGTTGTAATTATTATTATTCTTATTATTCGTATTAATTATTATTGTTAATGTTACAGTGAGTGTTTATTGTTATCATTATAGATAATGTACAATGACCACTATTATCATTATTATTATTGTTGTTGTTGTTGTTGTTATCGTCATTATATACCACCTTAAGTACTATTTATATTCTATATAATTATTTTGTTATGTATTGGATTTACTATATATATATATATATATATATATTTAGAATTATTTCTATTCAGCCTCTCTATCGGTATTATCATTAATATAATAATAATATTGCCTGAATCTCCCCGTCTTCGAATATTTCCACACATTCGGTGTCGCACTCTAGATAATATTCTCATATCCATTATCTTCGTGCCATTATCTTTAATCAGTGTTCAATTATTACGAGAAATCAATTCGTTCACACATCATCATCATCACCGTATCCAAACGACTCATATATTTACATATATATATATAATGTATAGCAATAGTGTAAGGACGTCATGTGTTCATGGATGATTCCTACGTTATCTGCGCGATGTCGGGGTGATGGGATGGCCTCATTCGATCACTCTTGGTTCCGGTTGATTATGTTCAGTGTTCGCATCCCTCTGAGCCAGCTTAACCTTCCCCCGCTGCTCAATTCGTAACAGCAACAGCAACAAACGGATAATACGAGCCCTGCTCCAGCTCTTCCTCCTGCGAGATCCTCAGAGGTCCTTTGGCGGAAGGAATCTCTCTCTTTCGCTGGTTCCGCAGCAAAACGAGCGACTGTCAACGAATGTCTAATGATATTTCATCGCTCGCCGGCCGATGTTGATCGACGAAAGCCGTAAATGAGCATTAAATAATGCTGTTATTATTTCTTGCAAATGTTGCTGATGCGGCGTAGAGCAATTACGCCTCGTTTGATATTTCGATTTTAGGTAGAGAACTGCTGCTGCTGCTGCTGTTGTTGTTTCTTGTTGCTGCTGATGTTGTTGCTGCTGTTGTCAGCTCGCAGCCAGCACTAATTGCTATGGTCACTATTTGGCAACTGTTCATTTCATTTCGTGAATGATTCTAGTTCATCTTTGCGGGAGCATGTTCACTATAGTTGATTAAGGGCGATTAGTCGTTAACGACTAGAATCGTATGGGACCGTGTGTGTGTGTGTGTGTGCTGACGCCGAATACAACACAATCGATAACGAGCGCGAATAGGTGTCATGCAATGTGAGCTCACGTCGACAATTTTTCAATTTCACAACCCTGAAAGAGTTCTTGCATCTTCGACCGGCTGGACGACGAGACGACCCTGTGGATTTACGAGCATTGTGAGAATTTCATCTGCTGCCGCTGTTGTGTCACGGTGCGCAGCGGGTGCGGTCGCAATGCCTGGCGCAGATGTTGTCAACATCTCATCGAGGCAAAGTGTGGACAAACATGACCAGTGTCTGTTTGAGCAGGGCCACACAGTTTTGAGGAAAACTATTGAGAGAGAGACGAGGGGCGGCGGGGAGGACAGATCCGCTTCTTGTTCAACACGACGATGTTGACAGGCGTCTATGTCCTTGACTTACTGCACGGTGTCACTCAGCCATTCTACGGACGCCTGACCACGTCACTGTGGCGTGCCGTTGCGGATTTGGCAGATGAATCCTCGCCGGGATATTTCTTCTTCTTCGTGTCCTTGTCATTTTGTTGCGGTGGTGAGTTTTTATTAGTTTGTCTGTTAGCGTTCTTTGAGACAACATTGTTGTCGCTGTTGTTGTTATTGTTGTTGTTGTTGTTGTTGCTGCTATTGTTGTTGTTGTTGTTGTTGCTATGGTTGTTGCTGTTGTTGTTGTTGCTATTGTTCGGCCTCAGATTACATTAGAATTCGAGCTGATTCATATATGAAACATATTTGTATATATATATATATATATATATATTTATATATAGCTTATATACACGACTCTTGTTGTTGTTATTATTATTATTATCATCATTATTATTATTAGTAATAGTATCTATTTCTATGTTGAGGTCAGGCGGGCTCCAGCCGCTCATTTCACTCTAGACGCATTTACTCGCTTCTATTTACGACGTGTGTATATTAGATGGAACAGCTCAACGAGCTATTGCCCTTTATGTGGCTGGTTGTCGAATTTGTTCGAGCAGCTCTGACGAGTGCTGCTGCTGCCGTTGCAGCGGCGGTGGCTGTTGCACGCGGAAGTCCCAAGGAGAGGCGGACGACTCAGCCGGGAGTCATTCGTCAGCCCGAGTTGAGTCGGATTTCGTGAGGGTCATAGTCGACTCAGGTGACTCTGTGAGCAGAATTCACAGAGAGAAGAGAAATCAAACCGCAACAACCGGAAATAGTAGACGTTAGCGTTACGTCCACCCACTGTCAAATTACGTTTTCGAACGGTTTTTCGACGGGAGGGGGGCGGGGGGGGTAGGGGCGGACAGTTGGAATATCACTGGTATACATACGAACGTGGTATTATCACTGGTGTTAAGACTGACTAAAGGAGGGTTCTTAACCTGCACGCATTATTTGGGGCCGCGCCCTCCCGTTAGTCTTCTGGGTATGTTTAGCTTGATTAGGGGGAAGATATATCCGGTGTGCATTTTCAGAAAAACAAGCGGGTTTTTTTTATTAGTTCGATGGCGCCACCCTTTCGTCAAAGGCTAGAATATGAACTCGATATATTTGAACATAGCATGGCGCTAACCTATCGCACTCGAGGGCATATGCAATAAATAGGCTCGTCAGCGAAGGTGTGCCAAAGGTTAGGTTATGGCCACTTTACGAGAGTCATTTCCGGGGGCCTGCATATATTTGGAGCTAAGCAGAGAGAGAGAGTTCCTCTGCAAAACTGCGGATAAACAACTGCAGTTGTCCCAACTCGAGTCGAGCTGTTCTAGCGAGATATCGAAAGGCGTATTCGGAACGAAGTCTGCATCTTGCATTTCCTTGCGTGAGACAAACAAATTAGCGCTGCGTGCTCAATTAAATAATGTACATGTGAGCTTATGCCCTTTATGGTGCTTCTACGACAGCTTCACTGCCAGTGGCCGAGTGTCACTTGTGGGTACCTCGTTAGATTTTCTGCGCAAGATCATAGAATCGACACAATAGTTTGAAGGATGGAGGGAGGGAGGGAGGTTCGGGGGTGAAGGAGAGCCCCCGAGTTCGTGGGACGGGACGGGGGCGCGATGCGGACTCGAACGGAGACGAAGGCGTGCGGCTATGGAACTTCCAAACCCTTAACCAATGTAAAATCACTCTTTCCACCTTCCTACGAATTTCAGTCTTATGTCCCCCCCCCCCATCTCGTCCCCTCTGTCGCCCCCGCCCGACCTAACCTTAAGGATTCCTTTGAGCTGATGCAGATGCAGCATCGTCGCGGCCGATGGCGCGGCCATCGGCGCCGCCGGCGATGTGGGCTCGGCCGTACTGCCGCCATCGGGAAAGGTGAACATTAAGGGCGTCTCCTGCTCCGAGGCGGTTGCCAGACCCCATGCCGGCGAGGCGTCTGGCTAGAGGTGGTCCTGCGATGGATGCCGCGACATGAAGGGCACGGAACCCGAGCCGGCGACGATGGCTGTACAGTTGAGCTCCTTGTGGATTCGGTTGTGGCATGGCGGATGGCTAAACAACGTCGGGTAGTAGTACTGCTGCGGTGGCGGCAGCTGCTGTATGGTGGGCGGCAGCGGGGTCAGCGGTGGCAGCGGTATCAGGGGCGTCACCGGCGCCGGCGGCGAATGCGGCCCGCCCGATGGCATCGCCGCGTGTGAGTGGTGCAGTAGACTATGGTGCGAGTGGCTGCCGACCTGGCCGACACCACCACCGCCGCCGCCGCCGCCGGCTGGGTGGGGCGTCATTGAACGCGGGCAGTCTGAAATGGGGGTGTTGGACGAACGAACGAACGGACACAGTGGAAGACGCAGGATTACGGGGGTTATGTGGATGGCTGTTAGTACAATAGAACAATAGGGAAAAATGGGGCATCACGACGTAGGGAATAATGGGGATAAATGGACATCGTATCGTCCTGTGTTGTGAGAGTCCCGATATAGTGACGATATAGGTTTCGAAAGGTTAGTGAATATCGGTTATTAACGGGTTAATATATTATATATATATACCGCTTCATTCACAGTTAAAAGAGCTCATTACGGACTTCAGGTAAATGTGCCAATGTCGAATCAAAATGCGAGAGAGATATAGAGAAATTGAAGGGTCGAAAATGTCCTCCAAATCTCTCATGATTGGTCGGCGGTGCTGGAACATAGGCGGCGGTGTTGTAATGACCATCAGCGAGCAGATGAGGGTCACTTTATATGGGCGCAGCATGCATGGGCTTGGGGCGTACGTTCCAAAGCAGCAATCGAAACAGCAATAGCTACTAGGTGAATGCTGAACTCCAACATAGTGACCGTATGGTGGGCGATACTCCCCGCTTAAAATCTCGTTAATTTTCTATTCAATGCAAATCTATTTTTGTTTCCCATTCCATGGTATAAGGTAGATCGATATATAGATGGGTCGAGCGACAAGCGGAACTGCAGAAGGCCATCAATGATCGTAACTTGATGAAGGTCGTCTAAAGGCATTCGCAGGTCGAACGTGGGAAACAGCAGAAGCTGGTCCTTGCTACTGTTCTCTGAGATGAATAATTAATAATAATAATAATAATAATAATAATAATCACTTATTATTAATTGCCACAATTTACTTGAATTCTTCTCGACTATCTCGAAGACCAGGCTGTACAACGAACCACGTGACTAGTTTGAAAGTAGCTTATCAATTGTATATGGAAATTATATTTTGAAAGTGGCTATCCATTGATACCATGTATAAGCGGTACCATGTTGCTAGCAAATGCCGAAGGCAGACTACCCTGGACGTTAAATGTTGGACGAGAATCTGCCCGGAAAGAAAACCGATGGATTTCCTGTTCAGCCCTTTTGTTTGTGGTTTCACTGCCCGGATATGGACACCGCCACATGAATCGCCTGGTGATTACTTGTCGTCACCTAATTAAGAGGTGTTTTCGCCATTAAAACATCCCGGTTTTTGATACACGAAATGCTCAGTGTGCGGTAATTATCAGACGATATCTTTAGCATGATAAGGTTAATCAGAATAATGAATATGTAGGGCCCCGTGGTGGCGTTCCAATGTTGAGCACCCTCCGGATCTGACTCTCTCCACCGTTGCCGCCTGACGTCTGTCCGTGAGGTAAGAGCGGCACCAACTTTGGGGAATTTAGCCGAATTGGTACGGGGAGAAGAAATTCATTACAGTAAGATGCTGTTTCAGACTTGAGATTACAACCTTTTCGAAGACCTTGCACAGGTTGTCCATCAGTGAAATCGGCCGGTAATTGTAAGAAAATCCTCCTGCAACGGAGATCTTCCTCTTCGTTCTTACACGTGGGACTATCCAGGCATCCCTCAGTGCAACCGAGATGCAACCAGATTGATCGTGTGAGCTATAGGTAGGGCCACTATATATATATATATATATATATATACATATATATGTCACGTTTTTTTTGCAAATTTTATCACACAGTGCCACTGTTTACCACGTAGAGTTGAAGGTTTATTGGCTCATGAAAGGAGGTGAAATTATTCAAAATGCTTAAGTTCTCAGATGTCTCACCACGTCGTGGCACGACTTGAACCTGCGGTCTCCAGGCCCTTTACAGCCAGAGGAGTACCGTGGACGTGAAATGTTGGCTGAGAGTTAGCCCGAAAAAGTTTAGTTTTGACAAATCTACACAGGTCGTTTGCTGTTGTTGTCGCCGTCGATGACAGCCAGGTTCCCCCCATATCAATAATTATGTTTGTGGGTTCCATGTTCAGAGAGGAACAAGGCCTCCTCGTATTTTTTCTCGTCGACTTCTCTTGACCAGCTAATCGGTCCTATTTGTCCTTCTTACGCGAGTCACCACCACCGCCACCTTCACCACCAGGCCTTCGTTTTTGTCATATACAAAAAGGTCGGCTTGGAGAGAGGCGCAATTGAAGGGAAACAACGCCACGTTGTTGTCCTTTGAAATTTGGTTGATGCCCGCGGCTGCTCTCCCGCGAGCTTCTTCAAATCTGACGACTCAACGAACGGCGAACAGCTCCCAGTGCCTGGCACTCAGTGCGTGTCTGTCTACCATGCTCGTGTAGCGAACGCAAGCACATGTGAGACGTTCCAGTCAAAGTGACGATCAGTCCGCGTTGCCTCTCCGTAATGCGGTAGCTGTCGACGACGAACGGCGATGACGAACGACCGAAGGTTACGCTATCGGCAAATCGGTGCCGGCCATTGCAGAGCGGGGACGTATTCCTCCCGGCTGGCATCATCGTTTGCCGCCTGCTGCATATCGGCCGCCACCGGGGCCTGCCGGTTTCCCGGGCTGCTTTCCTGCGTCGTCGTCGCCGTCGTCGCATGACGGCACTAGCGGCCGTGGCAGCAGCCTTATCTTATCTCAATTATACAGGCCGAGGCAGCACATTCACGTTCGCGCCTGCGGAGCGCGGACCGCCGAACAGACAGATAGACAGAACAGAGAACCAGGACGGCTGGTGGGCGTTCAGGCTCAGTGGCCGGCCAGCCTATAATTGCGGCGCTCGGTTGGACTTCGCTGTTGTGGGGCCTGTGTGTGGCCTTGCACCCCCCCCCCCCCCGCCCCCCGCCCGCCGCGCGTTCGCGCGGACCTGTTCACGGCCACCGGCCATGTTGGCGGCCCAGCGAGCAGCTTTGGCAGCGTTGGTCAGCAGGCCGGGCGCACATCCAGCTGGCAACACCGAACGATGCCAGACCCGCCTCGACATCCCCCTCTCGCAGTGAGGCGATGAAGGACTGGATACGAAGCGAATGATGGTGGATGCTGGAGCCACCGGGGCATGGCCTGCGCGCTCCCTGCCGCAGCCTCCGTCTATTCCAAGCCTATATCCCGTGTTCTCCTTTGCAATCGCCCTTGTCCGAGCTTTCGCTATCGTGATTCCCTTTCAGCCTTTCAACTCGTTTGCTGGTCGCCTGGCTGGATGTCTGCGCAGCTCGGCCAGGGTCTCGGAATAATTACCACTGTAATTCTGCTACCACGCGAGTGGTACCGCTATCCCGTTGTCCTGCTACTCTCTGCTGCCGGTATCCCTCTCTCAAAACGGTGGCAGATCCTAGATCTCTCTTTTTCTCTCACACAAACACACACTTTCCCATTTCATTCTCTATGTGTTCGCGTACGCCCGGCTAGAGCCGGCTTCTTCTCTAGGACGACTCCGGGGGGCCTCGCCTGTTCCCCAGCCGCCATTCTCGTTCGTTGCTACCGCCACCGTCACCACTCTCATGCGGTGTTGCCAGCGATCGTCCGGCCCCGTCTGCCGGCCCGAATTCTCCCCCTCGGCCGATCTTTTCCGAGGCCCTGCACGCCTGTCACTTCACCTGCGCTCCTTTGGCCTGCTCTGCTGTTCGTTGTTCGTGTCCGCTTTCCCCTCGCTATTTTCTAGCGTTCCTCGTTTCCACTGCCCCTACATGCATTCCCTAGGCCGATGCCAGCCTGGCTTCGGAGCAAGCCAGCCCGCTGCCTGTTCAACTGGCCACACCTACGCTGGCCTACATCTCCTTTCGGCGGTCGTTTCTCCCCCCCCCCCCTATCCACAGTACCTACTCCCATCTAGTAGATGTAACTGCTGCCGCTGTACTACTGGTGCTACTACTGCTGTTGCCGCTGCTCTTTGCAGTAGCGCCGACAGCACCGAGCCCTATCCAAGCTCTACCTCTTCTTCTTCACCTCTCGGACTTAAGGGCACCGTCTTCGTACTTGTCTCCTGAGTACTATCCGGTTTTCTTTTTTCCTTCCTGTCAGTATACGTAGCTACCCTCACACTACCCCAACTTAGTCCCCACCTCCACCCGAAGCCCCGGCCATCCGTCTCATACCCCCGCCCCGGCCCGTCGCAGCTCCATCGCCTCTGTCTCCTACGCTGGCTGCGTTTTAGCAACAACTCTCTGAACAACTTTCACAGCGGTCCCAAGCTCCTGGTTCAGTCTTGCTCTCGTCGCTGTCCTTGTGGGACACCTAGTCCACGTAGTCCGGGCCAACCCGACCTGAACCGTCTCCGTTCTTTGTCGCTCCCTGTATATAGGTGCCGGCCTTATCTCTAATCCACGAACTGCGGTCCCACTTGCCACAGGACCCTTTTTCTCTTTTCGCTTTGCCGCCCTTCCGCCTTACAGGAGCTTCCAGCCGGCCTTGCCATTCCTGTTCACACCTCTTACCATCCAGCCAACGAAGCTACAGCTTATTTCCTCGTAGGACGCCTCGTCCCGTTTTTGCGTAGTGTCGTTTCGGTACCAGCCGCCGCTGCCGCCGCAGGAGGTGCTGCTAGTGCGCTTCTATAGACACCGGTGTCCTGGTTCCCCGGCCTGATCGCATGTCCTACGGACCCAAGCTCCATTGACCTTCCTTCGCGTTTTCTACTCACACTAGACCAGAAGCGTCGTCACCCCGATATTCACACTAGTTACACACACGGGTCCTCTCCTGCCGGCCAACCTGGACAGCATTACTCGGTACCTACCTCGTCTCGTGGACCGACCTTCCACCGTCGGGCTCCGTCCGGGGTGGACTTCAAGTCCACTTTTTCACCCAGGCCCGTTCTCTTGTCTCAGCAAGTGCAGTACAGCACTGCAAAGGCTGACAGCAGTAGCCGGTAGAGGATTTCCATTGATTACCACCATTCCACGAAGGGAGCGGGGTCTGCCCCGTTTTTCGCCGCTGTCCTACACACAACCTAGTTATTCACTACTGCCTCAGGCGGAAAGTGAAGACCGGGTCGTTTTTTCTTTCAAATAGGAAGAGCACAAAGAAAATAATAGAGAACGAGTCGGATAATCCAGCCGCCAGTTGCTGCTGTCATACCTGTTTCTGCTACTGCTTTTGGAATGAATCCGGTATGTTTAAGGTCCGCTTTGTAGCACTTGTATGCCTTACAGGATCCCGATACTCAGGAAACGTCACAATTAATCCTGGCTTACTCGTGCGTGTTATGCAAGCTACGCATCAATCGAGACGCTGTGGCCATTACTCAATATGCCCGCGCCGTGGTTTGAACGGTGCGTAAGTTGTCTCTGGCTGTAAAAAGACAGAGGCCACAGGTTCAAATCTCGACCTGTTGACATGCCGAGAGCTTAAGCATTGCAAAAACTGCAGTTCAGTTTACAACGCAGGCAGATTCGCTCGCGGCACCGGAACATTGCTGACAGCCCACATGATATGGTCGTATCAACACAATTGGCTGACAATTTGTTAATGGCATCCCTTTTTTTAGGACTTCGGTTCACAAAACGCACAAAACATAACGTCCACCTCGAACATGAACGGTAGACCCTCGGCCCCTGACACCCAATGGCAGGCGTCGATATGATTGATAATACAGCTTATCAGCTTATCGGCTCGCATGATTAGTGCATATGATAACTGTAAACTCAATTCAGAGAGAAGGGAAGCAGCTGAGGGTAACGCTAACCACGTCAACAAGGAGGATGTGTGGTGCTCATGGCTGGTCTTGTGCACATCTCACTGCACCCTTACTGAAGGAAGGCGCCCGGCGATACCGGGAAGGGCCGTGGTGCTGTTGAACATCGTCAACAGTTCCACCAGGGGGTGAGGGTCACGGTGTTGACATGCATTAGCATGCCAAAACCCCCCTTCAAAAAAACGGTCCAGATATCGTCGGTCTCACGTCAAACATTGCATTCACTGGGGGGTTGGTTAGCGTCTAGCGATACGCGGATATATTAGCTTGTTTATGCTGTCAAATCTGGTCAATATAATTAGCATGGTCACATCCGATCGTTAACGTTGCCATCTAAAAACGACTCGCCTGACAAATACATCCCCACCAATTCTTTCAACATCTCCTTGTCCCGTCTAAGCCCTGACTACTACGCTGGTGCATAAAACGAAGTCATCGTTTCACTGATTGTAGACAATCGATATTAGCTATTAGCAATTAGCTTGTTAGCACCAATTGCTGACAGGCGATGCGGCATTGTTTACGCCGTTTCTAGAAGAATATTCATGTGTATATATAATAATAATAATAATATATATCTGTGCGTATGAACCTATGAAAATTCTACTTACTGTGTATATATTTAATTGCCTCGAACGTAAGCGAATGAAAGTTATTATGAGCAAACTTACCGGAGACAGTTTGAAGATGTTAAAACAAGGCGCTTCAATACTCATTTATTTAAATCGCGTTACGCTCTCGCCAAATCGTTTCTAATTTTTAATGACCCAAAACCCTATCATGTAACCCCGAAATAAATAGAATATCTCAAACGTGCTCACTATTGCATGTGATACATAGACGAAATTCGATATCAGTTGTATTAATACTTGGAGAAGAAATATACAACAGTAACAGTTGACACATTCGCCCTCTCTATGCAACGATATTTTGTCAGCGTTGTCATTCAATACGAGGAGAAAATACCACGCGCCAAATCTCGAGTTGCCAAACTCGAGGACTCGCAGCGGTCGATGTGTCATTAAGCACGACTCAGGGGCGCGCACTGATGCGGAAATTGTGACAATTCATTTAGCATACAAATGTACAATAATTTTGTGTGCTTTTGCACATTGAGACATAGGTCCTAGTCGTATCGACAACGTTTAGGCAATAGTAATATTTCAACACACTTTTAAAGATAAAATGTAGCACTTTTTCCGTTTGATCGTCGAGGGATAAAAGGCAAATTGGACCAGGCCACACCCCCTGTCCCTCGGTACTGAGGCGTTGCCAAGGGGGTCAGATGCATACTGCTTCCAATTGAGTGACTCGACCCGAAAAAGGACATGTATATATACAGGATGAACGCGCGACCGCGATCGGACGTTCCACAGGGATCATTTTCTCTGCTGCAGTCCTCTGCGATCCGACCAGTGTAAAAACGACTCAGTTCCGGTAAGGGTCCCGTATGCAATGACAGAGCGAGCGATGCCGAGGGTAGGGATGGGGGCCACTGAGTGTATTAAGCTTTCTAGCTAGCTTGCTTTTGCATGCCCACTGATGCAGCGTCAGGATTTCGTGATGACGAGATACGGACACGCTGGCTCAATAAGCGTCGCAGACTATCGACCCGTAATTGGGCTTGCCTTTGACATCGACTCGCTGCTGCTGCTGCCGTCCTGGAACGAAACCAAAAAAGGGATTGCATAGCAACCGTGCCCAACTTAAGAATCGAATGGGCACAAACACATGCGCAGGAATATCGCCGCGTGCGGGATCTGGCAAACATAGACAAAGCGCTAGATACGGGTCGAAACAAAGGAGCGTTGATTGTATTGAATTCGTGCTCGTGTTCGTGTGGCGTGCGAATCCTCCTCGACACTCACGGAAATCTCTATCTTTGCTGTCGGTGACGTCGTGATGAAAGGGGTGCTGTTGCACAGCTATGACCGAATTGCTTCGCCGTGGAATGGTCATCATTCCTGTAATTAGTGAGTCGATGGATTGATTGTCAGTGATGAGGTTGTCCTGTCCGGAAGACATCGTAGGAAGTCCAAAGGGAGATAAATATATATATGTGTATATATATATAGAGCGGACGCTTCGAGGGAGAGGATTGATCGAAATTGGAACGTGTTAATGAGAGTGGCCGATAGTTTTTTTACTATAAACATATGGTGTATCTCCATGTTGGCGATGTTGGTTTCATCTCGAATCCCGATACGAGGTCACCATATTAGAATTCTCTAACGAAAAGCATTCTAACCGCTTCAATCTGCGACTCGAACGAGGCTTGATTAATTGATGACGTAAGGGTGCCAATTGTCCGCACTTGTAGCAAAATGACACGAATTTTCAGGGTCTTTTTGTCCACGGTGGGAACTACATCCTCGCGTAAATTACATGGTCTGTGTACCATCTTGACAAAGCATAAATCGTGCCAGAGAACGGAGGGCCGCATTCAGTTTTTAGTAATATCTCATGTTGGCCCAGGGCAAATATTCTCTCGTGGTCGATAATACGGTCGTGGGCTGATGTCTGGGATGAGAAATAATTACAAATGTCTTGTCTGTAAAATGGCCAATTATGTCTTGTCTGTAAATAGCCAATTTCGAGTGCCTTCATATTCTTCATATTCTTTGCCACAAATCGCAAAATTAACAAAACGATATAATGAATACGAATAGATACGATGCATAAGTAAATAATTAATAATATCATAATAATTAATAATAATAACGGAACAGTAATATTCGAAATTTATCAATTTATTTTAATGTAATATTTGAAAATAAATTTCAGTCAAATTCTGGAACTTACTCTGTTCTGCTGAACAGATTAGTTCATTAATGTCATTGTTGCTATTCAATCAATGAGAGCATCTGTGAAAAATATCATACGGGACAGGTAAAAAAAATTATCTCATACAGGGTGCTGCGTGAATCACCGTGTATATATATATATATATATATAAATATTTATTTCTCTATACGTCCGCCATTGACGATAATGACTGTTGTTAATAACGATTATAATACGCAACGAAAGATAAGAATTATTAGAAATCATAGTTTAGTAGCACTTTTCGTGTATAAAGTTCTTTTCGCATACACTGTATTGTACGTCACTGCATAACCGACTTAAGGGGTTGGCTGTTCCGTTGGTAGCATCTACCGATGCATGCAAGTACACCGATCATCATACAAATTTAATATTGTTGTCTATATATATATATTATATATATATAGATATATATATGTGTGCATGCATGCCCATGAGTTAAGGCCCGGTGGCCCAGCCTAGAAACAGGTCAGTATCAGCTCAGAGCAGCATTCATCTATAGCTCACGTTCCGACCCAAACCAAACTCAAAGTTTCAATTGAACAATGTCAACGAAAAGGCCATATCCCAAAGTTCAGGGCAACTTAACAGCGAAGTGGATCGTATAGATGGACCGTGTTGAGAATAAGTTCACAAGTAAGTTAGACCACAACAGCAAACGACTCCTGCTATTGCTACGACAAGCAATAAATCATTGTCGGAGTGATTGAGTCGCGTATTCTCGATCTGATATTCTATGTCTAATTATCTTAGCAGGGATGGATGCTGCCACACGGATGGACGCTGCCTTCTCTCGGCAGTGATCGAACTGCCGAGAGAAGGCTTTGGGAGCTTCTCAGCGACCATATGGACATCTAGGATATCTAGACCTCTGGCTTCTTGAACATCACTGTGCTAGCATCTAGCTGGACCCTCTCAATCTCGTTTGCCTTTGCGAGGTCGCTCATGCTGGCGTTTTCTTTACCCTCCTCCGTACCTCCGTTGTTCGTGTTGATGACGACGTGCTGCTGAGCCGATTGCGTATGACCGCCGTAGCCGACGTGATTGTGATTATGGTTGTGTGCAGCGGCGTGCACGAGATGGCCAGGCGTGCCCTGCTGGTGGGGACAGGTTGGCGTCACGGGCTGCGACTGTGAGCGGGCGTTCGTCACCGATTGCGGACGTCGACCCGAGCCGTTGGTCGCCGTCGCCGCTGAGCCGCAGCCCGATGAGATGCCGCCGGGTGTACGAGGCTGACAAGAGTCCGAGCCTTGCTGGCGGAAGAGGGTCGCGATCTCGTCGAAGGTTCGGTTCTTGGTCTCCGGCACCCGATGATACGTGAACACCCAGAAGAGGCCGAGCAACGCCGTGAACGGTAGAAATGTGTAGTCGCCGAACGCCTCCTAAAATCGCAGCAACCGTAAACAGTGCAAGTCAACCGAGGGCATCAATGTCAATATTTCATGTGAGAGAGAGGGAGAGAAAGAGCTAAGGAGAGAGAGAGAGAGAGAGAAACAATTAGCAAAAACAGTATCTACTGTGCACTGCTAGGGTAATAGGCTATGCAATATGGATAGCAATGTAGCGACAGTCGTCGTGTTGTGTCGACCCTCCGGCGGTGGCCTGATGGGTGCAGTCATGTGCATCCGCCTTCGAATCGGAAGAGACGCGCAGGTGCTCACACGGTCGGCTCGATCACCCGACACAGTTGCACATTTACGTTTAAAGGGGGGGACGGGGTGTCCGTCCTGTCAAGCAAGTTGACGGCAGCCTACCGTGGATGTTAACTGTTTAAGGCTGAGAATCGGCCTTGAATATTGCTGTAATCGGGAATACTATGACCGCCGGGATCAATCCGCTCGACATTTTAAAAGCGAGGAGAGCGACATGAATTCTATAAAAGTTGCTAATTGAAAGCAGCTGGTATCTATCGAAAACATGAGCAATCGAGTCTTTACGAAGTCTGCCACATATTGTCCTGAGCGCATCATTATTTATGATCTAATTGTTTCTTTATAGCCACCGCCCCAGATAAAAATCGCATAGCATAGGAAAAGCAGCAGTAGCATTGTGTACGTCAAGAGTAGACCCACAATGGGGACTACCCTGTTAAGAGACTCCGAGCTCTCGAAGTCGCCTTATATAGACGGGATTACTGCGCAACATTCGGGCGCAGTGTGTCCCTAGGTGTGTGTGTGTGTGTGCCATTTCAGGGTCTCAGTAAAAGCAAGACGACGCAAACAGAGCCAACGATACGAACGAGACGGTCGGTGTTCCCCGCATCAAAATTCAACGACGGAACCATCCGATCATATCCGGACGTTCGCAATTACGCAGCGCCTAAGTGAACTTGGACTGCAGGCTGCTTCGATTCAAGACCGCGTCTTCCGATACTTTTTTCAAATCGAACAAACTCCGAATCGGCGTCTGTGCCGGTTTCAAGCCGCCACAGAGCCTTCGGCAACTCTGCCTTTTGTGATGCGTGTTCATCGTTGACGTTGCCACCAGTGGTATGCTTGCCTGTGTTTGTGTTCGTCAAATTTCAATGGATAACTCTAATGGAGAGAAAGTAGGAAAGAGGCCACAGGACGGACGAGGCCGACTGGTCCTGACCCGTCTCGCCACTTGAATCCTAGAGAAAAAATTCGATGTTGAAGCGAATTGCTTGGAAGCAACTTGTGACCGATCGAGACTCCCGCCAACTACACAGAGGCAATTGGTATAACGAGCGAATCATCAACGAGGAGTCCCGCTCATTGTATACGAGGGGCGAATGGTTCGCGTTGTACAGCTATTAAAGGCAAAACGGGGGAAAAACGGACCCGTTTTCCGATGTTAGGCTACTGAGAGAGGCAATTCCTACCCTGTGGGTATATAGGGTCGCCTCAGCAAGTCGCTGACGACCTGTGGCGGCTACGAATGGAGACTACGCGTTTTTATAGTACTGTATATATATATATA
Source organism: Stratiolaelaps scimitus (assembly GCA_019614645.1). Lineage (NCBI taxonomy): Eukaryota > Metazoa > Arthropoda > Arachnida > Mesostigmata > Laelapidae > Stratiolaelaps > Stratiolaelaps scimitus. The sequence goes on along the minus strand of JABWDB010000033.1, from coordinate 524,832 downwards.
TATATATATATATATATATATATATATATATATATATATATATATATATATATATATATGTGTGTGTGTGTGTGTGTGTGCGTTGTTACTGCTACTTGTGTTCATATTCTATCCGATATATAGCATACGTACCTGCATAGAAGGGAAGATGAGTGATACGACGAAGTTTGCGCTCCAGTTGACGAGCACTCCAATGGCCATGGCAGCCGGCCGAGGGCCTTGTGCGAACAGTTCGGCCGTGTAGATCCATGGAATCGTTCCCGGCCCAATAGCGAAGAATACAACAAACGCCAGCGTAGATACCACCGACATATATGTGATCCAGTTGTATAAGAACTGAAATTGGAGAGCGGTACGTGGCCGTATGTAAATGACTCGTTAGTCGAGTTGCCGCGGGAACGCGACGAAGCTGCATGGAGAACTGCGTGCATCCCATCATTGGCTAATGGAGCTGTGCCGTACAAGGACGACATCTAATTAAGGCACGGTTTGGTCAGAAGCACCCCATCGACAACCGAGCCTAGTCGGATGCAGTCACCCCTACCGCCGAATTCTGGGGATGACTGAGCGTTCTAAGGTCGTTTTTTCTTTTGGGACGTTTCATGATAAGCGACCTGCCTACACAAACATGCTGAAAATAAGTATCATATTAGGTAAATATATGCTAGCCACAGTGGAATGGTTCTCGGTACGTTTGTTTGATTATTACTAGTAGCCACGTGATCTTGTACGAAACTTGTGTTATTTGGGTGTGTTGATCAACTTTTTGATGGCGGATGGCTTCACGTCTTCCGGTCGAGAAAGAGATAGAGAGGAGAGAGAGTCAATATTGCTGTGATATAGTTCCGAATTCGACGAGGTAATTTTTACGCGACAATCATCCAGCGTCACTGCATGGCGCATATACCTGCATACACATATCCACGGATGTATCGCGTCTCCGAGTCTCTACAAGCAGCCCGTCTGTTGTTCGTCCGTCATTAGCCAAGTGACAAGGTGGCCGACGAGACCCCGTGAGACGGCAAGTCATTCTCTCAGCTACGCATCGGACACGGACAGCGCGATTGTTTTGACAAGCCACAGCACCATCTGGGCTTCGCAAGACAAATCATGCTATTTTGAGGGCGAATGCGAGACAAAAAAACAACAACAACAACAACAAGGCGTCTGTCTGTGTGCGTCCGCCACTGAGTGTCTGCTCCAGCCGCCGCCGCCGCCGCCACCTAACGGCCGGCGGAAGCTATGCCCCTGGAGTGGTGTGACTGATGCCACAACAGTAGCGTGATCTTGGAGGACAAAATAATCCTCCCCTGTGGCAGACTGCCAAAAGGAGATGAGCGTAGGAGACGACGCGGGCCTGAGCGCGGGGGCCGCGTCCCGCGCCGTACTCGGGAGCGCTGAGGGCCCCCGCTAGTCAACGGGACGGAGTTCATTTCACGCGACTCCCCACGAGCATTGCGACGAGACTTAGCACTCTATGGGATGTGAGTTTCGTTTTCGCGACCACAAGTTCATATTCGCGTGCTCATTTTGTCTTCGTCGTTGTCGCCGTCAAGCTATTTTCGTCACATCGTTAGTTAGCCGAAGGGCTCCGGGGCTTGGTAGGAGACGGCATACTATATTTGTTCTTTTTGTAGCTGTTATTGTTGTTGTTGTTGTTGTTGTCGTCGTTGTTGTTGTTGTCGTCGTTGTTGCTGTTGTTGTTCTTGTGATGGCCGGTTCTGCCCTGCTGGCTTCGCACTTCAGCGCCTCACGATGGCGTAGGCAAAAGGCAAAACGGGAGGGGTTGGACCCTCATTATGCATATGGTTCGGGCCTTCTCAAAAAGCCATACGTCAGAGGGACGCGACACAGGGACAGACAGATGCACGCTTCTCAAGGGGATCAAGGAGATTCGTGCGTGACATACATGTTTCGCTATTGGAACGTAACGGCAATAGCTTCACCGAACGGTACCGGGACAATTATGCGAGTCGAGCTCAAGTCGGCGCAAATGGGAACGATCAAGAAGTATGGCATTCGATATTTGGAAGCAAAAGCTAATTTTAACAAATAAACAACAACAACAGCAGAATAAAGGGGAATTGATACTAAGACGAACGAGTTGATCCCGAGAGCGATTATTGGATAGGGCGAAGTAGCGCCATTACCCACCTGTCGATTCCAGGCCCGGGTCGCCCGCAATGGGGTCAATGCTCAGCGTTTCCTGGCAGCATTTGGGTTTAGGGCAACGACGAGATACAGCCACTTGGCGTAGTCGGGTCTCCGCAACGCGTCATCACGGGGACGGGAAATTTGCTCATTGAACGGTTGCACGAGCGACTATGCCCCCAGATGCTCGAAGGCAAATGCTTGTATGACAAATACGCACACTGGTGGATTGCTACGCGTTCGCCAGTTACCCAGACGTGGGAAGTGTTCTTGGCCAGCCAGCCAGCTAACTCCCCGAAGTGGCTAGATTGCCGGAGAGATTTGTCTCCTGCTGAAGGCTGCTGGGGGGCGAATCGTCGCAGTTGGCCACGGGATTATCTCAATAACGAAGTTCACACTGATCGTGCTCGCCGGTGAATCTGCCGCTCTCGGTGATCCGCACGAGCGCCACGGCAGCGCCATACTCCACTAGAAAGGGTGTGTACCTATATGTGTGTATCTCCCGATCGCATTCGACTTGCGAGGCAAGTGACCAGCGGGTGGCAGGGAATGGCACCGAGGCATAGATATCACAAGAAGATGACAGACAGAGTAAAGAAGAAGAAGCACAAAATATCTCTCACACACACACACAGAAGTTGACCTCATTTGGGTCGTTGGGCGGATATTCGACCCATCGGCAGGTGAACGCGCTCTGCGCCCATTAATACAATACTTGCAAATGATCGTTCAAGGTGACACTAGTTGACGGAGGCTGGTCCTACACACCGATTGTCCTGATGGCTAGCGCCGTTGAAGCGGATATTGGGCCCATGATATGGATGACTCGCCTCGTATCGTCTTATGGTCGAAATCCATGGTTCGTGGCCCACATGTGTAGACGCATCCGGTCCAACGGTAGGGGCAGTATGGCCCGTGTAGTAGCGCTCAGACATACGAAAGCACCATCGAACTTAGATTGAACAGGTCGATGCTGCCGATAATGCTGCAGGGTCCCGAGACGTAGATGTAGCCCACTGAGGCAGCGACAATAAACTAACCTATTGTATGTGAATCTAAGCGGGGCCAGCTGCTCTACAATCGTTTGCTGGCTTATTTCGTTTGTCCAAAAACAGTGACCTAGAGACGACCAGCTAACAACCCAACGCCAGCTGATCGTCGCCAACTGTGAGTGCGACGGCCATGCGATGGGCCGCTCGAAGTGTCCAGGGAAAAACGGACACTGCGCCCGAAGCTGGACCGGCTCGTTATATCGCTGTGTCGAATTTAATCGTTTATTGAAACGAACTAAAGGGGAAGACAGCAACATTAAGTACGACATCGATTCCGAGCAAAATGACTGGACAGGATTCCCAAATGAAACGGAAATGATACACTGCACTGGAGAAAGAGCCAACATCTTTTGCACTGCTAAATAGCTACAGGGTCCGGCGATATAGAAGACAATGAATTGGGAAAAAGCTGAAGAAAGAACAGTCAGAAATCGAACGTCCGTTGCCTCCGCTGGATTGACAGCGACTGAAAGTATTGACGGTACCGCCGTGACTTATCAAGGGGGCGGTTAACGCGTGTCGCCCACCTATGAACGGCGCGGGCTTCGGTAGCCAGCCTGGCTTCCCGGTGCTGCCGGAAAGCAACCTGACGAGCTCCCATAGCGCAATAAGCTACAACACCCGACGGCCCCAGAGCTGTTGAGTGAGGTGAATGACTTCAGATCAGTGGGAAATAGGGGACGAGATGGGCGGCGGCAGGAGGGAGGGAAAGAAGTCCTCACATGTCAGGCCAAAGCTGAACTCCATCAGTGCTTTCTGGCGGCGGGGGTCCGCTCTCTGAGTCGCTGAGAGTAGCGGAGCAAACTCGGAGCGAACTCGTTCTGCTCGTCATTGTCACTGTCGTCGCCGAGGTTTTTTTCCTGATGTTGATGCTGATGATGGCTCCGGGGTGTCGTGATCCGGGATTAGTTCATTTCCGGCAACGATCGTCGTCGGCCACCGCCATCGTCGTCCAATCTGCTCCATTCTCCCTCGTCCACTGATACTGCAACGGTACCCGGAGCAGGCCCCGAGCAGACAGAACAAAGAATCCGGCCTGCCAATCGGGCTGCTCGTAGTGGGGGGCGACAGCAGCAGCAGCAGACGCTGTCTCAACGCGATCGCCGTCGACGCTCGGCGCTGTCGTGAATCATCGTCACCTCGAATGCAGCCCGGGTACGAAACTCATTGGTCGTTCGGTTGTAAGACAGGACAGACAGAGAGAGAGACAAGCTGCCGACGAGCGAGAACGAGAGGGAATCTGTGCGTGAGGTATGGACGGCTGTTGGCAAGCATCGCTGGCCGTCTGGGGAGGGCCACCCCACTGGCAATTCGGCCAGTGGCACCAACGATGTCGATACGACGAAAATCGAACGGGGCGAGAGAGACAGACACACGGTCAGATCAGAGGAGCCTCCTCCAAGTTGACCGTCGCAACAACGAGGACCGCTTTTCTTCGGCCCTGGCGACTCGCGACTCCCTTTCGCGCTTCGGGCAGTCATCGAACCTAACCGACGAAGTCCGTCCAAATAGATATAGTGCAATAGCAGTAGTAGAATCAGCGGTCGCCATCATTTCACCAAAGCACACCATCCAGGGTGAGAATTCCCCCTCCTCGCAACCACCTTTTCAATGAGTATCAATGCTACCGCGGTGTTCGAAAAGCAACGCAGCGCAAGACAGAAGAGGTGGGCGACGCAACCATCCGCCTCACCTGTTGCTTGCGCCCAGCTTGATGCGTGTGTGTGTGTGTGTGTGAATCTTTGTGACAGGATATCAAGCTCGATGTCTGAGTGTCGGCCGTTTGCATGTAGGCAATGAGGTTGACGGCACGCGCCGTCAACCTCATTACCTACATGCAAACGGCCGACCCTGCGCTGCTGTGAAATGACGATTAAGCTAGGCAACTAGGAACTCGTAACGGATTCAGATGACGCCGCTTCGACGTTGACATACAACGCAAACCTTATGATACAAACTTCTGCGCTATAATATTCGCCGCCACAATTTGCCGGCGGATTCGGCCAGTTCCGCCTGATACCGCAGCCAATTCTATCAGTGTTTACTCGCCTTCACACCGTAATCACCGATATCATAACATGCCCCTATCTGCCACCCCTATGGCTGTCGGCGTTTCGTCATGTTTCCTCCTCAAAACATCCATAGTCCACTGTGCGCATCATCTTTGCTTAGCCAGATCAGCCCGTATCCATCTTGCTACTATTATTATTATTATTAGTATTATTATTATAATTGTTATTTTTAAGATTCTTTTTGCTGTGTCAGTAGTGCAATAGCCAAAAACCATGCTGGCCAACCGACCACCGAACTCAAGGCGGGCGCCCTCCCGAAAGCAGGATGTTACGTACGCTAACGAGTAGTGAGATAGTGATGAATATGGAAAAGATGAACATGCCGCCCAGGCCGTAAAGATGCAGGGTCCGTCTACCCGTCCGATCCATGAGCGGGATCGACACCAATGTCATAAGAACCATGACGACGCCGACGCCGACGTTGGCGCACTGCGCGATTTCGTCCGTCAGACCCGCCTGCATGAACAACCGCAATGAATACGAAAATACCTGAAAGACACACACAGAGAGAGGGACACATTCGAACGAGTACAGTTTAGTGGATTAGTGTGTGTGGATAGATCACATTAGTGCGTGGATTGGACAAGAACAACCGCAAACTGAATCTACAGCGATGGCTACTGCTGCCACCACTCGTCGCAGTTGTGATGTCATTAGTAAATGGCGTACGAAGGAAACGATGAGATCAATAGAAATTGTTGAACACCCTGTATATATATATATATATATATATATATATATAATCTTAAGAGCTTAAACATTGTAACAATTGCAGCTCCTTTAATAAACCAATAAAGCTTTACCTTTACCTTCCTCATTTTCATGGAGCTCTTTAATGTTCATGATTGACAGAGGCACCAAAGCATACGAGCGACTCGAACAATATCTCTAGATCAGATTGATTTTCCTCGATCATATGTACAACGTCAGCCAAAGATATTAGAGAGACATAGTGAAGAAGCGGCGGGCGCCAGTTTGCCACTGGGCCCTGACAGACGTCGTTGAGCAGCGGCGTCCGGCGATCTCTGATACACGACGCGGGCGCTAGCGAGCGAACGCGGACAGTCGTATTGTGCTGTTTTTGCTGCCTGCTACTCACGTATCGCTCGCGCCGTCGACGCGACCACTGACTCTTCCGCCGCGACTGCGCGCCCAAGGCTCTTCTACCCAAAGCCCATGTGGTCTCCCTCGAGACAACGCTTTGCTAAACAATATCGACGGGCGCCTGATAGCTAAGATCTTTTAAAGCCAGGACTGACCTTCAGTGCCCTATCTCCTGTGTTAACTCCCCTGATTCTCAGATGTACGGCAGTACTGCACGGTTCGTCCACGAGGCCACTTCCGACATATGAGTCCACATAGGTCGTAGAAGCGATGCTACATATACAGAGGTGCCGAGGGGTTGATACGGGACGACAGCCGAGGGTCATTTCTACTATGGCAAAAAAAGGCTTCCCAGACAACCCTCAGGCCACCCAAGCAGCGGGCCAGGCAGCGAGCCCCCCCAAACTGGTAGCGTGCGTTCTCGACTTGCCGAGACTGTCGGAGCCGCTGGGTTCCTGCTGGGTTGTGGATTCGGAGGGACGCGGGTCAAGTGGAAGTGACGGTTTTTTCGGCAGCGCAGCGGCGGCGGCGGTGGTGTACGAGCAACTCGGTTGAGGAGAGGCGAACGCACGAGAAACCGACGCCTGCAAGTCGCGCTAAACGCTAGCCGGCACTTGTCCTTTGACGCGGCGGTGAAAGAGGCGACACACACAAAAAGTCGACAACGATGACAGCGCCCATAAGGCCACCAAGGGCAGCAGCCTCGTCGCGAGCTCGGGCAGCAGACGGCGGCGATCGTCGCCAAGAAAGGCACCAGAGGATCATCCGGTCTCTCGATTTACGTTGATTTTTGTCTAGGAAATAGAGAGAGCGGGGTGTGCGAGGGGGGGTCAGGGCGAGCGTGTAGTGGTTCGGCGAAGTTGGACAACAACAACAACAACAGCAGCGTAAGGCTGACAATAACAATGACGAGGTCGGAGAATAACAGCAGCAATAACAGCTGCAACGACAAGCAGCAGAGAGAGAGAGGCGACAAAGATGAAGCCTCTAACAGACCCGGCGCCGTTCTAAGAAAGAGAAAACGCGGTACCACTGACTACTGATGTCACCTCCGCGCGGCCCCGTCAACCCCGCTACCCAGGCGGCTATGATATTGCCTCGATGCGATGACGGTCGCGGATCGGGGCGGACAGAGAGAGAGAGAGAGAGAGTTACGAGATAGGGACGTACCGAATGTGGATTCCGGGAAGCGACGAAGAGAAGGGTCCAGGCCATGACGCTCTCTCTCTCTCTCTCTGTCTCGTTCTCCCAGTTAAAGCATTTGTGGTCTGTCTGCCTTGAAACTGCATCACATATGGCGTTGCTGCTGCGTTTTGCCGGATCTGCGATGATGGAGGAAGGCCATAGAAAGAGCCCAATGGGGCCGAGCCTGAAGCCGAACGGCGGAAGGATGTCGGTCATGGTAGAGAGAAGACGATATAGCAAATGACGCCATGCCAGCGTTTCGGTCTGTTGTTTGTGTCCGTGTTGTGGACGCGTGTGAGCAGCGCGGTCACTTGTCCCTGCCTTTTGTCGCGCGTTCAGGGGACGAGCGTGGATCCGTTCCCAAGAACGTGTCCAGGCGACTGGCTCGAACAGACCCCGTCTCGTCTTCCCTTGACTAGCTGGGCACGGGGACGCGTTAGGGCTCTAGGTCTCGCATAAAAACCTCGCGCGTAACGGCATTGTACGCGCGTCGCCTACCACGTCTGTGTCTACTCAGCGATTGAGCTTATGCACAATCGTTACGCGGCGTAGACGCGTACACATGACGATTCGATGAAGTCGTCGTGCCTGGTTGTCGTTTTCGAAAGGGCCTCCATCCGCCGAGGGATACAGGCATTTATAAGCGGTTGGCTGTATATATATATATAGGCAAGTCGACCCATGCAATTCCATACAAGATGCATATGTGGATCGTCTCCGGATCTGGTGTTAGCCTTGATCGACTCGAGCGTTTCCCGCCTTTGTTTATCGTACACAGGCCTGGTGGAATTCGAAATTTTCTAAACAATTGCGACCTGTAGCAATAGCGAAGGTACTGGATGAACGGCGACATTCAACAAGCGAGCCCTGTGGGCGGGACAAGGCACACCCAGGGTTCTCCTAGCGCAGTTTGCTGATGAGCGTCCAGGACGAGTCAGCGGGGCATGAGTTTTACTTCTTTTTTTAGGGTCTCGCGTAAGCCCCCCCTCCCCCCGGTGTTGACAACCCGCGAGTTCGCGTATGCTACGAGTTTGCCATCGGATAACGATGCCCAGGCTAAACGGAACGACCGAGCGATTGTCGGCGAGAGGACATTGAGAGGCCACATCTATCATATCGTGTGGCCGGACCACCGCACACAGGTCCTCTTCAGGCCCGTTGAAATTCAAAGCAAAAGCACCAGCTATGCTCGGCTGCTTGTGTACATCTCTGTGTTCCCCTAATACCATTGCTGCCAGCAGGCGGAGCAAGGCAGAAGAACCTGCTGTCCTGCTTGTAGCCAACCGCTGAAAGTCAACTACGCCGAAAGTCGAAAGCTTTGCAGACGTCACAATACGACTAGTCAGCAACGTTCCACACAGACAAACGCACATGCATATGTATGTCGTATCGTGGCCTGGGGCCAAGTTCCAAATTGGCCAGGCCGAGCGCGTTCTGACAGCGCATAGTAGCCATTCTGTGCTCGTTGGCTGGCCTCGTTTTCCTCTGCCTGTTCCCTGCGTAACAACAATGATGGTGGTGGTGACTAGGATAGGCTCACGTCGTCCACGAGATCCGTCTCTGGGCCTTTGGAAGCAGGACAACAGGGGAGCTCGCCCACACGGTGTCACCGTGGGGTCTCGTCGAGTGGAGCACACGGAACGTTTGAAGCAGCAGGTTGCCTACCCGAGCGGCTGGCTAGATCTGACTCGTTTTATCTCGCTGTTGACTAGATTGGCCCTGCAGACGCTCCCGTTCGAGGCCCCCTTTCCTGCTTGGTTTTCTGCCTATGGGGCTTGACGCGCATCAAGCGGAGGAGAAGTTTAGGTAAGTCAGCAATTGATTAACTGAATTCTCGAATGAGAAGCGGACTGCAATATCCGTTGTACACGAACGGCATATTACAGCGTCCACGTTGGCCCGCATGATGGGTTGACACGGTACATATTGTAAGCCAAGTCCAATGAAAAACTATCGCTAAGACAACGACGACCGTCGTTAAGACGAATGCATTCGTTTTAGGGCGATCACGATTTGTCGATGACGAGATTATAATTAAGAGAATCGTTCGTGTGTTGCATGCATTCATTGATGCATTAATTAATCGCAAACTACTAACTATAGACCAAGTCCGAAGCTAAAGGGTCTGTCGCCGGCGAGTGCCACATGCTCCCGCAATATCGCTGTATGCGCTTGCGTATACTGGCCACCATTTGTACCTGTTAATAGCAGCGCACCATTGATCAACGTTCAATGGACGCCACCCTGCAGAATCAAGTATGGTGATTATTAATTATTTCAATTGCTTGTTCCACGCGTGTTTGTCCCGAGGGAGCAAAACCTAGATGGCTGCTCCAAACCTGAGGTCGATACCTATCACCCCCTTTGTTAATAAAGGTGTTTTTGAATAAAGAATAAAGAATCATTAGGTTTTCTTAGCTAAAAAGAATCATTAAGGGAAGTTCCCTTGAAAACACAGACCAGGCATTCGCTGTCGCCGAGCCGAAAACGAATACCAGTGATTGTATAAATCATGTCCATTAGTTTCGAGCGCATGGCTCCTTCAAATTGCCGACTCCTTCCAGATGGCGATCGTCAGACTAGAATAGGAGGCAAAGCCAGAGCCGGAATAGATGCGCTCCTCGATTCCCGCAAAGGACTAAGCTTAGTGCAGCCATTGGCACGGGTGGAGACACCTCCTCGGCCTTCTTCCATGTTTCCCTATACGACCTAGCCATCTGCGTATGGGTCCATTTCCAGTAGCAATCGTCTCGTGACTTCAGTAAGGCTTTCGGATGACCATTCGTAATGCGGACATCGACACAATCGAAACTTCGTTTTCAAACGCCTTCTTCGACACAGACCCGAAAACTTCAGCGTATATCCGCGTCCTGTGGACTCCCCCCCCCCCACGTTCGATTGCGGCCTGTTGACAAGCGTCCGATAGGAGGACAGATGAGAAGGACAAACTGTAGGGCTGACGAAGGAGATGTCCTTGTCCTGCCGACCTCCAGGCCCGCAGTGCTGCGGGTTGCTGCCTGCGCAACCGCAAAAGCCTGCGAGCGTGTACCACATGCCGGTACAAACGTCCTGATGAAGAATGAACGCGGCCCGCCTGTGCAAGACGCAGCAATGATGGGCATTGTAAATGTCATCTGTCTTTGCAGCTCTCCTTCTCACTGTTTGCTTCCCTCTACGTGACGCGGTGGTCAGTCAATCATCACCCTCCACGAGTGGGTTAGACATCACCATAGGCCTCCGGCGCCGACTAGTCAAACACTGGCAGAAGGACAACAGGCGGCGTAGGGGTTGCAGGGGTGTGACACCAAGAGATCAGCGATGAGAGGCAGGGCCCGACGGCTCGTCATACGGCTGTGTCCTAGAAGTAAAAACGGGCCCGAGCATCGAGATCGAAACCGCATAGAGAGATGGTAAATCGCTGAGCGACGACAAATCGAGGGACGAGTGACAAGCGTCAAGGACTTCGGCGCCATCATCTGCGCCTCGTGTCGATCAGCATGTCGCTGTCCATCTGTCGGACGGGGGTGGTTGTCTGCCATTTCTCGTTCATTTCAAGGAGTGAAGGGGTCGACTCACGTCCAGGGAGCAGTCCGGGTTGGAACCGTACGAACAGGCGGGCAGACTCGAAAAAAAATCTCACGGGGGAGGGATCTGAACATCGGGACACGGTTGCCTGCAACATACACTGTCACCGATCCCGAGCAAACAGAGACGTGGGACTTGGTAGCCAATGCCTCACACTCAGTGTGAGCCTTAGCACCAAAGTAGTCGCAGGGTAGGCGGTGGACTGGTTCTGGCGGGGGGTGATTAGGCCTATAGTTATGGCAAGCCGAAGACCTGAGGAGGACGATGAGACGCCTCGGGTTCGGTCGCCTTGGTCAGACAGCCCGAAACCGCTGAGCCAGCCCATTCTTGACAGCGCCTACCGAGACCGGTTGTGACGTACTGACACTATTCGCCTTTGGAGTGACCGTACAAAGACAAGACCTGTCGTCCCAAGATAATGGGACAGTAATATGTAAATTAAAACAAAAAAAAATAATTTTTTTTTTTAATTACGTGCTGGCTAATGTGCGATGTAGCCATCATCATTCATTGGCTGGTTCAACGCATCGCTATTTAGCTGTGCTAAATTTAACTTAACGCGATAGGGAGAGAGGATGGAACACTAGACAAGGGATCTCACAGAAGAGAAACAGAAGCGAGGGGCGGGGCCGGCGGCGATAGAATCAGGCGATCCCTGATCGTGATCTCGGATTGGGACGCCCCTTCCTGAATGGCTGCTGACACTCCCCGATGTCGGCAGAGGCGGCCCTACCTACGGCTGGCTCCACAGCTAGAATATATCTACCGGTAGTAGGACGCGTCCCAGGTCGCAGGTTCATGTGGAATCTGGAGAGTGTGGACTGTTTTTTTCGTCAGCAAAGAAAAACGAAACGCCGGTGTCGCGCCATATTTCAAATAGGTGCATACTATGTATAAACCATCTTCGTGTTTGCATTGATCTTGTTATTGCTGCGCTATATTCGAAATAACATATAGAACACTTGCCGCAAAGGAATATAATACTGCTTCTTTTTGTCTTTGATGCCGGAAGCGTTGTTACTCAGGACAATGGTTCGGAACTACTTTCCTGTTACTTCAAACCATATATTGTTATTCTGCTATTATATTGTTACTACTAGTGAGACCGCCTCTCTACTGTCGAAAATGCGTTTCGTCCTCCTCAAAGCTCCACCTCTTCGATGCGCTTCGGTCTCGCTTCTATCCTTTGAAGGTCTGCTAACTCAGTCGCATCTGGAGATGTCCACGATATTATATATTACACAATAGCCGTACATACAACGGAAACACATATCTGATCGAGATACCATTTCATGTGTACCTGCGATAGCATCTTCACATCGAGTCGCCCTGTCGCAGCGTTACGTTATGTCTATCTAGTGTTATATAATAATCGATGTCGCCAAGCTTCCCGTCGCGATGATTACCCGATGTGAGGTCATCAGCTAATGCAGGGGGAGGAGGATAGCGGGCCGGGGGTAGCCGGAGGGGGTAGACAGATAGATAGATGATCGACATCAAAGGACATCGAGTCTGGCCAGGAGTCAGCGATCGACGGCCCCGTCGGAGGCCTCGGCTGCGGCACAAAGTGTACTTTTGCAGCCCCCGACAGAGACACCGAGCTGACGCCGTCGTCCGGCATCGTGTAAGGAGTGACAAGATGGGGACCACCGCCACTCCTGCTACAATGTCTAACCTAGTTCGCATCGCCAACACGCATCGCCAACTCTCTCCTTGTCTCTCTCTCTCTCTCTCTCTCTTTCTCTGTTCAAGGTCTTGAGTGTCCCGGATTTATCATTTTTTCTATTCCTCTCTCTCTCTTACTCGCTGAGAAGCCTCTCTTCTCTGAGGAGTATTTCTCTGAGCAGCGATAGAGGAAGAAGCAGAAAGGCTTTCGATCAAGAAGAGCCCGGTGCACATATCCGCTCGCCACACAAAGCCGCACGACCTCTCGCTGGCTACCTCTCGGCTATGAGCGTGTACTAACGTGTACTAACTACTACATGAAGGGGGGGGGGGGTCGGGTAGAGGAATTGCTGCCATAGAGAGAGAGATAGAGCTAAGATATGCCGCCTGGTTGGCTATCTCATAGGCGACTGGTTGACATCGACACAATGGTACTCCTGTCAGAAGTAGGTAAAGCGAACTGTGGATGAACGTCATTTTCGGTTGATAGCAGCTAGGAAACGCAGGCAGGGGATTTGCCCTCGGTGAGTTCGTGATTGAGCCAGTGAAGAAGAACTGTGATTGAAGCTTGCGTGTGCGTGCAAACAGTGCAAGGTGTTTGCGCCGTAACATGACCGCGTTGTGTTGTAGCTGGAAGCGACATTTGTCAGCGCGAGGCCGAATGAGCTGAGGCGAATCCTGCACAATTCTGTATTGGAGGCGGAAGAGACAACTCGTCTCGAAAGTGAAACGGACATCAGATAACAGAAGTGCTAGTACTTCTATAATACTATTGGGCGAGATTACTCGCTCGGCTATGACTCGGGCGCCGCAGGGCCTCGAAAACGAGAGTCGCACAAGGGACATCCACAAGGACGAATGGCTCATTCCTATCAAGCTGCTCCGCCCCTGCGTCCGCAGAACCATTTACCTTTAGCCCTCCCTCCCACCTCTCTGCCTCATGTACCCAACAACTCCGCTCTTTCTGGATTTTCGAAGACTAGTCGGCCTGACGAACGGTCCCGTTGATGACGGAACAGTCCGCCACCGGCGAGATTGGCCCATAGCTCTGATACACCCTCCTGGCCTCGTCGACACCTTCGGGCATCAACGACAACGATACTTAGCCGCGAACTCATCTCGACCAGAAAGCGGTAACTGCTCGAAGCGGTAGCGCAGTGCGCCCTCCGCCCACGATGCCCTTGTTCCTTAGGCTCCCTCGCTGAAGGGTCCCTCCACAAAAAATCCACCCGTCCCGTCGCAGGTATAATAGTAGCCTCAAACAGGACGAAGGAGTGTCGTCCGATTGAGCGCAACGACCGCAGCGGTCAGGAATTGTGCTGCGTATATGTCTGTTGGATCTGTCCCCGCTCCTAGTTCGTCATGTTTTGGCTCTATTGTGGTTTGTACGAATTCGGTTTTGGCGTATGACGGCAGAACTTTCGCAAGCAAGTCATTATGCCTATAGGTCGAAATCGGTGTTGGCAAATGGGGTAGTGACTGTCTACCGAACTGAGGCAACGTCTGCTACTTCGGCGTCCTTCTATGGTTGCGTAGAACGGGCACCGTAGATGACACGAGCCGATGTGAGACTGGTAACAGTAGTAATATTATAATACGGAGGGCGATGATCGTAACAATAATGATCACAGGGTACCTGCGAACGTCCACATTCTCCGGAGGATCGCTCGACACCGTAATGTCCTGCTGGGCCGGGTATTCGGCTAATTCCGACGACTCTCAAGATTTAGCTAAGCGGCACGCAAGAGGAAGGATTTAATATTTTTTCGGGCTTCGGCCGCGGTCGAGCCGACGCGATGCGACATTGAAAATATAACTAGCAGCGAGTGCAGCAGCAGCAGCAGCTCCGGCGTATTATAAATACGTACAACAATGTCGGCGGTGGCGCCGACATCAGTCGGGTGCACTCGTACGAGGGGATGTTGACCCACTGTGTCTCGTCTGGGAGGACGACGGATGGGATAAGAGTTGTTTTAAGAGTTGTTTCGAAACATAGAAACTCTATGTGGATTTCCACTTTTTCCTGTTTGCTCCAACTGCCACCGTCAATACACGTTATCGATGTAAACTTCGAGCACAGAAAAGTACGAAAGAAAAGAGGACTCTACCGCTGAGAGCGCGGCGAGGCAAGCCAATAAACGAACAGCCAAATATCGCTTGAGATCGCCACGCCCGGGCTGGGTCACACAGCACCCCAAAACACATTGTGGCTAGCTGTGTTGGTATCAATAGCATATTGGAGCGGATACCATTGGTCCTGTGGAAAGACCCCGATTCCACCTCCCGGAGCAGAGTTGACAACTAGCGTGGCCTCGCTGCCACACTGTGTTACAATGTGCGGGACAGCTTCTATTTTTGGAGGGTTCAAGGTAAAACCCATCTTGGACACCGGGCTTCAATTGAAGTAAAGTGTCATTTACAACGGTAGCGTACGGTGGCGGCGGCGGCAGCGCGCTCTACTCTACCGGACAGCGGGCGCGATTCATCTAGGCTAGCCTGGACCGACACGGTAGCAGACCTGCGGATTTGCAGCAGACCTACGCAAGCCGAAATTTGTTGATTGACTATCGACTGGCGATCTCAACAGGGGTTAGTTGTTCACAGAGAACGAGGTTGCCGCCGTCAATTTTCATTGCATCGGATCTTTCGCTCGCCTCCAGTCCTGCACAGACGATCTCTTTCCTTGTTGACGTTGCCGTCTCGCTAGCTGCGGCTGGCTGCTTGATCGTGTGATGCGAGAGTAATGACCGACCCGGCTTGCTTGCCCCCTCGGGGGCGCCGCGCGATCGCGGTGCTTGAGTAGCATTTGAGGATCGCTGAACACAACTCAGACCGGCAGACACATCGAAAGGCTGACAGACGCGAAACAGGTCATACGAGACACGTTCATGGCGCGGACAGCAAGCAGGCGACTGTGTGTTCCACAGCTCGAGTTTACACTGTTGCCGCAAGCCTGGTAGGGCCCGGCCGTAACCATTAGTGAGAGCCGTAGGCTACCGCTGCCTCTCTGATATCTAGTTCTTCCTTTAGCTTATCCCCGTTCCCTCCCATCTCCCATCCTGCCTGAGTCCACGGACCCACTGGCAGCTCATGAAGTGGCTATTGCACCACTCCTTGCTGATTCATTGCGCTGCTGAAAACAAAGGGGAAATCTGTCCGGCCTGGAAACGAATGCACATACCGACCGAGGGATGCAGTCAGAAGGGCAGAGCCACAGGGGCACGAAGCAGGACGAGGATTCAGCACTGCACAATGTGGCAGGTACAACGACTCTCGACTCGCAGACACTCGCGCAGAGCGACGCCGTCGAGGAATATGATAATGGTGACAACGCCGAAGGGATTTACACGGCGGGATGTAGACTGCAACGGCCATACTTCGGCTGGCAGGTAGCGACGCGGCGGGAGCGAGGCGGACGGAACTTCAGCTGACAGGCGCAGCGCTTCAGCGAGAGACCGCAGAGATGGGTGGGATGTTGTACCCGGTATCATTTGGTGCAGCCGGAAGCATGGAAATGGACGGGGACTTTGTTGGCGTCTCTCATGTTTGTTCGCGTTGCATGGAAATCGGGACAGGAGAAAGGGAGAATCCATTCCGCGGCCGGCAGCGGTAGAGGACATGCGGCACACTGAAACACTACTAGACACCCTACACCGGCAGAGCAGGGGCGTAGTGCACTCCTCCTAATGTAGTTGCGTGCCTATTCGCCTATTAGATGCCGCCTACTTCTGCTGCGACTACACTACGAGTGCCACCAGCCCAACCGTCTACTGCGACCACTAAAACGACTGCAGCGGCGTGTTGTAATAAACGCCCCTCCCGACATTTCCAACTTGGCCGTCGGGGCTGGCCCGAACACTGGTCGAATCGAGCGGGAACAGCAATTGTGCAAGTGGCAGTACCGGAGACGCCTTCGTCGGCGTCTGCAAGGCTAGGGCAAGCCGGGCCGGACGGCCGGCGTTGTGTGTCCCGTGCCTGCAACTAGGGCCCTGGTCCCCCGGGCCAGAAGCCCCACACGCTTCTCATTTTCTGAGACCCTCCCGACTTCAGCGAGCTAAAACGGTGCCTAACGGTGCCTTAGGCGTCGCGTGCGTACGGCGACACAGACGCGTCAGACGTGCTATTGCTAGGAATTCGTCCTTGATGGCCTGCTGACTGGCGTGGCAGGCAGCCAGCCAGGACACGCAACAGGACGCTAACGTGCAGCCTACGGCGCCAACGTTTGGAATCTCCTGCGACGCTCGAATGAATCTCAAAAGAGGCGCACGGAACAGGGAAACACGACGTTCGCGGAGTCGAGGCTTCCTATGGCCGTCCCGTCATGGAACGATCAGCACAACGAAGTTCAAGGTGAATGTGCGAGAGTGGTCATTGACTACTGGGTCGATCTGGCAGCTACGAACGCTGTGGGAACAACGCGTGCCGGGAGAAGGGCAAGCGTCTATTGCTATTATGGATCGAACAGCGAAATCGTAAGCCGTCTCGTGCGTTGGCTGCAATCGCAAACTTTAAGAGGCCTTGGAAAAGGTCAATATTGACGCGATTACAGCACCAGAGACATAGAGCACAGCGGGACACACCGGTTGCTGCTGCAGGTCGCAGGGGAACGCCGCGCGTGTTCGAAACTCCCCGACCGCTCGTTGTTCTCATGAGAAACACGGTGTAGCGGTGGGAGTGCCTTATTTGCATTGCTCCCGATTTCTCCAACGCTACAGCCTTTGTTAAACAACAGGCAGTGACGCCTGGCCCGAACAGTTCCAATTGCCACCGGCAAGTTATTCTATTTGAGAGATTAAGACTTTGTACCGGGCCGCGAAACGCTCTGTACGGCGATCCTCGATAAACAAGATAGGGTGCAGGATATACCAATGAACAGGGTAAGCTGTCAGGGTAAACTGGGAGGAATGGTGGAGATCAATTTGTATATGTATAATAATTAGTCAACATAGCCTCTTCCCTATTTCAAAGCCAAATCGCCAAACTTAGCTACAATGTTATGTCAATACAATATCGCTTTCACACCCCATTATGTAATCACAGTACAACAAAAACGAGGTCTAATTGTTTCTCGAATCCGGCTAATTGCTGGCCGAACACAAAGCCGAAACTACTTGCGCTGTTCGTGCTAGAGGTACACACGCAACGGGGAGAAATGTGCGTCACAATAAAAATGCAGTATGGCCAACTTTTATAGCAGTGCACACATATATATATATGTACGTATATATATATATATATATTATATACAGACAAAAGTCGATATAACGTGACATCGTGCCGATCAATCCAGATGATTAAAAGTACGCGCTCCAGTGCAATACGCCACCGGGCAGAGGACGGAGAACGAACGACGGCTTACCCTGTGCAACCACCGACTTACGTAATTAGCATTCATTGTACCGCATGTAATTATGTTGCACGAGCTCGACCACGAGTCACCTAATCCTCCCGGCATCATTCCCAGGCTCCCATACACAAACCCTATGCTATGATATCAATGTTTGGCGGCGATGGCAGCGGCTGTCCCGCTCGAGATTATACCCCGCCGGGCTCCGGGGCGGCTGCAGGCCATATGTTGACGTTAGCACAACCGCCGTTTCTCTGTTCCAGGAAAGAGTCCCCCGCACCACGGGGGTGTGTAGGCATCGGCACAAACAAGCAATCTGACTAAGCGACTACAAAGGAGAACTTTACACGTTTCGAGTTTTCGTCCCGGGGGTATGATCCCCCCAGCGTCGTCCGCCGCGGATCCAGGAGAGGCACCGTATGAGGATGCATGAAGTTTAGATGACGACAACACGCCACGCTGCCGACCCAAGGTACAACAGCACTTTCATTACTCGGCCTGTGCTGTATACGGCGTATAATAGCAATAGGCGAAGTGGAGATGATCTCCCAGGGACAACTGAGCGTGTGCTGGGAGCGACGCCAAAGAGTCCAGACCAACATGGTGAATACATAATACATATATATATATATATATATATAAGGGGAGAGAGAGAGAAAGATGCTTTTCGTTCAGGGGTGTGACGATGGGAAGACCACAACAAGAAGGTATCGTCTATGATCTCGGTAGGATTTCGACCGATGTACCAGGTCCTACGTCGGAGGGTGTCTGCGTGAGTGTAGTCTCCATGAGAACGGGTACAAATGCACAACGCAAACGGCAGATGTGGCGCGCGCAACGGTCGAGCAGGCGACATTACCCTCTATTTGCTAAACCCCCACGGGTCAGGGGTAAGTTCTCTTTCCAAACGGCGGCCACGATGGAGCACAATATTTAGAGCTCTAGGTGTTTACTTCCATAGGCGAGCAAGCTGAAGCAGAAGATCACTGGCGAGCCGAAACGCTCATTGTTTCCTTGTTCGATTTTCGTGCGAGGTGGCTGGACGGCAATCCTGACCGAGCTTCCGGACATATCCGAGAGCTCGCACGGCTCAAACCGAGCGGCAACCATCTCGTCGATCTCAGAGCGAGCGATGTGCTCCATGCGCGGAGGAGACAACCACTCTTATTTGACAAAGACACAAGCGTCGTCGTTTTGGCAAGAAGCAGCACTTTCGGATCGTAGAGCCACCGTCGACGTCAAACAAGTTAACGGCGTCTATCAATTAAAATGATTTATGCTGATTGCTCCTTTGCCGTTACATGAAGCCTAGAGCGGAGTGGAGTCCCCGTGTCCACTCCTGGGCCTCGGTTCAGCGACTGACACGCTGGCAGAAGCTTGCGGCCGATCCAACCCAATCCCTGCCTAATACAGCGGACTCTCGAGCGGCTGCAGCGAATTTTTACTCAATAGAGTCTGCAGTTTGACGTCATCCTCTTCTGGTCGCCGGTCGGAACGGGGTTTGTGGTTCAAATTGAAACTTCCTCAGCTTTAAAGGGCTGAAACTTCAGCTCTTCGACAATACTCTGTCCGAGTCTCACCGTCAACTCTTGTTTGCTGTCAAGCACGATACTTATGGCGTCCACTGCACTGCACCTTTTTATCCGGAGTGACTCGGCAGCCAGCCAGTCGGATATGCGTCATTTCAACTATGTGCTCAATCGCACGGGGAGCTTCGCCGGAATCAGAGACATCGGGGTTTTCGAGCGACGGACGCCAACGATCGTCGAAATAAATCCTATGGATCATAGCGTCCACACAGAACTGGGAACCACAACGATTCCAAATGCGGGCCGCGACGGAGTCTTCTGGAGTCTCGCTTCGTTGATTTGCAGGGACAATTCGTCCACTATACGTTGGCTGCATTCATTCTTTGGAAATACCCATTGTCAACTTGTGCTCCACCCTTGCTAATGAGCAAGACTGAACAAGCTGCTTCATTGTAAAAACTTGGGGTTCACATTAGAAATGTGGAACACATATATAAAGGTGTACCCGGGGAGTAGACTTATCGCTGAGATTTACACGTTGGGTGCTGCTGTAATTGCATCGATAGGATTTCCTCCCCTCGAAGCGTGCCGACTCTGGGGAAGAGACACACTCTCAGCAGAGGATGGTTTTAGCAGGCAGAGGCGTTTTGTCATCCATGTCAACCCTGGTTACAACAACGTGGAACGCTGTCGCCAGTATATAACATACAACGAGATCCATGTGAGAGAGTCATACACAATCTCTCAAGTTAAGACATTAAGCATTTGAGTGCTATGAAGACGTGACCGATGTTAAATGTTGGCTGAGAGTCAGCCCCCAAAGAAATGACAGCCACAATGTCATATTGACCCGTTTTTTTTGTCAGATTGATCCTGCGCAATGCTTAAGTATTGTACAAGGTACTCTCTCGACGGCATATTGGTCATTGGTCCTGAATTTCAAAATATGCTACCCAACATCGATGAACAATATTTTCCGCAAACGCATATTCTATTTTGGACTCTGGGGCATAGGCACTGGGTCAGTTTCCCCTCCTTGTTTTAGATATTCTATTATATATATATATACATTATATACATATATATATATATATATATATATATATTACAGGGACGTGTGTTCAAAGATGTGTTTCACGTTCAGCGGGCAGCACAATAGTCGTCCACTGTCATAATTGACTAATTAATAACATATTTCGATTAGCTATGATGAAAAAATGCTCCACATGTGTAGTCGATGTGACAGGCTGACTGGCAGTGGGTTAAAATTACAAACGATGTGATTGTTGTGAAGGGTACGAGGATCGATAGCAGTACTGTACATGGCCAGTGCCTAAATCATCTCCGGATCTTCCTCATCGTCACCGAGGGAGGATTATCCAGGAGGACGCTCAAGGCAGGGAGACGCCGGTATCCGTATTCGATATCATAACGTTATCCCATTTCTTTATTTAATTTCGGACAGTTATAGGTTTGCCTGTCGATGCGACCCGTTCGACTCGTCAAGGCCGGCTCGCATATTTACTCAAATAACTAATAGCGGCAACATTAAGTATGGCTTATATATATGAGCATATATGCGCTCGCGAACCTTGCGGAACATCGATAGGCTTTGTGTATGAAGGGCGCTTTTGTGATGACATCTTGCCCATGAAAACTTTGCACTTTGAGGATTAGATGAATAAGTTTAGCTGCTGCAACGAGCAAGCTGGGAGTCGTGGACCCATACATACGGCACCATGTCCAGGGTAAAACGCTCTGATGATAATGTCATTGAAGTCCTTTGAAATGTGCTACAAACAGTGGGAGAGCGTCTACACACCACAAGTTTCTGTTAGGAAACACCGAAACGCTGGCGAAATAGTTATGCGCTGTTGGCTGTTGAGCATGCAAAGTACGAGCGGCGACGCATGTCTGCTATCAACAGCTATCAACAACCAGACAATTGAACGAACGAGATAACACTCATAATAATAATAATAGTGGTAATGATCATGCACAATAATAACTATAGTAATGCCAACAACCGCAGTCGATATTCTGGAAGCAGTTGAAGTTGAACTTGTTATTGATTAACTTACAGCATTTATTCCCGAGAGTTGCTGCGAAAGGTGCATAACAACTCCGATGAGTAGAGGAAGTTGCAAGCTCCTGTCTCTAAGAACCTGTAGTACAGTTACCTGAAATGACATAGACAATAAGGGAACCCGAACGCATAGCATTAGAATTGTGAAGCAGAATATGCTGTTGTTGGAGATCTCACAGCAGTTGTTATGTATGCTGCCACGACTCGATCTTCTCCATCAGCAAATGTATAGGGATCCTTCAAGGATGACATGTCTCATATTATTGTGTGTCGTAATATATACCTCACACACACATAAACACTAATTAGTGACGAAGTTTGCAATCAAATTCTACCGTATAGTTTGCACTGGGCCCACCGGCACACGAGCTCCATAACACCGTGTCAGCGCGGTGGCTTGGACGGCTAAATGGTCTCTGGCTATCAAAAGTCAGAGGCCGCAGGTTCGAGCGCCGCTGTGTGACGTACAAGAGAGCTTAAGCATTGTAAAATTGCAGCTCGTTCAATAAACCACTAAACCTTTACACCCGTTTCTCATTGACAAGAGCGATACCGCTCGAGATGATTCGCCGTCTGTCCACACAACAGAGTAGCACGATTGAGCTGGGAAATTCGCCCAAATCTCAGCCATATGAAAACCAAGATGCATCTTCGTATGTTCCGCTCGTGTCTCTGCTGAATCAGTGCAGTACCACGTATCGCATTGTCCCTCATTGTTCACCATATGCCATCTCTCGATAGTGAATCGTATTTTTCGCGGATTTTTTTCCTTACTGTTTACTCAACAAAACAGCGTTTCAGCTCCGCGAGCGCCGAACGCCGACAATCTCGGGAGAGAACGACCGCGAGCTACCATACTTACTTAATCAATGTATGCTGCGTTTGCAATGGTTGAACAAGAGAATCGCTGCGGCATATGGGCACACGCATAGATAGATCTCGACTGAGCGAGCGTTCCCCTTGAATACAGCAGCAGTAGCACAAGTGAGTGCTTACACATGCTGGCAGCTATTTTTATTCTATGCATTTATTCGAAACCAGACGGAAAGAGCAGAGCGACGCAAAGCTTCAAAGGCTCGCAGGGCTGCTCGCCTCGGAGCAAAAGTCCCTTGCTTGCTTGCTGGCTAGCTAGCTAGCTATATACGCAGTTCGATTATGGACTGCGCCTTGTTCGGTCTGTTTGAGGAACGTCTGCTTGCAAATGGTGACGGGAGTGACGGGGTAGCCACCGCCGTAGTCTCGATCCTCGGTGATCTGATTCCGGCTCCCTTCCTCGAGCCGAACCTACCTGCGTTAACCTTTTTACTATTGGCCTTCAGCCGAGTCGCGGCATATATATATATATATATATATATATAATACATGTATTACCTACGTCGACCCGATCTAGGTGATGTATGTCGCGCATGCGAACGCACGAAACGTGCATTATGGCTAGAAGGGTTGGCAGGTGAGTCCAATGCAGCCCCAACCTCTTTTTGACAACTTACACACTATACGGGCAGCTTCGTTCAATATGTTATAAATATGTGGTATATATAATATGAATATAAGCGGCTCGCTGGCCTGAACAGATGAGCGAATTGATCTATGATTGAAAACGCCAGAAGGATTTAGTCCCAGTCGGCATGACTGACGAAATAGATCAGGGAAAATGTCTTAACATATATATATATATATGTATCAACATTTATTCAAACATACAATAATTAGGAATTATTTCTAGGGATTATCGGGGGGGGGGGGGATTATCTGGGACCGCATTCTCATATATATATATATATATATATATATATATGAGAACGCGTTTTTTGCTAGATAACGATTAAACGGCGGTTCGGTTAGGTTAACGCCTATTAATATACGTGTCAATTTGGCTCAGGCCGCTCGCACGCGGCTGGCTTAGCTCTGTCACGGTGGCTGTGTCTACAAATTAGCGCCAGCTGCAACCGATACAGTCGAGCGGACCCAAGTCTTTGGGCCAAACTTCGAGAAGCGTTCGTGGTGTGATTCATTCAAAGGCGGTTGAAAATCGGCCCAGAGTGCTGGTGGTGGTGATGGCGGCAACAGCAGCAGCAGCAGCAGCAACAACTGCAACAGTTTGGTACCTCTAATGAATACAGGATATCTGCTATATACCCTATATATCTGCCTTAACAGGCCACCGTGTCGTGACGGTGAAGGTCGTTACCGCCTCAACCAGCGATTGACGAGGTCACGAAGAGAAGCAACAAACCTTCCATTGTCAGCGCGATGGCTTGGACGGCTAAGTGGCCTCTGGCTATCGGAAGCCAGAGGCCGCAGGTTCGAGCCCCGCTGTGTGATGACATATAAGAGATTTTAAGCATTATAAAATTGCAGCTCCTTTAATAGACCAATAAAGCTTTATCTTTCTTTGTACTTTCCTCTACGTGTGTCGCCCCGTGGCGTCGCGAGTGTAGAGACAACGTCTCAGTTCGATCCAGCGCCAACTTGTTCATGCGATAACTCGTTATATCGCTTGATGGGACTGATTGTTGACAATCGTTATGGACTGAGTTGCGACTCGCTCCCGAAACTCTCGCATCGAATTATTCATAGGATATCGTCACCTCTCGCGTAAATAGCGCTTCTCGATCAGACGATCAAAGGTACGCGTCGGAAGTCTCCAACAGGGAATTGAACTAAGCTGTCGTTTGTAGGTGACACAGCTTCACCGAGATCATCACTCGCTGTATCGCTGTATCGAGGACTCGTCAAGCGACAGATTGATGATGGCGGGTAAGGACGAGCTAGTCACGTCATCCGAAAGTAGACTACGAGCAAAAAAGTCCCCTGCATTGACTGCCTGCGGGTGTTGCGCATAGAACAGATAGAACGCCCATCTGGCAATAATGAAGTCTCCAGGTCGATCGTCAGCTGGGACCCACTCATAGTTAGCATAGCTAGTAACAACCTGACTCGTTGGAACAGCGTGCGTATAATTACATTGCCTATCTGTGATATCTATTAAAACCGGTGCGCCGGTATCGTTGCACAGCGTGGGAGTTTCTGTAGCTGCGCAGAGCAATTTCAGCCTTGCGAAACAACAAACTATTTACAAACGCAGCTCCTTTCCATACAATGTCTATTAATAGCTAGTTCCTTATTCACCAGAGCTTGCAACGAATTCTAAACATGGCACGATGAAAAGACGGTCGTCGATGACTCCGTCAACATACACGCGTACTGGAAACTCCTCGTTTACAGCATTGCTTTGCTTGCTTGTCTATTGCGTTCACAAACACAATCTAACAAGAAACCTCACGGATCTACCCTCTGCGGCAATCTAGCGGCAACCCAAGGAGAAAACGACG
The DNA here is from genome assembly GCA_019614645.1 of Stratiolaelaps scimitus. Taxonomy (NCBI): domain Eukaryota; kingdom Metazoa; phylum Arthropoda; class Arachnida; order Mesostigmata; family Laelapidae; genus Stratiolaelaps; species Stratiolaelaps scimitus. The sequence goes on along the minus strand of JABWDB010000033.1, from coordinate 499,721 downwards.
CCATCGCATCGTTCCTGTATTACTACCGTGGTTTGTAGCTAGCGTGTTTCTGCAGGAAGGAGCCCCGTCCACTGGACCGGGGATCATGGATCAGCAACGAATCGCCCTCGTTGAGGTTCCGCAAAGGAGCTGCCAGGCTGCCTCGCCTCTGTTCGCCATCGAGCGCCTGCTCGTCTGACGTACCTCTGGCTGCAGTTCCGTCTCGCATGGCCATGTCGGCCACAGCAGTGGCATGGGGCTATCCTCAACAACATTTGCGTTCTTCTCCCCCGAGGAGAAGGTTCTCCTGCGCATGTTACCGACCATGTATCTTTCCCTCGCCTTCCCTCTCTCTCACTCTCCCTGGCATTTTCTTGCCGTGTTCCTCGCTTTCGTCGGCGGTGGTCCAGGTGTCTGTCCGGCCAGTCAGTTCGGAGAAAACCGAAACTACTTCGCTGCCCCTTTGCCGTATTCGTTACGTCGTCGTCGTCGCCGCCGTCTATCGCCACCTTTTCCTCCTGGCCCGTACTCATAATGTACGTGAGTGCCATACCCGAGCTCGGTCCGGCCTGGCGTCCTGGCCCAACGGCTATGCCAAGTCATACCCGGACAGCAGGCACCCGGAGACCGCCACAGCCCTCCATCGGCACTGCCACTGCTGTCGCGAGGAGCCACCTAATCTATTATTTACAATGGAGATGACTCCTCTGACCTCCGTCGCACCTGTCGCAACCGTCTACTAGCTGCGGTGCGCTTCCTGCCCACTGGCCACTGGTGTCCAGCGCTGCCGTTCTCACCAGGCGAATGTCGGAAGCATACCTTGTTCGTTTGCCAGCGAAACGCAGGACTATGCACTATGCACTGACGAAAGATGAATAACGACTACGGTACTTTGAAGCCTCTTTCGGTAGCCTGAAGCGTCTTCGGCTGAAGCGGCATTCGCTGGCTGGCTATTGGCGACAGTCAGCATCGTGATGGCCAAATGTATATCTCAAATGAAGCCGGCTAGCCCGTTTCTAGTCAAGTGTGGGGCTGCGACAGCCGTAAGCGATAAACAATAACATAGATATATACAACTTGTCTCTTGTTATTGAACATTTCAAGACTCACCATTATTGATAAATATATTGGGGTGGAAATATGTTTTGTCGCATTTGTGGTCTTTCAAACGTTCCCGCTTCGGGGGAGAACGGCATTTAAAATCATTATTGACTGTCGTTATTGGATGCTTTGGAACACATCCATTGCGAGAGGGATTCACATTGGTGGTTTAAAAATGTTTTTTTTTTGTGAAGATATCCAACGGAGCTGTCTCGTGACGATTTTCGCGTTATTTTCTTATTCAAGTTCAAACCCGGAGACTTGGCTGCAAATACTGCTGCCGACGTGTATGAGGGCTCTTGGACCATCATGTGTCTCAGTTGGGAAGGCTGAGAGGTGGGTAAAAAATTTTCGTGACGGTGATTTTGAAAGACGTCTCCGAGTCGGGAAGACCCACTGAGATTGCTAACGACAGAATGGAGTGCGAATTAGAGAAAAATCCGGCGAACTTTTGCAGAAGTAAAGTTATGAACATTTTTGTTTTCTCTTAGAATAGCGACAAAACAAATTCCCACCTCTATATATACATACATATATGTATATATATATATATATATATATATATATATATAGCTGTTGAATAAAGTCGGTCACCAACCTCACGACAGTGAGTTCACATCCGGAAGGACGCGAGAGCTATTATACATCTGATTCAATGGTAAGCCAAATCGTAACGGGCGACATGGCTCCCGCAGACTTACGTGTGTTTCGCGATGCTCCTGAACCTCCTCAGCGCGCATCTCTTCGATGTCCTCCTCGATGAGCGGTGTGCAGCGCAACTTTTCTAGTGCCTCCCGGGCGTCCCGTTCTTGGTTGCGCGTTAACAAGAGGAATCGTGGACTCTCCGGGCATAACGGTAGTAGAGCCAACTGCAGTGCTGCCGGGACCACGGCGATTGCTGGACGACGACAACGAGGGCAACATTGACAATGTTGTTCGTTCGAAGTGACGAAGGGTGATACGGCAATGAACAGAGGAAAAATGGTCTCTCAGGTTATTACAGCATGGCCTTACCTATATACGTGTAATAGGTCGAATTAATATGACCGTGTATGACTTCAAATCAACTAAACAATGCCACTGAATAGCAATTTAACAATGTGGCATATCAATCGACTGTAAATAATATCTCCGCCTTGCAATCGATCTACCATCGAATACGTGGACTGTTCGTGTTGAGATTGTAGAGGAAGAATTAATCAATCGTCCATAGAAGAACAGGTTGAAAATATCAAGTCCCCCGTATTGCGTGAAGGAAGACCCCCGTATCGCGATCCGCTATTTTCCATTCTCTAAATTCGCATCGGAGAGTCTACGTTAATTCCATTTCATGTACGGCCTCACTGTGATCGCTCCAACGAATCATCGACGCGGAACAACGCATTTGACGTATACATTTTCTAAGACGTTTACACAAAGGCCCATCAATATATATCATGCATATATCACCCGTTCATCCTATGTCACATTACTATTCTGCAACCCAGTTACTATTATTATTATTATGATTGCCATCGTCATGATCAAATTAATCCCGCTTCGAGCCGTATGACGCTGTTCGACGTCGGCTCGATACGATATATAATAATATTATGCAGTCATTGTACGTTGAATTGGCTGCGAACAGCGTTGTCGCCAGCCGCCCCCTTTGATTCAATCTGTCCAGCGGTGGTACACCGTCACCGGACAATGGGGACGTCCCGGTAGGCGCTGGCCTCAGAGGTTCACCGTTGAGAGCATACACACTTGAGTAAGGGATAGCACGGTCTCGAGGAGAAGTGGTGGAGCGCAGCTCAGCCATGCTGTGTGCGTGTGTGAGCGTGTGTACGTATGTCTGTACGATGAAACAGATGGTGGGCGATGGCACAGCGGGCTGTCTGAAGCAATCAACTATAAGTCAGCGCCAAGCCAATAACTCTTATAAAGTGAAAGCGAGGCGCGGATCGAGAGAGGAAGCGGACGACTGGGAGAGACTTCTGCATTCTGCAGTTAAGGCCGCATGTGAGACGTAGGCCTGCGAGGCACCTCGGGGTCACCTCGACTGCGCCTAGACGCCCACAGGGGTCCGCCACGCCTCGGATGTACGGCCTGAAGTGGGCCTGTTAGTGGCACCGGGAGAGAAACCGCGCTAGCCGGTAGCACATCAGCGACTAACGGGTCGCGCCAGGCGCTGCCTAACAGAGTCGAGGCTCTTGGCAACTGGAGCCTTCAGGACTACGAGCCTGCAGGGATCCTCCACTAATATTGCGTTGGTGGATCGGCAAGCTCGAGGCAGGCTCAACCAGGCTCACAACTGGCATAGGCCCCCGCATGGCCTCACGTGCGGGATCTGTCTCTCTCTCTCTCTCTCTCGCGCGCCTTCTTCGCCCCCTCTCACTCTTTCAAATATCTCTCTGTCTCGCAATAGTGTTAGGCCACTCGAATCCTCCACATCTCCCGGCCGTACATGACACTCTGCCACGCTTGAGTATACCTATTCGCTGTGCTAGCACATGTGCACAGTTGCCACTGTCCTGGTCAATATACAAGAGCTCGCTAGCGACCCCCCACTCACCTAATAAATAGGGCCAGCCCTCCTTTGTGCCCAGGATGACGGGCAGCCCGAGTATCTGTGACAGCAGCATGCCTACCGTGACGCCGACTTGGCTAACGGTGCCGAGACCGCCACGCAATGGCAACGGACTGATCTCCAATAGGTACATCGGCACGAGGGCCGTGTTGAGTCCACAGTTGAAGCCGATCACCAGTCGGCCGAGGATGAGCAACTCGAACGAGCTGCACGGCTTCGCTAGGCCCATCAGCAGGCCCCCGGCGATGCCGAGTGCGTTGTTAGCCAGCATGCCGCCCTTCCTGAAAAGGTGAGAGGATAGGGGAACAAGAGACGACATTAAATATTAGTAGATGTCATTCTATCGTTTGGATATTCCGATAAGTTTATTTATTTCATTCATGTTGTTGAGTCGTTATATATGCTACACACAGATGTCGTCTAACGCCAGACAATCAATATAGCAGCTGTTGTCTGATGGTGGAGTGTCTGAAATGTGATGGTATGTGAAGTTGAGTGAAGGCATGCCTATGCCATCAGCGGTACCTCATCGTGCAAGAGCATATAAGTTCCGCGACCTCTGTCCGTGTATGGGTGAGAGCTGATCTCGAAGTGTGTACGATAGCCATAATGCTCTTGGGATGATCCCCGAAGCTATTGACAAATATATAAAGTTATATATATATATATATATATATATATATATATATATATATTTATATAGCGTTGCCTGCAATAATCAACGCTAAGTATCACGCAGCTCATTGCCCGGGTCTTGTGGAGAACGCTCCCTGCACTTCCTCTTACGGTGGGACGATTTATGAACCGCAGTGAAACGACTGTCAACCATTGACGAGACGAAATGACACTGTGCGTACTCAATAAGACTGGTATGAGTTGTGATTGAATTGCGTGGGTGTATACAAGCACGATCTCCGTTGAACTAGTTGCTGATTTCTCGTTGTGTGGCTTCGGCTCGAAGGTCTCTGTCCGTTCCATCGTCATCGAGATGGGAACTCTGTTGATTCCTGCGATATTCGTTTGGATTAGCCACTTCTCGGTGCCGAGATTGACTTCGGTGTCCTCCCCCCTGAACATGTTGTGGAAATTGTGACAACGGAATCAGCTTATTCATCTCTCACACCAGCAAGACGAAGGGAACGATCCTGCCCGCGGTCGTGTAGCGAGATCAGCCGCAGGAACAGCAACAAACCTGTACTATGAGAGGAGAACTTGAGCAGACCCCGAATCAGAGGGCGCACCCTATATTGTAGAAGCGATAGATTGGCAACCTGGAGAACTATTCGAATGCAATGCCGCGTTTTGTGCACGGTACGCATTTTGCGTGATGGCGCTACTCCGGGCTCGAAAGTTCGTCATGAGCAAGCTTGCCCACCCGACTGCCAGGGCGTGGCGCAAAACAGAAGACTCGTTCGAGAGCATCAGCAGAAGCAGCTTGTGCAGCTAGCTGGATAGTGGTTCGAGCTCGTCCGAAGTTGAGTCGGAGCTCGTTGCTGAAAAGAAAGATAGACAGGCGAACCGGGGAGCCCCGGGTCACACCGACCGAAGTGCGGAAACTGAGCGAGGGAAACACTGGCGGCTTTCGTTGGTTCGTTTCTGCTTTTACCAGAAGGCAGTGGAGACCGTGGCGTTCTCCGGTTCTCCTGCGGTGCTCCTCTCGCCTCGGCCAAGCCGCCTTCTCCCTTAGATATTAGATGATATGTCGGCGTGTAGGTTTCAAACCAACCGGGAACCTCACTGCCCCGGGTGTCTTCTTCGGCGGCCCTTGTAGTTGCGAGCAAGTGGGAGCTCGACGACGAATGCGCTCACTGGCGGCGCTGCCCTCTTGCCTGCCATTCGTAGTAGGGCCGGCAAACATAGCAGAGGGGAACGCGCATGTAGCCGCAGAGGGTGCCGCAGAGGCGCTGCCTTCGTCTTCGTCTCCGTCTTCAGCCAGTTCAAGTCGACTGCTGCAAGTCGACAACTGAAAACTTCCTCCATAACTCTCCCTAGCTATTCTCTTTAGGCTAAGCTAGCTATTGGCTGGACAAGAAGAAGGAGAAGTCGGGCCGGGGCGCGGGGGCCTAGGGCGCACCCGTAGCCGCACCCCTTGTGCTACCGGCCGAGGGCATGCATTTTCTGCTGTCGCAGTGCGCGTCTGCACTAGCGACGATGGCCGCGTTGAGAATAGAGAAGTGCATTCGACTCGCTTACGCGCACTTGCTTACCACCAGCGGGCCGTCTCGCTCCCGCCGGTCCTGCTTGCTTGTGGGGTTTCCTCGCCCTGTCTCTCACTTTCTTTCTCGGGTGTTGCAAGCCTCGTTTGGACTTAGGGCTCTACTCGGCGGGCTCCGGACCCAGCATCCTAACTCGGTCCAACTCGTTGCCAAGCAAGCTACGAGTGAGCAGCGGCGGCGGCGGCAGCAGCAGCGGTTCGCCTCGTCTCGCTTGCCCGACGACCGCTCGACGACCGACCACCGAAGTCGATGCGGAACCCTTACGGAACGGACGGGCCGGCCCGGCACAACGTCGTGCCCCGGAACACCCGGCACCGTCTCCCCAAGGTCTCGGAGGCGCTAGACACCGGGGTAGTCCAATTCTGGAGTACAGAGGAAAGGGGCGCGAGGGAGTTTAGGGGGTTCGGTGGCGAAGGCATGGAGCAGGAACAAAAGTAGTGAGAAAGAAGCGGCGAGGAAGGCACCGACACACTCCGGCCGCTGGCAAAGGCGACCGGAACAAACTTTGCTAGTGGTGGTTGCGAGAGTAGTTCTCGCTCCCCACAGTGCCCCTCCCAACCCCCCAACCCCCCCCCCCGCTCTTTCTCACTCTCCTTGTCTGGTTTTATGTGAGTGTGATTGGTCGTTGGGGATTGGCCTCGTTGTGGATACCGCTGGCAAAGTCAGCTAGCTAGGCGGCTGGTGGGCTGCGGAACGTAACAGCGGAGCAGGGGAATCGAGTTCGGCAGCTCTCGGCATGGCTCTTCCGCGCCCCCGATCCGCGGTCCCCTGTCTCCCCGAAATGCGTCCCGGTGCAGGCGCTTGCGGATCCGGCCAATCCTATCGAACGCTCCTGAAGGGCCTGGGAAAGAACGAGAGCTAGCAAACCCTGCCCAAGACGAGTGATAGAGGGAGATAGATAAATAGAGAGAGAGAGGCGGAGAGAGAGAGAGAGGCGGAGAGGTAGAGAGATTTGGAATAGGGGAGCCCTGCGGCAGGCCGCCTGGCAGACGGAAACAGTATCAACGTGGTGGTACTACTTCCTTGGAGCAGTGGAAGGGTCCTGGGAGTGGCGGTTTGGCACAGTTTGCTTGCCTGCCACCCGTGCTACTTATTACTCGTTGCAGCATGCTACCCGCTGCTTTCTACTCCCGCTGCAGCCATTTGGCGAGCGACTGCCCCTCTCTCTCTCTCTCTCTCTCTACGTATTTATCTCTCCCCCAGAAGAGGTCCATCGCCGCCAGCGAGGAGGACGAAGAGGAGAGCCCTCGTCGGACGACGTCGACGAACGCCAACAAGCAGATCTCCTCCCCAGCCTCGCCGTCGCTCGAGTCTTCCAAGCAAACGAATTGTCTGCTTGGCCTGCCTGCTCGGCCTGTTCGGTTTTGCCCGATTGGGAATTGCTGGCTGTGGCCCTGCTAGTACAGCGGCCGAGGGCGGTAGCTGGAGGGCAGCGCATCAGGGACGGGCCCCGCTTCGGAAGGCGCGAGTGCCACGGCACTAGGCGTCTCTCGCTGGGAGGCAGATAACTGTGCCCACTGTGACCCAGTCGGCACGCGGGTCTAGATTATTCCGCAGTCTTTGGGTGCCGGAATCGGCTGGTCACCCAGCTAGCCAAGTTAGGGAGCGCGGGGTGTGCGTGCGCGCGCTCTTTTGGGGTCTTCGCAGTGTCCGAAACGGGAGTGATGTGGATGGTGGGACGCGGCGACAGAGCTGGTACTGCAAAGTGCCAGCGCCACAAGCCGAACGGAAAAGAGACAGCTAACCGCCCCTAGGCTTTCCTTTGCCACCAGAACCATCCTCTAACTACCCTATAGCCCAACGAAAGCAACCCCAAAAGCAGCCACCCCGCCACAATGTTCCCCCTTTGTGACCCAGCTGCCCCCCCCCCCCCCCGCGTACTCCCTTTGCCACTGCACCCCGAACCGTTGCGTCTTTTCTTTCCGTCCGCATCCAGTTTTCTCTTTCTCTCTCTCTCTCGTCGAGCCTTATTACAGCTACCGCTACTGGCCCCCGCTAGGTCTAGCATGTGTTCGCCATCATCTGCTCCGTCCGCCGGCCTCGTCTCTCGATGCGGGCTACGAAGTTGGTAGCGGTGGGCGGCGGGCGCTAGGCAGCAGCAGCAGCGGCTCAGGGCTGTGGCTTCGGGCGATTTTGCATTGATTGTAATCAGCGCGATTTAAATAATAAATTCGTTCATCCTCCTTTTCTTCACTAGTATCAGATCAGAGGCAGCTGCTTCCCAGTAGCTCTAGCACTCTCCCGCTATCACTTTTTTCCTTCGACTTCCTGCCTGCCTGCCCTGGTGGCTCTTTTTCTGAAGTCGCCTCCCTTCTACCATCCTCGCGGCGGCAATGCTGGAACTCGTAGCGAGGGATGGCTGCACGAAAGAATAAAGGGAGTTAGTTCGAGAGCGAGAGCGAGAGCGAGCGAGCGAGAGAGAGAGAGAGAGAGGGATGGAGCCTGAAGTGAGAAGGCCCTGCCGCCTGAATCGTTGGGGCCTCAAGCCTGCGGCGGCCTGCTCTGGCTGCCCGGCCCATCACGTTCGTTCGACTCTAGGATGAGGAAGATGAAGAGAAAGACCCAGCCACTGGCCGCCAAATTTGACGATTCGGCGACAAGACGACGGGGTGGCTCCTCTGGGCCGAAAACGACGAACGAGTGAACGAACGCAAAACTATCGAGTTTGCTTTGGGTCGTCGGTAGACGTTGTATTGCCTCCTCGACTCTTCCCAACGGGTGGTGACTTGGTGGCCATGTCGAACGGCAACCGTGAGCCGGCAAGGGCTAGGCTTACAGTGGCTGTGTACAGTGGTGTACAATGGAAAGCCGTCACGACGCGGAGTTCGGCGGGACTCCAGGCAGGAAGCAGTTCGTTGTGCGTCGCCGAGACAGAGATGTACTGGATGTGAGCTGGCATGACGCCGCCGTTCGGCATTACGTGCAATGTTCACCTCCCGCCAACGAAACCTACGTAACGACTGGCAGCAACCGACTCCCTTCCCCTGTTCATAACTGATAGAGTTTACCACGCTTTACCGCGTCGAAGCCTAGCTGGGTGTTCTATCACCTTAGCTGAGAGTAAGACGCCTGCCGATGGTTGCTAGCACGGACCAGAGAAGCCCGTTTCCCAGCCGGGTCTCCTCGCTTCATCGTCGTTTGGCGCTAACCAGCGCGCACCTCAGAGTTGGCTGCGCCGTTCGATTGTTTCGCGATTGACTCATGAGTGCCCGAGCTGTGAGTTCGCTCTCGGAGAAATGGCCAAACATGCGATGATGACATACCCTGTTTCGACACTTTGAAACATCGAGACAAGGTAGTCAGCAGGGGATGTCTGTCCGTTGGAATCGGCCTCGCCTCGACAAAACCACGCCAGGACCGTAGAAAGACCTTCGCAAACAACATCCCAAACAAGTGATAACATTGTGAAGAAATCGTCAGCTAGCTCGAGATCGATTAAAATCGACCCACACAACACATACGTAAATGTCGTTTCTTGGTAGTTATTCATTGTGTTGCAAAATGACAGGACATTACCACACTTACTTGCGGCCCTTTGAATATTTGCGGTCTTTTTCACCTTGCGAGTATTTCCATGCAATTCCGTCTGCGGGTGGATGCTGATATTCGACAGCATCTGAATTTACGAAGTATCATATCTCAAAGCGGCGGCTCAGTGCGCTCCGGCACCGTTTCGATTTGCTAATCTGCTTGCCGGGCGATGCTGAGCATCATCGTTGTCGGATCTGGCCGGCCGGCACAAGAGCCTACACTCTGGAGGCTCTCATGCTCTTTTGATTGGCCTGCGTCCCGCGTTGGCCGCCAACGCAATTAGCTGTTGCGTTTCTACGAGAGGTAGCAATGCCAGCTGGCAGGGGTGGCGTGACGGCTTTGAATGAAAAGATGTAGTGCTACAAGCAAGACTGACGGAGTCGAACTGAACAAGGCGGAGACGAAAGACTTGAAAGAGCGGCTCGGCGAGGCTCAGCGGTGCCAATCCGCCTGCGAACAGGCTCGGCGCTGCAGACGATTGATTCACTATTGAGCACCGCTGCCGCAACGCGTGAGTAGTTAGTTGTCAATGGCACTCAGACTTGCCAGCCTTTGCCTCTGCCGTGACGGCGGCGCAGGCCGAGAGCCGGCCTGCGTGGGACCACTGCGCCGGTCATTGAGGCACAAAATGCGAAGGAACTCCCTAACGCCGTTGGCGACGCTGACGATTGCGGGGCATGCTTGCTCTGCGACACTAGTCACTTGGGATGGGCGTGCGACGTCTGACGCAAACATGGCTGGCACCGTGGGCTCCGGGTCTTCCCGCAGGATGTCCTTCGGTTTCTAGCCGCGGGGGCAGCGGTGTCAGGGCCACCGCTGGCCGCGATGGGGGCATCACGCCGGCAGATACGACAACGGCAGATGCGGAAACGGAAAGAACGCACGTTTTCGAATAGAGTCGGTCGGTCTGCAAAACGAGCTACAGACAGCACAGTCGCACACGGTCCTGCCCCAATACGTGCTATGCGGCGACGACAGCGGCGGCAGCAGCAGCAGCACCACCACCACTTAAGGGCTCTTGAGACTCCCTCTCATTCCAGGGAGGGGCGCGGGAGGGACGCGGGAGGGGCGCGGCGCCGCGCAGCAGACCACGCGATGCCTCAAGAGGCACTTACTGCAAAATGCTAACAATTGGCCGATAGCGGGAACTGAACCAACAGCCAACCGGCCAATATCGGCGGTCTTCATTTTGCGTCGTACAAGAGCAGGAGGGGGGGTTCGCTGAGCAGGCGGTCTCATTCTGCTCGCGCGGGACTCCTTCTCCCCTAGAAATACTCAGTGATTCGTCAGTGATTCGTTGATTCATTCAAGGCGACGACGTTGAAACGGCTGAAAGGAGATAGCATCGGTGGGAGATAGCACGCGACAGATGTCGTTGCCGTCGCGACTACCTGCCCTGGGGAATGGGTGCTCTCATTGGACACCCATTGTAGTGTTCTGGCCCCGACAACGGTCTGGGCTCCGTAGGAGCGTAGCGGGCGCGGGGCGAGGCCGTGTGGGTAATTCTATTCGACGGCTGTGGGAGGCACCGTGTTTATTGCAAACTGCGCCGTTGCTGCTGGCGGTGTCGTGCTCATTTAGACAAACCGATGTCGATAGGGGCCTGTTATAGGACATACCCCGTTTGGTCATGTCCTATATGTGCTTGAGTGGGCCTGTCGCTTTCAGCGGACGGCACAGGCAATATTAGAGATAGAAGAAATATAATAGAAACGGGGGGACATTCGACCTTTGGGTGTTCTCATTTTAGCGGCTTTCTATGCCATCGCGTTTTGGGTCTTGCTTATTGTTAGTATATAATCGCGCCACGGTTACATAGACAAGAGTGGGCTCCGGGGACTACACCGATTGAGAGCTCTCTGTCAAGTAGGTTCGTATCGTTTTTTGGCATTGGCCAGCAAGGAGAGGAAGCGTCCACGACACTCTTCCTGCACAACGGCCTCTTCCAAGGTTAACGATTCGCCGCGATTCTCTGGCAAGCCTATGATCGATGACATGGTAAGCGTCAACAAGCAACAATCATTTGCAAGGGAGACAGTGCCGCAAAGCGGGCAATAACAACCACAGCAACAATAAGCGAACGACGATATTACAGTTGCAAGCGTACGCGCAACTCGATACATGTGGCCGTGGCCGTGTTGTCGATGTCAGTTGCCAGGACCAAATTGACGGATACGGCACTATTAGCCTCGAGCGCGCGCGCCTGCCCGCGCCGGTCCGCCCGCGCGCGCGCTGTTCGTCACCGAGGCGACACGAGTTGCGGTGACGCCAAGGCGAGCTGTCAACTTCAGCAGCGCCTGCTCCGCGCGAGCTTGCTTAGCCCGCATTGAACAACGCAACTACCCCCCCCCCCCCCACGAGTATCACCAGCAGTAGCGGCAGCTGCAGCTTTCGTTGTATTAGTATTCCATGTCGTTCGATATCGTCGAGGCGAGAGAGAGAGAGAGCCAGGATTGTTGCACCAACCACGTCGGGGCGTCCCTCATCCTTGACGCCGTTGAGCGCAGGAACCTCTGTAGCATCCGATGACGATGTCAGCTGCCGGCCGGCCCACCGAGATGTATTAGACGCCGCATCAGACACACAAGCAAATAGACTATCGTTGATGACGTTCAGATAAACAATCCGGCGCGTCAGACTATCGCGATAGCGGGCTACTTTTGCCGCCGTCGCCGCCGCCGGACTTCCCCAATGCAAGCCTCATCCAGCCTGACTGTCTCTATAGCTGTTTGTCCGCGCACTCGACCGGTGGTGTTCGTTCTGTTTCCGACTGCAAAACGTCATCCGTCGGATCGCTCAATCAGGCCGCCACATCCGCGCTACTGGCAATCCGTCACGTTGCTCCTGCTACGAGCGTCCGCTGCAAACTGTGCGTCGAGCGAACGCTGATTGATTTGCACAAACGAGCGCGGAACGATAATGCTGATGCTTTTGTTCTACAGCAGTCGCCTACGCTGCTGCTCCTGCTGCAGTAGTTGCCTGTGCCGCTGCTGCTGCTGCCGCTGTTTGCGAGCGTTGAATATTTGACTAGCCGCCTATCCAATCCCTCGTCCTCCTCTCCATCTTCCACTACCCCCTCCCCCCCCGAACGCCGAGACCCCCGCTACACTTTTTCCCCACCGTCCTGCCACGCGTCCCGTCCAAGGCACGCAGCCAGAGCTCCACGAGCATTGCGCCCCTAGCGCGTTGCTGCTCAGGGCGAAGATCAGGGATCGGTGGGCCTGGTCGGAGTCGCTGCCGCGTCGTCGATTGCCAGCGCCACTGTCCGTAGACCTGCGCATTCGAGCAGCAGAGAAACAAGCTACAGCGGTGGTCGCTACCTATATCTGTGCGAGAACGTAGAAAACGCTATATATATATATATATATATATATATATATGTATATGTCCCAGGATAGACGGCGTTGACAACAGCGGCAGCGGGAGCTGCTGCTGTGTCCCTGTGCGAGTGACTGAACTCAAGCCCGAATTTACATGGAGGGAAAATCTATATAGTATTCGGAGGCAGCTACGAAGAACTGCTTATGAATCTGGTGTGGTCCACGGCTGCGTCTATATTATAACCGCTGCGGCTGAGTTGAGACGTTGCCACCCCCGCCCTAAATCGTTAGGTCATCATCGGCTGGTGTCTGCGCCACCGCAAGTCAACAACAACAACAATAATAGTAAAAATAATTATGGCAATCGGTATTGTTTATACAATAACAAGCGACAGTCATCTATAATTATAATGGGAATAATATACTAACGACGATTAATTACTACTACGATAACTACCATTGCTACTAATACAATGATTTAAATTTCGTTCAGCATCAAACGAGATTCGGCGCTGTTCGGAGGCAATCGAAACGATGTTTTACGTTAGGAGCCTGATCGGGGGCTCCGAGGGCTGGGACCTTCAGGAGGCGAGTCCTAGCATCGGTTGTCCGTCCATATTAAATTAGGCTGCAGGCGTCAACCGTAGTTCACGCGTAAATAGACTCGAGTGGATCTGGACGCTTCTCTGATGCCTCTGTACGTAGAAATTATCCGACGATAATTGTAGTTCACGTCATTCGCCCTCCTACACGTTGCATGTCCATATGGCAATTGATTTATATATATATATATATATATATATATATATATATATATATATATAAAAGTACGAACATATCCGTAGAACGTTCGAACGTTCGAACAGGTGTGCGTCGTCACGGTGTGGCTCTGGTGAAAATCAGAATCTCTGCTGGTGTCTGCGTCGTTGCAGTAACCTCTAGTGTTCCAGTCGGATCACTGTCTCGTCGTGCATCTTTTGTGCCACGAATTTTGTGGAAGACAGATCTTATTGAAGTGGAAACGACTTCGGTACTTTTGTGCATTTTCTAATGGCTTTCCGAGAGAACTTCTACACGCAGTAACTATAAAGGTGCTGTGTGGGTTTGGAGCTAATCTCCGTCACGAAAGCGAAGCTTCTCCTGCAAGCGTTGACGTACCGCGCATCTGGGGCTTTTTAAATCTATCAGGGCGGTGAAAGTACCTATCAGCTGCTGGCTAAAGGCTTTGTTTGTTGTGCTCAGAAAGCTTGTCCCCGACAGCTGTGGTAGGAACGGAGCGGCTGAGTACCAGCCCCGTAATGGGGAGGACGGCTGCTACAACAGCAACGGCATCGAAGGAGTCAAGGAATAAGCCTATATTGACCGGTGGGGTTCTAAAACCTTCGAAGGCAGCAAATGCCAAGGCGAACAAGACGACTATCGATGCTGTCGCGGTTGGCGTAACGAAGAAGGCTATCGCGAACGGCGTTGCAGCTGACGGAGCAACAGCCGCACAAGCGCCGATAAGCAGTGCACCGGTAGACACCAATGAAATAGAGACACCCATTGACATAGATGGGGAAGTGACAGCTTGCGAGCATGGTGCAGATCATGAACACGGATGGAATACGGTCGTAAACAGGAGCACGTCTAAGAAGATCCAAAAGATCAAACTGGAGATTGAAGCTATGCGTGAAAACAAAGTGGGGACGGTCAAAGGAGCGTTTCGGGTAGCTATCTCGAAGAGAGTCGAAAAGAGGTGTGACAAAACGGGCGCGGTCACTTTCGTGGGCGAAAGTTTTGATGGTAACCTGCTGGCGTTGTGTGGAGAAGTATTCAAACTCTTCCCCTTCTCCAGACCAGAATCGAAATCTAACGTGATTTTTGTGTGGGTGGGTTCTGTGGAGCACGCTAAGGAAGTGTTAAAATTATCCAAATTGCTTAATACTCCGGTAATAGCGAAGTGTAGGGAGCTGGAACAATATTGGGCACGAATCACACAAGTCGACAGGGGTTTCTCGGAGAATGAAATCCTAGTAGCATTGGAGAAAGTAGGTGTCACTACCGTCAAGCGTGAATGCATAAAGAAACGCGTTAATGGGGAGCTCCGCGAGTTCCCAACAGATCGCGTACTATTGCAATTCCACAAAATTCCGCCTGCAGAGGTATTTCTTGCTTATAGGGCCCATAAGGTCGTGATGCATGCGGGCACCCCCATCGCTTGCTTTCGATGCCAACAACTTGGTCACATCGCCTCATTCTGTCGGAATGAGGTAGCATGTAAGAGATGCGGAAAAGCGGGGCATCTTATGGACAAGTGCAGAAATGCGCCACGGTGTGTTAACTGCAAGGGAGCACACTCGGCGTCGTCTCCGAACTGCCCGCTGCGGGCTTGTGAAATTGAAAGGCGTAAGGCCTGGATGGAGTGTAGATTGATTCAGCAGCTGAGAGCGGACCATCCTGAGGCTCGCAAAGTCGCGGTAGTGCATACTCCGTCTACCCCCCCGCAGCCGGAAACGGGGTCAGTGCCCGCTGTTCCCGCCGAAACGTCTCAGCCTTCGTACGCTGCAGTGGTACGGTCGCTAGTTTTAGACACGCCTTCTGGATCGGAGACAAGAGTCAATCTGCCGGGCATGACGCGGCTACCACAGGCGGCCGAACGGCAGGTGAAGATAAAACCGGGTCCACAGGCAGCCAAGCGACCGGCGACGAATGAGTCGGGACCACGGAAGTCGGCGCCGAAGAAAAAGCGCATTTTTAGAGGAGGGAACATGGCGATTTCAATGCAGCCGTTGTTACGTCTCCTAAATGCGATGAGTCCTCGAGCTGCCAATCACTTAAAAAACCTTATGCGCGTTCTACAGCCTCTTATAAGTGCAGTTTTTACTATGGGAGCGGGGGCAAAAATAAGAAAAGTAACAATATAATATGACAAATGTTCATTTACCCAACTCAGATTGTTATAATGTGAGTGATTGCCAGAAGTGGCAAGGAGATGCTGAATTGTTAGTCCCAGGCTTGAATGGTGGGAGAACAACGGCCTTTAGTAACTTTGCAGCGCTGCATCTGAATGCTGGGACAGGAGGGCTGAGAAAATCGGGTCAACTCGAGACTCTAACTGACTTCCTGGAGGAGGAGGGCATCGGGCTTGCCGCGGTGGTGGTAAGTGAGACCTGGTTAAAAATGGTTGATTATGGCGGCTTTGGTATCTCTGATTTCTGTTTCATTGGAGCGGGACGGGAGGGCAATAGGCAAGGAGGTGGCGTAGGCATCTATATTCGCTCTAGCTGCTTGGTAGTCGACTCAGAAACGAGAACTAGCGACGATGGCAACGTACAGGCGGTGCGCGTCCTGCTAAAGAAGCCTGGTTTTACTGGCTACTTAATTGGTTTCTATTCTAGTCACGCTTTGTACAGGGACACCTTACTCAATGTACTCGAGGATATTATCCCGCGAAATAGTGCTCTGCCGTGTATCATAATGGGTGATTCTAACACGAACCTCCTTATTAGGTCTTCCTGTGAAGACTATTTATCGTTCTTCTCGTCAAGAGGTTTCCAACACATCATTGATCAGGTCACCCGTCCAGCATCAGGGACGTGCATTGACCACATTGCGATTGGTTATTGTGAGGAATTCTTGAACATCTCTCCAGCCGTGTGGTGTACCCCTCTTTTCTCAGATCACTATCCTACTGTCGTTTCGCTCACAGGCAGGTCTTCCGTTAGTCTAAGGGACGCCGATGACAGTGAGATGAATCTAGTCAGACAACATGATGGTGTTAGCATCGAGAAGTTTTTGGGGAACACTAGCAGACTGAGCTGGCAGCGTGTCTACCAGGCGGTGGACGCGGACGAGGCTTTCGAGGCTTTCAGCTCTATTATAACGAGAGAATACGATAAGTGTTTCACTGTCAGGGTGAGTCGTAGACCTCCACAGCAAAAGAGATTCCAGTTCAATGCGAGACTTCGGAGTCTGCGCCATTCGGTGAACAAACTATACCGCTGGTACTTGAGAAATAGATCCTTAGAATCTAAGATGGCGTATTATCATAGTCTTCGTCGCTACAGACACGACCTTCAAATTGCTAGGAGCTCGTTTTACCGAGAGCAGTTTGGGCGACATAAAGGGAATGCAAAGAAGTTGTGGGAGTTTGTAAACGCTGCCTGTGGACGGGAGAGACAAAAAGCGGCACTGCCAACAGCCCTGGTCATCGAATCCGGCGAACTGACAAGTCCGCAGGAGATTGCGAATGAATTAAATACTCATTTTGCTGCGGTGGGCTCAAAAACGGTTGCCTCTCTTCGGATCGACGATAATATCGAGCCGGAGCTTACATCGATCTGGCCCTGTCGAAACACCACATTTGAGTTCTCCCAAGTCAACTGTGTGGAGATTCAGACAGTGCTTGAATCTACGAAGGCTAGTTGGTCTACAGGCGCAGCAGGGATCCCCAGCGCTCTGGTAAAACGTGCGTCGGCGGTGCTCGCGAGACCTTTTGCTCACATAGCCAATCTGTCGCTGAGTAGGGGGACATTTCCACGCAAGTTGAAAGACGCTTCAGTTATACCACTATATAAGAAGAAGGGGGATCGGAAGCATCTGTCAAATTACCGACCAATCTCGTTGGTTGATTACTTGTCCAAGGTGATCGAGAAGGTAGTGATGGTCCGCCTGGAGAAATATCTTCACTCGATAGATTTTCTCTCAGCTAGTCAATTCGGTTTTCGTAGGGCACGCTCGACTGAACTCGCAATGGCCCACCTGTGGCAGGAAATATCTGACACCATTGAGAACAACCAGGTATGTCTGGGCGTCTTATTGGATGTCTCTGCTGCGTTCAATTGTCTTCGGCATACATTTTTCCTGCAGGCCTTGAAGTGCCTTGGATGCCAACCCGGTGTCGTTGACTGGTTTCGCTCGTACTTGTCCGCGAGGCGACAGGCGGTGAAAGTAGCGGACATCGAATCGGACTGGCTGGAAGTTGACATTGGCACGCCCCAGGGATCCATTCTAGGGCCGTTTATGTTTCTAATTCTAGTCAATTTCATTCTTCTCAAAATCGCTGGTGGGAAATTTTGTAGGACCATTGCATACGCGGACGACACTTCGCTTCTGTTTCGAATTCGGCCTTCATCGCTGCAACTCGACATCGAAGAGGCTCTAAAGAAGGTGGAGGGGGTTATCAACACCTTCGAAAGGTTCGGTCTGGTAATCAACACGACCAAGACCAACCTCATTCTCTTTCGCCCGCCTCAACGAAATGTGCAGGTGTCGCCGACACAGGTAGCCGGTGAAACGATGCACTGGTCATCGTCTGCGAAGTGCCTTGGCCTTACGCTTCAGGAAAACATGCGCTGGCAGGACCACATAGGGAGCTTCATGCCCAAATGCTACGCAGTGGTGGCCAACTTGCGTCGCCTGAGAGAGCGTGGGGTTCCTGTGGATGGCCTGTTACACCTCTATAAAGTTTTATTGGTACCTCTGTTGTGCTACGGGATCTCTATCTGGGGAGGAGGCTACAGCATGATTCTTCGGAGAGGAGAGGTTGTTCAGAATGACGCACTACGGGCTATCTTTGGCAGACGTCGCTCCGACTCCGTCGCCGACATTCTGGGGAAGTACGAATTGCCTAAGCTGAGCGTTATGTATTTGATTCACGTAGCTCTTCTTGCCTTTAAGATGTCGAAGGGACGTATTCCAAACGACATTACTTTCCCAATTACCACTGTGGTTCGAAGAACGGCCCGCAGACCAACTGAGTTTGTGATACCTTTTGCCGTTAAAGAATCTAGCCGCCATGCTCTCGCTTATCGCTTGCCGGCAGTCTGGGGCTCTCTTCCTCGCGAGATTCGTTCACTCTCCTCGGCAAAAAAGTTTGCAGCGGAGGTGAAAAAATTTTTTATCAATCAGATGTAGATATTTTTGTGGATAGTTGTTTTGTATCTTACCCAATGTTTACATATTGTACAAAAAAAAAAATGTGTACCCTTCATATATAAAATATACGTTGCAATAATTCTTTTAACTATTATTTTTACGAGAACTTAAGCATGTATATAGCAGTTCCGTCAATAAACATTTGTTTGAATTTGAATTTGAATTTGAATCCATCCAGCTGGCAAACTCGCGATTTCGTCTTCCGTAAGTGCCAATCAGCATAGTTCGAATGCGAACTTCGTCGCATTTCGAGACTTTAGCGGAATCTAAAAATCAACATCTTTCAACATGCGACAATGTTATGTTTCAGCTCGTCAGTAGCCTCCTGCTCTATGAAGACGTGCATGATATTTCCCGATAAAATGAGAGACCTGGTGAGCATCTTTGCGCATTTTGCAATTATATGATTAAACAAGAACATGCAATCAGCATCGCACGAAGCGATGTGGTGCGTTACGTCGATGTGAGACCACGGCTAGACGCTTTACTAGACAGCCACATGCATTTCAACAGTGAGGACACGCCCGTGTGAAGTAGCTCGCGCCAATGACGAGAGGAACTAAGGGTGAGGAGGTTACTACACGACTTCGCGTCTTGCGACAACGTTGTTCAGGGCAAATCTGTAGAGAAATCGATCACGATCGAATGTAGGCACTGCATCTTTTTGCCATAGAAAGCCTAACCGGTTCACCTCGTCGAGGGCAGCTCGCACGGCATTGTCAGTGCGGTCCTGTTGGCTCATATTGCGGCTTGTTCCGACCTGACCCCATCGGTGTTCGCGCGGCTCGAAGGCGCCTGTGGAATAGTGGCCTGTGTGGCCCTCATGAACTCGCCGTCGCGACAATGCGCGGCATCGCGAGCAACGAGAAGAAGCCGGAAGGCACCACTGAAGGGAATCCTGCTTGAGTCACAGACTGAGTGACAGAGCCGCTGAGTGTCTGTCGAGGGATCGTCAGGGTCGGCCGCACAGGAACACTCGCAGTGGGTGGATGGCGTTGCGTTCGAGTCTATTCGAATGCAAATCCGCCTCGGCCTGGCCGGCCGCCCGCCCGCCCGCCCGCCTCGGCCTTCGCCGCGCCACCCGCACGCTTCGGGCAATTCTAGCTGGCTTACAGCGCCCGCAACATCCCCCGGCACCGCCCCGGGGCTCTTCGAACATTCAATCTGTGAAGGGGCCTGCTGTCGGTCGCCCCCCAGAGGCCGGTCGTCCAGACCCACCCCAAAACCCCTCAGTGCGGCTCGATTCTCTCCGTTCTGTTCCGTTGCGTTGGTTTCCCCTAAAGAGAATCCCGCCTGAATTTCTGGCAATGGCCAGCATTCGGATTCGTTCGATTGTCCCAGCCTTTCCTGCTTCCTCTCGCTCTGCGGCAAGTTGGAGCTCGCTCAATAACTTGCACTTGCCACGCCATGTCCAATTTCGTCGCGTCTTTTTCTCCGCTGTTGTCTGTTGGTCCATCAGTCAGTCAGCTTGTTTGGCTCGGTGGACATCGCCCACCCGCTCGCTCGCTATCTCTCTCTCTCTCTCTCACACACTTGACCAGGGCTGCGTCCTGCGTCATCATCACCTCTTCACGTCTTCGCAGGCGAGCTTGACAGAGCAGTCGAGTCGCGCCGCACCTCGCCAGCGAGTGCGTCCTCGCGCCTTGGCCCGTCTCACACGTACGCGCCGCTGTGGTCGACCCCGTTCTAACCTTTATTATGTAATCTGACGAGGTCATATACGTACAACTCGTCGGGGTGCGGGCACGGATGGCCCGTTCATGGCGCAGTCGACAGTTACTCTGGTCGACAGCGAGGGGGCGCCGGGGGGCGCCGGGGGCTTGGTCATACATACATACCGACAGACATTCAAACGCACGCAAGCACGCCTGAACGGAAGTCCTCACCGAGTAGACAGGCACCCCCAGCCAGACACAGCGCTTCGTAGCGCTCTGGAGTCGCGTCACCTGACAACCGTCTATCTGCCGGATCGTCGTCCTCACAATTTGTACCCGTGTCGTGTCTCCATAGCCCAGCATATATGGGAATATGTAGATGACTACGGCGCAGGACGAACCCCATAGACAAATGCACAACGCTCACTCGCAGCGCTAAGACGATGACGACGTCGCCGAATCCACGAAAGCAGATAAACAATTGCGGGAGTTTGCGGCCGGCGAGAGCGGCCTGGACTTTTGCAGCGGCAGCGGCGGCGGCGGTGGTGGCTGTAGCAGCAGCAGTATTTCGTCGATTTCAACCACAACATGAGAACGTGTCGGCCTGTCATGTAGAATATATTATATTTTAGCTGGAGACAGAACAACGGTGACGACCGTCCTCAGGCTCTGAGGTCTGCGTTGGGAAGGGCCGGGGACGAGGCAACGAATGCAGATTATAGTGGTCGCGTAAAAGAGAACAATTGAATTCTTCCTGTCTGTGTATATATATATATATATATATATGAACGAGGGTAGGATGCTGGCACTGAACGCTAAGAGTGGAGAACGCTGCTCAGTGGAGCTCGTGGGGCGGTGCTATTTTGGGTATATTAGGCGGGCGCACACTTGGCGTTGGACCCATTTCTTTTTTTGGCGGCACCGAACCGAGCCGGTATCTAGCCATATTCGGTAGGATGGTGGAGTTCAATAGATATGAAGGCCAGAATCACACTTGAGTTCACACATCACAATAATAGAAGTGATATATATATATATATATATAGCTAATTTTCAGCAGATGTTCGATATACGGAGCAAATGCTGTGTGCGCTTGGCGCGAACCACATATATAAATGAATACTTGTCAGCGCGATGGTCGCTTGGACCGCTAAGTCTCTGGCTATCGGAAGCCAGAGGCCGCAGGTTCGAGCCCCGCTGCGTGACATATAAGAGAGCTTAAGCATTGTAAAATTGCAGCTCCTTTAATAAACCAATAAAGCTTTACCCTTACTGAATTGCTCCGTTGTCGGCTCGTTCCGAGAGCTCTCTGTAGCTGAACCGAATCACATAAATACTATAATATAATCACCCAACGGCCAGTCCGTCGACCTTTACGCAGCATCCGGCATTGTGAATACATAACCTAGGCGCTGGCTATATTCACTTGCTTCGCGGTTCAACTCAGGCGCAAACCGGGTGAACAGCGGCGTTTCGATGGGTCCGCTGTCTGTTGGATAAGCTGGGCCTTCCACCTCGAGCTGAGGGTCCAGTCTTGAGCTAGACGACGGCCTCGTCGTACCTACATGTATGAGCAGGCTGCGACGGTATACGCAATGTCGGCAGCGATACACGACGCTGCTTGTCGTCAGTGCGCCACCATCGCGATACTGGGGGGGGGGGAAAGTGATTTATACGGCAGCAGCAAAAGATGCGGAGGGGGAGAAAGTGGTCCCTCCGAGGCCCGCTGGTATAAAGACGGCATATATATATATATTATAGGAAACAGGTTGGACGGTAGGAGACGACGAGGTGGGGGCCGTCTGGCCGGGGGCTGTCGGAGGGGTTGCAGGAGCAGGGCCGGTGGCCTACTCTTCATGGCAGGTGCGTCGGAGGTATGTCTTCGTCGAGCAATAACGTTGTTTTATGTCGATAGTAATGCGTCGTCTTCCGCGGCGCTGGCCTCGGTCCCGACCCCCCGGTCTCGTCGTCCGGCTCCGCGCGTCCGACGACGGGCCGACGGCCTTCCGGCCGATGAGACGAACCAGCCGGCGGCGATGTGATGCTTACATGCGCCTCCTGCTCGCTCTTTCCTCGTGCGACCCCTGGGGTCGCTGCTGCCACCGCTGTTCACTTGGTCCTCCTTTTTCTCGTAGTAGTCTTGCCCCTATTTATCTTGCCCGCTCGGTCCGTTCACTAGCCTCGCACACCTCCTTCGAACCCACGATTCGCCCAAACATCTCCCGGCTCATCAAATAAGGCCCACCCGAAGACTGGCGAACGAACCAGCCGGGCCAGACTGGCCGTCTCTACGAGCTGGATAGGACGACTCCCCTCCCATTGGTTCGCCATGTCCTCGGCGCCGAGCTACCGTCGCCTCTGAACTGCCACTGCGACCACCGCAACCCAAGACGAGTGCTGTCACTGGGCGAACAGCAGCAGCAGCGGTATAGCGGCCTGAGTTGCTCTGCAGGCACAGTTCAGCCGGGCCGCCGCATCTTTCTACAACTCTTCTTCTCCCCACCCTAACACGGACCCCCGGCCGGCCGGCCGCAGCCCCCGGTAGTATCCTTTCCTTGGGGTAGAGACAGACCCTAAGCGGCGAGATCGCCCGTCTGCCGTCCGCGCCATACTTTCGGTAGGAGAACGAGACTAGAAAGGAACAACGAAGCGATGCCCCGGCGGAGGGAACTGGGCGTGTAGACCTGTGGATGGAGCAGAGCTGGGGTTTGAGGCACGGTGGGGGGGCGGAGGTGGGGGGGGTAATAGGGAAAGTGGGTTGCACTAAACGAGCGGGGGAGATCGAGGCTGAACTAAGTGGCCGATCGCCGACCGCCACAGGCGCTGGACCAGACAGGCGGCTAAAGCTGGAAGTGGACAAACGAGTGAGGCAGCCAAGGCGGCTGGCAGGGGGTCAGTGAAGGAGGGAACGTCCTCCGAGGCCAAGGAAACGTCCTGGACAGGAAAGGAAACGCCTTCGACAACAAGAAGAACGACAACGCGGCCCCTCCCACGACACAACCACCCGAGCTGGGTCTCGGCTCTCAGCCGTCCTCTGACAAGGCTAACGTAGACAGCGCTGGCCGGCTCTACAACCCGCTCTACAACATGACGAGCGAAATCCCCCATGAAGCGAACGGAAAGAGATGGCACTATAATACTAATAGACGATTTGATTTGGCAATTTAGGCACGGAATGGGCGAACGAGGTCCCCTCTGCCTCGGTTTAGGTTTACATATTGCTGTTGCTGCTGCTGCTGCTACTCTTTCTTCCTAGCGCCGAAAGCGAAGCGGGCTAGAGCCGCGGTCAGCTGAACGAGAGTCAAGATTAAGGACTTCACGGTGCTTGGGCATACGGCCGGGCTGCCAACGACCAGATGCGTGTCCTTTGGTAGCGTCTCGAACATGACATATATTCATTCATTCAAACTGAGGTTTATTCATAGAACTGCTGTACTTTTTAATTTATATATATGTATATATATATATATATATATATATATGTTGGCTGTGGGTAGCACGGAAAGTATATTTAGATGGTGCAAGGTGAGTGGGATGCTGCTGCTCAGCACATAAGGGTATTTCGTACTTAAGAGTGGTCCCTCTTAATATGACACTTTACTGTCGACAAACATAACATTATGTGATCTTCCTCTATTGTCAAAAAACTCTGATGTGTACATAACGCTGTACGAAGCGATTGTGTTATCAAGGATTGCACACCGCATGTCCCCTGTAAGGGAGCCTCATCAGACAGCGCGATTCACTCGATACTATCGAGGGATTCTTCCAAATGATAAGCTTTTCAGGCGCCTAAGTGGAGGTGTTCACGTGAAAGGACTCTATAGGTCTGGCGCCGATTGCGACATCATCCTTCGACGGAACATTTCTGCACAAAATCAAATCAGCTTGCGTCAAATAAACATGGCTGATCAATCACTTGTTTAACACAATCATGTCCGCCACATCACACGGCCAGTCGTAGGGCAGCAGCTCGAACCGAGCTCATCAATAATGCATCAATCGTGACGAGCTGTCCTGGCGCATAACGTGCATATGTCCAAACTCTTCCACAGCAAGGATGTGTCTCCGTTACGCAGCTACCTAGGCTGACGTTGTTGTCGCAGGGACCGACGATCTCGTCCGCTAACGCTCGCTTCGTCCCACCCGCCATTCTATGCAAATAGAAGAGTTGTTCTATTTCCATTTCCTTCGATCAGATCATTGTTGTGTACCAACAACAACAGCAGCAAGCTAGGCCAAACGTACACGAACGCAATCCGATCTGACCACGAAGGTACAACGACTGATCTCGCTTGAGATCGCCACCATGCATCAGTTCGGCGTAGAGCTATCAAGACATTAGTATTTTGTGTGACAATTTCCCGCCCTCTCTGGCAGTTGCGTTTCGTGGCTCGTGCGCGTGACCAGGTCGTTAAATGAGCTCGGAGTTGACTCATGAAGTTTGCAATGGAGATCGGTCGAGAGATCGGTCCACCGGTGTCGGCTTCAGAAACAGCAGGCGGACTTGAACTTGGTCGTGGGTTCCTTTTTAGGAAGCGTTGAAATAATGGAGAATTAAATTCAGGTCATTTGTATCAAAGGTAATCCCGTTAATAGGTATATATATCTGTCATACGGTCTTCGTTTTTCTATAACTTTACTATAAAAAATTCGATGCAGTCGTATGTATTAATTCATTTATTATGAATTCTTAGAAAATTACAATTGTCCCGCATGAACGTGTTTAATTCACAAATTCATTCGTTGAATCAACGCTGTTAGGTATTCGGGTGAGAGCGAGCCTGGGTTTCAAGAAGGAACTCTTGCAAATAGCATCTGCACATCACATTACATCAGCTGCTATTGAGAACATTATCTGAACGAGCTGGCACGACAGGCCTATTCGATATCGCCGTCCTGCCTCATTCTCCTTAAGCTCGACCTACTTCCTGGCCGCCTATATATATATATATATATACATATATTTGAACGAAAATACTCCACTATTCCTGTACTCAAGTGTCGGCTGTCGCTCCAGCAGATTCAAGAGGCATACAGCAGCAGAAGGACAAAGCACTCCGCTCCGGCACTTAACTGTGATTTAGGAGCATTCGACTTAAAAAAGAGAGCTTCGAACTTCCGACTTCCCGTGCAATCCCTTCCGACCTCCCCACTATCTCTCTACCGGTCTTCCTCTCCCCTCCGTCTCGGTTCTTACTAGCTAATTCCTACCGCTGAAGAAGACCGTTACTGATTTTTGGGTTCATCACTTTCCAGAGTGTCGAGGTAGACTCGCCGCACTACGAATCAAGCGGATGACCTACTCCCGGTTCGGGCCGGGTCGCCTGTAACGGCGAAGCTGCAGAGGAGGCAAAGGCAACTTTGGAGGGAAGTAGTCTCGGGAAGTTGAAACGCATCAGGAGCGACAGAACGAAAAGGGGCGGTCGGGGTGGGGGTTGCGGGGTAGGGGGGGTGGGGGGTAGATAGACGACAGCGCGGAGGAAAGATAATAGTGCTTCGGGGGTGGCTGATACCCTGAAATGGGATCATTATTAGAACGGCCCGAGGAGTGTCTCCGCCGCCGCCGCCGCCGCCCCCCCCCCCCCCCCGAACATCGTCTCGATTGTGGAACGACCCTCCGAGCATCCATCTATTCGACGGCGCAGGATACGTGAGTCGACCGGTTCAATCACTGAGTGGCTGAGTTACCCTCACAAGCGTTCGCTCGTCTCACTCACCTACTCATGGTGTTCCACCTATTGTGAGCGCCAATTTACTGCGGGGGGGGCGGGCAGTTTTACGGCCCACAGGGTCTTCGTTCCCTTTTTTCCATCGGATTTCATTCCTATATAGCCACGAAGTTACACAGCGTCACGCGTAGGTAAGAGCTCTGGCTGGGTGGGTGGGCAGATCTCAGCTTGGCTAGCGGAGTCGAGAGGACGTCACCAGACTCAACGAGTCCCATCGATGATTGCGGAGGTGGGGACGGTGGGGCATCGAGACACCGTCCTCGACCTGCCTCCCACAGCAGACTTGCTCCGGCAACTATCTCTGCCTTTGTTTGGGGGTGTGTCTGAGGTATATATTAACTTGGAGCAAGATCGTCCGAAAGTTTCGTGATCGTGTAACTAGCCAGCTCGATCCATATTCGCCTGTAGGGACGCGTGCGGGTGTTGGCTCGCACTCGAGAGCCGCTGCGACGAGGGAGCACATGATGTGCTCGATGCAAGCGAGTGACATGGGGTAATACGAGGGGCACAGGCTGCGTGTGTAGATTACGCTGAATTTAGTGCATTTATGGTATTCCCATCCGATGCACATGCATCGAGTCAATTCAGCCTCTCTTTCCGCTGGCGTTTGATGCGAAATTGCGACGGGGCCCAAATTAGTTTGTACTAAAAAAACCGCTTGGCTCGGACCAACTATTGAACAAGCTCGTGGCCGATGTCGTTGTATACGGATTGCGTTTTTGCTTGGTGCGACACTGATAACCAGCGTTCACGGAGAGCACAGCAGATGGAATCGAAATGACTGAGGTCGACTCTGACATCGCACGCGCCCAAAAGTTGGTTTTGCGTTTACTAGTGTTTACTATAATTGTAATTGCGTCGAGCTCAGATCAGCTGCGTACCCGCAGTGATTTCGTTTCGGTGAGCGAAGAGTCGTACAAAGTTGCACATAACCCATTCTGCTGCCGTGCTAACCTCGGCGTCAGCCGATTGAGGTCGTGAGGAAAAGTCACAACATTAAGGAGCGTATTTTGAATTGTGCCTTCGTATTGAACGGCTCAAACGCAGCGTAATTGGAAGTCAGGGGTGCCCTGAAATGAAACACATAAAAATCACAATCCCCAAAAGTGCAATTAAACAGCTGGGTACCATTACAAATTGAAGGCACTGCTTTCTCAATCTGTGTCGTGTAACACTGCAAGCACAGAGAGATGACTGGCCAAGCCAAGCTATTCGGGATTTACCGATCTAAGGAAAACTCGAAACACCTAGGTTCTAGGTTATTTAATTGAAGGTAGCGAGTGACTTATGGGAATACACGCGAATAACACTGGTTCTTATATCTACTACAAGATACCTTTAACCTATTTGTATCGAATAGAAAAAAAAAGCCTGCGAAACACAACAGATGAGTACGTCGCATCAAATCAAGTTCAGCTACGTTGATTCGTTTACTTGAAAAATAAATAAATAAACAGTCCTCCACTGAGGGTTGTTATCATAGAAATCTTTAATGACCACAGACAGATTTCGAAACAAATGCTTTTTTACTTTTTGTTAAACCTTGCCTGGTTTATTAGAACAAAATCATTCGCCAGAAATAGCCATTCGACAACGCCGATTTACCAAGATCGGCAGCAAAGCAATGTGTTCACTCCGTAACTTACTTCATTTGATTACAGACTCCACTACTGAGAGCACAGTCATATTTGGCTTGCCGCGCGGTCTCACACAACATTGAAGCTGCACTGGCCGAGTTATATGAGATGCGACTACTTTAATTTCCTCGGTCCATGAGCATACGTTCGCCTTGGCGATGGCTCGGCGGCCTGATCGACGTTCTACGCTGGTCGTCAGGTTAAGGCGAACACGATACCCGGTGACCTTTGTGCCTGTCGGCTATCCATCCTGTTCGACAGTATCGACGGACCGGCGTCGAGGATGTTCGACAAGACGTTTTCGTCTTGACGAGGCTCAAGGTCCCGCAAGGATACCCGTATCGGAGGCGGACCCCTGCGTGGACTGCGGATTGGTCCCTGTCGGGCCTATCCACCCAGTTGACGACCGAACCCAATGAGCAGCAGCAGCCATAGCGTAGCCCGCTATTTCCGCACGAACAACGGCGAAGCCAACGGATGACCATTTCGGTGGCTATGCCCGGTGGCATTCTGCCCGCCTGCCCGTCTACTGCTGGCTTCTTATCCCGCCGTTACCCCCCCCCCACAGTGAACCTGCCCGGTACTTGCAGCCTCTGAACTTTTCGGGCACAAAGTTCGTCGAAATGAGAGCAGCACATGGGGACTCGACTTCGGTCGGGACCGCGGTCGGAAACCCCCTACTGAAGGGGTGGAGAGCTACGAGCAGCGGACGCCATTGGACGATATCGCGGGCGGGGAGCTAGGTAGGGTTAGTGGGGACATTGAGAGAAGCCTGATCCCACGAAGTCTCACACAGACGCTCAGCAGGAGAAGCGGCGAGGCCACCATCTGCCCACAGCCAGGCGCAGGAAGGAGGACTTGAGACACGAGGAACCGTCATCTTCTACAGAATGACCTCCGTTTAGACGCGGTGCAAGAACGCACCTCAGGCGAACGTCCTCACACAAGCCTGCGCAGCGTACGCCGGCCTAGAACGACCGTGTAGGACATCGCCATCCCAACGATGACCCACCGATGAACTGTGGAGATGGAAAGGTCCGTGTTTCCTTCGTTCGAAAGGACACAGGCCCCGCTCAGGTCCGCGTAGGACCACGGGGGGTAAAATTAGACCGAAAAAAACACAGGACAAAGATGCCAGCCGCGCTATGATGGAAACGAGAGGTTGTTTCGTTGGGGTCGAAGCAACCCATGGGCCCAAGCCATAAAGGAAGCGCCGGTACATGGCTAGTCTGTGCCGGACGGATATAACGCCATTGATGAGCATGGAGTTGGGGGCTGGCAAAGAGACGAGGTTGAACCTGCTTTTGTTTGCGAGGTTGTACCTGCGTTCAGGCTGTCTTCTTCAGCCTTCGTTGTGACGCGAAAGCCTTTCGGAAAAAGAGCCATTGAACAAACTACTCGGCAATGTCTCAATGTTCCCCAACGCGAGGCAGGGTAGAAAAGATAAAAGCGAACAGCGCAGAGGTGCGTTTTGTTCTTTTGAGAACGGCGCGGGGAGGGTGCGAGCCGGCAAGAACAATAGCAACACCCATCGTTGCGAAATGGTGCATATTAGAATAACTTATAAATTGATCATTTGCAAGGACCTAGTATTTGTCTCGTGTAGGACTTTGTCCATTACGCATTCGAATGCTATCTGTTCCTAGTGGTAATTGCTGTTGTGCTTGCCTACACACACTTTAGCTGAATTACGTCGACTTATTAATCATTTCGCATTAACTTTTAGATATATATATATATATATATATATATATATATATGCAGCCGTTTTAATTGTTGTATTCCCCGAATCTGACATTATCCTTGACCGTCCCCTCTAGTCGCGTACACGATCAGGCGAACTACGCAATGCATATGGTGCTACAGCAGTAAGCAGTTCTAAGTTTATTATATTTCTAGTTAGTCCGAAAGAACTTTTTTCGCACATGTTCAGCCAGCGTCTAGCCAGAGTTTCCATTGCTGAAAAAACAATAGTTGATGCAGATATAGTGGTTGTTGTCGTCCCACCGATCTCGAAAGCTCACCTCTATGCCTGTCTCTTCTGTTTCAACTATTGCGTATACATACATTTCATGGAACCGTGTCATGTCTAAGTGATTTTTCTGCCGACTCGACTTGTCTCTGTTTCGCCACCGCGTCACAGCCAAAATTTCGCTGCTCCAATATTTCGCACAACGGCGATCGTTGATTGGTTGTTTTATATTTTTTTGATCGTTCCCATCACCGATCGAAAATCTATCCACGCACATTTATTGACATTGATATTGCCGTTTCGACCGCGTCATTGTCCAGCGTTCAGTTTGTTTCAGTGGACATTCAAAGGCTCAAGGCCGATTAGGCAGTGCACGATGCTTGTCAAAACATTCGAACATCTGTCGATTCTCCTTGACGGCTCCTTCTCGTCGTTGTTGCTGTTGTGTTGGAATTGTTGTTATTGTTGTTGTTGTGTTGTTATTGTTGTTGCTGCTGTTGTTGCTATTGGTGGTGGTGGTGGTGCTGCTTCTGCCTTGTAGACTCCGTGATTTTTTGTTGTGACAATTGTCGAAGATACGAACGATGTAATCGACTCGTAAAATGGCGACCATCTCCTCGGGATGGCTCTCGCCAGAACGTTGAACGGACAGACGTCGGCTCGTTCACTGTCGTCGTCGTCGTCATGTCGCCGTAATGCCGCATCGCTGGCCGGCCTGCTGTCAGCAGAGCGAAACGGCCGCAGGCTCTCCGTCCGGGACGGTGGCTTTTCGACCTTGACGTGCCGACACAATGACACATATGAGAATAACAGAACGGAGATTGCGACCGTCCCCCCGCCTCTTCCGGGGCGCCCCTTCACCGAACCTTAGGTCGCCTCCGCGCTAAAGGACCTACACGGCCTGTGCTTCTTGGCCTGTGCAAAGACAGCACTCGCTGCAGACGCAGCTGAGATGGCAAACGTTCGTGCGAAGCCCCGCGCTTAACAGCCCTCCGCATCCGGCGACAATGTGGCACATGTGAACGGGCTGACGGGAGTAGAGGAACACCATTGAAAATTGCCTTTAAACATGTCATTATTTCTATCGGTGGAGATCGTTTGCCGGTCGCGCAAGCTATTGTATCATAAGTTAACAATATAATACATACATCTATAGTGCTAACTGACGATTGATTGAAATGCCGCTGTTGTCTAAAGGCCTCCTTTTGGATATAACACGGCCCCGTCTCGGATATAGGATAAGGTAACAGACAACACAGGTATTAACCGCACAAGTGCTGCCTGAATATTTCCGGGGTGTGTTTGGCCTTTTCGAAGAGCGAGAGAATACGATATGTTCATCTCCCCGTAAAACGAAATTAATTAAACGCTATGTAATGCTGTATTGTAGCGTTGGCATATGTAACTAGCCGCAATTAGCTTTTTCTTGAACATCTCGAGTCGATGGACGAATTGATGCCCAGCAGCCCTTCCCCCGCCGTGCCGTCTACTCGCACAGGGGGGGCTCTCGGGGTGCCGCACAGGGGACACGCACAGTGACACGGACCATCATCGCCGTCTTCATCGGCATTGCACCGCACAGGGACTTAATGACACGAGGGAGCAAGGGAGAGTCGGGCCCTGCTTTTCCTCGGTAATGGCGTAAGGTGAAAGGACAATGAATTGAAGGGTGAGAAATGGCTGGGAACAAAAGCGAAATTCGCAAAGGTACCCTGGGGATAGCGGCGGGCTGAACTGAGAACGGCGGACTGTGATAAAGAAGATATGAGAGATAGTGCCCCGCGCACGCGGTGCAAATGAACAATTTCGAAATGACGACCGGAAAAAAAACGGCGAAAGCGGCGCCTCAGCCTCGTCGACGTCGGGGTCCCATAAATACGGGGTGCTCGGAATGTTACGCACAACTCTACAGGAGGAGAGACTAGGATAGTGGCGTTTCGGTGGTTTTCCGTGTGGCTTCGTGTGGTATGTTGTTCTCGTATCCGGCACGTACATTTATATATCCCCTAGACGCTGTACATCGAAAGGAGAAACACAAAATGAACAAGGGGAAATCAACAAAAGGGTATCTCAGGGGACCGAGTACAAAGTTTAGCTAAGGCTCTCTCCTGAGACGCTGGTGTAATTGTGAGCGAACTTGTCCTCGTGGAGAACGAAAAAACCTTCTCCGGATTCTCCCCGTTATTTTGTGTTTTTAAGGATGCACGGTACTGTGTGTAGGGGAGCAATTATTTCGGTGAATTTCCTGTAGGGTTGAACAGGTGTACGAGCACCCAGTTCGCGAGAGACACCCAGATAGAGACAGACACTGACACAAACACACACAGACACAACCGTTTATGTACTCGCAAATGTGTATATATATGTATATATTTGCGCGTACATAAACGGTTGTGTGTGTGTGTGTATGTGTGTGTTTGAAGGACAAACGAATGGGAATGGCACATCGCTGTTCGGGTGCTGCCGATAGCGTTCCCTGCACAGGTCGCGTGTGCTCTCTGCCCTTGCCGGAGGACCGAAAGAATCGTCAGAGGGTGAAACCGTGCACCGCGTTGGGGGATGGAAAATCTCCCACAAGGACTCCGGAGGACGTTCCACCAATCCTGACAGCGAGAGCTGCAGCTACGGTCAGCGGCGCAATTTGCGGTACTGTCGACGAGTTGGCTCGCGGGCACTATTTTCGTCCAACCGATCAAGCGAGCAGGGGCAAATTCGAGAGGGAGAGAGAATAAGAAAGAGATAGATGTACGGGAAAAAACGCGCATCGTAGAGATGTGTGTATACCAGCAGAGCTAAGAATGACCAAATTAGTCGTAAAAAAGGCCACGGAAGTCGAGCAGGCAGTGTTTTGCTGGGACGTCAGGATGATCGGACTGCAGGTGGCGGCAGAGCGGTCCTCATGAGCGTTTTAGCCGACGCATGAGCGGCGGCGAGGAGACCGCGGCCAAAACCGCGATGAGGGATGGGGCGTCCGAAGTAAGAAGTCGAGGGACAAAGTCGTGGGAAGTGCCGAACCAGGGAAGCGATCCTGGCGGCCCTGGTCGAGCGGATCTAAGGTGATCTGACAGCAGCAAATTGGGAAAGGCAGCCGGCTAAGCGGACGGGGAAAATTCACCGGGAGGAATACAGCTCCTAAAGGCGAAAGTTTCCAATTTTTTCTTTCGCATCACTTGGAATAATGAAAAACTGAAAGAGGAAGAGATGAGGGAGAGGTGATTGGTGAATAGTGCTTGTGGAAGAAACACTATGGCTTGGAAGGCTTGACTTGAGCTGAGTTCGCTTGGCTCACCAGGGCTCACCACGCTTAGAAGAAGAAGAAATCGGAGAAGGTGGTACCCGCAAACAAGAGGATCTACCTGCCGAACCGAAACCCCACCAGCCACTCGTCTCGGCTGACAGAGCCTGCCCAGCCGAGTGACATAATCCCGATGGGCAGTCCCGATCAAGCCACCGAGGTGGAGCGTCGTACATAATAGTATATTGCCTTCACTGTACCATGCCGACGCAGGTGCCACGTGGCACGGACGACGAAAACGGCGTCGAAGCGTAGCCGGCTGCCGCCGAGCTGTTCATCGATCGCGCCGAAGTTCGTAATGATCACCGCAGCTTGCGCGCGCAAAGGCCAGCCTGCTGCTGAAGTCTGATCAGCGAGTCAAGCTAGACCCGTTCCTCTTATCCACACCGATCCTCAATCGTCTCGTAAAAAGAAATACACGCTAACGTGCCTGGAGACATTGAGGTTGCCTCGATAGGCTCGCTCTCGATTGTCTCGATAGACAACTCTGTTTAGGGGAGAATGTACGCGCCCACCGCCTCTCCCTTTCCACCCAGTGATTTTTTTTCTGGACGCGCGTTATTCGCCCCAACGCAACCGAACCACACCCCAAACTCTTCCCCATGTTTGTACGCGTCGATGCTGCCCGCGCCCTGCCTACAGTGGAAGGTCGCAGCCGTTTGCGGCTGCAGAGGCTCGTTCAGATGGAACGAGCAGCCGGACGCGAAGCCGTCACCGAGCGATTTTCACGGATCCCTGTCACTGTGTCGGTCTTCCGGAGGACGATCGCGGTTCTCGGATCGACAGCCACCCCCCAGCCCCCCAGCCCCCAGCACGCTATTATCCAAACTGTCGTCATCCGAACCCAGCGAGTCGGTTTCACTGAAAAATCCCCTCCTCAATTTTTTGCTCTGTCTCGATCTATCTATTCCTCCTCTGTTTGTTGTGACGACCGCTACTTCTCGAGCTACGACAATGTCCCTCTCCGACGAATTTGCCACCACGCGTACATTATACCAAGAACAACCTCACGACTGCTGTGACGTTGTGTGAACAACGATTAAGGCAGCATACGAACAGGGTGTTGCACGTTACGATTTGGCATCTCGATCGCTGTATAGACTGTGTATAGAATATGATAGACTAACTGGTACTCTGCTTAGCGCTCGTGGATCGCGACGTGGATGGGTGGGTGGTGCGACACGTTGGTGCTTGCGATGTCCTCGGCGGCGGCTCTCTTGGTGCGCAATGGCGCGATCGATCGCGCGGGATGGCCCCGCGCGGGGGGGGGGGGGCACCGCGAGCGCCGACTGACCGCAGTGAGTCAAGACAGTAGCTATTATATGACATCCTGCCGCTGTACCCAAATCGCAAGAGAGAGAGAGCGCGCGGGACGGGTCTATCGAGATGATTGCCATTGTTACCTCGTCTTCAGCAGTCTTTGTCGGCGTCGGCATTGTCGCTATCGCGTGCTAAAAAAAGGGCCACAATTTCTCGCGCTCGCGTTTGTTCTCCACCAGCTCAGCAGCATTTCTTTGATTCTGTGTTATGTGGCGGCCACCACGGCCATGATCGTCCGCTCGGCCATCGCCTTCGTCAAAGGCACCACGAGGGTGGGAGCTGCCTTCTCCTAGCTCTCCTCTCTCGGTCCACCCATTGACGTCGATAGACTCGAGCTTACTGCCGTTGAACATCAGGAACAGAAGCGCCGGTGGACAATAGCGTTCACGTGGTTATTGTATGGGTCATTTACTACGGATTCATTATTATTATTATTATTATGATTATCATTATCAAATTTTTGGGCGGATCACATACTCTCACACTCGGCCCTGCTGTGATTGTGCCCGAAAAAGAGTGCCATGATATTCCCACGTGTGTTCTGTTGTAGTTTACAACAGAAGTCATTGTTCAGTCAGATGAGCTTGAGTGGCAAGCTCATCTGACTGAACAATGACTCTACGTTGCCCCCAAGACTGAACCATGAATACACATATATATATATATATATGTGTGTGTCTGTCAATTCAAATTCGCATCGATATCATATTCCAAGTGACATTATGTATCATCACTGGTAATTTTACATGCTGAGGCGTTATCATCACTACGAAGTGGCCGACGAACACGTATAGATTTACCCGTTGGCATTGCCGGTGTTGACCTGTCCTCTACTATTACTCAGTACAGCTCGCTGATCGCTATTAATTGGCGGCATCGCTTGAGGCTGTTAATTAACCACGTGCGACCACATCAGCCGCCCGCCGCGCCGGCCGTGCCATACAGACACATTAACTCCAAGCACAGGCGCAGAATCAACCGTCCAGGCCACTTCGAGGGCTGGACGAACAAAGATATAAGCAGGTCATGAGCAATGCGACTGACAGGGATAGTTGTGTGTTCAGATAGGTGCTCGTGCCGCCCGGGGGCATTTTGGTGAGCGCGGAGCGTCCGAGGCGGGGGGCGGCGGGGGGGACACTCGTCTCACTAACTGCCGCTCACGTAATCACAAACCTCCTTCGCTCAAAGGACGTTTGGACATCGGTCAAATGTTCACGTGGTTCATGGTCGAGTCTCGGCCACGACTCGTCCTCCGCCTTGCGCTGTTCTTCGTGTTCTGCAGCACAGTTATGAGGTAGGAGGTTTATCGTGTGCATCCCTCAGCATTGCCATAGAAATGCCTATGCGAGCAGCCGTCATTGGGGTATTACCATTATTAGTATCTGAACCGAAGATCGTACATCGTAGCTGATGATGAAGCCGTGACGAGAGCGAAGTAGCATTTAGGCACCGGTTTGTTGTTTAGGATCCTGATTTTAAGTAGTTGAATGTAGGGAGGAAGTTCATATAGAACATGGTGTATGGATAACAGATATATCAACTTAAATATCGTTGCTTCTTTGAACACCACGAGTGATAGGTTAGTGTTGTCCAATTACCGATTGTGTCGGGGTGACGGGAAGGCGCACGCGGGGCGGCTCAGCTCAATGCTGCCTTTCGATCTGCTCCGAAACCATTTCTCAGAATGTTTTCGGTGTCATTATTCTTGCGAATGATTCCGCTGATATATGGACACTACATCAATGCAATATGAGCTTAGCACAAGCTCTTGTGCTCGCTTCTGGACGTTTCGCTGGTGGACGCGGTTGAAGCAGCATCTGTTGCCACTTCAGACGTAGATCTTATCTCCCAGTGTAAACACACATGCGTATATCCATACAGACACGCACACACCCTGTGTATTATACATACTTCGTTTGCAATTCGTCCACGGAATCTCTTCTAAATAGGTACCCATCGTATACCGCGTGTATACGTGCAGCTAGCATAGAGTGA
The DNA here is from genome assembly GCA_019614645.1 of Stratiolaelaps scimitus. Taxonomy (NCBI): domain Eukaryota; kingdom Metazoa; phylum Arthropoda; class Arachnida; order Mesostigmata; family Laelapidae; genus Stratiolaelaps; species Stratiolaelaps scimitus. The sequence goes on along the minus strand of JABWDB010000033.1, from coordinate 463,480 downwards.
CACAGGAACCATACACGAATTCACTATACTATGAACACCGCCTCGCTTATTATTGATTTCATGTCCCTCGCACCCCCCCGTGGTTTACCCAATAACGGTGATATTGTGTTGTATTTACTTAGGCTACCGACTTTGTCATTCAGCTCGGACGACGCCACACATGCAGACACACGAGAATTTCCTCCGGGTACTCTCATTGCCGTGTCCACTCGCTCGCTGGCTATGATCTATACCCTGTATTTAGACTCGTTCTTGGGGACTTGGGGATTCAGCTGGCGGTGGGGTCTTCGAAAGAGCAACAGGGTAACACAGCCGTCGGCGTAGCCACAGCAGTAGCAGCGTCGCACGTTAAACAAACACGCAAAAACATGGACGGCGAACCACTGGATGCATCGAGCGGTGAGCGTTGCTCGCAGGGGTGACGAAGTCGGGGCAGTCGGGCGCGCATTCGAGAGACATAGCTCAAGGGTCAAACAACGCTCCGCTCTGATCGCTTAATAAGCTGAAGGCGTCGAGATGGCGCAGCTCAATGGGGGTGACGAACAATATTCGTAGCAAAGAGCACGGTCCATTCTTTGTTGGCCATCCTCCCGCTGCTGTCGCGGAGGCCTTGCGGTTCTCGAGCGCAACAATACTTCTCCAAAAGCTTCATTTGAGTTTGAAGTTGGTAACTGAGACACGTGTCTGTTGGCACGCTATTGTGCCCTAATGATCGAAATATCTAAGGGCTAACTGCGGGCGAGTACATCCGGACCATATAAAAACCCTGTGAACGATTGGCTAGTATAATGCTATAGTCCCTATATTGAACAACGGCAACGACGGCAACCTCGCGAGATATGCTGACTGCGCCGGTGCGAGCGGCATTCATTCAGCGACAATCGCGTATCTACCATCTTGACACATGCGTCCACTTAGCTGCTCTTGAAGGAAGCAAACCTTCAAATGGGCAGCTTCTTGTGGACACAATGGACAACAGAACGACAGCACGAATTGCTCTGCCGCAATCAGCATTTATTGGCGAACGACATCGAATTCGTTGATAGGAAGCCACGCGTAAACCAGACGAGGTCAAAAATGCACTGGACCAGCATCAGCGCGTCACAGACACCAGATCCAGGCCATCAAACAATGTCTACTATAGATTGTACATGGGGACTCGCCCTCCCTGCCTCCGTCCGAGACAAAAGCAAGGCAGAACTCGGGCAGTACAATATATACAACTACAGCGGCAACTGCGGCCACTCGTCATATGCATATGCTGCTGCAATGTATCCATGCCGGATGATGGTTACGTTGACGATTCGACCCACTGCACAACTGTGCATTGGAGTAACTGCCGGCCACAGTCAATCGAGGCGGCAGAGGCAGACGTTGAGGCTCCCGTTCGTTGTCTTGAACCAGATCTCCCCGAACATCGTGCAGGACCACATCGCTATCCCCTCCAACCATCTCTCCCGTTCTCTCTCTTTCTCTCTCGCGTTGCATCCATCCTCGAGATTATTCAATTAGACGGATACAACTAAGCCTGGATAGCTAACCAGCTGGTAGACCAAGCGGGCCAATTGGTCTAACCGACTGCCGTTGGTTGCACATCGGTGAATCTCCTTCATCCGGGATGTCCCGCGTCGAACGGGAGCACAATCGCTCCCACGAAGCCACGGACGACAGATCGCTGCTACTGCCGCTGCTGGCCGCTTGTATGCCGAAGGGCATACAAGCGAGACCGGTGCGCTTGCGATGGACAAGCCTTTTTCTGCAGCTCTTTCCCACCTGCCTCTCCGTGCCTCCCTCTTGGCCCGCTCTCGGCAGCGTATTCGGGAGTTCGTTTGCTGGTGGCGGTGCTACTGCTGCTGCTGCGGCGACTGCATCTTCATCGTCGCTGTCTCTTTGTGCCTTCCTCTGTTCTCATTCATCTGATGGGCTTGGCGAAGGGGAGATACAGCGAGACCAGAGGAGACGACCAACGGGAGGAGAGGACGCAGCCGCTGGGTGAGGCGGCGGCGGCTTCTGACACTGAGGCAGCGGGCACGCACAGGCCGAGAGCTGAAAGAGATAACAGTGATCATCCAAGAGGAACAATTGCCGAGGAGAGCTTGGCTAACGAAGTGTGCTAGGCGGCACACTACCGTTGGGACACTCCGAGGAGAGGGCCCCGCTCCGTGTTTTCGTCCGCCTTCTGCTAGCCGTGCCTCGACCGAAACAGACAGACGAGCAAGCAGCCTCCAGCAAGCGCCAGCCGTGCCGGCCGCTGTTTTTGCTGTGGTGTTCCTCGGCTGTTCGCCACTGCCGACTGCGCACCCGGACTGACTCGGAGAGCTAACTGGACGCTACGCTGGGACTCCATGGGAGTGGGACGCGATGCGATGGCCAGGCCACAGATCACAGGCTGTCGTCCACCCCGACACGCACACACACAGTGCATTTGTTCGGTAGAATCGGGCTGGGTACGCCGGATAGAGCAGGCTGGGCCAGGTCATGCTGGGCTGGACCTCTGCTTGGGACCAGCAGGAAGACGTCTTAGCCGGGGAACTTCAATGGAGGAGGCTGATCTGGCCGGGCTACTCAGAGACAGAGCTGTCTGTGCGAGCGGGTCCGCTGACTGAGCGAGCGGCCGGCTGCGCGCTAGTGAACCAATGAGATGGGCCGCCTAAGCCGCCCGGGACAACGCGGGAGAGAGGACGGCACGGGAACGCAGGAAGTGGCCACAAATACTGCTAAGTGGCCGGAAGGAATGAGAGCAAGCCGACGAAAGCAAGCGAAGGCAGTGACGGTGACATTGCTGCTGCTTCTATAGCCAATACTAAACACATAGGTTGGGTTCCTTCGACGACGACGGCCCCGGTGTCGCCGTCTGTTCTCCAGCTCATCCCATGGTGATCGCGGCGAAACGAACGGGGCCGCACTAGCATTCGGTTGGAAAGCGGCTGTTTCCGCAAAGCCTTTGTTTCTTTTTCTCTCTCTCTCTCTCTCTCTCTCTCGATTTCTCGCCCTCTGTCCCACACACAATTCTCTCTGACCCTTCTCGCCATCTTGAAGCATCCAGTCGTCAGAGGCAGCAACAGCCGTCTAGGGGACAAGAAAGCCACTACCGACATACACATTATATATATATATATATATATATATATATAAATATATATAATAATAATAATAATAATACAACAGGCATCATTCACTCGCTTGCGAGTTATCGATGAAGTGGGCTGGCGCCGACCCGCTCGCTGCGGCCATGATAGATGCATGAATAGATTGGTCTGGAGCAGGGTAACCAAAAGGGCCAAGACTTTATTTTCATGACTTCGTGGCCATCTGCCGCCGCGCTTTTGATAGTGGCACTACTTGGCGCTAGGGTCTGTTTTCCGTTACAGGTGGGCACTGTCGCGATAGTGTCCTCTCGACGATAGTCGTCCATTACGTACACTGCGCGCCCCTTATATCTCGGTAGAACTATGAGCTAGAACGCGCTTCGGAATAGAGAAGCTATCGGTTATACATATTATACAAACGTGGCGCCAGAAGGACGACTCCGCTTCTGTTGCGTAGATACAGCACCGCACAGGCTGTCCTGTCTATTTGATATCTAGGCCGGGGCGACATATGTAGTGGGAAACACAGTGGCATAGTAAGCAGCATCAGCATAGCTAACGGCGCAGTCGACTCGTGGACAAGCTTTGGCTTTTGCTACTTCTGCCGAACCGGCTTTTGCTTGAAGGGAGAAACACCTAATTAGAAGCCATGTCCCCCCTTCTCTCTATCTCTCTCTCCCTCGAGAATCGCGGAGTCTCTCGCCCGGCCACAGGCTCCCCAGCTCAAAGCGACCCCCAGTTGCGCCGAGATGAGCCTCCTCTCCCACGAACGAGTGGCCCTTTTGCTGCTAAGGCCGCAACCGAATCTCGCAGCTAGCTATACGGCTATGTGTGGGCACATGGCGGTATCTCTAACAGCAGCAGGTGGCCACTGGCACGTTCTGCAGTCCTTTGGGTGGTCGCCACCTTTCGCTTGCTCCAGCCAGGGCCAAGAGGGTCCCTTCTCCTCGTTCCTTCCTTCGTCTTCCAGCAGCAGCAACTGGTTCCCCTCACACCGCTCCCTTTAGTTGCATCCCTCTCGTTCTCATTACGGCTCGGCGCGCTTTCCCGCGGGCCGTATTTCTCCGCTGTCGCCTAGAACACGCAGGATCTGATTAGGACGCGGGTCTCAGGGAAGCCGCGTAGGGTGTTGTCCATGTTGTCTCACCATGTTGTCGCTGGCAAGACGACGGCACCGTGTGTGCGTGCACGTGTGAGTACGAAGCAAGCCTTGCAGGGCAGACCAAGAGAGAGGACTTCGCGCGTACGACTTCGCGAGGGTACTCGTTGTGCGGGTTTAGTTGGCGAAGGTTTCGGATATGGTTTTTACTGAAAATTCACCAGCTAGACAGGGCAGGAGAGTGTTAAACTGGCTAAGCATACAGTCTCAACTATTGTAGGTTTCAGCAGTTCACATCCTAGGTACATCCGTACGTTATTTTCCGTAAGACTTCGAGGGTCGATAGTCCATCCCAAGCGTTTAGTGACTCTTTGCTCGCTGTATATATATATATTCATATTCTTCGATTTCACCGAGAGTGATATTTTCTCGCAGTCGGCCGAAGGAGGGCAGCAATGCAATCGACAAACGGCATAACCTGGCGGCTCTAGCTGTCGACGAGACAGCGGCCGAAAAGACTCGGACACCCAGCCGAGTATATTTCTAGAGAAATGGGTAACATCTGCCAGTGATCGTACTACGCCCATCTCCGCTCCGAGTAGCTATGCCCGATCAAAACGCCAGCGGAAAACGATGACGACAAGCACCCAACCATCGGCAAGCGGAAATCGCACCAATCTGATGTAGCACCTGCAGACAATTCCCACCAATTTTCGTTGTCTATAAACTGAACTCGAATCGCAGCGAGGAGCGCGGCTTCCCCTGCAGTTATCCGTCCCCGACGGTGTCAGCCGGTTCGAGAAGCTGTCCAGAGGGCGCCTGCTTCTCGCTCAGCAGAGGGCGGGAAGGATGGACAAGGACGCGAACATCTCTCTCCCGTGCAAACGAGAATCAATACGCTTAATGTAGTCCTTAGATCAAGACGTGGACAGGGTGGCCCAGTCAAACAGGGCGAAGGCTTTCAAAATGCTGCCAATGTTCAAGACGTGTGTAAGCAGCAAACAAGGTATATAACGTAACGTGGGCCGAACGCCTGGCCGGCGATCGACAAGCAAATCCTGCTCAAGGTCGCAAATCCTGTTCGCCTACTCATCTCCCGTAAGACAATCTGCTAATTCGCCTTCTTGCGAGCGCAAAATAAAACACTAGTCTATTATATAGGATCAAAGCATGTGCATTGTAAACATATGCTCATTGTAAATATATGTCCCCATATTTGGAGGGGACTACGTCATGTGTTATACCTTACTATGTCGCCGCTCCTCTCTCTCCCTACCACACGCAGACCTCAATTGGCATTGGGTCGCGCCGAGCGAGCGCGATGGTGACTCGTTGGCGGCCGAGTCTAAAAAAGCCCCTCGGAACGCTACTACAACGGGAAGGACACGAGATAGCGGTCAACTTGACTGACTGCACCCACTCGAGGCAGTGACCGACCGGGCGGCGGGAGGGCCTGGCCAGCGTCGATCGAGGCGAGGCACGCGATCGGTTCTGCCGATTGTTTCCTAAAGGAGGACAATCGCCCGTCTCTATAATACATCAAGTCGTTCGTGGAGCCTCCGTCACCCTTCACTGCTGGCCTGGCTGCGGGTCCGTGGGCGTTCACGCTTGTCCCGTAGATGGTCGAGCGATAAGCGTCTTCGATTACCTGACAGGAGGGCTTAGGTTCGAATCCCGCCAGACGCGGATGTTCCTCGGATTGCTCTATCATCTTGCCTTATCCGTGGATGCTTGTACGACATAGCTGGAAAATGTAGCCTAAGGTAGCAAACCCCGGCATGTTCTCGTGGTAACACCTGACGGTTCAGATCCAAGGCCGGTCACATAATGAGCGAAACAACTGAGAGTCAGTTCCTCGCATTAAAGACTGTTGTTTTTTAACTGTTCCCGCTCACGGTACACCCCACCGCCAGCGTCTCCCTCAGGCAACCCTCGATAGAAAGGTAGCGCCGGAAACTGCCGCACGTGCTCAATAACAAACGCTAGGATCACTGGGACAGAGAGAGAAAAGGAGATAAGCGGGGGACACATCAAGGAGCAGATTGAGAACACCGTTGCGTGAATAGCACTGTTGAGCGAACGTACGGCCAACGCCGAATTTCGTCGGCCCGTCGCTTTGCCTTTGTGTTTCACACAGGAACCAGCTAGATCAAGAATGGTGAGAGCTTTTGGCTGTGGGCTGGCGACAGCTCCTGCGACCACGATATCCCGGCTCACAGGCCGTAAACGCCGCTGCTGCTGCTGCTGCTGCGGCGGCGGCGGCGGCCACTGCTCCAGCTGGATCCGTCGCCTGCTCAAGTACTTTAAAATAGCGTCTCAGCAGCAACTCTTGATTTCCATACGCTGGCGAACATGAGAAAGTGGCTTGCCGCGAGAGAACGTGGGCGAGAGACAGAGAGAGAGAGAGGGGAGTACTGTAGTGGGGTAGCCTGGACGAGTACGTCAGCCAACAGCCGAACTGGGGGAATCGAAGGCAAGCCCATGACAGTGGCGGTTTAGAGAGCGGACGCGAGAAGCAGCACCAGCAGGCAGCCAGCCAGCCAGCCACTAGATCCTCGCTAAACCGAAGGTGAAGCGAACGAATGGGAAAGACGAGGACTTAAGACGTCGTCCGTCGTCCTCCTCGTCGGCCGCCTTCGACGTCGGCCGCTTTCGACGTCGTCCGCCACAGCCGCAGCTGCCGTTTTGAAAAGGCCGGCGGGAACTGGTGCTGGCAGCGAAACAGGGCCGCTGTATGTGAAGCACGTCCCGAGTTTCCCCGGCCAACCTTGACCTCCCTGCAGGCATCTAAAACGGCGTCAGGAGCCGTAATTGATTTGGGCGGCACAAGTCCTGCGTACTATACGCGTCCAGGGCACGGAATTGCTGGGACGGCGAGCATAACGTGGGGGTGAGCAGGACACTGGTCGGACAGAGGGAGATAGCGAGAGAGAGAGGGAGGGAGAACCAATGAGATATATATATATATATATATATATATATATCGAAAGAGACAGAGAGATGCAAGATCGAGGCCTGTGGCATCTTGCTAAGCCGTGGCGTAACTCGAACTTGCCTTCTTCGTAAAGGTTGCTGCTGCTGCTGAGCGTAGAAGAAGCCGCGTCCAAGGAAGAACGATGTGCGATGGGACGCCATGCGCTCGCACACGCGCGCTCAGCCTCTCAACTTAAAAGCATTTGGGCCACTCGTTCCCGCCTCGCTTTGCTGAACGATGTATCGGGCCGATGTATCGGGCCAGACTGCTCCCCCGTAAGTAATTCGACAGCCGGTGGCGTGCTCCTTGCTTGTCCGCTGTCTAGCTGACTGACTGACTGATTTACTGTCTATCCGGCAGTGGATATCAAAGCAGCTCGAGAGGGCAGCTCGAGAGGGTAGTGGATATGTAGTCGACGGGCTGACGCAGATCGCCACGGCGAGATGGCACCTGCTGTGTCGGATAGACAAGAGGGCGCAATGGACTACTTCGACTCTCAGGACATGTCGATGTCGGGATGGACACGGCTGGATGGTGAGGGCGCGGATGCTGTGGCTGATGTTGGCAGCACCAAAAATGCTCGTCCCTCACTAGGCCATGATCTATCGCTAGCAACGAAGGGGTCACGTGCAGGCCAACTGCTGTTCCTGCTACAGCAGCGTACCAAAGTCGCGGCCCCGATGCGGCCGTACGGGAGAAGACGTCCTTTCACCTTCGCGCTGTGGCGGTGGCGGCGGTGGTCAGATCGATGTGTATCGATGAAGAGGCCTCTTTCTCGGAGGCTGCACTAGAGCGGCCGAGTGGGCCGGCGCCTAGGGCCGGCCGCTTCGAAGCCACTTCGACAGGAGCATCTCCATTTTTGCAGCGTTACTGCTACGCTGTACGGCCGTTGGCTGGACAGCAGGAACATTTCGTGGCCCCCGCGAGGTCTATTCAGACTCGGCCGGTATTCACTGCTTTGGGCCTACCGAATATCCCGTTCCGCGTATTGGGTCCTTCTGGCTGTTGTGTTTTTGTTGCTGTGTTCATCATCCTCTTCGTGTCGTTTTGTCGCCCGAGATCAAAGGTAAGCGTATCTGTCGAGTAACAGCCGGCTCAGACATAGGATGCATTGCATATGGCTTATTCAGAGCGGAGCAATACTTGAAACAGTGCATTGGACCGGCCCTGAGCACTTGCCTGTATAAGTAACCAAGGCGATGGTTAAAGATACATTAGAAAATTATTGGGATAATGCGTCGCTATAGCAGGGATGCTGTGTCGTCCTTGCTGACTTACCGGAGAAGGCGGCAATCCCCGCTTCAAGCTTTTGTCGAAGAACCATCAGATGGTTTTCTAGTAATAGACGTTCAATATATCAAGCGTTGTGCAGCGGGCATGGGCGGAATGGCGGGGCGTAAACCAGTAAGCCCATTCAACTCCAGCTGTCTCAAAGTCAAAGACAGAGCCGAGGCGAGTTCGAGCGAATATATCTGCGAATTTCATCTGCACGATGATAATTAAATGCATTCATGTTTGTTTTTTTTCTGCTGCTACGCTCTCGATGTGCCTGGACATGTGTACAAGCTTAGGTACAACTAAACGATTGCACGTGGTGTTACCTCAGTGATCAGGTGTGTTTATCGAAACGTCGGGGAAGGGACGCAAACAATAACACCAAGGTCGCGAATGATCTTTGTTTTAAGGGTGGTAGAGCCATCTTAAGTGTGTACAAAGTCATGTCGCCTAGATCATACAACCGCACATATGTGGGTATAGATATCACCATCTCAACACCACTTTGATATCGCCTCAATATAGTGCAATAGTATATACATATATATATATATATATATATATATATATATATATATTCGTTAGTATAAAATGAATAAGCGTGTCTGGGCCCTGCTTCCGCTCTGTTATTTATGCTATGGACTATGCTGCTGAATAGCCTCGCTGCTCGTTCAACGTCTCGTTGCGTTGAAGAGTATCGAACTCAGGAGATTGAAACGACACTGAAGAGAGAGACCGAGAGAGAGAGAGAGCGAGTCCGTGGATGGAGGCTTCAGCTGGTGCCTTTGCATCGCATGGGACGACAATGAACGCATAACATAGTCAGTCCCTTGCTTTCCAATAATGAGTCTGCCCAAGAGCACTCGCAGCCGCTCACGAGTCGCCCTCTGTCGTCTCTTTCGTAATCAGGGGGCTCAGTAGCGAGAGGAGGCACCCATTGGGAGAGACTAGCCTTCGACGACTGGTCCCCTTGTATTCCACCACCACCGCCGCCGCCGGCACCGTCTGCGCGCCGCTCTGACGACGCATTTGGCGTTCCCATGCCCCAGACGATTCCCCAGGGCGTTTCTTGCCTGCCGGCAGGGCAGGCCAGCCAGAGTCCCGCTCTGGCGCCTGTCATCCCTTCGGGTAGAGCCTTACCAGCATGGCGCAGGCACATATGCTGCAGTCGCCGCTAGTCTATCCATCCGGGCCTGGAGGCTTCCCACCGACGCCGCTGCCACCGTGGACCGCCGCTAAGTTTGCTTGCCAGAACAGTGCTTAAGTGGACTCGGCGTATTGTTTTGTGCCTTGCGTATAGACGTCCCCGGGTACAATTCCTCGACTCGACGGCTCGCGGCGTCACTCTCGCATTTAATCTCGCGTTCGGCTGCATCGCCCGCTGTTGATCTGTTTTCGTCACCGTCCGCGTACCGAGTCCGTACTTCGAGATGTCTAATATGCACATGGCACAGCGGCGAGAGGCCGTACACATGAATTCGTCACACAGCACAAATACAGGCAGACACAACCGGCGGCGAAGCATCAGCTACGCGTGTGGTCGGCTGGTTCATCGAATTCGGATTTTACGCGCTACATCCGCAGGTCGCGTCGTATCGTTGAAGGGCGCGGATGCTTTCGAGCTGGGACGCTGAACGAGTTACCGCCAAACAACGCGAGCATCACAAATGCATGTCGTGGTACGGGCCAGCCAGCCAAATACCGGGAACCGGCTAGTTTTCTCACGAGAATCCAACCAGCTCTCACCCGGTAGCTTGTTAGCTGATATTGAATCGTTGAATCGCCACCAGAATCGCTGTCGTCGTTGTTGTTTTCGTTGTTGTCATCTTCTTCTATTTGTCTGTTTCCTGCTTGCCATGCTTCTGTAGGCTGGAGCCTCCTGAGACGTCTCGAAACAGCGCGGATTACGCTGCTCGGCACTACGCCGTCCTCGGCAGTTCAACTTACTCAGACCCCTAACCAACCAACCAACCAATATTCCGGACTCTCCGTACCTCGATCAGATGGAGTCCCCATCACCACGACGACCCTCCTCGCCCTCGATTCCGCCGCTGCGATTGTATCTACGCGAGTTCGACCCCCTGTAGGGAGTTTTCTCCCCTCGTCCGCCCTCTCTGGCTCCTAACTCACGGGAACACAAGCAGGACACCACCGGCTTCTTTTGTCCTTACCCTTCCACCGCTGCATCCGACCCCTCCGTTTCGATTCGTCTGCGCTTCCACTTTGTCCTTTTCTCTGTCCTGCTTTCTTCGTCCTGCTTGTCACCCCATTCAGCCTCCGCAGTATCGACTCGAGTGCCTTATATTTTGATTATCTGCTGCCTCCTCCCGGCTTCGCCTGCTATCGCTCCTGCTTCTGATGTTGACGCGTGCGCGGCCGGTCGCGCACCCCGATCGCACACAGCTGTATATATATATATATATATATATATATATATATATATATATATATATATATATATATATATATATATATATAGAGATATATACACCTGGAGCACGCGAGCATCATGCCAATTGCGGAAGAGGTTGCAGACGCAGGGAAGGCACTCGGAACGGGGGTTGAGAGTGCTTCTTCTGCAGATAGCGAGAATCCTGACGGGATTCTCGGCTCGTACAATGACATGTGCAGATCTCCAATTATGGGAAGCGCAACTAAGGAACACGTAGAGGCTCATTGTTCAGATCCGAATGAGCGCTAGAAGTATAATATAATCGTAGCAATAGTGACGCGATGGTAAGGGAACCACCTCTCTGTACGGTATTCTACGCTGAGCCGTCATGCTACGAAAGTGGCAAGCCAATGCGAAACGCTTACCACGAAGGTACGGGCCACAAGTGGAATCGGCTTTCACCTGCTTGCTTGTTCCTTACGTCGATTCTAATGCGTGTTTCACCCTCTGCCTCTTCCTATCTCTATGTGAACAGAAAGTTAACACTCTACAAAGTGAACACCGGCTTGAGGTCAAGTTCAATAGGCGTCCAGACCACTATCACGCGTTATGACCCAGCAATCGTTGGTAATGGGCAAGCATTCGATGTGCGGGAAGCCATGGGAAGCGCTACCGGGTACACATCAGCCGGAAAGCCGGGCGGAGCGCGGAGCACACCAGAACCAAAGCTGCATTTGCTCCTCGCTAATCAAACGCTTGCAGGTTACATGCTCGAGCTGCTGCTGCTATTAAGCACCGTCCCTTTCCGCGGGGCCGAGTGAACGCCGACTTCGCGGTAAACACACAAGCGTTGAGCAGCAAAGGCTGCATCACTTGCGCGCATCACTGTCCCTCTTCCAGGGCCAAAGGCTGACTGGTGTCCACGTATATCCGAGTTGAGCTGAAGCAAATCAGTCGACAAAGATTGGGGACTTCTTAGAGTGGAACAGCAGTCGGTGCAGATACATGGTCGGTAGGGTAGACTGGTTGCCGACTCGAGCAGGCGTTAGAAGCAGCTTCTGGGAGGGGGGGGGTCCTGTTCGCAGAAGGATGAGCATACAGATACAACGGTGACCTCCCCGTACAAGCGCCCCAACGAAGTGCAACACGAACTAGCTAGCGCTGCTGCCACCGTCCGTCCGACGTTGATGAGTGCGGGTGCCTTAAAGGAACGGGTGACGCGGCCGAGGGTACCGCCTGGTCGCATTAGCAACACAACAGCCACTCGACATGGCCTCTCCATTTGCACGGCGATCTGTCTCTGCTGCCTACTGCCACAGAGGCTGACGTGTGAGCACGCCGGGAGCTGATACTGTTCCTGCTTTTTTTTTCTTCACCTTGGCGTTTTTCCACTTCTTCGTTCGTTATTTCGTGCCTGGCCTGACCTGAAACGGTCCGCGAAAGTAGGCGGGCATGCTATTCCCGTCTACATACGACGCAGCGAGGGCTTTTCCCTCCTTGAGGCGGGGGACAACGGCGACGACAGGCGGCGTCTCCGAACGCCAACGCGAACGATAGCGAAGCACGGGTCGTGTTGAAAACATGCGAGGACATGAGGACTCGATCGAGGAGGGAGAAAGCTGCTGTGTGTGTGCGCGTACGTCTCTCCCATATGCCTGAATGTCAAAAGTGACGGGATATGCCATTTGCCGGTATAGACCTCCAGTCCTGACCCGGCATAGGTTTACAGTAAATTTTCCGGGCTGATTCACAGCCAACATTTAATGTCCACGCTCTGCCAACACACAACACAGCCTGCGTCGAATCCACTCGTGAGCCGGCTCCCAGCAGACAGACCGACATATGCCACAGCTTTCGAACTGCTGCTCAGCTTTTAGAGCCGAGCGCTGCCCGATGTTAGATCACCTAAGTGCAACAAGGATCAGCCGACAGGTAGAGGAAAGGGGGGGCCCTTCGCCTCTCGCTGTTCTCACAACTGCGACGGCTGTTCTTCGAGAAACACGGTAATTCCATGATACGCTCCGAGAGGGAGCACCGGTTTTCAGACTGACTCTCAGCCAACATTTAACGTCCACGATACTGTATGGCCTGCGCCAAGAAGGCCATCCGCCGCGCATCGTGCCACTTCGTATGTGTAAACGACGACGAAGAACCACGATGCCACGCCTCTAACAGCCCCGCTCGCCGTAACCTCGCTGTCACCTAGCTGCGGTGTACCCGTCACAGCGCGCAGCGTCTACGACAGCGAACGACGACCTGACACCGCTATCATTGACTGGTCCGCTACGCTGTCTAGGGCGTCGCCGCCTTAAAGCCACGGCAATCCGGGACAGGCGACGAGGAGCCATCCCAGTCCTCGGGTTTGCTCTTAGGGCCGCAGTGAACGAGCTGCTTGCCCAGTGCCGATATCAAGGCGCCAGCCTCGCCACATTACCTCGTTCCCTCGTACACAGACACTCGCCCACAAATATGAAGGGACTGACAAAGAATCGGAGGGAATTCGAAACTAGGGAGGCCATTCCCGACTTAACCCGGCAGTCCGGCTTCTAGGCCTGGCAAGGTTGAATGTTGTTCGCTTCCATCTCGACAGGCCTTGAATGGCGGCGGGTGTTTCCTATTGTACGAGTTTTGAGGCCTCACTGAGCCTTATTATAGTCGCAATGGGCCTTGCATCCTGGGGCACGGTGGGGGAAGACGGGTTAAAAATATCTGATCACGAATAGCGATACAATGATATTCATGTCCGATCAAATGAAGGCCACATGAGAAGCTGATATTGTGATGAACGCAAACGGTAGACACAGTAGAAGATAAATATTATAATTCAATATTCTAATTATTCTATATATCTAAAGACACACATATAAATATATTATTGTTTGTCTTAATTTATCGAATAATTAGGGACGCAACTAAATGTAATATTTATCGAAATGTGACTAATGATCGCTTTCAATCAAGGAAGATTCACTCGAGATAGCTCGTTCTGAGAGATGCTCTCGATAGAGACCCGATGAAAATATCGTGTACCGTAGGCCGTGAATCGAGAGTTCACTCAAAGGCATAAGAGGCCGTATATCGGGTATTGTCGGCCGTGAATCAAAAGTTGCCCTTTTGTACTAAATTACATATGTTTCAGATAATAATAACTATAATAATAATAATCACAACAATAATAATATGAATAATAATCATCATTATTATTATTATTAAGACGACTGGCACAATCGCCACTGGTAAATTTCCCATTGGCACATGCTGGTGAGATATTCGACTGCGACACGTGAATTAGCCAACATATACCAACGAGATGTCGACAACCTGTGCTAAAACTCGACCAGCGCAACTGCTGGCGACTAGGGCAAAATCGTGTGCCTGCAATTAGGCAGCATCCTCAGATGAGCTCTCACATATTCTATTCTGTTGTCGAGAACAGCGAACGCTGATGACGACTACAATGGTAAGCGCACTGCCGGCACTGGAGGAGCGGATACGCGCTGCCGGCAGAGAGAAAAGGATAGACCACGGTCTCGAGCGGGCGAATCCTCCATCATGATTCGTGGTCCTCGTCCCATCTGCTGTTATAGCTTTGCTCGTTGGCTCTGCTGGGGGCCCCGAGCTCCGCGCACACCCCCCGCCCCCCGCCCCCCGCTCGATGGGGCCTGCAGGCCGCCCCGTTGCAGGCCCGGATGTTGAATGTTATGAAGAAGAATCGTGAAACAGCGGCCGAGCGACGAACGGCCGAGGCAGGCCGAGAAAGGAAGGCTTTGAGGATTTGACCCAATCCAACACAACCAAACCGAGCCCAACTCAACTTAACCCAACTCGAGCCAACGAACCCAGGCGAAAGCGGCCAACCCAACCCGAGACCGAACCTGGCCGGCGGTGCGCCGTACCCCCGGTCCGGATGGATATCCCCTCCCCCCTGAAGCCAGCCTCTGGCGCGAACACACAGCCCCCACAGTGCCAACGAAGACTCCAACAGCGAGAAAGTCAAGTACGAAATGATAGCGGCCTGCGCAGTCGGCGGCCTCCAGACTCTACAACGGCTGACTCCGGTAGTTAGGTAACTGTGGGTCACATGCGGATAGAACCGCCGGCGTGGAAACGCAGGCCGGCCGAACGACGAGGGATCGTAAGGGGGGGTGGGGGGTGATTTTCGTGCGGGCTGCCGGATCGCGCGCTGCCCAGCCGTGGGCGGCAGTGGGAAACTCACTGTTGTAGGGATAAAGAACGAAATGAAATTATGGGATCGGAGATCAGCCGGCGGCCGCTGCAGCAGCAGAGCAGAAGCCGGACGAGCCACGAGCCTGAGGCAGCAGTCGCCACACACAGTTCCTTCAGTGGCAAGGCAACGGCGGCCGGAGCGAGGCAACGTTATGTCCTAGTTCCCGCTGCGCTCGCCGCCACCTCCCCCCCCCCCGCGCCCCATCAAGCCTCTCCCGTTCAAGGGGGAACGAGACCCCCGAACGAGACGCAGCTGAAAGGCCTACGCCTGTAAGACTCGCCAAGGGGCCCCGAGAAAGACTGCCGCTATACCTCTCGGCGCTTTGCGCCTTCCCGGGTCCCTTTCGGCCATTCCGCCATCGCTTTCCCTTGATCTCTTTTACTCTTTGACTTTCTGCGCCATCACAGAAGAACGTTGGCCAGCAGTTGGCCAAATAGCTGCAACGGCGCGCGGAAGATATGTGGCCTCAATATGTTGGTTCTACAGACACACACACACACACACACAGGCACCGCACGCAAACCCAAACGGAGACACACACGCCGACGAAGGCCCATAGACATTACGCGGAACAGCGGGACAGGAGAGCCAACGTAGGGCAAGGCCCAAGATGTAGTGGCTATGCGGCAGACAAAGTCACGTACAAGATCATTTTTTCGCGGTTTAGGTTCGCGATCCGAATAGATTCTCTATATGGGTATAAATATATATAGATACTTATGTATGTCGAGTTTGGGAGAAGGGGAAACGCGGGAAGGGAGCATTTTTCAGCAAATATACGTTGGACAATGGACCTCGTTAGAGATACATAGGTGGCAACGACGAGTGGTGGGTTAGCCACCACTGGTGGGACAGAGGATTCGATTTGGTGTTTATGTCAAACGTGTATATACGTATATGTACATTTATATATTGTGGAGTAGCTTGTGGAGCGTCTTATGTGCTGTTTTTAAAGGTGCTGTTTTTAAAGATAGCAAGCAGTATCAAAGCCCACCTTGAGTTAAACAAAAGCTTTGTTAGCCGAATGGCATGTTCTTGATCAGAACCTGACACGTAAATGTTATGAATCTATGCCCAGTCGATTAATTTTTGTTCCGGAGAACGGCGGCGGCGGCCAGACAAAATTCTAAATTTGTAAAAGAAATCGTAAGAGAACGATGCTACAACTGAGTTGTGTTCGGCAAACATAAAGTGGGCTATCCTTTTTACGGCTGAGATCAGAAACATGCGGGTGGGGCTATTGACGCGGTGTGTAATACACGACGTTTTCTTCAGCGCGAGACTTGGCCGTCGGCTCGACGGCTTAAATTCAAGTGTCAGTTCCCTTTAAGAAACATCAATGCTTCGTCCAATACAGGGTTCTGCAGGACGACAGCGCTGACGTATTTCGTTCGAATTTCGTGAAGTTGTTAGGCCAGTGGGCCCTGTTCGCAAGAAGCGCACGGGAATGGTGTGCGAATTTTTAAGGCAGGAGAGGAAAGCTGGCAAAATTGTGCCAATGGAGATGATCGGAACGATGCTGAAAAACGGCAAGAAGAACAGTTGACATAGTGGAAAGTGTGTTTCCAGCATTCGAGGCCCGCGCTCCCTGCGCTCGCTTGCGAACCACGCGCAGAGTGTCGTAGTCCAGCTTAAGTTCTCTTATATGTCATGCAACGGGATTCGAACCTACGGCCTTTGGCTTAGCACAGCCAGAGACTCAGCCGTCCAAGTCACCGCGCTGACAGGGTTTGCATGAGGGAGATTTCAGTCGAATCGCGCCCCGGAATAGAGAGATTTTTCGAGCTGGTTGCTGAGGGCGAACAACGCAACGCTATTGTCCGAAGACGGAAGCGGCTCTGAAACGTACCCTTCGGATTCATGAATGATGGCTAAAATTGCACATGCAGCTCGACAGGGAACCACTGTCGCTAATATTTTCACCAGGGCGAAACAGCTGAACCGGGGGTGTATGAACAAACTCACGGCAAATATGACGATGCCGATTGTGGCCCTGCATTTTCGACGCAATCGACTTCCATCGGATCGCCGGCCGACTCTTGCCTCTGAAAGCCTCTGTCACCGGAGAGGTGTGTAGAAACATTTTTGTAGGGAATCTCGATACGTGGCTTGTCGCAAACAAGTATATATATATATATACGCGCGCTTGGCTTCTCCACGACAACACTCGTTCCTCTCCAAGAAGCTGCTGTTGTCAAGGAGTTTTTGCCCGAGAAGCGGATCCCGTTGTGGAGTCAACCTGCATATTCTTCTGATAGAAAAATATAGATAGCTTGACTTCTGTTGTAATCTCGAATTGAAGAAGAGGCTGAGGCTAGCTTCCACCAACAGTCAACGAAGTTCAACTGAGTGCTCAAGTGTTTTGTAAGAGCCGCAACCGACCAGATATCAACGAGTCATGCATTTTCATGGATCATACACTTACGTGGACAAAAGAACGCGCTTTCACTAATAATATGGATAAATAAGCTGTTGTATTAGAAAATAAGTCCGCGCACTTTGCTCGAGTCAGCCCACTGTATAGTTGTATATAGATATACACCGAGGAGCGTCTGTTGATAATTATTATTATTACCACTGTTATGCGTGCATTTCGCCAAAGCACAGCCGACTGTCACATCGCCTCGGTCGTTTTCTCTCTCGTCAACACCAGCGTTCGCGATCAATTTCACGAGCAACAGCCAGCACAGGCGGCAGCAGCTAACGCGCTCCCGTTGCGAGCCAGCTCCTCGTTGCCTCTCCCGCCATCCTGTTTTCGTACCGACCGTTGCTAGATGGCGTCAACAGTTGTGTGTTGACGCAACTGCGCTGCGGCGGCCGCATCCTTATCCACAGCTGCTGAACAGTCGGCCGGCTGCAGTTGCCACAACAACAACTTCGGGGTCGGCCTGTTCTTCTCGTTGCTCCGCCCGACCAAATCTTCCCCGCGGCTCCCGGAGCGCCGGCTGGCCTGACCCGTCGCCCTGTGACCCCCGCCATCGTTCTCCGACAGACAGACGACACACAGATGAGATAATGTGAGCGGCGCAGCGCGACCGGCCGCCCCAGCCCGGTGGATTATCTATTTTTAGAGGGGCTGGCGGGCAGACAGACTCACGAGCCAAGCAGGGGGTGGCTGGCTGGTCGAGGAACGAACGTCCAGTGGTGTTTAACAGCCCGGCACAGCCAGGAGCTCGACAGGGGAAGTGTAGGCAGTGGCCTGTCGTCTGAGAGATCGGTAGGGGAGAGGCCGAGCCGATCTTATACCGTCTGCCCGCTGACTCTACGGATACCTACTGGTATTACCACCACGAATACAGTTGTAGACGTCAATAGAGCCAGACTGCCCGCGGCGGTTGCCGCTGAGGTCGGTTAGGATTGCTGGATCTGGTGAGGACTTAGTAGGGGTGTAGGCGGCGGCGGCGGCGGCGGCGTCGGCAGCAGCACCAGCAGCAGTAAACTGGCCAGCCAGGTAGCCAACGATGACAAGATTATCAAGGCTAATTTGCCAATAAAGGGGCTGTGACACCAACTGTCGACGATGGTTGATCGACCGGGACCGATCGACAACGTTGAGGGACCCTCGTTCACTGGCTGGATTGCTACCTGCCTGTCCGCCCGGTCTGTAGTGGTGATGGCGGTGACGGCGGCGGCCGCAGCTTAGGTCTGACGTGGGTCGTATGTCTCTCAGAGAATCCTCCGCCGCGCGTATCTACCGCTCTCGCTGGGTTTCGACACCCTCTACCCCGATAAACTACCGTCTAGCGGCTGTTCGCCGCGCGACCCCGAAGTCGTCCATGGAACAACAACGTATGACGAGACGAAGAGACGTTGAAAAGATGCTCACCTAGCTAGCTAATATAATTATCTATTGTATCTGGTTATCCAGCAACAGGCCAAGCAGGCTCAGCGAGTTGAGAAGAGAGTGCAGCCTTCTCCAGAGCTAGCCAATCCAATCCGAAAAATAAGTCCGGGCACTAGCGCCCCTGCGTCCCAACGGTCGACAGCGAGTTCAAACGGCGATGGCGGGAGCCTGTCAGACGATCAAATCATCGTCGGCTCAGCGAGGCAGGCAGGCAGGCACAGGCCAAGAATGAGGCACAGGCTCGTGGCGTATGACCAGGCAAGGCACACAGCAAAACAAACCTAAAGATTTTTCGGGCTGACTTTCACCCTTAAACATTTCAACTAATTTCAACCCTTAAACATTTCAACTTAAAATAAGTCATCCTGCTAAATGTCCTTGCTCTGCATGGACAACGCGGTCGGGTCCACATTGGAGGAGGAGGACTCGTTGAAGGGTCGTTATCTGAAAGTCGACAAAGGCGAAAGCCATCGGCCAAGAAAGAGCAAGTATCTCAAATTGCGGGATACCTCGTCCTCTGGCCATTTGTTGCACCGAGGCTGACGCGTCAGCTGTCTGCTTGCGACGTTTTCGGAAATTCGGAAAGCGGATTCAGCTTGAGGACGGGACGTATCAATAATCAAATGTCCATTATCGACAGATCAGCTGAACCACCGACGCCGTTGTGATACGACGGATCCCTCATGCAACATTGATAGTAAAGCATATCTATTATATGAGGACACTCTTTTCCGTGGCGGGATTACATTAGTATTCAGACGCCTGTACGATGGCCCCATATCGCGCACGTAACAAGTATCGTGGAGGAAGACTACGCATGGTACAACGTCATGGGCAGCCGTCTCCATGTAATAGTGTGCTCTCACAGATATATATATATATATATATCAGTGGCTGTCATTCAAGCGACAAACCTACTGACAGCTCGTCTGACTGCACCCAGCCAGGTAGCACTTGTTAGTGTTATACGCACGTCCCATTCGACACTATTCTGCCCAGTGGTATCGTTGTCCGACTTTGGCCGCCTCCGCAGCAGCATCAGCAGCAGCAGCAGCCCGCATTTTCCGCACAGTCGAACAGCACGAAACCCACGAGCCGCCGGTCACGGCACCGCGATGAAATGTCCCGGGTGTTGTTATTCATTCAGTTGCTACTATTGCCTGAAGAGAAGGCAGATAAAAGGCGAACGGACAGAAATAGATGACGGCCGGGTGGCGTCCTGGTAAAGGGGGCGTCGCGCGTTGGCCTGATTTGCTACGACCCCGTCAGGCCCAGGCGAGTCGGTCACAAGTCCCGTTTTCTCACCGCCTTCGTAGCATCGTCCGCCGCCCTTCCACACGGTATTTCCTCTTTGGCGGAACACCTAGCTGGCTGGGCGCCTGGCTGGCATCGGCTTGATGCCGGCTCGGGCCAGGCGCCGCCTCGATGATGGCGTCGAAATTAATCACTGTCAACTCGGCCGGCAAAGGAGGGAAAACCAACCACGAGAATGGGATAGGCTGCTTGGCACGGGGGTGTCGGTCGCTGGCGAGGATGGCCGGGGGAGCGCCTGCTTTCAGCTGTGCTCCGAGTGTGTAGCACGGCCGGCAAAAGGCCTCGTTCGTTCGCGCGCTTGCTCAAGCCCTGCCAGGGTCTGGGTTAGGTCAGGTTAACTGGGCTCGGCTGGACTCACAATGGGTGGGTGACGTCCGGACACATCCACACCCAGCTGGCCGTCCGGAGCTCCCGCTCGCCTTCCTGCCTGTCTACGACGACCGAATTAACACAAAACACCGTCGCCGCCGCCGCCGCCACCGATTGATGCCGTAAACGATATGGCGTCGGCAATAGCAGCCGATGTTGCTGTCTCTGCCGGCAAAAGGGAAAACGTCAAAATGGTGGCGCGCTGCGTCTGTGGGCCTAAGAATCAGACAATGAGCGGGGGCTCGAACAGATGAGGGGTGTTGACGACGGAGTACAGCATAGGCCCCGGGCGAGAGGAGCCACGTGGATCAGGATAATTAGCTGAGCGATTTATTATTGCGCTGATCGAGACGGATTGTCAGGATGGCGGGGGGCGAACACTGCAGGCTGATTTCTCCCAGCTCAGGCCGTGTCTGATGGGGCAGCACTTGGTGGGATTCGCTTGTGTTTGCTTTGGCTACACTCGTCAGTTACTGAGTGCTGTGCTATATTGCGGCTACCCATGTTCTTACAAGTATATATATATAATATACATACAACTATTAATATTAGTTGTTTCATACGATTCAGACCAAGGAATCATTCAGTTGACGCTGCTAAAATGTGCGCTGCTAAAAAGTGCTAACCAAAGGGGTACTGTGCCCTGCACTAGTACCCCTTCGGTTAGCACTAAAGCCTCGATTTAGACCAATCAACAATGCATAATATCGACTGCCTTGGCTACCCATCACCATCTAGCCCGGTGGCCTAGTGGTGCATTCGTGTACGCCTCGTAATCGGAGAAGATACACGTAGGTGCACGGGTTCGATCCCCGCCCGTTGCACATGTGCATTTAAAGGGGTTGTCCGTCTTATGAAGCAATGCTAAAAGCAGTTGTACCGTGGACTAAGTTAAATGTTGGCTGAGAGTCAGCCCAAAAACCCTTTGGTTACTCATCACCAATGGGAATATTTGGCAGCTATTTCGTTTTGCTCAATGGACATCCTTCAGGCAATTTCATATTTCCACAGCGCGGCATCACGCCATTGCTCAACTACGTAGAGTAACATGGAGGGAGGAGGGCGAAGATGGTCCCGGAGACCTTTGCGTCTCAGCAAGCCAATCGATAAACGAATTGCGCTCAAGCTAACTTGGCCGTCGACCACCGACCGAGAGGCGACTTTAGCGTGGCAGGTTCCGCCCCTCAGCCTCCCGTCCGCCTCTGAACAAGAAACAAGAGGTTGGTCCACAAGCGATTCTTCCTTTTCCAACAACTTTGTCGGCACATGTTCACCAGCGACGCGTGAAACGTTCTCGTCAAATCGAGTCCTTCGCCCCGCTGACCCCTGCTGCTGCTGCTGCTGCTGCTGCTGCTGCTGCTGCTGATGCCGCTGCCGTTCGCGGAAAAGCCAAGTGGCACGTGATGCCCCCTGCAAGGTCGCTGCGACGCCGTTCCTTTCCAATCCACTCATTGTCGGCACTGTCGTTCGTTCGCTTGTTCATTTGCTCTGACGCTACTGCTTGAAAGCGCTCGAGCTTACGGAGGAGTCGGTCGGTCGGCAAACAGCGGCAGCCGCCGCAGAAGCACTGACGCTCACTGACTCAACTCAATAAAATCGCAAGACTCAAGCGACTCAGCGACACAGCTAGTCCCGATTGCGCGACACCCGTGCGCCGGTGTCCGCAAGGTACGCGCCGCGACGGCGTCTTTTTTCTGCCAGAGCCCGGACGGGCTCCGCTGGTGCGTGCTGAAGAAGCCGCAGAGCGAAGGAAATGCGCCAGCCACTTCGTCCTAGGTGAGATACACTCTCGGGGGGTGGTGTGCGGGGGCGGTGGGGCTCAGGCCGGCAGAGATTCAGCGGGTCGCGCAGCAGGACAAAGAGACGGAGGAGGAAAGGAACGGTGAGTGTTTGACCTTTTTGACAATAACGCTGGCGTAGGCGTCGCAGATATTGGCAGGCGTTGTCACGCTTAACAAAGAAATCCTTGTCGCCCTTTGTTCAGTTTTATTGGAACCCGTCGCATCAGCCATTGCGCTCCTGCCCTGCTTCCAACGACCCCTCTCGCTGGGCCGTTTCGGCTTGTCTCATTTAATTTTCTGCAACGGAGGTGAACTGTCTCGTCGCCTGACAATCGCAGCGAATCTTTCGCCGACAGTTCGTCGAACTGCAAACGTAGGGAAAAAGACTTGTTAAGCCCAAAGCTCGGTCGCTGCTTTCGATGCTAAGCTACCCCCCCCCCAGAGTACAAATAACAGGATAGTGTTGTGGCTTATTTCTTATTGTGTTGTGTAATCCCTCGTTAGCTGTGCATCGTCGGCGCAGTTCGATGAGGTGAAATTCATCAGTTGGCCCATCTCGTCGGTAGGACCATATATAGTACAGTATAATACACCTCGCGATTTCAAGGCGCACACGAATGCACCACGCCACCGGGCTCGACAGTGCACTTTCTCTTGGTGGTATAATACACCAAGAGGAAGTGCACGGTCCCCACCGTCGCACATTTTGCGTTCAAGGCGCTGTCCGTCTTATGAAGCAACGCCTAATGCAGTTACGTGGGCGAAAAACGTTCGGTGTGAGTCAGCCAGGAAAATTTACTTACCAAGAGGAGGCACTCACAGGATGGAGAACATTTTGTACCGACATTCGAAATTCGCTCGTTCATACGGCCTTTACGAGTCCATCATTATGTCACATCCTTCATGAAGCGGACGGAAGCATCGATTCTGTTCATCTGGTCATGCTGCGTTACATTGTACACTCTCATAATGTTTTCTGTACACCGAATGTACCTTGGCTTCGCCAGGGTCCGTCTGGTCGACATCCGTCGTATGTCTGGTGAGTAAGTGACCGATGAGTTGTGAAATATACAATACTTCACCGTTGCTCCCTCAGCGAACACCTCTTCCTGCTCTCTTCAGCTGGGGGCTGGGGAGGGGGACAGGCTTGCGCGGAGCCTCCGTCAGCCGCCAGCTGCCTTCGCTGCGACTAAGACAAGGCCTTAGCAGGCCGCCCCTCCGCCGCCTCTCAAACAGAGCAAGCTCGAGCCTTGTTCTTTTCTACATCCTCCTGTCAGACTGCTAAGGCCCGCCACGAAGGGAGATAGAGGGAGGGAGAGATAGGCGCTGCGACGGCGCATACGATCTCACCGCTCCACCATACGAGCTATATGTTCGGCTTCTCACGGCTACGCTCCTACGCTATCAGCCGGCGTCCATCGGGGGCTGGGGGGCGCTGCCACCATCTCTGCAGCACTCTATATGCAAGCTGTCAACGCGTAAGGTGTCTTGTCTACGTTGGATGGGCCAGCACTCAGAGTGGGGCTGGGCAGCAGCGCCAGCCTGGAACGAAGCGGCGAACAGGCAGGCGCAGGGAGGCACACAGAGAGAATATTAGGGACAAGGCAGAACAGTTCCTTTCCAAGGAGCTCCCACACTTCGCACTCCACCACGCAGTGGCCTCACTTGTCGTGGCGCACTTATTGTCGTGTAGTGATAGTAGATGTTGTAGGGATATTCGTGGTAATGGCAGCTGTTGAACTGCTTCTCCTTCCAGCGCTGCCCCGAGAGGCTCAGAGGTATCTCACTGTCCCAACTCGGTGGGCGGACGACGACATCGCGCAGACCGTTGCGCAGGCTAACTCTGCGGCGGTGACGAGAGGCTTCCCGGTGCAGGGAGCTCCCATGATCCCGCACCTGGCGGAAGCGCAGATGGCGGTGTTACTTGCCTGCCCGGCCACTGACCACCAGGTGATAGGCAATATCTCGCGTTTGTTCATGCTTGTTACGCTGCGGGGTAAGAGACACAGAGTATATTGAGTACTATGGGGGGAAATAGCGGCAGCAGCTGAGCGAATTTCACCATTTGCGATAACCCGCTCCGAATGCACTCGCGGGCCGAGCAACATCAGATTCTCTGTTTGCGAATGTTTGTCCTCTACGAAACTCGCGTTGGTGAACGAGACGAGATAGCGATTCCTTTGTCACGCGAAGAAACACACACAGTTCTTGGGTATAACAGCCTGATGTGGGGGGTGGCCTACAGCCTGCCGATGAGGGTCTTCATCTCTTCTCTGTCTTCGGGTCAGATGGGTCCGAGGCCTTGAAGAAGCAGCATACGAGAATACGCTACCTTGGCCCCGCCATTATGGCTCCTCCCAATGGCGAACCGAACAGCGACGACGCTGTGTGATGATACCGCTCCCGCGCATGAAGTCGCTGGCCGCGTCTCCCAGCAGGTTAATTCGGCCCGACGCCCGGGGCAACTTGATTAGGTAATTATGCGTTACTCACGAAAGCATGTTTGACAACGTGCGCGCTATGTACGGCAACAGTGATTTATAATAGAATAGGTAAAAACGACCGACAGAGGGAGAACAATATTATCTCGTACACGTTGACAGACCCGCACCCGCAGGAGCTACTTAATCCCAAGTAATGTCATCGTGTCTGCAGGGAGGGGTGGGCGGGCGGGCGGCGTCGAGACCTCGTATATAGCCTCTGTTTCCCAATACGAGTTCTATTCTACATTGACCTGCCCTGACAGTGTATTGGTTTCTTGTGGCCGTTCGAGTGCGGGTTGACGGAATAGCGTAAGAGAGTCTGAAAAATACTATGAACCGCCACTTACGCCAAAGCTCCCATATATATGTATGTGTGCCGTGAACGAGACAGTGGCTTGGTTTTATTTCATCTATGATGTGTGCTATTATCTGCCATTCGTCCGTGTCGAGTATTCGCCATAATCATAGCGCACATAGCGTGGTGTCGTCGCCGGTGACGGCCGCAACACCCCCATCGATTCGAGCGTTGTGTTTGCTTTCCCATCGGCTGTCAGTCCGTTCAAAATGGGTCCGGATGCGCCCGAACCCGCGGTCAACCTCCGTCAAAGTTGGTCTCGGCATTGTGTACCGAGTCCTGGGACAGCCGGGATGCGGCGAAGCCGCGGATTGACCTTCAGCCAACCATCCTGTTCCGTTTTTCGTTTTTCCCTGGGTGTTGTCCAAAACGATTGGACAGACGAATCTTCTAGTCGGCTATTCGTCCCTGCGATCATGTTGGATGTCATGTTCGTTTCCTCTCGTGACTTCGATTGTGTTGTCATGGCACCACCACCGCCACCGCCAACACAGATGCTATTACTACAATTTAAATATATATGTATATATTTTTTTTGTTGCCTGGAGGTGTTGCTATTTGGGCCATTCAGTTCAGAGCTACTTTCATTCCGTTTCGTATCATACGTGCCTTGCGGGATTCGAACCGGAGACTCTCCGGTTCCAAGTCCTTGGCGTTACCCCCCACGCGATCCCTCTTGACACCGCTATCACATCTGACGGCCGGTGTATTGTCTCGACCGCCACGTCGTAACAACGGCTGCAGCGCCAAGCATACAGTGGGCTGGGGCCGTCGGTAGACGACTTCTAACAGTACTGTCCCCTGCTCCCCTTGCATAGTTGACTGCCGACGCGTCCAATGTCGCTGACAATGACTGCAGCGTCGGTACACCGGCTCCAAACTGCGGGAAATTGTCACCGCAGCCATCCGATACGCTTCCGTCGGCGTCGGCAAAGCGATGGCCAGCTTGTATCGATGCGATGGGTGTTTCGCGTGTCAACTACCACCGCAGACAGTTCCTACCTAAGTTGGCAGCGTGGACTGCTGTAACAAAGCAGCGACGACTCCTTCCAGGTAACGAGGGCGGTGGACGCGGCTGAAACATGTCCATGGACGGATACGTTGAATGGCGGTGACGGCGGAGAACCACGTGGCAGGCATAGCACAGAAAGGCGTGGATCAGGCGTCGAGAGGGGTCGGTCCGGGACGCACTCGCGGAGGAATTGCAGGGGGGGGAACTGCGTTACTAGTTTTGTTGTTGGAGCGGAATGTCGCCTTTGAGACACGCGTAGGCAAACATAGGGCATAACAATCGACGCAATGCGGCTGCGACTGAGGGCCAGGAGGACCGGGAGGGAGGACCCCGGGATGGAGCGGTAGGCCCTGCGGAACCGGTCGACAGAGCCAGAGACACACGCCGCACATGCTGCATGCAAATATATATATATATATATATATATATATATATATATATATATGTATATGTATATAGTCTGTGCAAGTATTATTTGCACGCCTCGCAGACAACAAAGAGAAACACACTCGCGAAGTCTCGCAAAAGTCGACGGAACAACGAGCGGAACCTCTGGCGTGGACACGAAACCACGGCACAGTCAACTGCCAACTGTCCGAGCGGGCCTGGCGGTATACAAGCACATCACCGACATTCGCTCTGTTGTTAGTTGTCGGCAGCTGTTGTTGCTCATGTTGGCTTGCCTGCTGTTGTTGTTGCTGTTGTCACTGCTACGCCTCTATAGCGAGCTGCGGCCGCAGTTGCTGGTGCATTATGAGTGTGTTCGTGGCAGTGTTTAGCAGCGGATAGGGGAGCGGATCCGGCCAGAGACGAAACAGCATAAGCAGAAAGCAGAATTGACGTCTAACCAGAGAACATCCACCAGACGAATGCTGTGGTTTGCTTGCCGCCTCCACCACAACCACCACCACCACCACTAAGACCGTCACCACGCAATTCTCGTCCTTGACCCCTCTATCCCCACTGGCGGCAATGCGGGATTCCTCGCCCCCCCACACGAAGTACAGCATGGTTGTCTCATTATATCGTCAGAGCATCGTCGTCACTAGCGCTGTTACAAAATGACGAGAAGATACGAAGTTTACCTTGCGAAACCTATCGAAATCTTGGTTTGAAGGATCGGACACGACCTAGCTCGCGACCTCGGCCCGTCCGGGGGTGGTAGGCGAAAGAGTGCACTTCTGCACAACAGCTAGACTCTGACGGCGTGCGGAGAAAACGAATGGCGTGGGGAAAATCATGCCGTTCGCGTCCTGTTGTAGCGTTCCTTCATTCTATTGAATGATTGCATAGCGCCCTTCTTCATTGGGCGTGATGCCCGTGAACCGAACGGGGAACGCGGAACCAGCCGGGGCCCGGCAACTCCGTCGAGGGGCTGGGCTGTGCGTCCAGGCTCGCCGCAGACACCAGCGAGAAGGCGATAGTGCTGGAAATCATCGGTACGGCTGCAGTGGTGCCGGCCTGTTCCTGTCACCAACTCGGTGGAAGAGCGCAGAAAACGAATGACGATGAAGCCGATAAAAGGAAACACTCTAACCAGAGTCGCTCAGCTGGTTGGTGTCGAGCGGCGGCGATCCGGCAACGGCCGACACTGTACCGCGGTTCGTAGTATGCACGAGCAACGCACGTGCATGCGACTTGAAACGCACGCGGCAGACGCGCTCTCCACCTGACTATGTGGCTGTTGATAGGACAGCCACATATATACAGACAGCCGTATACATGTAGATGTGTGTGCATGAATGAGTGGAGATGAATCCCCGCGCGCGCGTCTCGAGAGCTGTGCTCGAACGACGTCACCGCCGCCGCAGCCGCCGCCGCTCTTGCCATTAAAGCCTCAGAGGATGATCTCAAGCAGTTTCCCTTCACTGGATGATCCTTTGTCAAACTAGGCGGCTATTCTCTATCCTCGACGAGTGTCGTACGTACTGCGACCACGTGTGTGGATTTGCACATGATCACGAATACAAGACGGGGGGGTGCAGGGTGGGGGTGAAGAGGCTGCAGAAATGCATAAATAAGTCAGCTCTTATAAATCGATACAACGAGAGGCGATGTCGGCAGTGGCGACGTCGGTAGATTCACTATTCATCGACAGGCTCATATATTTGAGGTATGAGCTCATATGCAGAGCGTGCATATTTGAATAATGTCTCTCCCCTGAATACAATGTTTGTTATAAGCCACAATGTGCCCTGTGTGACTCGGCCGGCCGTGTCCTGTTTGCGGAAGTTCAAATGTTTTATACATAAGTGAATCCGATGACGCGAACGGCGAACGGCGAGATAGCGAGCGATTGGAGCCGAACACAAGGACTGAGCCGGATTCATGGGGTGGCCATCGCTACAGTAACAAAAGATTGTAGCCTTCTGACGGAACCGTCCACCTCGATGGGTATCTATTATATCTATGCGCGTCCTGTCGAATGGGCCACGTTGAGACACATTGGTAGGACTATTGACTAACGTGGACATTTGCAACACTTGCATGCTGTCTGGGCTGCAAGATCGATTGGCCTACCTTAAGCAACCTGGGCTTTTGCCTAATCAATGTATCTATAGTAGATATTTGAGGAAATTCAAACACGATTAGTTGATATGTTTACTTGTGTCAGCCATAGGTGCGATCATAGGTTTTGTTCTATTATTCCTACGAGGTATGATGAGAGGTACTGACCTTCCGAAGCGGTTGGCCACCACGCCTCCGCTGAAGCCTCCGGCCATGCCTCCAATACAGAAGATGGACACGGTTACAGCGAGCAGCCAGCCTGCCGAACTCGGACCGATGTGTGAGCCGCGTCGTATGTACACGTCCTTGATGAAATCCTCGATTATCTGCAAAGGGGCAAGCCACGAGAAGAGAAATGTTCATTTCAAACCCTAGGACACGCATCCTCTTTAGTTACTATCTGGCCACAAGTTGAAGCTAGCAGGGGTTTTAACTATGAACAAGACGGCGAACTCCATACTCACCGTAGGGTGACTATGGACAGATGAAGGGTCATTATTATTATTATTATTATTCTTATTATTATCCTGGGGCGTCGTTTGTAATTTGATTGAAACACAGGACCAACGCTGAATGAGGTTGCGTTCTCACCGTACAAGAGGCGGAGCAACCTCTGGTAGCCAAACTTCTTATACCTATTAAGGAAGGTCGCAGCTAAATTTGCGACCTCTAAGGGATGATAGAGTCTTCGAGCTATCGAGTTAGGCTACAAGACATGAAGGCTTGAAGCTGTGTTCTCGAGGCTCGTAGTGAGCGGACCTTCTTCCAGCAGTTTTCACCAATTCAAACGACAACTGTTGGCCAAATCGATCGAGCGGTCCCGAAAGACAGACCCCCTCTGCTCTGTTCGGCTACCCAGGCCGGCCGTCAGCCACTTGTAGCACCGATGCAGAAAGTTCTAACTGATTCCTTCGACCATCACTGATAGGGTCCAGGGTGGACCCAGAGGAAAGGCGCTCGCGTATCGCACTCGACCCACTTTCGTGGACCTTTCCCGTTTGCCTCCTGCTTACTTAGGCGAACGGACATACAGGCTTAAGGCCTCCTCGCTTTGTCAGGTCCCCTCGTCTAAGAGTCAGCCAGTCATATTTCCGGGACCAGCACCCGAGTGGCATCCGTAGGCTAAACTGGGCCTCACGTACGGCCTCATAGGAGTCGTATGAGGCTGCTGCTCTTGCTGCTAACGCTGCGCCAGCGGCAACGATAGCAGAGACAGGTGATTCCGTGAGCCCGCAGCTGAATCCGCTGGTCTCAGCCTTCAAGCCCTGGTCGGGGGCTGCGCGCGGCATAGCAACATTCGGACTCAACGAAAGTTGCACGTAAAAGTTACGGTTGGGATTGACTTGGGAGCGCAGGGGACGGACCCGAGTCCCTCGGGACGTTCTGACGTCGGGTCTAGGGTTTTCGTTGCTTTTCGTGCTGGGTGTAGTGGCAGGACGCCCCACTGTGTCGGCTTTGAGAACTGCCAACCCTAACGCTGACGACCCCGAGTGGCGATCCGGTTTGAAACAGGGGCCACACTTAACCATCGAGAGGGGAAGCACGACAACAAAACACGCGATGTGGAGGGGTGTGGACAGTTGGGGCGTGAATCAATAGCCTGTTCAGAAGTGGGAAACAACGCAACAATCTTTTCGAACCCACTCAGTTGTGTCGTTACCGTCGACGCCGGCAGACGGAACCGCCGACTGCCTCGACGGGGAACGCAATTCCAGGCTAAATAGGCCCCCGTAATAACGAACTGCAGGAGGCAGCACAAGAAGCAACTTATGCCTTCCTCTCATCGTTCTCCAGCTCCGTAGATGGCCTAGTGGTGAGTCTTTGATTTCTAGACAGGTGGGACGGCTTGGGTCCAAATCCTGTTGGTAGACGCGGAGAATATTTGGATTTCCTACTTCCTCTCTATATTTTAGTCAGGTACGAGATGGTTGAGAAGCAAGGCAAAAATGGCCGCCCCGACATGTTCTCGTACAAACACCAAAAGGTTCAGATGGTAGGCGATTTTTTTCAATTTCTCACGAACTGTAGGCACGGCGATGCTGGCTTGTCAAGCCACTTTTTCCTGTACACAGAGGTACGTGGGAGCCTCCAACGCACGCAGACACGTGCACTGCTCTCAGTGGTAGTACACGGACCGCCTTAACTAGCCGTATCCTCGATCGAAGCCGCGGCGCGACCCTCGCATTCTGCCAATACACGAACTGCCGAATCGGAAGCGAGCGATTTTCGCATTGGTCACTCCACGACGTAGCCAACTTCACTGGCTGGCGGTAGTCGGCAACGAGCGCGACCATGTCTATCTATCGCCCACGGGCAGCACGGGCCACTGCAGCTGCTGCTGCTGCTGCCGCGGCAGCGGAAGCAGTCCCCCGATTCTGCCAAGCCAAATACGAGCCTCACTCAACTCGTACTCAGCCTCTACTCGAGGAGAGTGCAAGCAAATCGTCGTCTCATCGCATCCTCCTCTTAGCTCGTTTTGTCTCGAGGACTTCTTCGTCTGACGAAGAAGGACTCAGGCTGGCGGTGGCGGGCACCAGTAGCGGGCTACTGGCTGTTGACTTCGCCGTGGACCTCGACGTCGCCTGCTTTCCTCAGGAGGCCTTCCTGCGTCGCACGGCTGCGCAGCGCTGCACCACCAGACATGCGTCGTACGTCATGCCCTCGACCTTCCGTGAGCCATGAGCCGTGACCCTCTGCCTCCCTCGCCGAGCTGGCCCGATGGCTTCTCGTCCGGTCGACGCTATAATCTCCTGCGTCGTTGTGCTGAAATGCTGCGACAGCGAATGGCCGAATCGGTGCTCCGTCCCACCAAATCGAAATCGTCAGGCGTCGATGTCGCCCGGCTGGCGTACCGTCTAGCTGGAACTGGAGCGGGGGCGCCGGCAGTGACTTTAGGCTGAGATGGACACGGACGCAGCACCATTAGCCGCAGCAGGAGGCCACTGCGGGTCGTCGCAGAGGGTCCAAGTACAGCAGCAATTTCGCGTTCGTTCATTTCCTCTCCTGTCTCGAACGTCGCTGGGCAGGAGGTCATTCCCTTCGATGCAGAATACACACAGACCCGAAAACAAGCTCATCTGACGAGACAACGGCGAAGCAGCTTTCGACGTTCCGAACCATAACGAGAAATCGGGTCATACCGCAGAAATTTGCCGGTGAAGGCAGCTCAGTGGCTCGCAGGGAAGAGATCACAACTGATCTGGGTTCAGGGGGGTGGGGGACCGCTATAGAGGCGTTGTGAGTTCAGAGAAAGATGCTGTGCCCGTAAGCGTGAGCCGAGCCACCGTCATCTGTAGATGTAGGCCAATGCAGCGGCCTTCGATCGCATCGCAACACATTGTCGATGAAGGAATGAGGATAGCACCGCGTCGCCCCCCCAGCACAACCCCAAGAATTGAGTACGCGGTGATGACCAGAGTAGGCGGTATAGCAAATGCATGTATAACACGCCAGTGGCCCAGACGCGTAAGCATAGTGCTGCCCAGATAGCTGAAACACAAGGAACTTGGACAAGTGAGCCGCACCCGTTGTGTAGTACCGCAGAGGGAGGATGTCTGTTTAGGCGACGGTACGCTTATAAACGATATGGTGTATATTAGTAAAGCGAACACTCGGACGGGCTCAGATGACACACTATACACTCACTGTTAGCAAGGGTATAAATTCCTTCCAAGCAGTCGCTATCCGTCTCGGGTGTTGTCAATGTTACACTCACAGGCGCAACCGCGCGACCCCACTCCGAATCGCCATTGCCCGCTACACACAAGCACAGTGTCCGTGGATTAGGAACGAACACCAACGTTAGCTGCCGCCATATTTGCCAGCATTTCGCGCTTTTATCTTTGTACGCCATAATACTACAACACGTTCCCCATGTCACCGGGAAATAGTCGGTTACTCAAGAAATTCGAAAGGCACAATGCGTTGGATATCTCTCTCTCTCTATCTCTCTCCTATCCTTCTCGCTGACCCCGCTGCATTTTTAGATCCGGGGTGTGTTCTTCAGCGCCAAATAACGTTCCGGGAATGGGTTTAATAACACGATTTCCATCCGCGCCAATATAAACGACAGCTAACTATAAAAAGCCCCGAACCGTTGGACGGTCCGGGACGGCCCAGTCGTGATCCTGAATAAAATGTGCATAGTAATGAATGAGGCAGACGTGCACGAAAGATAGTGTGCCCGACCTTATCAGACGCATTTGCTTCATCGACGAGGGGATGTTTCGATTGTCGCATGCGTAACCGAGTAGGCCGCATAGTCCCTAGCGACGTTTGTCACCAGCGCACTCGGCGCAAGGACTACCACCATTCATGTAGAAGAAAGTGGCCGCGGGGGGGCGGGGGGGGGGGGGGCAGAGGAGGTACCCGTTCGCGCCGGAGCAGAATAGTCTACCGTGTTTTCTACCGCAACTCTGCTTCGCAACGGCCATTAGTTTCACTTGTTTTCGAGCACTTGATGCACGACGCAGCGCTGGGACCGAGCGCAGAGCGAGCCAGGCGAATGCAATGAATACAAGATGAACAATGAACGAAGCTGGAGACAGTCGAAGAGGCCGCGCCGCGCCCCGCCTGCAAAGTAGCTCATGTGAGGCTTGATAGCTAGCCTCTCTGTTTTTCTCGATATCTCTCTCTCTCTCTCTCTCTTTGTCCCTTTCTCTGGTTCTGGTGCCGAGTCTAATTGCAAATCGCGACGTCGGGTGGACCGACGAAGGATTAAGAATCACTCAGGGGTTGCCAGCTCTCTCCGAGGGACAGACGGCTACCCCCGCCGAAGCTCCTTCAAAGGACACCCCGTCCTACTCTCCACAGAGGTCACTATGGCCTCCCCACCAACGTGCGCGTTGCTCAATGACTCTCCGACGATAACGAAGCCGCGGATGTTCTCTCGGCGCTCGACACACGAAGTACAATTCACTCCGCAGGTTATATGATAGTACATACATATTTCTACATTTTCTGCGGCCTGCGTTTATAATCCCATGAGGTCATTGCCACGTTGCCGTGTGGCCACAGTGTCACCGGGAGACGGGATGTGGTGCAGTGTGGTGAGAGCCCAGACAAACTCAAGGGAGAGAGCGAGAAGTATACGATACACACAAACATGACAGAAAAAGTGAGCCGGTGTACGGGAGATTCGATGTGATGAGCCCTTCACCGCGTTGGGAAGGTCCGGCTTCGCAGATAGGCAGGGTACAGCACGACAGCGAACCACCAGGCCGGACGCATTTGTAGTTGTCGCGAACCATGGGGCAGGTTATGCGGAAGGTCGAACTCTCAATGGAGAAGGGCCGCCCTGCGTGCGGCGGCCGTGTTTCTATTCGAGGACCTCGTCTCGTCTACCGTTGCGTTGTGATCGGAGACCGCGCACCGAGTCACTCTATATCACACACGGGGGGGGGGGTCGATGATGGGATGAAACTGAACAGCGGAGAACAACAGGGCCAAGTCGACGGGGGCTTCCATAGAGCTAGCTGTATAAGGGTACAGTGTGCACGGTTGAAGCCGCAGGCGAATTTATTTATGTAAATGGATGTAGATAGCAAGGTCAATTGAGATACGATTACCCTCAATGGAATGGAGATATAGATGGGCGAAGGTCAGACGGGCAGCGGGAACCACGAGGCCCGTTTTTGATGACAACCCACGGAACAACAAATCATGTCCATATATACATATATATATATATATACAAAGAGAGAGAGAGAAATATAACCACTTGGACGTTCGGCACCGGTTCGGGCTGCTTATTTTTTGTGTGATCGCTAGAGTCGGCTTCTACCGAAAGATGCCAGTGCGAACTGCTGAGCTGGCGCGGCAACGGGTACCAGTGGCGAATTGTCAAAGTTGATCCGCCTAAACTCCCTCCGGAAAGATAAAATTTGGCCGTCTGACGTCGTAGACCTGCAGCGGCCGAACGGATTTTAGCGAGGTAAACTGCATTAGGAAGCCAATTGCGGGACGTAGCTGTAGATATCCTTGGTGCAGGATTCGAGGGTGACCTTTAGTAGAATGGACTGGTCAACTTTGACCTTTCTAAAATAGAAGATAGATTTCTGTCCAGAAAACAATTACCAGAAATGAGATGAGATAGCTCCCGCCTATCGGCATCAAGCAAAGGACCCCATTGGAAATAATAATAATTATTCAATTTTTATGCGGCAATTTGTCGACACCCACAACTTCGGAAAGATATCGTGCACTATATGGGCTGTAACCTTACTTTCACTAATTATTGTATCAAATCATATGCTATGCGCACTTTCTCCAAGCTATTGAATAGCGCTTTCGCGCACCGGCAACGCGTTAGCTTAGAAAATTTTCCATAGATTCCAATACAACGTCGCCGGCGTACAACAGATTTTTTAGCCAACTTATTCTCACGGTACCATGTGTCCAATATGTCCGCCTTATGAAGCTGGCTGATGTCTGTTGTTCAGGGTTTCTTCAAATACACGAGTCTGAACACATTTCGAGCTGACCCTTAGCTGTTCTCCCTATCTGACAGGCCTCAGCTCTTAACCTTCTAGGAGCCCTCTTCAAATACAGGTAGCGTAGAGATGCACTCGTCATCTGGAGCCCACCACCGTATCATACACAATTTCTGTCGTCAGCTGAGGGCTAAAGTGGAGATAAAAGAAATCGGCACGCGTGTTATATTCCGGCCCCATCTGAGAGGTCAGGTACCGACCGTTATGTACTTGGATATCACTTGCTTATCCCAACAAGTCATATTTATACTAGGATATTTATTCCTGTTATGACAGTACCATATCCCTGTCGTAATTGTATGCAACATATATCATATATTATATTATTGCTTAGACAACCAGTGGGTGACAATGATGCCTGTGGGTGACACTACCGGCAACAGTTGTCTCCCTTAAACTTCCGTTAGTTTTTTCTTATATTTACGTGTTTATTACGAGAACTTCAGCATTGCGAAATTGTCGTTGCGCAACCAGACCTTAAGTCAGATCAGTGGAGGAAGCTCACTGAAAGCTCCGTTAGCTCTATATATATATATATATATATATATATATATATGTACGTAGTCGTACCGACCAAATTCTGCTTAAAGAACCCAGAGTCGGGTACCTCCGACGTTTCTACACTTGCAGCAAACGGACCTAACGATCATGGCTTCAGTGCGCGTGGGTGTCAAGAATAATAGCACAGTGTTTATGAGAATAGGTTAGGTTAACCTACAGATGACAGTCTAGCCGAAAACCTTTCGACCTTTAGACCGTCTACAGAATGTAGATGTGTCGTCCCCATATTAAACTCGTCGCTTACGCGCACAGTAAATTTTCCAGGCTGACTCTCACCCAACGTTTTTCGTCCACGGAACTACGTCAGACGTTCCTTCACACGACGGCCAACCCTTTAAATGAAAATTGTGCTACGGTGGGGATCAAACGCTACGCGCACACGCGAACTATCACTATTTAAAAATAATAACAATAATAACCAAATAATATACTTTGATATAATTATACTAATAGCTCTATTTTATTATGATTGTAATGTGTATAGTATTGAAATGTCCGTACATATTGTATGCACGAAATCTGTCGATAAGATGCCATCTGAACGAGACCCTTTGGTGACACCTGTAGCGTGTTTTTGCGTTTGCAGAATCAATATGGCGCTGATCGTCGTCTCCTTGACTTCTTCATGCGTAATCAGACGTTGCAGGCATATCCGGGCCGACGATGGACCCATGTTGCATGGTGCGGAATGGATTATTTCCTGGGAGAGTCTTCCTCGATGCTAAGCTGCGCACACATTCAGCCTGACCCGTTTATTCACCTCGCTGGCGATCAAGGATTCTATATTGATTCTGATATTTTTGCTTGATTCTCTATTGTTGAGTATACTGTTTAAAGGATGTATTACCTCTCGCTTCTCTCTCTCGCTCTCTCTCTATATATATATATATATATAATGTGACTTCCAGCCTTAGCGGGTACGCGTTAATCCTCCGGCCACCATAATTATATATTTATTAGTATTACTATTATTATAAACATGATTTTACGATTGTATAGATATATGAAATGATTTTAATGATATTCGAAACTAATAAATAGAACTACTGGTATAAAAAAAATAGTCATATTTATTACTACTTTCCATACCTCTGTATATGGCTGGTATAAACCCGTATTATTTTTAACCCCAATTGAAGGACAGTCTCATTCGACCCGCGAAGCATTTCTGGAACCTTTACTTGTACTTAGGGTCCAAGACGAATCTTCTAGCGCGAAAGCATGCGAAGACGTCGGTAGTATGACAACGGGCTGGAGGCTCAGTTCAGAGGAGCAGCTATTGCGGTCCGCCAGAACAGAGATGGTGGATGAGGTTAAAAACTCTATCAATTGGAACAGCGATAAGCTGGCACAACACGACCGGCCGCGTCGGCCCGCGCCGCTCTGGCGTTATAAATTTCGCGCCCCGCCAAAGCAGATCGGAGCGGAGGCGGAACACTTGGCGCCGAGCGCGACGGTGGCGGCGGCGGAGGCGGCGGCGGCGGCGGCGCCAGCACCAGCGTCAAGTGGGAGAAATGGGCCAGCCGAGAACAATGTTGCCTCACCACAGCGGATCGGAAAGACGGGACAAGGGCGTGATATTGGAGACAGCAGGCCGAGGGCAGGTCTATATTAGAACGCACGGAGAGTGCTGCTAGCGCTGGGGATTAACGCTGGCGGGGATCGTGTTCGGGGTCAGGCGCGCTTAGATTTCGAGCTCGGATCATCTGGGGCCACCCCTGAACGTTACGCGATCGGAGGGCGGGAAAGGATGAAGGAGATGGCGCTTAGATGACAGGGGATGATGATATTTAATGGGGGCACGTTAGATTGGATACTTTACATGGCGCAATATTGGTTCCGTTCAGCCATATGAGAAGGTCAAGGCTTAGCAGCGAGATTCGCGGTGTTCGTGGCGCAGCGGGTGTCGAACAACTCGACAAGGGTCGTCGGTCGGCGCGCAAGAGATCGACGCAGCGGAGTACCAGCCCGTGGTGACTATGACGGCGGTGGTACGCCGCCATAGCCCCATGGACTTTTACCCGCTTGCATCCAATGATGAATCCTTTTGAAGACACCGTCCATTCCATTTCATCTCAATCCTCAATTCGCCCGGTACCGCTCTCCTCAGCCAGAGTAGTCGTCACCTAAGAGATCCGTAGCGTCCCATCGCTGATCATTTGTTGCCTCACTTGCCACACACCACTGGCCGAACGGAGGGGGGCTATGTCTCTCGGACCGTTGTGGGAAAATGGAGCTCACACATCGTTCAGTTTCCCTCCCACAAAGGTCAGAGCTTGTCTGTGTTATCTACCTGATTCCTCTGTTGTATCTCACTCACGCTCTCCTCCTCTTCGTACAATCTCCCGACCCCTGTTGGCTACGCTACAACGAGTCTCGAACGGAAACTGCGGAAACGCGATCGGCCGAACCACCTTCGAAACGTTGACAGGCAACAATCGGTTGACTTCCAGATGAATTCAACTGAACGATCTTTGCTACAACATATATATATATATGTACTATTCTATAGTATCGATATTCTCCTTGTTCAAGTTCGATTCGGCGTTATCTACTCGGGCTTTATTACTTTTCGACAACGATCGATTCCCTCGTGCCGCGATGGAATCGCCGTCTCCGTTCGGCGTGTGTTTCACGTGACCATGTGCGCCGCGCCAGATGGGCCAGCCCTTGCCCGGCCGGCCGGCCGTCCACTCTGGCCAACCGAAATGACTGTTGTTACGCGATCGTTCTCGAGTCTCACGGTGAAATTATGAAACGACTGGTGTCACCAACCTCAAGTCCCAACGGTGGCCGCCATATTGTGGTGTAGGTGTCACCGCGCTTGAGCACTTCGTTGAGACGACCGATTGGCCCCGCCAGCGATTGCCGTATGCCAAGAAACAACGACAATGTTAACCGGACGATTGACTTGATATGGAAGATATCGTAAAGATATGAGATCATTGATGAATGACGTGCTTACGTCGAGATGTGATTGACTAATAAACGCTTAGCTTATTCCGGTATCAGTGTCTGGATGGAATTGCGGACGAAGCACGGACGAATGGCAACGAGTGTCGCTCTATCAGCGCAATCAGATTCCGCTTGAAGTGTACCGAGATCAGTGAAGATGATTCTGTGACAGTTTGACGCGTATGACTAATATGGCCAAATCCATATATTAAAAATAACGACGGAGAGAGAGAGTGAGAGATTGGTATCCCAATGTTGTGATGTTCTAGAGCGGCAAGTACAACAGCGCCGCGTGACAAGAGTGAGATCCCTATACATTATTAAAATTCGGCATGCATATTATTTCGGGGTCGGAGTTTAGCTCTTAATATCAATTTATTACTAATTAGATGCTTCTATGTGTTTCCTTCTCATCATTTGTTAATCATTAGCTAGCTTCGGTTGATTTTTTCTTCGGATGGATATCATTGTCAAGCCCCGCACCATGCCGTCAAATTCTCCTCAGACAACCTCACATGCCCCATTGGCTATGTTTGCCATTTAATAACTTATAAACTCTAAACCATCCTTCACCACCTACAATATATATATATATATATTTTTTTTCTTTCTTTGTTTTTTTCTAATATATATATATAACTTGTATATGAGTGCATTCAGTCGGCCTAGTCTAGCGAAATGTTCCCGTTCTGCCTATCACTACAGTTGAAGATACAAGACCATAACCACTCTCGTGTTTGCCGAGTCCACGATGGTCGAGCTAGCCGTGCCACGTGGCACAACGAGCGCACTCGCCACGCACGCACCGACCGTTCGTCCGACAGAAGTGCTCTCAGCGAGAGCTACGTCGCGTGATGACAGCAGCAGCAGCAGAATTTAATCTCGTCGCCTAATAGAAACCATAGATAGCGTACGCGGCGGGCAGTCGACGGGAGTGAATCAAGGGGGTCTCGTCCTCGACGAGGTCCCTTCGCTGCATCGTTAAACGGCCAACCAATGCCCGTTGGCAGACCCTGCCCAGCCCGTGGAAGGGCAAAGCTTAGCCTGACGAGCGGAGTTCGAGGCGGGATGGGAACCTACTCAGGGCAGAGGTTAACAAGGGCGTTATTTCGATAGAGATTGGCGATTTATGGTTGTGGTGCTGCTACGATAGTATTGCGGTGTCGGCCCACCACTGTCACGATACCCAGGAGTCTACCGGTGCGGCGAGACCCCCCCCCCGCGCGTTGGTCCGTCGCCGAGTTCATTCTCTATACATTGTCGTACGTGTGCGACCGTTACAGCTGCCGGAACGCTACGGCGAGACGACGGCTAGGCTGTACGAGCTTCTCGCTGCTACAGCTTGCACCGACCACTCCGATCTCAGCTGGGTTTCAGAGGCCAGATGGGTATCAGCACGATTTAGCATAGCACTACCTATCTGCGCAATCATCTATCGACTAGAAGAGCTGGCTGTCGACGCCGTCTGCAGCAATAACAGCAGCAGCAGCAGCAAGCCGTCAGTACGCACCACGCTTCGGTCGAATCTCGGCCACCGGGTGGGGGCAGGGATGGCCGCCAGAACTATTTAAGCGTTCGTTCCCCTGTTCGATACTGAATCCCGCGTGGTAGCTTTGGGCCTACGTAGCGGTGTTGACAAAGCGGCAGCGTGGACGGTTCTGCTGGACTCGGCGTCGGCAACGCGTCAGCGGCGTCGCTCAACCGGAAAGCGTATCGTACCCCATCGACGAACGAGTCGTAGTGCGATCGAGCTAGTTGGCCCTGAAGGCTTTGGCCTGTTAACCCCTCTCACGTGCGGAGCGGCCTCACGAATTTTATCATCGATTTCGAGTCATCCGTTACTTTCCATTAGTCACCAGTGAAATCTACTACGCTCTCGTCGTTTAGTCAGTATATTGCATAGCTTGCTGGATAGCCGAGCGAGTTGGAGAGAGAGTCAATGGTCAATTGTACGAGATACCTATTCATGCATCGTCTACGCTGGAGTCCCTGGCACTCTCCTCCGGGACGATTGGTGGACAGTACCGGGAACGCTCAGTAACACGGAATCATGTACCTCACGAATCGGCAGCTCGACTGGACGGCCGCTGTTATGCGTACGTAAGTGGGGCTGGACGTTCACGAATTCATCCTTGTGGGTATGCAACGAATCCCCGCGGCAGAGGTACCGTTGGCATTGTTTCGAGGCACGCACCCAGATCAAACTCACATTATGCATACGTTCGACACGGACCTATCGGGCTACGAGGCCTAGCGGAAGAACCGAACACAACACAAGGATATCCGAGGGAAGAAATGGAATTAGAAGAAAATATGAACACATTACATATGATAATCACCGCCTCTCTATTGTTGATGTCGTCGACGGCGACAAAGTGCGAGTGTGGAGAACCCCCGCAGTATACCCCCACGTACAGCGGTTGGCATTTGATAATCAAAAGTACATATGATAGGACAATGCTACAGTGCACGAACGATTTTCTCTGTTTCAACACACAAAAGTCGATGGTCTCGCCGTCATCGAAGTTGAAATTCGACCGTAATTAGCAGTCAACGAGCAGCCAACGCTTTCAGCGTATCAAGGGTGGCCAAATTGGAACGCATGCTTATCTACAGTTGACAAAGTGTATGCCCTGGCTAATGGACTAGCGAGTAGAATAACCACTGGCCCATAGGTGGGGCATATTTGACACTGCTGAGCCACCGTGTCGCTGTGTGTACGTCAGCTGAGTCGTTCTGTATCTCGAGTATCCTACGAGGGCGCATCACGCCATCGCGTAACCGAGATGCATAAGTATCCATCCGAATTGGCTTTTGTTTGACTGCGCAGTGACTTCGTAGAGTGGAAGTGATGAACTATGGGCCATCGTCGTAGAGCACCATGCTCGCTCGGCAAAGTCGAGCTTCTCAAGGTCCGGGCAGAAACAAGGTCATGGTTTCGTCAAGTCGTCGCTCAAGGGTCACTGTAGTGAGTTGTCGGCGGAGCCAGTGGCGACGCCACTCCGAGTCGAGTGACGAGTCTTATCTTAATCCTAACGCCATCAGCGAGGCTGGCTGACTTCGTCCTCTTGTCTAAGTACATCGCCTGCAACGTGGTAATTCGCTAACAATGAAAGCACGCAACGCACGAGCTTCCTGCGCCAGCTTTGCCCTTGTTCGTCTTGGCGAGATACAGGCGCATCTGCGAAAGTGGACCCGCCAATGACGACGCGAGATCTCTTTGGCG
The DNA here is from genome assembly GCA_019614645.1 of Stratiolaelaps scimitus. Taxonomy (NCBI): domain Eukaryota; kingdom Metazoa; phylum Arthropoda; class Arachnida; order Mesostigmata; family Laelapidae; genus Stratiolaelaps; species Stratiolaelaps scimitus. Next base: position 421,524 of record JABWDB010000033.1, on the reverse strand, counting down.
AACGAACGCGCCAGTGGCCTGTCCGCGGTTCGGGGAAAGTCTAAATACGATCTAGTATACAATAATAACATACGTATTTGCCATATAGCCATTTCGTAGGTCTTGAGTAGGTAGCAATCGAAATTAAGATATATAATATATCAGCCTCCTTAACTGTCAAGGACTTGACTGAGGGTTGAACATCCATACAAAATATGGCAGTTGATTTCATATTATCGTCGGTCTTATTACAAGCAATAATTAGTGACGTAATTGTGGACAGGGTGTCAGGGTGCCGAGGCCGTCATGGTCACCCCCGAGAGGGGTGGCGGCATTGCCTGTTTGCACAGAATGGCAAGGCTGCCACAGAAGGACGGACCCTTCGCGCTATCGCAGTTTCAATTTCTTTGAAGTCGACGGGCGACGCTCAATGGGAATATGGAAAAATGACATAGAAATCAGGTGGCTGTTTACATACGACTCGAATTGAACTTATCTCTAGGTGATAGGTTTCTCCACATCTGTAAAGTGATTATGTTCGCTTAGTTATCAACTTCGGCGAGTTTCTAACGTTCTAACATGGTTAGACCCCTCACGCGACTGGATTCTACTGAAATTTCAAAAAAAAAAATTCACCGCCACATTTTATTGGCATCTTAGCGAAATTCACCGTAGTATATATATATATATATATATATATATATATATATATATATATTGTGAAATCTTTGCTGTAAAATTATCATCGTATCAGGCGGCGAGGACGGACAAGAGGTGAGGATCTACCGACCTGTCTGTATAATGTAACTTATTGCTGCCCGGTTGTTCGTTATTCATTATATTTCAGTTATACACTGCTCCCTGTGGCTTCCTATGGCATCGCACATTTGTGAGCGAAGGCTCGCGCAGACGCTCACAGCGAAATGACGCGGGGTCAGTCGGCTGCGACCGGGGGTGAGGCGGATGTCGCGTCGGGGGTGGGACTCATGGGACAACGGGGGTGAGAGATCGAGAACCAGATTCAAAGATGGCGGGCACGAAATAGAGAGAGAGAGAGAGCAGCAAAACTCGTCATCACTGACCGATGCCGTTATATGGCCGTCTATCTACGAGGAGAGGCTGGCTGGCGCACAAGGCACCGTCGAATGGCCAGCCGCACAGTCGACACGAGCATGCTGTACTCGGTCGCTCGGCGGCGCGAGAGATGTAATCGGATAATAAGCTCCCGTTCTTGTGACTGCCACCACCGGTGCCGGACTCCGAACGGCAGCAGCGACTGATGATAGCGCTAGCAGCGCACATAGAGGCCTGCCCCCCCGTGCGCACAGAGAGGCTGGCGGGGGAGGCAAAGGCTTGGCTCTGCTGGAATTCCATGACTCTCCATCACACCCCTTCCCCCCCAGGGTCGACCGGCTGCAGCCCCGGCCCCTAGGCTCACTGGCTGATCCATGCCAGCCCGCAAGGCCCCGGCAGCAGTGGTGGCCGCTGTCCCACTCGAGTTGAAAAGAGTTTCGCGCGGCTGCGTGCGCTCGGCAGCGCGGCGACACGAATGACTCTCAGAAATGGCGATGACGGTGGTGCCGGCTGCGGCGGAGGCAGAGGCGAACGCTCCAACTGCAAAAAGGCTTTGAGCCCTTCGTAGTTGGGGGCGCGGCACACTTCTACACCGTGTCCGCTTTTGGCGTGCTTCGCAACCGCGGACCCGTCCGTCGCTTCGACGTCAGGCTGGCCGACCACTCTCAGAGCCGACTCTGCCCCTACGAGCAGTTCTCGCTCCGAGCGCTGCTGTCATTGCTGCCGCGGCTGGCACCTCTGCCGCTGTCGGCAGAGGCTGCTTCTTTTCGAAGATCTTCCGGGTAAGTCAGCCTGTCGGGGAGGAAGTTCGCGGGTCGACCTACGAACAGGGCCCCCTTTGAGCTCCTCTGCGGTATTCTCCTGTCCTGCGTTCTCCACTTTCTCGAGCTCAATCGCAGGCGGACGACCCAACTACTACTACTACCTCAGAGCCTACAAGGGCCGTGGTCGGGTCTCTGCCAGCCTCGTCGGCCCGCCTCCCCGAGTCGTCTATCCCCCTGGGAAATAATTATACCGTAAGTGTGCGCAAAGCTCTGTGCGCCCGGTGCAATGCGTTGGACGGACGGACGGACGGACGGCCTGCTGGCGGTAATGGCGCCAGAGTAACCCATGCATGGTGGTGAGGGTCGACGCGAGCGAGTGAGGCACACGGGAGCTCACGGGAGGGCAAGCCGCTGCCTCACCGTGAGTGGTCGCCAGTTGGCCGGCTGGTGGCGGCAAGCCTAAGTAGAAACCCGCAACTGGCTGTATTGTCGCAGCGCTGCCAACGCCGATGCGCGCTGGGAACATCGATGGGAGACAGCACACGTCGCACAGGGGGGCGTTGGGGGCAGGTGCATGTATACATAGCATGACGAAACAACTGTCACGGTGACCGGCCCAGAGCAGCGGCCCGCAATCCCGACGCCGGGCCGCGAAACGGCTCGCCCGCCCTGGGCTCGGGGTTCTTGTGGACGAACAAGCTCGTGTCTGTTTGTGTGCGTCTGGAAGGGCGAGCCACGACTGCGGGAAGGAAAGGTCTGTGAGAACTTGGAAGCAGCTGGTAAAAGCGAACGCTGCTCGTACCGGCCGCGAGCCGTTACACAATGCACAGATCCTCCTCACACGCAGAGAAGTGCCGGCCGATGGACAACCCGAGGCTCTGCGCTGAGTTCTTTCCCTGCTCTGGTTGGACGAAGCCTGGTCAGGCTCCAGCCGGCCACTTCGTCTTGCGTAGGGGATAGGAAGGACAATGAGGACGCGCGCCATTCGAGGCCCGGACGACGGGCCACCTCGAGCGAGGACCGACTCCCCTTTCTCTCGCTAGCAACCACTGTTAGTGTGCCCTGCCCGCAGCATACGGCCGTCATCGTTAGTGGTCTGGCTCTTAGTTCCACAGCGAGTCTGTCCGCAGTTCTTGTCTGGACCAGCAGTGCTTTGTCGCCCCGTAGTAAATACGTTGTCTCTACCAACAACTCGTGGTACCGCATAACTCATAACGGCAGAACCCCTGGCGGAGGCCAACTGAAAATCCGAGTCGCAGTCATTGTTTGACACGCGCAAACGCCCTATGAAACGAGCGAGAGTTGGTGCCAGCTCGAATTCTGCGGGAGGTCATTGTATAGTGAATCATTCGATTGTATAGTGAATCGAATTGTGTAGTAGAGCAACATCAGAAAAGTAGTATATCAGAGACAACCAAAAAAAAACGCAGATCGGTGTGAAAAATAGGGGGATTATAAGATCCCCTTAGAAGAAATGCAACATTACAAAAGAATCAAATCCGTGCCAAACAGTTTACTGGATGGTGAACAAGCCAACATCGAATATATGGCGTGAAGCAGAATTAGTTAGTGACAAATACCTTAAACATATGCTCAGAGAAGTATCGCAGATACGTAAACCACCGGCGCAAATGACGTTTTGATAAAAGCAGCAGAATAAGTCAGAAATACCAAGTTAGGTAGTGGCACCGCCCTCGAATGGTAGCGGGGTTGGTACTTCCCATCGGTGGCACCAATAAAAGGAATCAATTAGTTTATGATATAATGATAACGAATTCTTTGACAGGAAAATGTCGAGTGAAATTTTAACGCATCTGGGATCAGAAGTGTCTGCACCGGCATAGTGTTTTGCGCACCACGCCAAAAGAGTCCGTTAGGTCAGCGCTCTCTCTAGGTATTTAGCGGTCTAGTCTGCGTTGCCTTACCAGCTGACACGGTTGACGGCATTGTGCAACTGTTCGGGAAGGGAGCCACGTTGTATTCTGCTATACGGTAAAACCGAATTACGTACTCGGGTTTGCTTGACTTGGATTGGCGCGGTTACAAAACCAGTGTTTGCTGCGTTGGTAGAACTGGCCTTCGCGGCGGCCAGTGACACAAAGATCCGAGGACCGGGGCGAGGCTGGAGCGTTCCGATGGCTCTGGCCGTGGCCCCAGATCCACGAGAGCACGTTCGCGTGCCCGCCGTCTTGCACGCGTGCGGGACAAGTCAACGGCTGCGCTTTCTGTCGCCTCCCAGCTCGTCGCCACCCCAGCAGTCGATGACAGCTAAGGGAGCGCAATTAAAATCGAGATTGGAGTCCAGCCGTGGTCGTTCAGGGCCCTGACGCCTGTTATGGTATTATCCATGGCCGCAGTCCACTGCCAGCTGCAGGTAGTAATAATGACTTCTCTGATCGACGATCTCCGCGACCGTCCGAAACCGTCGAGGAGATGATCGTAATGTCAGACGGAGGCAGCGATCCGCCCAAAGAGAGAAACGATGAGAGGGTGAGAGGCGGCTGGGAGGGGCAGCACTGAGAGTGAAAACGATGTGGACTTGTGTGCGAGACAAGGGTCACGGTGACAATTAATCATATGCATTCAATAACTGAGGCGGAAGCCTCCGCGCAAGCGCTCAAGAGCTCCTGCTTCCGCGATTCTCCTGCTTGGAGGGAATAGTCGGGGGGGGGGGGGCGGCGGCGGCAGAGAGAGAGAGAGAGAGAGGAATATTGGGATGATCTCGGGCCAAACCGTCGACTTCTACTATGAGCTCCACGGCTAGGACAGAGAGGCTCGGAGACGAAGGCAGCTCGAACGCTTCAGAGATTGGCGTTCGAGCTTGGCCTGGCTTGGTCAGCTGGTGATGAAGCTCAGCTTAACTCTGGCCAGCACCCCGCTGCCTCCGCGACACCATCATCCTCGAAACTGATCATCGCGCGCGGCAACGGGAAATGTTTAGCTAGCGGTGAACGCACTAGAGTGCTTAGGTTGGCGTGAAACAACGGGGCCGGGGCGAAGAGGTCTGAGAGGCCATCATGGGAGGGAGAAGAATCGACGTTGCGAGATGCCGTCGCTCGTGGCCACAGTCGCCTTCGGGCGCTGGCTGACTCCCCGTGTCGGACTCGGCACAGCGCTCGACGTTCGGATACTCCAATCTGGCGACAACTCCGTCAAGAATTTCAATTAACTCAGCATCCGTTGAGCGTTTACCGCCACCGCCAGGCACCGACTGTCCCACATACGCTAATAGTAATGGGGGACGGTGGGATCTCGCGATCCCCGTGAGCTCCGTGGAATTGTGGATGAGTCCCGGGAGTCCTTTCCCTGCCCAGGCTCTCGCTCGCGCTCGCGCTCTATGGCTCACTCACTCGCTGAGAGTGAAATTCATACGGTGCGCGACCACGTTTACCAACAGATGGAGAGAAAGATGCATAGGTGAATGCTGGGTGCCCACTGACCCTCAGCGACCTGTGCAACACGCTCGCCGCCCTCTGTCCTGTCCGAGGACCACTTCTTCAATCGGAGACACGAGGTACAATCGGCTGGAGGATACTCTGCAGCAGGATGCAGGTGCAGGGCGCTTTTTGCCGGCAAAAATAACGTCTCATATTTGAAACTTCGAGGAAGTCGACGGTGGCTTCATGTTCATTTCAAGTTCCCCATCCATTCAGCCTGTACAGCATATACAGCTTTTGAAAAAAGAAATATATATATATATATATATATATATATATATATGTATATTATATATACACCAATACTACTCCATCGTCATCCTGCGATGTTTGTGTTTGCCTGGGCAAATTACGAGACTCCCAACGGAATCAAAATAATGCCTGACGACCAACGTGAACACGTTGATGACGTTTAAATGAGGTGGATAGCGTATTTGTCGATTCTGCAGCGGCTCCTGTACCAGGGGTCGGCGGAACCTCTCCCTCGCGCTAGTCGTTGTCTGTATTATGCCGACGCCGCGGGGGGGCCGTCGCCACCACCACCAATGTATTTACACGAGCCTTCGCCAGCGCGGCTACTTCTGGCCCGGCAGCTCCACAGAAGAACGGCCATGCACCCTGTTGTCTTCCAGGGCGCGCGTATTTGCCCTGGGTAAACAGATACTACAGGGAAGCCGGCCCCGCAGTCATGGGTCCCACTGCCCAAAACCGAGGTGGCTGGCCAAAGCGGTAACGGCCACGGTCAGCGTTGTTACAGCGCAGCTAAGTCGAACTTTTGATGCCAATGTTCTGCAGAGCTGAGGCCAGCAAGTTGCCGAGGACTGAGGCCATATTGATAACGCACGACACCCACGGCCGGCGTCCTTCCAGGTGTTTTATGCTCGGGCTGGATGCCAAGCAAGCCAACCAATGTATGTATATATATATATATATATATATATAGTGAAGAGTGCAATGCTTTCTAGCGGACTTCGAGGCTCGAGATGAGCAACGCATGAACGAAACAAAGTTCCGAGAGAGGCTGTCGGCGACTGCAATTGTCAGGTCGACACCAAACAGCATGCTGGAGACGACGGGACCATGTAACGCCGTGGGGAGGCCAGCGCGGTTGAAGTGGGCATTGTGATGACATATACATGCGTCCATGTGTCGTTATTTGTGCAATCGATAGCTCATCTCGACCGAATCGATATATATGGCGAATATTTCATTTGTTTAACTGGCAATGTAAACTGGAAATTTGCATAACTGTGTGAAATTCTAATTACCTGTAATTAGCATTACGCGAATCGTTAGGCTCGTACGTTCCGGCCGCACTGTTAACACCGATTAAAAGCGATACTGCAAACAATTGGCGCTCGCCTCGCCTCGCCAGACTGTGCACGCAAATGCTACTATGCATGTTGCATTCGACAATATTGCTCATCAACGAACGCTCGCCGAATTATTCACCTGCAAAATCTACATGGATCCGTCAACGCTATCTACCTGCGTACCTGCATCGGGCAGATGCACTGACGGCCGAAATGATGACCCCCTCCTCTGCAGACCCTCGACGTTCGCCCGAGACGGTGAGCTCCCCGTGCCCCCTGGACCTCGAATTACGCCCGCCCACAAGGACGCGGCCGGACTGCCTTCGTCGTTTGCGCTCGTCGCACCCCGACGATGCACATGTATCCTTCAGATACTTCAGATAGCTTCACCGACTCACCTCCCCTCTCTATCTCTCGCTCTGCCTGGCTTGCCCTGCCTTTATTGGCTTTGCCGAATGATGAGGACGACCTAATCTTCGTCGTCGGTAAGTGTGCCACCTTCGTCGAGCGGGGTCGGATGCAAAGGCGGCTGGGCAGAAGCAAAAAAAACCGTCAAAGAGCAAAACCCTCTCGAGGGCCTGCGACTGACGGCCGTCGCGCGGAGCACACAGCGGTGGCCGTGCTTTTTCTCTTGGCCAGCACCCGTGCGGGGGGGGGCGTGTGCAACTAATTAACTGACTGATGGATATGAATGCATGACCTTGCAGTAGCGGCCGCGGCGGCGGATACATGCGGCGATGGCACCTGTTGCAATAACTGGGTTTTGGGCGTTGGGGGGAGTGCTAGTTACCCCCGGGCTCCCATCAACACGCCGGAGCCGAGGGGTCGTGCTTTGCCCACCAAACGGATAGATAGGTGCAGGATAGCAGGGTCATGGTAGTTTCTCCTACTCTGGAGCATACTGACGGGTTCGATGGAGTAGGCGCTGGTTGCTCGGCAGGATAAACGATTCCAGGACCCTCTCGCGGGATGAACCATTCCACGCGTACCTACTCGCGCTCCTCGTCATGCAATCCCTTTGACGTATTTACCCTGCGGGGCTGGCATATCGGAATCAGGTGAGCGTCGAGTCAATTGTACGCCGTCAATATTCTGTGTTCCAGTCTAAAGACACACAGCCAATTATCTAAAATAAGAGCAAACTAGTCTTCCGCATTAGTATTGATATACACTGTCCAGGTGACGGGCGCATATGTGATCAATCAGCTCAATGAATCGCTTACTGGCAACAAAACATTTCACCTTCTGCGAGACGAACTGTCTATATAACGAACACGGAAAACGAGAATGATATATATTCCTGTCGTGTTGGCATACTAAGAGATTAACAATTCCGGGGTTACCTGGCTCGTTACTGCCTTAAATATTTGACTCAATCCACGGTAGGGGTGTTTTTGGCATAATTCCCGTCATAGAACGGACAGCCTCTTGTCGAATGCAACTGTGCAACGGTGGCGATTGAATCCGTGTGACCACCTACGTGCCTTCCCCGATTGCAAGACGCAGAGTATTGGCATACTGGAGCCAATTTCGTCTACGATATTGGTCATTAAGCAGATGGCAGTGTTTCTCTTATCCGCGACCCCCAATAACAAAATCTGCCTGCGGCTCTTGTCTCTCTCGCAATTAGATCTGATGTGGCTGCTACGTTTTCTTAATGAGTAGCGGTGATTACATGTTCAAGCTAATCCAGTCGACGAAGTTCAACGGTAGCGAGACAACCAGCAGCAATGTACGGTAGTCCGCTGAGATGTCTCGAGATATCATTCCAGTCTAACTTAAATCCAGCCCCACATCACGGAAATCCGCTGCAAACGATCCCTCGTCCACAGCACATTTATAGCTTTACAGTCACTTCACTGTCAAATTACTTCGCTGTCACCACTTTATTAAGGTGTTCGATATAACTTTTACGGCATCACGAGAGAACAAGGACAAAAACAAAGGAACCCTGCTGCTACTAATTAAGAATACAATCAATGATTCAAGAAGTCTACAGTCAGCAGATGATTTTGTGACTATTCATCCTATACGCTGCAATACGCGACCGCAAATACGCCCTCGCCCCCTGAAGGGTTCACCTGCTCTCCTTGAACACGGCCTTGTGGCGCGCTCTATTCGCATGTGCCGATTAACACGTGCGTCGTTCGCCTTAGCAGTCAACAACACATGATGTCATTGTCCGCGAGGGACACACAGAGGAACGAGCCGGCCATGTGGGGGCTGGTCGCGCATGTGAGCCATGACCCTTGGGTTCGTGTCCTTGTCGTCGTCGGACTCGTCGATAGTTCGGTTGGCTGTACGACCGATCGCTCAGCACGTCTAATCAGCTAGTGTTGTGCTTTTTTTGTTATAGATCGTCGTTCATTGCCCCCCTGCAATTTCATCGGCCCGCTCATCCTGTCTTGTTCACCTTGATCATTGGAGGTAGGCGTAATTACAGCCCACATGGCAATCGTACTCCCCGCCGGTTGTCCCTCCGCGCTCAGCTTTTTCCGCGTCCGTTAGCTTTATCCTGTCGCTAGGTCGCTCTCGACTCAAGAAGGTTTCAAGAAGTGCTCGCGCTCTTGCGCAGCTGGACGCCCCGCAAGCCTTGGCGTCGTCGGCAGACATTGTGTACGTCGAGCTCATGAGTCCAGAGCTGGAGCAGCACCAACGTGAGTAGTTGCTAGCGCAGACCGCTGCTGGCTGGCGGGCTGGCAGAGCCGGCGAACGTCGCGAACGCCAATAGGGCCGTCCGCGAGTCAGACCATGCGCGGTGGTCGAACGCGGGGTATCTGTGGGGTCAGCGACTGCCTGCTCATCGTCGTTGTCCCCTCCACAACTTCCGTGGCAGTCGTTGCCGCTGCTATTTTCATGGCTTATTTTCCCTTCTCCAGGGTTGATTTCCTTCCGGAACCGCTCCTCAAGTGTCCTAGCGGCCATGGTCCGCTCCGTCCCCTCGCTCCGGGGCCCTTCCACGGACACGGGAGTTTGACCTTCGACCCAGTGACGCGCACAGCACAATTCTCCCCCCCCGCGCAACGGACGTTCTTATCCACCAACCTCTAATACTCGACGGCTCATTGCTGCGCTGTGCCTTCCGGCGGGCTATTCGCAAAGTCGAGCCCGTCTGGCTCCGTCAGCTCCCCCAACCAAATGGTCCCCTGCATGGGAGAGATAGCGAGAAGAAACGCAGTTTGCGGATCCCGTCATCACCCATTTGTTTGACGGGCTCGAGACCCAGCAGCGGCGGCGGCGGCGGCGGCACCCAGCCCCGCGTTTTTGTTTGTTCATCGCGATCTCCTCGGCAAAACTGCTTCCGTATATATATATATATGTATATATTGGGTTGTTGAAGTTATGGCGCGACGCAGCCTCGACGACGATCGCATTATAGACAGTGGCGGCGAAGTAAGACGAGCACTTCAGATGTGGGGATGAAGTGGGATGAGGGCCGGCAACTTCTTTCGTCGCAAAGTACATAGAACACTGACGGAGACGAAAAGCCGTAGTGGCAGTTAGTTCGTCGTCGCAAATGCTCTGACTACCGACGAAGCCAAGAAAGAAGGGAGAGCCACAGGGAAACATTTCGAAAACAGATCCAACACAAATTGCCATTTTATCAGCTGTTCTATATATGTGTGCTACAGAGTTCGCGAGTTGGGTAGTTAGTTGACTGTAGCTGCATATGTACGTAAGGTACATGCTGATGGCCGCTTCAGTATGCTTTGGCCTATGCTGGTGTCACTGGAGGTAAACGTTTATTGGTAGATTAAAGAAACTCCAATGTTTACAATGCGTAAGTTCTTCTCGCATATGTCACCACGTCGCGGGACTCGAACCTACGGCTTACGAGGACATAGGTTATTTATATGCTTGCACGAGCGTGGGGCAATGGACGACACTACATTGTAGAACAGTAACAATGACAATAACATATCAACAGTCGGGTTGGCGAGCAGGACAGGAGCGTGTCCAAGTCGAAAAGCCACTTAGACGATATCATTATAGCTCAACAACATTCCAGTTAGCCGTTGGCCTGATGTGCCTGTCCGGCTGTCCTTAATTCAAATTCATACTTCATAGCCAACAGAATACCCGGTGCAATACCCAACGCATAAGCACGTGTTCCTCCCATCCCCGCCATTTACACTTACCCTTTGCGGCGCGTTGATCACGCCAATGTTGTATCCGAACTGGAACATGCCGAGAACGGAGGCAAATATCGCTAGCACAAGGGCGCAGGTGAGCCCCTCCGGGGCGCGCAGCAGCGGGAGGCGGCCGCAAACGCTACAGCCGCACATCTTACCGCCAGATTGGCCAGATAATATCCGTTGGCCTGCGCCTCCTCCACCAGCGGCACGGCCACTATCGCTCGCGTCGTCGTCGTCGTAGTGTCGTTGTCCACTTCTTGGCCTTCTTGACCACTGGCCCGTTCCGGCTTGGCCTTACGTTAGGCGCTACGGCTGGCGCTGCCGTTGTCGTGCAACTTGTCGCCGGCGAAGGCGTCAAAGCAAAGTTGTTTGTTGTTGTCGTCGTTGTTGCTGTTGCTGTTGTTGTTGTTGCAGTTGTTGTTGTTGTCGTCGTCGTTGTCGTCGACTTCGTTGACGCCGCTGGCACTGACGGCTAACGATGCCAGCAGAGGCCCCGACTGATGCTTATGGCTGATGGCCCTCGACGCCTTCGCGGACTGCCTCGACGTGGTCGTCCACTTGTCCACTTCGCCGCCTCCAGCAGGCCCTCTCGCGCGAAGGCCGTTCCTGAGCGAACGAACGTGGACCTATCGTAGCCTCGTGTAGCCGGCGTTCGATAGTTGGCGCACTCACGCGGTCGGTTGCAGTGCTATTGTATTTGAGCAGTCGAAGTATTAATAGGCTTCGGAGCGACGAGAACGCTAACGGCTGAGAGATATAGGGGCACTAGGCTCACGAGAGTGAGATGCTCCGTTTCGCGGAGTAGGCCACTGCAAATGACTGCCCTTGTCGACGATCGCCTGCTGTCGACGGTACCGTTTGCTGACGAACTATGGACCAGTTCACAGCATCTTGTGCGGGCCGATGCCCCAGGTTGACAGGGGGATAAAGAAGAGCCAATCGATTGATTGTTCCTAGAAGAGAGAACTAGTAAGGAACGACGACACGATTCACGCAGGCGTCCGGTGTAGGACACGCGACACGCAGCTAGAAAAATGCGTATCTTTCGATATTAGCCGACGACACGAACAAAAAGGCGAGGAAGTATCTCTCTAGAGATCTGGTGAATCCTTGCTCGGTTATTTCTGCTGCCGTTTCGCCTCCGTCCTGCGTTGTATTTAGATTGGCACGGTTAGTAGTCGCCGATGACGAGGCTGACAGGGGCAACGCCTTGTACGGCTTCTGCAACCGCCTACCCAAGATTCGTCAACGGGCTCGCTCAACGGGAACAACTGGCTTGGTGATGGATACCCTTGTTCTTCTCGTTTGCGGACACGTGTAAGGTTATTTCCCGGCCCGTTATAGTGCTATAAGTGCGATCATATTGCCGAGCAATCGTTGACCTAAATCCGAATCTTCTGGTGTTCTTCTGGTGCGTGCTGGAACGACGGCTCCACTACACGGCTGAAAGCAACAAACGCAAAATGTTCGGACGACATGATTAGTCAACGGTTGTCGCGTTATGGGGACATCAAGATCAGATATTTGGCCAAACGATTTAATAGACGTTGATTCCGTTAGTCTGCTAGTTATACGTTAGCAAAAAATCTTCGAAATATTCTATCCAGTTAATGTTTACATAAAAAACAAAAAACGCCTTCTATATGATTCTGCTCTTATTATATTTATATAGCGTCTTTACGTGCGATTAGTCCGTATGGGCTGAACCCCCATTTCGCCACTTCTCGGTGGGACCTCTGCCGTTGGGAAATGCATATTGGCAACTAGAAAATCCATTAACTCCAGTCTCCCCAGCCCGGTGCGCGTCTGTCCAGCTTCTTCTCGTCCGACCTCTGGCGTCCCTCTGCGAGCCGTTGGACAGCATCGTCTCTATATCTGGCTTTTGAGATTGCAGCTTTTGTATAACGCGCACAATCTTTCCTCCGAAAGATAGATAATTTCGACAAAAACTCTGAATCACTTCTGCTTTGTCCAGTAGTGTCCACTGGCCGTTGCTCCCGGACGGGGCACCGCTTTGAACGCCGGCCAGCCAACCGCTGGGACGCTCGCTGTGCTACCTGTCAGGCGCAGCATAGGAGATATATTTATACACCTTAACAGGCGAACGGTCTAAATAGAATGCGCAGAACGGCCGCGATGTAGTGGCGCACACAGACGCTTCATCAAACCAGAGGACACGGCCGACATTGGTTCAGACGTTCGACAACAGGGAGCTCATGTCGAGCCCTCGGCTTGCTAGAGGAACAACAACGACAACAGTGAAGGCGCTGGTCAAAACGAGCAGCAGATCAGCTCGGTATAGGATTCCGTGTAGCGGGAGTGGTCCGGTACTAGTGGTTCGGAGCCTCCGGCTCGGGTCGCTGTTAGGTGCGCATCGCATTTGGCCCCTCATGATGTCGATCGACGGCGACCCGTTTACCAATCGTTGGTGCCACTCTATGTCGCATGAGTTCATGTTCTTATTTAGCTTTTCTTGTCGCTTGTCACTCAAGGCGACGCCGAACGAAATCCGACGAAGAAGCAAATCAGCCGCATAAAAGCAACGCTCGAATTGGTGACATGGAATATGCGTTAGTGTTAAAAATCAGTTACTGAAGCAATCGCAGGCGAGATTTAATCATTTGCTTAAGAAAACATTGCCCAGAGCGCCGCGAGATCGCCCCTCGAGTCGAGAACCATCATTTGTGCACGTTCCTCCCATGAAATCTGATGTCGCGATCGCTCTAGCCAGCAGACTGCGCCGCCGTATCCCGGTGGTATTCTCGTCCAGCACCAGCATACAACATAGCCGGCAGAGCGAGCAATCATTCGATGGCAGTTCGCTATTTCCAATACATCACATATTGATGATTGTAAACAGATTGATACCTGATCATGAGAAAATAAGGGGTTTCAATACAGGCATACCTCACCCTGCGTGACCACGCCAGCCACCACAACCACATTGCCTGTGTTCCTCCGCCTTGTCTGTCCGTGTCGTTCGGCGGCCGGCGAATCTGAGTCGAGAAATCAAACCTCAGAAGCCAACGAAGCAGAAAGCAAAAAACAACCGGCGGCGGGACCAGCCGGTATGCAATAGTGCTCTGGGGAGCTCGGATCGCGGCTCGGATCGTGGCTCAACCGGGTTCGCGCAGTCGACTCCGACGAACAGAAGCAAGCTACTCTACGTATAATAGAAGGCACGTCAAAGGCACGGCAGCGCTGCTGAATCCCTCGCCGATTTCTGGCCTTCAACTAGGCTAAGCGAAAGAGATACGCGTGCGTTGGCGGCGACGGCCAGTTACAACCACCGGCAGCAGTGGCAGCGCTACCACCACTCGCGGCCATATTAGCCTCTAGCATTCGAAGGATCCCTATTGGCCCCGGGTCGTAATAACGATGGTAACGGTAGTCTTCGGCGGATTTCGAACCGCCGAACCGACTTTCGGTATTCCGTTCGCAACGGCAGCGATGCCGCGGCCTCGTTCCAATCGTTCTCTTGTACCCGAAGAAGCAATGATCGACCAGTAGCGGTAGCACACGCAGCGTTGGCATGGGCCATCGCCACGCCCCGTAGTCAGACGAACGGGTGGATGTAGGCGAATAATGGAATTCATGATGGGTGCACAGTCGCCGTCGCCGCCGCCTTCTTGCAGGCCTCCCCCGGCGGCCCAGAAATGTACCAGTCCATGTTCAATGAGTAGGGAGAGGATACAGAGAGATCGAAAGCGAGAGAGAGAGAGAGAGAACTGCAGCTACGCCTTCGTTTCGACACTTGCTCTCTCTGTCTCTCTGTCTCGGAAAGAATGAACGCAAAGGCAAAGACCTTGTCGGCCTTTGCTTGCGGTCCCCTTTACCGGCTGGTGGAAGCCACTCCGAGTAGGAGTCACTTTGCATTTGCGATGCCGGCGCTGGATCGGTCTGATGCGCGCATGTTCCGGGAGTTGCCGTCTCTACATGAAGCTGTTTTCAAAATACTAATAACAGAGGAGTGCGTCCATACAAGACCCTAGAGGTCCTTGTCTGAGCGAGCAGAGTGAGATGACGCGACGCTTAATTCGGTCGCTCCGGCGAACGACAAGTCGACCCGTCACCGGGGTGCGGAGACGTTGTATAGCTATGATAGAATAGTTCAGTGTCAAATAATACCATGACTTTCGATTACTCAAGTCAATGAAGATCATTGATTTGAGTAAGGGAAATCCTCAATCTCTTTGTTGAGGCTGGTCTGCATCTTTCCTTACGATCCGTGGAACACCATTAATTCACAAGCTACTGTGTTATACATGTCATACGTACCTAGTAAAAGGTACAACACGCATTGATTGGTGTGACATTAATTATAATATAGAGCGTTTTTTATGGAGGATTCCTAGCATGAGCAGTCTTCACTGGCCGTGTATTATAGTAGAAGAGGTATCAGCGGGCCGAAGCCCGCTGATAAGCCACAACTCTGTACATAGAAAGTGCTTACAGAGCGTCAAGCACCAATGATATAGCAGAGTGAGATATTCAGGTGTCAAGCCTTCGGTGCAGTGCAATGGAAAGGAATCTCCGTGGGGTCTCTACCTCCCTGGTCAGTGAGGTCCCACAGAGCAATGAAAAACATGCCGAACGAAGTCAGTAACCTTGGGGAAATTTCAAGAGTGGTCGCCAGCTGAAGGCAAGCAGCAACGAACCGAGAACCGACGACACATGCTAAGGGGTACGGTAGGGGATAGACGAAAAAACTACACAACTGAAGCTCACTAATAAACGACAGTAGAAAAGGGAGCTTTGGGAAGCTTAAACACGTCACGGCTTTCACAGGCTTTGGGAAGCCGAAAAGACAACGAACAGGGTTATTTTACGCCGTCGACTACGAGCTGAAACGTCAGGTAAGAGCTGGAGCAAGGCGAGAGGAATTGGCGGGAATCGCGAAGAACAAGTGAAGTGGCCACGGTGAGCCGCTGCACGATTGCCAGCTAGCCCGAGCCCATTGACCGGTAGTCCCCAACGGCGATAATAACGACTGCAACCTCTCTCTCTCTCTATCTTTCTTTCCTGTCTCAATGTCTCCCGTCGAGCGGGAGAACGAGGGCCAACTTGGCTGCTCAGTTGCTGCAAGCGAGGTGCTCCTGCGAGGGACGAGAACGAGCTTTTCCCGTTCGTCGATGAGACGGCGACGGTCCGCGGCGGGCGGCACCGCCGACCGAAGGGGCGGCGGGCGGCACCGAAGTCTCAACGCCGAGGCATGAAAAAGTCATCCCTCTGTACCGCACGAGCGCAGCGGGAAGCTCGTCGGCGACGACGACGAGGGAAGAGCCGCCACTTGTGAGGGAGGAGGCGGTGGGCGCGGACGTTTCGGGGGGGGGGGGGGCAAGGACCTCGTTGCGGGAGAGAAAAACTCTTCCCGGGGGTTGCGAGGTCCAGAGAGACAGAGCGAGAGAGGTAGAGAGAGAGAGGTAGAGAGAGAGCAAGGGAATAATAAACGGGGTATGGATCACGGATGAGCCCCGGGAACTGCGACGAATGAGAGAACAGCGAAGACGCTGGCGGTCGCGGTGGTGGTAGTGCAGGAGCAGAACGCGAGGGGATATGCAAAGTGATATTGATTGGCTTATAATTAAAATGAAGAGAGATTGGAGAAGAGGGATCGTCGCGAAGGCGGCCGACGACGAGGCGACCCAAGCGGGCCGTCGCGAGTTGGCCCGGCTCCGAGAGATCGGAGATGGATAACGGGTGCCACCGTAAAAAGCCGTTGGGAACGCAACCGCCCCCCGTCTCAGCCCAACGTTCTATGATAGTTCGACGAGAGGAGAACCGACGACTTACGATGACGATGACAATGAGGAAGCGGCAGCGGTTGACGACGACGACGACGACGAGGGGAACTCGAGGAGGAATCGAACGCTGATGCCGAGAGTGGCT
This sequence comes from Stratiolaelaps scimitus, assembly GCA_019614645.1. Taxonomy (NCBI): domain Eukaryota; kingdom Metazoa; phylum Arthropoda; class Arachnida; order Mesostigmata; family Laelapidae; genus Stratiolaelaps; species Stratiolaelaps scimitus. The sequence continues at coordinate 404,932 of JABWDB010000033.1, read as the reverse complement.
CAGAAGGAGAGTTCCGAGGGACGGTCGGAGCGGAGAGATACGAAGGGACCGCGCGACATCAAGACGAGCGCAGATAGTGAAACAGCGTAACGAGCGTTAGAAGGCAGCTGGGGCTTGGGAACGAAAGAAAGAGAAATACGCAAAATTGATAGATAAAGAAAAATTACGAAGAGAAGCAGCAGAAAGCGGCGGCGGTGGTGGGTGGGTGGTGGTAGCAGTAGTGGTGGTTAGTGCTGCGGCAGACCCGTGGTTGCGTGGGCAGAGAGTTTCAGGGAAGCGGTGGCGGGGGCGGCTCGCGGGAGGGGCAGCCTGTCAAGGACATAGGTAAGCGGGCAGAGGAGCAAATGACTGCTGGCCGTCATAGAGAGCTGGCAATCTGTGCGATAGCCAATTCGCGATTGCTTGCCGTTACGAAGCAGCACGGTGGTCATTCGTAGCAACATCAATAATAGTAGAAAGCGGCGCAGCAGCAGCAGCGGCAGCCGCCTTTGCGGGAAAAACTAAAGTCATACTCATCGACGACCAGGGCACAACGAACTCGGCCAGTCGATTACAGCGGGAGAGGGGACGCGGCAAACGCAATCGGACGGCCTCGCCTACGTGACATCTCTCTGACGACAAGGAGCTGCAACCCCCCCCCTTCAGCCGCTCGGCATGAAAATGACAACAGTGGTATAGTTATGTATGGATGTACATGTACGATTGGCCAAAGAAAAACAACAAGGTTCCCTCTATTAGATAAGAAAATTATAATAAGCTCAGACCCACTGCCATATAAGGAGCCAACAGCGTGTTGATAACACAATATGAGACTGCTTGTATGCCTAGAGAAAATCTGCCTGAGTTTGACTGTTTACAACATTAGTAATTCACTCACAGCAAACATTGAACTCAATCCGCGGTACAACTGCTTTCGGCATAAGGCTTCATAAGACGGACAACCCTTTCGAAATGCAAATGTGCAACGGGCGGGGATCGAACCCGTGCACCTACGTCCCTCTCCTCCGACTGCATGGCGCACACGAATGCATCGGGGGCTCGGCATAACTTGTATACTTAGTATACAACAGTCATTAAGCTATGATATCTCATTGCTGACTCCATTAACAACTATGTATATGACATCCCCTGGCTGCCAATGCTGCCTAATATGTCTACGTGGATCACAGCACTGGACGTAAAGTTTCAGAGCTCGACTCAGCTCAAACGTGGCATGGGTCTACTAATGGTTAGCACATTCTCTCCAGGTCACTTTCTGTATTCGAGCGTTATTGTGAAATATATACAGGTGATTTTTGGATTATCCTGGCCGCCCCCCAACACACCCATATCATACCTGCTACACATCTGCATATAAATATAGCATTTTAGTCTATATGCAGCGGCCATGACGAAGCATTGGAATGTTGTCCGAAGCATCCGGGTGAATAATATTTTATCCTATTCTTAGGTCGATTGTCTCGCGCCTATTAATAGGTGGTGTCCGAAAATACCAAAGCAGGCGTACTGCTTGGCGGACCGCTGGCCAAGTTGTAAGGAGGACTATGAGAAATAGTCGGCTGCCGCTTCCGAGCGTGCCTCCGCTTGGCTGGACGGTCAGGCTTCTCTATGAGTTCACTCAACGCGTTCCAGTCTCAATAGCGGACCCGTACGGCGATGCCCTAAGCTTGCGTACGCGTGGGCCGGACGTTTGGACGAGCGACTGCCCAGTAGAGTAAGTCCGTATAGCCGAGTCCGCCCGCCGTGAGTCTCGCCGCCATCGTCGTCGACAATACAGGATTTTCGCTTACGACCTCGCCTACCCCGCCGAGGCAGGCACAGCCTCCGACGTCGGCCAAGCCTCATCACCCCCGGGGCGGTCGCGGGACGACAGCCTTCGAGGACTGAGGAGTCGGCCTAGGAGCCTTCTCTACGTACCCTTACGTATGTTCGTGCGCATAGTGCTAGTTGTAGAAGAGCACGGCTGGGGGACCCGTCTACCCAATTCCCCCACACGCACATTTCTCCCCTCGACAAAGACGCCCCCGCCCGGCTCCCCAAGCCGCCAATCCATCCATCCAACCGCCCCCGCTAAATTTAAATTCCTCTGGCGGCCGGCCTCCTCGGAGCCACGCATCCCCGCTCGGTTGGGAACCTCGAGTGCCCCCCGAGCCGCCATTCCATGGCCGGCCGCCACTGCTGGCCACATCTTGAGGCAGCTTGCGAAGAAGGTACTGAAAGACGTCCGTCAGCGCAGGCCACGTCACGAGACGCTGGGAGGCGTGTTCGCTCGAGAGGGAGCCGTAGCGTTCCATCGGCTCGACCGTACAACTTATATTACGGTATAGGTAGCCCGGGGGGTCCGGGGGGCCCAGGGGGCCCGGGGGGTCCGGGGGAGACACAACGACCGGGGAGGGCGCGCACGGGGCAAGTCGAGGAAACCCGAAGTGGCGCGCAGCGACGCCACTGAAGGCGGGACCTGTCGCCACCGATATCGTCTACATATCGACGGGGAGCGCCGACGACGATGATGATGACGACGACAATGACGAGATCAGCAGGGGCAGCATGAGACGGCCGAGGCAGCGCAAGCGGTTTCGGTGAATATAAGCGGAGCAGGTGACTTGGCGAGCATGTGTTAGAGAGTCTATCAGCTGGTGGGTGTATCATATCATATTCGGAGGCTTGTACATGTGCTACGTGATGGGTGACGGCGCGTCTGTTCTTCATTTCAGATCAGGTCAAGCAGGGTCTGATGCGGGGCTCAAGCAGGACTGTGATGGAAGTGACTGAGACAGACGAACGACATGAAATTGAATCCCGTGATGCCCAGCCGCCGCTACCACTGGATAGCTTTGGGGCCTCCGGCGCGTCTGACGTACGATTGGTCAACCTAAACGTCTAAGTCCTTGAACACAAAACAGCGCTAGTGACTCAGTCAACTGGATTTGTTGTTGTGGTAAACAATTAAACGACTAAATAGTCGAAACTATTCGTTCCCTTCAACGTAGTGCACACATACGTACTGTTCAAACTCTGAACTGCTTCGTATGGGAAATTAGCGGTATCGAGCCGTTTGGCCGCCGTTTACACCGGGCACGATTGCAACAGGGAAACGCAGCAGAGCGCAAAGCACGCGACAGCGAACGGCCTGGTCAACTCCAGGACAATACAAATGATGACGAAATTAAACAACAGCTTCAACGACGACGACGACGACAACGACAACAACAACAACAGCAGCTCGCACAAGTGTCTCGTTCTTTCCCTCTGCCTTTACCAAATGATCTCCAGGTTGGTCTCGAGGTCTCTACTGCGTCCATGACGGTAGTAGACCCCCAACCGACGGTTCAGTCAATCATACCGTGCAGCCGTCAGGGAAGACGGCGACCCTCTTGCCCCTGTCCCACCATAGAGTATTGCATCAGAGCATCGCATCTGTGTTACGGAACACAGTCGAAACACGGTGGAAATGGCCCAGCGCACCGCTAACTTCCACAATGCTATCATTCCCGTCCTGCTTCCGAAGAGCGGAGAACTCGACCCGGCCTTGGTTCGAGCCGAAAACGCTTGTCTGTATGGGAACTGAGGGGTAGACAGGAGAGCGGGAGAGAGAGAAAGATAGCGAGAGAGAGAGAGTGGAAATGCGGCATCTGATGCTTTGCCCCGCGGCTACGGTGGCTCTTGTATGAAGCAAGCACCACTCTGTTGTACTCGGGAACGATGTCGGAAAGCTGTACCGAATTTGCCGCACGCCACCGAACAGCTTCACATGACTCTTAGCGCGCTCTCTCTCTCTCTCTCTCTCTCTCTCTCTCTCTCCCTTTGGTTTAGCGATCTCAGACGCAGTCAGCCGCACAGGTAGACACATTGCCTGACGCCATGGCAGAGCAACGTCGAGTTCCCGGGACTGAGCTGCCTACGTAATGTGGGTGTCTTATGCTATGTGAGTCATGTGCTATATTATATCTCAGTATCCTCAGCAGCAGAGCTAGAGGCGGCACGCAGCGTCGGCCCCCGGGCGTTCAAAGCGCTAAGCGCTTCATCCAAAGTTGCATCAGGATCGACATTCAGCTCGAGTGGCAGCGCTAAGGCGACGGGGCGACGCACGCCTTTCTCAAAATGACGTATGGCTTTCTTGCAGACAAGGGAGCAGGGATATAACGCAGAGGGTCCGTCCCTCTCACACACTGACGAGTGATAGAGAAACATTTGCGGAGAAGGGAGACAAAGAGCAAGCGGCGATCGCCGCATGCCGAATTCTCCGTGTTGATATTACAGAGAGAGGGGGGTTCCCTCGAAAGTGGTCCTCTTCTTTGAGTAGGCTTTGGTCAGAGGTGGGGTTCGGCGGAGTCACAAGAGACAGCGAAAAGGCAGGCAGAGGGCGTGCAGGGTGATTTGAGTTGTAATAGGCAGGTAAAACTTATGCATCGCATACGGCAGTAGTCTGTCTACCCGTGTTCGACATCACCGGTGAGAATGTTCTCGAAGCGCAATGTGAGACCAGCTAGCAAGCTGGCTGGCTGGCTGGCTGGCTGGGGGGCCTGGAGGACGTTTTAAATTAAATCTTCCTTTAATTGCCTACCAGGTGGGGCTCTCTACACCGCTGGCTGCTCCTCGCCGCCTGCGGCCGCTCCGCCTCACAACTACCGACTACTGCGTGGTAGTCGGACGAGGGGTTGTTCCATGAGTGCATGAAATCGCGCGCTCATCCACATCGTAAGAGCTCACGAGTCGGGCTCAAAAGGGTTCTGCGTCTACCCCGCCTCACTGCCTCTGATCGTTTCTTTGCAACGGGGTAGGCGAAGGTTATGGGGAACACCCGCAGTTGGCCGGGTTGAAGAAACGCCGTAGTCTCTTCCCTTCAGTGGGATAGTACCGCCACCCGATTCATGGCCAACGTCATAGAGGTTTTAGCCTCCCTCTCTCTGTCTCTCTCTGACTATCTCGCTCGCTCTTTGCATGGACCTTTGATAGAGATGGCTTGCGACACTCTGCGGTGACTAGTCTTCACTAATTCGCAACGTTGCTTATATATGCGCGAGCGTCGGTTCAAACGGCGGTCCACCCATCCCATGGGTGACATACATACACGAACAAGCTACGAAGACGGCAGATGCTAGCAGATACGCACGGCATAAAGGGAGGGCGGAACAGATCTCGATGAGTTAGGCACCTGAGAACCAGGCGGGGTTCGGGCCAGCGTTTTAGGTGGCCTTTTTCTAACGGCTGTTCTGAGGCATCGAAGCCGAGCCATGACAGTCACCTCAGACGCCACCCGCCACCCTTCAATGCAGTCCCAAGTCCGCAAGTGTGTTCGTCGACGAACCCGTAATTCAGTTAGCCACTTACGCCTGACTCACTTCGCCATTTGGCGCAAACATGTCCGCCTCCATCGAGTGCGTGTGAGTGGGTGTTCACCGCCACTGTCGATGTGCGTCATTATTCTTGCATTAGCTGCTTGGTTGGTCTTGCTGCCTTTCCGCTATGGACTTGGCAACGGTGGCGCGTGACGGCTCAAACTACGACTGCAGGGCGCATGTCGTCATTGGTCCAGGTGGGGAATTAGCCCACGGCGTTAAAGGGTTCGGCTTTGATATATCGCATCGAAGCCCTCGAAACAGGTGACTGGCCACCTCAAGCCGCCGGACCAGGGCATCTGTCCGACACTGAATTCACTATGCATAGGTAAACGCCGTTCACGGCGGATATTAGCGTCGGTGTCATACAGCACACTCGCACAGTGTTCACCACCTCATGAGTCCCTCTGTCCAGATGAGCACATCGGACTTCCGTAACGTATACTACATACAGATCGTAGACAAACAAATCGTGCCAGAGTGAGCGAGAAGGGATATGTCAATCGAGTTTATCACCCAGACCGTCGATGACATTCACATATATTCTCGAAGGGATCTGTGGATCAACGTTGCTGCATATGACGATTATATGCAGCAAATCCGATATCCACACGAGACAAACACCCCGACAACTGTCTTTACCAAGCGGCCAGACACGACTATTTACGATATGTACCACGATGCCTGTTCTCAGTGGAGGCGGCCTCAGCGGCAGCCATCTGGCCGGGAGGTTTCGCCCTTATGTACACATCGGGTGACATCGTATGACGCGTTTATAGCCAAAACAACAATAGCAGCCGGTATCATTTGTGCGGCGGCGGCGGTGGCAAGACCAGCCCATGATAACGGGGCGAAGGGGTTTATCGGATTGGCCCCTGAGGGGTTCGTGGGGGCTCGTTTACGCTGGTCAGCTTTTTCCTTCAGCGTCGGACGCGCAGCCACACATACGAATTTTCTCTTACAGACAGAACGCCCGCCACGTGGATACCTCATGCATCATTGATCGTTTCAAATAGAATGCAAGCAGAAAGAGCTCAGCGCATATACATATATATATATATATGTAAGTATATATATTTTTTCTCTTTTTTTTATAGCCTAAGGGCAGAAACGCGCGAAGAGGATCACTGCCTCGCTGGCCGCCAGAGCTCAACTTTTGCTGGCGCGAGCATTACAGCGGGCTGAAACAGGGCTCGGTACGAGCGAAAATCGGTCGAATTTCAAACTTGAAAAATCTGGTGAATTTCCAAATATGAACCAACTTAGCGATTCCAATCATGTCGAAGAATATGTTCCATCCTGTTTTATTACTTGCTGCCATCTCTTCACGAGCTACATTCTCCCTCTCTCATAGATGTCCTAGGATATACGGGCAAAGAGATCATCCAAGGTGGTTTTGAGCATTGGGCCCAGGGAACTGAAGGTTTAATCATTCGAACTGTTTTGTAGTGTCCAGGCCAATCTGAGGGCGGAAGGTTCCGGCGTTGTCTTGGTGGATCACAGCTCCTTTGCTATTCGCTAATAAGGTTCTCTTCGTATTGGCCGGTCGCTTTACAATCGATCGGCCGCCACAAAGTGCACCACCACCACAGGATTTGAACCTGTGACCTGCATCATCGTAGGCGGAAACCTAGCCGCCCAGGCTGGCAGGCCAGGACAGCCGGATGGGCCTCTGTAAAAGCTGGCCACCGTCTCTGCCTCTGACTAACTATTAGATATATATACACCGCAGATCGGGCAACGACTTTCGCGTCTCAGACAACCATTCAGACAGACAGACCAATTCAACGGCAATCAGCGGCCCCCCGCGGACGTTGTTACGCCTCAGCACGGTAACAATGAAAAACCGAACTTTATTCTTGCGTGCAAGCATAATTAGGGATCCCCCTCATCCCGCCGCTTACCCGTTAGGCGTCGTTCTGCGCGGACGGTCCCATACGATGTTGGACACAAGACGGAATCAGCTAACAAGTGACATCCGCTGTCTGACGGCGCTGTCCAGCGGACGAACGAAACGCCTAAATGCGATGAAACTTCATCCTCACAAATAGCTCCTTTTTCCTCTGAGGTACGGCAAACTTGGGCGACTTTTCGTCGTCCGTCGCTGCCGGCTGCACGCTACTCTACCGTTCGGACACGGCAGCTCATTAAGGTGGCCGCCCTTGTTCCTCGCTCGCAGCCGCAGCCCAGCCCCCCCCCGCCCGTCGGGCCACGGGTCCTATCGCGTAAACTGCCGCTGATGACTGCGCATTTTGTAGGCGAGAGCGTCGCAGACTGTGTGGGGAGGGTGGCAGTTAAGCCTAATTTGGCTCCTTCAGACTTTATCACGTGCTATACTCACGTTTGTCAGGCCCGCGCGACTCGAGCACGCCGCGCGGCTGCACGCCGGACAAACCGTAGGAACAACAGCCGTTGGTGCGTAGGCGCCGCAAACGACAAGCGAAATCAGCATAGCGCTATCATTTCTTCTCGCTCGTACCGACGGAACGTCGCAGCTGGGGTGCCGTTGCACAGCCCCGTCCCCTATCTACGGTATCACGTCGCGTGGCTGTCGGCCGGCCGGCCTTCGCAGAGCGGTTGTTTCTCAATATCTCGCTCTGCCAACACGGCTCGAGCGCCGCGGCACACAGGCACAACCACTAGAAGAGACAATCTCCGAGATGACCACAAACCCCACGGTTGACAATAGAGCAGCGAGGGACGGAACACAAGCTATGACTCAGGGGCTTGGAACAGGGAGAAGCCCCATCTCGTTCGTACGAATTGCACTTGCGCCCCCTTCGAGAGCCCCCGGCCCAGGAACACGTAACTGGCGGACTTATCACAGCCTCTGCCGGCACGATGCGTCCGTCAGAACCAGCAGATGGGACCAGAGCGAGCATAGTTATAACGCACGCTTGGTCCCTTCGTCGGCTGTTGCTTGTTTTTTTTCGCCACGAAATGTGCTAACGTGATATGTTTATGACAACGCTTTCTTGTAAGTTACTCAAGATGAGCGCAATGACGATAACGACAACACCACCGACAACAGCAAAGGTCCATAAAAACGAGTCGAAACCATTCGCTGGTATTGTTTCGCTTGCACGGCTTGCACGTAAGGGTACCCGACATCTACGGATGCGCTTAGTATCGTCCAACCTTCGGCGGTCGTACCCAGCTTAGGACAGGTTCCGCTCCACTTTCTACGTGTGAAATGAGCGCAGGCTAAAATGGCCTGCTGGTCCATGGACGCATTTCTCGTTGGTGTCTCCAGCGACTGTGTGTTTCCCGAAACCTGCCAGGCTGGTGAGGGCCTCAGAACCGCCAGCCGAGCTGCGGGCGCTGTGCTATGCTCGAGGTGCTCGGGCCCCAGCGGCAATGGTGGTCCGCGAGCGGGCAATGCTGACCGGACAAACCGACGCTGAGGGGGACAAGGGCCACCCGCAACGCCTACTTCAGGTTCTCTCAGAGTGTCTGCATCTGAGCGGGCGCTCCAGCTCTGACGAAGCGACATTAGCTCTCGCGAGGCGGCGGCGGCGGCCGGCGGCGGCCGGCGGTGGCGGCCATGCTCTTGCAAACTTTTGATAACAAGGCAACTCCGCATTTCCTCCACGGCTGAGTCCGCCGACTCGGTCGTCGTATGGTGGCATCGTCACATGCGCTGGGGGCCGCCCTTCCACCATCCCAACCTTCGTCCGTTTGCGTACAAAGGCACAACTAGGACCGGGAAGCGGGTTCCGGCAACGTACGACCTAACACGACTAGGCTGCACTTTAGGAGCAGCTAGACGGTACCGGCCTGTACCGGGCAGACAAGGCCTGTTCACAAGAAAGACCCAGAGACGAAACTCTGCCCGCCATACGCTGGCCAACTTGGGTCCGTTTTGCGTGGCCTTGTGTGCCTCACGGATAGAGCGTCAGTACGAGGATAGACAACGACATCTCGCTTTCAGCGAGAGCGCGCGTCCTTTATCGACTCATACCGAGGTCTTGTCCGGCGATATGTATGCCCACACAAGGGCCACCGCGAAGCTCATCTGTGCGAGTTGCCGTCTACGTTGGGCCGAGGAAAATCCTTGGGAACGAAACCGTGCGTGGCTTTAACGAACACACCAGCCGACTGCTCGATCATCACCGAGTCCTGTTTTGCTCTGTTGGCGAGCAACATGGATACTGCAATCAACTCTCGAAAATCGATCGTACGAAATACGGTATAGAACACGAAAAACTGTGCACGAAACGCCCGTGTAGGAGAATCTATAGGTTACTGTTGATATGGTGATCATGTGCTGACTTGAACGAATCCATCGAATTGACCTGAACAAGCATGGCGTAGCAAAATTGATACGAGCAATGTACCCTATGTGTTAGCCAAACGAAACCTATGGCCGGTCCGATTTTTTCTCGGACACACTTCTCCGCTTGGAGTAGGCAATGTTCCCATTGCGTAACACTGTTCCGTTCGTTAATACACATACGAGCAGAGTAACCATATGTCTAAGGGTAGCCACGGCACCCCACCCCGCACGCCACGGATGGGCATATATGCAAAATGTGCTGCTGCTGGTGCCGACCGTGCTACCGTCCAACCTTCGTCTCAAATGAATTCGGTCATGCAAGAAACGGAACGTAATTACTCCGATCGTGTTGGCCTGACTCTTGGAATTACAAATACGGGTATTTTCGTATTCATTCATCTTCATACGAACGCCCCACGGGTTGCTACAGCTAATCCTCATATTCTACTATGCATATCATAATTGAACGAATGATAATTTAGAACGAGAAGGACAAAATCGGCAGAGCTTCTGGACGACAGGTGCTTTCTCTCTCAGAGAAGCGCGGGTCGTGCGTCACACAGACACGCGTGCACTGCGCGGGTTGTAGAGCAAAATCTCAAGAGTTATTAGACTCATCAGCATCAGCCGTCGTTCCAGGTGTCCTTCCGGTCGGACTTGATACCCAAAACACATGGTTGTATTGTACATATATATATATATATATATATATCGTATTTTTTTGAGCTGACCCTCAGCTGTTCCCCTATCTGACAGGCCTCAGCTCTTAACCTATATATATATATATATATATATATATATTTCACAATCATTTGCTGTGCTGTGTCAGTGTCAATCAATAGAACGAACTAAGATGAATTACAAGTATAAGCTTGTTCGTTCGCGAAAATCACTCACCCGTGCTGCCAACGAGTGTAACCGAGTCGCATATAGAAGCTGTAGTCGCGCAGTAATTTAATTAGATAATGTACAATATGTAGTGGCTCGCCGGTAACGACATCGAACAGGTCGATGACCAGGGGACCTATGTACGCCTCTGTGTATGGGTGGCCCCTACTCAGATGAATTTTGCCGCGCTCGACCAGTGCAACTTGGTCAACACATAGCTCAATAGATGGATGGCTAGCTGCGGCTAATGATAGTGATATCCGTACCTCGCTGCCGCTCAGTGGCACCCACATTGAACTCCTTATGCCATTTTGCTGACCAGCTGTGAGTATTCGACGCCTGTAATGTTCTGACGATCGTAATTTATTGCAACCCCTCGCAGATCGACGTGCAATTTGCACGCTACGCGTGTTCATTGGCAAGTTCTTTTTATACCGGGTATAGTGGAGCATACGAAAGGCTCAAGTGCTGTCGTGCAGTGGTGTCTTCACGACAGAAAGCTAGCCCGTCTGAAGCGGGTTCTCGAGGGAGGCAGCTCACCGGAGTCGAACTGGATCCAAGCACAACGTCCTTTTCCCAACTCCTTGGAGCACCCCCCATCCTCCACCGAGGAAGAAGAACAGATGAGCTTTACTGAAGTGTACCTCTGCCGGCGCGCCGCACCCTCCGCAGCGTACCACACACTTTCGAGTAGCTGCGCCCGAAGGGGAGCCCATCTCTGATTTGGACTGGGAACTGGTTAGGCGAGGCAGAAGCCAGCAGCAGGGCAAGCAAAGCAGACGAGGAGGATCGAGCTTTTTCGTCGCTCCCGCAACTCCCATCGCTGTGGCCTCGGTGGTCGCCCACCCTCTCGACTCTGATGTCGTTCGGCGACGACCTCAGTCACGTTCCGGGATCATCGGACTGAAGGGACTTGAACGGCTGCTGTCGCGGTTCTTCGTACGCTAGTCAGCCGGCCCGTCCAACCTCCTGGTACCGTGCGTACGATGAGAGAGGAGGCGAGAAAAAGGACGCTCGAGGAGAGGGTTGTTCACCTTTTTCAGATCGTGGCGACTGGGACAAGGGAGATACTCCCGAGCGACCGGGTCGGAGCCGAGGGACTGAGCTGGAAAGGAAAGAAAAAGGGGAAGAGGGATGAACGGATGATAGCGGACCCTGCTGTCCCGTCTCGTATCGCCTCTACCAGCGTACCGCCGGCGATCAGTCACACCGGCGATCGCAGCGGTTGCACGACCGCTACCACGCAATGGCCTGTCTTCGCCGATGTTGCCGCTGTCGATGAGGGTTTAGGGGAGGAAAGCCGCAAGTCCCGATCTCGGGATCACGAGCCTCGGGGTCTGAGGAGGGGTGAGAGACTGTTAAGGGCACTGTGGGGGTGAGGGGTTTAGCGGGGAGCTCTAAGAAAGAAGATGCGTCCGATGATGTCCTCCGCACTCACAGACGCAGCCGCCGACGCTTGGGAAACGGCTGCTTGCCTGCTGCCAATGAAGAAGTGGGGTTTGTTGCCGTGGATCTCTCGTCTAGAAAGCGGGCCGAGGACCGGCCGCCGGATGGACGGTCGGACGAGTGGTGCCGTCGGTGGGCGCCGTCCAAGCGAGTGCGGCAAGTGCCAGACGATAGCGCCGCAGAAGCGGTGTAAGCATAGAGGTGTAAGCCGCTTAGCGGATGCTGGCGACTTTTTCTCTCGCTTCTTCCTCTTCTTTTAGGCCTCGTCCGAATTTGATTTCTGCTACTGCTGTGCGGTACTGCCTTGTCAGTGCTCTGACGTCAGCTGCCGTACGGTAGGGTAAGTGGTCGCCTTTGATCCGAGCGTGGTGGACTTCTGCTAGGGTCGGGTGTGGCTCGGCTCTACCGATGAGTCGGTTCCGGTCGGCTGGCGGTCGTTCAATTTCATTGCTGGCGCAATCGTCGTCAGCGTATCTCCACCACTTATTGCATCTCTGACAACAGCGATGAAAGGCCTGGAGCCGATTCTAATGAGGTCGCCACTCAAATCATGGCTGTTTCCTAAGAACGAGAGCTTGTTGACACCCCCAAACTGAATCTGTAGAGTGTGCATGGACGCGGCATGCTTATGTGCTTGCTACGAGCCTCTCTCGGATTTCGGCAGAAGTCCCAAGAACAAATATATCGCTAATAAAAGCATTCCATGGCGGCGTAATGGAATGTGTCATAGCTACACTAACAACTCAAAACTTGAAATTGGCAATGACAAACGATTCGTAGTTCAGCACGTGCGGTGGACAGAGAAAGCAGTTAACTTTCTTATGCAGGGACAGCGATCGTGTGTACACAGAGCTTATTGCAGATAGTGAATCATGAGTAGACCCACAACAGAGGACTGTCAGCAGAGGATGGTTTATTACGTGGTTGAGGCGATTTATCATCCACGTGTAATCCCCCAGCACTGAATCGGCCCACTATCTGCGGGGATTGCAATATTTCTGGTGGTGTGCCGTGCGTTTGAACAAAATTTCTTCTTGCATGAAAGAAAGACCCACAAGAGGTTCTACGCGATGGGCTAAAGGTCGTGGAAGGCATACATAGTTCTGGTGACAGCTGGCACTCCTAAAATTGGCCAAAAGTTACTAGCTGATTTTCCGGTACATTTTACTACAAGTGCTACTTAAAGTCACTAGGGTTTTCCTGAACGCCTCTTAACTAACCCTTGAAATAGACCAGGAGCAAGATTCTAGATGCTTTTCACAGTGACGTTCGCTGCATGCTGCACGGGGCGTGCAGGCCTGGAAGAAGGATCTGAGAGGCGCTATCAAGGGTACGTGACACTAAATGTTGCCGAAAGTCACATCGGAACCACGACAAAGATAACACCAGAAATGACAAGCGCCACGGAGTGCGACTCTAATTAATCCTTAAGGTGTGACTCGGCGTTTAAAGAAAGGGCCCAACATTGGTGCCACCTGCCATCACGCTCGAAATTCACTGTCCACTGCCGGCGTCGTAGCACCTCTATCTTCCTGTCTTCCTCCTGCATGGTAGGATAATTTCTTTTGCAAGGAAGAGGCCATCCGAGGACATCCAGGGGCTCTCGCTGGTCTGCCGGCAGCCGGTCACTACAAGCCGGATTATGGAGACAGCCCCCCCCCCGCTTTAAGATCCGTCTTCTACCGGGGTTAAGATCCCGAGAAGAAGGGAAATATGCTCGCTGGCGCCCGCTTCACCGTTCATGGGTTGGTCTCCAGTGCCTACCCCGACCTTCAACTGCCTGTGCTATATATAAAATCATACAACTCCTCGCCAACAGCTCAAGGCCCACTGCTGTCGCCCCCTCTCGTTGTGCTTTTGAATACTGCCGCGTACGCCGATCCTGTCCCGGCAGCTGACGGGATGACCTGCCCAGGCAAGCCCGCTGCAGCGACCATGGTGGCGTGTCCACGGCGTCCGACAAGGACAACGAACGACGGGCAGGCAGCGCGAAGACAGCGCTTGGCCTGCCTGCTTTAGCAGCTGCTTCCGGCAAAAGCGACGCACAGGAGCTGGCCAGCGCTCCCCCTTACCCCCCTGCTTGTCTCGGCATTGCCGTAACAGCGGCGGTGGCAGTGCTAGTTAGGAGAGGACCTAACACAATGTCGGCCGGCTCCTCTGAAGACCCCGTTGTCGCTCTCCCCCTACGACGTCGCGTTACCACCACGTTCCATCTCCTGCGTCCGTGGGCTGCCTCTGATGGGGCCGCCCACGGCTACCTTGGGCTGAGTTGGGTTAAGTCCTGGGTCGAGGCAGACCGCGGGACAGCCGCCTCCTGCGATGCGACTGTCACGTAAGGGTGAAGGAGACGGCTTGGGAGAGAAAACAGCGCATCAGCCACTTCTCATCCGTTGCGTCACGCTGCTCACAGAGCGCGTTCTTTTTGGACACGCTTTCTCAAACATTGCCACGCCGCTTAGAGTAGCACTGCGCCGCTAGGCAGCGTTTCACTGGCTGCAGTCGCAGCTGCTTGAAGGCGCCGCCCGCAAAGAACACGGCCGCTCGCTCCCATGCTCCCACGTTATGTTACGCTGATTGCACTGCCGCCGCTGGCAGCGCTGCTAGGGCTGCTGTAGCTGGGCGCTGCTGCAGAGGCGAGCGTGACAACGCACGCCTCCGGAGCCGTAAGGCGAAAGGCGCAAGGCTGTCAAGCCACAAACGCGTTCGTGCCACCACCAGCCAAAGCAGCAGCAGCAGCAGCGATGCTGGTAGCCATGCAACGCAAGACGGCCAAAGGAGAGAGAGAGATACCACGAGCGAGCGTGATGAGATAAAGCAGGAGAGGAGCCCACTGAAACGATGGCGAGACTGAGAAATAAAGGTGAAAGAGATGCGCGATAGAGAAAACACACGAACTGCGCTGTAGCAGTTCTAGGGCCATGAAGAAAATGGGCCCACGCCTGCCGGCACCGCCTTGATGGGTCGGGCACGAACGCTGGTTTACACGACCGAAGGCCGCTTCGTTCTCGGAGGTGCTCGACCGACCACAACCGGCAGTGCCAGTAACTGCTGCGGCTGCCGTTCCTGCTCCTGACATGTTATCGGCATCGTCCATCCGCTCCTGTCTCTTGAGGGAGCTGCTAAGAGACACGCGAACGAACTCGGGCCATATTCTGTGACGATCTTGCTCTGGATCTGAGCAAGTGAGTTGCAGTTGCCCTTTCATGTTGCGCCTCTGAAGGATGGCGGCGGCGGCGGCGGCGGTCTAGCTGAAGCGCTCTGAACGAGAGACGACGTGGGATGCGCAAGGCTTCAGGCGGCCGGGGCAAGGACATGGAAAATCCTGGATGGGATTGGGAGTGTACGTGTACCGAGGGATATTCCTTTCAGGAAAGTTGCTCACTGCCACCGCCGTTCGCCGCCAACCCGGCCGACCGTCGCTGTGAGTACCAATGGCTTTGTGAGTCTATCCCTACGTCCGACCGCTCCGGCAACAGGAAGCGAGCGGCCGATCCAACCAAACCAAGAAAGCAGCAAGAGACAGGTAAGCGACCGCAAGGGCAAACAGCATCAGCGACTCAGGATATTCGAGACGAGCACGAGATAGAATCAAGACAAGCATAGAATACAGACACGGAACAGTTCCCTGCTGCCCGGGTGCGAACGAGCGCGGGCATTTCTTAGTTAGCCGGAGCGAGGATAGAGGCAACCTTTTGTTTTTTTTTTTCATTATGTGTATGGTTAGGTTAGGTTATTGTGAATTTTTGCGTAGGCTGTCTCCCACAATTCACGTGCATCGTTGCGTATGACTTGCGCAATAGTTCCCATTAGTGCCCAGGCGGTGCGGTCATGGCCATGGTGGTCCGACACAACAAGAAGCAAGAGTACCAACTCAATCCGTTAAAGTATGCAGTTCTGCAACATAAGTGCTGTGTCTATCAGATTTCTTCACGGGTGGGGAAGTCAGATATCAAATAAAGTCCAAGCATGCCCCGCCCGGGACACTGCCCACAATGTCGAATTCGTGTCTTCGATGTCAATTCCGACTGCAGAGTGATGGTTGGCGTGTCCTTGTCACGTTCTTTGATCTTGTTAAGATTGTCTCTTGGGTCTCATACCATCGAAAGTTTCTTACCAAACTTCCCGAACCGGCGGCAGAGACGCTGCCAAATTGGTGGTGACAGCCGGTACAAGAGGCCGGGGGCCTGACTAAAGGAGATCCCTTGAATATCCACAGTGGCCTGGCTCGACGACACCAGCCTTCAAATTTGTGTGGGCTCTTCCCCTGGACTCCCGTCTAGTCGCTCCACATATCTATCGATGTGGAGAGGCGGCCATGAGCTCTCACGATGACTCAACGCAGCCAGGGACACTCCATGATACTTCGTACTTAATGAAACGTTGGCCAAACGCAGTGTCCAGATTCCATGCTCTCGGGAGGCCAGAGGCTCATAACGAGATGACGCTCGCCGTCTAGACGTAATGACCCTGATAATTTACCAGAGGCGAGGTGACGAACCTTGTCTGGGATGCTACCGTGATCGACACTGCAGCAAAATCTTACGCCCACCACCAGCCCAGGTCATGTCGTGTTTACGGCAAAGCAGAACCAGCTGCGGAGTTAGTTGGCGCTTCAAGAATCCTTCATCAGCTGCACTTTCGTGTGGGAAAACGCTAGGCCCCCTTACGTTGCCTTTCCTCACAGGTGTTGGGGATAGACGGAGGGAAACCTCTGGGGACCCCAGGACAAGTGACTTCATCTTCCTTCTCTAGCTGCCGAAGAGAGGCAATGCGGCGCCTGTGTTGAGACCGATATCAGAACCAGTTCTCTGCAGAGAACTGGACCTGTAGGCTTGTCATAGTCCATACTATGGCATAATAACATGATGAATTCGCAGGATACATCTATCTACATACCTCCAAAGTGTAACCTTTACAATACCAGATAAATACTATCACTCTACGGAAGTGGGACATTAAATAGAGAAAGGAAGGATATCCAGGTGCTCATACTTAACCACTCACTGTCTCGGCGGGCTGCGTCCGCATCTCTCGACGTCAGCGCGCGGTACGGTGTAGATGTTACGTTGCGAGCGCCTAAGGGGCAAGCGGGGCCACACCGGAGCGAGCGAGCGAGCCCACATCAGAAGTGGAAGATGAGGAACTGCTCCCCAAAACCTGAAGATCCTTTCGGTTTTTTTGTCCCATTCGGCGGTTCAGCTTCACCGGGCGGAGTATGCCGGCGGCGACGCCGAACGCCGCTGACGAGCCCCTCCGTCTCAGCTGAAGGCCTGCGGACGGGGCAGCCAGCAGGATGGCGTAGCATTGGCGCGTCATTTTAAAGTGTTCCAAAATGAATTCTTCTCTGCTCCGCTTGGTGCATTGGATAAGATGAGATTGTGAGGGTTCTGTCACACGACGCTAACCAAAGTATCGAGGTCATACGTCATCTGACCTCCGGGGCTCGGCAAGCCAGCCGCCGGGCGAGGCGACACCCCCTCAGACAGGCTATATCTACAATATGATACAGCCTGAACGGCTGCAGGCGGCGACACACTAGACGAGAACTGGTGCTTTAGCCGTTCGTCGCCGCCCAGAAACGCAACACCCCCATCTGAGAGGCGAGGAGCTGAGGTCGACGTGGGACGAGGCGGTGGCAGTGGATAGTCGGCGTGTCCGACCCACAAAGCTTCGCCGAAGGAGGCGGAACAACGAACTAAAAAATGTTCCAGTGCTGTGAGAAAAGCTGTGAGAAAGGCTGTTCCAAGATATCTGTCTAGTAGCTTGGAGTTGGGGGCGGTGGGGGCATGAGCGGAACACGCATTGGGGAACCGGATTGCTTGGGCTGGATATGGATCGTGCCATCGCGGTGATTGCTTGGTGCACGGTGAAGACGGGCGCCTTGGTCTATATTTTGACGAGCGCCGACGCTGCGTGACTGAGGTTTGACATTTGGGCGTGCACGAGGTTCTCAGTAGTTTTCAGTGCATTGATATATATATATATATATATATTAACTTTGTAAAACCGATGTAACAACATGACTGCTCGATTTTGTGTTAAGTGCAGAAACACTGAGTGCTGAATAATAATAACAACTATTATTGCAAAATTTCAGCCATAGTTACCTATATATCTGGTGCGTACAAAGCGAATTCGTCGCGCCACCAAACTACGACCAGTTCTATGATTTTGTGTCCAGTCTACGATGATGATAGTGAGACGTTGCCCGCCTTCAGACCATCGAAATGCGTGTTCACAATGGTGTTTATTAACTAGCATACCACAGGACCGATCCACGGCCTCTCTCTCTCTCTCTAGATTTATCACCCTCGTCATTTGCTGGCCAGCACGAGCAAAGTACAGGCACGCATCTGCTGCTTAAGTAGCCGCAACGGCAGGGGCATCAGACGCCGCCGCCGTCGCCGCCGCATGCGGCCGTCGAGTCAGCGACCGAGATACCCTCACTGTCCATGCGGTCCGGCTGCTTATGGGCCATTTTTAGCGGTTGGTAGGTAGCTAAAGGCTGAAACGAATATGCCAGGGGATACTCCGCGGCACGCCGATCTGATAACGCGGCCGGCGTACGGTTGAAGCGGTGCGTAACCCTCTACAGCAATCTCGCTATTCCGCATCACGCACGCTGCAGCGTTTAAGTCGAATAGATTTTAGTATCTTTCGACCTCTGTGACATCGAGTGATGACTGGCCATGCTGACCATGCTGCGTGTATCGTCTGTCTGACGCATTATATATATATATATGTATAATATCTAACGGCGTCGCTTGGTGATTCCCGTCCAGGCGGGCCCATCGGAGCCTGCGACGATTGCTGCTCACGATAGTCAGGGACCTCAAAAGATTTTGCTCGTGACAAAGTTCGTGCAAACCGATGGACAAACCCATAGGAGACCCCCATAGGTAGAATGCAGCTGATTGTTTGGAACCCGGTGACGCGGTTTCAACAACGACCTGTTGTGTTATCTTTTGATAAATGATTAGAAATCGATGAATTTCTGTATTGTAAAATTATAAGTAAACCCTGCATTCGTGTCTGCCGTGTTCCGCTGAGTAACACTGCCGATTAGGTTATTCTCTAAGTTTCAATACGATCACATGTCGTCATCGCATCGCTAATATGCGTCACATAAAGCAGATGCTCAACTATATATATATATATATATATCATAATGATAATTCTTATTATGTGTTGCTACCACTGCTATTCATAGCTACGAATATCGGATGACTCACTTTATACTTTCAGCACCCTATACCATAGAGTTGCTGACCCGATTGACGACAACAAGTGCATTATACGAGCGTAAACCGCACGATACCCTATAGTGGGGATATAGCACAGAGACGACCTGTAAGGGATGGACGATGAGGGAGGGAGAGAGAGAGATCTATCATATGAACAGGCAGATTCGATCCGAGTGATCCGAATTCAGATGCTTATGTGAACGCCGAACAGATCGCTCACATAAGGAGCGGTGTTGAGGTCGCGGGCGAAGAACGAACTCAACGGATGGCTCGAACGACACCGAGGTGAAGCACTCAGCAGCGATAGGGACGAGTCCGCCCACAATATATATATATATATACTGCTTCTTTTGCGCGTCGAATGTGGCGCTATTTACACTGACACAGTGCGCTCGCTGTGCTGCGGTTGAGAGGCGGCACTGCCAACCGCTGCCAAAATGCGGCGCCAGCCACGGTCAAAC
The DNA here is from genome assembly GCA_019614645.1 of Stratiolaelaps scimitus. NCBI lineage: Eukaryota > Metazoa > Arthropoda > Arachnida > Mesostigmata > Laelapidae > Stratiolaelaps > Stratiolaelaps scimitus. Next base: position 385,278 of record JABWDB010000033.1, on the reverse strand, counting down.
GGTTGTGATCAAGCGGCTCTCAACGGCTTAATCCCGATGCGAGGGTCGGGGATAGCAGGTAACCCAGTCGGAGCCCGTCGGGTTCCCGACGGCCAAGAGCCTCTCATCATGGGAGATGACAAACTTCACGTTTCGGCCGCAACGATGACGCAATACAGCGGCAATCCATGGCCGCACCGGGAGTTCCTTATTGAAAGCAGATACCAGCCTGCCCGACATCAGTCGGCCGGTGACTCGCCACGTTGTGATTCTAATTGTTCCTGTCGAGAGCTCGAACTGTCGTCGAAGAAGGGCGAACAAGAGATATGGGAGCGAGCGGGGTCGTGGAACGGCAAACTGGAGCTATTCGGGCCGATTGGTTTGACGTGACGCCGGGCCTTTCCGTGCAGTTGTCGAGCGACACTGAACAAAGGCGATGAAGAGACGTCTGCCAGTTACGGTTTTCGAAGTTTGCGCCATCTTGTGCAACGGCGGAGACACGTGAATAACGACGCCAGCCTCCAAGGTGACCTGAACTATCCGCTACTCAAATAATACTTGCCCCCTCATATATACAAAACGACAATGGCTGAATGGTGATTGACTGCACTTCTCGTACCGGTCAAATGACGCCGACACTTTTCAATGGCGGAGAAATAGCGCCAGAACTTAGTTGCATATATATATATATATATATATATATATATATATATATGCATATCATTAGTCACGAGCATGTAGGTCGACTACCTCAGACAGCTGAAGCAACTTTGAAACTAGAACGCGCTGTGTGTTCTAGGCTCGTGTGCGTCACGTCGGCTGACCTCACTCCGGCAAAACGCGGCATTCAAAGCCAAGCCAAGTGGCTGTATAATAAGGTTTAACCTTCAGCTAGATAATTTTGTTGTCCGACCATCGCTTGCGCTGTCGCTTTGTTGTCGTTCACCGTAATCAATGTGTTCATTCACGCCCGAGTATTCGCATCCCCATAGCGATTTCCCTCATTCCGCCATGTCATGTCTACGATGCACACTAGCTACTATTGCAATAGCCATATACTCACTGACGCGTAATCCATCTGGCGGCGTGTACTGGTGTCGTGTTTTACATCAACAACAATCTAGACAAGGGGTGTCGTACGATGAACAAGGCCAACAATAGCAGGCACTCCGGGGGGTTGGGGAGACGCCCTGCAGTGGATGGAAGGACCACTCTCGGACATCTGGACAAAATAGGTGATAACGCATTATCGTGGGACTGCACGCTAAGCAATACAAACGTTAATAATAATAATAAGAATAACAACAAACATATAATAACAGCGGCGATCGTAGCAAACAGTGGTTGTTGCCGGCTGTTGCCGTGACGTCCACGGACTCCGGCTGATGGAAAGAGCACGGGATTTACTCTACATAAGTATTAGTGACTAGTTCGTTTTTGCTGCACGTTCGTTATCTGGCTCGCTGTTGTTTCAGTTCGGCCGGAATTTATGTGTATATATATATATATATATATATATAGATATATTAGGATAGCAGACGCACGTACAAGAGGATGAGTTATCTGGACTCTTCCACGAAGTCCTCGGCCATCTCTGACCAGCCCTGAGCAACTCTGGGTCGCGTCAAGAGATCAGGAGTATCGCCGGGGTAGAAACTGGGCCTTTTTTAGGCGCCAGGCCCAAAAGTGGTGAAGGACGGGCCCTAGTAACAGAAACACAGTTAAGGGTTGACACCGAAGAGGGATACATGCCGCTGCGGGCTCGTCACGCTCATGATCATCGCATACGCCCCGATTCGCTCCTCGTAGTCACCTAAGGGCAAACTGCTGCCGTTATACAGTAAAGCTACATCACGAGCAGGTCACGCAGCGGGCTCGGCGCATCGACTTCTTCATTATGACCCACAGCTACGACCCCCGCGAGCCTCAGGACGACGGCATAGGCCACTGGCCACTCTCTTCGCCTTGATCCACACAGGCCGTGAGCCTGCCACGTATCCAGGCGTACTGTAGCCCTCCGTACCACCTGCCCGCCGCCATGCACGTTGCACTGCGTGCCTTGGCAGATCTATTGCTGTTACTGCTGCTGCTGCTGCCGCCGCTGAAATTGGCCGTTATTCAGGGAGCCAAGGGAGGCCGAGTGGCCCAACTCTGAGTTTGGCGCGATGCAACAACAGCAGCTGCTCTGCCTCAGTGAGCTGCAACAGCCAGTGCCGGGGTGGAGAGAAAGAGAGAGACAGTGGGCCCACTCACGACCAGATCTCAGACCCCCGGATCATCCGTCGTTGGTGACCTCGTGTACGCCGAGATCTCTTTCGCGTTCACTACTCCCTCTCTCTCTTTCTCTCTGAGACTTCCCCTTCAACGTCGTCGAGCGCTTTAAAACGATTTATAATTATTATCACCAGCAGCGGCGGCAGCGCCAGAAGCAGCAGCAACCACAAGCTCAGTCCGCGTGCACAGATTCACTCGAGCAGCTCGGCCTCGCCCCAAGCCCGCCCCCCGCGCGCGACTGCCTCCCGCCAACCGCTTCTACCTGCCTCAGGTTGTTGATGTCGCACTGTTGATAACCGCCAACCTCGTTGATGTTGCTGTTTTCATTACTCGAGTACACAGGGAGGGGCTGGGAAGAGCAGAGTCGAGGGTACGCTGGTGGCCCGTCCGCCACCAGCCCTCGCGCGGAGGACGGCCAACGCCGCTTATCGCCCATTTTGTAACCGGCCGCCGCCGCCGCCTCCCTCCCGGGCGCGGGCACCACCTTGCCCCGCTCGCCTCTAGTGAAAGGCAGCAGTAAAATTAGAGAGCTCCAATAATTAGCATCGGGACCCCCCCCCCCTCCCTGCTACTCAACGCGGCGTTATACCTTGTGCGCTCCAAACTCCGTCCTAAGTCCGGCTCGCTCGCCGGAGCCCGCCGGTGGATGTTCAACGCAGCGACATGCCCCACCCCTTACCTCGACTCGCTGCCTGATCGCCCGAAGGAGCGAGGAACTCCACTGCCAGTTAGCAGCACACACGCGCGCGCGCCAGCGAGTTCTACCAGTGGCAGCAGTAGTAGTACTATACGTGTATGTATTAGGGGATACGGGCAGGAAGGGAGGGGGTAGGGGGTCCACCTCTCCAGCCAGTGGCCCCAGTGGCTACAAGCTGAGCAGATAGGTGGATCGAACACATATGCCGTGTGATGGCAGTGTCGGTGCGTCCCTACCGTGTTAACACTAAGTGCTTGGATAGCGGAGAGCGTTGATGGTATTACGCCAGCGCGCCCATCACGGTTGACTCGGCCACCGCACTCGCATATGTTGTTGTTGTCGTTGTTGCTGCTGCTGCTGCTATTGTTGTTGTTGTTGTTGTTACTTCTGCTATTTATACTTTAACACTGACTAAATGTGATCATTAATTAAATAACTGCGTATATATGTTGCGCTACTTTTTTCGGTTTGAAATCAACGAAGAGGGCGGAGCCTATTCTCCACTACGTCGGAGCGTCTGTGCGATGAGGGAAGATTCAGCACTGTTATAGAATTTCATGGTCTCTACCCCATAGCTGACTGCACTATCCAAGATGATTCTCGTCATTCAGCTGATGACGTGCTACAACGTAAAAAAAAAACTAGTTGCTATTCTTTAGCATGAACATGGCGTTTTTTTAAAGCATCACTTACTTTACTTCTCCAATACAGATAACTCTCACTGCTTCAGATTTGTTATCATAAATAGGACACATTGAGCTTTTTCAACACTTCCGAAGTGCAATGGTTGAAAGGGTAGCCGTAAGGTTCAGAGCACTTGAACAATCATGATTAAGATCATAATCATATATAGGTGTAAGATGGATATATATATATAATCATATATATTAGAATTAATATATTTAATCATATATTATACATACCAATAGCAATGTATAAAAATAATGTAACCTGCACTAAACGAGAGCTGCATCTCGACGGGTCTCCCATATCTCGTCGGTCTGTCGGCCTGCCCTGCGATTGTCAGCTTGAGCTAGAAAACTCAGCTGTTATAGATTCCGCGGGGGATATCGTGGGTACCTTCAGGTTAAGTCGAGTTAACACCTAACTGCGTCAATATGGCACGCGTGTCAATCCCCTGCCCCTACTGCGATCCCCAGGCGTTGTATCAACTGTATAGTAGCTGCCGCGGCTGGACCACCACGACTTCAACCGAGTATCAGGATGACGGCCACGGCTGCTGCTGTTGCAGAAATAGTATCGACAATAATAGTACGAAACAAGCCCTGCAGTGAGGCGGCCTGCAGCTAACATCGCTGCAGAAGCAGAAATGTCGTTTGGTCTCTGACCGGCGGGCTGGCGCCTGAGCCACGGGCCGCCCCGAGCCCGTGGCCACCGGCGCCGTTGACTCACCGCGAGGCATCGCTGCACAACAGCACACCCTAGAGCTCGGCTCGGCTCGACTCGGGTAAGTCCAACCCCCGGCGGTCCAGGCAGCACCAGCAGCAGCATCAGTAGTGCCAGCAGCAGCAGGAGTAGCAGCGGCGTAAATAATGAACTCTAGTCAGGGCCAACTTCATCACTCAAACTCGCCTACAGTTCACAGCGGGGGGGCGGACATCAGGAACCAGTGGGGAGCTGGGGAGCAGTCTGCGGGCGGCAGCAGCAGCAGCAGCACTAGTGAAAGCACCAACGGCTCTAACGGTACAAACTCGTCCCACACTGCGCAGACCACCCACATGCCCTCGAACACACCGTAGTCAGCTGCAGAGGTAGCGGGGACAACAACAGTAGCACCAACGCCCCCGACAGCATCGGCAGCAGACAGCTCACTCCCCTACAAACTTCGAGGCGTGACCCTTTCCCTCATCTCCCGACGTTTCGGGGGTGAACAAGCGACCCACTGTTCCGCATATCGCTCGACGCTGTCGGCAGCCGTGTCAGGCCGCCTGGCCTGAGGGGGTCAGCCACCTACCCACCCCCGAGCGGCCACCCCCGAGCGGCACACGAGTTTCGAGGGCTAGGTTCGACGACAGGGAGGTACGCACGCAGGCAGACTGACAAACGGACAGCGCTTACTGAGTTATCCCACAAGCGCATTGGCTGTACAGCGCGCCGGCGGCGCATGCAAGCATTGAGACAACGAAGGAAGGAGCGGAGGATTCCTTGCAATTATCCCAGGACAAGCTGCATGCGTAATGCACGACAACGAGCGCTCGCCATCGGCGACAATAGCGAACGGCGGACGGGGTCAGGCTCTCGGTACCGTTGGCGCTATACGGGGCTATCTACCTGGCCGCAAGGAAGACCACTTCTTCGTTGTTCGACGAAAGGGAACTAGGTGGGGGGGGGGGGGGGGTATAAGGAACAACTTGGATCAGCGACATGCCGATTCCAGGTGAGCTGGTCCCGACTGGACCTGGTAGCATGTTGGCCGGATGCGCATGTCTGAGCGGCGGTGCGCACGGGATCCTCATAAGAGTCCAACATCATTTTTCGCTGCATGCTGTCCAAAAAGGTGAACAATGACATAGACAATGTGGACAAGGACCCGTCGAACCTGGCGATCAAATATGAGCTGTTCACATGGTCGTGTCCACTGCATACGGTTGCTTCATGCCCACGGAATAACGCGAGTAAACCTATACTGTAGCCCGGATGGCGGAAATACCCGGAAGTGGTCTCAAGCGACCCGCAATACTGCTGGTAGACGAGAAATTCCTTGTTTGCCTTAACCTGTCTGCTCAATCGCTTCACTGGCGAATTCTGGGTACCTGCTGCTCTGTCAGTGAGCATTATAGCTAAAAACGTCTCTCAAGCGGTCGCATCACCTCAAGTGATAAGCGAACGCGCATAGTGGTGGCATAAGCTGCAGCATTCGACGTCCTCATATGATTACAGTGGTAACAGTTCGGCCTCCGTCGGGGAAAGACTGCTCAACGGCCGTCTCTTGGTTGACCTTCAGCCGAGTACTCGCATTTTCCGAGCCGCCACAGCGCTCCACAAGGGTTTCGCTAACACCCGTGAGAAACCTTCTTCTCTTAATAATAGTGTAGCTATCCTTTCATCCTCCGTGTGGGTGAGACCTCCTACGGTGGTCGCCTTCTGAGTTTCGTCCGTGCGTTAACATTCGTGCCCTTGCTTTTCGAATATGTATTCCGAGCAAGGTTTGCCTCCCTGAAGCCTCCCGTTAACCCTCTTGATGTTTATGGGGTGTCAGCTCTTCATATCCCACTTGGCGTTGTCATCTTCGCCGTGCCATTATCTTCCCCTAGCTAACACTCCTGTGAGAGCAGGTTATAGCATTGTCTGCCTTAAAATTCCCGGTGTAACTCCCGGCTAGCAAACGCGTCGCTTACGTCGTCTCTTTCGAGAACTTTCCACGAGCTTTTCACAGCCACATCTATCTGTCTGGCTTTCTACAGGCGCGCGCGGCTCGTCGCGATTTCAGCTCCCTTCTACGACACCCGCCACTTCACTAGTTCTGTATGTGCTTCTTCTGTTGTTACTACAGTGGCCGTTGGCCTGACTCGGAGATCTGCCCGTCCGGGGACCTTGGGAACCATCGCTTCGGGGTTGGACATCCCATTGTGCCGCGATTCCGGGATGCACGTGTGGCGGAGGGTGAGGGCCGCTGAGTGTCCCTTGTAAGACGAACCAGACGGGTTTCAAAGAGGAGACAGAGTTATCTTATATTCTTACCATGTGCTGCATATGTGTAGCTCGGGGCAGGAGCAGCTAAGACGGCGCTCGGAGTGGCCACGGGGGCATACACGGGATAGAGGAGCTCCAAGCAAAGAGCTCCGAGGCGTCGGGTCGTGTTGGGCCAGACGTGCCCGCGTGCTGCTCTTGCTTGTAACGGAGCCTGCGTATGTATGTATACGAGTGTGTGAGTGCTCTCTGTGTACCAGACTGCGCCACTCTTCCACCCACGCTCCAACTAAGTAAGTATCATACATCTTTTCTCTGAGCTTCACCACTGCCATTCTCAGGAGGGTCTCTCTCGACCTCTGATCTGTCTCCCATGCTACTGCCCCTCGGCTGTGGCCCACTCCTCCGGTACTCTCTTCAATGCGCTGCGCCTCGGCGTGGCCGGAGCCGCTCGGCAGTGGTTGTCCTACCGGCTGTCGGCGGCTACGGCAACCATGGAAGCGCCACGCGACGCGAGTCATACCAGAGCGGGAGTTCAGGTACTGGCGAGAGCAGAGAAACGGGGCAAGGAGGGTAAGGTTAGAGGGCGTTAAGCTGCCAACTTTTAGGCGCGTCGACGCCGCCGCCGCCGCCGCCACCGCTCGCAACAGTGAGGAGTCCGCGTCATGTATAAGGATGTACGGCGGTGTAGAGTCCGTGCACGAACCCACCGCCACCCTGTTAGTCAGTCTGCTGGCTGGTGGTGGCAGGAGCGACGTGTGAGCCGCCGTTGAATCCCCATCCGCGCGGGTCCGACGTCTCCCGCGCCAAAGCCCTGTAGCAGCCTGTAGGCAGCTCTCAATGGCAGCGCCGGCACGTCCCCCTTCCTACGAGCGCCAGTCTGCCCTGGCCTCCGAACGTTCCGTGTGATCCCGTATCCTTATCCGCCCCCCCCCCCCCCCCGAAACTCGTAACTCGCGAACTAGGACCGTGGCCGAACACCGCCATATATAATGCAATGCGGAGAACGGTGGGAGCCGCTGCCGGAACGCCGCTCGTCGACCGGGCCGCCGGCTGACTGACTTGACCAAACGCCGCCCTGATGAACTTTACAGTATGGAGCAGCAGCAGCAAGTAGCAGCGAACGGCGCGGTGGTGAAAACGGCGGCGGCGGCGGTGGCGAGCAGACACGAATGCGTAAAGTGGGACGCATTCGCACATACTCCGTCACACAAACACAAAGCCGAATACGCCACGGAAGTGTGAGGCGGACGAGAGAAGGCCGAAGGAGACAGGGTCCAATAATAGCCGGACATCCACAGCCATAAGTATGCGAAGACATTGAATCGTGACGAACTATTTAGGATCCCATCTACCCCGATGGCTGTATAGTTGCGCTAACTGGCCGATAGGCTGGTCGGACCAGCATGAATGGCCGGCGAGACCTTCTGTGCTTGCTGTTCGCCTCTCGGCTTCAGGCCCCGCCGGGTCGCCTCGCCTCGGCTCGTCCGGTCCTCGTCGTTCGTCGCCGTTTGTCGGTATCAACCTCACGCTGGCACTCCGTCTTGGGGTTGAGGGGACCGAAGGCCGCGCACGCGCTGTACGCTGTCTATTTTCACTGCTGACATTGTATATCAACACAGCGAGCCTCGACGCGAGCTGCTGGCCCCGCTCACAATACGAACTGGCAGTATCGGGCAGTATGCGGAGGCGTCTCTGGGGGACTTTAATCTGCATTATTTGAATGGACCCGTTTAGAATAGAGCGTTTCGATGCCTTGACTATATTAGATGCGGCGCGATCTGTCCAGTGGCCGCCTATCTACGATAAGTATGGATACTATCAAAGGGCATTTTTCTTCAATGAACAACTGCGGAAGACGGGTTCGTATTAGCGGAAGCCACAGGCCATTGCTGGGTCTTCGAAGGCGAGAACCTAGTGCATATATCTCATGACACTATACGACGTAGTGGAACCGAAAAAGATGAAAATTTCAAATCAGCAAACAAAGTAATAACGAAATAAGTGATCCGCATTCTATTCGCCTAGGTCAACTTTGTTTTAGCCTCGGTTTATCTACTTTGGGTAGTATGTCGAGCGCGCCGTCGTAACATAGATACAACTGTGGTGTTTACTGCAGGGATTTATTTAGGAGCTACATATTCGTCTGCCGCTTGGTAAGATTTTGCTAAGCTTGAAGAACGGCGTTTTTTGACAACTCGTTCGATTGAGACAGAGAGAGAGAGAGAGGTTTAGTGAACATGTCCGCGATACAACACCAGCATCGAACACACAGAGCCTCGATTTTTTAACGCTCCATGTGATTAGGGCAACTAGCATCTTTTGTTACTTGAGCCGTACGTAAGTGTCTTCTTGAATCGAAACTTGAAGGTCAATATCTTAATCGTAATAATGATGAATACTTGTGACTTCTTAACCATGGGTAATACGAGCTGTCGATAGGTTTCAGCGCAGCATTAATTATCCTGATACGCATACAGCTCCCTGCTTGCTGGCACTGCCAGATGGAAAAATAATGTAACTCTCCGCCGTCCTTCTATTTCTCTCTCTCGAAAAAGAAGAAGGCGAAGAAACCGCTCCATGGTCACGTGGTCACCGAGCGATAATAGTCTTTAGCCGTCTGGGCGAACTTTGTTGGTCACAATTCAGGGTCAACATTTCAGTGGAAAGTCGATCTCGTTGATTCGACTTCGTCGTGGGTGAGCCCTCGAGCGCTTTGGCACGACGTTCGACTTGGGGGAGCCTGCACCTCGGATCAGGTAACCATTTAGTACAGCGGCCGTAAGAAAAGATGGGGGGGGACTGCCTGGGGAGTGGGGGCTGGGCAATTTTCTCGCTGAGCGTCGCGAGAGAGCTCCGTCGAAGAGGAACTTGTGGATAGCTTTGCGCAAATAGGTTGCTTGATGCCTATTGCAGTATCGCATTGAAACAGGTACCGCTAGAGAACTAAGAGAGCTAAGGAGCTTTGTGGGTATTTGACAAGAGTAGACCAGGTAATAAACACGAGGTAGTCGCGAGGTGCATAGTGTGCATAAAGTACATATTGTCTACCCCTTTAAACAGCTTGAGAGGTCTGATGATTGTGGTCAAACCCAGTCAGGCCGAGGGTCAGCCGGTGAATAATGCATGATGCATTCATATATCGTATACGTCCGTAAGGTAGTGCAAGCTCAACACAACACTTATATCGAAAATCTCGCACGTTGTCCCTGCACCTTCTGTCGTTCAACGAACGCGCTACACCTGTTGTTAAAATGTATTTATCAACCTCCTGTTGAATATCTCGACCTTTCTCTCTAAAAGGATTCTACGCCTTTCCGAGGCTATACGAATCCCTCGTTATCCCATTTATGTATGAACTCACATGATATTATTGTGCGACTTAATATAAACAATAATTAGTGATGCAGCTGGGGACGGGGTGTCAGACCGCGATGGTCCCGAAGAAGGAGATGGTATTGAGTCTTTGCGTTTGAACTAGTGAAAGGCGCTGCATAAGGAAGCACCCTGTGTGCTTGTCCCCGGTGGCGCAGACCCCTCGAGGAGGTTGACAGTTAGGGGCCCGGGGTCGCCTAAGGTTTCAAAGCCAAGCAGGCTCAAGAATGTATGCGTGCGTCATATCTGCTCGTAATTAGAGACCCAGTTTCATCTGACTCTATGGTCTAGACCAAACCCACCGCTCGGGCCGAGCGGGTCACTCAATACGTTGGATTCTTACTATGGTTTGCTCTCGTATACGAGATCAGCGATTCACTGCAAACGGAACTGACCTCTGATAGAATTTATACATTAGGGTCCTGTTGACGGTAGAGCAATTCTGCTAATGCGATCACCCGACGTTGCCATAGTCTGTCCACAGTCGCATTAATTGCGTCCACGTCATAAATCACGCAACAATCGAGACAAGTAGGCTGATACATTGTCACATGCGTGGCAACTATCCCACATGCAGCTTTGTTGCAGCGACCTTAGCAAAGAGCCACCTCACATTCTCAAGCAAAAACTAGCTTCACATGTTAAGGCCCATGTGAGCGTGCGCAGTGGCTCGCTTTTATGCGCGTTCGACTTTTGTGGCAATTAAAAATACAAATAGGCCTCAATGAAAATGCAGGAAAACACTTCGATGCAACCATCTGAGCGTGCTCTACACGTGAGAACCTAGCGGGAATCAAAGGCGGACACCACTCAATCTGTTCCAGCGTGAACCGATTTGATAACGTTGTATCGCCATCTCAATCGGGAGCAACGCTTCCGAGTGCGTGTGTGCCTTTGTTTGTGTCTATGTGGCCCTTCTTGCAGCTCTCGTTGAGATAACAAAAAAAAACTACTGCCACTCGGTAGCCTATAATAATGGTTGCTATCTCAGCTGAGTCTGTTCTTCGTCACGTGCTCATGAACTCAGCCCCCCAACGGATCGGGATCTGGCGGAGGGGGTCTTTCTCCGCGACGAGAATCTCGCCATTGCATGCCCAAGGATTCGGTTCTTATCTGGTGGGGGCGGCAAACGGACGAGCTGGCTTCTTAAGTCAACTGGTATGTTCCTCCGTACTCCGAGCATCCCTGCGGCCGCGGTTACGATGCATGACGGCGTCACTGGGAAATACTTAAGGCACATTGGGATTCACATGTAACGTTTTTGCCGCCTTGTTGTATGGCTTGCACCCAGTAAAGACCAGTCTCCAGAACTGTCTTGTCTAAGATTACCATGCGAAAATGCATACCGCGAGATGCCGCTGGCACTAGATCGTTATTTTATGATGATTATGATTATTATTATTATTAATCACTGGACAATAAAACAGCCCCCAGCTCAGTTTTGCGTACAACACTCGGCGATATCCATGGCGCGCCCAGGGGTATCAAGGCAGACCCCGGTGTGTATGTGTGTGGTGGTGGATGGGTGAGCTTCTATCTGCCGTCGGTTACGATACCCCTCCCGCGTGCCTTACTCCGGTCGGCCACCCACCCATTGTAACTGTGATTCGCTGGCCGTAGAGAAACAGGCAAATCAGGTGTTCTGCTGTGTTGCATCCTCTCTGGTATTCTTTCCGTTGTTGCTTTTTTTGCCATGCAGCGAGTATTATATTTACCTAGAGCCCCTCACTAGCTGGCCTTCCTCATGACGCAGGTTCCGCCTCGACCAGCTCGAGATGGGAGGTGGCGCGAAGCACAAAGTGAACGGGAGGGATTGAGGCACAGGAGGAGGACAACAACAACAGCAACAACAACAACGTCAACAGCAGCAACAACAACAACAACAACAACAACGTCAACAGCAGCAACAGCAACAACAACAACGTCAACAACAACAACGACGACTACGACGAACTGAGGAGGAAAACAGGTGACGGTGGCAAGGAAATCGTTGTGCAGACAATTTCTGCTGGACGTCTCTGTGGCACCCAGGTATAGTCACGCACGCGAAAGCACAAACATGGCCTTAAGGCAGGAACACGAACGGTCGAGAATTACGGCATAATGTCGATAGGTGTGAAAACACACATCGTGGGCCTTGCGACATTGCCTCGTCATTGTCTTGTCATTGTCGTCTCGTTGCTGCTACGGCAGCGGCTGCCACGCCAGGTACTATTCAGAGGGCAGCGTAAGGGGGATTTTTCAACAGAGCACCCCCGCCTCCCCCGTCCGCGAATCGCGTTCGCCGATTGTGACCGTCGATTTCGTCGATATTGACGGAGCGATCGATCCACCGTCCCATTCATTACATCATCCCAAATGAATTAGTCAGGTCCGAAGGCTGACCGCATGCAAACCGCGGATAGGAACTGTATGCATGATTATTATTATACTATAATAGTTGTTGTTGTTGGACGTCGAACAGTGTTGTCCTTTGATATACACACGGGGGCGTTGTAACCGGCTGGCCGTGTCTTGCCCAGTTGTATCCTAGTGGAAGGGTGCGAATGGGCATGTTGATATATTGCGTCGCTCTTCGTCTGTTCTCAGTCACCGGTAGCTCGGCTGCCGAAATACTTTCGGTCTCAGCTGAGCACGGCCTTGGAAATTTTTCGAGGATACCCTCTTGGTTAGGCGCTAATCCTCCTTCGTATCTGTTATCTGCGTCGACAGCCAATTGTAGGAGCTTCGGTCAATGATGAATGATGATGTTATTGAACGGTAGGCCGCCCCAGGACGCTTTCAAATCAACAGCCGGTCCCTGCAAGGCACTGACTGATGTAATACGTTTGAGGGTCCCGGTCAGTGCCCCAAGTCAAAATCGGTTCTGGGTTTAGTCAGTAAGAGCCTGACGCTACCAGGCAAATACCTCAGTGTGAGGCCTGGTGTCCATGCAGGATTTACCTTTAACCTCTTAGAAGAAAAAGGATGCTTTCAAATGCTCCGGCCGGTTGGCCATGGATGAGGAGCGAGAGGCAGGTGCGTCATGCCGTAGAGTATAGCGCTAATAATCGTACTATGTTAAAAATTCGAATAAACACAAACACATCTTGTCTTTATTAAGCAGTAGCGATTAGATTACAACATTGTCTTCGCATGACGCGAACACATAGATCCTGTACGCAGATAAAAGTAATAAGAGTTCATCAACACCGCGCCCGTCCATCCCACCGATGACATGTCCCACGTTTGATTCGCTTTTCCCAGAACCAATCAGTGGCTGCCGGCAAAAGTCCAACTATTTGATTCGCAGGTACGCCTCGCTATAAAGTTCGCCCGGCGACTGTGGTCAATGCAACGCCACCGAGCAGCTGGCACCGGTCAGGTCCCACCCGGCCGATCTGAACCGCTCCGGCACTCGGCGTGCACTGATGATTGTTTTTCCTATATCACCCCATCCCGCCGGGCCGCACCCCACGCAAGACATTTTCGGGGTGGATTCTTCTCCTAGCCAAATGCCTAACCAATGCCGGGCCATGGGGATTGGGTCATGACCCAAGACCCAGACATTGTGCACCGCTGGACACGCGTCGCTCGCTCCACCATGCACACCCTCCCACATACCTCTTCGATATTGCTTTTACCCGGTCAGATGGAGCCTTCCGTCCGAACGTTTGAAAATGTTCGGGATATTTCCGAACGTTATCTATATGAATATTCACACAGCTGGTAATGTTCGAGCCATAATACGCTTCTTGCACAGTCCCGGCCAGTTCGGCTGAATGACAGTCCATTTAATTTTACTTAGTTTCTTGTTCCCAATGGGCAGAAAGATGCGGTTCTCTCGTGTCCCAGCCCAAGATCGGATCGGTGAAATCGTCATCCATTGAAGCTGGCCCCTATAAGATGTATAATAACACCGCAGGCGTATCGCGAGCCTCCCGGCGGTTAACGGTGCCCGAGCGAGAAGTTCCCTGGATTAGTGGTGCATTTTGAGCCATGCTCTCGCTGGCTTCACAGATCACCTGGCGTTCGTTCGCCTCTCGCATCTGCATACAATACGCGGATGGGGATAGACTCTATATGCCCGAAAGGGAGACTGAGAAACGAGAGACCAAACTCACAGGCCCGATACGGCCTACAACACCGACAAACCTTCTGCCATCTCTCGCTCCTCTCTCCTACCTGCTGCGACTACCACTGCCTACCGCCTACACACGCTGTGTCGGCTGGGGAAAATGAACGCATGAAATATACACCGTTTCTTTGTGCTGAGAAGAGCTAGGCACCGACGGCACGAGTAAAGCAAAGCGCGCAAGGCAACGATGCTGGCAGCAGCAGCAGTAGCCGTGGAAGCTAACGGCAGCAGATGCTGCGGCATGGCAGCCGCGCAGTTTATTATTACGATAGCTGCCGGTAGCGAGCCGGGGGTACCGCGGCGGGGAGGCGGTAGCCCGGCAAACTTCCCGTGCCCCCCCACATCTGTAGACAAACCCTCCGGCCCGATGCCGGAGCTGCTTCGGCTCCGCCTGCCTGCGAGCTAGGAGCGAGTTTCCCTGTCGGTCGACTAGGGCGCACTGCCTCCGCCACCCCCGCAGCGAGAGCCCACAGGCGCACCCACGCTCGATCTATGGCCTTCCTGCCGCACTTCCCGGCCCGCAGACAACACTGTATGTGTCTTACCGACAAGCCGTACCAGCGACAGCAGCAGCAGCAGCACAACTCCCAGCGGGGATGAACAACGAAACGTCCACGGCAAGACCCCGATGAAGAAAACGGCTCAGGCAGCGGCCCGAGAAGAGAGAGAGAGAGAGAGAGAGAGAGGTGCACAGGGCCCCGACTCCTGCAGCAGGAGCGCGGAGCCTGCAGCCGGCGCCAGCCAGCGAACCCTCGATTTTGCGCATGTATGTATTGTAATATGTCGGCCTACCGCGCCTTTTTCGTTCTGTGTAGCTGGTAGCCTGCTCCCCGCTCTTTGGCCTGTCCCCCGGCCGGATAGCGCCAGAGCGGGCGAGAGTCTGCGGCAGTAATCGCCTCGTCCGCCAGCGGATACACAGGGGGACGGTGCAGGAGACGGGAAGCCGGAGGCTGCTCTGTCGGCTCGGCTCTGGAGGGGAAAGCTACCCTACTCTCGCTATCTTGCTCTCTGCGCCAGCCCAGTGCTCGGTGTGCGTTACCAACACACACACACACACACAATAACAGACGAGGAGATGAGGAAGAGGACACATACAGTGTCTGTTACGAAGGTCGCGGCTGGCAGCCCGCGGTTACCGCCGCCCCGAAACGCTCGTAACGTCAACGGCAACCGAGCGCCGAGCTGTAAGGGTCGGCCGATGGCGACGGGTTGGCAAGTGGGCGCTTCTTCGTCGACGATCCAAGCAAATGGGAGAGCAGGCATGCCCCTGAGATACACTGGGCGTTATCGGAAGAACGGCAACGTGAGGACAAGTGGGGCGGGGATCGGAGATTGGGGATAGCAATCTGGTCTCCTGAGCCGAGATCCCACCCGCTGGCAGCAGACCAACAGCGATCCAACTCAACGCAGACAAGGCGGAACGCGGGGGCTCTATTGCCCTCGGCAGTAGATTTCCTCAGGATCCCCCTATATTTCCTCTTGCCTCAAATCGCATCGGCGATACATTCAGCGGCCTCTTCCTTTCTCTCTGTCTCTCTCTCTCTCATGGACACCATCGGAGTAGTCGTACCCTGGCAAGGAGAATGCCCGAAGATGTACTACTATTCCCCACATTCACAGACGCACCGACCCTCACGCACCACTGCACGATGCCTGAAGAGCTGTACCACCAGGGCTCCTATCGTTTTGCCAGCTGATCGGATGGAGATGATGGCGTATCTCGTTTTGCACCCATCTCAAATTTTCGAACCACAGCAGCCCTCGCCAACAAAGTATGTTGCAAGACAGCGAGAGAGAGAGAGAGTGAAGGAACGTAGAACGACAAGATTGACGGGCCCTGTTCGTTTCGCGAAACTCGCTATCAGAGGGTGACGCCAGATCGCTGCAGGTCTCTCGATGCCAAGTTCGCCGGAGCTTGTGCAGCTTGGGTACTTGCGTCGTCGAGGGCCGAGCTATGTTTGGCAGTTTCGCCTTTGCAAATGGTGGCGGCGCATCGTTTGCCGCTCAGCGGTATTGACGTTGACGCTACCGAAGACGGGTAGCAGTCGTCATCGTCGGGCGCGATGATCGCGGTGGCGGCGGTGGGAAACAGCACTCTACCTTGACAGTGGTGTTCATTGCGATGGCCCCCAGCAATCCCCACGCCCATGTAGGCTCAAGACTCGGTGGATAGCAAGTGTGCTGAAACTCATCGTTCCTCCCGGCTATTCTGCTGTCCTTCGAATTCCTTCGAGTTCAGCTGACGAGGAGTTCGACGGAGAGCTAGAGAGAAACGGGTGCAAGGAGAGTATCAGGACAGCACTAGGCGGCCAGAGATCTCACACCTGTATTTGGATCTGTATCTATCCGGTGTGTACGGACGGGGTGGCCGTGCTACGCCGTCGGCCGAAGCTCGCGCGATCGAGATCCGGAGCCCCTGAGCAGAGGATCTGCGGAACAGGTTGGCCCGACGGAAGTGATGGGAACGGCATCCGTAGATCGGATACAGAGTCTCCTGATGTGCTCCCGGTAGCAGGAGCCCGCAACGATTTCCACCCCACAGTACGTCTTCTGCTAGCGTGAGCAGCGGACGCCCAATCGCCGTTAATGCCTTCATTTCCGTAGCGATGGTGAGGTCCCTGCCTGCCATTACCCCAGAAAAGAGCTGACAGGTGTGCACGCGCCCTACGTCGCCAGACGTTACACGGCCAGGTGGTCCAGACGAGACCTCGGCCGTCGGCGGGCGCTACCTTTTTTCTTGGCTGGCTCTCAGCTGTCTTCCCGTGACAGGCCTCGGAACCGCTATGTAGCAGCCTTGCTTCGACAACCCTAGGCAAACCTGCCTCCACAGTTTCGGCTGTTGCTCAGCCATGCGACCGCACGGCAGGGCAGCTCGGCGCTCGGAGGCAACTCTTCGTTTGCCAAACACTTATGAAGCGTCAGTTACAGTTGTTGGACACAGTGGTACAAAAATACGAACGCAGTTGATACGTCCTGCAAGAAATTGCCATCACGAGAATAGTGAAGACCCTGTGTTCCAACGAGTATGTCACCTTCCAGCGAAAGTGTCCGGAGAGGTCCGGAAGAGTACGCCAGTTCAGTGGGGAGTTAAGTACTAATGCCTGTTACGCCAGCTGCTCCCGCACCGGGCTCGATCGATAGAGGTTCATGGGGGTCGGAAGCGAAGGCTTTTAAGTGGTGATCTTTGACGGAGCGACGAATATCGAAAGCCGTAGCTAAAAGCGATGCGATGAGAGTAATTATACGAGACCTCGGGATGTGGTGGCGGCGCCGATCATTTCGAAAATACGTTATACATCCTGCTGCTGACTGCAGTTCAGACGATGTATTCTCTGCGGCATCAAATACATGATGTGATAGAAACTTCTAAGACAATCCGTATAATTATTCTTTGTCAGCTTATGATGATTAGAGAGTCTTCCGTGCATACGCAAGCATATATATATATATATATGAGTCTTTTCCAAGCCAAGCAAGTTAATTATTAATGTTAATTAATGAGTACAACTATCATGACTTTGAATGGATTAACCAAAATTATAAGCTGTCGAATAACCCCTCAACAGTTCAGCTTAAGTAGAAATCGTCTAAGATACATAGGCTCGCAGTGTGGAAACTTGGGTTAGTTTTAGCCAAATAAGGCGCCGAGGACTGCGCCGAGGACTCGGAACCCAAAGGTCTGCGGTTCGAATCCCGCAGCACACATACGGACATATGGTTTGACGAAATACGAAACCACTTTCGCACCATGGCCCAAATAATGGTGGCAACTCCTACGCTTTAGCCATGCTAAATGTTTCGATTCGGTGTCCGCTTGCAAAAAAACAAAACGCGCCGGCTAAAAAGGCCCAGCCCGCCACATCCTCTCGAATCCGAGATAGCTACCTTATTCGACGTCCCAACGCTGTAAGTACAGCGAGCGACGCGGCCCTCTCCCCGCCCGTTGCCTGTTCTCCTCTTACTTCCCGAGCACTGCCACCAGTGAGATCACCCTGACTATAAATAACACTGATTGAATGAAGGCGTAAAGATGGCATGACAAAGATCTCATTTCTTCTCTGATATACCCCTCCACCCCCCCCCCCCCCCGTTGAACTATCTCCATTGTAATCTATCTCCGCCCACCCTTGTTTCCGTTCAAATTGAGGCCAGTCACCATCTAGTGGCAGGGCTACACAATTCGAGGATCAGTACAACCTCCGACGGCGGAGGCGGCGGTGGTGGTTATGAATATTTGATGAAAATAATAGCAGATGAAAGCGCCCTTCTGGCGCGTTGGCGGCTCGAGGTCGCAACGCAACGGAGGAGTAGAACGGCGCAAGGACAGGGCCACGGCAACCGAGCCGTTACGCTTGCCGCCGCCGCCGCCATAATGGCCCAGCGGGGGAACGCTGAACCGACGCATTGTCCGAGGGGGAGTTGAGGCCGCGAAGGAGAAGACAGCACGGCAAGTTCCGGGGAGGGGCTCTGCGGAGCCATGGCTAATTTCATTAAAGAACGTACACACCCGTGTGTGTCTACGGGTGTATATGTGTGTCTACTACGAGGGGGACTGCCCGCTATGAAGGGGCTCACATGGAGAGGCAGTGGGCCGTGGTGCCGGCGATGGCCAGAGACTCAAACGGAGCTCTACGTATGCCGACGAAAGACGCGAGCGTGAAAGGAAGCGAAGAGCAAACCTGTCTGATGCATATCCACCCCCTAAACCGGCCCTCGGCCCGCCCCACCGATTTTCTCCAGCATCAGCCGGCACAGCGTTCTCCACATTGGTACGTTCAGACCACCGGTGTAGCTTCTCATATAGTTAGCTGGCCGGCCACCTATGGCTGCCTATCGTGCGGAAGGGGTTTGTTTGGGGGGTGTGCGTTAACGGCTAGAATAGCTATCCACGACTTTCCCCAAGTCAACGACGGCAGCAGCAACAACAACAAGTACTGCTTCGAGGAGAGTCTCTAGTGGAGTCGTCCAAAGTCCTCTCTCCGCCCCGCCACCCCCTACGCCCATTGGCCGCCCCTCTGACCGAACGACCGCCGCACTTTTCGCTAATCGGTGCTCTCACGCTCATAGCTACGGCTACACGGTCATCGCCGTCCGCGCATCAACCATCACATAGACACCCAGCCATCCAATGCCTCCTATCTGCATCTTCCCTTCACCCCAGGGAAGGGCCCCAAACGCACTCTGGCGCCACGACGACAGAAGCGTTGGACTCCGATGTTGCTTTGCTCCCAAAGCAGCCTCACAGCAACCAGCCAGCCAGCCAGCTCGACAGCAGACCAGCCAGTCAGAAAGGGCACTCTCCCTCGTACGTTGCGCGCTCCCGCTTAGCAGCACTACGAGCTTTCTCTCCATCTGCCACCTATGTTCTTCATGTCCCCCCCCCGGGCCCGGCCCCTCGCCACCGAGCGATCTCTGTCTACCCAACCACCACAAGCAGCTTCAAGGAGGAAGCCAAGTGGCTGGGCGTGGGGTTGTCTGAACGGCACCGGCCAACGCCAGACGGTGCGGCCGACGGCAGGCGCGCCGACGGGAAGATCAGCCGGGAGTGAGTGCTCTCCCGGCAGCGCCTCACAACGGTGCAGAGAACAACGAGGCGGCATCGCGAGGGCAGGAAGCACGGTGGGGGCGTAGAGGGCCAGAGGCAGCAGCAGCAGCCGCAGAAGAAGAAGGCTGAGGTATCGATGGGGAAGAGTCAACGCAAAGGCAAGAGCAGCAAACTCCGTGGATGCTGGATGGGTGGGTGTTTGTGCGTTCGCCGAGGCGAGGCGAGGCCGTGGGCGGTCTAGAAGAAGCAGGGCGGGATAGCAGCTAGCGAGAATCAGGCGAGATCGGAGCGGGCCCCACAAAATATGACCTCACTTCGTCTATATTGCGAACGCGCTGCTCGCCAGGAAGGGCCATGCGTCCGATCCCTGATCGCTCCTCCGGCTCTGCCGCGCCCTCGTGTTCGGCGCCGGCGAAAAGGGGACGAGGC
Organism: Stratiolaelaps scimitus; assembly: GCA_019614645.1. Lineage (NCBI taxonomy): Eukaryota > Metazoa > Arthropoda > Arachnida > Mesostigmata > Laelapidae > Stratiolaelaps > Stratiolaelaps scimitus. Next base: position 365,211 of record JABWDB010000033.1, on the reverse strand, counting down.
TGCGATCGCCGCCGCCGCTACCACCCCCCCCTGCTGCTGCCCCCCGCGTGCCCGGCCGCTCCTAGTTAGCCGCTTCTCGCCTCTCCCTGCTAGTGCCTCTGCGTCCCGCCGTTGCCACACGCGCGCTGCGGTGGCTACTTCTTCTATAGCGATAGTCAAGGCTGTACGGGCCATCTCCCAGCGCTGCACTCCTACAACGTATGGCGCAGAAACGCGAATATAGCGAGCGAGCGAGAGAGAGAGGAGACGAGAGGAGAAACCCTTCCCCGCTGTCTCTCCCTAACAGAGAGTTCTGCCTTGCGTATATATCGAGAGCAGGGGAACGTCTTGTCGATTAGCCCGTAGTGGATGGGAGGCGCAACGTCGGCGAACAGAGACAGCCAGTGCTGAAGCAGTGAACGAAGCTACTCACAGCGACAACGATAGCGGCACCCAGCACGACTCGGCATTTCGGTAACAGCCGCAGCCGCCGCCGCCGCCGGGGCCGCAACAGCAGCAGCATAAGGCGGTGCAGCATATGCAGAGACTCTCTTGCCAATCCAGGCCAATCTAATGCAAGGCACGATTGGCAAGCATGTCGAAGATGAGAGGCTGACTGACTGCTTAGAGAAGGCACAGGAGGACAGGCTGGCACTCTGCGACTGCTAACGTGTCTACAGCCGCCTCCCGGGGCGTCTGCGGCTGTTGCTTTTTCTTGTGCTGCTGCCGCTGCAGCTGCTGCTGGTACCGCTCGTGCTTCTGCTGTTATTGTTGGTGCAGAGGCGCAAGAGAGATGAGTCGGGTATCGGACTCGAGCAACAGAGCCGTCGTTATTGCGTTACGTAATTTCTAGTGCATAATAATAATAATAATAATAATAATACATTTATTATACACATGCACAAAATGTATATATGTTGGTCCCACCGCTGAGAAGCAGGGTCCCCCCTGTTCGTGTTCCATTTGCCGCCGCTGTTACGCTCGTGCTGTTGAGGTGGTCGGCACCGAAACCGCGAGCAGTGGCGGCTGCTGCTGTTGTTAGATATTCTATCCCTCTATGACTAGACACATATGCACACTTCGGCCACCGCCTATGCGAGCTGCTGATACGATCCAAAGGCATGGGGCGATATGCACTCGGCTGTGTGGGCTGTACCGTCCTCGTCCTCGCAGCTACTGCTTCTGTGTTGGTGTTACTGCGACGATAATAAGAAGTTTGTAAGCCAAGCGGCCGGCCAGACGTCAGCTTAAGCCTGCGGATGCCACGTTTGCCGAGGAGCAATATGGGGCAGACTCGAAAGTGCGAGAGAGAGAAATGGTGAGAGAGAGAGAGGGAGAAACGCGTGCGGAGAAAACTTAGGAACGGCGTAGCAGCGGGCGATAACATAGGCGCAAGCGAACGTCCGAGGGGGCGAAGATGGTGGGATGTGGGGCCACGGTGCAGGGAGACGATAGCAAAAGCAAACAGCAGTCGCTAACGTCCGCTCGTCGGCCTGCTCTGGTCGGCCTGCAATCCTGAAGTCCTGCAGTCCTGCAATCCCTGCCGGACGCCCCCCCCCCCCAAACTCACCTCCAAATGATCTGCGCTAAGGCGCGGAGCACTATGGCGAGCGCCGGCACCACCTCCACCACCACAACCAGGATCTCATGTCGGAGCCGAGCTTACGCTGCACACCGAACCCCCTCCGCCCCGCCAACTCCCGCTTGCGCCAACCACCGGCCCAACACGTTGCACTTGCCTGCACCTTACCCCGAATCGCACCGTCGGGTAGCTCTAGCTTCGTAACTACCAGCGTCGTAGCAGCAAAGGCAATCGCAGTTCCAGCGTCCGCAGGACGAGTCCAGGTCTTGGGTTCGTTACGTTCGGATGGAAGGGTAAAACCGATAGCAAGCTACGATGAACGAAGTTCCCCTATTGTATATATATATATATACACATGCGAATATTACCATCATTGCCAGCATACAATGTTAGGGAGGTAGGCCCAGCGAGTCGGCGCTGCTCAGCACAGCAACGCTAACATAAAGAAAGGCTTGTTGTGCCTGCTGTACCGTACGGAGCCGGCAGCAGCCGCAGCAACACCTATCTGGGACCACACTTCCTAGTCCCGGCGCGCAGGCACCTCCGGACAACTGCTGGACGCTGAACGAGCGGGCTCATTGGAATCACGAGGGTAGTGAAGCGGACAAAGCACCACCTTGACAGGAAACGCAGTGCAGTCTACGCCGTAGAAAACCACATAACCCCATTCCTGCCGGCTCTAAGTAGCACAGGCTAGCTAGTCTCTGAGGGGAGAGAGAGAGAGCGAGCGTGACTTGCTGTCAGGGGGCGCACATCGCGAACCGGCGCGCTGGCCGAACGGTCGAAAACAGCGGGCCATGTAGCGTCATCAAGATTGGCAACGGGAGAACTCTCCGAAGCGCACTAATAGCTGAAAGGTGGTAGCCAACATGACTACATTGCTGCTACCGCTGTCTGCCAGCTTACATCTCTGGAGTAGATACCCACGACACCTCGACGCTATTCCCGAGAAGGCGGAATGAGCGCTCTCGGATCGGTCGTATCCACCCCTTGCCTCCGCCCCCCCTCGGTCAGAGCTCGTTTCTTTGTCAGTAGGCCGAAGGAGAACGGCCCTAGCAGAAACGAGCAGATACCGAAGTTGGCTGAAGTCGCCGCCGCCGCCTACTCCACGCGTAAATGTCTGCCTGCTGGTTGATTTGAGCTTGCCAGCCCGCCGATGGCCGTTGGCACGACCCGACGACGACGGCGACCTTCGGTGGTAGCAGCAGCAGCAGCTCTGCATCGCATTGTATTGCAGTATCTCGTCCGAGTTGCTTGCCCACGAGTAGCGGAACTGAGCTTCACGGAGCTTAACAGCTGATTACACGACGGCGGCGTCGGCGGCGGCCACTAGCCCGCTAGCTTGCGGCCAGCGCGGGTCAGGACCTACTTTCTTCCAGGGTCTGATCGGCTGCTGTGTTCTGTGTGTTCTGTATGAGAGCGAAGCGACGCTCGGTTTGAGAGAGGCCAGACGCGGACAGGGGTGGCCGGGGCTAGGTGAAGCGAGCATGCAATCCGACCGACCGACCACGAAACGATGGCTGGACTAGCGGAGAATTACCAGAGCAGCGAGGCGAATCCGACGATGGGTTGAGGCTAGCAGACAGGAAAGAAGCCTTGCCGGTGTCCAAACATATTCTTATGACCTGGGGGGTAGCGTTAACATGTCCTGCTTCCAGGAGGCAGGTCTCACTGGCCCTGTCCATTCAGCTCCCGCCTATCACACGGCAGCGTGGGACAGGCCAAGGCTCAGGCCAGCCAGCCAGCCAGCCAGGCCTGGCGATGTCAGGCCCAGCAAGCGAGACCCGAGTGGTCCTAGACGCTAGTGGCTACCGCCGCAGGCTCACAGTAAGCCCTAACCGGACGGCAAAGAAGCCGAGACTCAACGATTCTCGGCCGTCTGATGAAGCGCCCCGCAACTAAACAGGACCAACCTAGTCCGTGACCGGGCCACACAGATTTACTCCCGAGCTTATCATCCGAACAGCCGTCGGCGTCGACTTGTCCATGGTGATGCCTGCCTGTGTGTGTATGTGCTTGCGAACGCCCACGTTCTGAACATCGTATTCAACATACGCACGCACATATATATATAAATATATACATACATATATGTATGCATATATATATATATGCATGCGCAAATGTCTGCATGTATTGGGTGCATTTGCAAGGTTTAACAGAAACGCATATGAGCGGATTGGCGCTTACGCCATCCGGTTGCGCTTATGGCCGTTGGCTGGCGGAGAAACATTCGGAGATTTCATCAGTGGAGTTATTATACGACGGGAACGAACTACGGCATAGCCGCTGTGCATATGTAATATCGTTGCGACTGACTGTGCGACTTTTTTATCGTGTTTACACAAATACTATTATCTATCACTGTTCAACCATTTTACAAGGTACCTATATAGGTAACATATAAGACAATAACACCGTGCGAATAATAAATGATGAGGTTACATATGCAGTCGTTGTCCGAAGACGAACTCCTGCGTTTCGCTTGACTGTGACGAGCCCAAGGAAAGGAAGAGTAGACGCTTATATATATATATATATATATATATATATATATGTACTTTTCCTCTGGAGTGTATGTGCTCGCTACGCAGAAGCGTGGTTTTTTTTATCAAATGTAGGAGGTACGTGTAGCTGCGTGCGCGGACGATGAATGCGTCACCTGTGCAAGGGATACACTCCTAACGAATAAACAGACACTATGAATCCATCTGCAATTCAACATTCTAGTGACGATACACCTGCGCGGTGTGGACGAATCGGGAATAATGTTGTGGGAATAATTATAATCAAACGTAGTTGTAAATGTATTGTGCACGGTACCAATTACTATTACTTGATACTTGCTATTCTTCGAGTGAGAACCCTAAGCAAACCCTATAGCAGTTTCACAGTTCCGTCAGTAAATCACATTTCGTATACCGCGTCCGGAATACGAGTCAGATAGTAGACGTACACCTGGCCAATGTGAAGTTCTAAATTCTAGCTTCTGAAGGCCTATATTGATCATTTGCAGGATATGCAGTCGAATCCGGGAGGCGTCTCTCGGTAGCTATTTAGCTGGTTAGGTAAACGACATGAACGAATCTCGTGGCGATTATCCAGTCTATTGGAGCTGTTCGGAGCGAATTACTTTTACTTTTAGCATATACTAATTAAATTATTTTACTTTTAGCAATTAGCATATACTCTCGGTCGGATCGAATCGCCCGCGATGTGTTGAGCGCCGTCAGCCCCAACCAACGCCGCCGCTTGTCAGCCTCTACGATTCGCTTCTCAGATTTATCCCAGTATGAAACAAAGGCCCGAGCTGACGCGGCGGAGGCTTCGAATGCGAACCTACAAAACAACGGCGGCCCAACTCACGATCGTCGGATAATGAGCCTTTTTATCTGACAATTACTTCCCGAATTTCGCGAGCGGGCCGCGACGACCCAAAGCCAATGCCAAACCAACACTTTGCGAAGCTGAATGTTGGGGTGCGTTGCCTCGAAAGGTCTCACCTGCAGGAGGAGAGCACGGGCCCGCTCAGACGGTTTGCGCACCAGTGTATAGGAAAATTAGCAAGGCAAGGGAAGGTAAGGATCCTTCCCCAAGATTTCTTGCAATGATTGATGCTTCCCGGGGAATACCTGGCTCGGGATGAGGCAGCTCCCTCACCGGGGGGACCGGTTATTCTCTTGTAAGGTATCTGTGCGGTAGCGTCTTGAGAGCTATACCAACGAAGTGGTATAACACCCGTTTACGCCATTAGTCTCGCTACCACTAACATTATGGTAATGAATCACGGTGACCCTCGTGCGCTTTGTGGCGCCTTTATATACTGTTGTTTTATAGATAAATGACTAAGTCAAGCGTACTGTTTCCTTCTAGTGGGCTACATGCGCACGTGTGTATTAAACAAGATATAATTGCTGGCCATATTAAATAAACAGAGAGAGCCATAGAGTACCAGGGTACGTTCACGCCGAAATATACTTGTCCGACAATTGGACGGTGTGGCAGCGCTGCTTGCGAAATCATCTACCGTCAGCTACGCTCAGCTCCTCATGGGGGAACTAACTCGCCCACCCTGAGGCTCGTCCCGAGTTGCAGGATGACGGTTTTCCCGTGAAACTACGAGGGGCGCCGAAATCCCCGCGACTAGATCGCCCACACAATTGCCCGTCGTCAGGTTTAAAATTAATCACTACACTCGCGCTTGGCGGACATTATTCCAGCAGATAAAGCAGATACACCTCGAGACGACTAACAACAGCTAGCTAGCTTGAGGTTAGCTAAACTACATGTCGTCTATGGGGCAGTACCAGCTGACCTTCTACTCTTGGAGGTCCAGCAACGAATTTAAGAAGCAACCCGAGAGAATAAGATGAAGGACGCGCATGATTAACGCACTCTCGGTCTTGAATATTTATTTTATTTTAATTAACACCATAGGGATCTTGTCTCGCATTACGGTTGGAACAGCTTCGCGCACGACTGGCGGGGCAGCTTTACTGCCATCTGTATGCGAATAAAGGCTCAAAAATAAGTAGGACTGCATAAGGATTCTTCAGGGTGAAGGCCGCTCAGAAGCGATTGAGACTTCACCTAGCCAGTGATTGAGCGTGACGCCTTTCATGAGGTCGAGCAGGTAGTTTGCTTAGTAGGCATAATATAATAAATAGATGACAGCTAATAGCTCGTTGCAAGCACATTTTCGGTTAATATGAATTAACGACCACTTGTGTTGAGTTGCTTAATAATAAATATAATATAGTTGAGGTTTTTTCCTAATAATAATAATAACAATAATCAGTATAATCATAATTATTATAAATAATAAAGAAACGTGAATATATTTCATAATTTATAATGTCACAGTGGACAGTGAACCGAGCCTACCCGAACGCAATCAATAGATCAACCACCAGCAGCTGAGTTACAGTGAAGTTTCAAAACATTATTTAAATTCACAATATGACCTGATATAAGCTGTTGACCTATCGCGCGCAATCATTAAACCCTCCACTCGTGATTTCGCTCTGGATTATTCCCCAGCCGGGACCTCAGTCAATATAGCCTAGTGCCTTCCAATATATATGCCTGACATTTAAGAACCCACACCCATACACTACCGTCGATATGGGTAATTCGGCGCGCTATGTACAATGTATTTCAAAAGGAATACATAGAATAATACAGCCAAAAGAACAAGCGAACAATGCGGCTTTACTCTCTGTTGAACATTGACTATGATTGTACGTCTCAAAAATCGACAATAATTAGAGAAGCAGTTGGGGAAATGGGACACGTGGAATACTCACCCCGGCCAAGAGGATATCACCAGGGTTCGCCGTGGATATCACCCGATATTCTGGGCCGAGTTATCGCCTGAAATCGACCAGCAGCAGACGTATTTACTGACCATTCAACCTGTCGATGTTCATTGAGCTTAGATACGGTGACAACATACATCTTATGCCGACCGATGGGCTTCGATTCGTGCTATTTCGTGTGGGGGATGGATTCAACATCAGAACAACATCGTCGTCCAGCCTCCTCGTGCTGTCTATTATAGAACAGGCGTTCGATACTAAGGACTACGCCATACTCCCGGCTGGCTCAACCACAACGTGCCTTTATCGGATATTGAATTTCATACACGATTAATGTAAAATCAAAAATGAGATAACAATTAATGAAGGTTGCCAACGAAGGCCGGCCAGCCAGCCAGCCAGCCGTTCTCATATTTTCTCCCTTTTCGAAGCAACACTCATTAGCAAAGTTCACCTGAATTCGAGATCGGCTCATCAAAGCCTGACGGTAACTTCGCCCGGAAGTGAAACACCCCATCATCCTTCAGTCGATCAGGCTATCATCATATGGATATACACAGCCGTTATATAAGGCTTCAAATTTTCCGGGCTGACCCACAGGCAATATTTAACGTCCACGGAACTGCTTACCACCGGTGCTTGTTAATGCAACGGGTGTTGCTATATGTATATCTATTAGATAGGGGAAATTAATCTAGACTAGAATTAGATTGCAGGGATACCTGATAAATGTCAGTTTAATTAATAGATCAGTGCCTTTAAACGAATTTCCTTATCCTATCTGTGCGTTGTATCTAGCGTTTTATATAAACGTATGCCGTTTAGTAATTCATCAATCATATGAATCAACATCATCAATCATTAATCATATGAACAACAATCGGTCCAAAGAACAGATGTCAGTCGATATTCAATGGGGGTCGTTGTCGCACCGTCAATGGGAATGAACACAGCATTATCGTTGCGGGGGGGGCAGTCATACTATCAGATATAGAATGGTGCCATATATATACGAGCGGTAGCTGTGGTTCCTAAGAAGGACTCCTTAAATGCGGATGCACAATGGCGGGAATCGAATCCGTGCACCTACGTGCCTCCTCCGATTGCACGCGCAGGCTCACACGAGTGGACCACCAAGAAACAGGGCAACGAACACAAAAGGTGGTACAGCCCAATAGAGTTGGATGGTTCTCTCCAATGCTAAACATATCTATCAGTGTCATTTTGCTATTTATTGGACGAGAGGCGAATGGGTTCCGGAGTAGCCATATTTGAGTGTTTGCATAAAAATACAGCGCAAAAGAAAAAAAGAGTGCCTGCATCTCTAATTCGCGTATTTTCGCGTTCATATATATATATATATATATATATAGATATATATATACAATGAATCATAAGACGGACCCCTTTAAACGCAAATTGGCGACGGTGGCGACCGAACCCTTAACCCTGCGGCCTTACTCCTTTGCTTTGTACGATCGCTGCCGACGTTCCAGAAGAAATTATGAATGTGTATCACGGCCTTAAGGTCGTTTTTGAGTCAGCCCTAGATATCATCAGGTGTTTAGCAGCACCTATCCTACCGAGTGAGCCTTGGTAACCAAGTGATCATTGTTCTCGTTATTCCGATCGAGTGTGTATTATTATTATTATTATAGTATTGGTTGGCGACTTTGTGATCTTGCAAACATTGTCACATCTAACTCAATTCGTTCCTGCCATCGTCGACACATTAATCACATACAACGCTCACACAACTGTTATGTAGACTAATTATATTCTTGCACGTTTTGCGCATAGCACAGCTTTTACACATAGCTTCGTAGATCCGCCACTATCAATGATTTCCATTCGTTCCTTAGTTTGCCTTTAAGCATGCTCACATTATTGACAGTATGATTATTATCGACATATCGTATACTGCGACGCATCATCCAGTCACAAGCGTTCCCCCTCGCAAGCTAACCGAAACGGCAGAGCTCATGTCAAGTAATGAGTTTCCGATTCAACTAGCTGCTGAACGTAGCACGTACGTAGGTTCGCGCAACACCGAGATATATCTAGAGAGCCAGGGAGAGAGGGATGGTGGACGGAGATCGACAATGATAGAGAGAGAGTCTCCGAGGATGTTTCGGATGAGCGATGTTGCCTCCTCGATTGGAAGTGCGATATCGATCTGATCAAAGCCAAGTCGAAGTCGCACTACGCTCTCTCTCTCTCTGTCTTTCTCTGTCTCTCTCTCGGTGGGCAGTGTTGAAAGGTACCCCGGCGTAACGGCTAATCTGTGCGACCGCTGTCGGCGGAGCAGTGGAATCGTTCATATAGGCGTGAGGCATCAGGTACGAACGGCCGTTTCCTCATCATCACGCTAAACGACTGAATCGCGGTCTCGCGGCCGCAGTGGCGAGCCGTGCGTCCGAACGTGTAGAACACGGATATCGATGTCTTATGGTGGCATTATGATGTTAAGTGAAACCGATTGTGCGCAAATCGAGTATAGCTTTCTCCTCGCTTTCGTAGGCCGAGCTAGGTTTTTGGGGGGAGGGGCAAACAACTCGTGGCGGTCGTTCGTTTCGAATGCGGCGTACTGCGCGTGGCAGAACCCCTAGGAGGCCCGCGGATTAACTGGCGTCGTCCTCGTTGATACATAGTGACGCTGCCATGCCAGAGGTATCGTCCTGCATGGCAAGATTGACTGATGTGTATCGTTCATTGGTTGAGCAACAGATATTTGTGTGTTGTGTCCGCATTCCCCGTCCCAATGGTTTGTTAATGGTTGGCATCGTTTTTTGATCGATTTGTACGAGTATTTATTGCGAAACGCTCGCCTCTTGCTTCGTGGCTATAGCTTTAAAAATACGTTTGCGAAAAAGAAATTACGAGAACACTACAGGAAATATTGCCTCTCGAGACTGATCAGACTTGGCTAGCCAACAGCTATAGGGGTTGACACGGATCAGGTTCTCGTCCGATCGTCGAAGCTACGTGAGCAACGTCGGGATTGGATAGTACTTGAAAGGGAGGCCAATAAGGTGTAAAATGGAAATGATGGTACTCCATGGTTTAATGAATATTGATTATGATCATTATGATGATGATTATGATTGTGCGTCGTACAATATGCAATAATTAATATACTATTATTCCGGTGACATCACTGGTCAATGGATATGCCCGACGGCATCACGATCTCATTCGCTAGCCATATCACGTATCCGATCCAATTAACGATGCGGTTTGGTTAGTCTAGAAGATGATTAAGTAAGGTAAATGCTGTCCAAATCAACCAATCAATTAATCAATCAGCCAACACAAAATAAAAAAAATTCGAAATTAACAGTTCATTAGACGAGTGTGACGAGCGGGGTATTTGGCAACGTCCAGTATTAAGAGATTTCGTAGAACTCGAATCGACGATTCTAACTTGATCATTTTCTGCCTGGTTCAGGCAGAAATTAATTCTTTACGAATGTCACTCGCCGAACAGCTGGAGCTCTGCACGGTTCTGTCGCAGGTCCCAGTGCAGTGATACTCAGTGCTTTTCGCCGCGTTCAAACAAGCAGATCGTTACGTGTGTAGCGTTTTGCAACACGTGCATGTTTTTTCCAAATGTTCAAGGCAGACGGTGACACTTCGAAGCCGAAGCGCTTATCGAAAGCCCTTAAGGCGTCAGCAGGCCGCCTGTCGACTTCCGTTGCTCGACTGGTGCTGAATGTCGACAGCGACATGCAGTCATTGACCGATACGATAACGCTGAAGAGTCAGAGACCGCCACAACGGGCTTTCGGTAAAACAGAACACAACGCACTATTTACTTCTGTCGTCGATAACGCACTCACACACACAGATATATATCTACATATATATATATATATATATATATATATATATATATATATATATATATATATGTAGATATATATATAGTGGGATTTGCAGGCTTTTCGGGTCTCCATTCCTGAGTTGACGTTCGACTAAGTGATGAGATGAAAACAACAATGAAAAATCAACATTAACAAGTGATTGGATAACAATTTTTTGCTAACGCCCATTGACGAATTCAGTCACGAATTGAAAATATTTTCCGCGGAACGGGACTCTCGAGAAACACATTTCGCCTCAACAGATTTTGTTAATTCACACTTGACTTTGTAATTTATACAGCTCAAAAGCTTGACAGGAAAGCTACGTCCGGTCCGCTGCGTCCATTTGGGTTAGGCTCATGGGACGGGTGGCCACCAGTTGCCCATCTGCCATGGCAGCCCTGTCTCAGTTCAGCGCTATCGTGGGATTTAATTTGTTTAATCCGTAACACACGCTCTCTGTGCTTATTTACTATTATATGTATATATATATATATGCTTTGTACACTTGAACGCTTGAAAGTTCAGTTTGTTTGAAACTACTATGATTGTTCGATAAAACAGGACGGACTTTTTCGAATTTATCATTCCAACCTGACGTTTCGTCGATGGAGGTTCGTCTTGTATGACAATAGCTAGAGCTAACCTGTGCTCCAATCATGTTGCAGTTTCTAACTAATGCTTAAAAAGCCTATCTATCTATATATATATATATATATCTATATATGCAAACACAGGCGTACGAAGCTTACATCTAGCAACCGACGGATCGACGCAGCGATGTTCCAGCTCAAACAGAGTAGCAACAATGATCGCGTAATTATCATAATCAACCATCAGAGTAAGAACAACAGCACGGGCAAATCTGTCGCCGCAACCGAGGCTCTCCTGCTACCGCCCATTGATCAGAATTTTGATTAGAGCGCCTGGCAGTATCCTCCGTCTGTTTTACCTATTTCACTCATCCGTGATTCGTCCTCTCCCTCTATATATATATATATATATATATATAGAATCCCACTGTTGAACTTAATCGCCGAGCGACAGTTCATCCTTCCGGTGGCTTCGCTCTGCACAAATTCACCCTGTACCTAGTACGCCTTCGTCTGCAAGTAATAGCTGCAGCTAAGCATGCTCCCAACCATGAGAGTCATATTCTTCCGAGCGTCGACGATGCCAAGTGTTCAACACTGGCACAAGTCGGTGGTCTACCCACTGGCGCCGATGATTCTGTGCAGCATTAATACGATAGCAGTGAGGTTGAAGGGGCGCCGCAGAGACACGAGCAACCGCGAACGTTGCTTCGGCGGCCATAGTGCTCGCCGGGTTGCTGTTAGCACAGCCAGCAGATTGCTGAATATAGCTGGAGCAGAACTAAACGGAGTTTATTGGTCGTTCAAACGGTTGACTTGGGCTATGGGGGATGTTTCGGTAAACTGTGCCGGGTGAGGATCCTGCCTCTACGACCGAGTTGGAGAATGATAGCAGACGGTGGGAACAGAGCTGGCCGCGACGCCGATCCCTGTTTGGGATGCTGTCGGTGCTGAGGTACCCCTCCCAAATGTAGGCAATAGCTAGAGTAGCGATTGGGGTTTTGGTTCTGTTTTTTTTAATTTTAATTAAAGCATGCATTGGTTACCCCTGTAAAAATCTTGTGATAGTCTTACCATACCTTAGCTTGAGATGCTCTATGAAGCGTGAGTGACGCGAAATGTCATAATTGGAGACACTATTTGGTGACACTATTTACCTTAGCATAATTCGTATTCGGAATCCAAACGCTTTGTCGAAAGGGTCAATGAGTCACTTTTGTCTACAGTGTGCCGATAATATGTAAATTGTTCCTTTGGGCGATGCTCTGGAGGATGCTGTGGTAGAGTTTATGAATTATTCTGGCGACTAGACACTGACGCACACAGATGCACACACTCACTTAAACACATTTGCGCAAGGACACGGTCGAATGAAGCAAGTCTCGTGGGCAATGACAAGCTTGACCTGCTGCTGCTGCTGCATATATGGGCCGCAGCAGCGGCGGCGGCCACCGCGGCCGAAAGAGGCAGATAGGGGGCTCACAGGGAGGCGGGATCGTTTCAAAACAAATCCGGTGTTAAATTTTCTCCGGGACACGATGGTCCCGGTAGCAGCAGCAGCAGCGACAACAACGTGAGAGGTTTGCACGTAGTCATCTACGCGAAGCCGCGTAAGCTGCACGCATGGATGGTTAGCGGCGATGGCAAGCGCATCTCAACACGCAATGGGCAGGGGTTCGCGAGGACAGAATTAGCTTGCGGCGGCTGGGGAGGGGGGGTCGGCTTAAGGTCGATTTGTCTAAACCGTGCTGACCTCAATGGAATTCGGTGAATTCTCGTTTGCTTGTCGATGGTGGGCCAGGCTCTCTGCAAGCCCAGGCTACAAGGGTCACTCGACCTGTATACCTCGACAAGGACGCAACAACAGCAGCCTTAGCAAATCAGTGCGGATGCCGTGACGAATGGAGCAGCAGGATGAAATAGCGAGTTGGCCCCAGCGTATTTATTCTGCAAGAAGTGGTGAACTCGCTCGAGGGCAGTGTCTTATAAGAGGTCTTTTTTGTTTTCTTGCGGCTACTTTCACTGGTCAGCGTCAGTCTTTTTTTGCGCAAATGCTCGCATGACTAAGTTGTTGTTCTGCTGTTACTGGTTGGCTCCGCTCCTACCTCACAGCGCGACGTCAGACGGTGACGGTGGGGAGAGGGGAAGCCAGATCGTCAGATTCGGAGGATGCTCAACATTCAAAGGCCGCGAGACTGCATCATGGGACCTCGTGGCGTTCCAATGTTGTTTCTCACATGTTCATCATTGTGATTAACTTTATCTCGGTAAAGATATCGTCGGCGAATTTTTTTTACTAACCAATTGCCTACGCGAATAACACATACGCCCCTGTTCCGTATGCGGCAATTATCACATTCAAAAGGCGGGTCGATAGGGCGGAAATCACTGTTAATACCTTTGGGATGCTTGGCCCCGTTGTTAATGCTGACAAAACAGGTCTAACGTCATTTCGTTCACCACAACGTGACTGTGGTGAGTTGAGTCGATACAGCGCTGTGGTGAGATCATGTCGGTGGCCAGTGCCGCCAAATGGCTTGGTCTTATAGATAGATGAAACACATAAGGAATGGCATGACCACTTGGGAATTTTGATCGCCATAAGACATGTGTGAGAAAGAGAGAGCGAGAGAGAGAGGGTTCCTTTTGGGTGTCCTCTTTTCATCTGCAATATATGCCGTTGATTCGTCTGCTGAGTTTCGGAAACTCAGTCGAGACTCGATCGGGACCCTGTCGCAGACATCCATCACAAGTATAAGCTCCGAGAAGCTGCCCAATGTAGTATTGCTTTGTGTGGTGAAACAGGCTCGTAAACTCTTGCGACTATAACTTAACTCGGATAGTTCAACCACCGAACGCTTGTAGCTCTCTTTTGTCGTGTTCATGTTTCGAAATTGTGGATAGGACACTCAGCTGGGTTATGGATCTCTGGACTAGGAGATTTCCGTCACGGTGATTGCTGGAGTGAACGTATGGCTTAGAGCGACTTGTCCACGAGAAGTGACTTGTCGGGCTGACTTGCCCGGCTGGGAACAACGCCAACTGACGCCAGGAGCACTTCTGACTCGAAGCGCTACCAACACACCTGCTCGAGTCTGGCTATTCAAATGAATACACGGATATCGCCATTGTTTGGAGAGTTCGTAGACAGATACGAACTGGAAGCCGTAGATGGGGCTGACATTGACGATCCCCGCAGAGACGTGTTGAAAGAACACTCGTCGCAGAAGAAGCTGCTTCGCTAACGGGTCCGTTTTAATTGCTGCCACCCGTTCGTTCGCCTCTAACAGTCATTCCACATATATATATATATATATATATATATATATATATATATATGAGTTATTCCAGTCAGTGACACAATAGTCACAGGTAACCTCCTCCGAAAATAATATCCGTACATATTCTATTTAATAGTGAACATATTTCGACATCTCGCCAGTGGCGACAAATTCGAATACGGACACCTACGAGGACGATGTTCTTCATCACATCCCACCAGTAAGTTATGTCAGCCCAACACTGCGCTTTTGGCTGTCAACATGTTCAAGGGAGGTATTCCGTCGGACATATGTTCCCAACTGTTGCCGCTGTTAGAGAAACGACCCGACGTGATACCGAATTCGTGAGACCCAGATCCGTTAAAGACCTCTACCCTCCATCTTCTGCTTATCGCTTACCAATAGTGTGGGCTTCCTTTCATAGGGTCTGCCAGGCGCAACTCGGCTCAGCTGCCATCTTCGTTCGTAAAGCAAAGAAAAAAAATTGTAGTGAATAGTTTTGTGCCATAGTATATATATATATATATATATATATATATATATCATATATTCTGAGTCGTACGCCCTCCGAGTATGTGGTGACTAATTGGCACTATGACTATGTTTTAATTATGTTTAGCTTATTTTCATCCTGAACCTATGTAGGCATTGTAAGATGTACAGTTCCGTCAATAAACCGCAATGTGAATAAATTAAATGAATAAATAAATACGAAAGTCTCTATCTCTCTCTCTGGCTAGATAGAAAGACAACAAGCGGCTTCCATCTCGCTCGATGCTCGAATGGCAACGGCGCATCCTACACATGACCACTGCCGGTGTAATTTCCACAGGGTCTGATTGGCATGTGCAGTGCTCAGTGAAATGTCAATAGGCGAGATTCGCTAGGAGACTCGACGAGATGCAATGGATTCGTCGACATCGAGAGTGATAACGATTTCCGTTACGTTGGAACAGATCTCATGACGTTACGTCCTGACGTGAACTAACACGCTGAGATAGTACCGGTCTGAGCATTCAATGTTGTCGCCGCTACGCCCTTCGATTCGTGTTAACTATTAGATAATTTTCTGTTGAGCTGCTCTCTCCAATTTCTCTGTATAACAATCGTGGCATAGCAGTAACAGATCTTCGCCGATGAATGAACCTTTCGCGTTCGTTTACGCCGGTAGACCCTGCTACTCGGCTAATACGCTGCGGCATTGATTGCCAGTACATTATTGGCTTCGGGCATCACGGCGTTGCCCTAGACGTTGCCGGCGGGTGGGCATGCAGCCATGTCTAATTATCACTGATGATAATTGGGTCTAAGGAGAGCTAGAGAGAGAGAGCAAGTGGCTTGCTTCGCGCTCCAGCAACAAACGAGGCCAGCCAATTGTTGATCATTTGAAAACAATAGCAGCGCGAATAGAGCAGCTGGATAGGGTGGTGGCGTCGACAGTTGTGGCGAGACGACGGGACGGTGCAGGCTCACGGCGACCTTAACCAGTACCGCGCGATACGCTTTAGCAAGAGCGGGAGCTATTTTTATACTCTCGGCCTGCACCCCTGATAAAGGTGTACATTAGGGGGGTCGTTCTGGCGTCGTTGACGTCGGCGACTGAGGCGGGCAGCGGGTTTTTATCAACAACTCATATTTTTGGCAACATGTCTTTAGCGTCGAGATACTGTCGTGCACCTGCGATGACGACGTCTTCACAATGTCTGCCGACTGTGATGAGATCTAGATATGGAATAGCTGGCGAGGAGAAGGGCCCATCCAAATAGCCAATTTCATATATATATATATATATATCTGTATCTATCTGCACGCACGCGTGCATATCTTGGCCTGTGCACGTCGTTCGCTAGACGTGCACCGTGGAAATTCTGCTGTTGTTATGAGCACAACGAGCGAATGGGGCGAGACAGAGGTTTTCTCCTAGTTTCAGGCAGTGCAAGATCATCGGGGGTAAGGTCTAAGTGGCTCTAATCCTGTAGGTACACACACCTATTATATACATGTATATATATATATATATATATATACAATGCTTTCCGTTGTACCTCGTTTGCGTGCAAACCCGGCGTGAGTATCTCCGCAAAGCGAACTAACAAAGGAGCAGCATATGCCGATCAGCTGCTAACCAGTGTTCGGATACAGTGTCCCCTCAGCGGCTAAATCTCCTCGGTGGCTATGGTCTCTTTGGCGATTGTGATTAAACGATCGATTTTTTTCACGTGAAACATAGTATAAGTACATAGACCCGGCCAGCAGCAGCAGCACCACGATCTGGTCGTTGTTCACAACGTTTGTGGCTGACGTTGTCTACAAGCTGGCCGCTGAAGAACGACAGAGGGTGCGCGGCCACGGTGATTGGCGTACGGAGTCCGCGTGTCACGTGACGTTGTGCCAGCCGTTGCCAAGGCCGTACTACTGCTGCTGCATGCTGACATTGAATGGCGTAATCAAGTTAAGCGGCTGGACGAAAGTGTAAGCGAATGTAGTCCGTCACGCAACACTCCGCGTGCACTCAGCAAGGGAGGGCGAGAGAGAGAGAGAGGAGGGGCGTCTGTATGTGGGAGGCGGTGTGTATACGTGTGTATATCGCCTTGCACGCCGCTGCAATGAGCAACACCCTCTGCGAAGCTAACGATCGACTGGCAGCGAGGCTTGCTTTAGCGGCAAACAACGGGCAGACAAACAAGTCGAGACGTGAACGGCTGAACTGGTCCATCTGATTGGTTGACGGCAGTGAGTGTCTCACTATCCGCGCCCTTCTGGCGATACGCTGCCAAGTGCCTATCGTAAAGTGGCTGCGCCAGAGGCTCAGTGGCGGCGACGGTGTCTTGCAGAGCAGACCAGGCTTGACCCGTCTGGCTACAGCTTGACTCGGTGATATAGTTAGCTATATAGCGCTGGGTGGGTACTGTTGCTGCGGCTGGTTGTAACGCGACTGGACACGGCGGCAAGGAACCCTGTTTTACTTTGTGAAACATTGACCTTGTGGAGCCCAGCATGGAGCTGCCGGCTCCTGTCACCGACCTCGACGTAAGGTACACCCAGCTGTTCGTTAATAACGAGTTTGTGAACGCTGAAAGTGGTAAGACATTTGCCACTGTCAATCCAGCTACTGGTCAGAAGATATGTGATGTGCAGGAGGCCGGCAAGGCCGACGTCGATAAGGCGGTCGCCGCAGCCCGCGCGGCGTTCAAGCCCGGCTCGCCATGGCGAAGGATGGACGCGTCTGAGCGGGGTCGTCTCCTAAACAAGCTGGCCGATCTCATCAACGAGAATCTGCCATACATTGCAAGTCTTGAGACACTCGACAATGGTAAGCCATACCAGTTCGCCGTCGGCGATATCGGCTGGGCCGCCAAGATGCTGCAGTACTACGCCGGCTTGGCTGATAAGATTCATGGTCGTACCATACCCGTGGACGGTGAATACTTCACGTATACGCGGTACGAACCTGTCGGCGTGTGCGGTCAAATTCTCCCCTGGAACTTCCCAATGGTGACGACGTGTCTAAAGCTGGGAGCAGCTTTGGCTGCTGGCTGTGTCGTAGTCGTGAAGCCGGCCGAGCAAACCCCACTGTCGGCGCTCTACCTAGCCAGCCTGACGAAGGAGGCAGGCTTTCCGGATGGGGTCATCAACGTGGTGACGGGCTTCGGTGAGACCGGTGCCCTGATCGCCCATCATATGAATGTCGATAAGGTGTCGTTTACCGGGTCCACCGACGTTGGCAAACTCATCCTCGAAGCTGCTGGCAAATCAAACTGCAAACGCGTCACGCTTGAGATGGGCGGCAAGAGCCCGCTGGTCATCGCGGAAGACGCCGATGTCGACGAGGCAGCGAAAATTGCCGACTTCGCCGTCATGTTCAATGCTGGCCAGTGCTGCGTCGCCGCAAGCCGTCTCTTCGTTCACGAGAAGATCTACGATGAGTTCTGCAAGAAGGCCGTCGAGTTGGCTACCAAAAAGAGGCTTGCATGCCCCTTCCAATGCCCCGATCAGGGACCTCAGATCGATGAAGATCAGGCCAGCAAGATCATGGAGCTGATTGAGTCTGGCAGGAAGGAGGGGGCGCGCCTCCTCTGTGGAGGCCGACGAGCTCCCGGCGAGAGCAAGCTGTTCATCGAGCCCACGGTCTTCGCCGATGTCACCGATGATATGCGCATTGCCAAAGAGGAGATCTTCGGCCCCGTCCAACAGATCCTCAAGTACAAGACGCTCGACGAAGCTATCGAGCGCGCAAACAATACAATGTATGGGCTTGCCGCGGGTATTATGAGTAATAATATCATCACCATTCAGAAGTTTACCCAGGAGATACTCGCTGGAACCGTCTGGGTGAACACCTACCTGAGCGGATCCCCACAAGCGCCCTTTGGAGGCTTCAAGATGTCAGGCATGGGCCGCGAAGGCGGCATTGAGGGTGTCCTGCCATACTGCGAAGTGAAAACTGTCACGATGAAGATCCAAGCAGCCAAGCTTTCCTGAGTGACAAGCTTAACCTCGGTTAACACTGTCACCATGAAGATCCCAGCCAGGAACTCGGAAGTGCTCGACGGAAAGACGTTTTTTCGAATTCCGGCTGATCTTTTATCCCCAAATGCCAAAGGTCGACAGGAAAGTCTATGTACTCGATATCAATCAAGGGACAGAGTTGATATATCTATACATAGCTATTCGCATATAAACTGAGCTCAATTGAGCAAGCGATGGACACCCCATGAGGTGAAACTCTAATAAAGAATATGTGTCGTCATGTCAAGGATCCCCTTAATGTTTGCTGTCATTATTTAGTTGAAAGCTAGGCATACTGACGCTTGGTAATATATTAAATGGGCAAAATTGTTTCTTAGGAGATATCGATTTCCTCCTCTTGAAAAGAAAAAAAACATATCGATTGAACGTGTCCCCATGGATATGTTTTTATCAGAAACTTCGCCTGAATGCCTTTCAACACCGGCAGAGCATTCATATTCAGTACGGTTACAGTAGAATATATATTTGATACAATTATTTGTCTTAATAAATACAACAATTAGTGAATGTAAGGATATATATCCGAATCGAACCCGTGCACCAGAGTTCCCCCGATTGCAAGCGCAGGCCATAGAGAAGCGAACACAAAACATATTATAGTATAGCCCAATAGTGTTATGGTTCCTGCCGATGCTAAACAAATCCATCAGTATTGTTAATAATAGAACGATATGCGAATGAGTTATATATATCTATAGATATATAGTGCCTACATCTGGCGGCGTATCCAACGCATGAATGTATTGATCCCCAACCAGATGAGTTACGTTTTTTTCTGTATGTGAGTCCCAAGAGTTAATTGTTTCACCATTTTTTGTAGTCTCTCTTCACCTTATGTCAAACACTATCCCGTTACTTCTTCTCTGGTCTGATAACGATAATAATAATAGTAATTATGATAACAACAACAATAATGATCATGGCATTTGCTTTCCATATTATTTACATTGGCCCTGCATCTGTAAAATCTGCTATTATGATGGGTGTATCGGCCAAAAATTTGCTAAACACCTAAATTAAATTTCGAAATATAAATTGAAACATTGGCGTCAGCTAGAGCCGAACACCAACACCAGCCAGTGCCACGTAGACAGATCAGCGGCCACGGGGTTAATTAAAGATCACGGTTGGACACATACGCACACAAGCAGATTCAACAAAGAAACCGAGACGGCGCGCAGCCAGCCGTTCTTCCACCATGAATGCGACAGACCCGTTCTCGTAAATGCAATGTTCGAGAGCCACAAAGATCTGCTGTCTTGTTATTCGAGTGTTGGGGTGCGCTGGGGTTTGCTGGGGTTGAACACGCGACGCCCCTCCCGCATTGACACCCCCTAATCGACAGCAGTGGCGTCTATAGCCGGATGAGATTTGCATTTCGTGCCAGTGGCGGCGGTGGTGGTAGTTGTCCACGCGGAAACGTGTACATAACGCTCTGTTTGTCGCGCTTGCAATTTCTAGGCTCGTCAACGCCGACATAGCCAGCCGATATCGCGCGAGATGTGTTTGCGGTTACGCGGAAGCGCAACGCGAACGGCGCCGCTGTTTAATCGTGCGGACGCGATGGGACGTCCCTCCGTCGACCGGTGACGGCCTTCTACGGCGTGGTCTTCTTTCCGCGTTGGCGGGGGCTGATGACGAGCGTCAATGGTCGCTGGTGCTTGTTTCAGCGCGGGTTATTGGCGTTAATAGCGGCAATTGATACTGACGGAGTGGGCGGTATAGGGGACGATAGCGAGGCGCGTCAAGTGAGACACGTCTAGATCCACGAGAAATCAGTGCGATGAGATATCAACGGGCGCCTTTACCAATAAAAGGAAGACGCTGGAGGACCATGGTAGACGTGCTAGACGCGGGTTTCGGCGCTGCCGCTAGAGCCAGCGTGTCTCTCTCTGTGCGTTCTATGTAAGACACACGACAGCCTGGGCCGCGACGCGCTAAGTTCAGACGTTAGCTATGCAGACCTTCCGGCCGCTGTTACTCAACGACAACGTTCCTCGTTCAACGAGACTCGCACGCACACCCGCATAGAATGGACGTCCTGCTGCCGAAGGCCGTCCCTAATCCTGAGGTGAGGTTCACCAAGCTCTACATCAACGGTCAGTTCGTCAACAGCGCTAGCGGGAAAACGTTCGCCACCTACAATCCTGCTACGGGCAAGAAGATCTGCGATGTGCAGGCAGCCTGCAGGGTCGATGTTGACAAGGCGGTAGCTGCGGCCCGCGTGGCGTTCAAGTGCAGCTCGCCATGGCGAAGAATGGACGCGTCCGAGCGAGGTCGGCTCCTGCTTCAGCTCGCTGATCTTGTTGAGCGAGATATCGCCTATCTAGCCAGCCTTGAGACACTTGACAACGGTAAGCCATACCAGTTTGCGGTGGGTGACGTACGCTCGTCGATTAAAATGCTCCGCTACTATGCCGGCCTGGCCGACAAGATCCACGGCCGTACGATCCCGGCCGACGGCGAGCACTTCTCGTACACGCGCTACGAACCTGTGGGCATCTGTGGCCAGATTCTCGCGTGGAACTTCCCCTTGGTGCTGGCCTGTGTCAAGTTGTCCGCGGCGATGGCCGCGGGCTGCGTAGTGGTCATGAATCCGGCGGAGCAGACCCCGCTATCAACGCTGTATCTCGCCAGCCTGACGAAGGAGGCTGGCTTCCCTGACGGGGTCGTCAACGTCGTGACGGGCTCCGGGGAAACTGGCTTGATAATCAGCCATCACATGGATATTGACAAGGTGTCGTTCACCGGCTCCACCCACGTTGGCAAGCTCGTACAGCAGGCAGCGGGCGAGTCCAACTGCAAACGCGTTACCCTTGAGCTGGGCGGCAAAAGCCCGCTGGTCATTACCGAGGACGCTGACCTTGATCAGGCCGTGCAGTTTGCCCATGTCGGCGTTATGTACAATGCTGGCCAGTGTTGTGGCGCCGCTGGCCGTCTGTACGTGCACGAGAATATTTACGACGAATTCTGCCGGAAGTCTGTCGAGCTAGCACTGAAACGAAAGCTTGGCTGCCCATTTCAATGTCCCGACCAGGGACCTCAGATCGATGAAGATCAGGCCAGCAAGATCATGGAGCTGATTGAGTCTGGCAGAAAGGAGGGGGCGCGCCTCCTCTGTGGAGGTCAACGAGCTCCCGGCGAGAGTAAGCTCTTCATCGAGCCCACGGTCTTCGCCGATGTCACCGATGACATGCGCATTGCCAAAGAGCAGATCTTCGGCCCCGTCCAACAGATCCTCAAGTACAAGACGCTCGACGAAGCCATCGAGCGCGCAAACAACACCGCGTACGGACTAGCAGCCGGCATTTTCAGCACAAACGTCAACACGGTGCAGAAGTTTACGGAGAATATTCTTGCTGGTACCGTATGGGTGAACAGCTACCTCGACAGATCTCCGCAAGCGCCATTCGGAGGCTTCAAGATGTCAGGCATGGGCCGCGAAGGCGGTGTCGAGGGCATCCTCTCGTACTGCGAGGTCAAGACCATTACGATAAAGCTTCCAGCCAGACATTCCTAGTTCTGTGTTCTCGTTGGTGGCTTTTAGTCGCCAGATGTGTTTGTGGTATGCATTCGCACAATATCGTCGCCGTAAAACACAATAAATACAAGAAAGCTCACGTATAGGTAGGCGACGTCAGCGGTACAGCCTTACAGAAATAGTTAGAGGCTAATAGACATATTAACACGTCTTACACACAATCACTAATAAGCCAATTATATCATAAGAATGTTAATGGACAAATCAGTTAAGGTTAAGGTTATACATATAATCGCGCATCTTAGCTTTAAGATGCATTGTGCTACAGTCGTGCGTAACTCTGCGAATAGGGCCGATAAGGCCTGAATAGGTAATTATCAATAAACGCCCTCGATGATTTTAAATAAGGCCTATTCTAGGGCCGCATTTCGCTCCTCAATAGAAGTGAATATTATTTATGAGTCCATAAGAAGCCAGGGAGCTACTCTCATATCAGCGGTTTCTTATCTGTCGACGCGAATGGGAACAACCAGTAACAATAATAAGCCTTTGTGGACTTCTAGAAGAACGCGACGCCGAGAGAACTAACTGACCATGATATCAGGCAAGGGGCTATTATACTCGATAACTACTGTTACAAAAAATTCAGAACATTCAGAGCACGCATGTACTTCAAAACTACGAGGGACAAGCGGCGGACGCTTTTATCAGTCCCTGCCGTAGTCAATGGGACAAAAATGGTCCATAGATCTAAGGTTCCAGAGCAGCCCGAAGAAGCCCCTTAGTCGTTAAGAAGGCTAGCTACCATCGTACGATAGATAATTTTTATTTATTAGAGATATATGTATATATATTTCAATAAATTATATTTATGGATAATTATGATAATGATGTATACACAATGAGGCACGTACCAACAGGAGGAAACACAAGACTACGATTCATACTTTTCTCTTTTAACAGATATATAAGTAACAGACATATATATATATATATATATATATATATATATATAATCGTAGCTTCTTTCAATATTGCTGCGTGTATTAATATAAACAATAATTGGTGATTCAGTATATATACATATATCTTATGTATATATATATATATATATATATATATATATACATACTTATATGTCTGTTAAAAAGTTCTATTGTTTAATCATTGCTGTTCACTCATATTGAACAGGTATGCGTCAATTCACGCGGAGAATATGTTCACTTGTCGCCCCGGTTGGCCTGCTCAGCAATTAGAAGCGGGTACTTTACGAGGTATGAGAGTAAGTGAAGTCTGATTCTTTACCCACGTCAAATTGACTTCCTCCACCCCCCCCTGCCTTTTGCGTAAAAAAAAACGTAACGCCTTCTATAACCAGCATCCAGCAACGTTATTATGGGCTATCCGCGTCAACGTCCGCTAGCGTTTCTCTCCTGAACACTAAAACATACTTGAAATCCTAACAGAGATCCACTAAATAGTCTGCCCCCTTCATTTCCTAACTGATATCAGTGTCTAGCGAGTGACTGTAGAATCATGTCGCTATTGCAGGTCCAACCCTGCCTGCAGCAGTCGGTGGTGTTCGCCGCGTACTCTGCAATATCACGAGTAAACAAGCTGTCATTGATTTTCGACTTAAGCCAACGAGTTACTCAAACAACCTGACGCTGCAGACACATTACACATGAGGCAGCACATGCATGCGCGCACGCGTTTGTGCCGTCGCAGGACGTCCCATCCTCCGATCGATGTACGACCTTCATCCATCGCGAGCCATCGCGCCCGCCTGCAAATGCATTGCACGTAAGAGATCGGTGTCGTGCGCACGAGCATTACACTTGCTTCGTTCACAGGAGCGGGACGTTCTCCGTGGGCAGAACGCCAATCTCCACGCCAAATGACGAACTCGGTTTGGGACCCACCCAGCCACGATGGGCTTATAAGGAATCGGAGACCGTACCGGGGAAGGAGTGGAAGAATCGCTCGGATTGTTGTCATCACCAAAGAAATAGAGAGAGGGAGGGAGAGACACGAGGATATGTATATGTATATATATTTGGATGGAGAGAGGCGGAGATAAAGCATACCGAGGGAGTGGTATAAACAATGAAACACTTCCTCCCTTACGAATGGAAGACCACTTCTGCCTCGTCTGCGGCTCCGCAAACGCCTGCGAAGAAGGCAGAAACAAGCAGGGTATTAAAAGTAATTTCATCGCTCACAGAACGCCGAGATACATTTGAGCCACGCCACCAGGGTTTGCTGAATAGACATAGGTTCGGCTCCGCCAGTGGGCCGACGAAGACCGTAATGGCGTACATCTAGTAATTGTCGCACAGCAAAAAGAGACGTTGCTGATCAATGGGGTTGAATTACAACATAATTTGATCAGACAACGAAGCTCAGCTGGTGGCAAGATTGCTGATTTAGCTCAGACGAGACAACAAACGGACTCAAATAATCTAGAGCATTTATGTATGAAGTGTTCCGAAACGGTCGAAGTCCACAGCGTTCTAGTTCGACCCGTTATGTTGACCTTGCTCAGGGTGCAGTTGGCATTCGTCAGATTTTGCACTTAGTACATCTAGTAGTCTATCTAGGTAATGCGGCGGCGGCGGTGGTCGTCATGGACATGAGGTGTTATTGTAATAAGAAGTCGGGCTGACGTTTTGTTCTCACGGATCATCCTAGTTAATCCTCCGGCCATCATACATTATTAATATTTTAAATAATAAAAATAAGATAATAATAATAATAATAATAATAATAATAATAATAATGATAATATCTAATACGACAATAAAGAAGTATATTTTGGCCTGCCGGCCTCACGATTAAATAAGGACCCTAACACTCTCGTAAGGTTTCGAGGGCGAGCTCTTCGATACAGTAGAGACCGTAGCAATGCTAAATGTAAGATTAGCCAGCATGCGAAGGTGTTATCCCCCACTGGTAAATCTTCGCTATGGACACGTCCTCAGAGTTAAGCATTTCCTTTTTTAATCACCACTATTAAATAAACAGCCATGTAACCTGGTGCCCCGAGAACATTGGGCTGGGCACGAAACTGCCATGTCGATTTGGCTGCCTAGCCGTGGCCTCTATTTTGCACAATACATTAGCTAGGGAAACCAAATCAGGATTCTGTTTCGAGCGCTCCGCTCCGTGCCGGTGTGTTATGTTAAGTCGCCCTGCTTCCAAGCGTCGACCGGGCCGATGCTCCATTTCTACAAGGACTGACCACGCACGGCCGAGACGGCGTCAGGTCAGCTGCGTCAGCTGTTAAGCGACGAGCAGGCTCATCGCCTGTCCGTGGATCGCCACCTGTCACCCAGCGGCAAGGGATGCGTTCGACGGGTACGAGGTTGTCAGCTCATGGCTAATGAACTCTCCATACGCTGACAGCAGCCCATCTGCGTGGTCACGCTCCGCCATCAGCTGTGCCAATAGCCATCTCGCTTACCCCAAGAATGGCAGGCGGGTTACATTCTCGTCTAGGTGGTGGTGGTGGTGCGCTGCTGCTGCAATGCGCATCAATGACTCGGGTGGCATTCGGCAGAATGGCGGGTGGCGGCAGATCCGCCGAGATCATCATCAAGCCTCTCTCAGCACCGTATTCTACTATATTCGCGTTACTGGTCACTAACTGACAATGATGAGTGATTAAACAATATTGCTCATTGTTTCCAAGAGAAAAAGTAGAACCTGACAATGGCGCCCATGGCTTACACCGTTGCACACCGCATCGCTCCTTATCGGCCTAAATAAAGTCTGTTAGAGAGAACCAGGCAAGTCCTGCGCGACCGACAGGGCAGGCCCTTGAAGCTGCACAGCGGTGGCACCTTTCTGCCATGAGAAATCAGCTGAGGGTGAGCTCTATGCAAGAAATAGTGCCACGGAAGTGCCTGCCTCGGCGGAGGCGATTTCCATTCCTCAAGTTGGTGGTTGGTGCTGGCTAGCGCTGGTACCCCGCAAGAGCCCGCGAGACTATGACGAATCCGCAGCCAAACCACTTGTGCTGCGAGCATCGACCATAATACTAGTGACAGGCTGATTCGCGGAACGAACAAGTGAACACATGCACCTCATGTACGACCTAACCTAGCCTTGTCGATCAGGTCGAGCCGCCTCGCGACCCCTGACCAACGCCCCATGAATCCGTGACCTCGATGTTATCTGAATGTCTAACAAGCTCCGCTTGCGCTCAAACGCATTCCCAAGCTGAAACGAGCTAGAAACAGAGCGATTGTACCGGGGCTAGACCGTTGCGATCGTAGTCGTCGATTGGGTGGATATATGCAATGAACTCGACAGAGAGGCAGATGCGAGATCTAATCATCGACTACACAAGTGCGCGGCCCCTTCCCCGAGGCGAGCATAGCCTTTCCTGGTCTATTGTTGCGACGCTGCTATCGTACGGCTGCTCTTATTGCCGTTTCTGCTGCTGTGAGCGCGTGGGCGCGTGTTGCCAAAACGGTGTCGAGACGCGTTGAATATCAAACAGTTTTTCCTTCAGGGGCGCATACTACTTTGACAGTCTGCTATACTCTGCGCGTGTGCGTGTGTTAACAGAACTGACGACATGACACTGATGAGGATATATATATATATATAAGCTAGAGTGTGGTTAAACATACAGTTCCGTGGACGTTAAATGTTGGCTGTAAACCAGCCCGGAAAATTTAGTTTAGACACACTATATACACGCTAGCCCCCGGGGCTGCCTAGTGGTGCATTCGTTTAGGCTTTGCAACCGGAGGAGACACGAGGGTGCGCGATACGGGTTCGATCCCCATCGTTGCACATTCTTATATATATATATATGTAGATGTGTATATGTATATTCTATATAATGCTGACCTCCAGCCAACACACACACACACATATATATATATATATATATATATATAGTATCTTGTCCTTCAGATATATAAACATCTATATATAGCTGGCCGGTAAATTGATTTGAGCCCATCCAATGTTATTAGCGTCAATTGTTGCCTTCCAATTGTGCTCTTGTTGCAATTGCTACCGCGGAAGGCTCTCCACCTCTTCTCCCATCAGCAGACGTTTCTCTACGCATTTGACATCGCAGCGAGCACGGTTGGGAGGAAAATTCATGCTAGCCCGTAGCCGTCACATGGTATGAACCCGTCCCGTGGCCGGGGTCCCACTACCGGTTCGCGCGAGCAACCGAGCTGTGTAGCTAGCTATAGGCAGTGCCGACGACGCCGCCGCCACCGCCCCAAGCATCATGACGCCCTTATGACGGTGGCCCGTGCAGAGACGATTGTCAGCACACAATGATACATGGAGAACGCGTGTGTCCACTACTGGCATCCCCAGAGCAACACATACAGACACTCACGTACACCACACACAAATCCACTCTGTGGATCTATCCGCCGCTTAGGAGTATCGATGTCTGCCCCAGAAGGATTAGCAGCTGACAGTCGGCTACGAAAAAAAAGGGTAGATGACACCGCGCTGCCCGTATCGATAGCCGGCACCGAGCGGGGAACGCGTTGTCTACAGCAGCGTCCACAATACAGAAATATCTCCGGCGGCGGCGGCGGCGGCGACGACGGCCGTGAGAAGTGCGCGCCGTTCAAACAGTCGAACGGCTGGACGGCTGGATGCATCCAGTTGACGAACTCCCGCGCGCGCGCTCGCACCTGCTACCCACCGTCCACCGCTTATCACACGGACGCTTTCCGTTGCCGGCGGTTAATAGCACTCTTTGATACGCCAAAGACAACCACAGCGGATGGCGGCCAAACAACGATGGGGCACCATCCGACAACCGGCGCTCGTTCTTCTCGTGGCCGGCGGAACGGGCGAGAGGGAAATGTAGATAGAGGCGGAGAGACAGAGAGATCGAGAGAGAGAGAGAGAGGAGTTGCTGGCGCGGGGAGTGTGTGTGTATGTGTGTCCGTGTTTACGTGGCGGTCTGCCTGCCGATCTGTGCGTGCGAGGTAATGCCAGCTCTCTGCTCTCTCTCTCTCTCTCTGATTCAGCCAGCTTGGTGAATGAGCCCTGTCAGCCATTGGCATGGAGGTCGTTCCACTCCATACCAGCGTCGACGCCGCTGCTGATGCTGCTGCTGTTCCAGCTGGCTCTATGCTAACTTATTGCTCTTCCCATCGGTAGTCATAGTCGCAGCTGGCGCTGCTGGCGCTGCTGGCGCGAAGGCCGATCGCCACCATCGCCTCCCTCTCCTCTCCCGATGTTTGTCGGCGAACGAAGAGATGCTACTCTGATACGGCCGACTAGCTAGCTAGTGCTGCCGGCCGCACAAGCGCATGATAGCGACCCTCTCCCGGCGTCAAGGCGGCTCGACTTGCCACAGGGGAATCTGTGAATTGTGGTGACGCTCATGACAAGCCAGACGCCTCTGGCATTACCGGTCGCGGTACGAAAGCAACTGGTTGTCAGCGGTAGTGAGGTGTGCCGTCGTCTCCAGGGTCAGTGCGCGTCTTGGTTCGTCTCGTTGTGTCGAATTTGGCCATTGTCATTCTAGCAGAGAGTGTTACCTCTACGCCGGCATTATGGTGCAGCTTCCCACCGCTATTCCCAATCCGGAGGTGAAATTCAACCAATTGTACATCAATGGCCAGTTTGTCAACGCCGAAAGTGGCAAGACGTTCGCCACCTACAACCCTGCCACCGGCAAGAAGATCTGCGATGTGCAGGAGGCTGGCAAGGCCGACGTAGACAAGGCGGTAGCTGCAGCCCGGGCGGCGTTCAAACCCAGCTCGCCATGGAGGACGATGGATGCCTCGGCACGGGGTCGCCTCATCTACAAGCTGGCCGACCTTATCGAGCGCGATATCGCCTATTTGGCCAGCCTTGAGACGGTCGATAATGGTAAGCCGTACCAGTTCGCTGTTGGTGACATGCATTCGGCAATCAACATGCTCCGCTACTATGCCGGCCTGGCCGACAAGATCCACGGCCGTACGATCCCGGCCGACGGCGACCACTTCTCGTACACGCGCTACGAACCTGTGGGCGTCTGTGGCCAGATCCTGCCGTGGAACTTCCCTCTGATGTTGAGCTGCCTGAAGCTGTCTCCCGCTCTCGCAGCCGGCTGTGTCGTCGTCATGAAGCCGGCAGAGCAGACCCCACTATCGGCGCTCTACCTCGCCAGCCTGACGAAGGAGGCAGGCTTCCCAGATGGCGTCGTCAACGTCGTCACAGGTTTCGGCGAGACGGGTGCCGCGATCAGCAATCATCTTAATATCGATAAGGTGTCATTCACCGGCTCCACCGAAGTTGGCAAACTCATCCAGCAGGCAGCCGGTAACTCGAACTGCAAGCGGGTGACTCTTGAGATGGGCGGAAAGAGCCCGATGGTCATTGCCGAGGATGCGGACCTCGATTTGGCGGCGAACATTGCCCACACCGCGGTCATGTTCAACGCCGGCCAGTGCTGCATCGCTGCCAGCCGTCTCTTCGTCCATGAGGATGTCTACGACGAGTTCTGCAAGAAGGCGGTGGAGTTGGCGACCAAGCGAACCGTTGGATGTCCCTTCAAGTGTCCCGACCAGGGGCCCCAGATCGATGAAGAACAGACGGGCAAGATCCTCGAACTGATCGAATCCGGCAAGAAGGAGGGCGCTCGACTGCTGTGCGGTGGCAAACGCGCTGCCGGCGAGAGCGATCTCTTTGTCGAGCCTACGGTCTTCGCTGACGTGACTGACAACATGCGAATCGCCAAGGAAGAGATCTTCGGCCCCGTCCAGCAGATCCTCAAGTACAAAACGCTCGACGAGGCGATCGAGAGGGCCAACAGCACATCGTACGGTCTGGCTGCAGGTATTGTCAGTACGAATGTCAACACGATTCAGAAGTTCGCCCAGCAGATTCTCGCCGGTAGCGTATGGGTGAACACATATCTGGCAGTCACCCCGCAGGTGCCGTTTGGCGGATTCAAGATGTCCGGCATCGGCCGTGAGGGCGGCGTTGAGGGTGTCCTTCCATACTGCGAAGTGAAAACTGTCACGATGAAGATCCCAGCCAAGCTTTCCTGAATGACAACGCATCGCCACATACTCAACTCGAGATTCGGCTTGCCCTTCAATAGCGGCTGGCTAAAACAGATTGATTGCCAACTGTCTGTCTATAAATGAACGAGTCAAACACAATCGCTGACGTGAACGATATATTTGCACTAACCAAATGTAATTAACTCGGTCAAATAACGAGTAAACGTCTATCAGATAATAATAATAACACGCTAAGTAAAAGTAAATTTTCTCTGCAGACTCTCAGCCAATCTTCAACGTCCACTGCTTGTCTGTATGATATGACACTCCTGCTTCATTGCACACCATCTAAACTACAAACGTTCTTAAATTACTAACTAACAGTGCACCACGTACCGTATTTGACAGCTAGTTAATTGCAGTGCTTGTTAATCGTGTGATTTTATTCTGCGAGGTGACGCCCGACTGCGCAGCTGTTGGCGTCGTCGACGAAAGTGAGAATAAAGTCTGTGACAACCGCGGGTATCGGTGATACCTATACTACAACTGCTGTACTAATTTCATAAAATTCGACCAAATTTCTATTGTAGCCACGTGAACATCAATCGGATGACGATTCTTGTTATAACTGACACCGCTCGATACATGATGCAGGTGGTCCACACGAGCGCAACTTGCACAACTTGCGTGAAACTATGACAGAGTCAATTTAGTAACATTGTCAATAGAAACGCCGTTTTCGCTTCTCAGTATAATGAAATTTATTCGCTAGCTACCCTCGAATTTCGTTATTGCTATTATTGTTTTTTGTTATTATCCAATAATTTCCATGGAAACTGTCGGCTCATTGATGCATGTTTAACACTCACTGGCTAGTGGTTACGGGAGTCTCGGACCAGCTATGTATGTGTTTATGCGTCGGCGATATTCTCCTGCCATTTACAGATTGTCAAGTTTTACCTGGAAAGAAAAGAAGGCATATACAGCGTTAGACAGCTTCGAACGGTCCCAACACAACGAGCGACGTGAACAGCACACGCTGTCCGCTGTGCTCAATGTAAGGTGAGACACATGTCGAGCTTGTGGAGACACTTGTCAAAACTGCAGACCAAGTACGCACACGGCTTCGTACCACGGCTGATAGGTGAGGGTGACCACCTGAGTGTATCAATCACATACTCCCTAGACACAGCTTTATCAGCATTATTCGAGCTGACAACGAATGAGCACCGTTTCGAGAGCAGTCCGTAGACATACGTGTAAAGGTTCATGGTTTACGGGTTTATTAAAGGCACTGCAATTTAGGTGAGGACATTTCACGAGGAGTCTTCGCATCTCGACAGTTGGCATAAAGTTTAGCTCGAGATAGCCGGGGAGTGAGTGCTGAGGACACTGAACCCTAGGGTCTCGTTTGTTGAAAATGTATCTACATGCAATAATCCATCGCGATATAAATAGGTTTGAATTTGACCTGAACAACGTCTACGTGGTAAAATCCGCTTGTGTTACTTCTGAATTGCTGAGGACGTCAATGTCCTCTCGTTTACGTTTTTGCCACAGTCAGCAGTGCCCTGACGGGTATTACGACAGTCAGATTATAGCGCATAGGGCGTCCTTAAATAGCTTCTATAGCAAGGTCCGTAGGAAGACCTGAATGACCCGTCAAGGGATATGACGTCTAATGCGGACGGTCTATGCCAGAAAATCCCAATATATATATATATATATATATATAAATAATACAAAGGGAACCCACCCTTCAAGTATACCACACAAAAACACTACTTCGCTAGTCCCATATTAGTGTCGTAGTAATCATAAGAAATCCGAAATCTGCAAGAGACGCCGAACGAATTATATGTTGTTTGCTCTGTTGCTCTCGACCTCCTCCATCTCTCCATCTCTCTCTCTCTCGCTCGTTTACTCGTTATCTTTATCTGACCTCTCTTCATGGCCCGACCCGTCTCGCTATCCGGTGTCCTCGCGTCCGCCAACCGGCGTCGTGGCCAAGTCATCATACGACAGTGAGCGCCAACGGCCACCCAAGTACCCGACGTGCAAGCACGCAGCCAGCCAGCCAGCAAGGCACGAAGGCAATATCGACGCTCCCGAGGATTGCCCGCTGGCTCGGAGGGGCGAGCGATTGGAGGATCAGGCGCTTCGGCCGCGCTACCCTTCGGATCCTTCACGACGAGCGGCGTCGAGTCGGAGCCCCATCTCTCTCTCTCTCTCTCTCCGTCTGTCCCTCTCCGTTGGCATCGGCGGGGTTCGCTGTCGACTGCGACGACAAAAGCAAGCGAGCATTGGCATCAACCAGCAGCCACTCGAGCGCCTCCGTTGACCCCCAGGCCAAGCTCCACTCTCGGGAAGCCGTCCGTCACTCCGTCCGAGTCTTTTCGCCTCCAAGCCAGTTACCCTCTTCCTGTCGCCACTCGAACGTTTCGATATCCTCTTTTAGGCCAGAGGCTTGTTCTAAGGACGGCCTCGAGCGGGCGGCCTTGGTCTCTCCTGTTGCGATCGGTTTCGGCTTTGCCTGTCTCCCCCCCCCCCCCCGCCCGTCTATTTCTCTGTGACGCCGGGTCTCTCTCTCGATTTCTCCCCCCGTTTCTCTCTCGATCTCTCTCTCGGTCTATCCATCTCGTTTCTTCGTGCTCGGGGTGCTTTAGGTTTTCGCTGGTTCTTGCTCACTCGACGCTGGTAACCACACACCGAGCCGCGCTATTTTATTCGTCTCTTTTCCGCTAACCGAAACGCGGACAATGCATCGGATTCGACGGGCCGGGTGACTGGAGCGACCGTGCCCCGCCGGCGAATTGCTCTTGGAGCGATGTCGTACGATTTCTACGAGGATCTACGAGGGGATCTGGCAGTCGACGACGACAACGACAGCAGCCACACGGGCCCCTGCAGCCGAACGGGGCGAAAGTGGGTGAGGGCAGGGCGGCTCGGGGCAGCTCAGAGCGCGCAGCAGCGGCAGATCAGATCAGAGGAGTTGGCGGCGGCATGTTGGAGCAGCTGGCAACAACGAAGTAGTCGTTGGAGTTGCCGGCGACGGCGAAGAAGAGCGGATGTCGCGCAGTAGTAAGGGAGGCCAAGCCACTGAAAAGTCTCAGGCCTAGCCAAACAGCTGCAGGGCTGACAGATCAGAGGTGCGGCGTCGGATCAGGCGACATGCGCCGCAGGGCGAATGAGAAGGTACAGCGAAGGTCGACAGAGGACCGATGTAGGTATACAGAGTTACGTGAACGGAAATTGCCGACATGTATACGATCATAGCGGCCAGACCGAGAGGGGGAGCGATAATTTATCGTATCCCGAATCCGAGATTCGGGACGCCGATATCTTCTTCCTTTAAGCGCCCATCAATGTTCGACAATGATAACGACGATGCTGACGTTGACATCTATAATAATATCGGAGACTATCGGTGGATGCGTGACAAGTTGTTGCGTAAGCGGTCAGATACATTCAGAGCGTAGCGTAGATCCTTTCCATCGAGCCAGTCCTTGGTCGCTCGAGCCAGCTGAAAGCGGGTCGAGGTCGATCGAAGCTCACCATAATGACGCGGTTCG
Source organism: Stratiolaelaps scimitus (assembly GCA_019614645.1). Taxonomy (NCBI): domain Eukaryota; kingdom Metazoa; phylum Arthropoda; class Arachnida; order Mesostigmata; family Laelapidae; genus Stratiolaelaps; species Stratiolaelaps scimitus. Next base: position 331,024 of record JABWDB010000033.1, on the reverse strand, counting down.
ACATGACGATGATGGGTGTCCAAAGACCAGCCACCTGGTGAACCGTGGTGGTCAGCGGGAGACGTGAGGCGCGGATATGCGCGTACAGAGGGCTACGACACTATACAGGAAAGCAGCAGCCGCTTAATATAACTTTGCGTTTCGGCAACGCCTCTATAAGTGCTGTAGACAGCTGGATGGTAGCATAGTACATTTTAGAACCGAGAATATCAGATGGGAAGGCCTGAATTTCATTTACCGTGGGCAAAGGTCTACGAAATAGAGGAGCGGTGCAGCAAGATTTGAACAAAACTTTGACGTCCTCGAAGGTAGCGGCCAGCTTCTCTTCCTCGGCTCGTTTTTCGGGTACACAAAACGTTCGAGAACAATTCCACTGAAGGTCACTTTATTTGAAACTACCACCTCTTCGTGGGTCTCCCATACGTATGCGTAGCGTTCGAAGATCGCCCGGTGGTTGCTGGATCGTCGGCGAGAGTTTCTTTTCAAATTCTACATTTCACCATCGCATTGACTATAGAACACATGGCAAATTATGAAGGTCGAATAGGTGCACAGCAGTAAACAGCAGTGCCTGCCTGTGTTGCACAAAGACGCCGTCGTTCTCGTTGGCGGCACGCGTCATGGCTCCCCTATTGGAAACGAGATTTACCGAATCACTGTGATTTTCGCTGTTGACCGAAAGGCGAACGTATCAGCGGCTAACGATGATAGCACTTTGAACGAAGAATGGCGTCATTTGAAAGGTTTTGCCTCTGTGTCGCTTGTCTTAACCTATGGGGAAATGCTTGCGGACATTTTCCATAGCTAGTCACGTTACAGATAAACATATCGTGGCAACAGGATCGACGCCAACAGCAGCCGCAACTGATTCGGTTAAGCTTGATGTTGGCATACGATGAACAGCGTATGCCAGTTCGACGTGGTCGCCAAATTTCTCTTGCATGAGCCTTCGACACGGACAGGTCCCTGACGTGATTCTGCACAGAGGTACCCTTCTCGGGCCATCTCGCATAGCTGAGGCTCAGCTGCCGAAAGGTTCAGCATGCGAACGAATACCATTGGCAATCGTTTACACAGGTGGGTGGATTGCAGCGGCTGTTCATTACTGTTGTGTGTCGTTATGGAGACCCGTGTCGCCGCTACAAGATCAGATCATTGGGACTTTGGTCCCCATGCGAATTCAGCGAGAAAGGACACTTTGCCTCGCTGGTGTCGGGCTCCGAAATTGAAATCGACTGTCAGCTAGACAACGTTGAATAATGATAACATTTTGCTGCAGACTGTGAGTTTGAGTATTGTCTCTTCTTTCTCTCATATTTATATATAATATAGGTAAAGTGTAAAGCTTTATTGGTTAATTTAAGGAACTACATACAATGCTTAACTTCTCTTATATGTCATGGAACAGGATTCGAACCTGCGCCTTCTGGCTTTCTACAGCCAGAGACTCAGCCGTCCAAGGTATTCTAGCATATTCATTTGCAGTTCCACAAGGCCGAAATCGTATAAGGCATATCTTGTTTCTGTTGGCATTTGCCGACTTCATATCGCCGCTAATCGGTAACTGTCTTTCCGGGCCACTTACGAGTCGCTCGCTCACATGCGGCTTTGTGGTAAAGGCAATTTTCTCTTTACCACTGTGGCGGACATTTCAGCACGTTCGTATATCAGTCGCAGAGCGACGCAGCCAGGTCACGCAGCCGAACAAGCCAATACCAGAAAAGACGCCTCATTAATGAATCAGTATCTCTTTAGACCTGCGGCCTGTAGAACCTTAGGTGGACGGGAAATACAGTCATTCGACATTCTACAGATATTAAGGAAAGGTTTTTTTCTTCAAATTGGCGGTGTTGGCATGCTAATGAAAAGGGGCTACCATCCCCTAAACGAGAATCACGGCCGGAGATTCACCACGTCGCTGCTGCTACCAGCGCCAAGGGACAGATCATTACTTACCTGGATATTCTGCTTTTGTTGGCGTTTATTATTTCTAATTATTATTATTATTATTATATTATTCTTATTATTCCCTCAGACCCAGGCTATAAACACGTGCCAATAAACATTCCAAAAAGAGCTCAGCTTACCCTGATGGCGAAGCCAATCTAACGCATGAAAACGATATATTGTCCAAATGTTTAAATAGCAATGTCCAGCGGGGGGTCAAATCGCTGACCTCAGAACTTTGCTCGAGGACAATGTGTGCTCGAAGCTTACCCCAGCGTCGGAGGACACTCTGCCACGGATGAACCCAAGCAACGCTCACATACAGGAGTTGATAATTGCCATTGTCCAATACGGCATGATTTCACGAGATCGTTAACGCTGTACCTCTGAGCGGGCTAGGGTGATTCTCAAACGGGAGAGTGTTGACACTTCGAATTCTCTGAGAGGACCTCGAATAATTACGCGATCGCGCTGGACAGGCCTATCGTTATGGCGATATCGATAACGACCATCGCTAACAGATGGACAACGTCGCCGCGAATTATTATCTCTATGATATGATATCGTATAAAGTCTCTAAACGAGATATGACTGCAAAATCAGCCAGCGATCAAATCGGCAACGGGTGAATTACATGTATTCTGCATGCAACCTATTACCGTATCCTACAGCCAGCCTAGAGCGAATTAATCAATTAATAAGTAATCAGCGAATCGAGGTGATCAGCGATTGTCTACTCATTCACGCCGTCCACAAGAGCCAGTGACAAGAGGCACGAGAGATCGATTGATCTTCTTTTTTTGGGGCCCTGCTCATCGTTATATGGTATTGAGCAAAATTATTATCTAAACAGATCGCTTGATAATTCTATCGGAGTCAACCGATTGCTGATCTCAGCGAACGCGATTCCTGGTCCGCATCCTCCTCTGACCCATCGTCGATTACATAGTGTATATTTGGCGCACCCGCCTTCGCCTGCGGGATGCCTGTGGCGCCGGATGGGGCTGTTTCCGGCGGCCCGCTCTTTCCATTTCTTCACAATCTATGTTGTAGTATGCTCATGCGTTTCTCTGTCGTTCGTGTGAAGGCTAGGTCCAAATTTCACCCTGCTATTTCATTGATATTGCGCTGTGTGTTACTAAACTCATCATGCGTTTCGTTGAGTAACTTCTCAGTGGAGATATCTCCGTGGTGTCCGGCCAATCCCATTGGCACTAAACAATTTGAAATTATCCCGCTCTAGTTAGCAACTTGCCAGATCGACTCTGTCTTTGCCGAGGTGAGCAGCGAGGAGTTCGATATTTCCCATAGCGCTCGTCGGGACCAGGTCCTGATGCCAGCGGTACTGGTGCGCCGCCTCTGCCAGGGCTAGCGCAGGCTGGCCTGTTCCGGCCAGAATAGTCTGTTGAAATAGCTCAGTTCTGATCGGGGCTAGACAGGCGCTTCCGGTGTTTGCTCACCTCATTCCGCCAGTGCCATACGCACACACACACAGTGGGCTTCAGAAAAGAGCCTGCTCTGTCCTTTGAGCCTAAGAGTTGAACGTGTCTTGTTGGCTGGGGACGCAAAACTTGGAAGCTCGTTCATCCCGTTGGGCCTGACGTTGGGTGAGAAGCCATCTGTGGGCCAACACTTGCCGATAACATTGACTAGCGACGAATTTCCACTATCTCTCTCTCTCTCTCTCTCTCTGTCTCTCTGTGAGTTTCTCTCGAAACGGAATAAGTATAAGTCGTAGACAGTGAGTATCGTCATCGTCAAGTGAGTGCTGGTTGGCAAGTTTGCTTCTATGCCGGCTGACGAGTAAGTTCAGTTTACCGACAGCGGATGCGGCCGAGGTCCCGGCAGGCCACGCCACCCGGGGCCTGACATTGGCCAAACGACAGAACAGCGCCGACATCTACATCCCATCGCTAATAGTGTCGCAGCGTATGGGAGACTTCGAACCGTGGCATCATGGCACCGTGGCTAGAGCTTGCTGGAGTTCAGAGGTCGTTGGCTGGGATGCTGTCGGGCCTACGTCGCCATGTGATGGCTGCTTCTGTGACAAGTATCAACATTGAAGAGTTGGCCACGGTGGTGGCAGCGGCGGTTTGACGGCGGCTTCGATGGTAGATGCCATGTGGCCGGATCCGATCACCGAACTGGTCGGAACGAGATCTCAAGGGGTCTTTCGGCTGGCCTACCAATCGGACGCGTTCCGCATCTTTCATAGCCAGTGCTGAGGCTGGTGGCGTTCGCTTCAGCGACAACTGCAGCGGTCGCAGCGACGTGGATCAGGTCCAGTCCATCGACGGCAGTAGTGTGCCGGTGACAGTGGCGGTGGGCCTTTCCTCAGGAGGCCTACGCCGGCGACCTGGCGGGCACTACCAGGCCGCCTCGGAGAATTGGCACTGCGCCAACGACTTCAGCCGTTACCCCAGAGCTTTAGCCTGCTTCGGCCTCTTTGCTTAGCCTCTGCGCCTCTGTGGTCGGTCGTCCTCTCTTAGCGCGCGGGTCTTCGTTTCGACTGCTAGGTGCAAGTGGGGGCGAGGGCTTGTGGGGTCTTGAAGAACGAGCGACTTTCGGGGAGTTTTGGGCGCCTTGAAGGGAGACTCGTCGCACAGGGGGATGTTACGAGGGGTATTACGAAGACAGGACCGGCTACAAACTTTAGATTAGGTGTGTGGCCGGCCGAGTGGATGGGGTGGTAAAGCGGTGTCGATTTGGTGCTTCTCGCAGGACAGAGGGCCTTCCGCTCTATTCGGCACCGTCTTCACTCGATGCTGCTGCTGCTGCTGCGGCGTTCACGCCTAACGCGGACGGGACACCAGCGGCCGACCCAGCTAGCTAGGGGTTTCTGGAGTGGTAGGGAGGCTGGTGGAGCTCGGTGGGGGTCGTGGTCAACGTACCAAGAAGGCCGCTCCACCAAGGAAGGTTGGGGCGGGTAGAGCGCCAAGGCACACCGTCTCTCAAGTTAAAGGCTTTCGAGTTGTGGCCTTAGCTCTAAGCTAGCCATACCCTGTATGGTCGTCTACCGATGGACACGTTTGATTCGCCCATCTCGTTTCCCGGACGCCAAACGGGCCATTGATGTGAAGACATCGAGGCGAAGGTTTTTCGCAAAACAGGCGCGCCTCTGTCGTCCGAGAAGCGTTAACGGGACGCGGTGCCGAGGGACAGTGTAGAACAGAGCCTCTTCCGAAGGGTAAATCGGAGAGCAAAAGTGGCCGGGGGGAAATTCAGACTGCCGGTGATATCCACTATGGGCTGAGGATGGCGCCATTTCGTCCACTGGCCAAGCGAAGCCCGGGAGAATTCAGATGCCAACCCGAGAAAGCTATCTCTGTTATTGCTTAGCAGCGGGCCTTTCCCGTGTTCGATTTTGGTATAATCCACTATCGTCAATGTCTTCTCTAGGTTATCCTCCACCCTCCCTCCCCCGATCTGTGTAGCCTCTCTCCGCATGTTTGTTTCTCCTGGTCAAAGTAAGAAGTTGACAGCTTCGAGGACGTGGTGGACTTCGTCTGCTTATTAATTCATCGAAGGGATTACATTCGTTACACAATATTGGCTAATACAATGTTACAGCCTACCACATGCATATGGCGTAGACTGAAGGTTGGCTGTGTAGCCAAGCTCGCTTGGGTACGCCACGTTAAGGTAAATGTCTTATTGGTTTATTAAAGGAACTGAAGTTTTACATTGTGCTTAAGCGCAATGCAAGCGTACATTTTAGCTGCTTATGTACGTGGTAAGACTTTCGAAGATTACGGCTGTCCACTATAGACCGTTCGCCAGCCATTGTTAAGTTGTTTTTTCTGCGTTCTGAGGTCCTGGTATCAGATATAGGAGATGTGTTTTTGCCTCCGCGAATGCCCCTGATCCACTCGGTATTCCATTCCAATGGAAAGTATTATTTGAATATACTACCGATTGAGAGAATTTTCACGTCGGTCAAGCTACTTGCTCAATGCAAAACGACAATTAGCCGACATATTGGTGCCTTGAGAAAACAACTTATAGAAACGAAAGTTTAAATAATTTTCTCTGTCTATATGATTTATTCAAACATACAGTACTTAAAAATTTAAAGTTTAAGTTAATACTATGCCGAACATTTAGCCATACATACGACGTTGAAGGGCGTATTTCTTCTTCAAAAATCCTGATCATAGCTGGCAATTGATACCTGTAACCTTTGCAGGATGTCCCGTAGAAACTGTACCTATTTGCAAGGCAAGTGCCAAAGAACCAATTGTTCTCCAAGTGACCCGTTGCATAGGGTCGTCCCCCTTTCTGTAAGACAATCGATAAACGCACAAGGAACTAAGTGAAAGTGAATTGACCTTGCTTAGCCCTCGGGCGCGTTCCTCCGGTCTAACTGTTCCGCTAAGCTGCTTTACAGTTCAGATTCCCTGAATCTAAGGGGGCGAATTCGTAGCAGACCCATTGCGCCTCAGTCTCCCGACTTCGAGGAACAAGCGACAAAGGGAAGAGCAGTCGTCGCTTTCTTTCTCTCTGTTTTTTCCCTCTGTACCCGTTCCTTGCTGAATCTTCCTCAAATGCGTGTTGGGGGTCATGGACTGCCACCCCGATTTAGGCTGTGTGTAGAGTCCTTGTGGAGCTAGCCGGAGTATGGAGGAAGAGAGAGAGGATTCCGGTGGCCACGACAGACACTGCCTTGCGGCTGCTCGGGGACGACGTGCAAGGAACGCTGTCACTTTTGCTTGAGGAAATCGACTTTTTAGGGCGGGTCTGTCCGTCTGGCGACTGCTATGGTTTCTGCGGTTACTTCCAATGCTGCTGCTGCTGTTGCAGAGTGCTATGGCCTGCAAGGATGCTGACGGTCCCGGCGGCTAGCCTCGGTTTTGTCGGATGGTTGGCAAGCCAAGCCGAAGCATTCTGGGCTCAAGCCTGCTGGCCAGATTGGCGCGCCTTGCCCTGGGCAGCGCCAAAAGCCCGCAGTCAAGATGTTTCCAGAGGTATCGAGCCAACGATAGCCATGTCACTCATCCAGTACAAACAGCCATCGGTGCCAGCCACCGGCATTGCCAGGTCGAGTTGGACCCTGGACGAAGCCAGGCCTGAGCAGAATTCGCCGGGATTCACTGAGGCTGAAACGCCTCAACTCAGGATGCCGAGGAACAAGAGTACCGGGCACCGAACAGACGTCCAAAATCGTCCCTGAGAGCATTCGATACCTCGTGTGCCTTAGTCGCCTTAGCGTTTGGCCTACAGGGATAGGAGCATACCACCATCGGCTCGATATGCTGGAACCTTCCCATCCCTCGACCCGTTGGTGACGCTCGGCCCCGGGCCAAGCGCCGCCCAACTTCCTTCCTCCCAGAGCTTTTCGGCTAGACGACCAGTGCTTTTCCTGCTTGGCAGCTGACGGCGCTCAACGAAAGCAAATAGAAGGCAGCAGAAGAACGAGCAAAAGCTCCTAGCCGAAGGCCGAATTACAAATACATGCTGGCTCACCCACCTCGTGTGTCGGCGTGGTCGACACCGAACGTGAGTTGGTCTCTGACCGCCGACCGTTAGACGACCAGCCTCGCTAGCGACGGCTGCCTCAGTAACGTAGGCTATAGCTGAAGACTATATCGGACTGTAGTTGCTACGAGAGCAGGCAACGCCCTTCTCCCTCCGCCGAGGCCGGCTAAAGCCTCAGAGCTCTTAAAAAACAACCCCCCGGCCAGGCCTCTGGGGGCCTGGCCTATTTAACACACACATGCCCACTCACCCAACACTCTCCAGTTCCATTCGAGCACTCAGTTTCTCAGTATCGGGCCGAGAGCCTACCGTCGGCATCGGCAGGCCCTGATAGCACCTTCTCTCATTGCTCCACAGCCACTTCCCCGCATGCACTTGTTCATGCCTTATAGTGCTATACACACGCGGGACAGCGCGTCTACCGTAGCCGGGTCAGGCCACTAGCACGAGATCACTCTGCTGTCCTGGCCCGACCTAACCGCTGAAGCTGTTTCCTTCGTCGCCGTTGTTCCAACCCTGGTTTCCACCACACTTCTGCTATTTTGCTGTGTGCCTGTTGTGCCCATATCTGTCTGTCCTAGGAATGGTCTTCCCAGAAAAAGGCATTGCCAAGGTTAGTGCTGCCTGCGTGCTCTCGTCTGTTACCACGTCGCTGCTGTTGTTCGTGGTCAACGCACATAGTGATGACGGTGGCGATAACCGTGATAGAGCTGGTAGTATTAGTACTGCTAGAACTTTTAGCAGCAGGTATACTCCACTCGGGTCGCCCTTCCCTCCGGCCTCGGTTCTCGTTGAAATCATCGTTGCTGTTGTGGGAACTCGCCTCGCCTCGCGTTCTCGTTTCTACATGCGGTCTCCAATTGGCTCAGCATTGGAGTACCAGTCAACTCACCGCAGTTCAACCGCAGCCACTTGATCGCTCGACCATCCACTTCACTACCTGACGGGGAAGGTGAGATACAAAGAGCGCGGGGAGAAGGACTCCGCGGCCGAACTCCTACAGACAACTGACTGAGGACAGATATTTCGCCACCCCCGGGGGGAGGCCCGCCTACGTTGTTCGTTTCACGTCCGTGTCCCAAGGTCTCCCTACTGCACCGTCGTCCCATATCCTACGACCCTCGGTAGCCCCAGCCTCCTTTGCTTATCCTTATCCTGCCTTCCATGGCAGTTCCTCCCATAGCGAAACGGAACACGTTCGCTGTGGGTTGCTGCTGCTGCTGCAGAGGCTGATGGCGCTCTCTCCCCCCCCCCCCCCCTTTTCTCCGGGCTCCCCGTGGATAGACGAGGCCCCTGCGCGATCGATGCCCGCCACGAGCAGCCGCTGACGAGTCGGCAGTGGTCTAGGTCAGGTTCGCCATTGGGGGCCAGGCCAGGCAAGGCAAAGCCGTTACCACATTCCTGTCTCGAGGCACCGTTCCCCCGTTCTCTCTATCTCTCTCTCTCCGTCTCGGAAAATGGAGTTATCCTCCGCATGTACCCTGTCGCCAGTCAGGAGAGGAAGTCAAGGACGCAGTTACCGGACGACCTACCGGCAGCACCGAACAGTAGCGACGGGGCAGAGAATGAAAGAGCGAAGTAAACGCGGCCGCAATAGTCAGAGCGGCGGACGACGACCTCCGAGCAGGCGATGCGGGGTCAGACGATGCGGGGAGAGGCTTAGTTTCAACGACATTTGATCGAGTGAGATCCATCACGCCGCGGGGTGACCGTGACTCGGCCAGTGAGGTCGCGGGGGTCACAGGCAGCGAGGAAGAAGAAGATGCCAACGACGGCCAGTCGAGTCACCTCCTCTACGGACAGATACGCACACGCAGGCCGACTCGCGGCCTGTAACGACTAGCACGGTCGAGCCGACTACGTGCCAAGCCGATGGAGGCGATGTTTTCGCCTGCGACGGAAAGACCGATGACTTGAGGAAGTGAGCCAGCCGAAAGTAACCCCCCCACCGCTATCGCAGCGATGGGTCGGGAGCGCCCCTGCTAAAATCCCCTCGACGACTGCTACCGTTACCAATAGCACTGCCACCATGATGACACTGAAGCTACCTGCGTCCGGCGCGGTTAGTGGAAGCGACAGCAACGGATAGCATCTGCCAATGTGGCATACGTTGTATTCTCACAGGTATAACAAACAAAGAAACAAACACGTAGATTTGTAGAGGGAAGGTGCGACTGCCCCACTTGGAGCTTAGGCATTGCTAATCGTAATAATAATCCTTTTGTCTGAATACCATCATGATTGCTCCCCTGGCAAATGCCCTATACGAATAGCCAGTCTACTGCTCACCACCAATCGAACAGACATATATGCATACACATAGATGACAAAATATGGTGTGTATATGTATACGACGCCTTCTGCCACTTGCGACCGGCGCTAGTGCAGAAAAATCGCTCAAAATATCGAACAATCGAACGAAATTGCTCCGTAGAATTGACGGACGTCGCACGTGCGCGCAGCCGGAGCTCGGTTGTCGCGGTACCGTTGCGTGAGGTAAAGGTAAAGGTTTTATTGGTTTATTAAAGGAGCTGCAATTTTACAATGCTTAAGCTCTCTCTTATATGCCATCACGCAGCGGGGCTCGAACCTGCGGTCTCCGGCTTCCGATAACCAGAAACCACTTAGCCGTCCAAGCCACCGCCGCGCTGAGTGAAGGGTAAATTGATTAATTGCTTTATTAACGCAGCAACTGCAATGTTTACAGTGCTTGAGTTCTCCTGTACGTCTCAGCACGTCGAGGACCAACTCGAACCTGCGGTCCTCGGTTTATTTTTCCCAGCCAGAGACTGAACCGTATCGCAATCGTGCGTGTGTTTCCCTCACGCCGACACGTGCTGCATCGTGCAGCTATATTGGAGAACGCTCCAGCAGGCAGCCACCGTGCAATGCGGCTCCCCTATACCCACCGAACGCTAAAGCAAATCACCAGAGAGACAAGCTGAAGGGTTTGATGACGACAATGTTGGTGAACATTGTGTGCGCGGAGCCCGGCATGCAAACGCGAACGTACGCACGATACAGGGGCCACGTCCGGGCACGGCGACGAAGCTCTCGAGCACTAGCGCCGGCGGCGGCTCTCCGGGCCGCCGCCGGTTTCCGTCGGCCTGTAATCGCCTCCCTCCTGCTGCCGACGAGGGCGGCAGGTAGTGAGTGACTAAGGTATAGCTGCCACCGCCACCCGGATTCTGCCGACACCCGATCAGCCGACCGGCGGCCGTCCGCTCGCGCGCGTCTATCTAAATGAGTAACAACGTGCTCCGGCTGGCGTTGAAGCTTCTTCTGCTGGATGTGTTTTAAACTAAAAGGTGCTAGCTGGAACACAGCAGGTCGACCGCCCCATTAGGTTCGTATGTCCGCCCGCCCGTCGTCCTGCGCACAGAGCTACCTCTAGCCGCGCTCATCGCTACAGTAGTAGTCGACGTCGTCGTCGTCGAATAGAAACCTCAAGAGCCCGATTACCTGGAACGTGATGGCTCCGTTGGGAGTCCGGCTGGGAGCGATCCAGGCAGTCATTTTCCCTAGTGCGGCTTCCTCCCGCTGGTGGTTCCCGCTAGCTCGCTCGTTCGGTCGGTCCTTGTTCATCCCCGATTCGTTGACCGCCTGAGCCGGTCACTCAGAGCAGGCCAGCACACGACCCAGCAATAGTGGGTGGCTCGCTCGCTCGCTCTCCTCTGACAGATGTCTGCGGACGCTGCTTGCGCACTCGACTACTTGGCCGGCATTGGCTGCCTGAGCTGGCCTCGTCCGCCGTCGACAGCTTAGTCGCCACCGCCGGTCCGCTGCTAACACGATCCACGTCATTCCCCTGGTCGGCATGGCGGGGCGCCCACGCCCCCAAAGCCGAAGCACATCAACCTCGCTCCATGGCACGGAACCCGTCCCGAACGATCGCCCAACCCATCGCCAACATGGCCGGTGCCTTCGTACTCCGAGCAGGGCGTCAACCTCACCAGTATGCTCGGCCGGTCAAGTCGTTCCCGCTGAGTAGCTCAGGCCGAGATGATAAGTGAGGTGAGCTTCCGAGCTAGCTAATGTAGTATATCATATATAATACAATATATAATATATATATATATCTATAATAGTACATAGCACGGCAACACCCTTTACTCAGCACCCTCTGGTAGCGCGCTGTTACACAGCGTTCATCTGGCCACTACCTCATCAAGCGGTATCTCTACAGTCTTTCTAGATGCCAATACATACATTCTAATATACACGTATCATATGCAATTGTACCCTCTGCGCGTTCTCTAGTTTCGGTCACCACATCACTTCATGTGGTAATTAACACCGCATCGTTTAGCACGTGTTGCTGTCCACATGGCATTGATTATTCATATTTGCATATGTTGATTATGGAAAATGACGTGTGAATGATTGAATGAATATCATATTCCAGTTTGCAACTGCCATACACAACAATGTTACTCAGCATAGCATGATCGTAACGGAAGCGTTGAAAGCCATATAAATAATGGCTCGCTCTCATTTTTGCCCGATTTCACACTCTCTCATAACGTCGGTCGTATAAGCGATAACATCAAATACAGCGGCCGTCCTAAGATCAGCACGCACTCATGGAGGTTGCTACATCCGTCACTGGTCATCGTCGTTCGGTCGTCGACGCCAAGCAAAATGATTTAAACGTTAGCGTACGGTTAACAGCAGAAGACGAAACGAACGAGTCATTTCGACGCGCTCAGTTTCATAAGGAACAGAAATAGAGTAGCTCTAGAAGGGCATTACCGCCCCCCTCCTGACTGACGAAACTTAAACGGAACGCCGTCCGCTGACCAGTACACGGCCGATGGTGCAAGGTTATATAGTGAGGGCCGTACATGGCGATGGTCGTCACAGTTATTGCCGAGGTCGTATCCGGCCTTAGTAGGATCTTTATGATCAGGCTCTTTTCGGGACGATTTCCTACAAGCTGCCCTGTCTGCTGTGGCTGTACGAGTTAGCTATGTATGAATAAGGCTTGATAAATGTTTAAAATGTGGGGACGGCAATTATACAATTATTTTCTTAATCAGCTTACTTACTTACAGGCGACGACGTCAACACGTGGTGGGTTAGTTAGCTGCCGGCATTATTATTTCCATGTGAGGTGTGCTGGCGTAGACATTGATTACTATGGTAACGGCTGGCCTTATTACGTGGATTGTATGTCAGCTAGTACCCGCCTGTTGAAGAAGGTCCTGCGGGATGGCGTGCCCTAGATATCACCGAGGACCCAAAACCCTGGGGTATCCGGTTCGAATCCCGTAGGGTACATACGATCCGAAAGTAGCTCCGAATCATGGCCCAAGAAGCAACAGCTCTTGGGGTAAAAAGACAGGATATCAAGAAAAGCATATCGTTCGTTTTTCGATTTTTGCCGAGAAACGACAATTTCATAATTTGGAACATCTAGGCGTTGGCCAGGCACAACGGCCCGCGACGACGATCAATTGCCGCTGCAAGGCCACGAGTCGCAATCGCAATGACTAGGCGTTTACCGTAGACGCAACCGTTTCGGTGCGGCGGCCAGCTCCGTGAGCGGCCGCGACACTTGCTCAAGCTGCTGGTAACAAAAAAAAAAACAAGACCGGCTGGCTCGCTGGCAGACTCGCCCTGTGGTTTGTATCGCTGTGATGACAATCTGCCCATCTACTGCCGCTGCCACCCGCACAACAGCTCGATCTACGAATCCAGCGATAGCCGGTCCTGTTGAGCAGTGGCGGCCTTAACTGGGCAGAACGAAGGGCGATGACGACGTGGCCGACTGTGGTGGCCTCGTAACGAGTTTGTTCGCGCCGTAGCAACAACGACCGCACCGGTGGTGGCGGAGGCGGCGGCAGCGGCGGCAGAGGCTGGACCGTCGCAGGCCATAATCGCGGGCCAGCAAACGAGAACGCCCGCCGTCTCCACTGGCCGGCAGGATTTCGAGGACAACTGTAGTAACTCTTGTGGACAGAGAGAGGGAGAGTAAGTAAGCAAGACACGCTAACGAGAGCGCCACCAGCTGGAGAAAATATGGCCTTTCTCGCCATTGTCGCTGTTCGTGATAATGTTTAGATACTTATCGCTGGATGAGACAGCAAGTTTCGCCCTGCCGGCAATCGAATGGCCAAATGGTGTTTGCTTTGCGGTGGAGCAAAATGCCACGCGGCCTTAGCTTTGTCGTATTTAATTAAGCGCGCGATGGCAAAGCGAGAGTCATCGTTTTGCGATACGCTTCGGCCTGTTTACTAAAGGAACTGCAATTTTCACAATGCTTACGTTCTCGTACATGTCACCAGGTCGCGAGAACCTGTGGCATCCTGCATTTCAGAGCCAGAGCCTTAGCCTTAGACATATATATATATATATATATATATATATATATATTTGGCGATGGGGCGCGGCCGACGACGATCACTGATTTATTCAGTAGTCCGGCATCACCATCGTCAGTGATCATATAATATCATTCAATTGATCCTCGTCGAAGGAACGTCCATTCACTATCTGACCCTCGTCACCCATCCGAAGGTAGACGTTTATCGATGCCTTGCTAAGGCCGAGGTCACGCGAGTGCGCGAAGTCGCTTCGTCGTAAGAAGCACCACTCAGATTACGTAACACCGTCGGCTACTGCTGCAGCTCCTCCCATCGACCGCGCAGTGCTACGCGTACTGAACGGCAAGCCCCGGTAATTCGGCGGCTGGGGCCTGCCTGATGTCGCTGGTAAAAACGAAAACATTCGGCTTCCTGATAACGACGCTAATTGGGGTAATTTCCTAGGATTCCTGGTCAGGTTCTTACGCGTTTGGTCGTTCGCGCAGCCGCCACTGTGCCTCGAACCTCACACGATGTACGCGTCTGGTCGAGAGCTCGTTGTACTGTGTATTTCAAATGGCAGCAGGGCCGATGACGACGTCAGCGGTTCATATCCATAGTTGTGATACTTTAATAGCAATATCGTCTGCCGCCCCAAACTAAGCGTGATGCAAGCGGTGGCGGCTACGTTTGAAATATTTGCTTTGTACATAGATGGCACCGTGAGGCGGATACAACACCATTGGAGCTTGCCACGTAGTGCGTGCATATGCGGGCGGGTGCATATCTACGCGGGTTGTGATGTAGTTATAGCATTCCAAAGAAAACAATGGTCAGAAGTGATGATATATATATATGTATATACAAAGCCGACGAGGAATAATGAATCGGGTTCAAGTCTTTGCACTTATTATACATAGTTTCCAACGCTGTACATCACCACAGATCCGCCCGACTCGTCCAAATCTCATCCATGTTCTCGCTGAGCCGCATGAGCATCTGTCATGTGTAGCGGCTAAAGAAAGCATCAGCCTGTTCACGACTGTGAGTTTCCGCCCGCCAGTACAGCAGATATATATATATATATATATATATATATATAGAAAGAAAGAGGCCATGAGTCTGCTGGGGTCCACGGGAAGCTAGTATCGGATAAGGTAGTGTGGTGGACCCATACCTCGACCGCTTCCCATTATTCCCGATACGAACGTACTATTGCCCTCCGTGCTTCCCATTGAAACTCCATTAACATCTGGGCGGATTGGCCGGCTACCAGGGGTGGCGGGCCGACAACCAGTCGTCCATTATTATCCGAGTTCGTCGTTGCTGTAGCCGGCAACGGACGCAGAGGATGTGGGTTTATGGGGGTTTATGGGGTCGGGGGTGGGGGGGTGTTGGCGCGAGGCCCGCTGCTGCCGTTTAAATCATGAAGAACACAGCGGCCGACTGCGATAGTCCACAAACGCCGTTCGTGCGAGAATCGATGGATTGAGGCGGAAGACGGCTGCTACGGCCTGTGCCAACGAGGACAATGCTGATAACATCACATGCAACGCAAGTCACCACTCTGATCCAGTTGTTATTATTATTATTACCGTTAAGAATTATTTTGTTTATTAATATTGAGTATCTGCTAAATTCAGCCCAATCGGGGAGAGGGGTGTCGTCATGTTTGATACGACAGTCTCAAAGGATGAGCTTCACCACTGGCAGAGAGAGAGAGAAGACGAGGAAGAGAAAGAAAACAATTAAGTCTGAGCCAGCATCGATTATATGCAGCCAGCATCGTCCCAGCATCGATTATATGCATTGATTATATACTGCATAAATACTGGTGGGTGTGTACGTTTGGGTGCGTGTTTATAAGGGTACATCATATATATATATATATATATATATATATATATATATATATATATGTATATATATATATATATAATAAGACACCAGTTCATGCGGGCGGTCTGTCGGGCCAGATCCGACGCGAGAGCGAACTTACGCGTGACAGAACGTGTAAATCTAGTATAATACGAGTGACATCCCGACGATTTCGAGGGGAGTCGCGGTGTTAGTCGGAATGAACGCGATTCATTTGATTCCGAATGTTTCCGATCTCGAAATGACCTGTTGACCCTCGGCGTCTATTCGCTATTAACTTACAGGATGGCTGGATATGACACAAATGAATTGTTTCCGTCGAACTTCCCCCTAGATACGATCCACAGCTGGGAACACAGGTAACAGGCGCCCGAGTCGGGATCCGAATGCGAATTGCTACAATTTGCTGCCAGCACCGCTGGAGAGAAAAAACAGAACAACGTAGACATTGCAATGGGCGTCTGTTCGTTGTTTGTGCCGCAGAGATGGACAGTGCTTAAAACGAGTTGTGTTAATCGACATGTTAATTACGCAAGAGTCTTAGTTTTTACGTCGAAACGGATGAAGGCGAGGACCGCTAGAATATTGAAGCTCTTCCAGAGCTCCTTGAGGCGTCGTTTAGGGATCGATATACAGTCCAATTGTTCTAGGGGCAGAGCACGTTATCATCGACACCTCCCGGCCGGGGGGATAGCGATCTATCCTTCACTATGCGCGCTTCAGATTGCGTAGAGTTGTCATAACAAATGTTTACATCTCCTTCGTGTAAACGGTCGCACGTAATATGGTATGCCTCGTAGATATATATATATATATATATATATATGTAGGCTTCCGCTTGCAGCACAGAAAGCCATCCCTGCAAAGAGTATACCTAGACAAGTTCTACAAAATCCTTGTCATTTTTATTACTGCTATTGTTGTTGTTAATATTATTATCGTCACCCTATGATCCGACAGAAAAGCACGCTGGTTTAGCCATGCGTCAACGTCGGCCACCCACGTACAGTTGACCCGATCAGGTGACTAGCAGCATATGGGCGGCCATCTGCCCAGAGTTAAATTCGTATCCGCCCCGTATAGTTCGAGTGTTGAGTTGGTTCACGCTGTATTTATTTGCCCCGGTCAGCGTCGACCAATGTGCTCATTAGTTTCGTACCAGTTCAGATTCCCTGAGACAGCTCGACATAGGCTATTTCGGAACGGTTCTAAAGTTTTCAGGAGACCATTTGTGTACAAGAAGAAGACACTGATTCGCACCGCCGGTTCACACCAGCGAGTTCGTTCACTGCGACCAATTTCGATATCAACTATAATATCTTCCCCCGAGATTCCTAGCCGTTACCAATAATGGGTTTGTGTACACAGTGATATTGTTCCAGTATGTTTTCACTGTTTATGACATAACGTTTATATTTTAATCACCGATGTTCTAATTATTCAGTGACTCTTTGTGACTCTGCCTTTATCCCATCATCGTAATTCGAACTCAAGCAATAGTGCCGTCGATAAACCAAACCTTGCATTGGTGTATTACGCCCTGAGGTGGCTAGGCTCATTATTGAAAATATACACGATTTAGAAACATTTTATCCACGTCAGACGCATACGATTCTCGATGAATCTTAGAAACACCGTCACCCAGCTGACCAGTGTTCTGCCCGCACGTACCCTTCCTCCGCCCGCCCCCGCTGATCTGAGCAGTACGTTCGCAGCTGTATGTTTGTTTTGAAACTTGCCGCATAGAAAACTGTCTCAGCGACGTGGATAACAACAGTTACATGACATCCACAACTGTAAGGCTGCCTCACGGAGGAAAAGTTCCGCATCAGCGAGCTACACAGGTTACGCTCAGGGCTCAGACGTCTTTTACGGCCTGCGCGTACTGCCTGACCTTCGGCGAATGAAACGAACACGGAAGTCGAGCGAGTTCTGAAGAGATCCGTTACCGAGTTTCATGATGCAGACAGGCCCCGTTTGCAGCCACCTAGTGACGTTTCCCGCCTATAAACAAACAACACTGTAGTTTAATGCAAATCCTGCTGAACACTGAACGGGACGATGCCGATGTCGCTAGGTAGATTGGTGGATGTGTACGCCTCGCGGTGTCCGCCATGCAAGAGGCAGCACGGACCGCGGACACCCGGACACTTCCGGACACCTTCCGACGACGAAGTTGCGAACGTCTGAGCCGGGCGGCTGCACCGGGCTGCCGTTTGTAAGCACCGCTTGAGAGAAGCATCCCGCAGCCTATTTCTGGTGGCGCTAACGAATAGCAGCTCTAATATGAATATTAATTGCTCGATAACTATTATACATGATGATGATAAATATGATTCGTATAGTAATACACCTTCGGTGTCGTTTGTGCACCGCGCTTCCGTGTATTCCGATTAATTTCATTTGCATCCATGTTCACGGTGACGTTCACGTTACATCGTATACTGTACTAGCCGCCTGCTACGATGTTTAGCCCATTGGTTGAATTTCTTCCCGACAGCCTGTCCTCGAGTTGAACCACTGCCCTGCAGCAATGCTACCGTTCGTACAACTTGCACTAATAGTTTCCCCTGTTCACCAGGCCAAATCAGGCTCTTGTCGCTAATCGCACGGTCATGCGCTGTCATGAATTGTCAGCCAGTTCGATTCGGCGTCGCGCCGCCGTTTTCGCCCACGCGAAATTATCGAGCCGCTCGCCTGGTGGTGGCGTCACGCTTGCCTCTTGAACAGCCAACACCCTTTCGCAACCCACAGATTGCCCTGCAGGCTCGTCTGCTGATGGTGGCTCGCCCGTTAAACACGTAACCACGTTGCGCCATATCTCACGATGACTTCGCAAACACCCGATCGCTTGTGACCAGCCAATTAGCAGCGGTCGCGGAAGGAACTCCTTCTTGCATCCACCCACCACTGACGAGAGACGCTTGCTGGGAAAAAGTTGGGAACGCAAAGTATACGATATGTTTCACTGGAGAACGATTCTGTGATTCTGTCCGCCATTTTCTGGGTGCCACGAGCACGGCCAACATATACAGAGGCAGATAAGCTAGCGACGTGTGTTCGAGGTGTGGAAGAACGATCCATTAGCGTCCAACTGTTGATTGATGAGCCCGGATAATGAACATAGAAAGCAGATATTGTGCATATTTTCAGAATCATGTATGTGTAATACATATATATATATATATATATATATATATATATACATATATATATATTAGTAGTATTATTACAATAACAATAGTAATATTAATAATAATGATAATAATATTGTGTCTAAAAATGATTACGCAGAAAAAGTATCTCTCAGCCTCTGCTATCGTGAACGTCTGTTATGTGCCCCTAGCTGTGCTGACGGATCAAGCCAGCGTATCTGACTTCCACCCGCACATCGGAGTCGCTGCTCAGTTCACAATCATTGGCAGTAGTGGCTTTCCACACAGCTGAATCGCTCAGTGTCGATACGCCGCGTTCGTTGCCAGCAAATACACCGCTATCCTCCTCCGTTTCGGCTCAGAACACAGCCTCCCAAGGTCCACCTCCAGATACAGCCACTCCCCAACCGCGCTCAGTCAATTCGCGGTTCATACACCTGCGCTTCTGGGCGCTTGCTTGCTCGCTGGCAGCAACGGCGGCCAGCCAGCAGCTAACCAGGATCTAGCCAGCGTAACTGGCCGGGTTCCGAGACCCTGCGGCTGCCGCATTCACCGCGACCCCCACCGCATCGAATCGTCTTCCGCTGTCGACGACCGCCACCGCGTCCGTCCGTCCGTCCAATCATTGAGTTTCCTACCCATACGACCTCCCTTCCTGGCCAACGATCTATACTCCAACGAATACAGCCATTGGCGGAGGCTATCCGCTGAGCTCACTGCGTAGGCTACGACCGCTGCCACAGATCAGCGGAGACATAACAGAACATTGTTCTCCTTCTTTCCACGCTCCCTCGCTCGCTCGTACGACGCCCATTCCTCCCTGAGCATTGCGAGGGCCGGCGCCATCTCGGCTTCTACTCCGAACATGGCTGCAAGGCTCAACGCTGTGCCAGCGGCAGGGGGTGCCCTAAGCAAAGAATCGATCCCGCGCGCTCCACCCGCCCGCCGAGTTCCCCGCGTCGCTTCAGAGGCTGGCGCCGGCGCGCGATATAGCCAAGTCGTGATTTTTTTCAGGAAATCCGTTGCCCAGCCTACGCATGGCACAGCCACGCACCCCCGGCTGCCGGTTCCTCCTCTGAGAATACGTTTTATTTCCCTCCTTTCTGTGCTACTTTCCCCTCTCCGCGTAGGTGCGAGCGGTGCGGACATGCGTGGGGGTGGATGTATGAAATCCGCGCAAGGCTACCCCCGAGCTATCTGCTCGGGGGTAGTAAGGGTGGCAGCCCTCACGTCGCGAGCGATGTCTGCACTTTCTTTTTCGTCGTACGTCCTTATTCGATGCGCACTCTCCTCCTCGTGTTCGTAGTTTTCTGTGAGCGGCATTTACATGTGCGGGTACGTGTACATATATATATATATATATATATATATATATATATATAGAGGATTTTTTCGGCGTGGC
Organism: Stratiolaelaps scimitus; assembly: GCA_019614645.1. Taxonomy (NCBI): domain Eukaryota; kingdom Metazoa; phylum Arthropoda; class Arachnida; order Mesostigmata; family Laelapidae; genus Stratiolaelaps; species Stratiolaelaps scimitus. Next base: position 310,862 of record JABWDB010000033.1, on the reverse strand, counting down.
GCTACTACTACGCGACTGGTGCTCCTATACCCCTGCCGCAACCGCCGGCGAACTCAGGTCGACGCCGCTGAGGAGTCTGCTTCCGACGGAAGCTCGGCTCTAACACCCTCCCACTTCGCACCCGGACGGGGCAGGTCGCGAGCTCGTTCTCGCTCCGTACAGTTGTCGCGTCCCGGAAAAGAAATCGCGTCGATGTCGTGTCTTGGGCTTTGTCCGCATTGGCGGTGCGCAGCACGGCCCGGCCTTCGAATCGCTTCGGCATACTTCGGCCAGCTCAGGTGTCGGGGCAACGATTCGCCAGACGGCTAGGCTCCACAAGGCTCCTTCGAAGATACCCCCCGTTCGTTTCCCATGTTTCCACTTTTGCACGTCGCACGCCGTCGCCGGATCGGCTGCCCGACCACCGCGACCGTCGGTGGTCGGGCAGCCGATCCGGCGTGGATCGTAGGGAGAGTCATATAGGTGATTTCCATAACGTAGGCCGCATTTTCGACGTCGCCCCATGGCCAAACTATACCAGTCCATGTGCTGTTTCGGGTCGCGGCAATGTTTCCGTGGATCACCGTGGTGGCTTTGCGAGCGGCGAGGGGAGCCTACCTTCAATCCAGCGAAGGGACGGGGGTGTTGTAGCCCTGGGGGTCGGCGCAGTGCGAACCAGGAAGCGCCAGCAAGCGGTACGAAGCCGCGCAGGGAGAACGACGATCCGACAACGATCTACGGCATCCAGGACATGCGACCGAACGCTGGCAGGAAGACGCGGAGCGAGGGTCCCGTATTTTTCGAAATGGAAAACTACCTCGGGACTAACTGCACGAACTGCAAACGGACCCCCCCCTCCGCCCCGCGCCGAATAGTAATATCCTGAAGCGCAGCGGCAGGCTGCCTGTCAACGGATAGACACACGGGGCAGCGCAACACAATTGTGACAACTTCGCACAAGTTGAGGAAGCGATAGCCTGCCAGACTCAGCCTTCGCGCCGGAGAGGAGTCGCTCAGAACCTTCGGCGAGTCGAGGCGAATCCCTGATGGCCAACCTCTCTCCGCCGAGAACGGCGTACCTGGCACAACGATAGCTGCGAGCGACTGGCGCAGGAGTAGCAACGGCTGCCGCTTGCAGATCTATCCACTAGGCAAAGCGGCGAAAGGCAGAGGTTTCCCTTGTTTCCCTCGCTCGCACAACAGGCAGCAGGGCCAACCTGGACTCAACACCTCGCGAACCGTTGTACAAGCGATGGCACTGCCCTAAGAGAACGTTTTCCCTGGCAGAATGTCCAGTTTCGGTTGCGCTGAACGGCGGCTCGACGTTCCGCCGTCGAAACCTCCCCTTCGGCTGGCGCACGCGAAGCGAACTCCGACCGGCCCAAGAGTGCGTCGGAGGTGTTTTTGTGCTACTCGATCTCCAATCGGCCAGACCCCTAGCGCTTCTAGACCTCTAGACCCGAGGGCGGACCCCGTTGGAGAAGGCAGCTAAAGCTAACGGGTGCTCTAGGCCTGCTAGGCCAGGTACGAGGGGCGTTATTCCTCACAGCGTCCCGGGCTAGTGTTCTCCTTGTAGTGTGACTTTTAAGAAAAGTTGGAAAGGAAATAGCAGAGGGAACCCCGCATGGACGGAGGCGGGTAATAGCCGGTGGTTAACGACCAGCTGGTGAGATTCCGACGAATCTCGCGTCGAGGAAAAACGCTCATGTTGAAGGCGAGGGCGAAATTATTCGTAATGGAATCTCGCGTATGTGTGCGTCGAACTTGGACCAAGAAGGAACTCGAACAAGCGAGAGAGAGAGAAACGGGAACATAAACCGCTTTATGAATCGAGTTCCAATTTTCGCGCCATACCGGAGCTGCAACTCGAAGGCGATATGGGTGGCGTTGCAGATTCGTGCATCGTGCTCGAGAAGGTCTTTCGCAGCGTTTTGCTAGATAGATTCTGAACAAAGGTATAATGAGTAACGCTTTCACCGACTGCCCTCTGTCCTCTTTCATTGAAACGAATTTGTATTCATAAGTGAATTTCCTTGAGACGCAGATTATACAAAAGGAACGCTGGCAAAACTGCCCTCTTTTTGCCGGTCTCAGTACCAGCGATGCCGCGAGCTCCTATGTAGTGTCGTAGTTGTAACAGTGGATATACATGTATGTATGGGTGTTCGAAGTGACGTCCCGAGAAAAAATTACCTCGGGATAGCGAAACCCCAGAGCCCCCGCCCCGGAGTGTACTAACGTTGCGCGGTGGCGAGCCGCTCGTCTGTCAACGGCTCGGCACAGGGGACAGCTTAGCAACGCAATTGTGACAGCTTTGCGCACAGCGCAAGAGGCCATCGTCTCCCCGCCACCAGCCGACAGCAGTCGACTGACTCAGCTTGAAGAGACCGATTGCAAAACCTCAGCGTGAACGCCATGACTAGGCCCGCGATCGCTGTGCGGGATACCGGCGCACCGATACCGTTCCGTAACGCGTCTCCGGCACATCTGGCCGGTTGGCTCCGCGTTCGATGAATCTGTCCGCATGAAGCTGAGTGTGTGTCTTTCTGTGTGTGTGTGCCCTCGATTTCATAATCAAACTGCACAATCAGGCACTTAGGCCCGTTCCTTCGTCCCTCGGTCGTTTCGGAGTTTTCAATGCAAGTGACGAACGATGCCCTTTCTCTCTCTCTCGCTTCATTCTCTTGTTGATCGACTAATCAAACAAGAATTCCCCAATCTGTTCGTCACGCAGACTTCCGTGTTGTACATTACGTTGTAGGAGTCGAGATCAATCGGTCGAATGCGTATCGCTATCTGCCAGTGCCATATCTGGCTCCCGCGCATGATTCCCTGATCGGGGCCCTGCGTTCGTCTGACTGCTTGCTCCTTCCATGCGTTAGCCCGCTATCGGCTTGGCGCTCCGAAGACGGATTCTACCGCTCACATCTCAAACTGACGTCGGTACATACATTCGATCCGAATCGAATGCCGTTTAATGCGTCGGCGATTAATTAATGTGATTAATGCCCATCGAATGCGTCCGTTCCCTGCTCGTTATTGTTTGATTGTCTCGAACCCCTAGTCCTATCGGAAATATCTTCATATTCATTCGCATGGCCCCGATGAGAAATATCAGCTGCACTCGATCATGTGACAGTAGACAGTTTACAATGCGAATATATTGAACGCACAATTCTCGCAATGTATACCGTGGAAAATACTTGAGTGAATGAGAGCTATATGGATGTATGTTAATATCGTTTGTTCTCTGTGGAGAAGATATGTGGCAGGTTCGTTTTGTGACGAATATGAATTACCAGGCTCTCATCTGATCTCGCTACTCTTAAGCTAAATATTCTACTAAATTACTATAGTAATAAATAAAACAGCGGCAGATAGCGTATATGCGTATGCTAATTCAATTAGTTCAAGTGACGATGAAGACGACAGACGCCTTGAAGTTCACTATTGTCATCAACAAAAGTTCGTGACCTTTCCAAGAAGAGAGAGGTTGGCCTGCTGTCCTCAGGCTCACACCAGGCCCGAACACCCACTATTCAAGGTGTAGCGGGGGGACCTCATAAAGATGTTGAAATCCTCTGTGGCGTTGCGTGCCTGCCAATGGCCAAGACGGCCTCCCGCGATGCCTCGCGAGAGCTGACGGCCTCTCGGCGTATCCACGTTCACGCGCACTTTGAAGTGTTGTGTGCGTGCAAATTAGGACAAACGCTTTGTGGTGAAGTAACGTCTGGTGGCTAACTCCCCCTCGTCGACGGGCGCAGATCAGCGAGCGGTGGTGAATAACGAAGCCAGAATGATATAATTACCAAAGTCGGATAGGCAATAGCTGTGGGTAAGCTAAAATAAACTCGGCGATAGATAGTATAAAAATCAAAGTGGAGTGCAGCGAGTGTTCAGCATAACGCAATTAAGGGCGTTATCTTAAACCGAATTCCGAGATTATTAATAGGCAGGTTCCGTTAATAATCGTTAACATGAGAAGGAGGCAGAGAGATGGAGAGGGACCTCATCTGAAATAGCGGCAAATACAGTTCTTTATATATTGTAAGGGCTATTTCCTGGAGACCATCGAGAGATCCTCGAAACTTTCGGTGATAATAACGTATATGTATATATATATATATATATAGAGTGTTATGGCTTTGTCCCGAGTCCCCTGGATGGTCTCGTGGTGAGCGTCTTGGACTTCTAGATGGGAGGGACGTGTGTGTTGGGTTCAAATCCTGTCAGACGCGGGGAATTTTTGGAGTTCTTTATCATCTTTCTTTATCAGAAGATTCTTGCCAGGTACGAGTAAGGCAGAGAATAAACAAAGGTGGCCCAGACAGGTCCTCGTAGTAAGACCTAAAAGGTTAAGGGCTGAGGCATGTCAGATAGGGGAACAGCTGAGGGTCAGCTCGAAAAAATAAGCTTTCTCCCGATATCGGCTGCAGATTCCCAGCACATTGTTCCTGTAATAACATGTTCAATTGTGCTTCCATTGCCATATCAGATACACATCAAAATCAAAACAATATCATAGCCCAACTCTAATGCCACTTGTCCGCCAGCCAATTAATGCCCTCTAAATCGAACAGTTAGTTAGCAGCACTCAAAAATTGCCCCAACTTTTCCATACACGTGTTTGCTACTGTGTTTGTTTCAGCGGGTAGTACAATTGTCGTCCACTTTTATATATTGACTAATAAATTCCCTACCGTTATTGCTGCTGCTGCTGCCTCATAGTGTTGGTATATATATACTGCACCTAACTGAGTGAACAATGATGCGTTTGCAATGTTTGGCTGAACCTATAGGAGTATACGTGAACCTATAGGAGTGTAGGGGCCGAAGAACATTCATCAATCCATCTAAACAGCAAGTCTCTCGTAGACATCATCCCTACAACCACCCACTGCCGAGACTCGGTCGTTGTCGCTGCAATCCGACCTCGAGGTCGCCAGGCAAACCCTGTCGACCATAACAATCTTTGGATATGATCGTATCCTATTTGACATTAGTATCCGCTGTGTACGCGGGCCGTGCGACGGTAAACGCTCGGCAAGCGTTGACCAGCTGTGTTTGTTGACAATCTACGACAGTAGTCGTTGCTGCCCGTCGCCCCGATTAGCCGTTATGAGGACCTTTGTATTCTACCTTCTAGTATTTCGGTGCTGAGCTTACTTTCGCCACCGGGGTACGTCCCATGTTGGCGCCTCGCCTTTTCTTCCGCGTGTAAACGTTAACGGTAACCGGCGAGAGCCGTGGATCGCAGAGACCTCCTGCCCCGCTAACCCACATCTTACCGCCGGACAGGAGATTGTGGCGTCACCTTGTTGCTTGCGGGGCGACCCTAAACGAGAAGCAGCATACGAGGCCGCAGCTGACAAGAACTAACAGGAAATCTCGGTTAGGGCGAAGGCGGGGAGCGTCTCGCGGAGCGTAAGGGGGGGGCTGCACGTCGCGATGCGACACCCCGCTCCTCCTGATAGAATCGAGATGATACCGCTGGAAGCACTGATAGTGCGTCGCCGGCGGCGGCGGCGCTAATCTTTGTTTATTTTCGACGATATTTGCGTGTTGTCGTTGCTTGCTGAGCGCCGCGCCTCGTTCGACGCTGCCTAAAAAGCCAATTTTCCGGGCTAACGCTCAGCCAACATTTTGCGCCCGCGGTATAACTGCTCTCGGCATTGCGTTCCATAGGACCCCGCCGAGAACTACTCAGCTGAGCGGCTGTGGCCTGTGTGCCAGCGGGGCTGCCGGTGCTCCCAGAAGGGTCATCACATCGCTTCGAGCTCAGGTTAACACGAACGTGAGCGCAGCTTTTCAGCCAGAAGACGAACCTCGCCATGACATCAAAGGGCGCCACCACATACAGCTTATGGAGTGTGGATTTCTTGGGCTTCTCAGGGTCGATATGGCGTATCGGATTATAGAAAAGAAGAACGAAAAAACGAGATTTAGCTACGATACAAAGATTTCATGCAAATGTTTCCCTTATATATCCAAAGGATCTACGCAACTTCTACTTTGGGCACGCTTGAGGATTGGGGATGAGGCCTTGAGTGAAGGGAGGCCTTCTTGTTCGAGATATTCGATTAAGAGTATGCGGAGGGTGTTCGTAGATATAACTCACGTTCAGCGGGTAGTACAATTGTCGCTCACTTTTATAATTGACTATTATAATAAACCTCTCACCAAGGAGTTGTTCCATTGCCTGCGAGTTGCGTCTTCTCTATAAGGATGTAAATATTGTATGTATTCTACAATACAATGACGACGGTAGAGTATCATAGTATGTATTTACTCAGCTTAATAATAATAATAATAATAATTGTAATAACAATTGTCGTAACAAAAAGTAGTAATCGTAACAATATTGCAAGGTTGAACGCTCTCTTGAAGATGAAGCATGTCATTATTGTCTACGCTTACGCCGAAGCCAAATGGGTTGAGCTAGGTTGACGAGCATTGACACAGAAACGGGGCCACCATACCCGTTCTACATTGATAATAATTATGTGAACAAGCGCCTGGGCAAACCAAACGACATCTTGATCTCCCAGCTGAAGTGAACTTGATTTACAATCCAATGGGCATGCACATCTTTCAAATCAATAATAGCGCTGATCACGTATCGCAGTTAGACGCCGCAGGAGGAACGCGTTGAAGAAAACAAAAGCCGAGAACACAGCGAAGCCAGTCAAGGCAGAACGTCACCCAATCCATTCTTCCCGCCAGCGCGATCGGTTAGACGGCGACTAAGTTTCAGGCTGTAAAAAAGCCCGAGACCGCAGATTCGAGTTTCGTGATCGTATATATCTATATATATATATCTATATTAGGGAACGTAATCATTGTAAAACTGTAGCTCCCTTAACAGATCAGTCGTAGTAAATTTTCCGGGCGGACTCACGGCCAACATTTGACGTTCACGGTATTGCCTTCAGCGTTGCTTCATATGACGGACCACCACCCCTTTAAATGTGAATGTGCAACGACGGGGATCGTACCCAACCACCGACCCATTCTCCGGTTGGCAGGTGCACACCAATGCACCGCCACGCCGCCGAGCTGGACTCCGCTAATAAACAACTAAACCCTTGATCTTATCTTACCATTACCCGTCATGTTGCCTTGGTAAAATGAACAACGAGTGTCCATTATTGTCAGTCTACCGAATCCTCATACGTGTTCAGATAATAATGGTTCTTCTATTCTAATCGTGTTGTCTTGATCTGAACGTCACTCATGGGTGACGCATGCTACATCTACCCGGCGTCCTTTCACAATGTCGGCCTTAGCGAGTCTTTCGTTGCTGTTTCTGCATGCCCCGCTTTTCCGTCAAGCCGCCGCTGGCAGTAGCAACGATGGTCACAATAGTCACTTTCACCGGCATATGTTACACTGGCAACACGCGACGCTATCTCTAGCGTTGTCTCCGTCTAACCGCGTCGCTGCGCGAACGGCGTCCGCCTTCATCCGGAGACTCAGCTCCGTCTGTGGACTGAGGTGCCCGCCGCTTCTCGAGTGACCACAAGCGGATGATGCATTGAGCGAGGCATCATCCTCTGGATGGAAGCAAATTCATCGAGTCGACTCAGGGACTCTTTAGTCATCTACCACCGTCCACAAATTGTCGCAGGTCTCTCTCTTGTTATTTATATATATATATATATATATATATATATATATATATATATATATATACATATATATATGCGCGTTTGACTCGCATTGGCTTCGCCAGACCCGCCACCTTTTTACTCTGCCCCAACCAACTCGTCAAAGCTGTACCACCGTTCGATGCCATAGCTGCCGTTCGTTGCGTGCGCGGTGGCCGGCGGCCACCGCTCGCCTCCGCCGCCGCCGTCGTCGGCAGATGGCGCCCACGGCTGTCATACTGGTCCGGCATCACTGAGCGACATTACTCGCGCGCCGCCAAGCGCCATGGCGGCCGTGGCGTTTCAGCAAGGTCGCGTCCAACAGCCACAACGCTACGATTGCTGTCTGTGCCGTGTTCATTTCCATGTTCAGGGAAGAGGAGGTTCGGATCGCCGTTCGACTCCCCGACGATGCTCAGTGCCAGCCGTACGAGAGTCAACAATTGTGTCGTGAAGGAGTGACGCTGTGCGAATTCGCCGTAGAGATAGAATAGTGGTGGTAGAATCGTCGTCGTTGTGGCCCGAGCTGTGGCCCAAGCGTGAAGGGTTACGAAAAAAGTAATGACCACTGCTTGTTGCTGATGCCAACTGATGGCGCGGGCAACGGCAGAGGCGCAATGACAGGCGGTGCCGGACGGGTCCGACAACGGGCGGATACCCAGTTCGAAAAGCGCGTACCCAACTGGCGACCCTCGCCGGGAGAGGACACGCGGTATCGCGAAGGACGGCTGTTGCAGTCGCTGCAGCTGACGATGACGATGATGAAAAAGAAGAAGAGGAGGAGGAGGCGGCGGAGACTACGCGGCTCGTTGTGATTAATGAGCAAATGATGGTCGTCGCGGTTTCCTGCGCGAAACTTAGTTGCTCGGTCAGCGAGAGAAAACGCAGAAAAACAAAGGAGTACACAAGCGGACACATGGCAAGCCGTTATCAGTATCAGATACTTACGTATAACCCATGTGAACGCAAATAGAGGGGGAGAGAGAGAGAGAGAGAGAGAGAGAGAGAGACCGCGGGTGTCGGTTGATTTGGCAGTTAACCAAATTGATTAGCCAACTAATTACTGTCGACAGTAGATTCACGTTCGCATTAGTACACGGTGCCACATACGTAGGGCAACAAGTATATGGTGAACCAAATGTATTGCATGCGTCTATGTGTTTCCGAACGTGAGAGTCTCGAGAGAGAGAGAGAGAGAGAGAGACACAGAGTCCCACCTAAAGTAAATATAACAGAACATCTTGTGGAGGATATGGCGCCAGCTGATAAATGAGCTAACAATATTACTTCGTTCGTTCGTTCGTCTTCTAGCTTACATAAAGAAACGATCAGACGACACAGCCACGAGATCGTTCATACTTAATCGGTAATTACATGGGCGTAGCAAACTAACTATATACAATGCATGGGAGCGGGGACGATAAGACACGCATAATAGCCAACCGAAGTAAGTTATTCTCGAAAAGTTCGCTCACTGGTCGCTGAAACGTGACGAGCTTTCGACCTTTTTGATGGCCCTCGCTCTCTCGCTCTCTCTCACACACAAACACACACATAAACACACACAAACACACACGAAAACACACACAAACACACACACGCAGACGTCGACACTCTCTCACCTTCTAACTCGCTATCGGTGTATCAAAGGATGTTGTGTTTTTTGTTTTTTTTGTCTCATTATTTGTGATCTCCCACTGAGTGTGTTCAATAGAGTGCATTTTAGGCATGTTGAAAATGGCGGAGACGGCCGACACTTCGTAGATGATGAGTACCGGGACGCGGCGGATGATAGACGAGCTGAAGTATGGCCAGACGCCAACGAAAGTCCATATTGAAAATTGCCACTTATTTATTTTTGCTCTGTCGATGCTGCTGCTGTTGTTGTTGTCGTCGTCGTCGTTGTTGTCGTCGTGGTGTTGAGAAGTGCTTGGGCATGATCGCGTATAGCGAACAATAAGATGTATCCAAATATTATAAGAGGTAATACTAGTGATAATATTAATATTGATTATTATTATTATTATTATTATATTTGTTATTAATAATATTATATATTATTATTATTGCTGCGACAGTTGGTTGTCAAGCGCAGTGTGAAACATATTCGTGGCAAGGTGATATAGTAATGCTGACAAGAGCGATATACGCGCTTCCCTTATGAGCTCGTTGGCACAATAGAGTCTTTTTTTTTTCCCTGATGAAACTGCTCACCTTTAGGATACAAAGCAGTTTCCCGAGTCATATAGTGCCATATCTCCGTAGATGATAATGATTTGTTCTCATCGCTGTTCAATGCCAATGTCCCTCACTTCGATTGTGTGACTCGTTGCCGCAACTATCGCGTTTTACCATGCAACGAAAGGAGACCTTTCGGGATTCGAGATGAGTTCTCCGAGCCACCCTAGTTAATATTACGTATTAAGTACGAGGACTCGACGGTTGAATGGCCCAGTGGCCTGGGCAGGCCGAGAGGTCCTGGTCATGTCAGACATGTCGCCGTTGAGACGAAGTAAGCGCTCGAGACAATGTTGCGAGGCGAAGGCGTTTCCGACGTGGGCGTCCGTCGCTCGCCGGTATGGCTGATCGACGACATGTTACCCCTTCAAAACATTGCGCCCCTTCCATCGACTGATCCCTGCTACTAGAAAGCTCACTAGAGAAAGGTGGATTCGAACGAAATCACGATTCCTCGGCCGCGTTGCAGCAACATAGAGTAGTATGATAACACTGTCGGGCGTAGCACGGTCGGTCTCGTAACCGCAGCACCAGGTTAATAGATACAATCTTTTGCTTCTCGTTATCATTGCTGTATTTGCAGACAACGTTGCAGAACCCCACCTCTTTGGTGAGATGGGCTGACGTGATGCTGTAAGCTAGTCCTCCCCGACATACGGGCTGGCCCGCATCCACAAGCGCACCGAGAACAAGACAAGGGTTGGGCACAAGATCCACTTCTGACAGATACGGCCTTGTGCAGCGGACGATGAGAACCTGCCATGGATTTTCGCCGATGTTTCGCAAGCAGGACAAAATAGAAATTGGTGGTAGGTTTTCGGCTCCGTATTCGATTATCACTGTTCGTTTGGACTCGATCGACGCCGCTTGGATACTGCTTGGCAAGGAACAAGTGCTGCTGCCCCCGCCGCCACCGGCCAGCGACCGTCTGAAATGGGACGTAATGTTTTCACTGGACCCAATCATGTTCCACACAGTCACTTTCTCTCGCTAACAGAGTGCCTTATTGTAACAGGAGGCTTATTGTATCTTGTCCACCGGCGTTGCGTTCGTCCACACTGCGAAGGGTTTGGCCAGGCCATTGTTGAGGTTGGTACAAACCTCACAGGCCATATAAGTGCAAGGGCTCCCCAGAACTCGTCGGCATAACGATGCACTAGACAAATACGCGGACATACATAGCACTCAAAACAGGAGTCGTGCCAATCCTACTGTTAGACGAACATCACTGGCTCCCTCTACAGCGGTTGTAGTTGTTGCTGTTGTTGTTGTTGTTGTCGGTTTTGTCGTTCGTTATTGTTACTAATGTTGTTGTTATTGTCGTCGTTCCACGTTGGCTCTCGGAATACCGTGTCTCTGAACTCGGCCGCGTGGTACCCGAGAGTGAACCTAGAGCCGAGTGGACCTTTCCCGCGTCTTCTGTCGGTTAGAACTGTACCTCGCTAAACTGTGTTGTTTTTGGAAAACATATACATCCGTTGTTTATGGACGGATACACATCAGTCCCAACTCTTGCCACCACCACTGTCGATACACATATCATGGCAATATTGCGAACGGCTGTTTACGAGCCCTTTTCCTCTTTCCGCTGAGCTAAACAGCACGAAAAGGCACTAGTGCGACCGTTCGCTGAGAAATCAGCGTTGCGTCTAGTCCGTTTGCCTCCGGCGTGATCGTCACACCGGGTAAATTCTCCTGCAAGAGACCGCCCCAGCCAAACAGGTCGCTTAAGTTATCTCCCTCTGGCTCTCTCCGTTTTCGCTGCCGGTCTCGTGCGAGCGTCTGGTCGCTGGTTGGAGTGATAGCGCTATGCAATTCGAGGGCGTCGCCCGGTAAAAAGTGAGAGGCCAGATTCTGATCTGAACCGGTTCTTTTTTGTTGTTATCTGACTTCCAGCTGCTCCCCTTTGTGACAGGCTTCGGACCTATCTCAGCGTTACTTCAAAAGCCAATCAGAGGCCACCCTTGTCATTCTTAGCTTTCGCTGCCTTTTCCCGACCTCCGGACCGACTAAGGAACTTTTCCGGATCTGGCAACAATCCACAAACAAACAAAGATGACGATGAAATTCAACGATTCCCCGCATCCGGCACGATTTCAACCTGAACATGCATGTCCCTCCGATCTAGCAGTCTAACACGCTCGCCACGAGACCATCCAGGGGGCCTATGATCTTAATCGAATTGTCCCTAACAGGCTTGAACGCCAGCCCGGCGTTCCTCTCGGCCTATATCATCCTATCAGCAAGGCCACGCTCCGGACACTTCGCGCGTTGCTCTTCGAGTATCCGCTATTATACTTTGGCAACTTTACGGGGCAACGACGCCTCTCTCTCTCTCTCCTCCTCTCGGTTGACTGGCCGATCGGCTCTGCTCTCACTATGCCGCCATTGAACACACTTCCACTCCTGCCGCCGTCGCCCCCGCCGTATCCGCCCTATAACGGCGGAGGAGGCGAACCAGACGATGATCAAAAGAGGAAAAGTAAGAAAGAGCGGTAGGGACATTCAAAGCGGACGGTGAATACAAAGCGGTGAACGGGGCGACGAACTTCCTTCTCAGTCTGATTGTGCTATATAAGGGTGAAGTGGTAAATTCTTTACAAACCACATTAGTATGCGGCGCGTCATATAAAAATCGATAGGTATCAATTCGTCGTTGGGCACGACCAGGCAATGCGTTCGGGCAGCACCAAGATAGGGAGAGAGAGAGAGAGAGAGAGAGAGAGAGGGAGAAAGAAAAAGAGGGAAAGAAAGAAAGAAAAAAGAAAAAGAGAGAGAGAGAGAGAGAGAGAGAGAGAGAGAGAGAGAGAGAGAGAGAGAGAGAGTGTATGTGTGAGAGAGAGGGGGGGGGGGGGGGGTTTAGCGGCGCAGGGTCCCGTAATACCTCTGCTTAATGGCCGAGTTTTTCACGAGCGGGTTTTATATGACGCGAAATTGAATCAAATAGTGTGGCGAACGTAAGGAACATTTATAGGCTGAATGCGAACTGTCCGTGAGCTTAGAGTAGCCATTAACTGTTTGTTTTTGAATTTACCTAATTCGACTATGCTGTTTATATATTCATGATTAAATCGTGTACATCGATTACGTCGTAACATCGTGTATAACTTGTGCCCACAAGGGTTCACTCCGCACGAACTTCCTGCACAAGGGTCGTATTCGGCCTCTTGCATATGAATCAATAATGTGTACCCGCTATGGCGTAGCCTGTAAATAATGGTTATCCGATGCCAAGCTAATCAACGCAGTGCGTACGAAGCATAATAGTCTATGCCTGTAATGGTAACGTCGCAACGACAGCGGTAGAGAACTTTCGTCACCGGCAGCCGAAGACGCACTGCAATCGCCGCAGCGTTATGTCATCAAGCGTCTGTGCCTGCAGGCCTAGGCGTCTCGCCCAGCTCATCGAAGGAGGAGCTGGTATTTCCACCGTCGTCGAATGCCTCCCACACACACACATATATATATATATATTTTTATATATATACGCCGCCACCAGTACGGCCAACGCAAAACGTGCACACGACACATCCGAACGATGGAGACAGCGACATCCTGGGAGGACAATTTCCAGTTCGAGTGGATGAATTCATGGCGACGTCCACTATACATAATCAGTTGTTTATCTTCCCCTGAAATGTGGCCCGCTGAAGAGAGGGAGTCGCTGGCCAAGACCGGCCGGGTCGCGACGGCAGCAGACGTTATGCGCGCATATGTCGTAATGCGCGAGCTATTGTTAGTGCCCTTTAAATAGGATTTGCTCATCGATGAACCTGCTGCTGCTGCTGCTGCTCATAGATGCCCGCTCAGACGAATCGCGACCTCACCATCTGCCCGATTCAATATCCGATCGTGCGCCCAATGTGCGGGCGTATGATGCACGTAGCGACCAAGGAACTGGCCCCTCGCCCGCACTCGGCCTCATCTCGGATCGGGTTCCTTTGGCGCACAGTGTTTTTGTCAGCCCTTGTCGGCATCTTGTGGCGTTTGCTGTTTCGTTTGTCGCCCCGGGCGATGGTAAGATAAAATAGAATACTCGTTATAAGGCGCATTGATGAGAGCCGCAAATAAATGGACGTCAAAGAAGCAAGTGTCAGAGTTCAGGGCGCGTTCATCGTTCGTTTCATGGCTCGGCTTGTTAGTGTCGTAGTTCGATCAATGACAATTGACATCAGCCCACGATGACGTCTGACGTCTTAAGAGCAGAGACAGCACAAGGACGATTTAGTAAAATGGTAAATGATAAATGTTTATTGGTTTATTAAAGGAGCTGCAATTTTACAATGCTTAAGCTCTCGTATATGTCATCACACAGCGGGGCTCGAAACTGCGGCCTCTAGCTTCCGACAGCCAGAGGCCACTTAGCCGTCCAAGCCATCGCGCTGACAATGATACAACATATTAATCATGATTGTGAGTCGTTAAATCGACAATAATTTGACAAGTAGTTGGGGACAGGGTGCCAAGCTGAAGCCGTCATGGTCGTATCCGAAACAGGCGATAACTGGCATTGCCCTTGTGTCTCGCAGCGAGGGAAAGTCGTTGCAGAAGGAAGTATTCTGCACGCTTGTCCACGGTGGCATCTGTGGTAGGCTCCTTCAAGAAGGTTAGCAGTGAGGGGGCCGTGGTCGCGCCGAGATATTCGCAGCCATGAGTGCGAAAGAGGTGAGCTGCAGCATATCCTGCTATATGGTGACGTCTTTGAGAACAGGAAAAGATCCGCCAATCAATCAGTCAGTCCCGCGTCAGTCGGCCCCCGCGAGCTCAAATTGAGTTTTGACAAAATGTTCGTGCTTCGTAAAACACTCGTTATTCCAAGCCAACGGGCGAGAGAGCCACACTTGGCTTCATAAACAGAAAATAGTTAGGTCGTGTACAGGTTCGGGGGAGAGGCAGGGTTGCCGTATCGGTAGCCCAACATCAAAAACAATCCGAGGTAGTCAACGAAAGCGTTCTTTGTCGAGTTCGCCAAAATCGATTTCTACCATTGCTAAACAATTAATAGATAAACGGGGCTCACATGATCTGTTAATGATCGTGGAACCCTCGTTCGTAGCCGTCATCAATTAGTGACGTATTTACTACGATCGAACCGGCAAAACACACATTCAGAACGGAAGACACTTCAACACCACCCCCCAATCGTACTAATGTACGTACAGGACAATTTATCATTTTATCCCGTCTACGATACCGTGCACAGGTGGTATGCCAAGCTTCAGTATGGAAGCCAGCAAAAAGGCACCATATAACTTTCGGGTAAAGAACTCGCTCATATCATCTGCTCTCGTTCTCGCGATCTCTGTCTCCCCGCTCTCTCTCTCTCTCTCTCTCTCTCTCTCTGATCATCGCTGTTTGCTTGGCTGTTTCGTATTCAGCTGCTGGCACTGAATGACGTGATGATGTCGGTGATTTTGTGAATCTGCCGCGTTCACCGCGGCCTTGGGCGTTTTGGCGCCGCCGCCGCCGCCCGTGAACGACGCCGTCGACACTTACCAATGGTACGGACATATCCGCTCAGCGCTCGCCGCTGTGGTCGGCAGATACCGTTAGCTGGGTGCTCCACGAACGCTTACATATGCGTGAGCGAGATATACATATATATATATATATATATGTGTGTGTGTGTGTGTGTGTGTCATGAATAAAGTCTGTGATAAAAATGAGCCCCACGTTGATGGATGGTGTCCACGCGGTCCCGTCACCGGCAGACAGTGCTAGTAGTGCCGGTTTGCTGAGCCTGGCAGCCACGAACCCGCCCGTTCTCTCCCGCTGTCAGAGGGAAGAAGTTGGGAAGTCGTCCCTTTTTCGAGATCTCGCCCTCGCTCGGTGAGAGCGAGCTTGCCTCGGTCCCAGCTACTGTGTCGTCTGAGATTCTGAAAATCCTGACTCACTGGGATTGAGCTGGGATTCGTCGTTAGGCCGATCGGAGCTTTTCAGGCTGGCATCGCCTGAGAGAGCTGCAGTGCGGCAGCAGTTCAACACATCCATTGCGTGCCATGCGCGCTAGGCCACTGTATCGGCCCCGCTTCTCTTGTCCTCGCGAGCTGGCGTCCTTCTCGCTCGCGCTACCTGTCCCTCCAGAGTGTCGTCGCCTGGGCGTTGGGCATTTGCCCATACGGTCATGTCATACAAGAGAGAGTTCAGCAATGTGCGGGTGGAACGTCAAACTCGAGCGGAGACCGCACGAAATATGGGTCCGCTTTGCGTGGCGAGTGACGTTTGAGACACCTGACGAACTCCTGCGCAATTGCAGTGTACGGTGTGAGTCGATGAGCAGGAGGGGCGAAGTTGAAGACGACAATGAGACTTTTCATAGATAATAATAATAATATTAATCATCATAATAATTATAATATTAATAATGAATGGGTGGCTGGATGTGTGGAGACGTTGTGTAATGTTGCGGAGCCGCAGCTAAACGCTGCGGGACTGCGTAACACTAAAATGCTCATAGAGACCTTCTGCTGCTGGGAGAATCAGGGACGTTGTTGTTGTTCACCCAGCTCGGCTGGTCGAATCGCACTAATGAGCGCACTAAGTCTAAATATCGATAAATATAATGACTAAATATCGATTTGGCGATTCGACGACCTTTATTCTACCTGACAGTCTCAGCTGGATAAGCTAGCCAAGAACACGTGCAAAGAGAACAGTACTCGCAACTGGGTCGAGACTGGGACTCCAACCGCTGCGTTACAACCATTCTTGACCGTTGCGCACCGGCCTGGATCATACGAGGGACTGTAGTGTTCTCATTACTATCCTATATATATATATATATATATATATATATATATATATATATATATTGCACCTGTGCGTGCCGTAGGCGTGATCACGCTCTTAGGCCGAGTTGGGCATCTACGTATTTTTACGTATAGCTCAAGGAGGACGCCAAAACACATAACGACAATAGGAGCTAAAGTGAATTGTCATTAAGCCCAATCGTTCTGATCGTTTCGAATTCACAGGTTCGCAGACAGCCTCAATAGATAATGCATTTTCTCGGCGCATCTCTAGGCAGACAGAGCATGTCTAAGTTGCAAATCGAGCTTTTCCACACCTATTAGTTACCCGGATTATTTCCATGTGTGTTCGACATGGAAAAGAAAACTCTGTTTTTTTTTCTGGTCGGACGTGTTCAAATAGTTACGCAACGCTGTCTCAAGCTGCGATAATCTTCGAATGGTTGTCGTTGTCCCCTATGGATGAACATATTCGAACATCATTGGCATCTGATCATGTTCGGCCTCTGAGCACGTTTGAACATAATTGACGTATGAACATGTTTCAACATGATTTCCGTGTGAGTAGGCAAGGACACGTTTCAACACGTTTCGAACATGACGTTTGAACGTGTTTGGCGGCATGCTCCGCCGCCCTGTGGTTTGATGACGCGGGCATAAAGAAAGGGGGGGGGGACTTCATTTTCCTTTTTTTCTTTCTACTTCTTTTCATCCGGGTCGTACGGGTTTCGTTAGGGGTTGTCAAAAATGTCAGAACCTCTCGACACAGCGGTCGGTCTTCAGCGGCAACAGAAATCAAACAGGCAATGGATGAGAGAGCAAAGGTATTATGGAAGGGCCACACGGCAATAGACCCGGCTACTGTCGGACTGCGACAATAAAAGCAGGTATAGGTTGCCCCCGGGTTGTTCCGGGAGCCTGTTCGTAAGACAGCCTACAAGTTGAGTAGGTACACGCCGCCTTCTGGACGGAGTCGCCAATGCCCCCTGCAACGTCACGGCAAGTCCGCCAAGTTCGAGGAGAGCGGGCCTTCGAACAACGACAAACCTGCCGAACGTTGCCGGCCTCCCCGCGACTGGCTTTGATTTGAACTGGAAGACGGGTGGAACATAGTGTATTGCGCACACTGCTTCGTGATACAGTAGCGTTGTAGTAGGGTGCGACATGGCCAGAACACCGGGCCAGACCTTGGACCGGAGTGGTTGCGATAAGTAACCACCACAGTAGTGGAAATCCCAGCCAGCCGCCATCGACGTGGGACCACGGATACCCGTTGAAGGGGCCAGCGGAAGAGGCGGAACAGAGGCTGACTAGCTGGCTGCCTGCCGGCGACCGCCGCCCCTGTTTCACCGCGGTAATGAATCTCGATTGAAACAGCAACCGTTCGCCTCTTTCTCCGTCTCGAGTATGGCGCAGAGTTTAGTTCATGTGTCTCTCCCGTACCCGCGCTGGCTTCTGTTCAGCTAGGCCACCAGCGAGTAGCCATCCACGGCTGAGGGAGTTTTTGCATTAAACGCGCTCGGTCGGCTCGGCTCCCGGCGGCCGCGTCGCCGCAGCTCCTACCGCCTCGGTAGGACTGTAACGGTGCTCCACGATGCTCAGTTGCTTCGGCTACTCCCCCTCGTTCTCTCCTCCGGCGCGGAGGTCGCCCTGCAGCTCCTGTCATGCTGGGCCCCCCTTCTACGCTTCCTCATCCATTGGCCTTGCCGCACTGGCTTTCTTTGTCCTGCTCCACCTCTCGTGGTACGGCCGACTGCGACGGCCACCACTTCTCCTCCACAAGAGTTCGCTCTTCGTCGTTTTTCTACGCGTCCTTCGTTGTCTGCTTCGCCCCCCCCCCCCTCCGTTTGCTTTTCGTTCTCATATTTTTCCTCTGCTCGGGCCGAAAACAGAGCGTATGGCATTGTACAATATAATATCACTGGAGCAACGCAGATCTCTTTTTCTCTCTCTCTCTCTTTCTTTATCTCAGATACTCGCTCTTTCTGGCGTGCTCCGCCGACTTAGCCCTTTTTTCCTCGTCTGGGCTTGTCCCGCTGACAAACAATAAATAGCTGTTCGCCATCTGCGCGACTACTGCTGCTACTAGTTAGCGCCAGCCTGAAAATCGGCCCGATTTTCCCCAGCCTCGGCACCCCGTGTGGCCCATGCATCCTTCTTAGTCGAGTACACCCCCAGGCTTCGAGTGATCTTCTGCTGTTACCACCGCTGCAGTCGTGGCCGCCCGCGGCCGTTCGTAAGGCTGTTTATCCGCACTACGATACGGGCGTGCCCCCCAGCAGGCTCCGCGATTGCCCCTTGATCTCGTGCTGTGCCATACTTCGCCCCCGTCCGCCCCCTTCTGCCTCCATCTATCCCAGCCCAGTCGTGGCTCCGTTAGGAGAATAGAGTGGAAAGCGAGAGCGTCTTACGATGTCAGAAGGCCATTTTCGTGCAAGGAAACAACTGCGGAACAACTCGACTCGAAGGAGACCTCTACAGACTGCAGACCCTCTAGCCCATTCAAACCCTTGTCCCCGGGTCAGTCCTACTGCTGTTGCTATGAGATGCTGCTGCTGCTGCTGTTGCTGCCGCCGCCGTGTGAAAGCCACGACAATACAGCGCTGCTAGCGCTGTGAGACGGCGCCGAATATATATATATATATATATATATAGCCGGAACCAAAAAGAGGGTGTCCCCACACGACCCGCTGCCGTTGCCTAACCCGTAGGCATCTCGCGCGATCCCGTATGCTCACTTGCTTCTTTCTACTCCTGCTGCAGCTATTTCGTTCCATAGTTGACCCTGAACACCCTGCTTCTATGGCAGAACATTCAGTACCGCCCTGTATCATCACTCCAACTATCGCAACCTTACCACTGCCTACCTCTGGTGCGCAGAGACTCATGGAAGCAGCTCACGCCTTTCTATTTCCTTGATATCCCCCCCTCCCTTATGTTCTGTGCACCACACGAAACAACAGAGCACCGGTCCCACCTCGCCCCCTCGCCGCTCTAGCCTCGTCTCCTGTTCTCTGTCTGTGAACTTCGCACTGAACAAGACCAGTATCCTCTCCTGTCGTTCTTCAAGCGTCTGTGATGAGGATCGTCGTCCTCACGGCGAACGGTTGCTTTCCCGTTGGCATCTTTTCTTCCAACTTTTCCTCCGACCTCGTCGCCATTGGCGGCCTCGGTGGCTGACCGGACCAGGGAAGGTAAAGGAAGCACGGGCTATGCCGACCGCCGCCATCGCGCCGCCCCTAAACGATGGAGCTATGGAGCTCCCGACTGGCAGTAGTGCAGGAGGGTCCGAAGCTGCAGACGAGGTAGAAAACTATGGGGACGCGTCGGGACAACGTAAAAAACGTCGCAGACCCCCGCAGGCCGCCGTTGCCGCGGAGGCGCGGCCATTGCTGCCGTCTCCGAACGTCCGCTCTTCTCGTTCGCAGCCCGCGGAACCGGCAGCGGGCCATAGCCGAACCCGCCAGCAGAAATAGCGGTAGCGGCGACTGGAACGAGAATCGGCTAAAGGCGAGGGGCTTGGGGTGGGGGGGCTCTGCCTTTTTCTTCTTCCGCTGGGCTGCGTTCTGTAGTGGAAGATTGATAGAGAAGGCTGCCGCGCAAGGGTCGGAGACGGCGCAGCTCCTGGAACGAAGGAGCCGAAGGGCCGTGGGACGTGAGCCGGCATCTCGCCGTTTGCGGCGGGCCGCTCCACGAGCCACGTACAGTATAGTAGCTACTAGCGTGGATGGCGCAGTCCGGGCCGGTGGCTGGATGCTGGCTGATGCTCAGGTCTGGACTGGGCCTGCACAAAGACGCAAGGCAAGCCTTGGCTTGCCGCCACCGCTTACCAGTGTGGCCGCAGTCGCGGCTGTAGTAGCTGCTGCTAGCACCGCGGCAACAGCAGAAGACTATCCACGAGGGTGCCGGCCCAAGGAGAGGCTCCGCGAGCGTTCGTACCACCCAGCTGAATGGTGGGCGCTCAATGGGACCACCAGCGAAAAGGGGTAGTTGGCCGTTGCCGCGGCAGGTGGCTTGGTTGCGTCGAGATGTCGGGAGAAGAGGCGAGCTAGCATAAAAGGCTAGTCCGCGGAGCTGGTACTGCGAGAAATAGAGGAACGAAGTCAGGCAAGACGGCAGAAGAATGGCAACGACTAGAGGCGAGACGAGAACGACGCCGGCCACGAGCTGCAAATGTGCAGAAGAGAAATGGGAAAACGCGCCTCGAGATGCGGGGAGGGGGTAGGGGGGGGTAGACTGAGGGGTGCGGGCAATGAGGGCCGACGGCTTTGGGGGCTGCCGCTACAGATATCAAAACGAGACGATACGATGGGGCTGGTCGGCGGTCGGGGGTCGTGCGCGTCCTTTGTCGCCGTGCAGGTCGCGTATGCCTTTGCGGGGTAGCTCCTAGGTTGGTGCAGGAGAGGTTGAATACATTGGAATTGGATGCGGTGGCTTCATGCGCCTCGGTGTGCCTGGAATGCCCTGTGGTCTGCAGCAGGTCCGTGGTCGTTTGGAAACTTCTGCGCCAAGTATTCTACTTCCCGGGCATTGCTATGTACACGGCTGGTTGGGTGCGCATCTGTGCAACGGCTACTGAGGAAAGAATGGGCCTTAGAATACCTCAAGATAAACCTAGCTTGCGCTATCTCCACGTCGCCCCCACCTCTGACGCAAGAACGCGAGGAATAACAACGCCTCTACGCGACACTAAAAGTCAATGATTGCGAGTGTCAAAACGCAATTGATCGCAGTGTCTGTAATGGACATGCTATATTATATATATATATATGATTTCGGTTCTCTCTTGTTGTCAGTTATCGATATACGTATATTTTTCCCTGTGCACCCGCCAAGTGTATGCCACGCTAATTGGAACGCTTCCTCTATTAGAGACACACACACACACGACTTCCTTTTTATTTTCATTCGTCGAAAACTGTCGCTTAGCCCCCATAACTATACTATTTCATAATAGTATTGTATCGCCCAGGCCACTGCAGCGTCCGACGTCACTATTCATATGTCACAATATTACATTTGTCCTTCGAAGTCGAAGCCGTCTCCACAACGACTCGTTCACCGGCAACAACACCTAATGGGGCATACGACATAGGACGCCTTATGTTTCTGCATCAACAGTGTGTTTTGCACAGACCTTTAGAGCTTCTCGGCTAGCCCCAGTGGACAAGTAGATCTAGCACATACAGGGTGACAGCACGAGGAGTTCGCATCGAAAGCTGAACAGAACAGTCACGTAACCGTAGATAGCCACGTTCACTCTACAGAAGATCGAAATGTATATATATATATGTGTATACCGGCCAAACTGATAAACTGAACATCCGGCCAAGCGTCAGCATATCACCAATCTCATCAGAAACCAGGCACATACACATCTACGGCGAGCATCGACGGCACCTGCGAAGCATACCAATGTGACAACAGTCGTCAACACTTATACATTGAGAAACAGCTATGTTGATGAACACTGCGAGCGTACACGGCGCCGCAACGCAATCACGTGGTGGCACACCGTAGCGTCCTACCAGTAGCATGAAACACCAGCGTCTAGCTCGGCGCCGTGCCGATTGGTCGCGGCATCCGTTTTCGCCGTCGGAACGAGAAAACCGTCGCTTTGCCGTCCACAGCAAAGCAAACGAGTTTCAATGCGCGAACGCGCATCGCGTTGCCCACCAACAGTGTGGTTCCTCTCTTCGATCAGCCGCTGTCGGCCGACAAAAAAAATACAAACAGGTTCTCTCTCTCTGTCTCTCTCTCTCTCTGCCGAGTTCGTGCAGCAGAGCGCGGCGGCGGCCAAGGCGGTGGCGGCGGTGGTGCTCATCAGGGGCCACGCTGCCTTGCTGCAACAAGCTGCCCTGGCTCCCCGCCCAGCTAATGCCACTGCTGATCATGATGTCGAAAATGATGAAGAACAGCGTCTTTCACAGCCGCTGCTCGCTGGTCGCTACGCGGACACGGCATCGCAGACACGGCGAGCAGCGGCGAGATGCGGCTAGGTGCTGAGGGCCACTGTTCATGTCGATCGTGTTTCGTTATCGGCGTGAAGATTATTGCGATTGTTTTAACGAATAACGGAACAGCCTGCCATATTCTGAAAAAGCGGTACCACCCGATGCGTGTCTGGCTACACACACACACACATAAATATATATATATATATATTAGTATGTAAAATTCGGATGTAACTTGATTGGTATTCCAAAAGGATTTAGTGGACATTAGAAATATAATCGATGCACAGTTATACCCTGTATGTGGTACTCCTCTAACAGGTGCCGTTCCGAGGGTCCTATTTGAGGAAAGCTTAGGGCCCTCCTGAGGTTCCACTCACGAAATGTTTGGCTCACCTGAAAGAAAGACAACAAACAATTAATAGTACACGCCATCAGCTCTCGGCTCATCATCCTAAGATAATGTGAACGGTTTAGCTTACAGGCTTCTCGTATTGTTTGGCTTTGATAATGATCGGCTACTATGCAATCCTTGGTAAGGTTTTCAATTCGCATGTTGCGCGTGTTAATCATTTAACGTCCCCACAATATATACCTATATATATTTTATATATATATATATATATATATATATACACTTGCTGTATCACCTAGCTGTATTAAAACCTCCTCTAAATGCTGCGGACATGCACGTCGAATACTTAGTTGACAGAGAGAACTATATCGATAAACCTCGGTGCGCTACGAAAGCCTAATAGTTGTTATAGATTTGATCCTGCTTTACGATGGATGGTAACAGAACTATCAAATAACATTGCCCATTAAATAATAATAATAATAATGATAATAACAATAATAATGAAAGAAAGAAATAAAATACTGATATTTAAAAATTTTAAATCGTTTCAATATTCGATTACGATACTTCACGCTCAGCGAGTGGAATTATTGTTCTTGTGACTTGTATAATCTAAGGAATATGTCATTGTTACTAAAAATAAGAGCACGGCCGCCTTTCAAAAGATTGCCTGGTTTCCGCTGCTGCAGGAACGCTCTGCAGGATGAATGACAACTCGGTGATGTCGAGCTGTTTCGTGACCTCGGTCAGCAGCGTGATGGCTACGCGTAGACATTCGCGTGTGGAAGGTATACCAAGGCATGGGCCAATTGTAAGCTCCATGAAATAATCGACAAACTTTCCAGGACTGATCGTTCCGTCAGATTCGTTTGTGCCCGCGTTCGTCTCGTTAGCAGTAGTCTGGTTACTTGCGCCCCGCTGTGCACTGCTAGAAATATCGGGAGCCAGTCCGACTGTGTTGTAAGATGTGTTGTCGAGTCTTGTCAGTCGAGTCAACGGCAAATCTGCTTTGAGCCACCTTGCTGCACCATCTTGCCTTAGTGTGGCTTTGAGCTGGCTCGAATATGGGTTGAAACCGGTCTCAGGTTGGTTCGGTATAGTTCATATCCGAGTTTCTGGAGAATCACCGCCCCACTGTTCAATAACGGTACCCATCTAGTGCCCATAGCAAACGCGCGACTGCGGTGCTTCGGTGATGACGGTCACACCGGCAGTATCTAGAGACACAACAGCGTGGTGAATGGAGTTAGAGGATGCTTGTAGAAGGTAGCGACGTTTTGTCATCCACGTCAACCACCGGCCACTGGATCGGTCCACGTTCGCCAAAGACTGCAATGTCCCCAGTGGTGTCCGTGCGTTTGAGAAATGTTCCTTCTCTGACAAAAACGGGACTCGAGCTTGGCTAAGTTCGCCGGTCGTGGGGCATGCCCCAGGTCACAGGTTCGGCTCCTGCCGTGGCCTCAGGCAAGTACGGAGGCTCATCCTTCCCATACAGCACTAATGACGTATGTGCCAGAATGATAAGTGCGGATAAATGTCTGATAGGAACAGTGTTGATAGAGCCCAGCGGACAACGACCGCTGGGCTTCACGTGCCAGACATCAGTCGCTGCATCGCCTTTGTTCTGCGCGTCTTCTTGTCGTCGGCGTTAAGCATGGTACGCCTGCTTGTCGCATTTTAATGCTAATTATTTAAAAATCATATTAGTTAAAGAATAATTGACCAGGTACCAGCGGCTGTCTAAGGAGAAGAGAAAGAGAGAGAGAGGGAAAGAGGTAAGGGTAGAAGGCAGAGGTTTATTCGTTTTTAATAAAGGAACTGCAATGCTTTTACAATGCTTAAGTTCTTTTCTCGTATGGCCTCATCACCACGCTGCGGGATTCGAACCTACGACCTCCGGTTTTTCCCAGCCAGAAACCACTTACCAGCCACCGTACAAGCCACGACGCAGACAGAGAGAAACAATGCTTCTTCTGACGCTGTCAACATTCATATTACACCTGCCGCAGGCGACAAACCTTCCCCAACAACTGGCTCAGAGGCTTCGGCTAGCAAAGCCAGCTAACGAAGATATAATACGCTCCCAATGCTCTTCTTCCAATCTAGCCAGCGCAAGGGAGACGCTGTGTGGAACGGACGAATGCCCATGCTGACTCCTGCGGATAGTTGTTGGTCTTTGTTTAGGCTGAGTCTGTCCTATGGCTGCGCGCCCCCTATGGTTACCGGGTGGTAGCACGCTAACGACCGTCTTGTCGTCGGCAGGCTGTCGCGCAGCCGGCGAGTCGTACTCAGTCACGCCACACCTCTGCACTTTCTCGTGTTTTCTCTCGCGAGCGCGTGAAAGGTAGGCTCAATTTCTCCTCGTACCGACCCCCCCCCCCCTGCGTCGTTTCGAAGCCTGGGCCTGTGCGAGGCGGGCACGCGGCCGCCACGAACCCATCATTCGTTCCAGAGTATACCTCTCTCTCTCTGTTTCTCTCTATCTCTCTCTCGCCTTGTCTCTTGATCATTCCGCTGTTTCAGGCAGGCAGCAACTGCAGCTACCACTATTCAACGCACGCCTCATCGGCGTGCATCGCTCCCTGCTGGAGAGTGGCTCAGTCGTTGGTGTCTTCCTCTCGGCCTGCATCTCCGCGTGGGTGGTGGGCGCCGCCTTTGCGCCGCAGCGCTCTTCCGTCAAACGACGGGGCGTTCGCGCACCAAGCATCCCCCCCTACTCCCAAAACCCCCTCCTCAACCACTTTGTTATTGGTAGCGTGCCTCGTGGCCTCGCAGCCTTGCTCCTCCGCAGCGCTGCACATCACCAATAACTAGTCTATGGCAAACTTCGT
Source organism: Stratiolaelaps scimitus (assembly GCA_019614645.1). NCBI lineage: Eukaryota > Metazoa > Arthropoda > Arachnida > Mesostigmata > Laelapidae > Stratiolaelaps > Stratiolaelaps scimitus. The sequence continues at coordinate 285,107 of JABWDB010000033.1, read as the reverse complement.
TAGTCTATCGTTTCAAGGGGTGGGGGGGGGCTGGGCAGCAAAGCTGCGATGCAGGAGGTAGCGGCAGACCAGCGGCAGCCATGCTATATGCATGAGACGCGACTTTAGTCATCACGCAGCATTGCGCCACGGTGCTATTTAGCTGCCGCGAATTGACCCCCCCCGCTCCCCTGCCGAAGAGCCGCGGGCCGAACACCGAATCGAGGTGCCAGCGCCTCCTCGATATCGCGTTGGATCAGCGAGTCGCTGACGCCCCAAGAGCGAGAGCGCGTTTGTCTGCTGTTGGGCTAAGTGGCAATTTTATAGTCGGTCGCGGTATAGCCACTGCGAGCTGAACAACACTCTTCCGCTCTAGAATACTATTTATATCAAGGAATAGATATGTGCACCCAGACAGATAAAGGCAACGCCTCGCGTCGTGTTTGCGTGGCATGGCGAAACAGATCTAAGATAGGGTATAGGGTAAGTCATTGTTTATAGTTGTAGCAGTGGCAGTAGTAAGTTTCGACATTTCCTCCTTTTAGAGAGTCTGCAGCTCGTCTTTGCCCCTTTGGAAACCAAAGAAAAAGGTGAACTACATTGAAACGGAACCATTTATTCCTCCCATACCGAAATACGTACAATCGAACACAGTACATGTCACAAATCTCGATGAGCGTCGTCTTAAAATATTGTTGTTGTTGTTGTTCGTCTCTCTCCCCTTTTTCCTCTCCTCCTCTCTCTCTATCTATCATTTCCCTCTATATTTATCTCTCTCGCCTATTTCCAGGCTTTTCCTCGAACCTGCCATAGACCCCCGAGACGGCTACATCCGCTGGCTGCTATCCACTGCTATTCGCACCGCCATCCTGCGCGCGCGGCAGAAGCGCCGTGCTGGGAGCAACCCGGCGTGGGAGAGCCGCTAGGAGCAGGGTTGGCAGGACCGGGGTCGGGGCCGGGCCGGAACGCCGTATGGTCCGGAGCGGGCCGGGCCGGAACGCGCATCAGGGAGAGTGCGCGTAGCGAAGGCCAGCAGCAAAAGTAGTGCGGACAACGGCCGGCTGACAGCTGTGCACACGCTGCGGCCTGCATCGCCTGCTTGTAGCAGCCGTAAATCATCTCTGATAAACAAGACGAACTGCGGAGGAGCCTCGAGCGCTTGGGGGGACTGAGCGAGGGAATGGGAGGTTTTGGGGCAGAGGGGTTGTGGAGAGAACGGGCCTGTATGGGGTTCGCGTTAGGGGCTCTCCAGGCCTGTATGGGGCATAGCGTTAAGGCCATAACGGCAACGGCAACACCAGCACCGTTACGCGGTGCCTCGCTACACGTCACAACGAGGCGAAAACGTCGTTCGACGAAAACTGTACCGGTAGTAATAGTCGTCGTTGTAGCCGTTGCTACAGTGCTGCAATAACGAGAGAAAGTAGTGAGTGCATGGTGAGGCACGATGCACGAGATGTGTCCAGCTGGCTGGAGCGCGCGAGTGAGAGATCGAGAGAGAGAGAGAGAGATATAGGCACAACCCCAGAATCGCACCCCTGACGCATAACGGTGCTTTAGACTCTCCAGTGCCTGCCAACTGTGCTGCCTTTCTGTGCTCCGTGTTGACCCAGGGTCTAGCCACATCACACACGCCCCATCCCTCGGCTACAGCGCGGCCTGCAGCAGCGGCATCACCACCTCAACGGGACTGTGAGCTGGTTGACGGACACAGCCGTATTAGAAGTCGAGAAGAGAAGCGAACACCGATGCAATGCTGCACGTATACGTGCTGCACGCATGAGCATTGACGGCGCTCGGCTCAAATTGGCAGGAAGCAGCAGTAAGTAAGGCTGAGACGTATCCGAGCTGAAAAACCACAGCCCCTACCTCCGTTCATGCTTTTATGTTCGACGGTGATACAGCTGAAGTTACTACCTACTGCACTTGTATACGTTCGTTACGGGGAGGGCCTTTATTAGGGCCTTTTCGATTTTGAGCGAGTCTTAAAATTGTTCGCTCTCTATGCTGAAGCAACAAGCGAAGATACATATGTGAGCGGGGTGGAACGCAAAACCGGAGAACCACTCGACCGCTACTCGACAACGCCTGATCTGACTCGCTTTCCACGCAGGCCTCGTTCACATGCCAATGGAATCAGACCGAGAAGCTGATCTCGGCCAAGATCTGCCTTCTCCTCAGCGGATCTTCTTGCCGGTATCGGCTGCACGTTATCTGAGCAGCGCTGCTGGCTAGCCGGCATGGCATTGTTTTGTTGCTAAATGCTAACTATTATGGTAGCCACACGCTGCCACAGTAGGACTGTTCTTTTAACTATGGTTCCTAGAGTTTATGATGAATCACAATTGTCGGCCCGTCAGCCAGATGCCTAGTCAGCGATCTGCTTGTCTAGCCACTGGTGGGTCTACCTGGCTAACCGGTTGCGCTTGCGTGTTGCCTCGGGACGTCGGACGTGAGTTGAGCACCACCACGAAGCGGCGGATCATACACCATCGGTGGACCACAACCACTCTCTCCAATCAATAAGACATACGAGTACCGGAGCATACGGGAAGCGTGGAGAGGAAGAACGCTATAGAGGAAGAACGGGGGCCGTCCCTAAGCTCCGCCTGCATGGGCGTGATAGCTCCGCCGGTTGCGCGTCGGCGCTGCGCACCAGCTACCGCTGCTCAGCGGCCGTATTTCATTTGGAGGAACGAGGCCGACAGCACAGACGAGCGGTCGGTGACCGACAGCGCAAAGTTCCTGCAGGCTGACGCTTGAGGGACCCTCGAGCTCTTGACGTGGGATGCGATGCGAACCCAACGAGCCTGCGATTTGTCTACAGGCAAACAGCATCCCCGCGTTATCCGTGATCGGTAATGGGGTAATGGCGCCGGCGATTTGGTGGTTGCATGCGTTGCCGCGATTCTACTTCTGTGTTCGCCATTTCTCGACGCTCACTTATGTGGCTATTGTTCGCCATGAAAAGGAAGCGCTTTGTGATACCGAACGAGACAGTGAGCCTAGTTCGTTCAACGTCCCCCGCACTAACGCCCGAGCAGTACATCTGCGCGCAGGATGTGACGTCCACGATAGCGCCGCTAACGTGCACGATCGCCATGGAGGTAGTGGCGCACGGTTTTGTGCGCAGCTGCATCGGGGTTACGAGCACAAGCGCATGTGCGTGTGCCATATACTTCTCCTCTTTTCAACGCAACCCCCATAACGACATGGCTGGTCAACTAGATCCGGCAGCAGCGACAAGTGTCAGAGATCGCGCGTTGGACCCGGAGAAGGGAGACGATGCTGCACCTCTTCGTTCGTTTGCTGGCGATTCTTCTCGGTAACAGCAACTAAGCCCGCGGCGTTGGCGGGGGGCGCGGGGCGGTGAGACTTGCCAATTGCCTAGAGAGAGAAAGAGTTCTCTCTGTAGCGCTGCCTCAATCCAATGGGGCTGTCGCACGGGGGCGTTGATGCGAGACTGAGAACATCGACGGGGGTGGGTGGGGGGGGACCATCTGCGCGTGGGGTTCGTTGTTGCTGTCGTTGCCGTTATTATGCCGCCAACGTGTGGCAGTCGACGTTATACGCTCCCGTGTATGCTTGACCGGTGCGCGGGCTCGGCTGTACGAGGCTAGGCATTGGTCGCGGGTAGGAGAGGCAATAACAGGTTGTGCCTGATTGCTCCGTGCGGGATAAGCAGCGTTTGTTGCGTTGTTCGATCTAGCAGCCGATAACAACTGCAATAAATCGACTAACCGGATGTGGCTGGCTAGATTGCGTGCATGCCGTCTTCATGCTCCGCATGCAATTGTAGTGGTGATCTGTATCTATGTGCCTACATCATACGGCTACAAGACGCACCCCAAGATGGCGGCGGATTACTAACAGCAAATAGTGATTGAGGCAGTGCTGATAGAGAGAGACTCCGTGTTATAATTTCGTTTACTTCATCGTGCGCGCTCGTTGGTGATTCGCTTCCCGCTGCATGCGTCTGGCAACGATAGAGGTCGAGGTAGCGAGCCGAAACCAAGTCCCGTCGGCTAGATCCACAGCCGTCGAATTGCGGTGGCCGCAGCACCACTGGGCCATGCATAGGGGCACAAAGGATCTGCCGCTAGCAGCAGTGGAATCAATGTCAATAGGTGACAGTAGCGCAAAGGTCGGCATCAGAATGCGCACACCGAGCGTTCTCTTCCCTCGTAGACGCCGAAGGGAGCGCTCAGCCAGAGAGACGATTAGTGCGGGAGCGCTGTCACCGCACAGACCGCGGACACCCACGAACTGATGGGGGGTTCCTGGGGTAGGGACCCCATCGAGCTCAGGCGATCGTTGAGTGGAGGAAGAAACGAAGCTGGATCGTCCGCAGGATCCCTCCAGGAGTCCAGAAGCTGATAGCGCAGCGGGTACAGCCAAGGGGAATAGAACGCGCATGCTGACTGTGCAGTGCTCGCAGTTCGCAGAGCAGTAGCACCGGTAGTTATTATCATGCAGATCGTCGTCTGCTGCTGTTGCTGCTGCCACCGGCCCCACCACCGCGTGCGTACATCCGGGCCTCGGCTCGTTCGCGCCTTGGTTCGGATCTCCGCATCGATCCCAACTTGGTCGTCTGGGCCGTCCCATCGTCCCCCTCGAAATCTTACAGCACTTACATTGGTTCCACTCGGACAGTGGAAGTGTGCCAGACTAACCAGCCGGCTGGCTAGCTATATAGGCGCTTCTTCCATTTGTTTCATTCCACATGGACGGATGCCCGCAGACGGCGTCCAACCTCCTTCGCCCCCTCTACGCGGCTTCTCGGTCAGATTGCTGGCTTTGAAGACTCGGACCCACTGGACCGGCTCTCTCTCTCTCTCGACGTGATCGTTCGTGGCCATGGCCACGTTTGCCTCCGCTGGTCAGTAGCCGTTACCGCAACTGGCTGGAGCATTACGAGTCAGTTTGCTTCCTCGCTGATGATTGGCGCCATCTCGCAACCCCTTCTCCTATACTGCCGTAGCGGGAATTGCCTTTGATGCGCTTGCGTTCGTTCGCCTGACTGCCTTAAGCCGTGGTGAAATTTTAACCTCTTCGCCGCCGCCGCCGCCGCTGCTGCTGGTTCAGTTTCGGACCCCTGCTCTATCGGTCCCTTGCTTGATCCCCTGCTCGTCTCGGTTCGCCTCGCTCATTCTGTTCGCGGGCCGTCGATCGGAGGATCATCCTCTTTCGATACGAGCGGGCCCACCTCTGTGCCGACTCTGGCAGGACCATCGTAGGTGGCCCTGACAGCGATAGTGGGGGAGCGACGAGCCTGAGTCCTTCGTGGGGAGAACATCCCGGCGACATTTCTCGAGCAAGCATAGAGCGGTGCGGCGGCGGCGGCGGCGGCGGTGGTGATCGTCGTCATCGGCAGCGTTTGTGAGCACGGCCGGCCCGTCACATACCCGCTAAAACGCTCTAACAATCGACCAAGGTGCGGCCGGAATGTACGGTGAGAAAATACATTTGCCTCTCCACCGGGTGATACCCGCTTCGGGTCTCGGCCGCCGGCTGCAGCGGGTAGCCGCGACGGGTCGCCGGTGATAAGCGGTGTCCTTAGACATCGTTGGGGCGCAGGGCGTCGTGTGTATGTGAAAGTGGAGGCGTCACAGATCGTTCGATCGACGCGTTCTTCGCGCCCCCTTTGAGGTGCGAACAGTGGCGTCTCCATCTACCCGAGCCGTTTCTCCTTTCTGCTGGGGGGGGCGGGGGGCGGAGGGGGGCTATCTCTGTCTTTCTTTCCACAAAACTTCCTTCAACCGTTCAACTCGGTGGTGGCGGCGGCGGCGACGGCGACGGCGGCGGTTTAAACGATTTTCGAGAAGGGTGGATGTCCTCTGCGCCCGGCTTCATTCAGTGGCTACGATTCGTTCGTTGTAGAGTGAGCGTTCTGCGTATAACAGACTATTAAGACGAACAGACTCGTCGCTGGCTGCAGGACGGCCATTATTGCAATGAGAGGGGAACAGTGCTACAACGTTGTGATACGGAGAATTTCGCCACGAGAGGTTAAATTGGGTCGTTCCTTTTGTGATACTTCGTAAAGAATTCTCCCGAAACGAAAGGGCACACAGGTCTGCCGCGACCCTCCGCGAAGGGATCGGTGACGGCTGAAATTCATCCTCCTGCTGTCTTTATGATTAGATCATCTGGGAGCTCATGATTCTCTAGATTAGAGGTATATGTTCTGTTTATGTATGCTCTGCTGGAATCCCCTGACAAGAAGCGACAACGATCCCCCCGTCAATATTCTATACGACAACACATTCTCGGAACCGTCTCGCATCGTCGCCGGTTCCATTGCGTCCCACTGTTGATCCCAGGTAGGCGTCTCACTTACCAATCGCGTCTTATCATTGTCGTTTTCTTTATCTACAAGCAGGAGAAGACACGGCAGCAGCAGTGGAGGTTTCAGTGCTCGATGCTTCCGAGGCATCTCTTCGAGAGAGAGAGAGTCCGAAAGGAGGTTCGTCCCCTGTTCCAAAAGCCGGCCTCTGTTCTGTCCATCTCACTAAAGGATCATCAACATACGGGGACCGCGCGCCTCTCGCCTCTCGTCACCTACTTGCAGTGGCCGCGGTCGCGGCCATGGCCCACTGCATTAGATGAACGCCCGGAGCTAAACGCCCTCCTAAACATATCCAGGGGCCATCTCAGGACCGAGAAGGACGGTCCCCCTTTCTGGCCCCCGACCGCGCCAGGCAACATCCGCGCAGCCGCGTCCTGGTAAGTGGCGGCCGCACCACGCCTCGGGGGCAGACGTAGAATGTACTTCGACTTTTCCGCGCGTATCCGCCGTCGCCGGCATGGTCACTTTAACTCAGAACGAATTGTGCCCATAAATTAGGCCTCGGAGCCTAAATACCGGGAGCGTACCGAGCCTTCCCCGAGAGGGAGGTTAGCAGCGACGACATGGCGCTGCGCACGCTGCGCGCAGCTGTGAAAAGATTTTCAGCGAACTACTCCACGACTCTCCACTTCGCTATGGGATACATACATACATACATCTCTCTTTCTCTTTCCCTCTATATATATATATATATTTATATAAAGAGAGGGAGAGAGAGAGAGATCATAGCCCAAAGGAAGGCGGTGAATCGAGTCGTAGTGGAGGCTGAATAACCAAATAGGCAAACAAGCGCTCAGGTGGGCGATCACGACCACAACTTCAACCAGACACAGGCCATCGCGCCACGAACTGATCGGCTCTACACAATCAAATGAAGATAATGTTCTTGTTGTTTCCTATTAATTCACAGTCAACACGCTTGACAGTGGGCAACAACAGCAATAAGTCAGATACGGAAGATCGTGCCGAAACGCGCCAGAAACGATTCGCGGCCACGCGGCTGCTGGTTGCTGCTCTTCCGATGGGAGCCAAGAGGCTATTTTGCTTTGGGCGAGATGAACAGGATAGCGTAAGGTCCGGAGTGAACGTGGAGCATGCGTGTAAACAGCAATACAGCTTTGTCTGTGTTCCGAATGCAGAAAAAAAGACAGTTGGCCTGCCGTTTGGCTCGAGATTGTTCATTTGTGCAGTTGTGAATCACCCAATAGAGGAATCGTTCCTGTGGGAAACTTGTTTTGATTTTTGTTAGCCGGTAGACTAGCCCCAGTACGCCTGCCCCTGCCGTGGACTATATCGAGATCAAAGGCGCACATCAAGCAACAGTCGGCATTTTGACGGAATAATTGGCAAGTCACAATCGATCGAGTGAGGGGCGACAATTAATAACATAATCATACACAAGTATATTTTGTTCATACGAGGGTGTCAAGCATCATAATTATATATATAAATAATATATCGTATTATTGTTTCATGCAAATCGCCTGCACTTTGTCGAAAGGTCATGAATGACGTACAATCTCATCCTAATACGTAGTGCACGTGGGCGACGTACGTGAAGATCTATTGTTAGATCTCATTCGTTAGGCGTGACAGCGACTCAACCACGTTGGTGGCACCACCACCACCGGGGAGGGTGTGATCACACGTTCACCCATCCACCGATTTGGTATCATCCGAGGCATTTGTGTCGATCAGCTTACATTGCTGGGCGGGTTGCACCCACACTTCTTCCATTGAGTCAATGAAACAGCGGTGCTTAGGAAAATGTATCGTCGTATCAATATATAACACGATGTTCCAATGTTCCGACGGGATATGCCCCAGGCGGCAGCAATACTTGAGATTAAGATGGGCGTTTTTGGGTGCTGATAACATCACGTAACTGGTCGCTTTCGACTGCGGGGACGCCCATCGTTCACTCGACTGAGACAGATTCCCTGAACGTCGAAGTCGGCGCGACTTGCACAAGTCTTTCCCCCGATATATATATATATATATATATATATCGGGGAGAATACCCAATATCACCCGAACGCCAACCCGGTAGGCAAATATATTATATGTATATATAATACTATGTGTCAATAAACATCGTAATATAGGGTTCCGCAAATGCCAACGGCTCTCGTGGCTCGGGGCCGCGCCAGTTTGCTTCGAATCGCCAAGTGTCGTTGAGCAGTTGGATCGCGATGCTGCTACCTTCGAATCATAGAGTCTTGTTCGAGTACTACACAGACAGACGGTACGGTAAAGCTTTATTGGTTTAGTCAAGGAGCTGCAATTTGTTCAATGGTTAAGCTCTCATGTATGCCATCACGCAGCGGGAAACTCGAACATGTACCCTACAACACATCACCTTCAATCTATGTCACCTACTTCCATCTAACGCAGGTCCATTGCTTGCTCATCGCTCTGCGTTGTCCACGTTCGAGGCGAATTTCTGCACCGATCAGTGGTCCCCATTCTAAGAATATCTACTACAACAGTATTCGCCGACGCCACAGGCTAGAAAGAAAGGTTAGTGCCTGGCGACATCCAGTGTATCCGAATTTTCTGTGAGAGAGAAGCACTAACGCAAACGTTTATATTGGTTCATTAAAGGAACTGCAACTTTTTCAATGCTTAAGTTTTCTCCTTATATGCCCATGAAGCAGTCGGAGTCAACGCATAACGCATTTTACACTAACTCCTACTATAAACAGAAACATAGGTCTCTGAAGCAATGCTAGAGACAGGCACGCCACCGAGGCCTGCCACGGGGGAAGGCCACTGAGGAGAAACCGAAGAGAGAACAGTACCAGTGGAAATGCCCCACCGAAGTAATCAGCGTAAGCGGTCCCGGTGGAGACGAAGGCAGGGAACACTGAGAGACGACTAATGTTCAACGGGTGCGAGTGCCACACTTCCAGGGAGACAAGGCCAGCGTGAGGCTAACACGAGTGGTGCATTTTACTCAAGCTATTGTTCCTCTGTGAAAAGCAAAAACTAAATAGATGTTCGTAATAATTGTTTCATGGCGGCGGGGGGTGGGTGGGGGTACCGCAGTGGTTGGGGTGATGGTGATGATACTGCCCTCTCAGCGGTTTTATGATCGATCTCCACTAAATACATGGTAGAGCCCGCCGCGTGCTTCTGAGATGGACCCTGGCCGAAAAGCTCCAGCCGTGACTGGGCTAAGCCGCGCGCGATTCAACGTATGCATGCACGTATCAACGCTCCGTGTGAAATGAGGAAAGCTTCCTACAAAATCGAACAGCACTACGCGATAGAAAAACAATACCAGAGACGAACTGAACCTCTGGACGGTGTCGGCCGTTTGCCATGCGCGAGTCAATTCGCGTTTCGAGACAAAGAACGCTAGGTTGGGGCCAGTTGGGTAGCCATTGCCTGGACGGTGGTCCCCCCCGGAGCGGCATCTCGGCTGCAGTAGCAGCAGCAACGCTAGGCCACAGTCGTACCGGGCTTCCTGTGGATCGGCCTCGCGTCTAGTCAACGAGTGGAGCTGGCCAGGAGGACCAGAGCCCGCCCGAAACCATTAATGTCCATCTGAGTGTCCGGGTGAGCGTTTGCGACGGCGACGTACTTATGCGCGTGCCGATGCTCCCATACTGCCGGTGTGCTCTGGTGTACAAACGGCACTCGCAGAACGCCCGGCCGTCCGGGGGCGAGCGGGGCGGTCGAAGAGAAAACCAGTGGAGGGGATAGCAGCAGAAGCACACACATCCGTCGCTTTTCCAACACTTATCCATTTAGCCCGCCGCGAAGCAAAAATCTCGAGGGATTTAGTTAATTTGCACGCATGCTGAAGGCGTCGAGGCCCCCCCACAGCAGCAGCAGCAGCAAGTGCGAGTTTCCTGGCCCCTCGATGTGTATGGAGCGGCATATATAGCCAGCTGCCCGGCTGGCTGGCTGGCTGGCTGAGGCGGAAAAAGGGGCCAAGCGAGCGGGGCTTCGGTGTTCACCCTTTAATGAATTACGGCCCATTCAATTCCACTCGAGTCGGTCTGTCTAACACGTCCGTTAGTTAGGAAATGTGCCAAGGAAGCTCAAGAGGAAGAGGGGGAGAGATGGGAGAGGGAGAGGGAGGCGTTGAGTTGGGGTAATCGGAGTCTGCTCCATTGATTTTGATTGTTTTATCTTATTCAAATTATCATTGTTACCCGAGCTGCTGCGTGTGTCCCACGGTGCCGCAGAGAGTACATATTTCAGTGCGCGGTGGGCGGCGGCGGCGGCGGCGGCAGGGGGGGGGGGCGGTATTAGCTGGCAATTATTTTATTATTATTATTATTACTAGATATTAATTTTTTTTTTATTAATATTGTACATCGCCTATGGGTGTGAACGAAGTAGTGGTGGATGTTGTTTCCGCTTATGCTCAGATGTCAGACCGTTAAAGGCTCAAAGCGACGTTTGAAGTGACGGCCCTAAACAACAACAACAGCATCAATTGGCACTGCTAGCGCTTCTGTTGCCGGTACGGACACAACAATATAAGGCACTAGAATTCACTGGCTGGCCATGGTACATACGAGCGGGTGGATGGGGAAGATGGCGTATGAGGGGTGGGGTTCAGGACCGGATGAGATTTCCGGACCACGACCATCATCTCGCCTGCCACTGTCGACCGCAGGGAACCAGCTAACGCGTACTGCCGCTGTCCGAAAAGCAAGCTGAGGACAACCGAAGCCTAGCCCAAGTGAACAGGACCGGACTGGTTTGCGTACGGAGGCAGTAAAGCCAGGTCGTGGCGGTGGCCAGTTAGTGTAGTCTGCTTGCTGTGCGCGACGATGAGCTCTTTGTCTCTCTCCCTCTCTCTCTCTCTCTGGCTTAGTTCCTTTTGCAGCGCTTAGGTTCGAGAACAGGCCAAGCAACCGGGAGGCAGGCAGACATACACAAGGACAGGCCCGTCTGACCAGGTCGGTCAGTTGGGCAGAGCCGGCTCAATGGCAATCTTTCGCCAGATCGCGCCCGCCAAGCTGGATCCGGTGGCCGACTCTGCCGTTGAATCCACGCTTCGGTCTGCTTGTCTGCTGCTCGTTTGCCAGTTGCCGCGGTCGTTTCTGCAGTTGATTAACTGACGGGCGGGCGGCCACGCTGCCAGGCGATTCGCTCAAGCAAGAAAGCAGAGAAAAGGCAGCCGGACAAACTTGGGCGTCTGGCCCGTTGATGCCCGTTCCCGGGTGCGCGCCCCGATTCGCTTGCTGGGCGGCCCGCCCGCCCGCTCGCCCGCCCGCAGCTGCAGCCCGACACGGCACCGCTCATGGCGGCGTCGTTCGGCCGCCGGCAGCAGCTCGGCTCACAGCGAATAATTTGGGACCATTTCCCCGGGCGCCGTACGTCCGGTCTCCCGCAAAAGTTTGTCGACGCCGTCTGCTTCTCAGCCCCGACGCTCGCAGAAGCAGCCCTCCTCGATTTGCCGCATCTCACAACGTTACGTGTGCAGAAGAAGCCAGATGAAGAGCCCGTTTGACCACCCGTTGGCCGGGAGGCCCCACGGGTCAGGGGCTGATCCGTGTGCGTGGTTCGACGCCACGCACACAGAAGCTCCGGACACACTCCGTTTATCTGTCCAGCTTCAGGTCGCTCTCTGCGGGCTCGACGTGGTGCTCTGGTGTTGAGCCAGTCCAAGAGGGAGAGAAGGCGAGACGGAGAGTTCGGGGGGGGGAGAGGGGGTACGCGGAGGAGAACATGACGTTTGTCCACGAGTGAGTTTTTTTTACCCCACCGTACATTACCCCATTAGTCCCGACGCAGTCGCGTCCCGCCGCACCGACTCAGTGCAAGTGGCCGCGTATTAACGTGGGCGCGTTTGCGTGTGTGCACGGTTAACTACCAGCTATGCGTGCGCCCCCTTGGCAAACCGCTGGAGCACTATTCCCTTGGCTGTTGAACCGGTGGCTGACCGAGCTAGTGGCCGCCGCGTCGGGGTGAGATGATGGTGCTGTGAACCTTTTCCTAACAAGGACCGTTGCTTCGTGGCTGGCCTAACTCTCGGTAGGCTCGGAGGGCGAGCTGATGTTTTCCTTTCTCTCAGAGAACAACGATGGGTTGTTCTATTCCGTCTTGCTGATGGGAAGTCGGCGGCTCAGTCGCTGCAGAGGTGTGAGCGTCATTACAGAGTGAAGTTGCATACTATTGAAGAGCTTGAAGAGCTTGATGTATAATAGCTGAACAGCAGCCGACTGGCTAATGCCACTATCGTTTGGCGGTCATAGCAGTCCAAATGTGAGATGCCGTTGTAACGTGTATATACAAAGCGTTGTTTCTTCCTTCCCGACTGAGGTAGCCCGCTATCCCTGCTGCTGCTGCTGCGGCGGGCCGGATTCTCTTTGCACGGTGGACAATTGGCCGAGATCATCGTCCCGCTGCATTTTTTTTTTGCGGAGTCAAGGAGACACCACAATGAACGCCAGCACCAGTACAAATGCCATTCAGCCGCCCTGCAGAAGATCCCCACCACTGCTGTCGCTCCGGCAGCTCCTTTGTACTGCCATGTGTGATCTGAATGCTTCTCCACTGTATACAACTGTCGGATGGGACGGCAGAGGCGATCGCGGAGATGCGGGCGGGACGCGAAAAAGCTGCTCACGCTAGAAACTCGCCAAGGTGGCGCAAACAGCAGCAGTGGCCGCGACGTCGCTCCCACAGCGGCGTGGGGGGTCGGGGGGGGGGGGTCACAAACGACAGATATTATCGAATTCGAATAATCTGCTTTCCGCCCTCAACGGCGTCATGCTTCGGAATGGCCAGCGTGCACTGACAGGCGGCGCAAAAGGGCCCAATGCGTGAAACAAACTAGATCCCAGCCACCGCCAGCCTTCGCGTGCTGCTGGTCATGCCAGTGATAATCCACTAGCAGGATAGTGCGTCTCGTCTCGCCAGACGAGAGATTCCCCCACATCGAGTGGCACGAGGGCGGTGGCGGTGGTGGCGGTCGCGGAAGTAGCTGTGACATTAGTAATAGTCGAGGGCTCCGGATGCGGAGTTTCGCCTCAGCGTCTTTGGACTTCTTCTTCTTCTTGGCAGTGTCGTTCGTCTCTGCCACTAGGGGGCGAGCGACGCAGCGGTCCCACGGCTCTCTCTCTCCCTCTCTCTTAGTTCTCAAGGTGATCATTAATTTGCTTAATAGAAAAGTAGCTGGTGGCAGCGATGGCGTGTGCAAGCTCCCAGCACTCTCTTGCCAGAACCGTGCTGCCGTATTGCAGCCAGCGCCACCGCCGCTTGTGCGGCAGTGGCGGGCGCTGAGTGCGCCTCGCTTCGTCTGGTCGAGCTCTCTGTCTCAGTCGAATGGCCCTCGTCTTCTCGGCCTCCTCCTCCTCCTCCGGCTCTTCGGACGAGCGGCGGTTTTCTGATGTGGTGGATCTGACGATCGGTCCGAGGTCCGAGGCAAACGCTGGAGGCTTCGGTCTTCGGATTTTTCTCGGCGACCTGCTGCTTGCTCTCCCTGCGGCCGCCGGCTGGCCGCGTGAACGGTCGCGTCCCGTTCGCTCAGCTCGAGTCACTATCCGTTCGGACGGCCGACTCACTGCTGCAGCGAACAGCCGGCCGCGCGAGCAGGCGGTCCGGGTGTTCGCCCGGCCAGCGGGCAGAACGGCGGCCGCCATGCAGCTCCATTCGGCGAACGAAACGCAATTGCCGATTCCGACTTTTGCTCCTCTCGTCGCCAGACCTTCTCCGGAGGCGCCAACGGCCGGCACCAACCCCCCAACCCCCCCCAACCCGCCCCGCCGCCGTTACCCCCATGTCTCAAGACGCCACCTCCACCAGACCAGCGTCAACAGTGAACCCCCGAGCAGCAGACGGCAGGCGCATGGTACCGCAGTACCGATGTCGCACGATGGAAGATTGATGGGCAAGGTAGAAGGCCCATAATTCACCAATATATCCCAACGCCGCCTCCACGTCCGCCCCCCCACCGTCTCTGTCGCCCTTGTCCGTAGCCTCCATGTATCAATGCTACTGCTTCGCTGCTGCTGCTGCCTTCGAAAGTAGCCGCAGCAGCCGCAGTTGTACCCCCCCCTCCCCGCCCCGTATCACAACGAGTGAGAGGAGGGACCTTTCGCTTGCCAAGCCTTGTTCGATTTCTCGCAACGGCTCCTCGGCACCCCGTCAATCTGCCTCGGCGACCCGCCGCGAGTGACTCCTACCTGCTTTCACAGTTCACACTTGAGGCAGTGACCTGTGAGCCTGCAAGCAAGGCTGCAAGGCTGCCGGTCCCACGACACGGTCACACCACCGATGGGAGCTGGCTGCGGCAGTCCACGTCTGTGGTATTGGTCTACATCGAAATCGTGTGGACGCGAGAAGGCTTTCGACCGGGACCGCGCTGCTGATCTGTCCAATGTCTCCTATGATAGTCAGCTAGTAAACATCGCCATTGAGCATGAACATGGAGTACGCGGGTGGTCGTCGGAGAGCAGGCCCAAACAAAAACGAGTGGCTGGCGAGAATCGAGACGAGCAGAAGCCTAGGCCGATGCAGGCCACGCGCTCTGCTGTCAATTCACCTTGGGACAGGGTGGGGGAACCATTTATGTGATTCAGGGTACGGCGCCGTTGGCCTGATCAGGATCGTCCGCGGCAACCCCCTGACGACTTTACTAACCACACCTTGGACAGGAGAAAGCGTTGCTGCTTCTAGCTAACAGAACGCTTACCACTTGGGAGGATTAGTGTAATAATAATAATAACATCTAATAACTATACGGTATAGGGATTGGTTTCACTAAGAGCTGCTGTTACAGCTAACTAATTATAACAACCAGGAACAGTTTAGGCTTGTTGTGTTTGGAGCACTTATTATTTTTACTCAGATTTCATATGTTTCCATTGGTAATAAAACACAAAGTTGCCAGATATCACCAGTGTTCCCATCGAATTCAAAGTTCCACATACGTCCTATTGTACATAGAAATATAAAGATAGAGGAACTGTCGCTAGGGCTGCACGGACTCCGTGTTGCCGTAACAAACGAATCAATTATATACACGTACAATAGACAAACGTTGCTTGAGACCACATTCACATACAACACATATGCTATTTGCCACGTATTCAGATCGGCAAAATGCTAACCGATATTGTTAGAATAAAAATGATTTTGCATGAATAGCCTCTCCTCTGGTCACTCTCACTACCCAGATGTGTCCCAGACCGAAACGTCTTTATCGGCCACCACCACCACCGGGTGTTCCACACCTCGGAGCCAGGTGGGCTGTAGAAACGAAATCTCGTGCATCATCCTCTACTCGCCTGATCGATGTGTTTTTCCCTTCAGTATACTCAATAGTACAATGCTAGATTTGCTTATCTGACTAACGTCTAAAATTGCCTACAAACCAACGCCGCTCCAAGTGTGAACTTTACTCTGCTCAAGTTGCCCGTATCTCATTTATACGTCAGCCTCCCATGGTGGTCGGCTTCCGGCAGACGAAGTCGTCTACTCAGGTATAAATCACCTAACAGTAGCGTCAGCGCACGATCGATCCGTGAAGATAGCACTTGGGTGTATCTTGGGTCTGTCCGATATCGCTGCATTGGCCTTCGCCCATTTATCGTCCCGGCAGGAACGAATGCACTGGCAGAAAAGAATTGCGAGGCTCGCCATTTGACTCGGGCACCTTAGCGCTTTTGTACGCTTGGGCGTTTGTTGTTTGAATATAGGCAGGCCGCATTTCAGATCGAATCTGGCCGATTGTTGCCCGCCCGCTATATTGCTGGCGCAGGTGATAGGCGTCTGTGATCGCTGTAGCAGTAGTCACAATGTTATGTAGATCGAGCTTGATTTTCTCCAGCGCCTTTCGGTTGGCGATCTTGAAACATACATAGGCACACCGCGGCAGATTCCCGCCTTCGTCGTCGAACGAAAGCTGAAGGCTCTGATACGTTTCGCACGGGCTCACACTCATGCCCCATACGGTCGCAGGACGCCAATGACGGCGGCATGTCAAGTCGTCGACTGGCTGAACGCATCATGCATCGCTTCGCGGCCAAGATGCCTTCCCTGCCTGTGGCCTTGGCCTGCCCCGGGGGGCCTACCGGGGATCGCCTGGCCAACCATGGGGGGCAACGCATCGTGCCGTGTATCCGTGTGCAGGAAAAGCAACGTACGTACAGGCCGACAGGCTCTACTACAGTCGGCGTAGTACCGCAAACTGCGCCACTCGGTGAATCCTGCTGCTGTTACTCTCTTCCTGCTTCGTTCCTTGCCCTCTTTTCGCTCAATGGACTCGAGAGAATCTGCTGATGTTTGGCCTTCTCTGTTCACCCGGCCCGTCCTGGCTATCTTGTCTCGCTATCTCTCGTATTTCGACGTCGTCGTCGCCACCACCGCTACCACGGCCTCAACGGGAACGTACCTTTGCCGGTGGCAGCGGCGGCAGAACCGGCAGTAGCTCCCGACAGCCTTCCTCGCTTGGGTCGTCTCCCACTTCAATCCGCCCAGGACGCTCGCCTCCAGGCCTCTTACATAGCCCTTCGAGCTGTGTGCTTCGTCTCGTCGCGAAAAACGAGAACAAGCAGACGTTGCCTGACGGAAGGGAAAGGCAACGTTTGCTTACGCTTTCTAGGGGTTTGCCGGGGGGGGGGGAGGAGATAAAGGAGGGGTTTGGGGGTTAGCCGGCCTCTTCAACAGAGCAACCCCTCTCAATGAACAAGTCTCCTCTGAGGCTACCTCACCTCTCGGGTGAGTACGGACGAGGGGTTGGCGGCCCTTCCTTCTGAAGGAGACCGGGGGGAGAATGAAGCTCTTCTCTCCGTCTCTCGGGCTCGCATTCACGTCTGCAGGGTGTCTTACGGACATATGATATCATGTATCCGTTTATGGCACGAACTGTAGCTAGGCAACGGAGGGAACGAGAAATCGACGTCCCGTACGGAATGTGCTGCGTAACCGCTACCTTTTAGTTTGGCATGGGGCGGTTGCAGAGGGCGGTGCGCGCGCGCGCGCGCCTTCGAAAAGCGGTTGATGCGGGCGTCGGTGGCGGTCGCGTTTGTCAGATCCCCAGGCGAACACCTCCGTTCCACCATCCCCCCTGCCCCGCACACACACACACACATCTAATAAGGGCCAGGAGTTTCTATGCGCATTGAGAGGAAGGCCGGGGCGCTGAACCGCAGCAATGCTACAAATAGAGCCAGTTTTGCGAGAGCATACTATACTACTACTATAGGAAGGACTCGTCTCGTCGAGCTCGAAGACCGTCCCTCAAGATGCGCTAGGGTGATGTACACGGGCATGGTTGTCAGGGGCTTCTGGATGCTTCGAGGCGCCCAAAGGCTTCAATGCATCGTCACAAACACGCCGCCACACACGCATATGTATCCGTCCACGTAGGATGGAGCGTCGAGCCGAGTCTCGTTCGAGCGAAATACCTACTCGTTCTCTGTATTAGTGGTACCAGTCCTATTATTGCCAAGGCCAGCCAGACCCGACTCGCTCGCGCACCCTAGCAGAGCTACAGTTCGCAGCCTCTTGACGATGATGGACGAGCCGAAAACTACACGTCGGATGGACCATAGCAGCAGCAGCAGCATACACGGCCGCGTTTCAGCCCGCTTTCCCCTAGCGGGCATGTTTCTTTAATGTCAGTCATTGACAGGACCACCGGGCCGATCATCAACGTACGTATGCTAAACTGAAAAAGGCCACGCGATGCACCGGTGCATCACTGCGTCCGCACCCGGAGCCACAGCAGCTGTGGCTGTTGGAACGCTGAAGAATATGTACAGAGTACAACATGCACGACCTGTGCGTGTGCGAACGTTGCTCTTTCTCCTTGCGCCGAAACTCGAGATCGCAACCGTTCCTTGGACTGTAAATAACACTTTGGTAACACAGACGGGTGTGGACACTCCGCCTCGATGTTCACCTGCAGTAGGTACCACAGGGTCGTCGAGATTATTGGTGGGACACCAGCCCAAATATCTTAAAAGGCCGCAGGATGCTGGTTGGTGTAAATCGATTTATTCCCGTTAGAATTCAGCGAGTGTTATACAGTTTGTGTGAAAAAGACAGAATTTATGTTAGCTGCTTTCCAGGTGCTATTACCTTGGTCACACGATACAATGTGTGGGTTTATTTGAGTTACAAACGTACATATACTGTCATGTCTTATTCATATGGGCATGTTAATACGAGTTTAAAATGCATATAATCATTATCTTTTATATATAGGACACGTCATACCAGTTGGACGCATGCTCCACTGCACCATTGTCGGGGCAATGCAACGCGAATGGTAAACCACAACTTGAAGGGTGTTAAAACCATCCCGGGCGAAGTTCTCTCTCCCCGATCTCCGCTGTCTGCCTCAAGCTATGACTGGACACTCAGACAAAATCGACGAATATCATAGAAACTGCCGTGTAGGGCTTCCGCTAGCAAGGTTCCAAGAAAACCAGGCGAAACTGACCTTATTGGCGATGTCATGTGATTAGAGGTATATACATTTTTTGCTGCTGCTGCCCTTCTGGTCATCGGCTCAAACTTGGCACCTCTGTGACACCACAAAATCTGGAACCCGCGATTGCTGCGAGATTACGATGGCAGACGTCTGCGCGAGTCGTATCCATAAACCACGACAGGCTCAGAGGCGCCAGGCGCAACTGGTGAAAGGCTTTTCCAGCAGTTCCCCCCCCCCCCTTCGCGGCGAACGCCGCTAACCAGCCGTAATAGCGAGCAGCTCTGCGGAGCGAGCGCTCTCCTTTTTTTTCGGCTGCCCGCCTGACCGTTCCTCTCAAATCCACCCTTGAACTTTACGTCGTGTCAGCGCTGTCGTCCTCGCCCCGTTCGCAGCTCCTGGTCTGCCAGTCCACGTAAAATGTCCCGGACAAAAATAACGTCACACCTCTCCCGCGTATGGTCCCCAGGCGTCTGGGGGGGCCATACGAGCAAGCTTGGGGGGCGCGTGGCTACTTTTTCTACGCGCATCCATTCGTGTACCGCTGCACACGAAGGCGTACAAGGTACGCAAGCATCATACCCATCGCACCTCTCACGGTACGCTTTTCTCTAGGGCGCGCGCTCTGGTCTCGGGCCGCCATCGTCCGGTATAGTGTCCAGTGGGCGCGCATCGGGCATCACGCTAGATATCGCCGGGGCCACTCATCATGCCAAAGGCGACTGCAGGGAAAGGCAATGACGACTCGGGAAGATGGGCCTGGAGCACGCAAGAAAAACGCGAGACGCAATTTGAATTTGTCGTTGATACCGCAGCTGTAACGCGAGCAGTTTGGCATGGCCTGCAGACCTCGCCACTGAGGTCGCGGGTTGCCCCAGTTCGTACAGTTCGTCGCACGAGTTCCGCGGGCACAGCTCGCTCGGTTTGTCCTCTGGCTGGCATCGCTGTTTTTACTGGTGTGTATGCTGCGAGTTGGTGAATGTGCAAACCTCTGTCATCAGAGCCTTCGTTGTGAAGTTACGATGGCGTACGACGAACCGAGCAGAGATTCAGAGAGAGAGACACAGAGAGATAGATAGAGAAGGAGGGAGAGGAAGCGCAAGTAAGTCTCGGGTCTGCGTTTTTTCGCCTTTGCAGAGGTCGTCCGTCGGTCGGTACATCGTATGACCAGTGCTCCGAGATCCCTTCTAGCGTCTGACTTCTGCTCATCCCTGTTTGTGTTCGTTGTCGTTTGCTTGTCCTGGACGCTGGCATCGCGTTCGTCGGACTAGGCGGCTGGCTCGGTTCGCCTTTGCCTGATGCGCTGCATGCAGTCCTACTTCGTGGCACCCACGATGCGACCTTCGTTTCCCGTTGATCTCTGTTGCCCTATATCAGGCTCTGGCAAAATCTAGCCTAGCTAGCTACCAACTAATGCCACCGCTCAACCGACGTTAGTCAAGGCTCCTACAGTCGTCGATCCGAGGAGGATTCCAGCGTGTCGGTGGAATCGGGGCACGATTGCATGGGGAGCTCCACAGGATTGCCATGTTGTGGTCGCATTACGCCATCTACGACGACGATACTCGCTAGCCATCGTACATTCTTTCCTCTTTTTTGTTTTAGTGACAGATCGACCAAATGTCCATGGGCGTGTCGCTGGCCGTTCGCGTCCCTGTTTCGCAGCTGATTCATGTCGCCTGCGCTCTAAACGAGATAAACGAGCGTGGCGCTTGGGACAACGGCAGTCGCCTCCTATTCTCGTTCCGTGGACTTGGCGAATTAGCTCCGCACGCACCAATCAGCGAGCTGGACAACGAGACTGAATACCAACGAACGCTGGGGTGGAACGGGCCACAAATGAAGAACGAGAATGAGTGAGAGAGCAGCGCGAAGGGTAGGACAGAGGGAAAGAGCTAGGGACCCAGCAGCCTATATGTATATGCATTGATATGGGAGCGGCATTAAAATAAAGCCGACACCGAAATGCGAAAGCGAACGACGCCAGCCATCCCGAGGATGTCGTGGACATATGCGGCACATCCGATCAACGAAATGACAAACCAATTAGATCGGGTGCCAAAGCCAACCCGTTCAAAGAAGAAGCAGGATCGACGGTAATGGCGGACTTTGTACGGGGAAGAAATCGTGTGCAAAGTATTGAGCACAGAGTGGGTCGCTGACCACTCTCTTCTTTCTCTTACCGGCGGGGGTGACCCTCCTGCGCGTTTCTCGCTCGGACACTGCAACGCGCGAAGTTTGCCCTTACCGCGAGCGAACTCGACCACCGATACGATAGGCAAACATGGCCAAGGCACGAGGTGATGACAGCCTCTGGCGTGATTCGGGGAGCGCCGCGATCGGAGGGATGGCCGATAGAAGGCGAACTCAAGCACGCGAAGAGAAAACATGGCAAAAGGGTTCAACTCGTCTTAGGTCCAGTGCGCGATCCAGTGTGTCGTTGCAGTTGTGGACTTGGCACTCCTCCACTGATTACCCGGTGCTGTGTCCACTGTCTATGCAGTTTCCGCGCCGACCGTGTGCGTCTCTACTCTGCTTCGCGCTGTTGCTTGTGTGTCCCTAACTGTGTTGGTTTTTTGCAGATACCCAGCCGATTTTCGGCCGTGTTGTTCCTCTGGACTGCTACGCCCCGCCGCCTGCCTTCTCTGCCCTTGTGCTGCTGCTGCGTCTCCCGTCCACCAACGCCCGGATGGCGCTCAGTTTTTTCTGTCAAACACATACATATGGAGGCCCACATGCCCACGACAACGTGACTCACACAGCTGGACGCAGCAAAGTGCCTCAACGGCTAGCGACGCCCGCGACCCTCGCACAGCCCCTCATGGGCCCCGCGAGAACGAGACGACGAACAAAGTCGAATTAACACGTCGCCTTTTTTTGTTTTGTCTCTCTCTCGCACTCCTGGGTTACAATCTGGCAAAGGGCGGAGGCTCCCTAGCCGAATACTCGCAGTATTGTGATGACGGTGGCGTCACCGGCAGTGGTGGTAACGTACCGTGGTATGCTTCTGTTTGCTCTCTCTCTCTCTCTCTCATTGCCACCATGTCGCTCTGCCTTTGTCTTTTCAAGGTGGGGATTTACCTTGGCATCCAATCCCGTTCCCTAGTCGCGCAGCAGAGTTCGTCCTGGTGCGCGATCGTTGGCGGAGCAGGGACGTCGTTTTGTGCTCGACTGCGAAAGCGAGAGAGAGAGAGAGAAGAAATGCAGAAGCGGAAAAGAGCGAATACGGGAGAAGGAGCCATTCGTGCGAGGACACTGCGGCTCACGCAGGCCTTAGGCGGCCAAGAGGCGAACTCGAAGGACCGACCGAGGCGTTGCAATGAGGACACGGCCGACACATGAAGGCGATGGGAAACCGCTGCGCAGGGCGGACGCCGTAAGCACTGTGAACGCGAGAGACTGCGAGTTCTGATTTTCGGCCTACTCTCTCTTACTCTGTATTGCGACTCGCCTTTCGGGAGGAGTCAGCCATCCGGTATCACGGGACCAGTGGAGAAGGCCGATAGTAATAGATTCTTCTAAACACCGCTATCATACAAGTGACTGATCATGGCTGAGTCATGGGCGGTGGGCGAGCCCTCCTCCGCGCCGAACTTCACATCTAAAACAACACGTTCTTTTCGCGGATTAAGATAAGATAACGCTGCAGCTGCAGGTAGAGAAGAACTCGACGAGATGGCAACTCTGCGGCGCAAGTGTGGCATGCCGTTCCATAGCAATCGCCGCTGCACCCCGCAGTAATTCGCCTGCAAATCGTCATCCACCATGAGAGTCAGCGGTGCCGAAAAAGAACCAGCTTGGCTTGGCTGAGCTGTTAGAAAGCTCTCGCTTGATGCTGCTTCTCCGAAATCGAGCTGAGGAGGAGGAGATCTGGGAGTCCTCTGTCCTGTGTGGAGGCAAACGCTCGCAGGCGACCTCGAACGACTCCACCATGGCTACTCGCCGTTCGGTAGATTAGAAGTGCTTGGCATCTGGCATTTTCCCGACGAACCAATCTGGGGGAACGGTGCAAGGATTCGGTTCTGCGCACTGCATCAGGAGGGCGTAAGACCTACGTGGCAGGGATCTTGCGCTGCACGCTGCAGTGGTCCCTGGACCGTTTCCCCGTTAGCGGCTAGCCGGATTCGGACTTGGCCGCGTACCAGTGGCAGAGCTAGGGTAGTAGAGCATTTGTGGGCCAACCCCGATCTCAACGGGAGGCCGTTGCCCGGAGGGCCGGCCGAAACGCTTCGGCAGCATCGGCGGCAGGCGACCAACGGAATGGTACGCTAATCTGTATCTTACAGTTCATTAGCTTGCACATTGACCAGCAGCAGGCTCAGGGAAAGCGAGAGAGAGAGAGAGAGTGAGAGAGAGAGAGAGAGAGAGCGGTGCGTAGTCGCGCAGATGCGAAGCAGCAGCGGAAACATCCTGCTACTGGCTAGCGGGTGGGCGAACATCCTCCACCTACGGTCCTGCAGGGCCCCCACGGCCCCATCAACCCAAACGCCGACCCCCGACCCGACTCGACTCTTCGTTTGATCAAAGCAGCCTTCGGGAGTCTTCGCTTCTTCGGGACCTCCCAGCCGCACCCGGCTGGGGGTACCCACACTGTAGACTCGTACTAATTCCATTCTTAATGGCCGGTGGCCGCGGACCTCCTCGCCTGGGTGACTATCCGGTCACAGCAGTTCGGCACAGCTCGGCGTGAACAGAGCGAAGTGTTCCGCAGCGAGCGAGTAACTGATGAAAATGTGCGCGGGCAGTGCAAGCCTGAGCTTCTCTGGCGGATACAAATGCTGATCCAATGAATTATGATATATATAAAATATATTTATATATATATATGTGTGTGTGTGTGTATTCAAATAAAGGTTGCTCCTCAGAGGTCATTCAGAGATTTGGTCGGACGACACAGTCAAAATAGAGAGCCGAGGGCCATCGTGAATGCGGAGCTCCTGTTTAGCAATTCGAACGACTACCATAAGATAATGGTGACGAAATCGCCACTACGCCGTTTTGGTTGCTCGCGCTGGAGTTGTATTCCATAGATTTCGCTTGATATGAAATCGTGTCCCGGTAGCGAGCTGTCTTACACACACAGTTATATAAAATTATCATAAATAGCCTACAATGTCAATATTGCTGCTGATATATATATATATATATATATATATATATATATATATATATATATTGTGCATGTTATAACAGCTCGTATATCTGCTGTATCAGTAGTCCACAGAATACAGACACTGCAAGTCTACAACCATAGCACATGATGGCCAACATTGTAAGGTGCCCTTATCATGAAATATACAATACAGCATAATGTGATAAAGGTGGGCGTTCTGGGGCCGCCTTTTGGAGTCAGGCCACCGTCGGGCCACTCTTCCCCTCTCGTGGGAGCATCTTGCTCATCATACAAGGTCATGCAGATCCGTGAGCGGGCCACACGATGCGATTCGTACCTAAACGAATTGAATGAAACGAAGGATTTCTATCTATAATTTTATTAGTGAGTCTATTCTCCTCTGGGTCGCCAGGAGAACGCGGGCACTTAGCGCCCGTGCGGAGCAGGCCGGCCCAGCTGTTATATCATGATGATCGCACATGAGTAGAAGAAGCAATCAAAGGCTTCCAAACGGTAAGACCGATTAAGAGGCGTAACTGCGAGATATCGCATAACGCCCATTGGACGCATGTGGACGCATTATGGTATCTAACTCGAACGTCTTTATCTAGCCCGCTCCTCGGTCGCTGACATATCTACTACAATGGTCTACCAGTCGCCAGTTGAGTCGCGTCTACCAGCCGCTCTCCCAGCGCTAAGTTGGGCCTCGACCTTAGCCATTGTAGGCCTCGTCGCTCGTTGCGAACACAGACGAGCCTAATCGTAATAGCCAACTGATTTAATCCTGTTAATCGAGAGTGAGATACGTCTACGTCCCGAACAACAACGTAAATTGGAAATGTTCACTCGGAAGCGGTTTTATGTCCCGTGGTTGGAAATCGGCCCGGGCGACATCTATGCGACCGCAGCATTATGAGATGATCTTTAAAGCTATGCACCGACTGGCGCGCTCTCCGATATGTCACTGGCAGACGGCTTAGGTCCAAATCGTTCGGCAGAGATAGCAGAGATAATGGATAATGAGGCCACTTTGGGAGGCTCCGGAACAGTTAAGCGGTGCGGGGCAGGACCACCACCGATTTGATGATTTGGTGCAAGCTGCGATATGGTCAGACGTTTCACAGGGAAACAAACAGTCCATTGTTACTAGTTATGATACGAATGTGACGGGCGTCAGCACAACGAGGGAACTGATGGCCAATCGAATATGAGGTTGGCAATCAACGGCTTGAAGTAGCAGATTTCCACAATCCAACGCTTGCTTCGCATTACTACTGGTGAAATGGTTGAAGGAGTTATATAATATATATATATATATATATATATATATATAAGGAATAATTACAATACAGTGTGCATACTGTCTCCCTGCCTGAACGAAGAGTCCCTCGTAGAGAGACTATGGCCAGGTGGAAAGAAGGAGATTACATTTAGACTATTATGATATCTCCAAATTGAAACACAGCTCACTGTGCGTATTGTCACAAGTATCTGATCACATCAATGATTCGTAGGCACACAACAATAACAAGCTCACCTCGAATTGGCCCACATCGATTTCTTATACGGGTACACACGAAGCGCAGCAACTTACCTGCAATATCGAACACTAAGTAAGACTGCGGCATAGGTTAATAATGAATCACCTGAGTCATTTTTTCAGACATATCTACATATCCGTATCAGCTGTCAGACGCCGGTACGACCATCGCGCAATCAGAACGCTAGCCCCTTAAATAGTCATCATATAATAGTAATGTCGACGTACCATTCGTACATATGACACTTGGCGAACGCGTCTCATTTTCCAGTTTCACCTAAACATCAGTGAAATACTACTCAATCTAAGTGCTGTCGCATATTATGCAACGAGGCGTACGATAGGTGTACTCCACGTACGCGCGAGATTGTCGTCAGCATATCAATCTATCCATCTATTGATCCATATCGTCAAGTTGTGCTCTTGTCAGCCTCGGAGGTCGTTGTGTGGTCGCCATGTGAATATCTGTCCCATGTATGGAGCATTCCTCTCGTAGATGCCCGGGAGCAGTAAGGTCCGTAGAGCACGATCAGTGCAGCACTACCGACCATACGCTCCGTTGCTGCCGCTTCTGCCGTGTGCCTCCTGGTCCCTTTTGGCCTTTTCGGCTGCGTCTTCTCCCCTTGTGAGCACCATGACAGGTCTGTCAGGACGGATGCTGTCAGAGGACGGACGTACCCGCTTCGATTCGTCCTCGATCCCTGCCACCCCTCTCACCCGCATTACTCCGATGTCCTCCGAACGACAGGACGCTTCGCTCGCTAGGAAACGCCACCGACCGACCAGGCCAGCAAACGTCAGCTGCCAGCGACCGAGAGGATTTCGATTCGCTGTTCCTCTCGTTGGCCTGCAGCGGTCTGCCCCTCTCACTGCGCCTCTCACCTCTTATAGGTCTTCCGCCTGCTCTGCTGTACCATGCGAATCACCCCCGACCCCTGCGACTTCCGCGCAATCTCTCGCTTTCGAAAATGGTAAGTGACAAGTCGAATTTATTTCCTCTTTTTCTCGGCTACTGATGTCGCCGCCACCGCCACCACCGCCGCTGCTGAAACAGCTCTGAAACAGCTGAGCGGCACCTGTGTCTTTGCCTTTTTTGTCCTGTTCGGCCTCTCTTACCTTTTGGCTCTCCGTCATCGACGGCATGACCGCCGCCGCCACCGCCGCAGCCTTAGCTTCTTCTACTGCCGCTATCCTTTCGCAGACTGCAGTTCCCGACCTCCGCACCGACCCATATACTAGGACGGTTACTGGTACGGGGCCGTTTTCCAACCGACATTCGTCTGCACCTCAGCGCCCCCTGCCCATTCACTCGAGCCAATTTGCCGAAGTTTTTTGTCGCGCATCCGCCGTTGTCAATCGGCGGCTAGCTCCGCAAGGGTCAGGCGCTCCAGTGTCGCCAGCAGTTTGACCACGTCACAGCTACCGTGCTGCGGACGCGATTGTGGGCGATGTCGTTTCGACGCTTTCCGTCAACACCCGCACTCGTTGCAGCGTCGTTCAAGGGGTTGTCCAGAGGGGGGAGGGAGGCCAGAACAGACGACCGGCAGCTTTTCTTCTGGTGGGATTTTTTTTTCTTTTTGTTCGGCTTAAGTCTTCTGCACGGCTACAGTCAGTTCGCATAGACGAAGACGCGAACGCGAAATGTAGATGAGTCTCGAGACGAGAGTGGCGCGAAGAGGCGAACGATGAGGCCCACCGTTCGAGAGTCCCCTCGCGAAGAGGTCCCGTTGTGCCGGACCTCGATCCGCCGTCACCCCTCATCGACGGAACGTCTGACCTGCCAAGTCCGCAACAGTCTGGCCGCTGCGTTCCGCAACCAACTTTCACCCCTAAGGACGCACGCATGTGCTAACGTTGTGAAGCTGTATGCTGTTGTACACCACAAGCAAGCACAAGCGGAGGAACATGCCGTACACACGCCTTTGTTGGTTACATTGTCGCCAAACATATCGTGTAGCGGTAGCTCTCACGGGACACGAGAGAATACCCTGCATTACTGCTCTGGACAGCTCGCCGACCCTCTGGCTGCTACGTGCTAGTGGCGGTCGTCTCGTCGGCCTCATTCGTTTCCAGTTGCTCCGGGGTGCTCCGACCGAAACTGTTCCCCTGAACCGAGGCTCTACTCAATGCAGACTGGAAAAAAAAAACCAGGAGGGACCAACGAGTATTTCTTTCTGGTGTCACTCCATACATTTTGAATCATCGCATCATCTCCGTGCGGCGACGACGATGCCGCCCGACGTCATCCCTCGCCAGCTCGGCCTATGTACATCACTTCGGGCTGACATGTTCTCATTCGTTTTGGACGCTGCCTCGAACGATTCTGTCTCGTTTTCATTTTCCTCGATTTGCCTCTCGCTCCCCTCAAATCATCTTTGTTCTCCATTGGACATCCTGACCCGATGTATATATATATATATATATATATATGTATATATATATATATATTATATGGGACAGTGACCTTCGCCGTTCGGCTACGGCGGAGACACTGAGTGAACTGTTGAACGAAGCGGTGGTGTTGTTTAAAGAACGAATATAGAATACGCTATATCATCCAGAGCTGTGACTCGTGTCCTCACGCTGGCGGAGCGTCTTCAGGGGAACGCCCATCTGTCTCTAGAGGACTACTTCAGTCAGGCGCGAGTGAAGAAACACAGTGCTAATGACGGAGATCATGATGAACGCTATAGATAATGAACTCGCTGTTCCAATGCTTTTGAGTAAATTTAAAGTGGATTCCAATGGTAGCCAATTTTATGGCGAAACAGTGTGCTTATTATATGGCTTTGGCGCACCATAACTTACGTAGATTGGAGCTTTTCATTTGTTGCGAAATGTGGGTCCAATCTCGTTTACTATACCGACAGTTCTATTCAATTAACTCTAGCTCTTCCGAGGTTCAACCGAAAGGTCTCCTCCTAGGGTCTCGGCCATGTTGATCGCGGAGGGCTATTATTGTTACTATTTCCACACACGTTGGGGGAAAAGTAGCCGCACAGTATAGAGGGGCGGGCGAACCTGCGAACACAAAATAGATACATTGTTGCACGTTGGGCGTAGACGCCCTGTCCTACACATCTAGTAAATATCATCAGGTTGTCAATTAAGCTTTTTAAACGATTGGCCCCGGGGGGGCGGGGGGCAAGACATTGGTCACACTCAGGCAGATCGAGACGAATCCGGACGAGCTATCGCGAGCAGGCGGGCAAACGAATCAGTCGCTTGCCTTCGAGTTTGAACGTCCATTTCCTGCGTTCCCTTGGCACGCTCTACGTGACATCATGTGACCATCTGTGGCGACCGAGTACACCTGTGTTCTGTCGTCGCAGACCTGCCATACGTTTAATCAGCCTAATAGGCCGTGAACGCATGCTCTTGACGTGTAATCCGGCCACCCTCCCCACAGTTTCCGTCGGCTGGCTCGCAAGCAAAGCACGCTGGAAACCCTAGACGTCCCGCTCCTCACACGGTCGAGTCGACGACGCCTAGAAGAACCTCGGCACAGAATCACGAACCATACAAGCACAAGCGCATTTGGAGCTGTCGTACTGCACGAAATGGCGCCAGCCAGATGCCGAGCGGGATGAGCCGGGACGGCCGGATGAGAGCCGTTTAGGATGTTGCCCTCTCTCTCTCTCCCTCCCTCCAAGTCTCACCCTTGATTTCCCCTCATTCGTAGCTACTCCTGTGCTACTGACACTGGTGGCTGCATAGCATGGTGTGTGCCTGCGCATTTCATAGTTTTCTTTCATAGTTAGATAATATTCTTCGCTCGCTCTCTCTCTCTCTCTCTCTCTCTCTCTCTCTCTCTCTCGCTCTCCCTCTCTGCCACTGCCACAGCTCGAGTAAGTGCTATAGTGGAGGCCTTGAACATCGTTCATCCACTGCTTTTGTCTATCATGTTTTCCCCGGTCCATCATCGGGACCTCGGAAAACCCTAACGGCGTTTCATGCTCGGCCATTTTCCAAGCAATCTCCTATCCTACGATGTGGCCCATCTCGAAGGAAAAAAATAACGCTCACAAGGATTTCGTTACGCACTCACTTCCCGCTAGCGCAATAGCTTCGAGCTGGAGACGCCATCGGAGCCAAACGCGAATGCCCCCGTTGGGCCGTGCCGACCAGGATCCCGGCATCGGCCGTCATCTGAGGATGGGGCGGCGATGGCGGCGGCGGCGACGATGCCCGAGCCAGTGGGTGGCGAGACTCTTCCAGCCACTCTGAGCCTCATCCATCGGATGCTGCCGCCGCCGCTGCCGCCTCTGCTCACTTACCGCCACTTGTACATCGGCTTTTGGTTCCTGCTGGATCGTCGGCGCACTCCTCTTGCCGCCATTGCGCATATGTGAGTTTGCCAGCGCTGCACCGGAAAAGGCCACTCAGCCCAACCAACATTCATCCCCAAGCGGCGCCACTCGAAACCACGCGCGCGCGCGCGGGGGGCCGAGTTAATCGTCGTTCGTAGCCCGACGGCCCGTGGAGCCAGCGACATCGGGTGGCATAGTTGTTATTGCTATTGTTGTTGTCTGCGAGAGAGAAAGATAGAGAGGGAGAGAGAGAGAGACAGACATACAGAGCGAGTAGCTGCATTCGAGCCTTTTACGGACGAAGAGCGATCGAAAACTAAAAAGGGAGATAGATGGCGCTTGCGTGCCTATGTCTGCTTCATTTCTCCATCACTCGATCTCTTGCACAATCTTGCTGCTTCGCAATACGCCGTTATTGTTGCTGCTATCGCTGTTGTCTGCAGTTGTTTGGCTGGAAAAGTTCTGAACAAGCGGTGCCTCGCAACGAATCGCGAGAAGCGGCCATGCGCATTCACTCTTTCCAGCGGCGCGTGCGTCGGGGGGGGGGGGGTAGCCCGCATCAGCGCGTGGGGCGGGCGGTGCGGCACAGTGGGGTTCAACACAAGGGGAAAAAGAGACCAATGTGTGCGGCCCCGAGCCAATGGAACCAATGCAGAACAGCCGAGAGCACTCGTGTCGAGATCGAGCACCCACTCGGCGAAGATGGGTACAGCCGCTGAGTCTGTCTTGGTAGCGCGAACAGCGGAAATGGCTGTTGAACGCCGCCGTAGCAGCAGAGGCAACATCGGGCCCCCGCGAAGCGTACCAGCGTAAGTAAGTAAACGAATCAGAGGAACTGTTATCCACGCGAGACTGACAGCTGCTACCGCTGGCGTGAGTATGTGCTTCATGACGCTGTTTCGGGATCTGGCGAGTGTATGCAACGAACGAATATGACTCGCGTGAGGAAAGCGAGCAGAGGCGCCTTAGATTGCTGGGCTGTTCTCGGGGGTATTGGGGTATTTGCGCGGGGGGTGGGAGGGGGTAAACAACTGTGGGCGAGTGGCAGAGCAAAGCATCGCACGAAGCAGATCGCTCTAGTTCGCCTCGTAAATTCGCCAGGGGCAGTGGTGGCATTGCGAGAGCGCCGGACCGTTCTCATTCCCCTTGTGTTCCAGTCGCACACCAGGACAACTTTGCCAGTGTCATCTCCCCACTGGCTGTGTTCGGCTCCTGCTTCAATGCATGTCGCACTCGGTGGTTGCACGCGCACTCGCGCGGTCTATCTGTGTATGTGTGTGTATTCCCCACCTTTAAGCTAATCCTTCAACGGGTATCTATATATAATATATATGTATATATATAATATATACAGTGTAGTATGATACATCCTTGTTCGTTGCCAATAGTGTACACGATGGTGTATCGTTGGTGACGCGCTCGCGAACATGTGTGTGTGTGTGTAGCGAACTGGGCGCCTATCCTCTCGATCCTATATTAGCCGGTGTTGCTCATCTGGTACATATAGATAAATATCTGTGCGTATATATCTTATATGTATACATATCTTTATTAGGTATTTATGTATACATATATATATATAGGGCCCCCTTACGCTGTCCTCGTACCCCACATCTTTGCTGCCGATCGAACAGAATCCCAGGGGTTCGCCGTAGCGCGCGGCGGTGATACTTCTAACGTAAGGGTTTGCCTCTCCCTCTATCTCTCTCTCTCTCTGGTGAAGAGACAAGCGATTGGAGAGCGTTGCAGGTGTGTGCGTGTGTGTATGTGCGCGTGGGGTGGTGTTGGGCTCGCGGGCACCCCCGTGGGAAGGGGGATATTATTGACGTGGAGTCAGAGTAGGCAGAGGACGACGTGCGTCGATCAAGGCGAGGCTGGAGAACATCACCGAGGACCAACGCCGCCGCCGCCGCCGCCGCCGCCGCCGCCGCAGCAGCAGCTGAGATGATGCTGAGGCACCGCTAGCCCAGTCCCTCCAGCGCCTCTTCCTCACACGATGATACAAGCAGACACGGGTGATCTGTCCGCTTGACTAAGAAAGAGAGATGCTTGACGGTGGAGGCCCTGTGGTGTAGTTGCTGTGTAGTTTCCGTTTACCGCACCACAACGCAGATAGAAACAGAGAGAAAAAGAGAGAGAGAGAGAGAGAGAGACATTGGTACATACATATGCGCTACCCAATTGCGTTCCCCCTGACCACTATTACTACTGGTGCTGCTGCTGCTCCGGCGGCAGCGGCGCCGGCAGTGGTGGAACGAAGCCGAGGCCCCTCGCGAGCTCCGAGCTAAGCCTCAATCCAAGGCCGTTTCGTTCGTCTACTGCTGTCATTGCTGTTGCTCGTGTGGCGGTTGCGGCGGCTGTTCCATTCCCCTGAGGGAACAACAAGTAGGCAGAAACAGCGAACATCTCTCATCCTCGGCAACTTCTTCCATACCCGTGATCCTTATGCCTTAGCCACAGTATATCTGGCTGGTAGCAGTATTTACGACTGCAGCCACTGCTGCCACGCTCGCTGAAACCGGTGCCAGAAACTGGCCGAGCTTCCCTTCGGGAGCAGATCGCTTTTGGCCAGTGCGCTTGCGCGAGGGATTCTGTCGGAGCAGGGGGAAAAGGGGAGAGATAGGGAGAGAGAGAGAGCATCGTGATACTGCTACTGGAGGTGCTACCGACGTTCGTACTGAGTGAGGTATCGTATGAGAGATACGGCGAAGGTTTCGTTGTGTTCTTTGCAACCTGCAACCTCAGACATACGTAAAATACGCATATGATAAAACAGTAGTTTGCTAGCTGTCGAGCCCCCGGCGTGGCCCGGTGGTGCATTCGTGTGCGCCTTGTAATCGGCGGAGGGACGGAGGTGCCCACATGGGTTCGAACCACCGCCGCTGCACATTTGCATTTAAAAGGGTCCATGAAGAAATACCGAAAGCAGTTGTACCGTGGACTAAGTTAAATGTTGTCTGTGAGTCAGCCCGGTTTACTATGTTTGCCAACTGACCAAAATTGACTATGTTTGCCAATTGGCCACGCTGATATCTGAGCGGCGATATGCTGCGTGTATACGTGGTCCTGAGCCACAAGGGGCAGGAGCGGCGAGCGATATGCGAGTTACAGCACTACAACTTTGCTGCGTTTACATCGAACTCCTTAACAGGGGCAGCAAGGATATCGGACACACGCCGATCGACTGAGCTGAGCAGAAGTTCAAAAGCTCACAGGTTGGTGTCAAACTTTGTACTTAAGCAAATGCTCGAGTTTAGCCAGTTTCAGGCAGTTTCGTGACGCAACGAAAACACGAGGGGCCCATCGGTCGTAGCCAACCGATCCCGTCCTCTTCCCCTGATAATAGCTACCTGGCTCAAATGCTGAAGTGGATCGATTAGAAACGTCTATGAAGCACGCGTTTCTTGGCGCAACGACGGAGGTAGTCGGTGGTCACTGGTTGAAGGATTGAATGATACATCTCATGCTCTCACATCTGTAAACGTTAGTAATCGCCGTTGTAAATTGGCCGTTGCTCGGGCACCAAGACGTCTCTCCGGTGGCACTAGCCGGTTGAGGTTGTGTATACCGACCATATATCGTCTCTATATCGGCTCCCGCCATATGAGGCTCTCGTGCGTCATGCATATCCACTATATATACACCTTCGAAATGTCACTGGGCGACCTTTTCGCGCGTTCTCTCCCCTTGGGAGGTGTCTTCTTCTCCGCCATTATTACACAGCCGGGCTGGCTGACATCCACACGACTCTGGGAAAAAAGAAAGAGATAGACGTCCTACCTATGAGAAGGGCACGTTTGCCTTATTCTCACCCTGCTGTCGATATTACGGAGGTCCTGATACGGTTCCGGCTGCGTTGGCGCTCCCGGACCAAAGAACAGGAAGAACCCGGCGAAGAGAAATGCATGCGGCGAAATGCATTGCAAGACAGCGTGCTGCTGGGCCACGTGGCTCCGCTGTAGAATAGACCATACACCGTACAGGCTGCCGTTTGGTGAGCCGTCCCCGGGGCTCTCCCGGGGCAAAACAGGAACGCGCGATAGGACTAGCGAGCTCCCCACCATCCCCGAACGAGCTGATGGTGGCCGATGAAGGGAGCGATGCCATAAATAATGAAACACTCACCTTTGCAATGAACCCACCGCTCCCGGCTCTGGCTTCTTGCCCATACACGAATGCTATCGCTGGATAGGCAACGGACTGCGGTCACCTCTATCGCGCTAGCACAGTGGGCGACCCTAGATGGACATGTCGAGCTCGGAAGCCGAGGAACAGCGAAGGGTAGAAGAAATGCCGCTGGGTGTTGGGAGCCAGAAAGGAATTGTTCCACACCCTCTATCCTCCCTACCTAGCTAGCTACACGCAGCGGTCGAGCAGCGCGTAACAGCATTATTGTTGCATCGCGAACAGCGGGGATTTTTAGCAGGGGATGTTAGAACAGCAGGAGCACGGGGGCACCAGAGGACCTCCTCGTATGGGGGATTCCCCGCTCAGTGGCAGCAGGAAGTGTGAGCCACTGACGTGATAGGATACCTACGCAGCGAAAAAGGCGTCATGTTGTACTGTACGTGAGCGGCCAGGGAGTCCTATTGGAGCCTGACGAACGGAAAGGACGTCATTGTAGGCTTCGTG
Organism: Stratiolaelaps scimitus; assembly: GCA_019614645.1. Lineage (NCBI taxonomy): Eukaryota > Metazoa > Arthropoda > Arachnida > Mesostigmata > Laelapidae > Stratiolaelaps > Stratiolaelaps scimitus. The sequence continues at coordinate 250,781 of JABWDB010000033.1, read as the reverse complement.
CCTCAGGAGCACGCTTCGTATGAAATACTGCACGCGCATATTGAATCTCCGTATGGACTCAGCTGCAGCTATACCTGAAGAAATATTTGCCTTTGCTCGCCCTGTGTTTGCATACCGAGTGCCCTACACTGACTACCTGAATGTAACGCTTCAGAGATGATGATGATCAGAAGACAGGGTGCGCCTCCCGCTCCGGTCAGGATGTTCGGCCACTTGATGACTATGTAGCTCACTCGTCCCACAGAGTTTTCCAATGGTGTTGGCGGTCAGTCCGTTGCGTACCCACGCCTATTTCGGCTGGATTGCTCGCGTCAAAGTCTAGCCAGATAAAACCGTCTATGTTTAACGATCATGCGACTCCCATGCGAGTTCTTGTGGGACCCCACGTACCAAATACCAACCTAACGAGAGGAAGAGCAAGAGAAAGCGGACGACGTCGTCGGCCGCCCGCCCGCCCGCCTTTGGCTCGGTTCACAGCAGGAAAAACCGCCGGGACAACAGTTACGCCAAGGCGTTCTCTGCAGCCCGCTCGTCCATGCAGCGTGGCCGGTGGTGGTGGCGGCGCAGGGGCGTACCTTTGATTGCGGCGACCGCACGCGTGCGGCCGCCCTGCCCGACGCATAGCCTGCCCGCTGCTCGATCGGTCGGCCGGTTGTCTTTATTGAATATTTGATTAATGGAGATAATCGTCTCGGAGGGTAAAACGAGCGTGGTGTGGGTGAGGGTGGCAGAGCAGAGTAGAAACCCGAAGGTTTCGGCTTGCAGCCCCCCGCTCCTGGGCGCCCTTTTCGACGGCCTCGATCCGGGATTCGGGATCCGGGCTCGATCAGGGATGCGGGAGAGGGGGCTCGGAGACTGCGAGCGATAGGGTGGTGAGTCCGATTCGTTTTTTCGACTCCTTCATAGTCCGTTCGCCATCGACACAACCCCTTACCTAGACCGCCAGAGAGTAGGTAACACGGTTGTTCATCGAGTTGCGGCTGCCAGCCGGTACCATCCCTGCAGCTTTCTCCTTCTCCCTGATGATCGCAACGAACGACACCCAGCGAACTGCTCCCTCGTGCAACCTCGTGCTAGCAGACATCGACCGCGTGCTGAGCGAATTGCCCCATGCAGACGTGGCCCCGTTCCGAGGCGGGCCGGCCGGCCGGCCGGCCAGCCCTTCGATAGACTTGCTCGGTTCACTTCGCCACCGGTATCCCTTCTCGGCGTTGTCCGGCGTGCCCGGCCACTGCAGTCTAGCCCATACTGCTCACAACATCACAATGATCGGTCGATCTTCTTCAATCTTTCTCCTTATCTCCTCAAGGAAGATAGCGATGCGCTTAGGCATCCCCCTCCCCCCCCCCCGGCCTGTGTGCCACGTCACTAGCTACCCGGCAGTCGGGCAGAGATTTCGAACAGAGATTTTCGGCTTCTGTTCTTGCCTTTGTGGATAAGCAGCGATCTGGCTGATCTGGTTGGGAAGACTGCTAGACACGCACGATCTGACCGGCTCACAGAAGGACGCGTATGCAGGCAACCGAATCGACGGAGGAGTTCGCCCCCAGCCGATTGTTGGTCCGGGACCGGGGGGGGCGACGAAACTGCTAAGCGGCGTACTGTAAGCCGAGGCCGGCGCAAGCGTCGGATTCAGCGGGCACTCAGCCTTCGGGCCGGTCTTCGGGCGATCGGGCCTCCGGATTGAGAGATGGCGTGCGCAGAACAACAGCCGGTCAGCCAGATCCTGAGACTGCTACGGATCAAGCGGACCGACGCATCTGTCTGCCGTAGCCACTCTGACAATCGAGCTCACTTACACACAAGTTCATCCTGACCGTCGAACATACGAACAGGCGCCCTCGCGCACACACGGACGTTCAGAGGGACTCAGCCACTCAGCCAAGCACTATCGCCACCATCACACGACGAGTTGGGGCAAGCACCATCATGCATAAGGAGGCAAAAGACAGACAGTAGTAAGTGTTGGGAGCGAGTGTGCTATGAGCGATTAGTAGTCGTATAGTATAAGTCACTCCGTGCCTCGGGAAGAGCCGGCCAGCCGTCGCTACCCGATATGGGCGGTGCAGCCGGGAACCCGGTAGCGACGTGGCTATGGAAAGAAGGCAAGAAGGCGCTACCGAACGGCGGAGCCGGCCACCGACACTAACCGACACAAGATAGCCACCCGGGTAAACTGTACGGCGCTAATCGGCGCGATCGACTCCAGTGCGGCCTGACGCCTAAGGGACAAAGAGATGCTTAAGTATAATGGGTATTTCCCGATATTCTAGACAATGGCAAGCAGAGATATTATCAGAGTGTGACAATCGAGGTCAATGGTCGATGGCCAAAACCGTGGCGTTACCATTGGTAGATACACTTTACGTCGTACTGGTGGTGTCCCAGCCACCCACACAGAACAGTTTTTCTGTCTCTCGAAGTGCACGTTCACTCATTTCATTTGACACAGCTAATGTGACTCGTCTTTTGGGACGATTTTCTCGACTTGGACTATGGTTTTTCGTTTTGATCTTTTTGCAGGGAATCTTTAGAACAAATTCTTGAAGGATGAATAGGGCAGCGAATGTTGAGTGGGATCGAATGGATCTGTGCAGGGAGGGTTAGGTTTGTTGAACCTAATAGGTCCCAGCAGACTGCTGGGATCGGCTTGTCTGATCCTGGTGGGGAACCCGACGTGGCACCTCTGCCAAATGATCCAGTAGGCGTCTGCCACTTGGTTCGTGGTACTGTTAACCGAGAGCGCGGGTCTGCTACTCCATCGAACAGGAGCCTTACAGAACCAAATAGCTTAGCTAGGAGGCCTGCTCTGTATGAGCATTCTCCGTCATAAAACAAAAAAAATAGTTCGAGCTGGCGAGGTACATGTAAATCAGCGGGCGAGGTTTAAATAGCGGGATTAAGGATATGCTTGTGTGGGGGGATGTCATGTGACTTGTCATGCGATTTGGAAGATGCTAGCAGCGGCATCTATCCTATCTCGACTTAAATACCTCCCAACGCCCCTCTCATTGTAGGGGACTCCCGGAGAGCATCCCGGTACGAAGATGAGCCGAGAAACCAGAAGCCGTACCAATCGGGGAATCCGATTCGCAGTGGCCGACAACCTGGCGGCGTGCTGAGCCTTCTCGATGGGCGTGTATCCTGCCTCCAGTACCCCGGCCCTTGTTCTTAGGGCGTTGGCAGGGCTCATCGATGAGATCTACAATGGCTGGGGAGCGCGCGTCCAGGCCACGCTGGGTCAGTTCCACCCACGATAGACTGTCCCCATCGACGTGATGTCCTGGTTAGAAATCTCACTTTGAGCAGTGCGCTCGTTTAGTGTGCCCCTTCGACTGCTGAAGTTGCTGTCTGCCTGTGTCCACAGTTACAGCATTGGCTGGTGAACTGCTCTCGGAGCAAACCATCCAACAGAGTTTCTCCCTCTCCGTTAAAAGGAGGACAAAGGCCTCGTAGGTGACCTAATACCGCTAATGGCACATAAGCACTGAAGGATCTCGCTGCTGTTTGCTGTCGACCAATAGGATCGATCAGACTGTCTCAGATAACCATAGAGATTTTCTCTAATTCTAGCTTTGTGTGTATTCCGCTGCATTGTTCGCAGCAATTAACACCGTTTGCGCAACATCTCGAAACGAAATCAATTACAAAACGACGAGCCGGCAAGGCAAGGCAAATTTTTCGAACTTCATCATTTGTCCACACGATATTTCGTTATACATACATATGTATTATAGGTACCTAGCAAAGCGGTACAAGGGTGAAGACGGTCAAATAAAGAGGAGGATTATTTTCAGGGGGTTTTCAGGGTTCGGTCGTCATCATCATCAGCGGTTGCTTGTGGCATAGGTCTGACACAAATGATTGTCTGATCCGGAACGAGTCCTTCGTATGAGACTGCTGCTTCAGTCATTTTGTATTCGGCATATGTCGTATTGTATCAAGCACATAGCCAGCAAGTCAACTTGCGTTGACTTGACATTACATCCCAGTCAGTATGGATATTCGATGTCCTTTTTATTTTCGACATACACGCACGTTTGTTCGAAGGCGAACTGTGCCTCTTCGCCTTACCACCTGCGCTGTATCCTGTTTGCTCATCGCTATTTCTAAGCTGTTTTGCAGATAGTCTGGCCAGATGAGCACCGGGCTCCCGCAACCAGTTAGTCAATACAGAGCAGCTTTCCTTAGCAGGACTTTTCTCATCCGATCCACATCGGAATGAAAACCCCCCGGATAGTCGTGGTGTGTCTTCATCGGCTTCGCTTGCAGCTATAGCAGGAGCAGTCGCGATTTAGTCGATCGTCATCGAGGCTTTGACTTTCGCAGGAGACCAAGGCACTGGTGGCATCAGAGACCGGGGCTCCAACCGGGTCGGCAGGCGTCAAGAGATCGGTGGGCTGCTTCGTTGCTTGTCTGGAGGGAAGGAGCAGAGATGGGGAGCTACGGTATATTTTTCTCTGCGTCGAGCTGGGAACGGGGAAGGCGGACCGCGGGAGAGACTTTCTCCTGACGGAACTGCAATGGGAAGCGGAGACAAGCCTGGTCAACTCGACAAGCCTGCTCCTCGACCTTCCCTCCCGGCGTTCCTACGAAGTGCAATGATCGGGTGGCCTCTGGAGAGTGGCTGACTGAGTGGGCCCGTGGAGAAGAGGTGTAGAGATGCGACCGATATCGGCCATCCCCTATCGACACCCGGCCTTCCGGCCCCCACAAGCCATATCCGCGGCTCCTCCACTACACTTTCCTGCCACTCCGAAGCCGGCTCGTTCGTTCAGACACCACCACCGCGTCCTGCAGCCCAACTGCTCGGTTCCCCAGCAAGGATGGAGGAATGCCGCGAGGCAGCCAGTGGCGGGGCAAGTAAGGACGCATCGCGGACGGGTCCCTACAGACCCATGACGACGGCTTTCGCTGCCGCCTTCGCTGTGCAACGTTGCTACGTACTACATTGGCATACGACAGCGAAGTCATGGATTTCGTGTCGCGCCATACTTCGAACGCTGTCCACACTCACAGGCAGGCCGATCGTCCGGCAGGCCACTCTGCGCTGCCTGCCTGCTTAGGCCTTCGGTTCCCAGCCTCTAACCAGTCAGTCCGTCAACAAGTAGCTCAGGGAAGACGTGTCGAAGGCGATGTTTCTCGTCGCCTTCAATCGCTCGTCTTGCTGTCTCGCTTTCTTTTATGGTTTGTCTAAATCATTGACCGTCTCATTCACTGATACGGCCTGGCTGCGTCTTGGCAACCATGGTCGCCGCTAGCTAGCTGAAGCTACTGGCCTGGCCTCAGTCGCCAGTTTCCAAAAGTTCCTTCGCTCACCTCGAGGCCCTCAGGGCTTCGCGGCTGACGGCCAGCGAACGGCTAGCGGGTCGACTAGCGAACATACGAATAGGCTAGAACAACAGTGAACATGATGGTGGTAGCGGCGGAACACCAGGAGACCTCACTCCAGACGGTGCAGTCCGGCCCGAACCTGCGTGGGCCGGTTCTCCGACGTCCGCCAGAGGTGACCCTAACTCGTTTATGTAGATCGGCTGGAGAGGTGGGAGCAGCAGCAGCAACAGAGGCCGCAAAGACCACAAACCACCATGGAAGAGAAGGAGGGAGAGAAAGAGATAGAGGAGAGGTAAAAGGAGCAGACGGACAGGCCCAAACAGGCCGTCATGGAGGCCTCTCCATGTTGGTGATGCTGGTGGTCAACCTTCTCATAGCGTGGCATGTAGGTAGGCCTTCGAGCCCGCTAATGTTGCGTTCCCTCCGGGAACGCTCTATCCAGGCGTCCATCCCCCTCGGGCTCTCGTCCGCCTCGGTCTCCTCTGCCCGCTTCTACCTTTCGTTGTGTCTCGTGCGTCCGTCGAACGGCTCTCAGCGGCCACAAGCCACCGAGCGTTACAACAAGCAACACATAATTCGACGGGTGGCTGTACCTCGCCCGCAGTTCCAGCAGCACCACCACCTCTAACCCCCTAGCGGCCTACAGTTTGTGGAAGGCAGACCAGTGTGGGGTGGCGGGGTACGGCATCGTGGGGGTCATGAAACTCATCCGCAACCACCTCATGTGTTTCCGTCCCTCCTTTTTCGCTCGCGTCTCGCGCCCTCTATCGCTTGTCCGTTCGGTCTCTGCATGCCTTACCAGTCTTCTCTCCAGTCCGGCCGGCTACCAGAAGCTGCCCAAACGGGAGCTACGTTGCGGGGCAAGTAACAGGCCACTATATAGGGCTGGACTTGTGGAAAGGGTGCACAGGAAGCCCGCGCAGGACCGACCAGAGATCAACGAGCTGCAGTGGCCTGCGGCAGCCCTGCAAACGCTGGAACGCACGTAGGTGAGTAACACGAAACACCAAGTGAACTAACTTGCTCTTGGTCCTTCTTCTCATTTTCCTCTGACCCACTACCGTTATAACTGGGTCCGCTCCTTCCGCGTTTTCGACTTGGCCTTCGGCTCAGCGGCAACGCCGCTCGAATGATATTAACCTTAGCATCGATGATGGATCATCGGTTTCACTTCGGCCAGTAGCAGCGGAAGCAGCACCAGCCCGGCTCTAGCATGACCTGACAAAGGCAAAGGCGAGCAACCCCCGAAGTACCTACCCACTCTAATCGAGGCAGGATGAGAAAGAGCAAGAAAGAAGTAAGCAAGTGCTGCTGCTGTTCTCAAGAGTGAGCCTAGCCTAGCAGTCACCAGCGTGTTTTTTTTTTCTTTAATAAGGGAGGGCAGGGAGAAAATGCATTATGCACATCAGGAGCATTTACTCTTCTTGCGTATTCTCCTCAGTAGTTCGTCAAGAAAAAACAGCGGAGAGCAGATAGGGGCAACACGCAACACTAAATAAGGCCTTGTAGCAGTTGGCCCTCGTCGTGACTCTGACCGGAACATGTCGCTCTTTGCAGATCAGTCATCTGGCGGCCTATCGGAGGGCTGACGGGTTCATCACAGCGTGAGGTTAGTCAGAAAGAGGGAGTGAGAAGAAATAGATCATGGGTAAGCTGCTGGACTCGATAGGTTGGCGTGCCACTGTGCCCCTTTCCGATGGCATGATCATGCCTCGGCGCTGAGTGGCCCTCTTTTGGGTCGCGTGTCGATGATCGGCGACGCTCCGAGCACAACGGGAGATATCCGACGTTTCAAGGCTCAAACATCATGGCGCACCTTATGGGAGACGGTGACCACCGATAACAATTAAACAACAACTATCATTTACCCACTAAGTTTAGAGGCAGCACGATATGTTTGGCACCTTTTGCTCGAGTCTCTTGGTACCCCGAAAAACCCTAGCAGCATGAACTAACAGGTTCTTACTTGCGAATTCGCCTTGACCACCAGCAACCAGCGACGAGTGTTCGCCGTTCGATTACCTAACGGCCCTGAACGTCTAAATGGCCACTGCATTTCCTCGACCGTTTCCACCGGCTGTGTTCTACCCCGCGTGGCAAACGCATTAAATGGCAAGCGTAGAAATTGAGCAAAGCCGGAAAGACGTTGGTTACACTCGTCGAAGTCGTCGCTCTCACGTTTCACGCTCGTCTTCAGCTTCTGTCGCATCAGCTTGAAGAGGGCCTTGCCTTCGTCGCTCGGCTATTGTTGTATTGTTGCTCCCTTTGTCTTTGGGTTATTTAGCCAATAGCGAGAAACGAGACAGTGTGCATGACCGAGGAGAATTCAGAGGAGAAGAGGTAGCGAGAAGCCGTTCCCTCGCCGTGTAATGGGGATATTCTGGGCAGCGACAAGCACCCTCCTTCCATTCGCCCTTTCCTGCGGCAACGCGCCGGACCATCAAAGCTGTCCTGGCAAATGTCTCCCACCTACCCGCGATGCAACTCGCTAGGCAGAGCCAAGCACCGGCTGAGCCGTTGTTCCCTTTTATCTTTAGGCCTCTTCGCGCCTGTTTCGGCCTCTTCCGTCTGCTTCTCGCATACCTACTCGACGGCCTTAACAGCATTGACAGAGGGAAAAGGGAGACAGCTCGGGTATAGAGCCCCACAGGGCTCCCTTCGGGGGTACTGCTCTACACCAGAGAAGGAGTTAGCTACGACATGTGAAGAGGGCCAGCTTAGACGCCAGAGGACCGGCAGCAAGCGGCCATTTAACCAACACGAGCGCGCGCGTGAGAGAGAGAGCCAACAAGTCGTCGCAGTTGTATTAGCAGGCAACAGCCACTGCACTCCTCGAAATCTTGGCAACCGGTGGTGCCGTGCTTTCCCGACGGAAGCAGAGGCCCTGCTAGCCGTGTGTTAGTGGCTTGATATACATCGACTTCAAGGAGCAGTCGCCTTTTGCCGAGCAACGGCCGGGCTCCCGGTGGAGATCAGCCTTCGTACCTGATCGTGTCAGCCATGCGGCACGGCACCTCAGCAACACATAGGACTGTGGTCACTCGTGGCGCGAGGTGAGGACGGCTCTTGAGATCAAATGTCTGAGATCGTGCGTCTGTCTGTGTATGTGTTCTCCTGCAAAAGGTATTGCACGAAAGCGGGCGATCCACAGCCGGCAGTACTGATCAATCTCTGTCCCCCCCTCCCGCAGCTAAGAGTTTCCTCTGTTTTTTTCTTCTCGTGAAGATGCACTTCCCACACAACTGCGTCCCGGTGATGAAGCCGATGATGATGGTCAATGAACGACCACCGCCGCCACCGCCGCCGCCAAACCGAGGAGCGAGGCCACTAACGCCAACTGCGCTATCGACGATGACAGAGAGGGAAGGGGCGGGAAGGACAGAGCGGGGAGAGATAGGACCACCGCCAGACAGCTACAACAGGGACGGTGTCACGATACAGTCGGGCCTTCACCGGGTGCACGGTCGGCGTAGTGCAGCATGATATCGAGGACCATCAGAGGGACGCCCGAAGCTCTACGAACGCCCTTGCCTCTCAACGGGTGACAAGGAGGCCTTTGGCGTTTTTTCCGCCAATCTTCCTTCCCGGCTTTCTACGCTACGAGCGGAGGTAGCGTGTGCAGGACCGAAGTGGGCATAGCCTGCAGTGGTGGCACTGTGGAATCATAATGACGAAGACAGTTATGGTGTTCGGCAAAAAAGGCCGGTTTGGCTCTGGCCGATGACATAGGAAACAGACGACAGCCGTTGGTGACGGCAATCGCAGGCAGAAGGTGGCCTTTCTACTGAAGGTGGCGGCTGCAAAAGTCAGCAGCTCCTGGATACTTCTTCTGCTGCTGCAATGCAATGGACTGCTGTTCGACGAGACCAAGCTGTACCGGTCACTAGGTGGAATGAGTGAGAGTAGGAGATGATAGATAGATGGAGATTGGTAGATCGAGAGAGAGAGAGAGAGAGAGAGAGAGAGAGAAAAGACGAAGAAATTGAGAAGAGCGCCGAAAGAGGCGAGGATGACATCATCACGCAAAAAAATGAATGGGAATGGAGAAGGCCAATGATGGGCCCATTCCGGAAGCGCAGCAATAGCAGCAGGCGCGCAGAGAACGGCGGAGCCTTTTAGCGTGTAATGTAGGAGAAAGATAGAGAGAGAGAGAGAGTCAGTCTATTTTGTTGGTTGCTCAGTCGGATCTCTATCGGACCAAGGGAATTGCTGGTGCTGCATCGTGCCCTCTCCGCCTGGCGTCCCTTGCCTCAAGTGAGCCCCGTGCAAGAAGGCGTCTCTCCTAACTGCTCGTGTCGACCTACTGATCTCCTCTTAGCTCCTGATATTCCTGGCTAGCTGCTCCGCCACGGCCAGCAAGCGCTCCCCACATACGGCCTTGTATACGCGGCAGGCAATGCCAGCGTTTATGTGTCTGTGGAGTGCGTTAGCTAGCTACAGCATCATCAGCTGCGCTCTCTCGCTCTGCCCGGCCAGCATGTTTTGTGGCGTCATGCTTCCACAGTCGTTCGATTCCGGGCGAAAGGCGACAGGCCAACGGAGGCAAGCGATGCAAACCGACACCACGCTGATAGCTCCCTAATAGGGTGGACATATTGTATGCTGCTGCTGGGGGAGTTGCGTGCCGCGCCTGTTGGGTAGTCCCTGCAGAGGGGACAACTGGCTCGCCGATATTCCTTTAGTTTGCGGCAAATTGTGCGTGGTACCATTATCCATATACGATCTATGTCCACCACACAACAGCCGTGGCCGAGCTAATGGCAACGATATGACAAATGACGATAAAGCTGAGCAGACGAGAAGGGAACGACTCACGAAAGGGCTTGAGTCATCTTTGAGCTCCAATTGACTGCACAACCGCGCATGCGCCGGTCACGGCCAGCGCTGTCCGATTCTAGTCTTTTTTTAAAGTGGGGGTATTGGCATGCTAATGCATGTGAACACCGTGACCACCCTACTGCGGTCAATGGGGTGTCTGTAGAGGGCCCCGTGCATGCAAACGTGCAGTATTTATGATGCATACAGGAGGTGTACGGTGCCTTCCCTTCTGCACAGTGGTAGCTGTGCCGCGGACCACATTATTTGCCACTACTACTCTGGGGATACTGCCCATAAAGGTAAAAATAGCCCCACTCAGATTTGAACCTCAAGGTCCACAAAACTCCACTTTTTGGTACTGCCTACCTTACCCACCACGCCATGCCCACATGCTGTCCGGCTGTGGTCCGTATTCATCAAACGGCACGTACAGGGCGAGCCAAAGGTAAGAACGTTAAGTGCTTAATAAGGTGGCTTTTACGGGCGACTTCTGAGATCTTCGGCACGATACGTATTTGTTGCGTATCTCGATACAGTTGAAAGCTGTCTACGGCAGTACTCGAGATGGGACACAGCTAATTTTTCCTTCACGGGACACGGAACAATGATCGAGGAAGAAAGACATGGGAGAGATTTCTACAAACAGCCATTTTAAATTTTGGGATACGTTAGATACTAAGTTAGCTGAGGCGAGCTGGTGGGAGTAGCGAAAGAACAAGCATACGTTCCACCCAGGCGTCGTAGCGTAGTCAGCACCGAATAACAGCACCGACAAGACTCGCCTCGCCGAGGATTACCCGAGCGAGAGTGGGAACATTTGGGTACATTTGCAAAGGGCAGTATTGCACTCAATTATGATTAAGAAACGCCTGTCATACTACGCGCCGTCCACATACGGAAGGCAGCTCGATACGGCGTCCCCTCCAAACAACCCGACCATAGCCGTTAAGGGCTTCGTTACGGCCTGCCTCCAGCTCAGGTGAGTGAATGTAGATGGCCTTTTTTCCATTATTTTTCTCGCCAAAAAGGGCGCCGTTACACCGCTCCGCAAGAGGCGTATGGGGGGGGGGGCTCGGGCGTCGGGGGTCAGCAGGGCCGAACCCCCGGGAAAGTAAAACCTAGATCACATAAACGATGCACTGGCGCTCCTTCCTCGCCCCATTGAGGCGAAGGCATTGGGCCTCTCAATAGCGCGAAGCTACCGCTTTCCCACCTTTGCGCGAGAGGTTAAGGAAGATATATACGCGAGAGGAACCGAGAAGGCAACTCGGCGTCTTCCTGCGTGAAATGCGAATGCTTATAAATAGCAATAAATGTGCCCGAGTTTCCTGTGTTATCTAGCAGTGCAGTGAAATCGCTGTAGTCATTATGCCGTGACAGGCGCCGTCTATTGACAGCATTCGGCCTTCAATGTCTACCCTGTTAAATCGCAAGGGCCTGTCCGCCTCCGCGCTCCATGCAACAGGTGTGTCAATTGTTGTCGCTGTTCATGGCGATATTTGGTTTCGTTTGTAGCTAAAACGAGTCCCTGCAATGAGACCGTCGAAGGCGGGGGGGGGGGGGAGTAAATATTTCGAAGATCGGCTTCTCGCCCGGCGTCGTTGTGGCCGGCATTCTGCACATCTCACTCGTGTTCAGCTAGACAGTTACAACCAATAGATAATGGCATCGTCATTTACACATTGTTACAAGAGCTGAACGGTAGGCTGAGAGCGAGAGAGCTTAAGAGTGCACAAATGCGGTGGACGCGAGAGCTTAAATGCGTTCTTCGCGTGTCCGATGCGATTCATTTCGGTGAGATTTCTTCTAGGTAGCGTGCAGTGTAATGATTATCGTTGTCTAACTCGACTGAACGTTGTGTACCCCGATATATATATATATATATAGGTTGGTAAAGTTACCCAAGCTATGAACGTCTAGCCGTTCTTTGACGATTTGAAAGGTGACTTCCCCGAATTGTAGCTCGTTCACGTTTCTGCGGAAACGTCCGTATATGGATAGTAAGACGTATTTTAAAATTCGAGGAATAGCGAATATTTCGGAAGAAAACATTTTATAGGATGGCGAGCTTCGATTATAATGTCACAAGGTTTTCAGCATTCCATTATCCGCATTCGGATGTCCTATATATATATATATATGTATATATATATATATAGTCGAGAGAAAAATGAGGCTCTCCACCAGAGGGTTTTGCCGATGATCTTAACCTTGCAAGAGCTGTATAGTATTATATGACTATATCGTATGCTTAAGTCAAGCCTCCCTCCTTAATGTAATCTCTGCGTTATATATATATATATATATATATATATGTATATGTGGCGAGATTATATTTCAATGGAAGTCTCAATTCCATTATATCTCAATTCCAAGTCCACTTGAATGAATAAAGGTTCATCACTTAACGGGTATTGCAAAACTTGCTAAACAAATACACGTCCCTTCCATCTGCAGCGTCTTTCGTTCGCTGTGAGGCAATGATAGCCATTGCTTCTTTCGGGGCCATTAGCTCACCACCCTGTCCCCAACTACGTTACTAATTCTTGTATATATATATATATAAAGACACACAATAATATGACGTAAACACAATTTAGCCCAAATACGCAAAATGAGTATGATGCAAATCCCTCCCGTATATCATTAATGTAACAATGAATTGATATTGCATTCCCGCTGGTTAGCTAGTTCCCGACCATCTTCGATGAACATATTGCCCACGGACCTTCGGAGATATTCGATGCCGAATGATGCCCGCGGAGCTGGCCGCGAGCTTAAACCTCAGCTTGAAATTGAAAGCGTAGCAGGATAAAATCCACCCCGAAAAGGATGGTGCTTCGGAGGCATCAGCTGCAGCACCGCTGCCGCTGACGAACGGCTGACTCGCTGTTATCGAGCTTCTGAACTTGGATCGTCCGCACGCAGTACTCCGGTGTCCTGGCTCTATGCACCAGCCTATTCTGGGTCGCACTACGGCGATCCAGCACGGGCGGCGGATTCGACTACTGGTATATACACCGAGATTTATTGCGGAATCATTGACGCTTTTAATATCGTTTCAGCTTCGGCTCGATCGGCGAGAAGCCGATCTCAGCGTCCGCCCAGATCATATCAATGCGGGTGACGCATCGATCTGGTCTGGGCGGATCACGGCCGTGATGACCATGGCCCGTATCAGCGCGGGTGACGCCGCCAGTGCAACCGACGCCAAAACATGATCCAGGTGGATGCAAACATTCAACGGTCCCTCGGCGCTGCTGATCATTTATTGGCTAAAAACTTTCGGACCGCTCTAACTAGCAGCCGCTTATCTCTGTGATTGTGGCCTGTGATTGAATCGAACGAGGAAAGCGCATGCACTCCCACGTCGATTAGAAACGAAGCCACGTGTGTTGCTTAGTAGGGTACATAATGATACGGCATATGGTCAGCCAGAAGCTTCCCGGGGAAAATTGTATTGTATTATAATAAGAATGATAATAATAATAATAATAATTATAACTGATAATTAGCCAGTCACAGTTCAGCCCTTGAGAAGTGTGTGTGCGTGTGTGACTATCGTTTGAGGAGAACAAATTAACGATGCAAATTGAGAATGCGCGTAGTGTGTTCATTGGCTTCGAACGACGTTTTAATAGGTCATAGACTACACGATATTGAGTGGTATTCCTGGCAGTTGACACACTGACCCAGCCCCCTAAACGCGTACGGTAATATATATATATATTTATATATATATATATAGTCATTGGTTTTACCCTTTCATAGACATTAAAAGTACTTGATCCTACGCATGCCTGCATGTGCCGTCTAAACGGTCCAACAAAGCAAGGCAAACGCTCCAAGCCGAAGAAGTCACGTTCCGTCCAACACGGCGAACGCCTCAACCTTTCCCTGTTCACAGAGTGAAATTTTCTCGCTGTTTAATGCCCGCGGTGGCTGCCACCTCATCCCTGACCTCTTCGTTAAACCACCACATCCAGCCGTCAGCGCTCACTTCAGCCGATCCCGCGATCGACCATTTATCGTTAGTTGTTCGACACTCTAGCGGAAAGGCCGCCGCCGACGCCGCCGTTCGAGGTCTTCCCTACGCTCGCAGCTTATTTCACGCCCTGTCTCTCTCTCTCTCTCTCTCTCTCTCTCTCTATTTCTCTCATAGCGCTCTGAGGTGGCACACCGCACGAGCCATTCGCTCTCTGAAGAGCTTCAGAGTAGAACAGGAAACGAGGGAAATTGGCGCAACGATCTTTTCAAGGCGCCGATAGTCATCACCTTTGACAGACTCTGAGGTACTTCCGCAGGTTCTTCTTCTTCTGCTTCTTCTGCGAGCGACTTCTGCGAGTTCTCGTCAGCGATCCCTGGCGCGGTGGAAGCTGTGAACCTGCGGTTGCGCGCTGCCTCGCTGATTGTGTCGGGCGGAGTCGTTTGCAAACTGGAGACACCGTAGGTACTGTATTGCTGGCGCCGGCAGATACAAATATGATAATGACGAAAAAAAAAATCGTCGCAATCGTGATTTCGGGTGAGTTATCGACGAGACAGTCGTTGAGAGCAGGCGTGTGAGCTGGTGCTGCTGCTGCTGACCAGGACTTTGCGATTCTGAGCTAGCGTGCCGGAGTCGTCGGGCGGTACAATTATAGTGCTCCTAGCCTAAAAGTAAAGATTCTGGCAGACTCCTTGAATGCAAATGTGCAACGGTTCGACCCGATCGTGTTCTGTTTGGGCCTCACGTTTTTTCTGAAAAACGAATTTTTTTTTATCTTCATCGCCGCTACGATGACCCAAGTCTCGCGGTAATCTCGACGAACTAAATCTAGTAGCCCCACCCTCGCTGGTACGCTGCGAAGAAGCCCAGCTGAAGAGCCCCCAGAAGCCTCAAACCTCTAAACCGTCTACGTTGTCCACTCGCTCTCTCTCTACATTCTGATAGGCTGATGTCTGGTGGGATTCCCCAGCTGTGCATGAGGTTCCTGGGTGTTCAAGTCGAGACAACGTCCAACTTCAGTTTGGCAACTGCGCCCACTATAGATCTAAGTTAGGCTTCCGATGAATCTTTCGCAATCACTCGATGGACCAGGCTGGCCGAGACAGTGAATCGTATCTTCACATTACGAGTATGCCATAACTAGTATACACTGGGCCTATGTGACTGTATACCCCAGGTTCATTTGGGCTGGCGAACAAAGCCGACCACGCTGGCTGTACGCCACTGGCAAACGAGATCGGCTCCGCTTGTCCAATAAGGAATTGTAGGCGAGGGGTGTAGGAACCCTTGGAGAACTCGGTGCCACTGTAACCGAAGCACAACATTGTGGTTAGGCCATCTTCTGCGCCCGCGCGCGCTCGAGTTACAGTCGCCTATTACAGTGAGCTAACCGTGGGAGAATAATATAGGAGATTACGTTTCCGAGGAACAGCCAAGACACTGAAATATGAATGTGCGCCTGACTGACTGATTGACGAGATTGGGTTCTCTCGTGATCCACCGATTGCCTTTGTGGCGGGGGTGACCGCCACGGTGATGTTCGTCCATATGAGCCACGACTCCAACAAATTGTTCAGGATGACGGACTTTGTTAGGCAATCTCGTCTCGTTCCTCTGAACGTTTCTTCTCCAGTTTTCATCTCGACGTATTGCAGACATGTAGCATCATGTTCAAATAGGCATTCGTGCATCATTGTCGAGGAGCTACAAAATGTTCGAGCGCAAAATTTCTGCTTTATTGCCTCACGCATGTGGGTGCCCGTCGAGAACTATACGTGGGACGTCGACGCTGAAATGCAGCACAAACACAATTAACGGCATACACTCTTAAGACCAATGTTGGCTCCGACATTTTCCGGCTCTCCTCAGATTTCTTCTGGTGAGCAAGACGACGACATCTGATGCTGGTTGAAACTCAGCAAACGTTGGAGAATCGTTTGGGACGCTTTTCTTGTTCTAAAGTTTTCTTCATGCCCTATCCTATTCACCTCTGATTTTGTCTATTTCCACAACGTGAACGATTTTGATCCCGTCGACAAGCCCACTGTTGCTGGTCGAGTCTTACAATTAACGCTGCGGCCATTATATATATATATATATATATATATATATACATATTCACAAGTTAAGATATCAACATTAAATATCATTTTTCGACAAGAAACACAGATAGACGTACAGGCAGGTTGGCACAGACGTCTTGGCCCTATTCGTTTCGATAGCCTCAGCTGAGCCTCGCAAATCGTCCAGTTTTCACACAATGTATGGAGCCTCATCAACGCCCTTCAAGCAGCGCCTAGCTAACGCTGGACCTAGCGACCAGGCAACGCGAATAAGGGACAGTTGTCTCTTGGGGCAGTTGTGAAAGGGGGCCACCAAGCTACGGACGAAGAGAGAACGAGGGAATAACAGAAAAGAGAGAGAGAGCGAGAGAGTGGCCAGAGCCTTGAGGGACACCATTAGAATTCATACGTCAAGGTACTTATTCCAGTGCTGCCTTCTCGTTCGGTGTTTTTTCTCGTTTTTTTCGACCTCCCGTTGGTTGGTTCCCGTTCATGGTTCGCTTCACGCTGCTGTTCCTCGTTCGCGTTATCCGACGACTGCTGGCGGATAGCGAGACCCCAGAAGGCAGAGGTCTGCCTTCATCTTCGTTCGTTTCGTTCGAGAACCGTCCGGAGGCCGTGAGTTGTTTTTTTTCCTCGTTGACCCCGTCGACAGGCATCCCTTGTCCTGGCCTCTCTGACATCCCGAACTTTCTGCGCACACAAATCTCCTCCCTTGGCAAGTAGGGGGCGAGCGAGGCAGACGTGGACTGACGTCAAACCCGTTTGCTAGCATATAGATAAACCCCGGGGTCGGTCAAGCTTCGTACGAACTCTGCGGAGGCTCTATTTTGAACTTGTGCTGCTGCTGCTGTCGCCCTTGCTTCTGCTGCTGCTTCGATTGAGCCGGGCAGCGCTGCCGTTTTAAAAAGGTTCATGGTCGGGGTCGTCGGTTCCTGGGTTCCCTTTTTCAATCTCTCGCGTCGATATATGTCGCCTATCCTTTCGAAGGGGAGTCCCACACCCCCGGAGGAGGTCTGTGTCCTATCTCACTGCGGGAGGGTCTAGAAAGAAGGCCAGGCTTGACTAGGCAGTTTTCTTGCCAGCGGCTGCAGCAGTGACACCTGAAAAGACTTGTCCTTGAAGGGGACGAGGAAGAAGAAGAACCGCTCTTTCTCTTTCGACGCCTCCGTTTCCGCCGTTGTCTTTCACTCTCGGGAAAAGAAAAAACGCACAGTG
Organism: Stratiolaelaps scimitus; assembly: GCA_019614645.1. Classification (NCBI taxonomy): domain Eukaryota; kingdom Metazoa; phylum Arthropoda; class Arachnida; order Mesostigmata; family Laelapidae; genus Stratiolaelaps; species Stratiolaelaps scimitus. The sequence goes on along the minus strand of JABWDB010000033.1, from coordinate 233,360 downwards.
ACAGTGAATACGGGTGCGGGGCGGGCACTAGGGTTCGACTCGCTTGTCAAGCGTGCATCGAAAGCGAGGCCTGAACTCGCTGCTGCGCGAGAAATTTGAGATGAAATGGCCAAAACACTATTCGATCAACGGCGCCGGATAGTCGGCCTCGTGGTCTTCTACAGCCGTCAAAATACAAACCTTGACCTGGAACAGTGGCAAGGCAGAGCCATGTGGCCTCAGCAAGGCCAGAGTCTCACTCGAAGAGTGGCCTAGTTTAGGAATTGAGACCCTTGGCATCCGGCGACTCAATCTGATCATCAGGTGAGTGAAATAGACGGGGTCAACGTCATGGCAAGTACACAACTGCAACATGAGGTGACCAAGGAAGAGGCGCTATGGCAGCGTCTGAGCTGGCGACCCCTTCGGACGGTCACATTCGCCGCTTAACTAATCTTCGTTTCCAGCAGAATTACGATGAGTACCACAAACAAGCGATTATTCGTGAGGCAACAGCGAACAAATGCTGCATTTCCACTGCTACCCACTTGTATCGGCACATACATAGGTACTGGTTGATGTAACTGGCCTCCCTGTATCGACTATGCTTCATTGTGTTTTAGATGTTATTTTTTTTCTGCAGAGCTGACTCTCAGCTGTTCGCCGATGCGAAAGGCCTCAGCTCTGAACCTACAAGGACATGTTGGGTCCATCTTTTGTTTGTATTTCAACTGTGTCGTACCTGGCAGGAATCCATAGATAAAGAATATGATGAAGCGATCCCAAGATCCTTCTTCTGCCTCCGGCAGGATTCGAACCCAAGCCATATGTCCCACCTGTCTAGCAATTCGAGACGCTCACCACTGGACCATCTACGGAACTAGATGTTACTTTGTCATTTCGTCGCTCACCCCACTGTGTAGCCAGTGGCTCCCACTGCGTTATCTGTCATTATCTTCCCGTTTCACGGTCTCGTTCTAGAGGCTGAGAGGGCCAGACACTGCGATAGGCACCATTCGACTACATCTCAATAATGATACCTTGTCGAGATGATTTTGTCAATTCATTTATTTCATTGCGATTTTCTTACTGACCCTTCACACGTCCTGCCGGATCCTCATTCAGACACAGATCCATCTGTGTCCCCCCCCTCATCGACGGAACAGAAAAAGAGGACACTCTCAAAGAGTTCTCTGTCTTCAGCCCTCAAATGCTTAGGACGCGAGGTGAACAACGAACGTCGCCGGCAGGAACGTCACGCTTGTGCTACCTCCGCCCGGGTGGACTAACCTGCCCGCAGTGGCCGCCTCGTGCCCTGCTTGCACATGAGTCCCCGATGGGAGGTCTTGCTCGCTCGCCTGTTCCAGTTCACGACGGAGAAGAGCCAGCAAAAGGGCGAGAGGGTCCGTAAAAGAGGCGCAACTGCGGCAGTCCATCTCATAGCCGCCTGCCGTCGCCTACTACCCAGTCATCCCGTTGCATGATCCTGCTGTTCGTCTGCTACTCAACGGAGTGTGCGTTCCTGCTCGCTGTTCAGTGGAGTACTTATGGCGGTGTGGGTCCGCGGCCGGGGCCCAGCGTAACAGAGGTCCAGCGGCTAGCTGCCGTTGGTCAATGATCACATTTGGCATCGGCGTCGTACAATGTTGCACGAGTGGGTAGCCAACCCACCGGGACAGCCGACTCGGACCGCCACCCCGGTGCGACCACCATCCTTACGACATTCGGTTGTAGCAGTGACAACAGCAGCCATAGCAGAACTGTACCAGTAGTAGCCGTAGCACCATTATAGACGTGTATGTGAAAGCGGTGCGGACTGCGAGCTCGGAACTGCGATATATCGCCGCTAGACAGCACTGCCTCTCGTTCACGGTGGTAGAAGCTGCCTTCGTGGGAGATTGTTGGCGGAAGCGGCTTGAGACGATGGCCATGCAACGAGGCGGCTGCGTGACCATTATCTCGTATGGCACATCTTGCCTCCGGCCCTGTTCTGTTCACATTCACATCTAACATATATACCAACGTGCGCCGCTCACGGACGAGTTCACATCAGCAGATCCGCCTTCGCCACATGATCTATAGTGGCGTCATGGCATTGGGATGTCGTCATGACATTGGACGACGGCCGTGAGATCAGCTGTCGCCGCAAAGTGGCTTCCGGCTGCGCAAGCGTATCAATTGCATTGACTTGAAATGAGAGCCGGCAGAATGATTCCTAGAGGGACCTAGAAAGAGAGAAGCCACACTGTCACACCACTGTTATATTAAACATAGCTGATTATTATAACTGGTAGTGCTGGTGGTGGCGGATGCCCGGATCAGCGGCAGGATTCTTACGTACAACTACTTCACGGGGGAGTGAGGCACGGCCGTTTTTAAAAAGTCGTTTTTTCGGGTTGACCGTTTTCAACGCCAACATTTAACGTCCACGGTAGCTTTCAGCTTTGCGTCATAAGACGGACAACCCCTTTAAACGCAAATGTGCAACGGCGGGAATCAAACCCGTGTGAGCACCTACGTGCCTCCTCCGAATGGCAAGGCGTACACGAATGCACCACCAGGCCACGCTGGGGTCTCGACAGCGCGCCGTCCCGTCACGGAGGCTGCTCATACTGTGGAGTGCACGCCCGTGGACGACAGTGTCACCATCTCCTACGGTGTAGGTCCACTGCTCTCGTAGCCGGCAAACCCGTCTTGTTAGTGGAATAGAATAACGTCAGCGCAACAGCAGTGGATGTTGTTGTTGTTGTTGTTGCTGCTGTTGATGTGGTTGTAGTCATCGCAGGGAATCGTCTTCGCCGCCGCCGCCGCCTCCGCCGCCTCCTTACCATATCTGTACATGGGTGCATACAGATGTGCTCCGGTGGCGCACCGAGGCAAGCTAGCATCTGACAGCGAAGGCAGATGCGCTTCCCATATGCTATGCCATGGTACACAGCCGACAACCCCACCATATCTCTGTCGCGTTCCCCTGCCACGGTGTCGTACGAGCCATACATAAGAGCCAACAATGGTATAGCACCTTCGAAAAATCACGGGCGGAAATTCTCAGCGACGACCCGAATACGTTCGCCCGCAACGCAAGAAAGAGATATACTCTCGCAAATGCCGAAGTACCCTTGCTACGGATACGACGATGCTATGGGTCGGGGTGGCATGCGACTCGGTCGCTGCCTGCACTGATCGCTGCACTGATCCCTACACTGTCTGTTTGGCTTACTTGTTCGCCCCTCGATGCAATTTTCGTGAATAGACCAAGCGAACGATCCTGGCCGAGCATACAACACTACACCTCGCCGCTAGTCACCACAGTCAATACAGGTAGGACATGGATGACGGTAGGCCTGAACAGGACAGAGCAGTCGCCTTGCAGAGCGGAACTCGTAGACTACTGACACTATGCATGATGTATGTTCCTCTGTGCACTTGTTCCATGGTGAAATGGATGCGAGTGATATTTGCACCTTGCAAAAGCATCCCAAAGAGGAGGAATAGTCTACTGTTATAGTAAATTGCGTACGAATATCGGATACAATCACTATCGTTATGAAATCTGCAACCGAAACCAAGAATATCGCGAATCAAGCACTGCTACATATGGCGAACTGAAGTTGCATGCATACATATATATATATATATTGAATTACACATATATATATATATATATATATATATATATTGAATTGTCGCCCATATTTATTATTGACCAAAAATAAATCAAACAGTTGTCATAGAGCATCTTCTGTCACCGTATCCAGGCCCATCAATAACGAATCCTAATGCCCTCGTATTGAAAGTCAATTTTCCACGGTACAACTGCTATCGGCATTCACGCTTCCCGACACGGACCCCTCGAAATGCAATGGCAGTTATCGAATGCGTGTGTGAGCACCCACGTGTCTCCCGAACGACCGCAACACGCGCACGAACGGCCACCAAAGGGCTCGACAGTATCCCAGTACCACTGTTACTTAGCATTGCTCATGAAAATTATCGTTATTATTGTTTCCTTTTTATTGATATTTTAATCAATATATATATATATATATATATTTAGTACAAAATCGACACCACCGACACCGATTTCTGAGGACGTTGGCTCTACGCGTGCCACACAGGCTATGACCAGCAACACATATCTACAAGCGTTACACACGCGAGACGCGCGCTCCAATGGTTAGCGGCACGGCCAGTGAAGCAAGCCAAGTCTTCCGAGCATCAAATGAAAGACTGCACTAGCATAGACACAACGGGGGGAACATCCCACTCGATACGCCATTGTCATCGTCATCATTCTCGTGCCGACTACGGAGGAGGCACTGAATGTAAGCTTGTTCCAACACTCGAACACATTTGGCCGACGCAGTCTGCCCGCGAGAGTAACATTCGCTCCTCGGTTCACACTCACCTGAACGAACAGCCGAGTTGACCCGGCGCGGAGTTGCCTCGGACGGCGGCGATCGCCGCCATCGAGATGGCTTGAGCTAGTTTCCTGGTCTGTTTGTAGCTCTTCATTAGTTGATTTTCGCTCGGGTGCGTCGTACGATATAACTAATCGATTTGCTCGGCGATTTCCCGAAATGACGGACGCCGCCTCAGAACGGCGCCGTTGTCGACAGCGACGACGTTGACGGGCTGGCCGTCCGCATTCCAGACTTGTATTCTCGTCTATGCACTCTGTACGGGGACGCACACTCGCACACACTTATTATATTACGTTGTTGTTGTTGTTGTTGTTGTTGCAATTATTATTGTTATTACTAATTAACATCGAATGCAATTACCTGCAGCACACATTCGTCGCACACGGATTTATACACGCACGCACACGATCAATATCAGACAGACACCACTGGCAACACAAGAACCTCAGGATGCACCGAATCTTCAGCCGTCGAATCAACGCACGTTATTCTTGTTAGGTGGTGGTTCCCGCATCTTCGCGTCGGCATCAGAAATCCTATGATTATTTTAGCACTTCACAGCTCAGCCCCCCTGTCTCTCTTGCCTCAGTGCCGCTCTCTCAAACCTATGGCATCGGTCTACACAACGACTCGCAGCACAGGTGCACACTCCCCTACGAAATCCTATGACCTATTGACTTCCAATTAACACACCTCGCAGACAATTGCCTTGCTGGCTTCCTAATGCTTGTGTTACGAATTGTCGTCGCCGTTGTTGCTGTTATTGCTGTTGTTGCTGTTGTTGTTGCCTGTAGTCGTAACAGATCAGAGGGTGATTCGCTTTGAAGGCGTTGTCGTTGTTGTTATGAGGAGTCGAGTTACGGATCGTTGTTACAGGAACTATTTCACTGAGGGGGGCTGCTGTTGATGTTGTTGTTGTTACTACTACTGCCGCCGGCGCCGCTTCTGCTGCTGTTACGTGATCCTGGATGACAGAACCAGATGGGATTCATGCGTCGGGTGGTGCGCGTCAACGCGCTACCTTTCGACGGCAGTCGATCAGCCGGCGACCATTCGAATTTCCTTCTCCCGAACTCCCCTGTCAGCGTGTTGGCTTCGTGCTGTCACGTTTATCGGCAGTTCGGCCTTGGATTTTCGGCCTCGGTTCGAGCGATTTCGCCACGACGTCCGGAGGTCTGCGCCGCTTTTTCCCAGGCTGCCCTTCTCGCCACCGCTCCGCTGATCGTCCGAATGGTGAAATCACATATGGACGTGTGGACGTGAAAATTCACGACGTCAATTCACGCACGTTTCGAGACATCAGACACATCCCGCACAAAAAATAGGTTCACCACAAGACTTCGACGTACGCTAACCCTCAATTCTCACACAGGCACGCACAGATTCACTCAAGTACGAAAAACGACCGGCGGGAATTTTCGGGCCCGCAGCGGGATTGTTGCTTCTGTTGTTGCACTCGTCGCTGAGAAAAGCACAAACACGTGGGGGAGCAGGGGGGGGGGGCGTACTCGAGGGGCAACGTGCTCCGACAACCCCCGATTCGTGTCGCTGCCGGCTGATTACGTTGGTCCGCGCCTTCGGCGGTGTGGCGATGTGCGCTCAGCTGACTCCGACAGCAACGTAGGGGGCCGTTCACCAATGATGTGTGGGGGGGATTTCTAGCTTGCTTCTACAAACAATTTCCTTGACGTCGGGGCTCGGCTCTGACCGGACGAGAGGATGGCGAGCGCCGACGACCACCACCGCGGGTGGAGTATTTATCCTGAATTGTACTTATCCAGTGTGACCACTTGTTGACGATCGAACATGAGCATAGCAGCCTTGTGCAGGCCGGCCTTGCCTTTACTTCTCGACGTTTACATAGGGCAGCTACGGCCGCAAAGATCGCCCCCGCTGACGAACGAGGCGAACCCTGTCCGCTAACGATTGCTGGGGTCGATACGGGCTATATCTTTTGGTGCTGAGTTTTCGCTTGCTAACCCGCTAACGCTCGTCTTAAGTATGACTTGCTGCCTCCGGCTGTCACATACAAGGCGATCGTCCCCTCCATTACCAAGTTATATGGTAATCTACACAATATATGATTATGTGCTCTTCGGGCCCTGCTCGTGCGAAAAAAAAACAAACACAAGATATTTCCCCTTTCCGCTGCTTCACCTGTCACTGACAAACGTTGCAGATACTATGTTTTGTTCTGCATTCACGAGCGCAAGTATCCGCGGCCGTCCTATCTGTCAGAAGGGAAAACGAACACAATGGCGACTAGGCAATGTCGCTTGTATATATCGCCATGATAAGCATATCCGCGATGTGATTGTTGCTGTAACCCGGCTGCTGTTGTTGCTATTGTTGTATACAAGAACGCCACCTCGCTGTAGTATCCTAGTTGGGCCAGTCCCGTGGCCAGATCGGAGGCTTCATTTCATTTCACTTCACGTCATAAATCATCGCCGCCGCCGCCGCCACCGCCGCTGCTGCTGCTGCTGCTGCTGCCGCTGTTGTTCACTTATATATCGCATCCCACATCCATCGTCGGCGCAGTGAGCTATGGGGGTAGGGTCTCTTTAGCTGGATGCAGCTTAACCAGCGAGGATCGCCGTTGCTCTTCCGTTAACACGATCAACAATGACGACGCCGACGTCGTCGACGTCAACAACACGGTGAATCGTGGACCTGCGACTCTCCACCATAGAGATCATGCTCCGGGTCGTGGTCACACCAGACAGCGGTAGGCCGTCATAGCAGCTGATTACAACATGGCCTAAGTAATCACATCAGACACACAGAGCGCATCACAACATTGTCCCTCCGGACCATCCTGCTTATAGCCGACGCTCATTTCAGCCTCTGCAGGATGAGTGCGGCACTTTGTCTCAGCGCTCGCTGCTCAGAGATCTGGTGTTCCTCCCAGTTCCTGTTGTTGGGGTCGATTCGAAATTGACTCGCTGCCTCTGGCGTCCCTTGCTGGGCGTCTCACCGGCGTTCCTTGTTCTCGGCGGCGTCCTGCTGCCTGGCAGTACGAGAGCCGGGCTCGTCGGCGATCTACGAATAGTGCGTTATTATTATTATTATCTTGATGATTACGCTGACAGTTATTGTCATAGGCGTCACTTATTGGCCAGTGTCGGCGCTGTTTCCGTTACCTTCTCCAAGGCCCCAGACTAGCGCTGGTGCCAACAAAGCAGCCGGCGCACGGGAAGCAACCTGTGGCCCAAACTTACGCAGCCTTCGCCATTCGACGAGCCACATGGCCAGCCCAGACCCCAACAACGCACTGCCGCCGGCGTCGCTGGGATAGGTCCGTGTCTATGATCCGTCGTTCTCCTCGGTTCTCGTTCCTCAGCCAAGACACGTCACTATCAGGCTAACAAAATGGGTAATCGGGGCACGATTTCGAAGACCACCGAATGTGTACAGAAGGTTTCAGAGGACGCCGGTGACACTGTACATTGGGCGCGTCATTAAAACGGTGTGTTTGTGGTAAGCAAGAAGAACGACGGGTGAGCCGGGGAGGGGTGGAATTGTCATATGCATATATCTGTGATATTCCCTCGGGGGACACACTGCGCCGTCCGTCTGCCAGCTTCTGAGATGGGGTGCTCGGATGCAGACTTTTCAGTGTAACGGAGACGACAGCGGCCTACCGACTGAACGCTAGCCAGAACGCGGCGATTTTTCCAAGCACGAAGTCAAATCCGCCGCGGCTGGCTTCGCCGCGACGCCTAACCTCCCAGCGGTCCGCACAGCCCAACCACTCCGGCGAGTCCGCAGGCGACAGCCGGTACACGTCACAAGCTCCTGGACAACGCCTCCGCCGTTGTTGTTGTTGTTGTTCTTTTCGAGATTTGCACACCGGCACCGATATCAGCGTTATCAGCACGAGCACCAGTGGCGGTCGCCGACGTGCTAACAAATGGGCGGCAGCTAAACGCACACGGCAGCGACGCCCGGCGACACGGCGAAGACAACGACGCAGAGGATCGAACGACGGCGGAAACAGCAACCGCAGCAGTTGCAGAAGCAGCGGAGCTGCCGCCGCCACCGCCAGCGCCCCGACGATGCGAGCAGAAATTAGAGAAACAGTCGCCGTTTGCTGTCTGCTTGTCACGGATGACAATAGCAGCAGTACTACTGTTGTCGCTGCGGCTGTTGTTGTTGTTGTTGTTCTTCGTGGTGTTACAGCAACTGAACTCACAACCGTGAGGGCGATCGTGATAATGGTAAGGAGAACGGTGGTGGCAGTGGGTCTCGGGGCGGCAAACACTGTGATTGATACGGTGATTGGTGTCAACCCCGCCGCTGCTGCTGCTACTGCTGCTGTTACTGCTGATGTTACTGCTGACTATGGCAATATGCCCGCTGACTGCGCTCGATCTTGTTGCAGTGTTCGACAGGCGCCGACGCACTGGCGAGGCCGCTCGATCTGTCAGGTCTTGTTGTGCGTCTGCTTCGAATATTGCTGTCACTGTCGCGGGGTGGTGCCGGTTGACGAGGATCAGGTGGCGATTTCTGCTCTGGTCGAATAGCTGTCCTGTTCGCCCGTGTGCGTTTTGCCTGCTGTCGACCACGAATATGCTCGAATCGCTGCTGGCGTCGGTAACGATCGCTCGATGCGCTAGCTCTTGGCCCTGTCGCAGGCCACGAGGAGGCCGTTCACGGTTGGCACAACAGCCACAGGCTGTGGCCATGTCGTCTGCTGCTCTGCAGCAACCAGAAACACTGCCGTTGCTGATCCCAGATGCGGCGTTGCAATCGTGTGATGTGACCCGATGGATGGCTAATCAGTTAGAGGTGGCCGCACGAATCGCAGCGGCGATCGAGGCAGTGGCGACTATACGCAGCACACGCGAACCTGGTTGACTTCGGGATTTGGCCGCCTTTGTTACAACAACACCACCAGCAGCAGCCCGCGCCGGCGACGCGAGGCTCCTCACGTCCAGCACCAGCCTGTGAATGCGCCCTGTGGAGGCACTGCCTTCGCACCCAACTTCTGAAACCCCCCAGAACGATCAGGCCCGGCCCGGCCCTGAGCTGCAGCCACCTGCCACCTGCTTGGCCACCAGTGCAACCACGTAAGTGGAACTGCCACGAAGAAGCTACCGAGTAGATCGGTGCTAGATCGACACCTTGCGGCTGAACGGCGACTGTGCTGGTGGCTCGCCGCATAAAATGCTGGCGTCCTCTCGCACGCAGCAGCGCGAACCACAACCACTCGTGTCACCCCACCCGAGATATATATATATATATATGTACTCCAAACGATGCAATCACCGAAATGTCACCAAAACCACCACACTTCGTGCCTGCCACGTCAGCACGTGTAACCGGCACCGACGCACGCCACCAGCATTATCTTCTTACGTTGTCACAGTCACTATCGTCCGATTATTCGATCTCACTGTCCCCCTCTCGCTTTCTCTCCTCCGAGCGCGCGCGTCTTTGGCCAACACTGTTCGTTGCACAGTTGATCAACTCGACGGGATGGCCGTTGACACCGGATGTCTCAAGCGATGCAGTTCGCCGTCACCGGCATTGAATAATTGCGCAATCATACGATAGTCGTCATAATGATCCTGATCGCACCCGGTGCAGGAGCATTTCCGCGCCGCTCGCGCCTCCAGTGGCGCACTGACCAGGTCGCGTTGGTACGGTGAGCTTGCACACCGGAACGAACAACACTAATGCATAATGCTTCTATCGCTTTCTGGCGGAGTCCGCACAATGCACTGTCTTGCTGCGCCAGTTGTTGTTGTTGCTGTTGTTGTTGTTAATCCTAATGTCACTACCGCAGTAGCCTCATCCGACTCAGCGCGCCGTCACTACATCCTTCTAACGATCATCCATGGAGCCGACACCGTTCGTTGGCGACGCCAGCGGCGGTCGGGATCACACGCCTGCCACTGTTCAGGGGAACGACTCGGAGGATGCGGAGTGGGATCGGACACGACGCACAGTGAGCCGCACGCCTAGCTACCACACACCGACGGACGGACGATCGTTTCGTTGAGAGGAGCTGGCGCTGGAGCGCGCTCGGCGGCGGTGGTGGTCTCGCATCGATGTTGCACGCACCAAAAAACTGCGCTTCCACGAGGCAGCCACAATGGACCCGGCCGACGACAGCAACAGTCGCGCATCAACGGTCGCACGAGCTCGTTCACTCACCACGGGGCAGTCAGCTAGGCTGCTGCTGCCGCCGTTTTCGGTGTGGCCCGGCCGGAGAGGTAAGCGCTTCATCCACCACTGCCGCTAAAGGGGTATCTCGTTGGGTCCGCTGTTTGATTCGTGTCTATCCGGTGTTGTGGCTGGCTGCCGCGACGCCAATTCTATTCGTCGAGTCGGCCCCGGGCCAGCCCAATTCTTCCAGACACCAGTCCCGGAAACGACAGCTTGCTGACGCCCGGCTGTGGCTCAGCTGTGCAAAGTAACCTGCAGCTTGGCTTGATCCTGCTTGTGTGACGCCTGCTTACTTGCTGCCCGATGGCTCTCACACGCTGCCGTGCCGTATGACACGTACGTACACACGTCGTCTCGTCGCTGCCACCACTGCAGCAGCTGGCGATGGCTGTGGCCCTATCAACCGTTGGTGGCAGAACCTGTTCGGCCCCGTTGGCAGGATGCACGCTGATGCCAACCGAAGCTGGCCCAATGCCGCGTGCTGTTGGCCCTCACTTCCACCGCGTTCAGCCGGGGGCCCACGGTCTGTCCGTCGGAGGAGTCGTCGCTGTCCTCGTTCTCGCCGCCGCCGCCGCTGCCGCCACCACCAACAGCAGCAGCAGTAGCAAGCACCAAAACGATAACGATGACGGCGGTGTCCTTTCCACCGCGTCGACTCGACTCCCAGCTGAGGCCAACGCCGCCGTTCGTGGCGGAGCTGCTGCTGCTGCTGCTCCCACCGCCGCCGCCGCCGCCGATGGTACTGTGGTAAGCTGGCTGGCTGGCTGGCTGGCTCGCTCACTCGCTAGGTTGCAGCAGCCCGCCTGCTCTGCTCAGGGGCTCTGCTGCTGCCTCGACCTTGCTGCTGCAGCGGGCCCGAGTCTCTCCGTCTCGTCGGGCCGCCACCCATCTCTCTCGTGGCTCTTTCCTTCCTCCGTCGGCGTTGTTCCGTTGCCGCACAGCGGGACAGCCGGGGCCCTCGCGTGGGGCCCTCGCCCACTCCTCGCACGAGCCGCCCTCACCCGATTCGGCGGTGGAAGCTGCGTCTGCAGCAGAACGACCCTGGAAGACCGCAGCGGCGGCGGCACCGGCCGCAGCAGCAGCAGCAGCAGGATCGAGGCCGGCACGGCTGGATCGGATGATCACTCAGAGAACGTCGAGCGTACGAACACGGAATGCGGAACGGACGCCCAGCGGGGGCGCGCCAGAAAGCGCCAGCCGTGCCGACATCCTTGCTCGGTGTTTGCACGCTGCCCTGTCCGAAATGACGGACTTGTCTTTTCTCTCCCTTCCAGCTGACACCCTTCGCTTCTGTTACGACGTCCAGCCAACTCAATCCTCTCTCTCTCTCTCCCTCCCTCTCTGTTCCTCTCGCTCTGTCTCTCTATCCTCAAAGAAGAGTAGGGGGAACGAGCAGTTGGCGTCTGCTGGGGACGCATACGCAACGTATGCAGAATACCGACGTCATGGCGGGTTCTGGCTTGCATCCTGCGACTCTGGAGGAAACGGGACAAGTAGCTCGTCATGGAGAGGGGTATCAGAGAGGCAGAGAGACCGGAGCAGGTTCCCCTTGGATCAGCCCGCTCACGCTAAAAGCCACAGCGGCAGCCCGCACCTCTGTACACACCTCAGTCCCGCAGGCATCAGGATCCTCAGGAGTAGAGAGTCGCTTGAGCTTCTGGCTCGTTCCCGCCCCACACCAGCCTTGCAGAATAGGTTCTCGCTAGCGTAACGCAAAAAGGCGTCCGATGGCGTTCCAGCAGCAGCATCAACATACGTACAGTGGCAGTACTACAGACGAGGACAGGTTCGGAGGCTGGGGGGGGGGGGGGTTAGGAACGATTTCTGGCGCTCTGCAGCTCGAGGGGGAAAAACCAAGTCGCATGCGCATGCGCCAGCCGACAGCCGGCTGGGTTGCGCTTGCCGGTGACGTCTGAACGCGGCGGAAGCCGGTGGCGTCCCCAGAACGACGGAAAAGGGAACAGCAGCACACTGGCCGTGTGGAAGAGATTTCGAGGCAGTGCCATACAGTTGCGGCGGGAGTGCAGCGAGTCCGCCTACAGGCGGTAGACAACGGCAACGCGCAGAAGTCGAACAGCAGACGCTGTCTGGACAGTGTGGGGTGAAGGTGTGGGGGTGACGACGAGTGTGGTGACGATTGGGGGCGCACTTTTGGGGTTCACTTTTGTTGGAGGAGAGCGGAGGACTGGGTGCGGGTTAGGGCTTTGTACGGGTGAGGAGATCTAAGAGAATGACATTTCCGGGGAATAGATCGACGCTCGGAAAGAAAGAGCAGCAGGAAGACAAAAGTAGAATACAATCGAGAGGGCGACGGCAACGGCACTGCTGGAGGCGGCGACGGAGAGGGGAGAGGGGGGTTGACGTCGGGGGCAACTGGCGTTAATAACAAATTCGAGCGTTGCCACTATCGTAGTTTCATAGACGACGAAGTCGTGTACAGAGCATGAGCTGCCACACCACCACTGGGTGCTGGGCGTGCTCTCGATTTGGTCGACGCAATGCGATGGTGACAAAGGGCGAAGCTAGTCTGCTAGCCAGCCAGAATGCTGCGAATTTCAAGCCACGAGAAGGGCTAGAACAACTACCAGATAGCCAAGTCAGGAACAACATGTGAATGAGACAGCAATCGGGCCTGGAACTACGACCATGCCCGACACAGAGTGCCGGACATTCTTCGTGGTTGGATACCCAGCCTAGATCCCAGCCCATGCACATGCTCCTAGACCCATTTTCCTCGTCCGCGCGAACTCACCCGCACTGCCACAGCAGTAGCACCCGACTCGGTGGATGTCATTCTTTCCAGTGGCGGCTTGAGACAACTAACCCGCTCTCGCTCTTCTCGAGATTCTAAACGACACGAGGGCAGGGTGGCCAGCTGGTGACGACGCGAGCCATGAGAAACACTCGAAAGGACCTTTCGCGTTGCCTTGACACGGCCACGCCGAGGACACGTCATTCCTCCTTTTCGAAAATGAACACGTCTCGAAGCAACGCAACGAAGGCTGCTGGAGAGAATAGCGAGCCCGAAATGAGTACCAAAGTGATGAACTCTCTCTCTCTCTCGCGCGCTTCCCTCTCTCTCTGTCTCTCTCTCTATCCCCGCCGTACAAATTAATAATCGTTGCTCCGTTTCGCTGTGGGCGTGCCCAGCTCGGCTACATACACACAGGCGCACATAGGCTTAACGCCAGTCTTGCAGCTGGCGAATGAGGCCGTGTGATTTTGTATGATAAAGATGAAGAAACCCTACGCAATGATATTAGTAATAGGACAAGCTTGCTTGAAGCACGAGAAATCTGTGAGAATTCTGTGGGAACACACAAAAATGGGAAACGCATAGCAATAATTTTCTGATTTTAGCAATATCCATGATAATTGCTTTATTGGCAAACGGTTAAGAGCAAGAGAAAAAAAACAACTGCCCTGTCTTCGTTCTGGACGGGTAATCGATCTCACGATCGATCGGAACTGCACACTACAGGGGGATGAGCAGACGCAGATATGCTCAGGTCCTCTGATTAGCAATCACCTCAGATATCATGGCCTTGGCAAGAGGAGTGATCGTTAGTATATGACAATAATAATAACAAATTAGTGACACCCTGTATCCAACTGCGTCATCAATGATTGCATATATTAAAACACACAATAACTAAGAGACTCTATAATATAGGTTAGATATCACAGGTCGCAGGTTAAGTTATGCTACTGTTTTGCCCGCAGATCATTAAGCATCACAGCATTGCATGTTCACGTTAATCGGGATAGTTTGAGTTAGTTAGGGATAGTTTACGGTAGAGTTTGTCATATCGTACGCCTATCAAAATTGTCGCCAGCGATAATTGGAAATCATTACACCACGATCACAGATGACCGTCGCTGTCATCTGTGGCATGTTACGGCTGGCCAGCGCGACCGAAGTCAAATTCGAAATTGGGTACAGCCGCTCGTCGGGATGCCCGATCGCATCGAAAAAAACAGGTTCCCGGCATAGAAAACCTCACCCAGAACAGGCTTATTTATCCTCATGTAAACGGCTAGCGCACTCATGTGAAGGAGACAGGGAATGGCCGTGATTCAAACGTGATTTTCTTTGACGCCTGACTGACTTAAGGACATGGACGGATGAGGGCACGTGTCTGCTGGGATGAACGAAGTGGTATGGCTATTTATTGTTGTCACGAACGCGCCTCTCGATGGCCAGCTTACAGTCAATTGCCATTCAGCACGGTCGTCAGGGGAGGGCGCTGCCACGTCAATGATAAAGCTCCCTGTAAGGAGAGTCACAACTAGCTAACTGTATAGAGTACAATACAAATTAACTCTTTCCCTACGTATATATATATATATATATATATATATATATATATATATATATATCTATATAGTTATCTAGAGATAGAAAGGAGATATTCGGCAAATTTTCAGAGTCATGGATGTGTAATATATATATATATATATATAATAGTATGATTTTATTCGCATACTTTCGCTACTTTTTCTTGAGTAGTATAAGGTCTCATGCCGTGTTCAGCCGGAATCAGTCAATCGGAGTTCACGAATAGACCTTCACTGTTAAGATAATCGTTGGGCAATGAAGCAGTATCGCTCTGGCACTTATCCATAACAGGATAAGCAGGAAATCACGAGGCTATAATGTGGTGCGAGCCGACTTCCCACATGTACGTACGCAGAATCTGCTATCGCTCGAATATCGTTGCTCTTTTCATTAAGGCGATGATTTTCTCTACTCAACACTATGATCGTATGGGCTAGCAAGGAACCAGTATATAGGGAACGGATGAGGATATGTCCTTCATCATCTTCGGCCTTCTTAAGGGGCCTGAGATGTTCCCGTCGAAGTTACGGTGCCGACCGTCGACGCCAATTGAATACATTCAGAAAATACAATTGTACCCTTTTCGAAGGCAAGCGTCGAGCCCGACGGCGTTGTGTATCTGTGTGTGCTTTGCAACTGGAGGTGCAACCCGTTGCACATTTGCATTCAAAGGGGTCCGTTCAAAAAGGAGTTGTACCGTGGACGTTAAATGTTGGCTGAGAGTCAGCCAGTAAGAAGCGAAGATGACTTTTTTTTTGAGAGGAGGAAATTCTCTTCAAACGCACGGACACCACCAGAGATAAGCGAAAATGACTAAGATTAGGTTTCCTTCCATATATATATATATATATATATATATGTACAAGGAAAAATTGCGGAAGTACGCCGCCCTCGAGGCGACGCAGCTCTTTTTTCCTCTTGCCTTCGAAACCGTAAGGGGCCACCTCACTGGTAGCTTCCTTGAAGGAGTCCATCACAGATTGATCCCGGCCCCACCGCGGACAAGCGTGCAGAAGAACTTTTTCTGCAGGGCCTTTTTCTCGCTATGAGGCAATGACGAAATGTCATCGCCTCCCTCGGAGATGACCATGACGGTCTCGCTCTGACACCCTGCCCTCAGCTGCCTCATTAATTATTTTCTATATTTTAAGTCACACTATCGTATGAAATAAGAGCATGGCTTTATTTCGATAGTCAGAGACGGCGAAGTCCCGTATTCCTATCGTATTTCTACGAGTGACCCTCTCAGCTTTCCTTCGTATCGATGTACCGCCTAAATACGGCATGCTCAATTGGCTAGCATTTTCAACAAACGAAATTTGCCGCCGAAGAGCTCGGCCGGCGATCAACTCTCTGAAAAAGCGTAGTTCTACCCTCCACGCAAAATGTATAATATTTCTGAATTAAACAATATATATTATATATATATATACGTAGACCTCACGCAAAAACATCTACCAGCGTTCCACAACGTTCGGCCGTACTGCGAGCACCGAACTACCGTCGGAACTACAACCCTCTCCGAGAATCCTCCCCGAATGAAATGTTCGCGGTCGGGCGAGATGTCTCCGTACCGCAGCGCTCCATTGAATACAGGACGATGACTTTTCAATGCGACGCTTTTGGTCACTGCCCGATGGCAAAGTATGTGGCGTCGCGCCTCCCCGCTCTGCCCTATGTGATATGCGTGAGTTGGCACTGGACGGCTCGCCGGCAGAGCGAGCTTGCCTGTGTGATGGCCACTGCCCGACGAGTATTACCATTCACGGGAGTAGGCGCGCGCTTGGCAAATATCGTAAAGAAGACTGGCCTTGCCGGCTGTCTACGCCAGCCTATCTATCCTATATGGGATGGACAGAAAGACCTATGACCCCTCGAGGAACTTCGCGGCGAAAGCGAGAGAGATGGTCTGGGGAGTTGACATCACGCAGTCCGACTCAATATCGAAGCCGAGTGTGGAGAAATCGCCGGCGCGGTGTCAGGGTTTCGCGCCCTTTTTTTATTACAATAAATAGTGAACGATCTGAGGTTGGAATTGCAAAGTCACGAGGGGTTAGCTATGTGGACGGTCAAGGCAGACTTTTGATTGACCCATGGTCGGCGAGGTCAGATTACGAATCAGCGGTGCAGGCGAGCAGGGTCCGCATTGCTCTTTGCGAGCGAATGATTATTGGAAATATTTGCGCCCAACATGAAATTATATTTTTGCAGGTGATATCCACTCATGTATTCGTGTACGTGGGTTCGTCGAAAATAGGCACAAGTAATTATGTAAAAGTCTGCGAAATGTTCAATAGCACGGCAGAAATTTGTGTTTATTAATACAATTATTATTATTATTATTATTATTATTAAACAGCGCCATCCTCATTACCTGGATGAAGATGTGACGTGTGTGATGTTGTCTCAATGTGACGACCCTTAGGTCGGCACCTTAATGAAGTGGCATTTGCTACACATTGTTCACACAGGGACATGTTCGTTCTAGATATTCATATTGTTATGGTGGATGATGGCGCCATGGCATATGCATGCATTTCTAGGCATCCCCGACGGGGTCGTTCTACGGTATAAGGGCGTCGTGTTTGGCTACGGCAGAGGTTGTACCGCCCAGCTAATAGATCTATAACACTGTAGCGTATATTTCTCTCTCTCTTGGCACTGAATTCAAGTAGTGCCAAACGGTATGAGCACAATTCGAGAAACTGGAATCATCACTCATATCCGTCTGCTCCTACGGGTCATGTAGGGGGTCAGCGACACTTAGCAAACCGACTTCTTCGGGCGGGTATGCCCGCCGATTAGGAGGATGGCCACTGAACGTGTATTAAACGCGGGTTCCGTAGGACGTTTTGCCGCGCTTGAACGGCTCGTCGAAGTCGATCCACTCTCCCTTGAACTCATACGCCTGCTGGTGTACCTGGCAACCAGTGTCGTTATCGACACAATACACACGATATCAGTCAATATCTATGAATCAATACACTGACGGCAATTTTTTTTAGCATAGTTTAATAACAATGTTATCATGTTTATTTTCACCGACGTTATATATATTTAGCTGTTACATGCGTTACCATCATATATGAATATGGATACACAATCAGTCAGCCAGTGGATTGATCAGCTCGGCCGCAGCGCAGACCGATATGGTGGTGGTTCGGCGAGCAATCATTTCGCGCAAGATATCCTTCTGTTCGCTGCGATATTCCGCATAACCGTCAATGTCAACTCCCGCTGTTCGGCTGCTTCGGTTTCTCCAGCGCGAGGAATTACTTCTCAGACCTCCACTCTGCAACCTTCCCCCCCCCCCCCGCGTCATCCAGTCCGCGTAGTGACCTTGTCGCGCTCGTGTGAGTCACTAGACTAGTATTAACCTGCCAACGACCTAAACGCCTCCCCTCGTGATCGATCGGAGGGTCAGCCTTCTCGTTCAGTCGCTACATTTTGCCTTCCCAGGCTGATTTTCCTTGCTGCTGTTACTACCGCTACAACTGCTGATAGCGTCCGTCCGTCCGTCCCTTCGTGCCGGGGGTTCGTTGTTCACTGTTGTGTTTACTCGAATGAGCTCGAAGTTGTCGTTCTCAGTATCGAGTTCGGCGTCGTGCTTGTAGCGCTCTTCATCTGATGCTGTTTCTTCTTATGGGGGGACAGCTTGCGCCGGCAATGCGGCATCTGCGATGACCACAGCCCGTTGTCCATGCAGGTCAGCTTCGGCGCCTGCAACAGTAGCAAATCGTGAATTCGTCGTGAATGGCTCGACGCTTGATGAAAACTAATAATAACAAAAAAAAGCGCTAATAATGAGAAACGAGAGCAGAATAATAAAGATAATGATAAATGAACAATAGAAAAAGTAAGAAAATCGTTCATAAAAACGCTGTCGTTCGTTTCCCTCTCCTGGAGTGTCAAATCGCATTTCCTCGATCCGCTCGTTATCGCAGAAGGCGAAATCTACAAGATCAAAAAATGGCGACAACTTCTGTCAGGTTCATTCTGGGACAGTACACACGATGATTCGAACGTCGGTGGTGTTTGCAGTGTTCGAGAAATTGTTGGATTTTTTCATCATTTGGAAACTTATTCTTCTATGCATTAAATGAGATGGAAAACAGATTTTCTCTAAACACTCGATCCCATAGAGGCTTCATCCACTAAACAGCTTGTGGATTCGACTATCTCGTTGTGTACTCTAGCGTTTTTTGCTATAGATCTCTATGGTTATGAACTGCCTACTATGGTCTGAGCTAATTTACTTTATTAATTAATTAATCTATTTATTTATATTTAACATCATACTAACATTATTCATATATAACAATCATACAAAATGATAAACTCAGGTAAATCCCCCAACATATTCGCCATGCGCTACTCGATGAACGTGACCTTGAAGCGCATTCTACCGTATAGCCATTATGTTTTTGCAGAAAAGTCAAAATTCAGTGGACAAACGTCGAACATTGTCTTAATGGAACATACAGCTCGACTTCAAACTCTCGCTGAGAATGTCGCACAGAACCCTCGGTGCTCCTCGCTATACTCATGGTTTCCACGTTGACGATACTCATGCGCTCAAAGCACATCTAAGGAGTGGCGGGGGTAATTTTACAACGGTACTTCAGGCCTCTGAACGACAAGGTCACCGTTCATAGCCTGCATATAACTCGAACGATTAAGAGAAGGGCAACTAATTGATAAATACGTATCGTCTATTTCTCGTGGACGGGCTCGCCATGGCACGCGTCATGTAACAAATATCCCTTTCTAGCTATAGTATTGTTAGACTTGGCAGCTGCAAACGTATCCTGCTAATTCTAATGCATTCCGACCATGACCGCACTTTGAAGGCCTGTCCAATATAACGGTCTGGGAGAGTTTCACCATACAACCCGATAGGACGCTTATACATGATTTTCTCTACGCGCACAGCCGACAACAGCGATGTCGATTTTTCGCCTCGAGAGTCTCAAGCCTCTGCACTTCGTACATCCACTTTCAAATACGGGGACCCTAAGTCTCTCTTCCATTTTTCGCAATGTGTCAAATGTTTCTGCGTCTGTATGCGTGACCAGCCATCCAAAAACGCATTAGATGTTAGATGACTAAGGCCCGCTTAGTCGCCTGGCATACGCCTTCGACAGACATGGGTAATGCCCTTCAGCGAGGAGATACATGTAGAGAGGCTCGACTCTTCGGCCGGAAGTACCACCATAATTATAGCTAACGCCGAATGACTATAATACATCAGCCTACGAAGCTTACAAACTTGCTAAAGCCAATTGCAAATTGTTACTATGTGCCCATGCAATATTTGACCGGTTCAACGGGTTAACCCTCTGAAGCAGACGCCGTGCTTGAGAAGGAGAGAGACAGAGAGACGTGCTCGCACAACTAATACGATCACTAGCAACTGTAATACGAACATTGTATTGGATTATTTCATTGTATCATAATCTAGCCACACATGAAGAAGAAAACATGCCAACGGCCAGGGTACACTATGTCAGATGCAGCTGATACGTATTGCGAAATGTGAATGCGCAAAAAAAAAGAAAGGTTTTGGAGCAAATACCCCATCAGGTTGACCCATTACCTTAAGCACTCGATAACCCTGGTTGCAGTGAACCTGTACACTTTCGCCTACGTCATAGTGAAATTTACGGGGAAGCAGCCGACCATGCGATGGCTTCCCAGGGAATTCACAGGCAGGCTTGCACCGGGGGGCCGACCGTGACCATGTTCCGTTGTGTTGACACATCGTCTATTTGTCGGCGCATCGGTTACGATTCGAGGTTGCGGTTGATGTGAATCCAGCAATTGTTCACGTTGCATCGTGAATGGTGCGTCGTGGTAACGGATCACAGAAGGGCGGAAACAAGAGAGATGAAGTAAGTTAGGAAATGTCGTTTATTACGTTGGCTTATCAATTGTGGCCTGCTTATTCATATATTGCAAACAATGTACAAACTACACACACATACACACACACGCAGACAAAAACAAAACAGACAATAAATAAGTATGCTGTTTCTGAATACTCTAAATTCTGTAGTTCCGTCCCCCGGATGGTCTAGTGGTGAGCGTCTTAGACTACTAGACCGGAGGGACACAAAGGTGGCCCCGACAGGTCCTCATAGTAATACCTAAAGGTTAAGAGCTGAGGCCTGGGTCAGATAGGGGAACAGCTAAAGGTCACCTCGAAAAAAAAATAAATAAATAAAAATTCTGTAGTTCCGTCTACTGTATACATAGTCTCGAATGTTCGTTTCGTGGTCGAGCGACGAGCGGGCTAGTTGCTTCATTCTCGTTGTGCGGCCAGTTCATCCAAGAGAGAGAGAGCGAGAGAGTGAGAGAGCGGGTGAGAGAGAGAGAGTTTCTGCAAAATGTTCTACAGAAAGAGAACGCAATAGAGTGATCTTGCCGCGTAGGCCTCGGTTACGCTTAAAGGGTTGCTCATAAACTGAGTTCACACAATTGCGTGTTGCTTGACTACGTGATATAAAAGTCTCTCCCTTTCTTCCTCTCTCTCTCTCTGTTGCTCGCGAATATATTTCGCGCGAGGCGGCTAGTGGACAGTTCATGAGTCTGAGGTTACGGCTGAACGATGGCTGAAAGGCCAGCCCGAGCGGCAAAATTAAAAATCGCCTAAAACGACAGTCGCCCTATGAGACCGCCAGGAGAATGGCGTGATTTTACCCTTTGTATGGTATGTGCATATCCTTAATGCACAGATCACGAAGTTTTTTGCCAACCCCGGCTGGCGTCCTTCCACCCACAGCCAGCTACGCGTTTCCTCGGCGACTCTGAAGCGCTACCCGCACGCCGGCTACAATCGTTGTCTTCAACGCAACTGTTGTTCCTCTGAACTGCAGAGCTTACGCCATTTACTTGTCCCTCGACGGCAGTAGCGTCGGAGAGCAAAGCCCGAGGAAGAAGCTGAAGAATATCATACATACATCTATAATGGATTTTCATCTTGCTCGTATCTGCTGCCCATATACGCGAACGCGGATGACGGTAAGGCAGCGTCGCTTAGTCGACAACAATACACAAAAATAGGCCCATCTTTTCATCGCATTCTCTTGCCCCCCCCCACCCCCACCCCCACTCCGTTGTCCTTTTAAGGCCATTATTATTATCGTTGTTGTCGTTATTAGTATTGTTATTATTATTATTATTATTATTATAAAAGTCTGCAGGCGGGTTGGTTGGTACTCGGGCGATGGGGCGCGTCCGCACCGCCGGAGATGATCGCTTACTTCTGCTTGCTTTCCACGGCCCGGGGGGTAGCAGAGACGGCCAGACGCTGTGGGTGGGCATGGGCAGCCGGGGCTAGTGAAGACACCAGAAAGAAGACGACAGCCACGCGATGGCGGGGCTTTCTTGCCGCAGTCAATGTCAGTAGTCTCTCGGTCGGTTAAAGGAAGATAAATGCGTGTCCCGTATCGTGTACCACCACCGTCGCCAGGATGACCGCCTACGGACCGTAACCCGCTTGCGGCCTGCGGGCAGGACTGCGTTGCAGCACTCGTTTACCCCATGCGCCACCCCTGCTCCCCCTCAGCCATCGTCGCTTGGAGGACCCCGCAAGGAGACCCTAGGATTCATACGCCTTATGCGGCGGCGGCGGCGACGGCCTGCGTGCGGAGTGGTACGAGAGCCTTCGGGGGCCTTGAGCAGGACAGGCAACTGCCGCAACGGCCGTACGGCCTCTCTGGCTCTACACCGGAGAGTTCCCTTGGACTCCTAAGGAAAACGGAGATGAGCCAGCACACGTCGTTGCCACGCCACAGTCAAACGGCTGCTGAGCCCCCGAGCCGCCGAACCGCCCCCAGCCAGCTCCATGAAGCGAGCCAACGCCATGATGACTAGCATTCCCGTCAAGTCCCCGCCCAAAACGGCCGAAAACCTTCGTTCGCAGCCCCCAACGAACCGCCTCTAACAACCCTCCCCCCGTACCCTGAGCAAAAGCAGCGCCGCTCCCGTTGGGAAGCACTCCACCGACCGACAAACCTCCCACCCGCTAGACCATCCCCGCCCCAGTCCTATATATATATATATATATATGGTTTTGCTGGCTATTTGTATCTCTATTCCTGAGTTAACGCTGGAGTAAGATTGGAGCTTTGCTGTAAAATAAAACTAGAAGAAGAAGTCGCCGTAGCTCTTTGGGCCTCAACGGACTTTGACGGGATAGAAGCGGCGGGCTGGATCGTAGACAGCGTAACGGATCGTGCGATTGAAACATCCTTCGCAAAGAGCGGTTGAAGAAGCCCGCGTGTACAACGCCGGTGGTGTCAGACCGCATCGGGCAGCGTAAAGTGTCATTCCCCGTCAGCGCTGCTTAGGTCATTCGTTATCGTCACCGTGATGACAGCGGTGTTGTTGATGATGGTGGTGGCCGAACGCAGCGGGAGATACTGCCGGTAGCTTCCGTGGCACAGCCGCGTGGACTTGAACACATATCTCGGGGTTTGCGACTTTTTCGACACCATGAATATGTGTGCGTGGGTGTAGGTATGGTCAGGTTCCCCAAAGGGGATGGCCTATTTTTAAACTTGCTATTTTTTGCACTACTCCGAATTTTTTTCTTTTCAAATTTTTACATTTCAAACTGCCAAGGCTGTTCTGACGACACTTCGTAACGAGTTCCATCGGAGAGGAGGCTGAAACTTAGGTCCTCGAAGCTGCAATTGATTGTGAAGTTTATCAGGCCGACATAGGATCAATTCACCCGATTGCAAACGTGTGATAACTTCGAAAAAGTGATGATACTTGTAGGGTTTAGCTCCTATACGATATAGGGCGAAAATATGCCGAGTCCCGTCGCATCGTCGTCCATGTTCTATTCGAGCACGAAAGTAGGACATTTTTGTAACAGGGAAGTCAGAGCGAGGCTCACCTGATCCGCGACTCAATTTTATCGTAGGCAGCGCAGGTCAGCCGAATGACGAATTCCACATACATTCAGATAGGAAATTATGTGCTATGATGTTTATAGATCTACGCGAATTGTGACCTTGTGGGCTGTGCCGTATTTGACGCTCGGGTTCGACCTTCAGGTCCCGCCGCTGATTTCGAGCTGATCTACACGACTCCTCTCTTTACTCACTTGCTTTCTCTATCGTGGTTCGCAATGATCTCTTTTGTATTGCACAAACGGGATTGTTGCACCGATAGCCGGTACCACCCTTCGGGAGGGTAGCTGCTACTATAATATTTGTTGTGCATGTGTCGTGACCTAGCTGCGACGACGACACACTAACGCGTTCTCTCCTCTGTTGGTCGATTGGCTGAGGACGCTGACGTTGTGAGGGGTATCTCCGACATGTGTGCCCAGTGAGATGACGGACTTGAATACTTCTTGAGGCCTCGTCCAGCTGGCTAATTGTGGACGGCCAGTTTAAAACGCCTCGTGGATATGCTCGATATGCCGACTTGGCCCGCTCGGTTTAGGAAAAATTCGACTGCACTGGACTTTACACTGAAATGGAACGCCTGAAAAACCGATCTCGCCCAGTGCGTTACAGAAGTGCGCGTATATGTTGCAGTAGACGCAGCGGGAAGCGAGGAGTCCGCAAGCGCCGAAACGCAAGTGAAGGGTGTTTGCCGGGCAGAGGGGAGCTTGGTTCTGCGCAGATGTAGCGTCCATTTGTGTGAACGTGTGGGGGGGCGGGGGGGGCGCCGCTCGGCGATATGTTCTATGTGGTGCCACTACTCTGCCGCCGGTATGAGCCCGGTATCCGTGGGCGTCAGGCAAGAAACGCCGCGGCAGTAAAGCGTACTTGCATCGTCGGTGGTGTCCATAGCTGACGGAAGGGGGATGTGTGGCAGGCAGTCGGATAGGAGGATCGGGTGTTGCTGTTGTTGCTCGGAGGAACGAGATAGACGACAACGTCTGGCTGGGGGGGCCCAAGCTCCCTTCGCCTGCTCCGAGTTCCAGATCAGGCTTTTTCCCCATTGCGGGCCCTCGGTTGTTTCCGCCCGCGCCCCCACCCCCTAACGTCCAGTCTTTGCTCTACCCCGCAGCCATTTGCCACTCCGTCGATTTAAGCTACCGGCCAGAGTGAGACACAACGAAAACGATGAAAAGGAAATGTGAAAAAGGAAACTGAGGCAAGTAGGTACAAAGGAACGAACGCGGAAAGCTCCCGCGTAGCCGAGAAAAGGGAGGTAGAGCGCCGCATGATCTGAAGTCCTTTGAGGCCTCGGCCAAGCAAAAAAATCAGCGGCGAACACTTTTGAGTGCGTGAAACAGCGGAATCGGCCATAAGAGAATGACGTTGGTACTGGTGGCCATCCATGCAGGGTGCCTGAAAAGTCCAGTGCGGTAACGGCGCGTGGAGCCTTCGCCCTTCTTGCGTCCGTCATCCCTTCTCTCTCTCTCTCTCTGGCTCGCAAACATTTTTGGAGGTACTACCAATCGCCCTCGGCCCGATCAAGTTCGATCGCCATTCGAGTGCGCCCATTCGCAGTATCCATCGTTCATACGTTTTCTCTGCACTCGTTCCGTCGGCGGCGGACACATGGACATTTCCATGGGCACAATCTGGCGCACATCGAACGCTTTGCAACGCGAAGGTGAACTGCAGTCGGTAGTTTGTACACAACATCAAGCATTTTGATGCTGTTCGATGAACACACGGCAGCGTCTCGCGGATCTTCTAGATGCGAGCGGGGCGGGAACGCAATGGACCGGCTTGGGGTGGGCCTAGCCGATACGGGGGAGTCGGCCAGGAGGGAACGATTTGAGAAGGGAGCCCTTGCAGCAGCCGGGATAGTCGCAGCGTAGAGCTGAAATATAGGCTCCGTTTGAGTGAGGAGAGGCTGCAATGCGGTAGCGGAAGCAAACAATGTAACAGCTATCGGTAACTTGTTGTTGGTGCGGTGAAGTCCCTTCTACGAGTGAGTTTCGAGCGCATATGATGATGCGGGGGATACGCTGTCCTTCGTAGAGTGGTCATACGGGCTTTTCGACATTGATCACCCTTCGGACAGCCGTCGAACAAAGGAAGCTATGGCCGGCACCCTATCCAATACGGTGCTACGAGTTGGGGGTCCAGTCTCTCGCTTTTTTCCAGGCTTTATTTCCAAGGCTTGTTCAAAAGCGAGGCACATGCGACGTTCGGGATCGTTTTTCCACTGGCAAGAGCCAGACTCGGGCCGCACGGTCCCACCGTAAGCGCGCAATAATACGCCGCAATGCATCTGCGCTTCGACAGTGCCTTCTGCTAACGCGGAGCCGATACAATGTGCGTTGTGAGATACGCAGGTCCATAAAGCTAGCAGGCACGTCACGGCCATCGAGCCGAAACGATCAAAGAACACATATGATGTGATACGACGACCGAAGATAACGAGAGCATCGAGGACGCAGCGTAGGACCACGCATGCACGTGCAGCGACTGAGTTGGCCTTAGCGGACGAAGGCTGATCGAAACGGGGGAAACCAAGAAGGACGTAAGGTACCTAAACGTCCCACAACAATCGCAACAGAACGACGTTCGAGCAGTGAGCATCGCTCGCGATATAAGGACAAGCGGGTGACGAATCAGTGGAGGCATTGCGCGCGGGGTGTTAGATACGCGCAGCGAAAGGCGCGCGCCCATAAAGGAAGTGCAACACTAAACATATCAAATGGATGCGCAGCCGTTGTTCATCATGAGAGGTCCGTGTCGATGTATATTGTTCTTCGAATTGTCGCTGACTGAAATGCTTCGATGAAGAATGATACAGCAACCCTCTGGGCTCCGTACGGGGCATCGCATTGCGGATATCCCCGATAACGTGGAGAAGGAATTAGCACAACGCAATAATGTAGTCCACTAAGTGAAGTTGCCTAAAAGTGGAGGGGACAGAGACGTTTTCTCCAAGAACTCCAAGAAGAGTTGGAACCGTAGCGCATGGTGGTTTTATAGAAGCAGAGCTGTCCTGGACCTGCAATTATGCCACTTCATGTTCAACATTCTATTAAGGACTTCCATTTTCGAGATGAGCGAGTGATTTGTTCAGTTTGTAAGGGAAAGAGGAATATTCAAAGGTTTCTTCTTAAAGTCAGAACGACGTCCCCCTCTTGACTCACGTGCCGTGACAACTCTGATTGAAAAGGCCGTATCTTAGTTAGCGAACAATGAACGAAACATTTACAAAAACATACATGGTTTCCCACGAATTTACGAACACCCATGTCCTTATGTGGCCTGAATCTCAATGGACAATATGACTGCTTTCTCTTCTATAGCACACTCACCCAATTCGAGCTCCGAAGGGACGCCAAGGTAAATCAAGCTAAGCCAGTTGATCGTCTCCACCAATCAGGTCAATCCGACGGCCCCCGTTATTGTTGGCCATCCTTCGTCGCCTCGCCCGTCGTAGTCTGCTCAACCAAATCAGCCACCCTCTACGTGACAACAGCCATTGAAAGGCAAAGGACCCACTAATTTCTACCCCCATGCGCGTTCAGACGGGCGACGCCATGACTGCACGACCCTTCCGATCATCAAACTAGGCCTCCATCTCTATTTAGAGCAGGAATTCGTAACGCACTTATCTCCAATTCGAGACGCGTGAGTTCATCGGATTGGCTACCTCCTCTCGGATTGGCTGTCCTTTGTCGCTCCTGCTCCGGCCGGTTGCTCCTGAGTGCTCAGAGTAAATACTCCCCGCGTCTGCGCTGTCCTACTGTATCCGGCACACAGCACAACCGGCACTTGTGGATGGCTCGGCCTTCTGTGCCACTGCTCGCAATAGTAGCAAACGCCCTTATGGCTCAGTCTCCCCTCTCTCTCTCCCTCTCTCTCTCCCTTCCCTATCTGTCTCTTCGTTATTACCTGTGAGTGTCCAATGAGAACGTGTCCCGCGTTGCACGCGAACGTGACGATCTCGCCCGCGGGCAGGAAACGCCCGGAATAGATAACCCGTCCATTCGGAGGCGGAAGAGGCGCTTCGCAACGAACAACTGCAAGAGATCGACAAACAGTCAGTTGGGCGTCCAGACAGAAAGTGAGGATATAGGTACGCGCACATTCATACGTCCATGCACATGCATCACCAGCCAATCAACAGCAGTAGGTACACATCGATGCGAACTGCTGCAGCGCCGAACAATAGCAGCAGCAACAGCAGTAGCAGTAACAATGACGAGCGTCTGTGTCGTGTTGTTTCAAAGGTCTGCCAGCAATTAGGCTTTCACACAGGAGCAGCTGAATGCCGTGATGAAGTTGCTTCTCGACCACGCGGTGTGATACAAGCGAACACATTGACACCGGCAGAGCTGTCACTGTGTCATATTCTACAGGGAATTCCGCAAGGCTGAATTGGGCAGACTGCAGCTGGGGCGGCATTATCGTATTTCGCAAATCGATCACTTAATCCCCCTGAACTCTGTAGATAGGGGAATATTCCCTAACCTAGCTGTAGGCCTATGTACGACTCCGGTGCATGCCTACTTATTGCGTTATATGGCGTACGCAGAAGGGCCCGTAAACCACGACGTCTCTGCGGTATCCTTTGGCGTAATTCGCCACTGTGCTCTGTTTCGCGGTTTGGCCAACCTCAGACCGAGTATCACGATCACATCATTACCACATCAAGCCAGACACACATATCGCTACATGACAACGGTGCATGCGTATCGTAAATATAATAATATACATTTGTAGAAGATTATCCGTAATATTTCATAATATATGCTAGTATGGACTTAAGAGTACAGGCGAGCTGCGCGAGCAACGCTAGCCTTACCGAGGTCTACCATACCAAGTCAGCTGAGGGTCTCACTACGCGATAAACAATATATGGCCCTGACACTTTGATCAGCAGCCTACGCCAGTGCTGCATAAATGGTTGTTTGATCCGTGGCGAATCTATATATAAACGACTGTTTGAACCGTCTCTGCCGCTTAACACATTGCCTTACTGGCATACTTGACTCTGGCAACTATGGGACATCATGTGATTCGCGTGACTGCATTTGATGCGTTTTCTTTATTCGGATAGGCCAACGGCCAGCGCCCCAACGAGAATCAGTCAAGATATCGATAGCTCTCTTGTTTCTCATTTTCACTTATTCTGTTCCTTCGGACAGAATACACACGCACTGGCTGCCGTGACCTATGCGACGGAGGTAAATTCGAGGAGTCGCGATCTTCATTCGAGAGCATCGCAGGCGTTTAACGAGCCGGTCACAGTCCGCGCGGTGCCGGCTTGCGCTGCTGATGCATTAAACAACAATTCCTCCGCCTTCAGCGTGACCGCATGGATGCGTGCACGGTGTGGAGTTCTGGCCTCCAATTTCCAGCCACGTACTTCGGATGTTCTCTTTTCGCTCCCCCGGACGCTCGCTCCTACCAGAGTAACAGCGCGTATTGGCCGGGCCGAGAGCCCGGGATTGGGGGTTACTTACGCAGACAAAAACGATTCGTGCCGCTTTGCCTGCTGCCTGACATACGCCGGTTTGACCGTGCGCGGGCCCAAGGCAAGGACCCGGAGAGCAAAGGCCGAGCGACCGAAACCGAGCTGCCTAACCTAACCGGCACAACTTAAGGGACCTACCGAAGTGGTTCGTTCGACCGGGGTTGGCGTAACGCCAGGCGCTGATAGAATGCATGTAGAAGAAAAGGGACGGAGAAGGCTTAATATGAAAATAAATACTGAGCACCGCCAGCGTCGGCGCCTGCAGGCGCCACTAGTCAGGGCGAGCCTAGATTGGCCTGCCGTGAAGTGACCTTCAGCTGCACCATGCCGCCAGCTAATGGGAGTGTATGTGCTCCGAACGACTGCCAGCAAACAACAGAAATACCCACCCCCACCAATTCCCACCTTGACAAGAAATTGACGAATTGACCGGGCGATTACTTCGAGTAGTTGTCCTATCGTCACACATGAAGGTGTACGGCGTCAAGGCAAACAGCATGAAATTGCCACAGTGGTGGAGCGCCTCTTAATTGTTGTTTCGAGCTGACCCTCAGCTGTGCCCCTATGTGACAGGCCTCAGCTCTTAACCCTTTAGGTATTACTACGAGGACCTGTCGGGGCCACCTTTGTTTATTCTCTTCCTTACTCGTACCTAGCAAGACTCTTCAGATAAAGAGAGATGATAAAGAACTCCAAAGATTCTCCAAAGCGTCTGACAGGACTTGAACCCAACACACACGTCCCTCCGGTCTAGCAGTCCAAGACGCTCACCGCTAGACCATCCAGGGGACGGTGGAGCGCCTCTTAGTGGGGCCACCCATAGGAAATGATCTTCTCAAACATCGGGGTACGGTGAAACACAATGTTCTACTTAGCTACTAGATAATTATCTAGTGCAACAAGGACTACAGCTCGTCGTACCTCTACTCTCGATATGCGCTGTGAACTATAGTGATATGTCGTAATAGAACTATATTTCGTTTGATTTTATTCTTTGCCATATATATATATATATATATATATATATATATATATGTATATTATTATATGCTTGTGGAGAAATATAGATTATGTCCTGTGGTGAGAGACTTGGTCTTTGAGGCTAAGTGTCCGCCTCTGACGCCGAAGGTCGCGGGTTCCAGTGGTGGTAGGCTTAGTGTTGGACGTCTACCGTCACCTGTACCTATATCTACATATATACAAATACCACACGTGCCAGAACGGCGGCGTCGCTGGCTAAAACGATAGTGAACGATTACCGAGGATAATGAGGTGGCGTATTACCCTATAATGATTTGTTATTATTATTATTATTATTATCATAAATCAACGACGCGCTGACTTCAACCAAAACAAAAACCGTACCCATCTCCCACGAACCAAATCTTCCTAACTTCGACAATATCCCCTTATTGAGCAGGGTCGTGATGTGCTCACTGACAGATGCTGTGCGTGGATACGCTGGCGACGTGCAGTCTCTACAAACTATTACATATAGCACAAACAATTGATTAGTCCAATCAGTTCCGCGGATTTGATTTTCGGCGGACCGAAGTCAGCGTCGACGTCGCCGCTGATCAAAGCTGATATTGCCTTGGGGGGGGGAGAGAAATCGGCCACGAATTTCGTTTAACTTACACGGACACGCACGCAAAGCGCTACGGCCGTGCCGGTTCAGCATGTTCACGCCAATATGAGATATTTTACGAGTATCACCAACATAAGCGCGTTGTCGTTCGCTGTCACTATATTGTGAGGTGTGTATTTCCTAATGTCTCCCTCCTTCGATGACTCCCCAACAAT
Source organism: Stratiolaelaps scimitus (assembly GCA_019614645.1). Classification (NCBI taxonomy): domain Eukaryota; kingdom Metazoa; phylum Arthropoda; class Arachnida; order Mesostigmata; family Laelapidae; genus Stratiolaelaps; species Stratiolaelaps scimitus. The sequence continues at coordinate 202,223 of JABWDB010000033.1, read as the reverse complement.
AATGATAACAACCAAGTCAGGCGTCACGCACGCGCAATCGCTTGGGTTCGCCCAGAGGGCTTCATTTCGAGTTTCCGGCTATTGTGACTCGACGAGTTTGATGAGTGGCGTAATTTCTTGCTGGCCTGCTCCCGTGATCGCGCACTGTATAATTTATGATTTCCTCTCTCTCTCTCTCTCTCTCTCGACCCGTTCACCGTCGTTCAGTGACCTATTACTGGTAACAGCGAAATTAGAGAAAGACGCCGTCGCACTGGCGAGCGCCCCCAGCCGATAGTGAGCAGGGTTGCAGTCGGTGGAGTCCTTGGGGCCACCTCAAAGCAGCAGCTCACTAACGAAGCCGTAGGACCGTAGGCCATTTGACAGTTTGGTCGTGGCTCTATCCCCTCTCTCTCTATTTCTCCCTATCTAACGAATTCTGTCATTTGTAGTCGCTCCTTTTTCTATGACAGTGGGTGGTTTCGACGCACTGACCAGTGTAAGCTGCCTGGCCAGCATGCTCCGAAGCAGCAGACACGCCTCGCTGGTCTATCCCCTTGTCATCTTCAAAGCTAGTTGTCACTGATTGGATCGCTGAGGGCTTCCGGCAAAGCTCGGGCAGAACCCTAGCATGATCTATCATTTATGGGACCTACTCACCGACCATGAGCCGCCGCAGCTGTGGCAGATCGCGTCGCCGTGAACAGAAAATCGCCGTCCCCCCCGCCCCCGCCTCTTGCTCAAGCCAATCGGCCAGTCAGCAGGCCACCCAGCCAACATGTTAAGGTGGAGATCGCTAAAAATCTCTCCCTCAATTTTCCCCGAGTCCCTTGCCTGACCAAAATGTCCCGACCGGCCAACCTACAGAGCTCTACAGCAGCCGCCGCTGCTGTTTCTACTGCTGCCGCTGCCGCCCCTCCCAGCCAATTCTCCGCCTCGGCAGCCCGACTTCCCTTTCTTTTACCCGGGAAACCCCCAATCTCTCTTTTTCCCTCGATCTCTCTCCCTCTCTCTCCAGCTCGAACATGCTGTCGCTTGGGTGTCCAGCGGCAGCCGACGGCCGGTACTCGCTGCTGGCGCCATCCCGCAATAAATATGTGATACTTCGAATGCTGTTCATCCGGGCGGAAAGTTAATCAATATGTTACGCTACAACTTAGAGCTCCATGGAATTTATATCCTGCAGCTGCACGTTGGCTGCCCCATCGTCTCTCGGCAGCCTACCGACCGTCGGTCGACTCGACGCTCTCACTCCGTCTGTCTCGGCGGTGCCAGTGAGTGACGCAGGATGACGGGGGGGGCCTGCGTCGGCAAAGCACTCTGCGGATGTAGTCTCAGAGAGACGTTTCGACTACTTGGCATCTCATAGCAGATAGGGATAGTTCGACGTGGTACAGGTACGTGGCACTTGTTAATATTAGTAGTAGATGTTAACCAGCCAATGTGCGCCGAGCGTTAACTTGGCTCGGCTCAGCTTGATCACGCTTGACCAACGGCAAACGAAAGAGGCCTGATATCGAATAATCTTGCTAATGATACAGGCGCCATACATGTGTAATACTTATATTGTTGGCATTATATATATATATATATATATAACTTAAAATGTTTGAAAGACGGATTCCTGTGTGCACAGTACGTGGAACTGCTATTTATAAACATAGAGGTCAGCGGGAAGAGTGGCCATTGAGAGGCCTAGGCATAGGGCTTGCATTGAGGTACTTCCAACAATGCGAAGCGAATTTCGTCAACTTGCCGTGCCCTTCCGCATTGCAATATATAAATATATGAATGTGTGGGCGCTAGTAATTAAAGCGCTTCAAGTAAATGCAACGAAAACAGGTCCAAGGTGCCACTTCGCGTTGCATCGCCGCTCTGGATACATTCCCCACTGGCTGGCTCCCTTATAAAATTACCTTTCTGTTAACCATATGAATTGTGAAACAACCTATGCATATGAATGACAATCCATATTGTCTTTGTAGGTGTTTATATAATGGCTTCATAATTACTTTTAAAACGACTCAGTGACTCAACCGAAGATAATGACGAAGACGAAAGAGAGCTTCGGAAGGCGGGGGGGTGGGGGTAGTCTCAGAGCAGAAAAAAGTCAGGTAGCGTGTTGTTGTAAAAAGGCAGCAATCGTAGGTCGATGCGGCAGGCAACTCACCTTCACAGTTGGGCGGCATATCCGACCAGGTCTCATTTCGAAGGCAGGTTATTGAGGCTGCTCCGACGATCCGTTGGCCACCGGGGCAGCTGAACACTACTCGGGTGCCGTATGTCCTCTCCTGGGAGCTCATCTCGACGTAGTTGCCAGCCACGATTGGCGGACACATGATTCCTGAAAAACGAGCAAAGCGGAACCCATTCGTTGAGTTGGGTAACCTGTTGACGAGTCAACCTACTTCAATGTGTTCGCATCTGATGGTTCGTGTGACCGGGATACATCGAGGGCATATGAGACAGATATTATTGTTAAACTGCGCCCCGCTGTGATTGCTACTTCGAACGATATGAGTGGTGAATGCGAGCATTCGACCTAGCTAACAGTGACCAGAGTCGGAGAGTCTACGGTGCCGATTTGTATCCGATTTGTATCGAGACATGATAGCTATCGGGCCAAATATCTGAGAATTACTGATTTCGCACAGCAGACCAGGGTAGGCGAGGAGATGAACTCGACCACAGGCATGAACGTATCACATCAATCCGTTCCACGAGAAGCTCGGAATTAGTTAGTTCGCCAAGGGTATAGACTCGGGTGTTCAGGCCGCCGCGGTGTTCAGCTATTCGTTCGCAGTACAGCCAACCCCATGAGAAGGTCTCAGTCAGCAAGGATCATCATCGGTCCTGTTCCGTGTGCCCCCTGCAGAAGCTGCGAGACCGTTCCGGCTAATATCTTACCTCGCTGCACTTTCTTCGAGCTGTGCCAGCGAGTTCAAGTGCGCGTCACAAGCAGGGCAAGCTAGCAAGCACCGACAGGCTGGCCGACGTCGGAGGAGCCCCACGAGCCGCACTGCGTACAGTACAGCCGGGGCGAACGTGAGCGAGCCATAGGAGGCCCGGTATCACCACCGCCGCCGCCGTCGCCGCGGCCACCACCATCACCAGCACCGCTGCTACAACCAACAAGAACACCGCCACGGCCAGCTACTACCGTCACTGGACGCCACTCACATCAGTTTGGTAGTCGCGGCAAGAGCAAAGTTGTAATTTGCAGAGCGAACAGGGTAATCAAAGCTGCCGGCCCTCGTTGGCGCGGCAGAAGCCGACGAACCGTTGAGGAAGCTTCGGTACACTACGGGGGAGACTGCGTTCATGTATGAAGAAGAGGGTGGGTGGAGGGAAAGATGTTAATAAAATGATCACCACCATAAAATCACCATAAAAGGTTCGCCCGGTTCGCGAATCGAATCGCGGGGCGGCCGCCGGCTATTGCAGGGGACGGATTTCAGTGGAGATGAGGTAGAATGTCGGCGACCGGTCTAGCAAGCATGTGCGCCGGCGGTAGACGCCTGGTGCCATCGGCGATAGGGAAACGAGGCGCTTGAGGAGGCCAGAGCGGGTGGGGGGGGGGTATTCCTTCAGGGGAGATAGTCGCGAACCGCCAGATATATGAGCCCGTTGCGGCGGCCGTGCTCCAGCTAGCCCATGCAAGCAGAGTGGCTCCCTTCGTTCGAGGGTTCGCCGTTTTACAAGCTGGCTCGACGCATCGGCACATACACACACACACTCGCTTGCGAGTCCGTGCTCTGCCGCTACACTGAGTACAGCCTAACGGTTCCTAACCTTGCCCCTCTGGCCACGACCGCTTACGCGGATCTCGTCTAGTCCTGTACGGCCAGGCACCGCAGCGTCGCATGGCCTTCCAACCTGCGCCCAATCTGCCATATGCTGCCACCTGAACACTTTCGGAAGACAAACCACGAAGGCTACACGAATCCCGGGTCTGCGATACGATACTCATGACCTTACTCAGCTAGAATTTGCTAGCCTCACAGCGTGATGCTGCCCGACGGCATCATAACCTCGAGGGGATCGCCTCAGTCATGAGCTCATCTGTTCTCTCGATCTCCCCTTCAATACCGCTGCGTGGGATGGCAAGAAGTGAGATGAAGGGAATCGTTGATATTAACGCAGTCCGCAGAGTAATCGTGGATGGTGGGTGAACCACCCTTCGAATTCGACGAGAAGCATATTAAATCACATATATTTTCTGGATCTTTGAGTCTCACCGTCAGGGGCTGAACAGCACCACGCGTTCGCACATTGCGATAAACACAAAAAAAAAACACGTGCTGTGCTGACGTGCTCGTCTGGTGGTCCTATCAACTGGTGACCGCTCGGAGTGTGTTTCTGCGGCTTTGCGTTCATGATTAGTTCCACTGCTCTGTTTGCTTTGTTCGACGATGTTCTGTTTAATTTTCTTGTCGTCATTGTTGTTGTCCTTTCTTGTTTGTTCATGTTACTCATTAGCTAGCGGATAATTTGGATGGATAAGCTGACGTTTGCCCTTAACGCCTGACGGCGCAGTGTGCGATAATAAGGCTGAAAACGAAGGATCGATGCGGTTTGCGTCGTCTGTCGAAGAAATGGAAACGCTAGTTGAAACACCGTTAGTTCCCACTCAGTCCCAAATCCCGCAACGTGACCACCACGGAGGCAAGACAGTGACCGCCTGCGCGAGTGACATGGAAAATTCGAGAGAGGATCGTCGATGGTTATTATATGACAACCTTTATCTGACTCCTTTGAGAATTGGACCGCTGCTTGTCGGTCCTAATCACTCAACTTCTCTAGTCGGGATGCGCAAACGAGGTTGAGTCGTCGTGATGCTTGTCGTGCGCAAGGCCCATGCCAAGCGTATTGGTGTCATAGCTCCCATTGACAAATCTGCAGTGGTGGGTTGAGGACAGCGACGTGTGATGCTACTAGATGTCCACTCGATGTATTATGTCCGCCCGCGTTCCCGAAGAGTTTTTCGCCCCTGAAGGCGATCGTGGCTAAGTCATTCGCCGATGCAGAAACACGGACGCAGGTGGCATTTGTTCAGATTCCCTTACGCAGACTGAATCTTGAGTTGCATGTAGCACCTTCTTTATCTCTTCGCTCTTGCCCATAACGAACTCGCGCCTTGACTACGTTATACCAAGTGACCAACCTGGACCACCGACTGGAGCGAGCAGACTTGTTCAAGTCTGAGGTCAGCTACACTGAGAACAGCTTACAATATATGCAGAGGCAGGAAGAACCCTCATTCCTGTACGAAGGCCTTCTTCCTCTTAGCCGTCGGCAGCGCCCGAGCTTTAATGTCATCATGAATAGCGACCTGGACCTGTGAAGGTAGCACACAGCCAGCGAGCCGCGAATTATCTGGCTGTGACCGCGAGCGACTGCGAATGCCTCTGAACCAGACTGCCCAACCAGTCCGGCACCCGGTCGTCGTCCACGATCTCGCCGTTGTTTGCCCTTATGAGCCATCAAGCGAGAAAGCCGTAGGTATTCATACAGAACACAAGTACAAGGGCCAGGACACGGCAAAACGGCAGCATGCCTTAAACGTATGCTCACGTTGAGCAAACGCGGTGTGGGAGGACGCCGAGCGTGTCCAACATCACCGCCTGACATGACGGCGCCTGCGGCGTCCAAATCCGAAGCCAACAATGGAAGTGACGCTGGCTCATAGGGCTACGTGGCGCGTCGTCCCGAACGCCCTTCACTATAGATGCTGCGGATCCTATGTCCGCTGTTCAAGAGAAATGGCCACCTGCGTCGATGAAAGGAGGAACCTGCCTCGACGAGGCAGGGACCTGATGGCCATAAGGGCCGTGAGAGGTCTGATGCCCGAGCAGAGTGCCTCACTCATCACCCGTTACACGTAATCGTCACCCTCACATAGGAAATGCAAGCGAAGCCAAAAAAGCAGTAAACTTTATTTCAAGAGACTCTGATGACCAGCGCTGATGCGGACATCTGTGTATACACACACACACACACACACAGTCACATATCTCGGATAGTTAGGCTGGATTGTATGCATATTCAAGTATCTGGGGATTTAGTCGATTCGTGGCTTTGCTACAATGTCGAACCGTGGACATTACCCGGTGCTCACTTCAAGCGTCCATCGAGCAAACATATGATTCGATTGACGATTCTGCTGAGGGTCATTCAGGAATTATCAGATAATGTCTAGGTGTCGCTGTTTTCATTGAGCAAATCTATAAATTCGTTCGACGGCTTAATCGGACAACGATTTCATGACGAAGCATTTCCCCACCTCGGAGCTTATAGCGCCACAAGGGACGACTACGAACCCTTGAACAGAACGGTGCCCAGACACATATTGTGCAAGCAGAGACCCACATGGAGTTGATTCAAAAAGTCCCAGTTTTCACCTCACCTGTGAAAATCTGCGGTGCTCGCGCGTTACTGAAAAGGAGGACTCGGTAGAGTTCCATATAAATAACGTCGACAGATCGGATGTTATCTGCTTCCCTGTTATAGGCACAGTAGTAAGCGTCAATAATGAGCACGCTAAAAATGGAGACAGCCCTTAGTATTTTGCTGTCACAAATCATAACGCTATAATCATATTTCCTTCCGGCTGTAGCTGTTGTGATCAAGCTGATGTTGTCGATTTCCCCTTTTCTCCCTTGACACAAGTTGGGCATTAGCTTTCGAGCTTCCATTGTCGACGTTCAAGGGAACCTTCGAATGAAGAAGCCAGAAGTAAATGAAGTCGTAGACTGGCTTTAACAGACAGAGGGGACGTTGCAGTTCGAGGTAGCAGCACGAATGTACCTGCACCAGCAGGGTAAATGTCAGTTAGGCTTTACGCCAACGGCCAAGCCATAGTCCGGCTTTCCTCAACGCTGTCTCCTCTACCCCAAGCTATCCCTATCACTATATATATATATTCTATCTCTCGGATTCTCTCTCTCATTCCTCTATCAAAGAAGGACGCGTGGTGCAATGCTGATGAGCGGGACGCTCGAGGCGAGATCTTCGGCCAGATCAGACCTTTGAGCAATTCCTTTACTCGTGCATATCTTGTACGTGACAGACGTGCGAGCGCTATTTTTATACGTAGACCCCCTCCGATACGTAGGCCGATCGCGCGTGAACAGCCACGTGCTTGCTGCTGCTGGGATTGATCATATTATCACGTTGGCATGTACTGCTGCGTCGTGATGTGTAATGTTAATGTAACATTATTGGCAATGTTAGTCTGTCTGCGTTGTCGGCCGGATCATACTCCTCGTCTATGTGTCGACGAGGTTTACACTACTCGGACGCACCATGCGCTGATCTCTGGGTTTTGACGCCACATTGAATCCTTTTCTCAGTCAGGATAACCTCACAGACCCAAGGAGTAGTAGCAGTTATTAATCGGCTGTTGGGAAGACAATCAAACATTTTTATGCCGCATAGTAGATTCATGCTGATGTGCAGAGGCGCCGGGGAAATTGATTTGTACCCAACCGGCTGAGCTGAGCTTCAATTGACCATACGCACGTTTTACACACACTATATTATTATCGTTAGTATTCTTATATTATTATTATTATTATTATTATTATTAGTATTATTATTATTATTATTATTATTATTATTATTATCATTATTCAACTAGCAAATCACTTGTTCGCCTCATATATACCACCCCTTATCACCCATGCGGCTCGCAGATATTTCTATAGTTGAATAAGGATCACCAGATACGCTCTTCGACACCGCATATTTGATGAGACACTTACTTTTGAACACATCTCAGTTTCTGCCGTTTACGATGACCGTGTCTATGCCAATCGCTACTCGTCTATTCACCTTCATAATTCGTGTACAGCTATAGACAGCCAGGCCATACAACGGTACGATTCTGGCGATCTTAAACATGGCATAGGCTCGCCAGACAGCGGGCCAGCCCGACAGCATCGAGCAACACTTTACGATATCTATAATATATGTATATAGACATATAAAGGCGAGGACAGACATAACGGGTAGAGGTATATTGCGATCAGGGAAGCGTGTGCTAGCCACTCACACCATTTCTCCCCTACATATACACTCCGACTCGCGATCTCTGGGTTACCCCATCATCGCTGTATCGCGCTCTTCGGTTGCAGCAGCGCCAAACGAGCGGCGGCATTGCCTCACGTCGCCGCGAGCGGGCAACGCTCGTCGATGGGAGCTGTGTATGTGTGGTCCGTCTGTGAGAACGGGGTTTTCGTGTGGGTGCCGGAAAAACGGGCGACCTTAGCAGGGAGAGCAGCAAGCGCCGTCAGCGATCGACGTCAGCCAGCCAGCCAGATAGCCCAGAGAGTCGAACAGGCAGCGAAAACGTGAAAAGGCATCAAGATGGAGGGATGAGGGGGGGGGGGGCATCGAGAGGCCAATGGTATGAGCCTCAGTGCATCTCATGTGCTGGGTGGTGCCGGATAGCGCCCAACGCCTCGTCTCGCCCAGCTCCCTTCCATAGCTTCTTGTCACTTTGCGCCTCCGTAGACAGAGTCGGGGGCAACTGCTCGCTCGGCTACTCCTACAACCCCCCGACAGCGGACCCCCGAGCCGTCTACCCCCGAAAACGTGCAAACGTCCAAACGCTGCCATTCTTTCAGCCGCAGCGTCTCATCCAGTCGGCTGGTGGCTGGTTGTTTGGTTGGCCGTCGTTGGTGGCCGTGCCGGCCAGCAAAGCAAGCATCGTTCAAACTGCCAAAAGCCATCGCCCGACCACCACAGCCGACGGTCCTTGCAACGCCGACCGGAACGAAACGAGTGCCGTGTGAGAGTGGCGCGTCGGCAGCAAAAGGCCGCTGTTTTGCCTGCCATCAACGGGCAGCAAACGAACGGCGAACGAACGGGCAATGGTCTAAGCTCCCCTCATCTCCGGTCTCCCTCCGGCTCGCGAGAGGTCCTTCTGGCCGGGCGTGGCCGAAGCAATAGGCTGCTAGTGCTACTTTCTGAGCGGCTCTGTGGCGTACCCCCCCCCCCATTTCTCTCTCTCTCTCTCTCTCTCTCTCTCTCTCTCTCTCCGTTGAGACGGGGAGATATATATTCTATATATGTATATATATATTCCCATCTCCTTGTCTCTCGCTGGTCATTGCTTCGCTTTGCGTATTACGTATCTGTTACGTGCGGGCAAGCCTTGCTCTGTCTCCCTAGCTCCCTCTCTTCTACCACTAGCTCTCTTCTTCGCTCCTGGCATTCTGTAATACTTCGGCTTCTCTTCCCGGCTGTCTTCTGCTCTGGCTGTGTTTTGCTTTCGCTCCTCGCGCGTCGTGTTGGCTCGCGGACAACCCTCAGCCGAGAATTCCTCTCTATCTCTCTCTCTAATTCCCTAGAGCAAGAGAAAGTCAGGGGTTTCTACTCTGTGAGAGCCTCCTCTCTCTCTCTCTCTCTCTCTCTCTCTCTCGCTCTGTATCTCAATTCTCTGCGCAGCAAGCAACGCCTGCTACGGGTTGCAGCCCCAATGCTAACCGAGTCGACGACACGTTGTGCCCGAGGGGATGGGACGGTCGTGGCGTGGACGGTCTTCCACGGACGCTACGGAGGACCTCACGACATCGCTCCTCCGAGGCTGCTGCCTCCTCGTAACGTCGTGGCTATCCCGCTGCAGCCACTCCGACGCTGCAGTGTTCTCGATGGACGAACGTGTCTGTCACGTTTCATGTGTGGATGCTTGAGAGTGTGTGTGTGTGTGTGTGTGTATATGCTGTGCTGTATGTTGCTGTATATGAGATGCTCGCCTTCCCAGGCTAGTACACTGCGGGTAGCTGGTCGACTCCGGGCAATGAGCCGGCAGGCGGGACACTGTTTGTGCCTTCCAGCGATGGTGTCACGTCCTGCTACGAGGAGTAGTCAGAATGCCGAGGCGCATTCTAGCAGTGGCTGGCAACAGCAGCAGCAATGGGTGCACATTCAAAGGGCTACTGGCAAAGCAAAGGCTAGCGGACGAAGCGGCCGGCAGCCGGGCAAGCCAGCTACGATGCGATTGCGATCTCGGCCATCCTTTCGCGCTGGGGTTTCTTGACCCCAAAACAAACCCCGCAACCCCCCGGCCCCGAACCCCGCTTGGACGTTGGATTCCCTTCGCTCTCCTTTGGTTTGGCTGGTGTGCCGTCCATCGTTGGGATCCGTTACTAGCAACGGATGGGGATTAGCGGACGCTTAATATTTGCCGGTTGCGTCCCTCCCTCTTATTTTTGTTCCATGACTGACCTCCTCTCTGGGGTCTTCGGTATGTTCTCAAGATATCAGGCAACACTATTTGGCAAACTATTATACGGACCCAACACCGAGTTTCTTCGATAGCTGGTTTATCCTGAACTGACATATAAGAGAGCTTAAGCATTGTAAAATTGCAGCTCCTTTAATAAACCAATATACCTTTACCTTACCACCTACGATACGAATTTCTAGCGGAGTCGTTCGAGGACGACCAAGGGTGGAATTCATTGTCGATTCGGGATTGAAGTCTCATAGAACGATTCTGACTATTCCTCGTGAACTATTATGCGAATTACGTGCACCCTGCTAATCGATCGTTAAAGCTTATTATATTTAAGCATTGATGGATGCAATCGAGCAGCGGTTTGTCATGTGCCTATTCAGATTCGAACGCAGCCAATTTGACGACGCACTCCTGCATCTACTATTACACCTATGTTCATCACAGTACATTGCATACCGACTTATGACGATAATGACTACATAAGCTATGGAGGGCAACGATATTATCATAGATGATCCATCCTTCCAATGCCCTCGTGTTTTCGTCAGTTGGCTTTTTCGTCATTCTCGGCTATCGACTGCGCCGTTGCCCGTCGCCCCTCGTTCGCTCGGTGTCGACCTCGGTGTAGAACAGCAGCCTGTAGGACACGAAGCAAAGCGGCCACCAAAAGCATCGCTATCCCCGACTAGAGGAGGGACCAACGAACGAGGCTATCGTCCGCGGCTCCCCGAAACTAGCCGGGGCACCCAAAGACGCCGAGAGAAAGGAATTGAGGGGACAAGCAATGGGGCCTTGGACAGATAGATCATTGGGACTGCGCGAGACAGCGAGTGCTACTGTAGAAGGGTCTCTCGTCGAGACTCTGCGACGTAGACTACCGTCGGTGGCGGCGAAGTGGCGTGAAATTGGGGACCCTGCTCCGACAGGAACGATGGATGGCTGTGGGCCGGCCGGCCGGCCGGCCACCGTTCCGTCAATCGACTCTTCGTCGGGTTGGCTTCCGCTTCTCTCGTGGTCGCGCGAACGAGAACCTCGCCTTGTTCGGCGTCATGTTCACCGTTTCGCCGAACCCGTTTCGCCTCCCCACCGTCCTCCGGGCAGGAACCCGACCCCGGCTCTGGGTGCGTTTTGCGGGTATGTTGGTCTGTCACGTTGGCGTGGAGCTTGTCTGAGCCGTTGGTGCTTGGTCGCCCCCGTTTTCGCTCCTACGGTTGCTGGCTGCTGCGCTGCTGCTGTTGTTACTACGACTGCCACTACTGTCACAGCGTTAGCTGATCAGTAAAATGTCTTAACGTGTATCGGCTATTCGTTACAGTCTCTCTCGTTGCCCTCCCGCCCATCTCTCGAGCTCGATACCGATTGGATTCAAGCCGGTATCGCAGGATGGACTGCCAGGCTACTGTTGCCTGTGCCACCACCGCTGTTGTGCAAACTGGCTTCAAGCTCGATTCCCCTAGCGAGAGCACCAAGGGCAATATTGGGCTTGTCGTTCGTATTTTCCAACAGCATTTTCTACGTAATGTGAACAACGTTAGCTCCGGGACGCCGTACGTATACGAGCAATAATCCATATAGAGCCGAATATAACAACAGTGATTAAAAGTATGGACAAACTTTCCACCTCAGAGGTAGCCGTAATGCCTGCATCGAAATGGCTGCAGGTGTGCGGCGGATGACGTCTAGATTTGCCGAAACCTGTAGAACTGGTGAAATCTTTGACAGATTCGCAGAGACAGTTGCTACGATGTGGGCTTAGGTGTGAGTTCACGATTGAGCTTGTCCATTAGGTAACAATTGATTTCGAATAATATACTGTAAATTTCTACGCAAGTAGTCTATGGCTCGATGGTGGCATGTGAGCTCATCGCGCGTTTGGATATATTCGGTCATCTTTCACGTTTTCCCAAACAACATACAGCGAGCCCTACATCAAAGAGTGATGTCTGTTTCGACATTGTTTTATCCTATTGAATAAGTCTAGTCTTTAATTCACTATTAGTTTCTGTGCCCAGATCTGTCCCGTTGGCAAATATGCGGACAAACAACGCTCAGCAAGGTCTGCGTGCAAACACCAGTTTTGCGTAGGGGAGGCACACGGACCTCGCTCCTTGGTTTTTTTTAGTCGAACAGTGACATTTCTCGAGCACAGATGATGGCCAGCCAGACTTTGCCTCGGCTTATCACAACAAGTGCTTAAGCTCCGTGCACCGTTATCTCTTGCTAGCTGTGTTCGTTTGTACTGAATAAAATGAAATTTTTAATGTCTCGAAAATGATTCCACAACCTGTGTGTGCTCTGTTTCAGGAGAATATTTCACAGACATGAAGGCCAACATTTAGGTCCACTGTACCTCCTCCCTCCCCCAATTTAGGATATGATTTCCCTTGGACGGTGTATGATCCGGTGACAGAGTACGTCGCCCTTTACATTATCGCATGATTCTCGCTGCTTGGGCTTGAAAGAAAGCTTCTTACATGTGGGTTGTGTTCCATAGACAGCATCGAGTCGCAACACCTGTGCAGAATGCGTGTACCCGAGTTCGGACGGATACATTCGATACCAAATTCAAGCGGAAGATCTAGACATTCTAATAAGAGAATATATAGAAGAGGGTATTTGTAGATGCATTTAATTTGTTTAATAAATGAATGACGATTTTTATTTAATGGAGAATTTATTTTTCAAGTTTTGAAATTTAATTTTTTAATTGAAAATTATAGGTGAACTATCCATAGATAGCGCAAATTGGGTAGCAGGGGTCCAGGCGAGGATCCACAACATTTTTGCAGAAATTTCCATTTTCGGGGTTCCACGACAAGAAAGAAAACGCGACTTCAGTGGGTAATAACATAAGAAATTATTAGTCGTCCTTATTCGTCCTTATTGTCCATCATTATTATGTATAGTCGATACCCGTAGTTTGTCTTTCATGCTGCTCAGCCGTCTGTGTTTTCAACCTGCCAGCTTCTCACGCCCTTCTTCCAAGTGATCTCATACTATTTCTAACTCTATATGCTTCGTTTTAAATTGTTCTTGTAACAGTGAGAAGAAATAGGTATTTCCCCTTTTGAATACGTGTCATTGTGTTAAATGTTAAAACGAAATCGCCGCGAAACTCTAAACCATTTATTGAGTATGTAAAACACATTGAATAACGAAGAAAGCAGTAAAGCTCTCGTTATCCATGAGTGCAAACCTATTTCAAAACGATATCTCGTCTCCTGGGCATTCGCTGAGGCTAGGCCACATCAGCAAAGTCCACCCCAGCATGAAAATAAAACTAGGCTAAAAGTAGTGCTGTGGACGTTAAATATTGGTGGAGAGTCAGCCCGAAAACTTACACAAAACAAAGTGAGAACCGTGTATTGCAAAACGAATTCCAATGTGTCGCTTCGTGCCTCCCTCCATTTATCGTTCGTCATCGCACCCTATTGTAAAAATCGGGATCGATCTGCCACATTCCTTGCTCATATCCCAATGAATTCTGAGTAAGCTAGCATCACATGTAGCTTAATAATACAATAGCTGTATATCTTAATATATACAATAATTAGTGACACAGTTGGGGACACAGTGTCAGGTCGAGGGCGTGATGGCATTGCCTGTTTGCACACACACTGAGGGGCGCTGCAGAAGGAATGATCCAAGTGTGACTGACAATGCAAGTCTAAATTGTAATTGAGATCGTGTATTGCAACAGTAATTTTTTTGTCTATTTATCCAAGTTATGTCCTTAGGAAGTTCCGATGTTAGGATTAGCTATAACAAGGCATCCAATTCTCTATGAGTCGGTATTTTGAACAAATGTTCCACATACGCGTAGTCGAATAATTTCAGGTGGACACCTGATTGGAGAAGTGCTGGGGGCCAGCCGCAAAAGAAAATTCTTTAGAAAAATAGCGTAGGACGGAGAAGCCGCCAATGTTTATCAGGCGCCTATTATACAGTTTGAGTATAGCCTTATTTGAGCTCAACTTTCATCGGTAAATGCGTTGGTACTGTTGAGCGATCCCGTCATGACATAACATATCGAGAACGTTGTGCTGGGGTGCTACTTACGTTTGCAGGAGGGTGCGCGATCTGACCATTTGCCAGAGGCGAGACAACGAATCTCCTCCGAGCCCTGCACCATATAGCCCTCCATACAGGCGAATTTAGCCCGCGAATGTAGGCGATTCTGATATTCGGACGTTACACGTTGATCGTCCTCTTCACCTTCGATCTTGCCGCAAGTCACCTCTGGAAAGAAAAAATTATTTAAAAATTAAATTTAGACGTAAAAAATTTCATCATAAAGCCGTACATTTTGTTTCAGACAAACACTTTGTTTTATTATACATTACGCGACCCACAGATTGATTAGGTTCGATAACATTTCCCCCTTATAGTGCCATTTTTCATTTACGTCTATACACGACAGCCTCTGCACGACTGCACATGCATCATAAACATATCAACCATACGTCTATTATATAGGTGGCATTTATTGCTGCAGAATACGTCCACACCAGGGATTTTTAAGGTTTGTCGCCTTTTCAACCGTTGCGACCTCTTTGGTATTTCGGCTAATGATCGTATTTCGTATTACATGACGTCCTAGAGACGGCCGCTCAATGGGATTCGATTATTCGTGTGTTTTCTATTGATCGCTTTACGTGCGCTTTTGACTGACCTAGTGCATTTACTGCATGCACTAAAATGCGAAGTGAAAAAAATGTATACTATTCGGCTGACCCAAAAAAAGGCACACATATAAATTTTAATATTGGCTAAACTAAGTGAGTTAAAGCAAACATTTTTAGTATGAGTTAGAGGTATGCACCTCTTTTATTTATACACTGGTCCCAGAGTTCTGGCAGCCTTCTGACGGCTAGCTATGCACTATTTCTATTCCCATTTATAACTTCGTTAAAGGCCTCTCGAAACAAATCGATGTTTGCATACCTTTGGCCACCTATAGCCCTCTCTAATTGATGGAAGTAACCATAGTCACACGGGCTTAAATCGGGAGAATGGGGGGCGGGGGGGGGTGACGCCACCGCTCAATCTTGTTGGCCTTAAGCCAGAACGTAATTTCATCGCTACGATGTGCCCTAGCATTGTCGTCGAGCAGCCACACTCGTTGCTTCCCATTGCCATGCCAATTACTCATGAGTCCCTTCAAGAACTTGAGATATCGAGCCGAGTCGACGACGAGAAGTGCCATTTTTTTTGGGTCAGCCTAATACGTTTTCATACTACTGTGTATTTATATTTAGTTCATATATCGTAATTCTCCGAAACTACTTTACGAAACGGTCTACTTCGTATAAATCTCCCGGGTAGATGACGTCTCCTGTCAAGGCTAACTAACGCGAATTGAAGAAACAAAAAAGACACTGCTTGGATATTCGAAAGCTGACAATCTTTATCCAAGTTGCGACCCCTTATACTGCTAAATCCATTACCGTCCATAGCCATCACTGGGACCGATCGATTTTAGGTGGGAGGTTACCAATGTTACATTTCACTTGACACCAGTAGTTTAACTCATCAAATTGACCAATCTGCTAAATCGTGCTGAGGTTTTCACGGATCTTCTCGGCAGATATATTTGCAGTATCGCTAGTCCAGTGTTACATGAATAATTATCTCCTTTCGTAAGCAGAGCGTATTTGTGCCAGTTGAATTTCGTGTTAATATACCGTCTACTCAAGATGTGTGTGGCTGCAAGTTTGTTCAACAAGCAAATAGAAATGAAACACGCTCATTTATCAAGTGAAGACACCTGTGAACAATTCGTAAGCCCCGTAAGCCCATATTCTTACGGCATATTCGAGAGGCTAGTTATACAGAAAGAAGTCTTAACGCGCAGGTCCTAAGCCGCTGCGAAGGTTAGCCTGCTGCACAAGCTACCCGAATGGCAGCACAAATCAAACAAAGGGTGTTACATGAGGACATTGGGTGGCTGATACCATTATCTTGCCGACCGTCATCGGATGCACTAGCCAAAGGGGACAGCCTCGGTACCGAGGCGTCAGGCAGCCAGTATTTACGTGACAGAGTGCACAGCCGATGGACAGTGAGGCTATGCTAAGTAGCAGTAAGTACCTATCAATGCATTGTCAAAGACAAGGGACACATGGCAACGCCTTTTAAGCACCTTTGGATAGCCTGGCAGAGATGTCAAGCGTTACAGCACCAGGTATGGGGCGGTGGAGGCGAGCAGCGCGCAAAAGGTGACCCTCCCGAGTGGAATATCTAGGCAGCAAAACGCTGGCTTCGGGAAAGCGTCCTCAATGTCCATACCAGAGAACTACTGCAGAGAGCTACTTACTGCGTCTTGATTTGATTACGAGAGGAAGTAGCTTTTTGGTGCCAGCTGCATACGAGTCGGCATGATAACTATACACTATGTAACATTTGCTTTCATAGTGTGCCGCAACGAGCATTCGAATCACTCGTCCTCTCAGTGGAAATTAATCACGGCTTACCAGCTGACAGCTCTCTGCAGCAAAACCTGCGGGTACGCACACGAAATAAGCGTCGGGGTGGTACCCACGGCTTCCACAGAGGTGACCAAAATCCTCGAGGAGAATAAGTTCACATCATGTTAGCCTATTGCACACTCCTCTCAACACATAGCTTTGATTGGCACACCTTCACCTTGATCATTAGCATCAAACGCCTTACCCTTCACTTTGATGGCAATCGAGTTCTTTTTCTCGCGAGGTGTTGTGCACGTGAACACACCGGAGTCTTCGTCACGGGCTCCGTACAGCATTAGTTCATACCTGATGAATGCAGGGGATGAGACAGAAGGAGTGAGAGAGAGAAAACGCGAACACAGAAACAATGAATCATCGGGTAGTGATCAGGCGAATATTGTTCAGGATACCAACAATACAGGACCAAATATATTATGTCAATAAGCTCATTGTTCGCTAATACAACAATTGCATTATGCACGGATAATATCACTCGCACTAAATAGCATTGGGACCTTTTCATTCGCTTTGCATTACGTGGTTCTACTGGTGAATTACAGGTGGTGAATTTGCAGTGACACAGCATTTATTCGATGGTAGATCAATGTGGCCAGTATATCGTGAAGTCGCCATAGACAATGTTCATATCTCTCATATGCTTAAGGTATGCTGTGACGTTCACCCGCGATCTACCAACTATAATACCTCTCTTAATAGCAAATCTTTGACAATGACCACCGGTAAGCGACGATGCACGATGACCGATAAACCAGATTCTATACCAGTTAAATGTTGACGATATCCCTGAATCACCACTGACTCATTTACTCACTCACTGGCTATTAATAATGATTTAAGAGCGTATTTTCACCTCACTGAATCTATGTATATCATTATCATTGTTAGCCGTGCATATATGTAATATCAGTCGACGGGTCCAGCATTGCATTGCGTCGTGTTAATTAAGTATCGTATTCAGATCAATTACAGTGGCCGGAAGAGGATAAAGGGACAAAGACGAACGGGACACACAGCACCAGAAAGAGGGGCCCGGAGGGCCCCCGACCGATATCGGTTCCCCCAACAAAACGGGCCCCCCGGAACAATTCGATTAGCGGACGAGCGGTTCACTTCTGCCCACTGGCCTCCCCTCTCCTTGTACTTTCACCCCGTTTCTTTTCGTTCATCGTCTTCAGATTCTGCTCGGCCGCAGGACTCGAAAATGAAAAAGGCTATATCTTCTCTATCGGTAGCTGGTAGGGTGCGAGCGAGTCGCAAGCAGCAGCCGCCGCGCTAGCAGGGACATCTGCGGACGGCGGTGGCCGTCGAGTGAACCCGGGCGAAGAGGGCGTCGCTGCCGATGGAACCGTCGGAGAAAGGGCGTCGCCGACTGTGGATCTTCATTTGGCTTGATTTCGAGCTGCTCAGCGGCTGGTGTGCATTTTTCGAGCGGCAAAATGATCTCGAGCCGTTCGTGTGGGCTCTTCGTGGAATGAGAGAGAGCGAGAGAGAGAAAGGCTAGACGGAAACGCTTTGTGTATAATATTGATTGTATCTTAGGCTTAAGGAATGATTGATAGATTCTATGGCGTATTAGGAATCGGTCTACGTAATCCTAGGGATGTCGAGTCCGCTGACGTGGTATATTGCGTCTTGCAATTAGAGCAGACATGTAGGTGCGCACAAGGGTGCGATCTCCACCACTTTTGCATTTAAAGGGGTCCGTCTATGGAGTAATGCCGAAAGGAGTTGTACCGTTGACGTTGTGTTAGTGTTAGCCGAGAATCAGCCCGGTATTTTTTTTTTAGCTATGGGTTTCTTTATTCTTTCTTAGCTTGGGAGAACATATGAGATTTCTGCGAGCGGGTTCGGTCTTGCGGCGAATACGCATGTAGGCTATTTTCACGGAGGAATATAGATCGGTACATTATATGTACGTATGTCCTCTCCCAACAAGAGAGAGATTACGGAATGGAGTGTGTGGTCTGCGTCAAGTGTTTCACATGCGGCCAGTGTCTAGCGAAGGTCGTTAGCTAATATTACTTAGCGGGCCCAACGCGCTGTCAAGGGTCGCTTAACAGAAAGCTTTAATAATAGGAAGGTAAGAAATGTTTATCGTTCAAGGTAATCCAACAGGGCTTATTCCTCTCCCCGAGTCGTCCCTTCATTCTTTAGGCGAAAAGCTGATAGCTGCCATCAAGCATTTAGCAACCTGTTGCAGTCGATGTGTCGAGTTTGAGTAGAGACCACACATATTCAAATTCAAATTGTGGTCTATGTGTAATATTAAAGAAGATTATTACATCATCGTACAGGAACAAACTGTCCACAGCATTAATAACTGCAAAGAC
The DNA here is from genome assembly GCA_019614645.1 of Stratiolaelaps scimitus. Lineage (NCBI taxonomy): Eukaryota > Metazoa > Arthropoda > Arachnida > Mesostigmata > Laelapidae > Stratiolaelaps > Stratiolaelaps scimitus. The sequence continues at coordinate 183,183 of JABWDB010000033.1, read as the reverse complement.
CCAAAAATAAATATATAAATCACACTGCAAAGACCCATATATATATATATATATATATAACCGGAGGCGGCAGATTCGAGCGCATCATGCATACGTTCGGAATGCCATTCACTTTCATCGACAGAAAGTCCCATGAAAGCCCACACACCACCCTGTCTTGTGGCTAATCCTAATATCAGCAAATGACTAGACACCTCTGGCCCTTATTCGACATCTACGCGTAGCTTAGACGCCCGGTCCCTCAGCATGAGCAAGTGTTCATCGGACACTAACCTTCCGTTAAATCGTCATCGACAAACGGCTGGCATCTCAAAACCGGGAAACTGTTCGTGGCGCTGAAAGCTTTACACGCGATTCATCAAAACGAGAAGAAATCAAGCAACAGCACCAGCAAGAGGAGGACAGTGTTCATGTGGGTGCACTCGAGATTGCAACTCTGGAAAAAAGTGTCGTAAGTACAATATATGCGGTTGGACGAGGAGGGAAAAGAAGCCGGGGGACTAACTTGGCGTCGTTGGTGGACAATCGTATCCAGCTGTTTGGCCCCGATTAACCTGTCGAATGGCGTTGAGTTCAGATATTCTGAAATCGTACCCATGATAATTTGCTACTCGTTTGTGATTTAAGCCCATTCCGCCGATTTAAGCAAACGCAAGCTATACGCATCGACCATTCAGTGCAGTGATCATACTCCTATAGGAGTTGTTCTACCCAAGACTTTGAGACCTCTTGATTATTTGTTTTGCAAAGTCACAATGTCAAAGGTCTGACCTGCAGCTAGATTAAACCACAAGCCGTATTCCGACCAGACAAGCTCTGCTGGCTAACGGGTGCTATCGCGCAGCGCACCGGGTGCGACAAATGAGATGATCATGCTGGAAGCAAACCGAACCGCTATCAACTGCAGGAGATTGCCTGCTTGTCCTTGACCTATCCAAGCTTGGCGCAATTACCCGTGGGGGGAGGGGGCATGTTGTCAGCGTAATTTCAAAAAACAATCTATCCGTTCGGGCTCTAGGTCGTGACCGCGATTCGTGCATTTACATGTATTATATGGTTTTGCATACCCAAAGTGGAAACATCCTGTTATGTTTGATCAGTCGTTGCAGGTAATTGTTTTATCACTACCCATCGAGACGGGTTTGGTCGTACGGCGGCATTCCTCTAGACGGTTGGAAACTAGATTTAAGCTAGATTTTACATATTATTCAGATTGTTCCAGTCTGATTCTCGTAGTGAGCTGTACGCCATGACGCAGCCGTCTGGCGGAGCCGGGCAACACACAGACACCTGCTATACAGTCAGTCTCAATCGGATCAGCAAGCAGTGAGGTCCCACGGTTGTGCCAGAGGCAGACGGACCCTCGGAGCAAGGTAGAAAAAGATACCATCCGAGGTTAAGACAGGTAAGTAAGACGCGGCCCAGCACCGCACGCCTCATCCCACACGGCCGTCCGGCTTCTGTCGTTCCTTGGGCTCGTCCGCTCGGTTTGGCGGGCTTATCCCCATTTATGCGGGTGGAAAATATCACCTCGCCATCTCGCGCAAACACCAGCACCACCAACAGATTCAGCCACCCGCAGCTACCAGCTACTGCTAATGTCTCCGGACCACCTCTCGTTCGCTCGATGAGTTTTCCCCATCGCTCTTCCTACCTCACTCTCTTCCTCTGATGTGCGCCTTCGCATATCGAGGGCACAGAGGACGCCAGCACCTGGTCCTTTCGTTTATGCCGTTCATGTCCGCCATCCGGCGTCGTCCACAGGAGGTGCTACCCGAGGAAGCACGAGGATAAGGATGTGCGAGTGTAGCTAGACAAGAGGCGAAGTGGGGCTTGCCGCCGCCGTCTAGGTAACGGCTCCGTGCCTTGCCGGGAGGTCGGTGCAGCATCGAAATCGTGCACTGAACGACCATCGGTGCCGAACGACCGGTGGGCGCCGGCGCCGGACGACTCGGCCTAGACGCTATGATCGCAGAGTGAATCAGTAGTGCTCCAGCTGACCCCTTCCAGCCCCCGGCTTTGCCGAGTTCGAGTCGAGATACTGTGAAGTAGGAGATTACGGACGACGAGGCAACGACGACCAGTGACGGGGAACCTTCTCTTCTGGAGAACGCGGGAGAAACAGACAGAGTAGATATACCCGGAGGGAGAGAAAGGGCGAGGGAGAGAGAAAATCAGTGAACGAACGGGCCTAGAGTTTGAGATGGGGTGGATCGTCGGGAGCGAGCGTTGCCTCTTCGACTCGAGAGTCGCCTAGTGGGTAGTAGCACTGATGGCCGAACAGAAAAGAATAATGTCAGCATAGAGAGAAAGAAACCTAGATGTCAAGACAGAGAATTAAATGCAACGGCGAATGACCAGGCGAACGCGAGAGCTCGGACGGCGACCGAGGAGACTGCTTCCCGAGGCATACGAGTGGGTGTCTGAGAAAAACTCACAAACGACAGATCTCTGTCGTATTAGGCAGGGCTGGCGTTGGGCGCGTTCAAGACGTCGATGAAAAGTCGTAGTCGACACGCCTCTTGAGCACGAGGGAGAATGCAGCCCTATTTGTGAGCGTCAAACGTTGCTCTTGAGAGGAAATTCACATCGGACCGATGCACATGGTTTCGTACCACATCTGCATATTCCTATGTGGCTCGACCGAAACACAAAACGACGCCGACAAAAATGCAAGATCGGCAAAAACTCGGAGAAAAAACCCACATTCATAAATGCTCGTGAGAATGGACAAATGGTCGGTCGGAACTGGCCACCGCATGGTCAATTGTCATTGATATGGGGGGGGGGTGTCCGAAGGACAGGCACTGGATAAGACGAGGAGAACTAGCCGCCCCTGGGGTATTATGCGAGTCCGTTAACTGCAATTTTGAACATAGGTAAGCTACTCATTGCCACCTCGGTGCAGAAATGCAACGCGGATAATACGATACAAGCAACACGAGGAACGATTTGGCACATAGAAAAACTTCAGCGGAGTGACCGAAGCCGGGATACTTTGGAAATTAGGCGGCGGGCGGGGGGGGGACCCGGAAGCTCTAGCTCATGTGACAGGGTAAGTAGACCTCTCCCCTCAGTTTCCGGGACCCTGACAAACAGCAGCAGCAGCAGCAGGACACAAGAGACATGAGCAGAAAGAGAATAAGAAGTGGACGAACCTCTCACATGGGAACTAACTCATTCGCTAGTATAGTATTAGCTTTGGTCGACGTCTCTAGGCAGAGCCATTTATGTTCTCTCTGCTTAGAGCGTTTCGTTCTTTATTCAAACAGACCTAATCCCGGAACGGGCGTCCTCCTATGTTAAGCGTCCAATGTCGTTTTCAATTGCTTGAGTTGTTGACCCGTCCTCTAGCGAGGACCGTTCCGGCTTCCTCTTCGATAGTAGCAGAATTCTGCCGGTTTTTCCCGCGGGGCTCCCGCCTTCTGGCCAACTATGGCGCTCGCCATTTGGCGCTACTTCGCTGCCGACTGTTCTCCCCTGTTCCACCTCAGACCGGCTGGGCTGCTCTTTCTGAACTTTGACTTGGCCAACATAGAGTCTTCCTTTTTCTGTAGTTACACTGATATAGGAAGGCGCACATGTTCTCACACGAACCCTAGATCAGACGGACACGTCCCTGACGCATGGTCGGCAGGAGTCAGCAGCAGGCGTATACCTCGAATGGAGTTCTCCGTTAGTTCCCTGGAGTTCAGTTGGACCCGCACCGCCTCTCTCGCGAAACTCTCTAAGTGAGTTCGGTCTGCCCATGTTGGTTGAGGGGGTGAGACCTCAGCCGGTACGGGCAGCAGAGGTAACGCGGGCGAGACGTCGGTGGAAGAGGTCTATTTCAGAAGTTTGCCCTTTTTGCTGCCCTCTTGCAACGCGCCCCAGGTCTTCAGGTCTATTCGACTCGAACCGCGTGTTATTCCCTGCTCGCGGACTCGTGCTCTGCATGGCCTTGCTCATGATAAGATCTCGTCTCTCGAGCGACAAGCAGCATGCGACCTGGGAGCATGCCTATCTTTTCGCGAAGAATCTGTACATTCCGCACGGGCGGCGTCGACTATGTTCGGAACTTCTCCGCCTCGGCGCCACCAGACCCAGTACGCGTCTGGGAGTGTCACACCAGCCGGAAGGTGAGGCGAGATTGTTTACAGCCGTCGTTCTGTTCAGTTTCGTTCCGTGTCCATCGTCAAGATCTCGACTCCGAACGGTCGGTATTTCTGCTTGGCCTTATTTTTGTTCGCTTCTTCGAAACGACCTCGATGGATAGAACTGCGGGGACAAAGAGCTGTCGAGCTTCCGGTCCGCAGGCAGATGCAGACACACACACATCGAAGTGCGAACACGAGCGAATGTGTTCAGCGACCGATGTGAGGACACTATTCCATTTGGGTTTTGACAACAAAAAAAATCCCCTGGTGACCCGCCCCGCTTCGGGTGATGGCTACCTGGGCCAGGGACGCCGAGAGCTTTTATTCTCAGTCACTCCATCTGTTAGTTCGTTGACGCGCCGCTCCGCATGCGGTGTAGCTAGACCGGCACGCAATTCCAGACCAGCTACTCGAGTCAGCTAGTCACAGACTGTCATTCGAATGCCGTTGTCTGCACCCTAAGTCGAGCGTAAGACTCTGGGACGTCACGGTTAGATGGGAGACTTCGACTCCTGAACGAGAAAAGCTCGACAGGAAGGATACACAGAGAGTACACGAGGTATCGAGGATGGCTATTGTCGAGTTTGTTCAGGCGAATTCTGATCCTCGTCCCCTCCCGTTCGCTTGTCTTTGCTCGTGTACATCAGGCCACACACTTCGTATGAGGATCTGATATCGAGTGAAAGACTTTTGACCGTTCTTCGTTGCAAATTGGGTTTGCCCTCGACTGTCCAGCGTACGAATTCAATTTCGTTAGGGTGTACATTTCGTTCGATTGTATTCTAAATACATAACGCTTTGCGATGCAAGGTTTCCGTGAACACGCGAATGATAGCGGGAGCAGGAGGCTAGAAGTGCTGATTTTTCGGGGCAGCTGTCGCCCCAGTGATCATGACCGGGGATTCGCCTTTGTCTCGGTTTCCGGTGCTGGCTCGCAGTGCAATCCTCACATTGTCGTATCATTGTAGAACATGTTCTTGTTACCCAACAGCTATAAACTGCTTGATTTTCGCTTATTTACTCTCGGATATGTTCGAATTGCTCTCGTGAGACTCCATAATAGGGATCCTTTAGCTGGGTAACGTTTGCCAGCGAACACAGGCGACGAGAAGGACCTCCAAACGCTTTGAGTGTACGTGCGTTATGATCACTATTATAATTATTGGTGAGGCTAGTATCCGACAGCAAAGATTTCAAATCATTATTCATCACCGCTGTTCCCGACATAAGCGAACTACTCTGGCGTGCGCGGACTGGTTGAGTGGCTACACAGGCAGCCACGCCTAACCGAGTCGTCGGAGTAAATTGGAACGCTGAGAATATCATGAATAGCTTTTCATCCGCCACATGCACACCACGTAGAACTTTGCAATGTGCGAGCGGGTTGCCTTGCGTGTACGCATAGAAAGTGGAGGAAAACTCTTGGCACCCCGAGGCCGGACCGGGCTACCGTTGGCGTAACGTCGTGGGGGACGCAGCTGTAGATGCTGCTGGCCCCTTGCAGCTACTGAGCTGCTGCCGGGCAGTGGTTAGCCGCTTCGTCTATTCGAGGTTAAAGGCGTAAAAGTGCCATGATGAGGACAAATGGGTTGAAGCAAGGCAATGTGGCGGGGGGGGGGGCTGCTCCCTGAGGGGCCAATGAGTCCTCGGAAAGAGAGAGCTCCCTCTTTCCCATTCCTCAGGCAGAATGGCGAGATAGAGAGGCAGGGGAGAAACCTCCTCGTTCTAAGCGGCTCGCGAAACTGGGCGCATACGCAAAGCAAAGCCCAGTTTATGCCCACTTCACCCCAGCAGAACCTCCGCAACCGGTCCGTTCTCGTGTGCAGAACCCGGTGAGCCAGAGAGAATGTGCTAGCGAGGGAGACAACGTGGGAGAGAGAGAGAGAGCGATGAGAATACTTCGCAGGCGTGAACGGAGAGCGTTATTAAAATGAGTTTGATTAATGAATACCGCACGCGGCGGTGGCGGCGGGACAGGGGATTGAAGGTTCTCGGACGAGAGAGGGGCCACCGCCTCTCTCGCGAGCGGCCGGTGATGGCCTTATTCTTTGCGTTGCTCGTTGGCGCGACGGGCGAACCCCTCCCGGTCTTCGGGCTTCGACTGAACTCGAAACCCCCAAAATCTCCCAAGCCTACCCCAGAATCACTTCGATCCTCTGCTGTACCGATCTCCGTGAGCGACCCCGCGCCATTTTGCCCCCCTCAACCGGCAGTCCCGCACGTGCTCAGGATGGCGTCCAGGACGACCCCCGAATCACCAGCTATAGGATATATCCAGCACAGAGAGTGTACGGGCCATCGGGCTTGAGTTCTTCGCAATCGAGGCAATGGGCGGGGAAACATAGCGGGGCCAACACTTAGCAGCTTCTGTATTTAATTATAGCGGTTTGCGCCTCGGCACGGGTCCTTCAGCCACCGAGCAAGGCGAGCTCAATATGCGTGCGAGACGTCATACGATGAAAGTTATGGTTTTTCTGTGCGCATTACGACAAGCCCATGTATATTATGGATCCGGGTACCGGGAGGTGGTCAGCCATGAGGCGGCGTTCAAATCCCTAAGCAATCTCCAACCTCCATTCACGAATCCTGAACCCATCGTCTACCTCTATTTGCGTCGCGGAGAAAAAAAAAGAAAACTTTGCCTCCAGAGCAGAAACTCGGTTAAAACGAGGCACAAACATATTGACAAACAAGTTGCTCTTTCAACCAGTCCGCGTGTCTCGCTATGCCGCCCACCCTCCAAGATGATTTAGCCTGCTGCAGGATCCAGCCAAACGTTTAGGTACATTTGAAGAATTAGAGAGAGACAGAGAGAGAGGGAGAGAGAGCGAAGAGTAATTAAACCTCTGGACCTCTTTGAGTACGTGGGGTGCGGGAATGAGTGAGTGGGCCGAGCACCGTTGAAGCTTCTACCGTCGTTCGTTGTTATCGCTGAGCTTCGCTTAAACTGTCGCTGACAGCGAACCCCGCCGCCGCCGCCGACAATCTGTACTGCGGAGCGCAAGCGGAGATTGCCGACGAGGGCTAGGCAATCAAGAGGTCGTTCGGACCTCGCTGCATCAACACCAACTTGTTCAGTTTGGCAGCGAGCGAGCACAGAGAATGGGGACTGTGTTTGCCTGTGGAAGAGAGTTCCGACCTGAGTTTGCTCCTCGCGTTAGCTGAAGTACGGGACGAAAGACAACAAGCATACGGGGACAACACCCCACACTCGGTGATCTGCTGCACGATCCATATGTGCGACGCACACCCTCACGGCCATCGAATGTAGATACGGGAGAGATGGCCCGTGTGTAATAGTTGTGTGGACGTACGTGGCGCGGCCAGCCACGTTGGGTGTTCGCCGCCCGAGTCCGGACAGGCGCCATGCTTGTCTCTTATCGGTTTTAAACACTTGCACGTGGCTTCCAGAGAGCCGGGCGTCGTCTAACCCAAGACGACTCCCTAGTCTGGCTTTAATTCGTACTTTTCTAGCTGCTGGCCGCCAACCGCCCGGTAAGAGAGGCAGGACCAGCCTCTGCCCCCTCCGCTGAGGCTGCCGCTACTGGCTGCTTTTGCCCTAGCATAAAGGACGACAGCTACGTACTTTTTCCAGGAGGTCTCAGCTCGCCTGTTGACCGCGCACTGCACATCACTCAAAGTGGCCTCATCACCACACAGGGAAAACACTTCAAAGCTGTACACTGCAAGCTCTCTCATCTACTTCTAGCTGCTTCATCTCTCCTTGAGTCACAGCCTGTCCCGTCTCCTAGTCGACGTTCTAGTCATACCACTACAAGTGAATTTTCCAGGCTCACTCACAGCCAACATTTAACGCACCCACGATACTGCTTTCGGCACTGCTGAACATGCGAGGCGGAGCCGATTAAATGCAAATATACAACAGTGAAGATCGAACCCATGTACGCACCTACGTGTCTCCACCGATTGCGAGGCGCACCCCCCGGCGTGGCCTGGGGGTGCAAGGCGCACACGAATGCACCCCCAGGGGGTGCATTCGAGTGCGCCTCATGTCCCATCGTTTCCTTCGTCGCCCCGTCTCGAAGGACAGCCAGGCTTATTCGTATCGATAGTTGAATTCATCACGTAATCCTCTAAAAGCCATAGGAATTGCGCTTTTCCAGATTCCACCCCGTTGTGCGTGTCTTAACGCAGTTAACCGCCTCCCCCCCCCCCCCCAGCGTAACCCCACCGGCCACCTTCACTTCGTCAATGAACACCATACATCACCCAGCCAGCAGAGAACGTCACAGCTTCTATGATTCCCTCGCTACTGGTGAAACTGCTCGGCCTATATAGCATATCTAGCCCGCCCCGTATTCACAGTATCTCTGCTATAGTTGTCGCACAGCTACTAGTATAATGGCAGCGTTAGCTGTTATCGTTCTCGTAGTAGACCTCGGCCTGGCCTAGCTTACCTCCATTCGTTATCTTTGAGCACCCACACGCGGCCGTACTCTCGTTCAGCTGTCCACGACCATTGCGGGTTGCCCTGGTGCCGCTCGAACAAGCAGTACAGGTAGAGATTCGAGCCTGGAGACACGACCAGCTCACCAGTCTCCGAGATGCCATATTCGCCCTTCTCGACAAGGAAGTCCAACGTCGGCGGATACTCTAGCTGTTCCTCTGCAATGACGACAACACGAGAGGATATTTGAGTAGAAGATAGAGAAGGGGCAATGTGCAGGGCCGAGTGAAGGCTGATCAGAAAACAACAAAGACAACAACGATCCGTCTGACGCAAAGGTGTCCGCTCTGACGTGTGAACAAAACCTGCCATCTATCGGTAGCTAATCGAAACACGCGATTGACTCGACCATGAACGGATGCTGGAAGAAAAGTAATGAAGTAGTTATTTACGTATGATAATACTATTATCTTGATGATGGTGGTGATCATTAGTATTATTATTCAACAGGTAAACAACTCGTTATTGACAAACATCCATTACTGTATTATTCATGTCCGCCTGGCCCCTTTCATGTGACGCGAATCAAGCCACATCCTTGCCAAGCGCTATATTAGTATTACTATTATTTCGACATATCGAGAACTTAAGCGTTGTGAAAAGACTGCAGTTCTTGCTAATAAACGTGTACTAGAGTTGGCCTTGCTCTACGGGCTGCGGCCAACTCTAGTCTCGCTCGCGATATATTAGTTGTTGCATGTTGGAGAATTCAAAAGTTGAGATTCGGGAGTTTCTGAGGCCTCAGTTGTATGTGTGTCGGCAGGGGCCTGCGGCTCCTGGCCGACACCGTGACACTCAATTCTGGCTTTCGCAGTTGCATGAGCGGCGTCCAGGAGCCTTCGGCTCCTGGCCGGCGCGTTCTTCCGCAGTTGTATGGACGTGGCTGACACTTTAGCACCTTCTTGAGTCAGTCCGCGGAGCAATACAGCCTGATCGTGCAGCCAATACAGCCGAACAAGCCAAGAGCAGAAAATACGTCTCTTTGATGAATCAGTACTACTTTAGAGGAGTAGCCTTCTCCTCTACACATTGGGGGGCGACCTGGGATACAATCATTAAACTATCCTCAGATATTAGGAAAAAGGTTAGCATCCACTACAGGTGAACCACGAGCAATCGCATTTTTAATGAAAAGCTTTGCCTTAGATATCCAAACGGGTAACGCAATTTATATTTTAAGCACGCTTAAGAATTGGGGAAGTGGGGCCGCCTTGTTCTAGATGTCCTATTAAGAATATATAGGGGAAAGCGTTTCAAGACGAATTTCACGTTCAGCGGGTACAATTGTCGCCCACTTTTATGATTGAATAAAGATTATATGTTATTATTACTATTATTATCAATTATTATATAGCCACTGTCTGGTTACAGGTATAAACGATAAGCTGCAAAATCGTTACCAACAAAGTATATCATAACGCTCAGTGACGATGTGCCCCAAGAGTCACTTCGTGGGTGGTGTTTGCCAAGTGGACATGCCCACACGCCGTGGGCTCCCAAAGCTTCATGCATGCGTTTCTTCGTCTAACCTATGTATGGCTCCCCTCGCCATAAGCCACTTTATTTGCTTGATTTGGCTGTTCTTTTTGCGGGGGATACAGCCTGACTGGGCACCTGCAGCATTTGCATGAGCTAGCCCATTCTACCGTGCACAGGCCTCACTGGCCTTGAAACATTAGCACGATGCCGCCTTGGCCGACAGAGTCGCGGGCATACTTCGAATATTAAACCCCCAGCGCGTGTCGACGGCGAGCTTTGCTTTCAGGGACGCCCAGACAGACGAACTCGTTGTAGCGCCAGGGTGTGTCAGAAATAGCAGTCGCGGCACGTTAGCGCGCGCCCAGTGCGCCGGAGTTATCCACGATATTAAAAGGCGCCGCCTGCCATGAGCTCTCCATCCCTCCGGCGCCATCCACATCACCTCGCTAGCAACCCCGGCCATATGACGGTGGCGCGAACAGGACGAAGCAGGACGCAGGACGAACTATCGGGACCCGAGTGACTGCCTCCGCGACTTCGGACTGCCCCCAAAACCAAACCAGCCCTAAACTAAGCCACCAGCATGAGCAGGGCATAGAGACACGGCGATGACAGCAACGGCGATTGTGATGCTCGCGGCGGCGGCGGCTGTGGTGGTGGTGGCGGTTGCAAAGTAAACTCAAAAGTTAGTTCGTGGCAATTTTCAAGCCCCGCTGTCTCTGCCAGCGCGCTGTCCCCACTGGCGTTCGCAGCTGGAGCGTTCTCGCCGCTATGCCGAACGGAACGACTACCATCAACCTTCCAGAATTCAGCTAAACGAAGAACTCGTAAGAGGAGAGGTCTGTCGCAACGAGTCACCGTTTCTTGTCTTCCGTACACGACGATTCGGACCCAGAGGCCAGATCTTCCTGCAGACTGACTCGTAGTCGTTGTGGGAGCAGTCATAATCATAGTGTGCGTTGTGTCGCGTGCTGTGTACCCTTCGTAGCGCACGTAGATCCGTAGATGTTTCGCTCTCTGATCCTGCGCGAAGACACTACCCGCGCACCGTCTGTTCATACACCGACGATGGTTGCATATGCTGCTCGTAATGCTGCTGGTTGCGTACCGTTATGCATGCGGGAAACGGAGAGATCTACAGGCTCGCGTCCTGCTACTTGAAAGGACACGACTTATATACTATATATTACAACCACTGCACCGTAGCTACTATATATATATATATACCGAGTCGACATCTGAACGTAAGCCAGCAAGTAGGATCCTTTCGGAGGGGTCTCTTCCCCGGTAGCTCTGCGGAGGCTTTCAAAGGACCCACCACCAACACAGAGGGCCGTGGGCCGCCTCGGCGGAGACGGAAGGGCCTAGTGGCGTCGTGGTGCTGTCAGTAGTTGCTGTACACATATTCAAAGGTCAACACGAATCATGTGTTTTGCGCTGGCTTGGGCAGGCTCAAATTCAACGCCCTCTTCTTCAGCACTTTGCTCAAAGGAGACAACAACGACAACAGCAGCAGCGACGACGACACCGCCGCCGTCGCCGCCGCCGCCGCCTGTGAAGATCATGAGCCGAGCGCGATAGAAGAAACGGACCCGAGATGCGGTGTTTCGTCTTCAGCTCGCGTTGGCATCCCCATTGGCTGGCGACCGAGCCGCGGGCCCGCCAGCGAATGACGAGATGAGGAAACAGCAAGATCTGCGAGTTCTTCTTAGCCTTGTGGGGGGGGGGTAGCTTGGAAAGTGGTTTTGTGGAGGGGTCGCGAGAGCTCGGGGCCTCGGGATCTGGACGGGATGACAGTTGTATATACGGGCAGAGGAGTTGGAATGAGTTTTAGGGGGGGGAGAAAGATAGCACACGCGGCTCCTTCTTTCAAGCGACGGAGCAGTGGTGTATGATACTACCTCCGCCTGTTCGAGTTCGTCGTGCGACTTCGCCTGCCTCTACTTTCCTGGCTGCCGTTCGTTCCTGCTTTCGGCCGGCCCGAGACGCGAGCGTCCCTGTCATTCGGCGCTTTCATCCTGCGTTAGTTCCATGACCGACTTCTTCTTTCACATTTGACAACATTTGGCTTTTACGACGTCCACGTCGGGCCTGGCCTGGCCTGGCCTCGCCTGGCCATACCAGAAGCAGTAGCCGCCGCCGCCAGCGCCTGTGGCTCGGCGTACCAGCGCGCGAAGAAGCAGGAAGATCCTCTTCCAAAGATTGCTAAATACAGTGTCCGTCCGTGCGAGGGTCCCGTCGGTCTCCACCCGACGTGCCGCGGATATAAAAGCGCGCCGCCGCCGCCAGCGAGCATGTTTGTTCTACGCCGTCGCGTCCCCTAGCACTTTGCAGCCCAGTCCCCTCTATTTCTCCTTCTCGCTGTGGAACTCCTAGTCGCCAGTTCCCGCTGGCTCTTCGCCGGCTGCCAGGCTGCCCTCACCGCGTGTCCTGCGCGGCGTTCGTCGCCAGATCAAAGACTCGAAGACGGCGCTAAACGTGCCATGCGACCGCAGAAATATTCGCAGACGACGGCGCAGCCGGACGCCAGGACCAAGAGGCACCGAAGAAGCATAGCTGCACCCGTGTGCAGCGAGGATGAGCGTTTCTTCCGTTTCAAGGATGGGGTGCGCGGGTGAGGGCACTCCGCCGCATGGAAATCGAATCGCGGCTGTGAGAGGCAGATGTGAGCAATAAATACATAGTTGTATAGTTCAGGAGGGTGCAGTTAAGTGCTCGTTCACAAAATCGCGCATGCTATTGCATAATATGTACACAATAGATAGACGGTCGTCAGCTTCTAGTTGTCACTAGTGGGTCGTGTCCGGGGAAATATTCCCCCGGGGGTAGGGGCACGTTACCATCAAATAGGTTGATTTGTTTCTATGTTTGGCGATACGCCCAATCAAACCCGGTCAGCTATTTTGATACAGCGAATTGGATCGAATGGTGGTTACAGCTCGGTTGCGCGACAAAGTCGACCTCATTCGTGTGAAGGAGTATTAATACAAATCATGGCAGCCAGATTGATGAAGGCGTGAGAGGGACGCGATTCACAGTTTTCGATTCCTAAGCAAACCTCAGTGACGATTTTCTAATTGTGGGTGTATTGTTGGTCGTAGTCCAGTGCGCAGTTATAAGCTCGAGCAACCTGAATCAGTGATTACACATAATTTCTGCAAGATAATCAAATCGAGAAATCGAGCTGTAGGAAATATGGCGGGATGTTGGTTCTGCTAAACTCGACGCCTTCACCCAGTGGCTGAGAGAGTGACTGCATAATAGCTTAGATCGAACAGTCGATGTAATGAGCTAAGCGTTCCGATCCATCTGGGTCGAGGGGGGCAGGCGGGTTTCGTGGGTTTGTGAGTCCCACGCTCGTGCTGTTTTAAGATGGCATTTTTCTTTGGAATTACAGGATTTTTTTTCGGGTTTACGGGAAGCATCATGCATTCCCGTAAGTTCAAAAGAAGGTACTTGGTTTAGTGGTTAGTTCTCCCGATGCGGACTTCTCTCCATTCGACGTGCTCCTGAATCTGCTCAAGTCGAGAACAAGATGCATTGGCATATCCTGCATGCTGGCATGACACTCCACTTCGATGTCAGAGACCAGCTCATTTTGCCTCCGCTAGAACAACCTACTTAGCTCGTATTCTACATATCAGTGCTGCTTCCTCCAGAGAATACTCAGAATGGACTTCTGCTAATGGACAGCCAGTCATGGTCTCCCATTCCGCGTACGCCGTTGCTACATATGAGCGATGTAATTAAGAACAATGCAGGTATTTACCTCGTCCTATCGCCAAGTGAGAGGAGCCAAGGCGCTATTTACCAAGCCCCTATCGACACCAGAAACAAATTTTGTATCTGCTCCCCACGCGCCATCTGTTAATCGTATTAGCCAAGCCTTTTCATTCTTGCCATTAGGGTATGATTCAGTTTAATTTAGCGGTCATTACATCGATGCCTCACGAGTGGCGCGCTACACCAATGAGGAGGAGGCAAGGCCCATATCTTTGGATGGATGGGATTTCCTCGAACGAATTTTGCAATATTTTTTCCGAACTTCCTTTGACATCTTGCTTTCCTTTTGAGCCCCACTCCTCGACGTATTGACATAGAATAGATGAATTTCCTTGGCCCTTGCTACTCGTTTTCATTTCGTTCTATTCTCGTCTCCGAGAGCGCCCTCATGGATGGGTGGCCAGCCGTGTCTAGCCAATTAAGCGATTGAATTCGATGTCGTACAATCAAGGCGCATGCTGTCCAACATGCTGACAAAGCGTTGGCGTCGTTTTGGAAGCAGCTCGAACCGCCGGCTAAGTGGCGGTCTTCAAAGAAACGCGCTCCACTCCGCCGCGGCTGCCGAAAACGTTTAGACGGCAACGTTGTCCTCCTTCCATGACAAGACCAGAAAGGCGATAGGCAATGGCATCGTTCCGCTGTTTTTTTTTCTTCCTCGTCGACCTCCTTCCACACCGCCGTCTGGCTAAAATTGCTCTGGGATAGCTGTCTTCAGATCGTTACTTGCCTGTCCCCGTTGTACGAAGTGAACCGAGAGAAATAGCACGCAGCACGGGGGCAACATCTACGTAGGCGTAGCATTCAGCCAAGCCAATCAGAGTGTAGTCTTGTCGCTGTGAACTAGTCTTACATCCAGAACTCCTCTCTAGTCCTATGGTTAAAAGGCATGCTCTCGGCCGGTGACCGCTTCTCCGGAGCAACGACGACCACCAAACTTCGTCGAACAAACGACTCGGCCTTTACTTTTGCTGTACCCGCAGAGGAAACAGGAACCTACATAGACGCAGGAAACAGAGGAGACACAGGACGGTTGGGGGGGGCCAGCAAGCAGACCGTCCAACCGACCGACCGACCGACCGACTGGACGACCGCATCGCGGCGGTCGGCGAGAATTTCTCGTTCTGTTGGTAGCCGCCAAGCGACCGGGGGGCCAGCTTGGGTCCGTTCGTCCCCTCGTCGATTCTCTGCAGCTTCCGCCACGCCTCGTTTTAGAGCTCTGATTCGTTTCCCCTTCTCGGATCCAGCCCGTTGGTGCGGATCGCTTTGCGGTAGCCCGGTACGGTGTTTGGGGACGGTGTGCCTGTCGGCGTGACCAGTCTGTCCGGCCAGGAGGACGGCCGATCTACCGGCTCCTCTGCCGCTTCGGCTTGCAGAAAATAAAAGAAAGCAAACGACAGCCAATGACGACTGTTCGAGCGGCCAGGGACGGAGCGAGGCGAGCCGGCCGCGTCGCTAGGGGACGAAGCAAGCTTTGTTTAGTAGCCTGGCCGCGCGCGACTGCTCCTGGGCCCCGCGTCGTATCCAGCCACTCCCATCGTCGATCCTGCGCGCTAGCTATTCCCAGTCCGCCAGCCTAGTCGACTGCAAGCATTATATTTGCGACGGGAAATAGAGGAACAAGATCAGTAAACCCCCGAACACAGAGATTTCCTCCCGCTCCCATCTCTCTCTCTCTCTCTCGCCTTTGTTCTTTATCCGTTGTATTTGCGCCGATCTCTAACGATGAACTGAACGGTGACCAAACCAAAGCCGTTCTCGATGGGACTTGCAAACTCGAAGCGCAGGCCACCAGGCGGCTGCGGCTAGAGTCACTACCGCTTCCCCACATCCAGTGACGTTCTACGGCATAAGCGGCCGCAGCAGAGACGGCGACGACGACGACGCGCACGAGGGCACCGACGAAAATTCGAAATGAAACCATTTGCTCGCGGCCCCCTCGAGACGAAGCCACTTCCCGCGTCTACGCTGCCTCAATGTGAGCTTTTTCCTCCGGATCTTTCCACGGCTATGTTTTCCCCGTGTGGAACTCTACGCCGAAGCGTAGAGTGCTCGGTGGCTGGCAAGGGTATGACCCACGGACACAGCCAACCGGCCGAAATAAGTACTCAGCCATTTAGGGTGGCGGTCTCTCCCTATCTCCCGCTTTCGCTTATCGCTGTTGTTGTGAAGCACGACATAGCATCGCCATCTGACTTTTAGAGACTTCCAGTAACTCCCAGCGATTGGGGTAGGACCCGCCGAACAATTCCCGCGTGAAACGACTGGCGGCCGTCGTCGCTCAGGCCCGGTCGGAAGGCGCGGCAGGCAAGAAGCAGACATCGGTTCGAGAAATCGGTAAGAGCGAGTGAGTAAAAGAGCTGGCAACAAAAAACCAGCGCAAACTAGGGCCGGCAACTCGTTACACGTTGGGTCAGCACGAACCGTTTGGCATTGCCAGACGCTGATCGCTAGTGCAAACAGCGTGGGAAGGCGGGCGGCTGGGGACGTTCCTTTCTATGACTTCGGCTTATGGCAATAGCAAGTGAGGAAAGGGAGAATAAGACAAGGTCCTTTTTGGAGCGGGTAGTGGTGGTAGCAGCAGCAGCAGCCACCGACGGACGGGAAATCCATACGATCGAGAGACGACGACGAAGACGACGACGGGGTGGGAAGTAACGCCATGATCAGGCCATCTGTCTTGGCCTGATCCCAGAGCAGCTGTCGTCCAACTGCAGAGTCTAGTCCATTCGGTCAGGCGTACACCTGTCAACGGGCAGCCACCCTCAGCAGCAGTGGCAACTAAAAGAAGACCGAGGACGGAGCCTTGAGAGAAGACCGCTGCTGTCTGATTTTGCAGACGGCGCCGACGGCGGCGGAGGCGGTAGCAGCAGCAGCAGCAGAACCTGAAGGTCCCAAAAGGCAAAAACGAGCCTGGACAGTTGCACTGCACTGGCCACTCCTGTCGTATCGCCCGAAGGCAAGCCAGCTACCACCTGCTCTCACGGATGTGTATGTCTATCGGTGAATTACGTGTGGAGATCGAGGCAAAGAAGGCATTGCCTTATCCCCAGGACACGAAGCTGAGAGGGACTGATACAAGAGATAGCGACGACGGCGTCTCATCGGCCAAAGCGTTTTATAGGCGTTCATAAATATCGACTCACGGGTCGAGTTGGCGTTCGAAATGGCTGCTGTAGGAAGACATTCGGGTACGTCCTCGGTCCACTCGCCGTCGACGCAGCGTGTTGACGTCACCCCCTCCAACTTGAACTTGCGGATGTCACTGCACCTGAAACGTGGGATATTGAACAAGCGCGAGAGGAACAAGCGTCAATCAGTCAGTCAGTCAGTGATAAGAATTTGTCAGCAATGACACCCTGATAGGAGAGAGCAACATGGCTCGCTGCATCGTCGGGCGTTTCGACAGATATTACTCTATTTATAATGTGTTACATTCGTACGGCCAGATCTGTGCTCGGGTGGTCATTGAAGTACATCTATCTTCGTTGAAGCTTCAGCGACCCAAGCTTGCTCAATTAGCTTTATGAGCTGATACATCAGCATTTTTTCAGTTTCATCGGCCTGAATCTTCGCATTGGCTTCTACCATATCATTGGCGTCCGTGCAGGTCAGGTGCTCAAGGAGCATCTGCAGCACGCGAAGCCGTTTGCATACGTGAACTATTGGTTAGCCCAAACTGTTTATTGCAATCGTGTCTCATTCAGAGTGTCACTTCCTCAATAGTCAAGCATCACAACCTCTCCTCAGAACGTTATCGTCTCGGATTACGCTTTTTGACAATGTCTATGCGCTAACATTTATGCTCAGCGGTGTAATTCTTCTATCCTGTATATGTTCTTTGTCTTTCCTCGCGATTTCTCTCTCTTAGCCAGCTACTTCACATCATTATTTTCATATATATATATACGGATACGTGAAAGCCTAATCTCATATACGGCTCAGGCCTCCGTATTCCGCTTTGACACGCAAGACTACATAGATTGGGTTGGGCAAACGCGTTACGCTAAATCGACACCCAAATGGCCTGTCGCACAGTTTCGGCCAGCCATCGGGGCCTCAGAAAGGACAAAAGTCCTATGCGATATATATATATATATAAATATATATATATATATATATATATATATATATATTATGCGCTCGTCGCTCAAGTCCCAAACCGACGAGAAGGCTTTTCTCGGCCTCAGCTGAAAGGGTTCTTGCTGTTTCCGAGGCCCTCATCTTTCCTATGCCTGCTGCTATTGCTGCTACTATGACGATGATATCCACCGATATCAGCTGGCACTTGACAGCGGCTCCACCCACAGAAAGCATTGGACTGTTTCAAGTCCTGCGGCTGGTCGACGGCACAAGCCAGCCTCGCCTTCCCAATACATTCGGCGGGAAATGCTGCACGATCGCCTCCTCGGTGGTCTCCTCTGCTGCAGACCTCTCCGGTACCTCTTCTACTCTAGCGTCTCGGCCGGATAGCATTATCGCGACTGCTGCTGCCCCATGTCGCGTCACATGGTTCGTGAAATCGGCTCATCGGCAGCGTCCCCCCAACCCCCCCCAGCGATGTGGCACACTCGATTGCATCAGCAGCGCTCCGCTTGCTCCCTGCCTGGTTGGCTGGTGCAGCGTTGCGGTTCGTACAGAGAGCACACAGCCGCAGCAGCAGCAGCACACTGCAAAAGATATGCTCGCTATGCCGGCTGGCTGCTTCGTCGTAGCTTCTGTCTGGCCCGCGAGTCACTCTGCCAGCCACTGGCTTGCCTAAGAGGAAGAACATTTTGATGGCGCTGTTACGGCATCAGGACGATCATAGAGGCAAGAGATGCCCAACCGGGAAGTTGAGATGGAGCTTCTCGGCCCCTGTTCTCTCTGCATCGTCACCACTCACAACTGCACTGCTCCCGTCATTTGATGCCGCTCCAGCCGCTCAATAGTGAAAGGCCAGAGTCCCCCGTCCGGCAGGGCGGGTTCCGGGAGCTGCGTCGCTTATGAGAGACTATCGACTTCCGTGGGAAGGAGGCGTTTTCCGTCAGGGCTATGCAGAGTTCAGTGAGGACTGAGGCAGCCGGCGAAAGGCCGGCGAATGGCCAGCGGATTCAGGGAGCTCTGTGGGCCAGAATAGAACGTCACTGGAGCTCGCCGCTGACGCTAGTTGCTCGACGGGCCCAGTCCATGCTGTGTCTGCGGTGCCGGCTGCAGACATCGCAGACACCGCTGTAAATACCACCGCCGCCGCCGCCGCCCACCTCAAGCGCAACGGCGCTGCTAGTCAGGGAACAGCGGAAAACAGCCGAGTTGTCAGTGCAGCGTCCTGCTATATTCTATGGCAGCTACAACTGCTACTACCACTACTACTATTTCTGCTGCCAGATGATGCCGTTTGCAGCTGTAGTGTGAAGGACTGTGGCTTGTGCCGCTCGCGGCAGCACGCCTTTGCCGAGGAGAAGTTAGGGAAAGTGCTGGCTCGTGGCAGCAGCCCGACCGAGCAGTATCGCGCGCACGGAACCATTGAATTTGGGTGGGTGGGTATTTTGGGGGGTGTCCGGGCGGGGGACCAGGGTCTAGGGGGGGCGATTGGGGTAGAAAGACGGTGCGAAGTGACGAGGGTGAATAGGGTGAGTCCGAAGTTACCCCCAAGCGCCGACCACCGTCGAAGGACACTCGCGCCAGCGAGCGGCAATGCAGCATTTTTCCAGCGAATGAGCACAATTTCGTCGGCTGGCAGCGGCCAGGAGGCGGCCGAGACAGCAGAAGAGGCGAATGCGACGGTGGGGGGGCGGAATACGCCGCCATGCAACGAGCCGCTCGTGGCTTGCACGAGCTGGCGGCAATGCCTGTCCGCGCGTCTCCCCGGCAAACCCCCCCCCCCCGGGGGAGCCCAATCCTCCGAGGATGTCAGCTCTCTCGGCTTTCACAGTCAAATGCGTGGCAATGTATCCGACTTGAATGACACGGCTGGCCGCGCTGGCGGCGGTAGCAGTGGCCGTTTGTCGCGCCCCCCCCCCCCCCCATCGCTAGCTGTTGGCGGTTTGGAGCAGCCGGGATGAGAAAAATGCCACATTTCGCGGTGGCGAAATAAGATTCTGCCTCGTATTCTGTATTGCAGTAATCGTACTCAAATGGTTTGAGTGTGGGGGAGCAAGTGAAGATTTCGGCGGCATAGGGAGAGATAGAGAGAGAGAGATAGAGGTGGGGAGGTGGTCTTATGTGAAGGATTTCGGCTTTCTGTTTTCGCGAAAAGACTCGCACGCAAGAGTCGGCCACACCGTGAAGTAGGCTGGCTGCACTTCGTTGCATGTCGTATGTCCACAGTTGTTCAAAACTGTTAGGGTAGAATCCGCTAATCCCATTATCTAGGGTGTGTTAGGCTTGTGTGCGGCGTCGATTTCGAAGACGTCCCTAACGGGCTTGGGGTCTACTTTTTCGGTAGATCTGGCTTTCTGGAGAGAGAGCACTCGAGCATGGCAATAGGGGCATATGTGCAAACGCATGCGTAGGATGTTTGTTTAAAATGGCAAAGCACTGCTCCCCCGGCGGCTGATCGTAATGTTGCTTACGTCGACTTATGAGATGGAGAACTGCACAGTGGCCCCGGGGGCCTCGAACAATCGATCGGTCATTCTCCGGAGTGCTGCATCAAACCCATACTCGTTTTAGATAATAGGATACGCATGCGTGCACACATGATATAACCTCGAAAGGTTCGCCTCACATCATGCACGACGCACTCAAGATTGCAGCTGACGAATCCTGCAACCTCCAGCTTCTAATTATTAGCGTTAGCGCCGACAATGCCGCTATGATTGAGTAAGTGTAATTATATAGGACAATGTAGAGAAACACGACCACTTCGCTGGGGACGCCTATTGCTGAAGTGACTTGAGTGTTCTCCGTTAACCTGTAGCCTGGTGATTACTTCAATCATCTACTGTGTCTCTGTGTATATACAGGCTGAACATTTTGTGTGTATACTGCTGGCTGCTTACGAAACTCATATATATATATGGTTCATATGTGTGTCGCATAACACGAATATTAATATCCATATATTCATATTTTCGAGAACTCAAGCGTAATAAGCCTGTTGTTCCGAGAATTTAATCGACGACACATGAGAAAGAGCGAGAGATGTCGACAAACCCACTTATAAGCATCGTGCAACCCGAATTGCAATCGCTACGTGATAATGAGAATCGGGCGAAGGTCACCTATGGAACCCCCGTAGAATCAACGACACAGTATCTGTGGACCCCACAAATAAGTGAACTTTACAGCTCTTGGAAAAACCAAGTTTCTATAATACACAGAGATATGCACCTTGGCCATTAACTATGGAGTGCAATACAAGTGCCAAAACGCGTTTTCGTTTAAAACTCCTCACGGCATGGCTACTTGTTATCGTAGGCGTCCCTCCATTAAGGGCGTGAGACTAATTACATATGCTCTTCGTTCAAATCCCACAGGGCACATTCGAACCGAAACAGGCCTTGTAAGTACTCGACGCTCAGCGAGGCCCAGTTAACAAATGCCTTCAGATAAATAGCGCCGTTATAACCAACAGGCCATAGTTAATCATCTATCTCCTAGTGTCGACGAGACTCACAAACGAACATCGTACTCCCACCCACATCCGCTGTTCTCTCACGTCAGTCACTGCGCCGGCGAATCCGGATACGCTGTATCGCGTACAGAGCAATATATAAGCTGAGCAAATATAGTGATTTGCACTCGGGTCACCCACTAAGTCCTCTCGCACTCGATAACTTTGCCGGGCTCGGACTGGCCACCTTACGGCCAACCTACTGTCATAGACTTGTAGCGGCAACTGGCGACAAACCTTCTTCCAGATCGTTCATTCGTTAGTCAGCTGTTGTCGTTGGACGTGCAGACGTGGAACGCCGTTCTAGGTACCTTGCACAGAGGGGAGCTGGGAGCGGTTCGGTTCTGTTGAACTCGACGCCTTCACCCAGTGGCTGGAAGAATGGCTGTATAATAGCTCAGATGGAACAGTCGATGCAATGAGTTAAACGTTCCGAGCCATCCTTGGTGAGGGAGGGCACGCGGGTTTACTGCGTTTGAGAGGCCCACACAAGCGATGCTTTTAGATGAACCTCTCCGTGCGTGTATGTACATCAGGCATTCCCGTAATCCGCCACAAAGAAAAGTGACCTTGCACACGTTTACTGGATGGAACTAACGTCCTTATATCTTTTTTTTTTTGAGCTGATTTTCAGCTGTAATCTTATCTGACAGGCCTCAGCTCTTAACCTTTAGGTATTACTATGAGGACCTGTCGGGGCAACCACCTTTGCTTATTCTCTGCGTCCTTATATCTTATGACATCTTACCCCTACTATATATCTTCCTTGTTATCTTTCTGTTAACCACATGAATCATGACATACGTATGAGTTCATCTATCTGGTGTCGTTCATACCTGAAGTTGAGTATGGTGCCGTGCTCGACTTGTATATAGTCAATGCCGTTATCGAACGACAGTGGTCGCACTTCGTCGACGAAAATGCTGAGGTTTTGGCGCGTCTCATCATACTTCAGTTCCTGCTCGTTAATGATGCAGGAGCGAAATAAAACTGCCGCTGGCTGCGTGTTGAAGGTGCCTGTACGGATCAGCCGAGATGCAAAGGACGAATGTAACAGATAGAGTTGGCAACATTAGATTGGTGTTGATTGGCATTTAATTTCACAATATGATCGATTTGATGAGCAGTAATGATTCATGGTATCGTGTACACGAGGAGAGGGGATGATTGCTCCTTCTAATTAATCACTGTTTTCAAAGGTAAACGTTATCTCGTGGCTGCCCAAATTAATTTCCTTTGGTACAAGAGATCCTTAGGCTGCCTGTTGTCCTTACGGGGATAGGCAGCCTTGGCGGTTCGCGGACCAATAACGTTGGTGTCCTCCCCGGGGTGCTAACAGAACAGTGGACGTTCTGGTCCAGCCACTGACCACTTTCGTTGCTCGTAACAAAGCGTCCACGAAAATCTGCAGCATTCGCCACCCCCTCAGCCAACACTCGGTTGTTTTATCGCTGTTGAAATTACGCTGTCAACGGGCGTATTGCCGCTACGCTATCACATGCGACGAATTGAACGCCACCCAAATATCTACAATTGCCAGGCCTAATTGCTACCCACATCAGCCCTATAGCAGGATACAAGTGGGAGCTAAATTATGCCGATTGAGCGTTCGAGCAGTTCGGCTCAATCGAACTCAGTGCATCCACGCTCTGTCAATGAACAAACCCTGAAAATAACATGAGAGGACTCGATAAACGAAGAACGTAGCGAGGTAGAACGCATGCCTGGTTCCCCTTGAATGCTAAATCTACACCTGGTAAATGCACGCACTTCGGCTGCCTCACTGAACACTTCAGCATCCAGAAGTAGTGAGTGACAGAGCGAGCGGCGGGGAGCGAGAGAGAGAGAGGAATAAACTCGATTGAGTGCCCAGGTCCGTCAGTGTCTATACAAGACTGGTCCTCTGCATGGTACTCGGACGGACCCACGTACTTTGTTCATGCTAGGAACCTCCCAAAGAGCTGGGATGAACGAGGAAAGGGGAACGATGTCCCAGCCCTAACTCGAATCCCTTCGTCACAACCAACGTCCCACCGACCGCACGGGGGACGCCGGGGTGCGGACTCCCTCTTGTAAGGTTTTCCGCCGAGGTTCTCCAAGTGGACCCCTGCCTAGGCGCGTCGCAGCAGCCTCGCGAGCCTCCCCGCCCAGCCACAAGCTGCACCGTTAGGGATGTAGAGACGCGTTTGGCCTAACGGCGGTGACCAGCTCCACGCAAGCAAACCACTGTTCTATTGTGCGCTCGTGACAACGCTTTGCCACTGCCTAGCGGCAATACGCTATGCAGGTGGCTTCTACCACACGTCGACTTCACGTCGGCTAGCCAGCCACAAGCGAGCCAGCCAAAGGTGGTCGGGGGTGTGTTAGCCGACGGTAACAGAATTATTCGTCAAAAGCTGCTTCTTCAGGGTCCCTCGCTACTCAAACACTGCACGAACACAGGGTAAGCGAAAACGTGTGAGAGATAGAGAGAGAGAGAGGCAAGACACATCTGCTCTACGAAGAGTGGCAAATCTTCGAAAGCAAATGTGGCTGTGTACTCGTGCGGAGAGCGAACGTCCCGGATGCTGAAAGCGCCCTTACATTGCTCGACGATGCGTCTGTTCGGCCATGGTGGTGGTAAGGGCGGTCGTTGACATGGCGGGAACCGTCGAGGATAAACACACTGTAACATGAACGCCGCCTGTGGCAATGCGCGCGTGTGGCACTACGCTGGCGGTTGTAAGACCCAACGGTTGGTTTTACGGGTTAAGCCCCCTACGAGCGTTATTTCGATAGCACCCTCCCCCCCCCCGCCTATGTGTTCATAGTTGCGTTTCCGGCGGTTTGTTTCATCAGCGAGTTGTTATTTTGCTGGATTTGACCCTGTTGTAGCGGCCAGCGAAAGCTATGCTCTGTAGAGAAAGCGAAAAAGGTCGACTCAGAGCTCCTCTGCAGCCGAACGTTGTCATGATTTTGATCCTGTTTTTCCTGTCGGCCTGTCTCGTTCAGGCCAACGCCGCTGTGCTTCACTAATTGTTGTTATTATTAATGTGATTCATTAGATTAGCCAGTTATAGCAGCTCTGGTGGTGTTGGCTGACACTTTGCGAGGAAATTTACTTACTCGAAGTGCAAGTATAAGTATTATCCGAGGGATACGGATATATGGCTTGAACTAATATAAAAGTCATTCCAAACCAGGGCCCAAGTAGCAACACCTCCAGGGTTAAAACAACAATAGGGAGTGGTAGTATCGTTATTGCCATGGTGTTAGTGTCCTGCGCCACAGCTACAGGCCGTCGTGCTCGTGGTTTATGGCTTAGGGAATGCTTTTTCCGCGCACCACGTGAATGGAAGCCTAACGAGACAGCGACAAATGTTTCGTGGTAACAAAAACGACGACGATGTCGAGAGCTTCCATTCGAAGCAGAGCGCACAGAACACACACACACACACGGACTGACGCCCCCCGCCACGCGATTCGAATCACGGTAGCACAGCGGAGGGCCACTGCGTCTCGGAGGATGATGAAATTTCTCCACTTTGCTTGTACCCCCTATACTACTCTCGGCAGTAACCAACGCACAGCAGCGATTGTAGCATTCGCGTCGGTCTAAACGGCGTAGCAAACTTCCGTAGCTTAGCCGTCGTCGCCACCACCATCACCACCGCCCACCACCCACGTCAGGGCAAATTGTTGACACAAAAACTTGCTCGCCGTCGACCCGTTTTCTCAGCTGTTCCACGCTGTTCTCCCTTTCAGGATGTCTGCCAACGAACGCCTCGCGCACCTCTGCGGCTGTTCCGGCCCCTGCCTAGGTGAACAAACATCGGCAGAGCAACGAAGAGCGAACGGCTTGATAGGGCGCCTGGCCCAAAGGAACTAGGCTCCGCTAAGATGCAGCTAACTGGCTGCAGGGTGACGACTGGCTGCACCGGGGGGTTGACGAGTTCGGTTGACTCCGGGAAGATCCGTGCTTATTTCAGCGATATACCTTTAGATACACTTGCGTTTGATTTGCTAACGCCACTTCATCGACACTCGTGCAGTATAACATGTATGGTGAAATGCTGCGCTTTCAATAGCAGTAGCATGGGAAATCGTGTCAATAGGGTAATCAAATGGCGGACGGACGAGACACGACTTTGCTGAGCAAATTGGTAGGATGGTAACTTGTAGTATGTTATCGTGGAATGGGGTAGACGCTGTTGTATATATATATATATATATATATATATATATATATATATATATATATAATTACTAGAGAGAGAGAGATTAAGGCATGTTCGAGTCATGTCGCTATATTAGTACCGATAGAGTAGAGATCGTATTCAGTAGAATTGATGCTGACACGTTGTACCTCGTTCGGCTATAATATATAATAATATATAATAGTAATCTAAGCGCCAGCCTGCTATCGCCTTGAATGCCTCAATGATGCTGTGCTTAGCGGTTGATCGCCATAGCCAACAGTGCCCCAATGGTGAGCTGATAACTTTGTTTTTCAACTTTATCCCTTCCGTAAAACGTGTCCGTCCCGTTAGATAGGGTTGGTGCAGGGCCGAAGAAGGGACCTATTTACATAGCCAACTCCTGCATCGTTCGAGTCATCGAATTTCGTGTAAAAAAGGGGGCTTACATTTTTCGGACAGCCACTTTCAGCCCACATTTAACGTCCACGACACAACTGCTTTCGGCATTGCTCTGTAAGACGGACCTCTTTATATACAACGAGTGGGCATTGAACCTGTGTGAGAACGCTAGTGCAGCGCCTCCAATTGAAAGGCAGGCGCCCACGAATGCACCACTACGCCACCGAGCTCTACGGTCTGCTGTGGTCACCCGTCCGCATCCACAATGGTCGCGTCGGGGTCATCGAGCAGAAACGGAGACCGGAACGACGTGTGTCATTTTAGTCATTCCATTCAACTGCTGCTGTGTGCTACCATTGATCGCAACAGGGACGCTCTTCCTTGCGTTGGGAATGCCACGCGCGCTCGAGTCTAGCGAAGAGCAAGTTTCAGTTGTCCAGTCCTCTATTGTAACGCGTGGCACGATGGCCATAACACAAAACAATACTATGATATTGCATTAGGTGTACAACTCGCATAGGCCGGCGACACATCGAAATGTATATAATGTTACATGAGCACAGTTAGCTACTTGCTCTAAACCTTAGCTACTTGCTCTCTCTCTCTCTCTCTCTATATATATATATATATATATATATATATATATATCTGTCCCCGACTGCGACCAGGCGTGTCTTCCATAATACATAATATACAATATGACGACGGAAAAATAGGGACGGGCCCCGTACTCATTTCGTTTGCTCGTGCCACAGGCATTTATTTCATACCAGCATACCTGGCCACGTCTTTATACAATGATCGCTCTGCTATTGACGCGGGGCGCCGGTTGGGGGCCACCCCCGAGGGGGATGGCCCCTGCAGGACAAAGCGAGTCCGTTTGAGCCATTTGATTGCGCGACCATTGGGTCACTCTATCCTCTCGTCTTTCCAACTCGCAGTCGCAGTAACTCGCCCACGTCTCGGCTAAATGGCCGACGACCAAAATGGCCGGCCCCAGCGATGAATGGATGAAGAAATGAACGAATGGAGGAACATAGGCGCTTACGAACAATCGCCCAGAACAAAAACGGAGGACCGTCGTGCGCGACACAGGGATCGCCGCCGCAGCAGCCTTCAGCCTGTAGCTTCCCGTCAGTCAGTGAGATTTCCCGCCCTGGCGCGGCCTCTACTCAGCGGGCGCTCTGTGACGGGGAGTTCTTCCGCATGCAGATGGTGGTGATGGTGGTAGCGGTGGCGCTGGTGGTTGTGGGTGGGGGGCGTGGGGGCCGGGGGGGGGGGCGGGGGCAGTTGGATGATAGCGATGATGGTCACTGTCGGAAGCGCATGGTTACGTCAGCGCAACTCGTGTGAACAGCCGCGTTCCGTATGTCTGTCTGAGTCGTCGGCGCATTCGGCCAGCTCACGAGAAGAGCGCACAGCGAACAGCGACCCAACCCGACCCACATCTTCTCCATCTCTCTGACGAGAACGACACTGGCTGTGTCGCTGAGACGGGAATTGGTGGGGGCCCTTTCGGTGGCAGCAAATGGAGGGGTTGGAGACAGGCAGTTGTCAGGACAGAGCTGGTCGGTGAGAGCGATGTAAGTATTAGCTGGCAGGAGGAAGCCGGCGGTTGCCTCAGCCGCAGTCAACGACCACGATGACGGCAACGTGAATAGACTCCACTGTTGGCGGCAGAGGAACAGAGCAGAAACGGGCCAGCGAAACAGAGCGGGAGACGCCGGACCCACGTCTGGAGCTGCCGTGGCGGTTGGATCAGTACAGCTAACAGGCTGTTGACGGCGGTTGCTATAAGCCAGGCCAACAGGGGTGTTCGTTGGCCAGGCTTTCGACATCTCCGTGCGCCATCTGCCGTCGCCACGAAGAGGGGATGAGGGGGGGGGGGGTTAGGAAACTGGGTGGCGACTTGGGGGAGAGGGTCTGCAAACGAGCACGGATGGCATCTACAAGCCTTCGGTAGTCTCTGCCGGAGAGCTGGCCTATTTCTCTGCATAGGCTCTCTCACAGTGTACGTTCCGCACGAGTCGCGGAGCGACGGCTCCAGCGAACGTGGGCGGACGCAGTTGGTGGCCACAGCAGCAGAGACAAAGCAGACATTTTCCTCGCGGGCCGAAAAGGCAAAGGGGTGACCGGGCTTCGTGGCCGATGAAAATCATCCCCATACTGCAGCAGTCGACCGCCTCCCGCCCGCGGCTCTTTGGGGTGGAAGATCGCGAGAACGCATCGAGTCGTGTCACTTTGGTGAAGGGACACTGTCGGATGCACCGCATATTGCGCAATGCGTATCGGTCGTATTCCGCTGCCAGTTGGTCAAAAGCCGTTTCCTATGTTGCATATATAATAATACAACAGAGCGACCAGCCTACGTACGGCTGTGGTCGGCCGTGGCCGCCAATGGGCGATTCGCTTGTAGCGAACGATCACACTAAGCGGTGCTTATCTTAATGGCTTCCTTGAAGGCGGTCAGCGCGTATTTCGAGTTGCAGGTGGGGGTTCTTGCAAAGGGGGGCGGGGGGAGAGAGAAATTGCACATGTACGAGAGTTGTACGATTGCGGCGGACATTGGATAGGTGAATAAGCAGCTCCGGACATTGTGCCAATTGGTACGTCCGAGTGCAGATCTACGCTATTTGTATAGAAATGGCACAGGACTACCGCGTGGCGAGCCCCTTCTGGTATAGTGACCTATGTCATCGGCGGAAGTGACGAGACGGTATACCGCAAACGTAGTAGCGTATTGTGTCACGTGGTTAATCCGATCTGTAGCGACATGAGTCGATATTTTGCCGTTGGGACGCATATTGACTCCTTCGACCTGTTAGCGCCGGAACTGTTGTAATTTAGGCAGGGGCTATTAGGGAACATTTATCATTGGTCTCATGATGTCGTGAATAGCCTAGATGGTCTCCATTGGTCCCAGCGCCAACATTGCCAACTGAAACTCCTTCGATAGAGACACGCTGACGACGTGACGCTAAGGACCATTAGTTCGTTTGCTACATCTCGCATGTGTCAACATTCGTCTGAGCGGTAGTTCCGTCTACCCGTTGCCAAGCAATATTAGATAGGAGAAGGTATTATATGGTTCGATTAAGCCGCTGGAAGTATTATCAGTATGATGACAGTCTCGAGATAAACAGCAGCATAGTTATGGTACACACGGCCGACTCTCGCTAAAGGCGGCACAGTAGGTAATTTGGATTTGTTCGCTTTGCCGTTCAGCTTAATCGGTTACTCTGATATTGACGAGACGCGGCAGAGCGCCATCTCTGGATGGCCTTGAAACGTATACAGGTCTCAGGAACGAGTACACATTTAGCTGATACGTAGAGAGTATCTGTGAGGCGAAATTCACCGAATGTCCCACCATGGACATTCGACGATAAGAAACTATAGCTGTCTGTAATGGTCCTTAGTTTATAAGCAGATTTTCGACTCTTTTCTTGCTAAGTGAATTTTTTTTGCGCAACTTTGTACAATATACGCTTCGCGCTGTTCCACTGCTTGTTTAGGTGTGTGAGGACCGTGAAGCAAACGTTGGTATCCTTGTTTGAGGTAACGGACGGTGCAGTGCGCAACTCTCCCAAGTTGGGTTTTGCGTCGGCGCGGAACATTTGCAAGGGGGGCTAACCAATTCGACGTGTAAGGTCTGCGATCGCACGACAATATCAAACAGTGTTGCCAAGCAACCGCGTTGCTAGAGATCGTCGTATTATAACAGCCGAACAGTTGTTGCGGGTCATATCGAGCTAACGATACTCGGGCTCTGCCCGACATATGTTCTCGTCCTCACATCTGTTCCTTTGTTATCGGCCGCAGACTCTAGTAACCCGCCCGCGCTCTTTCCGCCCGGAAGGCGAAAGTGCTACAGCGGAAGAGGCCTAGTCCACTTTTATATATAATGGAAGTATCGTTCGGTGTATGTCGTCGGGATGCTACAGGTGGGCTGGCCGCCAGAGGGAAAAAAAAGTAATATTCTATAATAATCCTATTAGTTGGCCGACTTATTCGGTGAGCAGTTTCCTGGGCGGAGCCACTTACTGCCCCCCCCTGTGTTGGCTATACTCTGCTGCCGCGTCTCGGGATACCGAGGACGCGGAGCCTCTTTGGCATCTAGCCGAGAGAAACGAGAGAGAAAGTGGTCTCTCTCTCTACCTGAAGCGTTCCGCGCGTCCAGCTCCGCTCTGCCAACCCATCCCAGAGCGGGTTCACCCGTTGCTTCGCTGGCTGGCACCGATCGCAACGTCGCCTCATGCTTCTCCATACCCGTGTGGCGTCGATCGTGCCCCATAGCCTCGGTCACCTGGCCTGCCTGCGGACTCGAGTCTAAGAACGAGAGGAAGGACAGATATCGTCGCAAAGACGTCCCAGGTCCTCCCCATACTGTATCGGCCACTCTGTTTCTCAAGCGTGACAACCGCCGTGTAATTCCGTGGCAATCAATTATGCGGGAACCGCTGGCGATGCCCTCCGCAGATGCCATCAGAGTACGGCGGATACGCGACGGCGCATCCAATGAAGGTGGATAGACAGTGGACGTACGGCTGGCCTGGCTGCCGGACGGCTTTCTTTTTGTGCTGACGAACTGACGGACTGAGAGATTGACTGACATGGCCAGCATCATCGGACGCTCGAAACTCTCTGAAGGTTTCGCCACGAGATGTAACGGAATAACCGCCTTCATTCGGACTTTCGCACAATTCCCCGACACCGCCTCTGCAGTTTTCGGGGCTGGTGATGCGATAAAAAGGTCCGGTTTTCCATCGGCAACAGGTTTTGGAAATATTCATGCGAATATATGTATTTTTTTAATATATACATGTATATATATATATATTTAGTATGTTATGGCATGTACCATAACGTAATTTCGTATGTACGATTTATATACTAATAAAAATAATAATACATGTGACCCATATGCATAGTACGTGGATATATGCAAGTACTTCATAAACACATCTACCCCATGAATATTTCCGACTGTTCGGGTAAGTTTGGGAACTAATCCGGATGATCCTTTTACCGTCACAACTTCTATCATCGATAGCGAAGCTTGGCTGGTAACCTTAAAAGGTAAAAAGCTTTATTGGTTTATTAAAGGAGCTGCAATTTTGCAATGCTTAAGCTCTCTCTTATCTGTCATCACGCAGCGTTGCTCGAACCTGCGGTCTCTGGTTCCGGATAGCCAGAGACTTAGCCGTCCAAGCCATCGCGCTGACAATAGGCTTCCCTTCGAACGAGAGAGAAAGTGGTCTCTCTCTCTCTACCTGAAGCGTTCCGCGCGTCCAGCTCCGTCTGCCAACCCATCCTAGTCCAGTTTACTCGCCCGGTATTCGGACGTACTGCGTCTTCTTAGTAGAAGTCTATTGCGTCTGTCGTAATCATGTCTTAAACACGTCATGGAATCGGGATTTTAAACAAAAATTCAACGGTTATTTTTTGTATTTTAATTCATTTTCCAATATGCGATACAGCGAAGTCTACGTAGACTTGAGTCGGGACTCATAGGACGTATCGCTATGTAAATTCTCTTGGGTCTGACTCTCAGCCATCATTTAGCATTCGCGGTATTGCTTTTGGGTTTGCTTCGCAAGGTCGACACCGAAATGCTAATTTGCAAACGGGTGGGGATTGAACCCGTACTTTCGTGCACGTCCGGTTGAGAGGGAGGCATGCACGAATGCATCACGCCAGCGGGCTCGACCTATGTCGCTATCTACACAGGAGCCCCCCGCCAGACAGCGGGGTGGAGACCATGCCTAAACTTGAACATGTGTTTCGTAGCGCAATAAGTACCTGATAAGTAATTCTCAGCTGCAAAAAACCGACAGGTTAGATTCGGTTTGTGACAAGTTTCTGAGAGAGTTTATTTCGAATTGTGTACGCAAACATTGCTCTACGCAAATGTGTGCATGTACAGACAGACGCGTCAATATCTTATCGTATATGGTATGAACGATTGGTGAACCATGGCCCTTACAGCTCCCCGGGGGCGTTCGAAGCCATGCCGCGACCTTTCGCGTGCCACTGGTGGCCGTCGGGATTGAATTTTGAGATAAATCAAACCAGTTGAAGATCAGAGCTTGACCTCACATATGAGCCAGAGCCGCCTTTTGCATGTGCATCCGGTTACTCCCTCGTAACATCTTGGTTCGTTTACGAACCTCCTTTACGAGCTTCGGCAGCTTGTCGCCGCGTCGTGGCGATGCTCAACGGGCGAACGCGGAACGATGCTGGGTTGCGCAAATAACATAGACGCCACGCTCGCGAGTTGCCATGTTGGTCGGAAACGGCTCCTTATACATTGCCACTATAGTGAAGTCGGTCACCCCCTGAGATTCGCGCGGGATCTCCGTAGCGTATGCCTGTCCGGCCTGTACGAGATGGACTCGTTCATTGGCAGCAGTCGCTGTTTCCTTCGTATTTGCAATATATTATTTGTACAACCCTAGAACAGTACATGACGGACACGTTATGCTCGGATACGGCACGCTCTTGATACCGACCCGAAGAGGGTCATCGGCGATAAATTTCAATGGGCCTCCAGCTCTGATAGTGTCGACGTGTCAGACCAAATTCAACGCGCTGGCGTGGGGAGCAAGCAGAAACTTCACGATGGTGATAAAGGGAGAATATGCATGAGAATCTCGGAGACAGAGGATGGAAAGCGATGATGGTCAGACGCTGTGAAGAGGCCCCAGACCAAAATAAATGCCTGCCGCGCGTTGCCGCTTTATTGCCTTTTCATTGCGCTCCGGTTGCTAGAGCAGGTTAGCAGATTTCAACCATCGGGATCCTTGTGTCCCTCGTCCCGTGAGCGGGCGGGGGACCCAAACGTCCAGGCGAGGGCCACGTAGGTTTGAGGGATAGGGGGACAAACGGAGGCACCGATGGACGATCATCCTGAACGTCGGATCTCAGGCCTCTCTCTCTCAGGATCTGTCCTTCTCGCACCGATACCCTGCTCTCTCTCTACGAAACGCCCTTCACTCAATGGCAGGATCCGTTGTCGGAGTAGGAGCAGTGGCAGAATCACTGCCAGCAGAATTAACCCCGCCGTTGAATCTGATTAAATCCGCTTTCCTCTGGCGTGGTCACCGCTGCGTTGCGTTCCGGTCGCCCCAGTCGCTCATCGCGGTCCACTCTCTTAACCGGGACTCTTTCCTAAGGCTTCCCCTGAACTCTCCCTGAACGCCTGAGCCCTGTTCCAGAGTGTCCCTAAGTGGAGTCGGCCTGGCCGTTGGGTTGAGTGCCCGCAGAACGAAGGCCTGGAGAACGTCGGTCAGCTAGCTGAGCCCGAACCGAACTCGAAGTTGAGCGAAACTTGAGTCGACCGTTCGTCCATTCCATGCGTACGTTCCAGCGTTCCCGTCCCCCTTGTCCAGATGATGCTGGATGATGTTGGTAGTTCGGTGCTTGCGGGGACGGGGCCTCCTTCGCCTCATCAGTTGAGTCAGCTCTTGGCGAACTCGTTGTGGGCTCTTCGGAGTTCAAGGGGGTTCAGCCGGTTCCCCGGATGACTGGTGGTGGTGATGGTGACGGCGGCGGCGCCGGCAGCAGCGGCGACGACGACGACGAGGAAAGGCTCTCTTTCATTGGTGCCATCGTCGGCCAGGCCCGCAGCGGACATTGTGAGTTGGTTGGTTTCGACGAGCGGAGCACTGCAAGGCCGCTCTGGACTGGGCTGCTCGGACCTAGCCCGGCCTGGACTTGTCCTGTGACGGAATGGCCGGGCTGACGGAATGTTTGGAATGAGGTCAGGCGAGCCCAACGGCTCCAGCCGCCAAGGAACGTCGAGGCCGGGAGCAAGCGAGAGGCGACGACGCAAGCTGGGTGCCGGGAAGGTACCCGTCAAGCATCGCCCCCTTGGCCGTCACCACCGGGGCCGGTAGTCCGCTGCTGACAGGAATTCAGTCTAATTGGAGCACACGCGGGACCCGAGACAGATAGAAAGAGAGAGAGAGGAGAGAGAGAGAACCCATCCACGACTACGACGACGACCTGCCATTACTACCGTATTAGTAACAAAGAATAAATAGGCCTCTTCCACCAGCTACCATTATTACCACTAGCGAGGACCAGCGCCTCGCGATCGGGTTGAGGGTTTGTTGTCCAGAGACATAATGTGGGAAAAATCAAAAGTGATATTCAAACGGGACATTGCCTGGAGAGATAGAGAGAGAGACTGAGCAAGGATCAGGGAAAGATGAGCTCGCGAAATGTCGAAAGAAATAGACCATTTTCCATTAGGGTCGGTGTAACGTCGATGTAATATAAGGGAATCCTACAGGTGTTGCTGAAGGCGAAGGCCGTCATTTAATGCTATGTACGCTCAAGTGCCGTATGAACGCATCCCTCTTGCCAGGGGCATAACGTTCATAAGGAGCTATATCAGGGGCGGTACTGGGCGCAATCGATCCCTGGTTGTCATCACCAGTTCCAGTATTCTGGTACCGCCGCTGATTGGGTACGACTAAACATACGACCCTGAACACATCACTTATTATATAAGAGAAGCATCACACATCTCTGAGCCTGTCATTTCGACTCTTATTGGTCTGAGATACTGACAGGTTTTTTTTCCAAAACGACAAGAACATTATATACACAGCACTGGTGAGCAAGTAACTAGTCCTTTTGTTCCAATGCCCTTGCGCCACAGAAACGACCCGACGAGAGTCAGCGAGGGTTAGCCGTGCTCTCCTGCACGAGTGCGGGTGTCTAGACGGCCCTTGTCACGCTATCGAAGCACACGCAGCTATGCCGAAGCTGCCCGCTCTTCTGGCGGAACGGGAACGCCCAGCGGCGCAGTCGCTATTGCCGTCAGATTGTGTCGTTACAGTAAGTCAAGCATAATTTAATTCACTAACAATATTTGCGCTTGCGTGCGAAGAGAACTTTGCTGACGCCGCTGATGAGGGCGAATGATAATGGTGAATGGCTTCGAAAGTGGCCGAAGTGGCGAAATATTTCATTAGCACCAGCGATCGTTACGAGGGAAAAGCTTACGGGGATAGCGTACGTAGGGGCATTGGGTGTCCACGAAACTCTCGGCAAAAGTGGCCCGTTTTGCGGACAAGTTGCTGCCGCACAGAGGCCCCCGCTATACACGTCATCGCTAGGCATCGCGCGATGTGCCACATGCGACGGTGCCGGGGGGGCGGCTGCGGCGGTTGCATTGCAAGTGCAACTGTGAACCGAAACTACTGAACTGAGAGTAATCGAACATCGAGCGGCCGCTCTCGTTGTCTCAATGCCGCAGGGTCCTCGAAGACCGATCTGTTTCGAGGATTGTGTCGAGCACTAGGGGAACGCCGAACGCAAGGGCTGAGCTTCGCGCACCAGTCGTTCAGATCTCCGAGATCTTGACGAGATCTCTGTTACGCACGCTGGTTTTCTTAGCAGCTGCTGCAACAGCTGCTGTTGCAATTCGCGATGCGGCACGGGCGGATGAATTCAGAAAGGCAGACATAGTTAGCGTTTATAAGTGAAGTATAGGTGTTACACAGCGTCGAAGAGTGCCACCATATCACTCTCCATCTTTGTTCATTCTGTGTGGGACGGGTGATTCACGATTTCTACACATGGGTAACTGCATATGATGCACTTGAACGAATCGGCTGCTATTACACTCGAGGGTGGCGAGAGACAGCTGACCACGAAATGGTTATCCTTTAGCTTAAGATGCTCGACACCACAGAGCTCAGAGCGGCGTTGTGAGATTCGACTCCGCGTTCGGCAGGACTTAATAATCGCAAATAACACGTAGTACTAATTATGGCCATCGTCAGAATGAGTTATGTCGGTAAAGGTAAAGGTTTTATTGGTTTATTAAAGGAGCTGCAATTTTACAATGCTTAAGCTCTCTTATATGTCATCACGCAGCGGTGCTCGAACCTGCGGCCTCTGGCTTCCGATAGCCAGAGGCTTAGCATTAGCTATGTAGATCGGTATCACATTGTGCGTCACGGTCACCGCATCCGTCTGTTACGGCGGGTCGCGACGGTAGCCTGTAGGCCGCCGCGGCCCTGCGTGACCACACAATCCCCGTCACCATCGGGACGTATGACCACGGGAGCGTGTCGTGCTGTCACTGCTGGCGTCGCTGTCAACGTGACTTACGAACGTGTCTTAACTACGTCGTCGTCGTCGTCGTCGTTGTCACCGTGACATCGGCGACTGAACGGCTGCTCTTGAAGAACGGCCTATTGCACAGGGCACAGATTCATTCATTGCATACATTCACACGCCGCAAGGGCAGGGTGAAATACTCTCGGGCGGTACGGAGAAGCCGGGTTGAAGCCGGGTGGTTCGCATCGCCCCACCGGCAACGTCTGCCAACCCTGTGGTATTAAACGTCCCGTAACGTCTTCCTGTCCCCCAATGATGCCGTGTTGCCGTAGTCCACGACCCCGGGGAGAGATTTAGGTGCTCGAGAACAAACACAAAACTGCTAGCTACCCAGCTACGGCACTGTGAAGAAACTGACGAGGAGGACGAACACTGATGTTTCTCTCGTCGCGGGACGCGACTACTTATCAGACGGAGGGTTTAGGCCTTACATCACCATCCATAACCGTTTCTGTCGCAGGGAAACTTCTAGGAGAACGAAGCGAATTTGACGATAGTCGGGAGGAGAGCTATTTCGATAACGTGCCTACCTGATAGGAACTGTCTGAACGGTTTTCGGCTGTTGGCCAATATTGGAGAATATATATTAGGTACATAGGCGTTGGCGTGCGTGAATCGTGCCAGTATAAGGCTTGCAAGCCCACTATCAATAAAATTCTTAAGAACAGAATCAGCACAGTTATTGCAATTATGGTCAGCAAGAAACATTTGCGTTGTGAATTCTGGAAAATCTGGATGTTGAACTAAAAAGTTGATATGTGGAGCTCTATCGCCAATTTTACCAGGTGCCAGTCATCGAATGCCACGCTGCTTATGTATGACGGTGTCTAGTGAGTACGTTTCTACAATGGGCATATTCTAGAACATATATTTAGGCTCAGTGCTATCTCTATTGGGGAGGGCCATCCTCCAGAGCGACCTGCGCGAACCGCTATTCATTCATGCACAACCACTTAGTTTTTCGTTGTTCGACGTTTCGGGACCAGACCTACCTTGACGATCTGGTTAGGCCAGATCAGCCAGGCCGCCAGCAAATTGACAAGTCTCAAGAAGTTCTCTCTGAGCCGAACATATACTATGTCCATGATGACTAACAACGGGCTTCCAGTTCAGCACATGAATGCGTAGAAGTGAAGAACCGATTATTAATCCGAAATGAGCAATCTAATTAGTGGTTCCAGATTAACAATTGGCTCTTGAGTCTTGAGTTTCGACCGAAGTGTTGCGCTCGTTTGAGTTTAGCATGCGATCAACTTTAAGAGTAGAGTTCCTGATCATCGCTACAAGCTGAATCTCCAGCCATATGACTCCTGGAGGGCTGAACTGCGTGCGACAGACGCCTATCTGAAGAGGAGGATATCGACCACAGCCAGTGATCATTCAGTCCGAAGTAGACATCTCAAGTAGCGTTTCGCTTTTTCTGCAACCGACTCAACGAATAGTGAAGTGATATACGCCGTCTAACTTCGTAAGGTTGAAGATATGAAACGCTTTATCTATTTGCTGTTTATAGGCGTTTGCGTCTAGCTTCTAGGAGGCTACAGCTCCGGTATAAGCACTATATGGGACATCGTTTCCATAAGCATCTGATTTCCGGCCCATGCTGGGAAGACGCACGTACTGTCACTACCGGCCAACCAGCCGATGACGGCATTCACACGTTGCCGTAACAGGGAGTGTGGTGAGAGAATGTTACCCAAGCTCGTCGCAATGTCTCAAGAATTACACGGCACACGAATTGGAATATTTCGACGACGGTCACGACGCCCTAATACACGCAAGTAAACGGTGGTTGTTTAGTGTTTCAGGTGTAATCAATTTGCTCGATCGCGTTCCTGATTCGGCGATAACAGACGATGCCGGGTGGACACGAGATGGGTCAACTCGGGCTGCTTGATCATTTAGGTTAAGGATCCAATTACCTGAGACCGTAAATATCAATCGGGAAGGCACTAATGAATTCACAGCGGGGACATTCGCCCGGGCACCGGGATCGCATGGTATTACACAGAGAATAGGCTCAGACGTACACTCATCATAATGGATGCTCGAACTTGACTATAATCATAGCAGGACTAAGGGAATCATTTTCCTAACATCAGCATGCAGCAATCTATATATATATATATATATATTATATATATATATATATATATATATATATATATATTATATATATTATATATATATAATATATATATATATATATAATATATATATATATATATATATATATATATGACCGTGTTGTCGCAGCAATTCCGAGATCCCCCCATCGGTCGGCAGCGCTTCGTCAGCGCTAGAAATTCATTATCATCATTTGTCGCCACCGTTCACCGCTTGAGACCACCACCATACACTGCAAATACTAATCATCTTGCAGAGCCATGCGTAGCTGTTTATATAACCGCCACTGTATCAGATCGTCGTTCATATGTAAAGGGCCGAAATGACCGACGGAACTCGAATCGGACCCTATGTGCTGCGGACACAGCAGCAATATGTTCCAACGTAGGAGCATTTTTTTTTTATTTTTATTTTTATTTTTTTTTTTATTTTTTTTTTTTAAAGGGGGGGTGTTGGCATGCTAATGCATGCCAACACCATGGCCGCCCCCCCTTATGGAACTGTTGACGATGTTCAACAGCACCACCCTTCCCGGTATCGCTTATCGCATTCTTCGGTAAAGGGTGGTGAGATGTGAACAAGCCCAGCCACGAGCACCACACATCCTCCTCAACGTAGGAGCATTGTAGACGTTCGACGTAGTAATCTTGCCATCGAGTGTCGCGACACCGAAGCTTGCTAGCGCTCTGGACGAGCAATGCATCGAGCTGTCGAGCATTAGTGCGCTGAACTGCTGCTGGCTCTCAAACCTTGCCTTTTCACCAGGGTATTCTTACCGTCTACCCTGACACCTTTCATGCGTTGGCGCCGTTTCGTTGCAGATACAGATTTGACCTTTAGCCAATTTCGACACACACACAGTTCACAAACAACATGTCCGTTCGCTGGCCAAGCATATGTCATCTTTAGATTACGTACTTAGGAGGACCCCTCCCGTCCCGTAGATGAACGGGATTGTCTGACCTAATTGAGTACCTACGTCCTTCTGTTAGCGTGCATGTGGTGGTAACCACCCGTAAGAATGTATTCAGAATAGATCCTCATCGGGCCACGGGCGGTCAAGTCACTGGCGGCAGATTCGCTCTGCAATTCTACAGTTAGACAAAATATATGCATGATGTACGGAGCTATGAATTTTTTTAATGCAGTACAAAAAAAAATAGATATATATATTAGTGTATATAGGGGTACACTACCATCGACGTTTGTCGAGCAGATAGGCCCACTCCATGATCCATTTACACAGGAAATCTTGCACACACGCTGTTGACCATCGCTGAGAAGTCCAGCGAACAAAATGTCATCCACCCGCTCAAACGTGGCCTCGTCGCCAGGCTGTGTAGTGTCGTTGAAGCGCAGGGAGGGCGTCGGACACCAACCTATAGAATACGAGACAAAAACAAATGTTTGTGACATTTTTGAGCACAAGCAACATACATATGAGACGAATGTGTGAAATGAACCGTTTTCGAGTTATACATATATATATATATATATATATATACGTTCATTCAAGCAAATTAACCGCGCAACTACTATTTCAGTGATAATATATATATATATATATATATATATATAATATACATCGCTCTTACCGATTAGCGATTCAATATTCAATATATACATATATATAATATATTGTATCGCTAATCAGTAACAGTGGCTATACTACGGGCATAAGCCAGTAATCTACACAATATTAATCCACCTAACGCCACAGCAATATTATCCAGTTCGGCACTATCCGCGGGAAGGGAGCCAGGAATCCCGGGCAAAACGACCGTCTACTCCCTTGAAGAACAGGAAACTATATACAGCCTTCTCGCAGCATTAACCATTGCCAAGCGTTGTTCGGACTATTGATCCCTCGGCTCGGCGAAACATATCATTTCAAAGCATGCTTTATTCCCATGGACACCAGTCAAGCAATTGCTGTTCAGGTGAGGTCAGGTCGGGTCAGGTCAGCAATCCCCATCCGTTATTCCCCGTGCACGTCTGGCTTGCTCGCGTGCGTTACCTTTGCGCAGAATCGAGCAGCAATCCTGTCGCTGATTCTGCTCACGCGGGGCTACGACCCACGTGGGTCGTGTAGTGCTTACAACAGCAGCACCAGCAGAAGGCGAACTACCCTGCTAACAAGTCTGACAACCAGAGCGCGAGTCTTGCCCGACGCCTGGATACAGCTCCCACAGGTACTGGTGGCCGACATGGCGTCTGGCTGCATAGCTGAGCGTGGCGTCTAGATTGCTGGGCCTCTTTTGTCAGGCACAACCTGAACGCGGCCGCGTCCGTGAGATATACGGACACCCGTGCACGTCCATACGCACGCAGGCCGAGCGGCCCCACTAAGGAACACAGCATGATTGCACGAAATATTTCCCTGGAGACCAATCTACTTTCGGGTTCGGCTTGGCTGTTTCACGCCGGCCGTACGTACGCCCGACCAAGCTTGCGGCGCCGTGCGTTTCGGTACGCGGCTGGCCGAGCAGAGACCCGGACTTGCACCCCGCCAGCGGGTCAGCAAGCCCTGACGTTTGAACGGCGAAGAACATGCCATGACCAGGACATACTACCGCTTACGGCGAAGCTCGCGTTTGATTACGGTTCCCTGGCGAACCATCGAAGAAGAGAGGTGCCGGCGGCCGAGAACGAACGAGAAGTAAACGCTGGCGCAGCCGAACGCTGCTGTTGGAAAGCGGTGAGATGAGACAGCTATGCATCGACCACTACTGGTTAAGCGGAAGGACTGGGGGGGGGGGGGGCGGCAGAGGTCCTGCAACGATCCGGGGGTTCGGCACAATGGTGACGACTCAATGGAGAGCGGAATCTGTCGAGTTCACACCGCCGCCCGAAATGGACAGCGGTGGCTCTCATCCGTGGCCATTACATCGCTATGCACACTGCGTGATCTCTCTCTCTCTGTCTCGGAGTCCGCCCTTGAAACCGTCTCCCGCAGTATCCTATCGGATTGCGTATCGGCGAACCAAGAAAGGCTCGGGACTGGGCAGAACATTTTTAGGATGTTTGCATAGGTGGGAGCTCTTCACTGTGAGCCAGTGGACGGCTCGGTCCATCGTTGTATCGTGCACTACACGATGTTGTACGATTGAGGGGACACCGAATTCAACGTGGATTGGTAGGTACGCCGGTAGTCGTTCGTTTAGAAAGAAGAAGCTCCCAATTCTGACGATTCCTGCGTTGCTCTCACATAGATGGCTCACAGACATTTAATCCGCGTGGGTTGACGGCCGTGTTTTGGGGGGCAGAAATAAAATTGTTGAAGGGCACGTAAATGCATATATGCCTG
This sequence comes from Stratiolaelaps scimitus, assembly GCA_019614645.1. NCBI lineage: Eukaryota > Metazoa > Arthropoda > Arachnida > Mesostigmata > Laelapidae > Stratiolaelaps > Stratiolaelaps scimitus. The sequence goes on along the minus strand of JABWDB010000033.1, from coordinate 141,575 downwards.
GCTAACAGGGTAAATATTGTTCGTAGACGACGAGCTAATATGTTTTCATTAGGGCGCAAACTTACAAACAGTTGTACCGAAGCTGTTGTTGAGTTGTACCTACGGAGCTATCGGATCGGGCAACAGTTTACAAACGATCTCTTCGCCATGGATACCCCCCTCCAAGATGACATTACTAGAAGCTACCCACGCTGGTCCATGATCGTATCCTAATGTATGTTTAGGCATTCATTAGCGAGCATTCAAGAGCAATGCTTAAGCTCTCTTATATGTCATCACGCAGCGGGGCTCGAACCCGCCTCCTCTGGCTTTCGACAGCCAGGGACTTATCCGTCGAAGCCACTGCTCTGACATGTCACTTCAGCAAGCGTGTCATCCTTTGATTGGCTATGATAAAACCAATTGCGAATTTGTGATGAATACAGCTTGCACAACTGAGTGTCCAAAACACACGGCACAAACTCAAGCCACATAAAAAGGCAACGGCTTTGGGGCACACCTGCACACACGCCTGCCTGTCGAAATCCTCGGCAAAATGTGATTCGCGAAGCAAAGATCGCCAGCCCACGTTTCGACGTTGTGGAAACATGTTTTCCACTGATGGCGAACCAGCACGAACTGTCCCATGTGCAAATTAATTTGCCCCGATGGAACGCCCTCCTGGCTGTGAATATCCCACATTTCTGCGCTTCTGCCTGCTGTGCTTCTCTCGTGATCATCTCGATCGAAATAACGCGTGGGCACGTTCGAAAAATTGAATATAGCACTAGTGGTGGTTGTAAGGCAGCATATGTTGGCCGAAAGTCAGTCCGAGAAGGTTTCCTTTGGTAAGGCCGTACAAGCATTTGTGATGGACTTTTGAAATATTCGAGCCAATGCCAGCAAAATGCGCTACCATTCCCTGTTCAAGAAGGCAACAAGTTGAGAGTCTTCTAGAGACAGAGAGAGAGAGAGTAAACTTTGGCTGGGGATGGCGGACACGCGCAAGACGTTGGCCATCCGATATTGGTGGCCTTCGAGGTTATGGTAAACGCCACTGATCTATCTACTATTACCTAATTATCTCAATTCGAAGTTAGACTTGAGAAACGAAAATTACCCCATTCCGCCTATACTTAGCGCTCGCTGTATTTGTGTGCTCCCAAATCGAACGAGAGAGGTCTAAGAGGTGCGACATAATCTCCCGATGCGGCAATGGTCAGCTCTCTCGTCTCGGCTCCGAGCACTTACCATCTCCGGCAGCGGTAGACTCCCCAGTGGACCACTGCTTGCTTCCGGCCTGTTCAGCTCGAGTGGTCCCTGCTGTCCCTCAGAGCTAACCGCTCGTCTGCACGACTGAGGCGGGCCTGCGTTTGCAGGTGAGCACGGCCGGTGTGTGCCGTGTCCACCACCAATCTACTCCAGCCGGCGACATGTCATGCCTGATAGAGGAGCGCCCCCAGTATTTGCATGAACAAATTGCGCTGAATTATGCTGTTACGGACGTGTTCAACATACATCATCCCTCGTTTGGATGTACGTAGTCGGCAGCGATGGTAAAAGCAAACGCAGAGACTTTCGGATGATTGCGTTCGCCATTGGGAGGTTTAAGTTAGCCGTGATACGCACCGAATTTTCGTACTATGTACAGTTAATACAATACTGTGGGCCTGCGACACCTTTCCCACGGATATGATGGGCGAAAAGAACGTCACCGTTGTCTGACTAGATGCGAACGATGTCTGCGAGAAAGTTGCCTAGAACGCACGTCGGTGGAAAATCCAAGAATAACGAACGCTTCGTCGAAGGTTGGCCTTTTAGTTAGTTGAACACGAAACGAGAAAGTCACAATTTCTTACAGATATAATCCCCTATAGATTGTGCAACATCACACTATATCGATTAGAGAACATGCGCGAAAATTTTGCTCACGTCCTTGAAGTAATAGGAAGGCTTGAGATGATCACGCCAGCGAAAGATCCTCATTCTCAGCCAAGTTCAAAAAATCATGATCATTTTTTTTTCGTATACACGTTTCAGTTCACGTCGTCTAAAGACATAGGGATGGGCCGATTTCTCGAAAAAGCCGATTTCTCCGTGCATTCAAGATACTTAGGGGACAAGAGATACCGAATGACGTCTCCTTTGCTCTTTGTTCGCTCTTTGTTAATTCCTCCTTCAATTTACACAATGAGGTTCTAATGTCCACGAGAGCACTCTTTCGAGCAGTTGTGTGTTGCTTGCAGTGGCAGCTATTCACTGGTCACAGTCGGAGTGTTAGCTGTTAGTAATGTCGACTTCTCTGTCAACGTCTCCAGCGCACCTTTTACAGACAAAGTCATCCACGGGCGTCCAAGAGAGCCCAAGTACCATGTGTTTGTTAAAAATGCCATAAGAGTATTGGCAGAACACGGCGGATAGGCATGACATGGAACGGCGCGTCCGAGATGGGGGTGCGCAGTCTGCCACATGGGGCTGGGGATCGACTGCAACTGAAGTCAAACTCCTGTGTATCAATATCATGGGATTTCGCCAGTTCCTTCTCGGCGAACTTGACTTCTTGTTATCATGGTGGTGGAGCACACGTCGCAGATTTCAGATTCGATTCCAGACAGATTTCACTGAAAAATAGAATGCCTAACTCATCTTGTGGTCTTTTATCAAGAGCTCGCAATATTCGTGATCAATACAGCGGCGTTTAGTTCCGGTTCGACGGAATTTAGTTCGAGTTAGAGTTCACTTGCGAAGTGAAGAAAATGCTGTTGAAAATGGAACTATTCACGCATGAAAAATGTAGATTTTATGTGTGCAATTTAATTGTATTTTGTGTGTAATGTTCGGTTGGTGATGCACCTCTAATGATATGGGCGTCTGCACAGGATAGCCTCAATAGAATCGTCTGCTTTCTACACTGCGCTGCTCATGTGACGTTTAGGGTTTTATGGTCATGCGTTAATATATGCTGTGTGTTACATACACTTTTGTCCCTTCTTTTCTTTTTCAAGAACTTAACCATTGTGAAATTGCAGTTCCAGCAATAAACCATGATTTGAATTGGAAAGTATCTATAGAAGAACGAACGCACATCTAATTCTGTACCACAGTAATATTAATAATACAAATAATGAGTACGTGTGCTTAATTGCTCTCGGTACTACTCATCGGCGAAAAAGTGGCCGGCGTCTTGCCTGGTCATTCTATGAACACTGAACACGAGGACCTCGCAAAAATCGAGCTGAAGGCTGTCCTTCCCCCATATTTCACCCAGAGAGAGGTTGTACGGCAGCCACACGCCATACGCTGAAAATCTTCCTCCTTCTTTTGGATACGAGCTCTAGCCTATGCCTCGAAAGAAAAAAACCTTCCTCCAACCCCAATCTCTCTCTCTCTCCCCCCCTTTTCTGCCTTGTGGCCATCTTCATTGGCCGTCGCCGCTGCCGACCTCGTAATCGTCACATCCATCACCGTAGCTCTTTTTGTTCTCGTAACTCGTAGACCTACGACGGCCTCCTTCCTCGAGCGGGTCTGGGTGAGGCGAGCAGGCGAGCAGGCGTGGGGAACCGCCGAGGCCGCTTCTTCCAAATTGCCGCCTGTAAAAGCAACCGAGCCACCAGCGCTTTTTCCCGCCGGAAAATCACGGAACCCGACGTCCCGCATCTCGGACCAGGCCAGCCGTTCCCGGTCCGCCGTGCCTCGTCTAGAACGTCGTGCTCCGGCGCGTCGCACCGCATCGCGTTGAACGCGAAGATTCCCACAGCGAGCTAGGGCGGGAGCATTGAAGCCAGAGCCGCGGTGACGGTCGGGGGAAGTGGAGGCCGGCAGCGCCCGAATCATACAGCGGAGAGGGCCAAGGCTTGGAAAGCAAGAAAAGCTGGCAGTAGTGGTACAGCAGCAGCATCAGCAGCAGCAGCAAGAAATAGACGACAGCGCAGACGCAGAGGGCGTTTCCCAAGCCGCACGGGAAGACGTTAGCGTTTCTTTTTCGACTGGCGGGGAGGGAGGCGGCCGTAGCGGCGGTAACGGCGGTTTCGGGCGAAGGCCGAAGCGACAGGACGACGGAGCGTCTTGACTAGTAGGGCCTCGGGAGGGGCGGCTAGGATGGTCTGGAAGCCAAGTGGTCGACCGGACAAAGCGAAGAACAACGAAGGAGATACGCAAACGCGTTGGTTGGGCAGAAAGCCTCGCTGTATAGCCTTCAAGTTGGCCCCTGGCGTCCTTGCGTAGATGGGGCTGGTAGGGGTTCCACCGCTGCTACTAGTGAAAAAGATGAGGACGTTCGCCGCTCATTCGGCGGCTGCTGCTGCTGCGGCTGCTTCGGAGGGCGGTGTCGTCATCGTTGTCCACTGGTCTACGGGTTCGTGCCCAAGATTACAGTGTTGTCGTTGGCTCTCATTTGCACAATACTCAGCTGCGTCTACACGGAACCTACACCCGGTCACGCTGACGTACACAGAACGAATGCGTACGGTCTCACCCGCTCAAGCTGGTGCCTTCTGGTGCTCGAACGATTTCCGTCAACATAAATATAGTACTAGGAACGTATACACAGCTCTTAGATTTCGCGTCGGATTTTCGCGTAGAGTCCGACGCATGCCACGTCTCAGATAGATGTACAGGAGCGTATGTGGTATCTTCGTAAAATAAACTATACGGGTAAAGTACTGTGAGCATGTATTCGGCTAACGGCACAATATATAACAATTTAAGTGACGATTGTTACTATTATTACCATTGGCTAGATACGAGTTTGTATTATGATTTTGAAAGGTACGAACAACCGATATTGTCCGCAGGATTAAATGCATCGACTGTACACGAAATACATGCATTCCGCGGTATCATCGACGACGCTCTAGTTACTTTCTATCTTCGAACGAGAGCGAACAAAGCCTTTCAAACGACACGATTTTGTGCTCGTTTGACAGCTCAAGCCGGACATCTCTGATCGAGATTTAAGAGCAAAGTGCACCCTAATTTTTCGTCACCCAAAAACTGCGCGAGCGTTTATAATATGGGATCCACCGTAGGCCGAACCGGGGGCAGTAAAAAATCGGACTTTCTGACTGAGCAATTCATGTTCGGATTTTTTCCGATCATGTCCCGATTTGTCCTACAGGTCCCGACAACCTGCTTCCTTCGGAGGCGCGAGAGCGAACGACGATCTATTTCTAGCGCCAGTGCTAGATCGTGGGCAGATCCGCGCCTTAGCAGGCGCATCATGCGGTAGGACACGAATCTGAAAAAGTACAGTGTGCCACTGGGATGGCTGGCTACATTGGGCACGCCAAATGGACAGCCAGCTATCCAATTCGCGGCCCGGATCGATGATGGCGGCCCTAGGTGGCGCTGGCCACGGGACGGGATTGTCGTGAAAATGCCGTCTCATCTCGAATAACCATTTGTCTCCGTTAAGGGCCCCACTCGGGACCGGCCGCGGCGACAACGCGGCGAATCGGATGAGGAGGATTCGCGTTTCGGTCGGTTCGTCCACTTCGATGTGTAGTGCCTCCGCTGCTCCGCTTTGCTCCGGCCACTGCTCTCCGTCTGTATGTGTCGCTCTCTCTCTCTTGCACCGCCTTGCACTTCGACGATAAACGGACGCACATGGGAACGCAAGCAACCAGCCGGACCATTGCTAAATCCCGCTGTGCGGAGCTCCCCGTCACCGCGCGGCCGCTCCTCGCTACAGTGCTGGGAGGTGCGTGCCCGGCGACGGCGCGAGAGAGAGAGAAATACTGAGGGTGAGGCAGAGATTGGAGGAGGAGATAGAATGCCAAAGCAGGCAAAAGGCTCGCCTTACTTGGCCCGTGTACCCGAAGACCTTGCCCCTTCAATGTTTGCCGCCCAGCTCGTCGCGGCCATCTATCCCATCGTGTTAGATAATCATTATGGATCTCGCTCCCGCTCTCATGTTCTGTGTCTCGGCGGCACGGCGTTGTCGTCTCTTCTATGCTTCGTACTCTCCTCCGATGTACGGGACGCCCTGTACCTCTCTCTCTCCCTCGCGCGCCTTCCGGCTAGCCGAGTGAGGCGACACGCGTGCCGACCGACGTACCGGCTCTTCCAGACTTCTCGCAGAGGCCCGTGTTCCGCCCAACATTGCTATGTTCCTGAAGCATAGCGGTCGCCTTGGTGCCACCGGCTGTTTCCATAGAAAAGTGTCGATTCCCACTGTTACCCACGTCTGCGGGTGGCCCCAAGGTCGTGGGCTGCATGCATGGGCCCGATGGCCAAACACGCTTTTTGTACGAGATGATGATGGTGATGATGGCCGATGCGCCGAAAGTTGGAACCGAGATCCGGGAGCCGGGACCGAGTACTGGAGGCCACGTCGCGCCTAGGCATCGTCATGGTGGCCGTATGCGCGGTATCGCCCGCGCCCAATGGCCGTCTCATATTGGCCCGCAAAGGGAGGAAGAGCCTCCAGGCGAAGCGGATGGGAAGCCAGCACTGGTCGAACCGTCGTGGGCTCTAAGGGCCGTCCACCAATGGAACTGCTATGGTAGTAGGCGCTTCGAGTGCCAAAGACGCATATATCCCTACCCCCTGTCGAGTGTTCTCGTATCCTCACGCATTGTCATCATAGCTCACTGTGACATCGGCGCGTAGGAGTGGCAGTTTGGGTTGACAGAGCAAAACACCGCGGAGACACATTACGCCCAGTGGGGGGGCGGCATAGCCAGAGGCGAGCAGTGCCCAAACGAACACGATGACATCAAGCGCAGGGTCCCTCCCACCTTACGTGCAACACATACTGCCAGAAGGGCCGACACGACCAGGGAGCGGGAGACAGCTGGCAGCTAGACTGGATCAGACGGCCAGCCAAGATAGCTATATATCTTCATAAAAACCACCCACTAGAAGCTATCCTCTCACGGCAGGTGGTGGCTCTCGGGCGCAGCCCACCGTCGCGGGGCCACGAGCGCACTCCCGCGTATGGTTAGGCCAGGGGCAATGATGGGTAGGGGGCGAGAAAAGTCGCCGAACCGCGGATTGACACACGTAATATTCGTTTCTACGGCCACCCGCGTCCCCCCCTGCCTCGACACGTACGCTCACGAAGCATAATAATAATCATAATATGGTAACGAAGAGACGACGAGTGGTAGCTAAGCCTTTAAGCATAGGCGGATGGCAGAGGGGCCAGCCCTCCCTCGCTGTAGATAACTTTACGTGAAAAGCAGAGAGAGAGAGAGAGCAACGGGGAGGAGGTGGAGGAGATTATCAAGGGCTCTCTATTCTGCAAGGCACCAGTGAAGCATGGAGCATCACTTCCGCAGATTTAAGGCTCCACAGATTCCCCGCCCCATCAGTGGACCTCCCTGATCTCGTTCCTGTCGACAACCACCGGGACGGCCTTCGTCGACCCGCTCGAATCTCTGTCTCGGTAGCGAAGACGGGCTCAAGGTAACAGTACCAAAAACATGACTTCCGCGTCATACGACGAAGCGTGAAGCTCGCGCCGGCCGCTGGCAGAAATATCCACGCCATATCGACGTGTGGATATCATTATATTCACGCCGTCCAAGTGGGTTTCGTACGGGATTTCGAAGATGTCGGAAAGATGATTCGAGATGATTCGATGGACGAGCCAAGGCAGATATGCCATAACGGCGAGATAGACGTCAGTCATAACGTATACTGGCAAAGTCGATTATTATAGATTCGACTAGCGACATGTGTATTTGTCGGATAGTCCATGAAGCGTGCATCTGTTACCTCTCGCGGGGGCTTGTGGAAAACACGCGATAACACGCGAACTGCTTTATCGCTCATTGGTATCGGTGACAGCCTGGTCAGTATAAATGTGCATATGGTGGATATCACAGCTAAACCCCTAAAGGTCTTCGGGCAGCCACTCTCAGCCAACATTTAACGTCCACGGTACAACTGCTTTTAGCGGATATCACAGCTAACGTATACGATTCCATTGGGCGTTTTTAGTGGTCGCCTTCGAATCAGCCGACAACGAGGTTGAGCCAGCACAACTCGCAACCACTAATTCAACCATATCCAGTGGGCGAGCCGTTAGTATTTCTCAGATGGACAGTGAGAGTAAACGGTGACACAATTCCAACGCGGACCCTTGAAATGCAAATGTGCAACTGTCGATATCGAACCCATGCACCTACGTTGCGTTCTCCGATTGCAACGCGCACACGGATGCACCGCCACGCCACCGGGTTTAACCATCTAGTGACTCGGTGTCCTTGTCGGTCCAAAGCTGTACCAGCCACACAGCCCGCCATATAGCTGTGCGAGTTTCACTGGTACGTGGCCGTATTGTTCGCGTTTCCTCGTTTTGAGTTAAATATGCAAGCGTGCGCCCTTGAAAGCGTTAGGAATAAGATTACAAGGCCCGTCCCGAGACAATGCTGCTCCGTATGTACACCGATACACTGTTAATCTATCTAATTTAGTCGGTTACTGTACTAGTACTACTAGTGTCGTACTGCTAATCTAAATGTATGCATATTTGAGGCTTTGTCAGAGTTAATAACGTCAGCTATGGTCTATGCAGACGTGCGCTCTAAGCATAAGCTCACACGGAATGTATAAATAATCGATTTCCCGAACATATTTAGCAGTTTTAGAAATAATTCCTCTGATCAATTGGGAAATTGCTACCTTAATGTCATGATTGAATTTCAAGAATAATCCACATTACTGAGACACAACAGTGTATAGTTAGACAACAATTCTTGCCAGTGTCCATTTACAAATGCTTGATACTGACACTTCAGAATATGATCTGTGTGTAGAGAGAATACACTTTGCAAGAAAGAAAAAAGTCCACAAAATAGCTGTACCAAGGACTCGTGTCGATAACGACACCTCCTTGAGAGATCGTTTGAGGAGTGGAGCGATATTTTGGAGGTCAATCTTGGCAGGAAGGTTGGCTCACAGAGGAATTGGCACGAAGGACACCGCGAAATGCCGGAAAGGACAGATCTACTCGACAAATAGTTCGTTTAACGATCCCAAAAGAACGGTGGCTTAGACCCTCGCAGATGTTGATAGGAGTTGAAAGCTTGGTCCCATCGACCGCGGCATACGACACTCACTTATACGGCACGGACGTTCGCTAAAACTTCGTAGGTTCAGGTCCAGCTGCGGCCTTTAGCGATTCGACTAAATTAGGTTCGCTGAAATCTATCGCCTGTCAGCGAGCTACGGCAGCACAACCAAGTTATCGACGAGAGCGCTTACTTGAGCCGCTGGCACTCAGTGATATTGGTGTAGTCGATTGGGTCACCCGGGCTCCCCTTCGTATATGCGTGTATACAATTCATCTTGACTAGATCTCATCTCAGTGATAACAGCAAAAGGATCATTGTATTCTTGGTTAAACTATTCATAACTGCGTTGCTATGGACCTTGGATCGCGTGTCGTTGCAATGAAAACAAAACCGGCTCGTCAACAACGCCACATAACTGCCCAACTAAACTTCGCTCGCAACAATATGGCTGGAGACTGACACGTACATTAATCTGATACAGAATAAATGCCTCAAATGTGTGCTCCTTGTAACGATCAGTGGAAATATAGGGGTGCCTTAAGTTTATGCCCAGCACTGTATATATGTGTATATAATTGTCATACTAAACTAAACTTTTTCAGGCAGCCACTCTCAGCCAACATTTGACGTCCACGGTGCCGCTTTCGCATAATTGTCATACTACGCAACACTATCCAACAACTTCAATATTATTAGGTGTTTCATACGGCTAATGAAAATTCTCGTCATATTTGGGAAATAGCTCTAAAATTGCATGCAGTACTATTTACATATAGCCAGTTTTTGATTGGAGCTCGCAGATGGTGCAAGCGAGGCCAGGATCAGTATGAAATCTCTAACGGAAATCGGCAATAATATGGTTAAATTGGATGCAGTTGCAATTGCGTTAGTTAGTTGCTTTGCCATCATTTAAATGGTATTTCTGATTGTCGTCATTCAAATCATTGTCAAGTCGCTCTGCTCAAAGGTTTCCAATTATGAGCACGATCATGCTCGTCGTTATCTAATATTTAGATCAACTGAAATGTAAACTCCGAACTAACGTCCTGTGACAGCCAAATGTGTAGTTTATACGCATTCGACACTATAGCACCATCGTGTTTCGTTCCGACTCTCGCTTCTAGCCGGCTCGTTTTAACCATCTATTTACATATTTATAAGCATAATTAATTGCTACAACGCATCATAATTATAGCCACTATCTCTCCCTCTTTCTCTTTCTCTCTCTCTCTCTCTGTCTCTCTCGTGTTAGCTATACAACTGACTACACTCAAGCATATGTACGCCTCGATAGAACACTAAATACTCAAATGTCAGCCGCCACTTTCGGCGTCGTGTGTCCCGTCGTTTGCGAAGCGATCGCTTCCAATTGGAATGAATCGGTTTGTCGCGATGCGGTGCGAATCAGCTCTGTTTAGTGAGCCAATCTGAATGTTTGTCCAGCGTTGTGGTAGTTTTCGTTTCCGACGTTGGCGCGGCGGTGAACTTGTTATTATTAAATTGCCGCTAGGGAGGATGATGGACAGAGGCGGACATGGAGGGCTGAGAGCTCCACCCGCGGCCGAGTGCGCGAAGTCGGCCCAACTTCGATGTAAACTAACCATTTGTCAATCCGAATTTCTATCGACGCGGCGCGCCCCCAATTGCCTCGAGCTCCGGCGTGTGACCGCGCTGTGCTGAAACATTGCAGACGCGTGGCATGGGCATTCGCTCCCAGCAGATGATCGTTGAGAGACAACGTGGGATAAACTTCTTAGGATACGGCCACAACCTAGCACTTCGTATTGTAAGCGGGCGCGTGTGATGCCGGGTGGCCCCGTGAAGATTCGCAATCTTCCAACAGTACGAGCAGCGGAAGCCACAACGCGATGGCAACGTCGGCCTGATGCACTAATCGCTACAAGTGTGGACGGCCGGGCCACCGTGCATGAAGATGCGAGGTGCTCCTCCTCTGAACTGGTTGTTATCCACCATTGCAACGCGTCCCTAATTGGGCAGGATTAAAAATCCAGTTGTCAGGGCTGCAGGGTTCTGCCAGCTGCCGTTTGCGTCGCTGAGAGGGCTTACAACTGAATCTCATACGCGTTTGCTCTTTGTGTAAAGCAATGCGCTAGATAGAACAAGACATAGAAGAGCAGAAGCTTCGTTCCTCTCCTGGAGCATTGCTCGTTGCCCCGGATGGCACATATGTGCCTCGCCGTCTTGAGGATATTATCTCCGCTGGCTAAGCGCATTGGGAATTCCCCCCTTCTTGCGCGCTGTCGGACGACCAGGAATTCAAGCAATAAACATGTAACCGGAACAACTAACACAGGTTATCAAAATCTCGAACACCGGCCGTCGACGTTGCAGCAGCAACAACAGCGTTGCCAAGTGTGTGTATTTTTTTTGCTGATTTCGCGTTTAGCCGTTAGCTGTAGGTACAAAATATATAATATATGAATTTATGTGTATTCCTTTGCAGGCGCCGCCGCCGCCGACTCTGACCCGGCTGTAAAACCGCTGCGAACGCATCGACCCGTCCAGGGATCGCCGCACATTTCGCCGCCTGCTGGTAAAGGCTATCAACGTGTTCCACTGCGGTAGCCAGCTATGGTGTCATTTCCTACGTTTATTCTCATTACGACATTGTGTGACCACCGATTTAGCAGTCCCCATCAGGGTTGTCTCTCTCTCTCCCCCTCTCTCCCGCTCTCTCTTTCGTAATTTTGTCGTTCCGGTATCAACAAGCCTTTTACACGAGCTCTTGCCTTCGTATCCGACGTGTCCAACATGCGCGTGCCTAACCGGACAGCAGAGCAGCGCAGCGGAGAGGCTCGTTCGCGCAGGAACGATGAGAGCAGCAGCAGGTGAAGCCAAGGCCTGGCCCTCAGGCAGGGCCTTCTTCAACTCATTGCTTCTTCGTCCTCGTTCTCGTCGGCCTTCTTGAAGATGTATCGATTTTTCGAATACTCGATTATATTTATCATTTCGTTCGTTCGTCGACGTTGCGTTGCTTCTCATGTCTGCCTTTCAATTCTTGATTCGCAATCGACAAGAAATTGGGTGGCGTATTTGCCTTGCGGCTGGGTACTGTTGTATATATATATATATATATATATATATATATATATATATATATTTATGTATACAACAGTAGACAATTGCCACAAAACAGTATTTGAGTGTAAGTAGAAAGGGGTTACGGTATGTATAACGCTTCTACAGGACGCTGAAAAGTCACTCCAAATGCTTATGGGCAGGATCCAGTCGAGTGTCGTAAGTGTCACGACTTCACAAGATGTCGAAAGGTCCGAGCAGTTCCGCGGGCCTGTGCAATCGAGGTGACTTTCAGCGAACGGTAAATTTAGAGTTCTCATTAAGGTTGCAGCAATGCAGATATTTACTGGGCCGCGTGTGTACTTATGCGGACTAAGCAAACCGTTGACGGCACCCGTTCCCACGTGGGGAGCTGACTTCCAACGAACTCGACACGAAGGGTGGAAATTATGAACTACTTTTGATTAGGATATGAAAACCAAAAACCTACGCACCAGATGCGTTCGCCTTTTGCCTCGTAGTGACATCGTGCTGTGTAGGATACGGACGAGAACGTATCAGTTCTACTTCTTCAAGGATTGGCTCTTAATAGAAGTTCGTCTATTGGACAGAGTCCCAAATGAGCTTTATGGGGACAGACTGCCAATTCTCGTACCCTGTTATTAGCGAAGTCGGCGTTACGGCGATCAACGCGACAGCGTAAATAAGCTGCTGAATACACTGCAGATACAATCGTCTCAACTATTATAGATAAAGGTACCTGCAATATATTTATATATTACTGCTCATCACAGCTTTTTCCTCACAGTTCGACTCATACTTTCCATCTGTTTTCTTTAGTTTTCTCTTCTTTTCCTTTGCAAATATGGCCTGCGTCTCCCTCTCTCTCTCTCTCTCTCTCCCTCCCGCATGCTGACTTTCGAAGTCGACGGCAAAGAGTCATTTTCCCGAACACACCTCAACACCAGTCAACCTCAATGTCTTCTAGAGATACAGACCCTTGTTGTCCTTCCTCCTAGAAGATTCGTTTCGGAGAAGATTTGTTCCTTTCCACAGGGCATCGCCTTTGTGCGATGCATCCCTCGCGGCTCTTTGGTGTCGAGCGGAAATAATACGTTTGGCTCTGCATTTCACTTGGACGAGGCGAGAAGTCGAAGCTTTCAAGGCGTTTTGCATCTCCTGATCTTGCCAGGGCAGCCACTGGCAGCCGCAGTGGCTTGTGGCATGCCGGCCGGAGAAAATCGCGTCAATACTGACTCGGTGCCCTTCTGCGCGCCTCGGAGGCTCCTTCGCCACCGCCAGCACCGCTGTTTGTCTGTTGCCAATAACCAGCGGCCAATCTCGTTCCACCGTCAACATTTTCCGAACATCTCTCCCTTGGCCCGAAGGGAAACTCCTTAACGATGCTCCAAACGACATCCGAACTGGCGGGCGTGTCGGCTGCTGGCACTACAACTGCTGCAGGGTAGCAGCGCCCTTCGTTCGGTGACGCCACCGCACACGTGTGAATGAGTTGGCTGAACGAGTGCACACAGCAGACCCCGTGCAGATGTATAATACAATGCCAGCGCAATACCTGCCGTCTCACCTTGACTTGGCTTAGCCCCCCTCTTTCGCCTTTCGTGCGTTTCCAAATTTCCCCCATATCGAGTTCCCTCTCACGCATTGGGGGTATCTTTGCCTCTTCCTTTTCGTCTCACGTCATCGCCCCACAGCACGCCAGCCTCGTCAAGGCTGTGGTTGATGTTGCGGTCGCTGCCGGCCTCCGCATCGTCGCTACCACCACGTCAACTGTCTGTGCGCTAGTCTTAAATTGTATCAAATTAGATAGCCTCTGGAGACATCCGAGATCCCATCCTATGGGGTCTGTGATGCCCAACGCTTGGGATTCAACTTCGACTGCCAGCACTAGTGTTTACCGAGTAGCTGGACGTGGGAGATGTATTTCGTTACCGCATCCACATATATGTATATATATATATATATACGTCGTTGTAATATCTGTTCTACATAGCTGCTCTAGGGCTCTCTGTGGCGTGTGATGGCTGGCGGCCCATGCCATGAGCGAATACCGAGAGACCGGGCAAGTCGAACCGTCCTCTGGGACGGGATACCAGGATGGTCGTGGCGACAGGAAGGAATTAGACAGACGAAAAACCTCTCGGCTTGGCCCCCCCGAAGGAGGAGGAATATGTGGCATAGCAGAACACCGTTATAAAGAAAGAGATGAGACAGAAGGAAAGGTAACGGATTCCTCACCACTCAGGTAGGAATGGAGGGGCAACAGGGACGAGGGATGGATCTCAGGGGCCTGCAACGGGAGCAGGCCCCTGCAGCAACCGACGAAGTCCGACCGACAAGCGAAGGCTTACTGCAAAAGCTTGGCCTGAGGCCCACCTCCGCTTGCGATGGAGGCAGGCTGAGTCTCTCCTGTTGCTGCTACCGCGATTCCCGCTCTTCGCATGCCTCCGGAGAATCAATACATCCTAGATTCATAGTCAGACACTCGACCACGGACGGATCTATACATCGGCATAGCCGCTAGCACTGTGTACCTGGGGTAAAGGAGGGGGTTCGTACAAAGTAATAGTGGGACGAACAGCAGCGAGAGGCCAACTCGAGAAAAGGCGTTGTAGCCACTACGTAAAGCCAACCCTGCAGCTATGTAGCGTGTATGCCATCTACTTCGAGTCGTAATCGTCGTCGTCCTGTTCCACGAAGAGGACGCTAACACCACTCACATTCCAGTCGACCCGGGCCTGCATCAGGACGCAGGACCGCTGCCGAATACTTCCTTGCCTCTATCTTCGACGAGACGTGCGAATAGGCTGTGCCCACATCGATACAGCCGAGTGGCACACATGATTTTGCATACAGTGTTCCAGGACGATAGTGATCCAAGCGTGCATTGTGAAAAAAAAAAGAATTATAAGACACCGATAAATACCACCTTGTTACGGCGTTTTTGTTGAACTCGATGATTCGTATGCATTATCCAGATAGCGCTCCTGTGCCAAGGAACCTTGTACTTGAGTTAGCAGCATGTATCACGAAGGCCTTTTGACCGGAAAGTCGTCTTGGCCTTAGGGCCAACGACTTACACGACAGCAGGCGACAGTTCTGGCCGCATATTGGGCACAGAGGCTAATTCTATTGGCCGACTGTGCAGCCCGCTGGTGTCCTTCAGTGTTGTGCTGGCTCGTCGTTACAACTTTATCATTATCAAACGCAAGCCTTTCACCGGCCTTTCCAATTAGCAAGCACATATCTCAAGATCGTAGTCTCATTACGGTGTATCACACCCGTAATTGTGCGTTATCATTGTCGACGCCATGGACCCGCACCCATGCATTGCTCTCTTGGTAATCGAATCACCTTCTTCACCTACCCCCGATCCTTCACTTCCTCTCACATTGTCTTACGATCGGATAAACAGCAAGAAATGGCAGCCCGCAAGAAATGGCAACGTTTGGATATCACACGCATTTGACCGTCACGTAAAGCGGCCATATATGCGCGCTCATGTGTTTTTATTGGGAGAAGGGGGGGGGGGGGGAGGCGAGCGAGCGACATGACGACGGCAGTAGCGGAAACAACAAAACAACAAGGACAACGAATGGAAACGGGTGCAAAAAGCGGTCCCGGCAGTCAGTCGGCAAACGCAGTGGCCGCGAGTGCTGATAGCAGTAGCCGGCATTGTTCGCAGCTGGGACATTCAATTCCGCCAGCGGTCCGAGTCGCCCAGTCGACGCCAGCCTCTGCCGGGAAAACAGCACGGGGCCAGAAGCACAGATGGCGAACGGCGAATGCAGTCGCGCTCAGGGCCGCCGCGCGACGACAGGCGCCCCTCGCTGTCCGGCTCACCCGTGCCGGATAATATTTCACCGAACGGCGCGCGCTCGTCGGCAGACGCCACCGAGTACAGGGCGGAGAGAACGAATCCGGCAGGGAACAACGAGGAGTCTGGAAGTGCATTCGGAGACGAAATACGAACGCCAGCGACAATGCGGCGGCGGCGTGGCGACCTCGTGGCTCGCGTTCCTCTTTGTTGTGCTTGTTCGTCCGGATGGGGAGGATAGAGCTGGATCGGGGGTGCGGTCGGGGGGCGGACTGCGTCGGCGAAGCAGGGCGTCGGGGTCGCTGATGCCACAACATCTCTCTCTCTCTCTGGCACTTACAAATCGCTCGCGATAGCCGACGACGTGCGAGGTCGCGCGAGCACAGATAGGGTGAGAGAGGATGTGATGATGTATATAAGCGATTAATGTGTAGATTTGTTGGCGCGGGCATTTGTTTGGCTCTGAGTGCAAGCAGACGGGTGCACGGGGAGGTGCGAGCAGGCGTTCGAAGAGACAAAACGGAAGAAGCGTTGGGGCGTGTCGAATCTTCGCGTTCGCTGGAAAGATTTCGACAGTTTGCCCGCAGTAATATTTTTACATCATAGCATAATGATAATCATTGCGATAGACGTAGGTAAATGGTGGTGCACCGTCAATTTTAATTAGCGATGTTGCCCGTGACGTTTACATGTTGGTGTTATGAATTAGCACAGGCGTAATGAGATGGCGACGGTAATCGAGATCCGTCTAACTCGTCCAACTCGAAACGAGTGAGTTGTTGTGTTGTTTCTACCATAATGAAATCAGCTCAACTGTGTCCGTATTTTTCCTCAAACAAAAAGGACACAAGCATCCTCGTCCCGAGCCACCCGTTCGGTTAGTGCTTCCGCGGGCAGTGTACCTTGTAATTCGGCCTTGACAGCCTCTGATTAGGCCACCCCGGTACCGCTATAGGCTGTCCTTGTTAGCGGCGTTAACGAATTGCCTTCAACGCGAACGCGGTGAACCGCTTCGCGTAAATGGTAGATTACTAGCACATCGCGGTACACTACCGGGCTAGTTAGTATGCATTATTTTTAGCTCGTGCTATAGTGCTTTAGCGCATCCGCCTTCTTTACCTACGCGGCCGCGGCCGCGGCAACTCTGAGCTCTCTGCATGTGCGTCATAACTGTGGTCAGAGATATACTCAGGCGTAGGGGATAAAGATGAAGCAGTTTCCGGTGATCGTCGACACGCCACAATCCGTTACAATGCCACGTGAACCGTTGCGGACGAAGGCAAGAAGGCTCTCTCTCTCAGAGGGAAAGCCCATCGTGTCTAAAGCCCAGCCCAGCCCAACGTGCATGTAACGCAACGCAGTGGACTAAATTGGTCCAGGGTCCGTACGTCGTCTGTCGGCATCCTAGCCGGCCAGTGTGCCCAGGTGGCCGCGTGGTCCCCGTGCTTCATCTGCCAAGGTCTATATACCTTCTGCCATACATAGACCTGCCATGGCTGTGGCGTTTCAGTAGAGCAACGACCCGTCCGAGGTCTTGGCCCTGGTCCGGTATCCCGTTTGCTTTGCCCGCGCCTCGTTGGCTTACCTTCTCGTCCTTCCAATTACCCGCATCTAATCCAAAACTCACCATAGGCAGTGTTCCGCTGCCGGTACAGGGCAGGCGGCGTACTACGTGAGACGGCGCTATGGCTGGCCCTTGGGACCATGCTGCAGCTCTTCTAGGGCCCTCCTAAATCGAGGCCTTTCAAACAGGCCTGCACGCATGTTGGGCTATATATATATATATATATATATATATATATATACCTACATATAGAGCTGTGCGGCCACAGTGGCTACAACGTCCACAGATAGGCCAGTCTTATGGGTTTATCGCTTCGACACGACGAACAAATATACCCGACATTGAGGAGACGATAGGCGTCAAGCTATCGATACACTAGTAAGCCTTTCGCACTCCAAGCGACCATGCCGGGCCCCCAAGAGGCGTCACTGGAAAAGCGATATCGAAATGGAGCGGTGCACAGTAGCTGATGAGAAGGTAGTAGATTTAGTTGGCGGAATAAAGACAAAAAAAAAAGCACGAATTAGATTTGATTTACACTAGAGTGAATAATACCATACATTTGGTATTTGTCACTAGACGTTATCAGCACGACACGTCCACACCAACGCGTCCAATTTACATCCAGGCTCACGACTCGGAAGATGAGCTCGCCGCATTTCATCGAAATCATCGCATCTGTCATATCTGCCTATGTATTACATGTGACTTTTCCCTCCCACCTCGCCGATGTTGCCTATGCACGGGGCGTTTGCAGACTGCTATAAAGATCACGAATATTTCTGGCGCTCTACCACAACTAGACTTCACTGAGACGTAGGACTTCTCAAACTCCTCGGCAAACACTCGGTCACCGTTTTGAATCCTTTATCATTGGTCAGTGGCTCGCTGCGAACCCAATCTCTCATTGGTGAGGGTCTCGCTGCGAACCCAATCTCTCATTGGTGAGGGTCTCGCTGCGAACTCAATCTCGGCCCCACCCTGAATCTCCATCTAGATAGAATCACGTAGACGCAGTCGCTCACGACTGCATCAACAGTGCATCAGCAGCTTCTCCTGAAACCGTTTCGCCGTTTGCTAGCACTACCTCCCACGATGCTACTCTTGCATCTCGTTGAGCATCAACTCGCCCAAAGAGAACGGGTACAATTTGCACCAGGCAGCACGCGCGACTAACAAACCACCTGAGTGTGGCACGGTTGGCGGTGGCGACGACGATACACAGGCTGGGTGATGGTGGATGGCCTAATCTCAATTTGGGTTAGTGCTCAGCAATAATGGAAGCATGCTCAACTATCAGTGCCGTCTCCTCGGCGCTTCTCATCCACAGGAGCTCGGCTTCGACAACGACGACCGTGTAGGCTATTTCGTGTAGCAGCTGGGATCCTCCCTCCCGTTGGGTATTTAGACCGCGAGGCGGCCGGCCCGATAGGCCGTCCCGCTGCCCAGCAAAGCAAGTATTCCGCTGAGCTGATCTCTCCAGGCACTCGATAGCTCCGCAATGCGCTTTCGATGAAGTTCCCAATGAGTGGGGGGACGAGACTCGGGCATTGCTACAACACATTCGGCAAGTGGGGCGGTGGCGGATGTGAACCGCATCAACTGCGGCTCCCTTATACGTTCGGTTCCCGTTCGACGATGCCTCCACCGTTCCGGTTGAAGTTTGGCAATAGTTACCCGCTCGCCACTATCACATCGGGATCGCTTCATTGACAAATCGAGAGTCGCCCATTTCGGCTGAGTCCCTCCCCCTCTCCCGCGCATCAAACTGGCGTAGCCGACAACGTCGAGAACGTACCCGGGAACGAACGCATCCCTGCCGACAATTTTTCCCAAGGTAGCGCTACCCGGCTCCCGCCAATTTCTGCAGCGCTAGCACAGATTCTAATCTTTCACCTATACTATTGAGTTTCTCCAATGATCTCTATGCCTCGAACAGGCAGAATGAGACGGTGCAACAGCAAGCGGCATTTCGCCAATTTGCAGTTAGACCTCGAGGTACGATTGTCTGCATGAGTGAGTGTGAGCGCCAAGCAAAGCGGAGGAGGAATGAAGTGCTCACTAAGCGTTATCACTATCCGGAAAACTACAAAGAAGATTAAGAGAAAATGGCAACAGCTGGCTGGCTGTTGGATAGCACCAAGAACGAGTGAACAAAATATTAAAAATCGCCTAACTCGGGACTATAAGTGCTTACTAATTTTTGACACTAATACTTACATATATATATATATATATATATAAGTATATTTATATATACTGACGACAGGGTCCTCATAGTAATACCTAAAAGGTTAAGAGCTGAGGCCTGTCAGATAGGGGAACAGCTGAGGGTCAGCTCGAAAAAACAAAAATGTCCGACCAACGTCATCCTGAACGTCCACGTTATTTCCGTTGATCCGTTTTTTCTTAGCACGAAAGCATAGCGCCGTACGTTCACACGTGTGCTCTCTTTTGTCACCGTTATCTCTCTCTCTCTCTCTCTCTATATATATATATATATATATATCTCACTCTCTCCCTCGCTCCCTTTTTCTCTCTCTGTATATATCTCTCCACACAGCATACGGACACATCACATCATACAATACGGTTCGTTCTCCGCTCCGACAATCTAGAAGTCAGCCATCTTCGAGCTTCGCGTCTCCTCGCGCAAGTGATGCCACAACTATGTATATGCATCCTCTCTCTCTCTTTCTCGCTCTCAAGAGAGAGAGAGACTCTCAAGCGACGAGAGGAAAATCGAGACGGGAAAGTATGAGGCCCTTGCCCCCGCCCTCCCCGCGCCTCACAGCCACTGGGCTAAGAGAGAACATAAATTGTGTTGTTGCTGTTGTTGTTGTTGTTTCAACAACGTCTTCGGGCGGGGCGACAGCGACAACGGAAGAGGCGGTGGCGGCGGCGGCATCGTCTCTGCTCTTTCTCTCAAACACCCACGGGAGCTGGCAGCAGCGGCGGCGGCGGCGCGGCGGCCAGCTGATATTGGCGACCGACGATACAATATCGACGAAGAAACGCGGAGGGCAGCGCTCGAAGAACAGGGCCGATCGGGCCATCTAGCGAGGAGCTGCTGGTGCCGGAACGATGATGAACAGTGCCATTTTATCAGTGTTCACCATCAGCAGATCCATCGCGCGGCCCTATATATATATATGGTACACACAAAGATGCGTAGACGAGCATATACATATACATATATATATATATATATATATATATACATGCTCAATGCTGCCCAACTCTGTGAAGAGCCCATATCTCTCTGTTGCCCTCGTTCGGCCACCAACCCCACCCACCCCAATTCTATTCTGCCTTTCTTTGCATTCGTTTTGCATGCCCGCCACCTCCGCGTCAATCGGTTCGCAGTGGCGATGCCCAGCAGTGACTGATATGACAAGCCACAAACATGAGTAAGCGATAACTTTCTGGCGAGGTGGTGGAGAAGATGGAAAACAAACGAATGGCGAGAAGGGCCGCCGGAAAATGCGGCCTGACAACGGGGGCGATGGGCAAGAGTGATAAGGAACTGCCATGCGTCCCCATCGTCTCGTCACGATGTCAGGCCGAGAGATGCTTGTAGATGGGTGGCTGGTCGACCGTGGCCCTGGTCTCGAGCGAGACCGCGTTCGATTTTCGCCGCTCTCCTTCACCGCTTGTCTCAGCAGCGTCAGTTTCGTCGTTCGTCCGACGTAGCCAAATCAACTGCGACGAACGAAATTCAGGGGTGGTTGTGGGGGGCGGGGGGGGGGGGTGGCGGGCAGAGCCCCCAAGCCGACCCTAAGTCGATCCGACGTCATTAGACACCGAAAAGGGAGCGCCCTTGATGGTCGATGGCGGAAGAGAGCTGATGCGTCTCTCGAGTGAAGATCGCGAGATGAACGGTCTTTGCTGGGAAAGGCGAACTCGACCGAGTCGTCCAACTCGATGGAGATTGGTAGAAAAGGCTGACAGAGGAACGAAACCTCAGGATCATGGAATTGATGAAATTGGAGAGCACCAGACGAGAAAAATGGGACGAGAAAAAAATCTAAGAAGGTGATCAGAATAGGGGTTGATGAGGAGACGAGGAGGCCTGGTATAACGTAGACGTCGATCCTTTTCCGAAGTCGAAAATATGTTGCGTAATCACCATGCGGTAATAACTGGCAGTAGTAGCTGCTTCTTGGATGGAGACGACACACCGGTCAATGTAGGTATGGATTATTATTTATATTAATAATAATAATTATTATTATTGGGCACAGTCCCCTCTTGTAGCCTTCATTGCAAACACGGCTGGCACTTGAAAATTGTAAATAATTTAATTTTCAACTCGCATAGAGATTATGTGGCTCGGATTCCGGCCTCGTAGATTTCATCCGGAGTATCACCCCCATATCTTAATGATGTCTGTATAACAGGCCTCGGATTGACTCTCGGCCAACATTTAACATTCACGGTACTGCTTTCGGACCTCTTAAATGCAAAATGTGCAACTGCGGGAATCAAACCCGTGCACGAACGTGTCTCTCCTCCAGTTGCAAGGCGTACACGAATGCACCACCAGATAACCGCGGGGTCTCGACGGGCTCGGGATAACGATGTCTGTCTGCTACCTCAGTCCGCGTCAGACTAGAAACTGCTTATTATAATTGACATGCACAGCGTTTAGTACGGCCAATGCTTAGACCCGTGCTGGACCATTCCACCGGGATTAAACTCGGTGTATATGGGTGTGGCGATTGACGATCCCCCAGTACCATGCAGTAGACAATTTGCTTGAAAACAGACCGTATGTTTGTAAACGTGTTTGACACAGACAAATAATAATAATAATAACAATAATAATAATACTTATAATAATGTATTGTAATAATAATCAGAATAATTATTTCGTTATTTACAACTTCCATTCCCATATAAACTTATACCTTATACTTTTACTCGTATAAATTCTTTATTCAATATCCAATTAATTCTTTAATAATACGCACGGGGGTGATGATATTTTTTCTACACCTGCAAAGCTGGTCTGGTCGTTGCAACTGTAGTTAGTACCTCATGTTTGAGTTACTAATTCCACAACACACATAGGTCTCTTAGATATATTAATAGTCTGTTCTTTCTCCGGTTCCCCAATATAAATAAGCTGGTCAGCATTTTCGCACTAGGCTGCTGTCTATACCGTCGAATCGCCAACAATAAACCACTCTAATCTAGTACTAAAATAAATTTTCCGGGCTCACCCACAGCCAACATTTAACTTAGTCCACGGTAGAACTGCTTTCAGCATAAGGCTTCATAAGACGGACAACCCCTTGGAAATGCAAATGTGCAACGGGCGGGGATCGAACCCGTGCACTTACGTGTCTCTCCTCCGATTGCAAAACGCACACGAACGCACCACTAGGCCACCGGGCTCGGACAAGCACTAATTGCATGCTAATACACTCAAATGGTATCTGCACAGTTCGCCCGGGCACAACTGTTAGCCCTTTGTCTGCGAATATATCAGATCAATAAACTATGTCAATGGTCGCAAAAAATAAAAATAATAATATTGTAATAACAATAATAATCAAACAAGGGAGAATCGTGCAGATAACAAACACGATAAACAGCTACTGCCCTTTGAATCGCCGTATGATTCTATGCGAGAGATCGGTGCAGCGGACGCTTATATAGACACTCTAGTGCTTACTGACGTACCCCAATGCAACCATCGCGTAGACGATTTCGTCAACGAGGACGATTCATCCACCTGTATGTGCTTCGACTTATCCACGACCGATAGAGAACAACGAGTGTGTCTAACACAACAATACGCGGAGCGAAAATTTAGAGTATTTAGAGCCGGCCCCCCTCCGCCGCCGCACGTTCGGTTCTGAGCACACAGCCATCGGCAGCGTTCGAACAAGACAACGACGGGAGCTATTCTATCTTTTGTGCAGACGGCTAATATAGCCGCCCACGTTCGCGGCTGTAGGCCCTGGCTAGGCCGGAACGAGACGGATGGTGCGCGAACAAGATCGTTCGGGGGCGCGCAGTCAAAAAAAGATTTATGGAGGGACCTATCTCTCTTGCGAACTCTCTGACCCGTTACATGTGAGATACTAGACGCTTCTCTCTCGCTCTAAATAGTAAGTGGTACGTTAAGCCCTTTGGGCCGGCATGTTAAGCAGGACCAACGGTAGCGAGTAACTCGCGTGCCGTATTGGGGTAACCAGTCGTCCTGTTACGGAATGTGTGATTCTTAAGTATGGCATTGAGAGTCATTGCTGTGTAACGCCGAACTCGTTCGTCTCGCGGTAGGTAACGTGTGCCACACCAGTTTATAAGCAAAGTATAAGAATATGCACTTAGTAGCATACAACATTTTGTCGTTACGTTTTTAGTCAAACACTTTGACTGGGCTGTCACGAAGAGACAGAGTGAGCTTGTTGCTTGAACTTCCCAGGCGCTTCTGGGAATCATCGTTGCTGAAATAGATAAACGACCCGTTGTCCTCAAGATGACCCCGGAAAAAATGAAATTTCGACGATGAACTACGACCCTGAATAGCGATGAATGTCTATAATCAATTAGAGGTTCAATTGTTTGAATAAAATGTCAGGAGTGTTTCCACGGCGTAGTCAAGGGCCGACTGATTACCGCGGACAACAGGTACGCATCGAATATATGTTTAATACGCGGCGCAAATGCAATACGAATCGCACAGAAGAGCCAATAATTTACTGTTCGACCGCCCATGATAGCCAAAGGGAGCGGATCTCTAGCTGTCCACAGACGGGGGTCGCACGCATTTAGGCACCCAACCACCCATGCATCCACTGAACCATCGAGTCCCGACCATCGACCCAAGCCCCACTTACATTACCAAGTCAGCCGGTCAGCTACCCCAGCTGATGATAATCGGATGACCACACTTGCCGGCCGTGTCCAATAGTAGGCGAGCCTTTACTCCGAAGGTGGTACGAGCTGTCTGGGAAGTTCTGTTAGCAACCGAGGAGTTCGCTGCGAGGTGGGGCAACCACTACGACTACCGAAGCTGCTTAGGATCTTGCAGTCTCACCGCAGGAGGCCCTCCGCAGGAGACCAATGGCGTCGTTCCCAGCCGAACTGATATAGTGCCACGCCGGAATGCCGGTGGAACGTGAATACCTCTTTCCTGCCCCCTACACCCGACCCGTCTGTCATCGAGAGGAACCCACGGCTAAGACCAACCGCTCTCGCAAGCGAAACCGCCTTTCACAGCCGACCATTGCTTGCTCATCGGCGGCCTCTTGGCGTACACACAGCCAGTGTCCTAGACGCGCGGCCACCCTCCTCAGAAAGCCACCGACAGCTACTATAAGATGAGGCTTCGTTTGCCTCCAGCCTTCTTGAGGTCCCACTAAGCCCCGAGCCAGCTTCATTTGCGCTCCTTCACTGCCACTGCTCCCCTCCCTCTTTTTCTCTCTATCTCTATCTCTCTGTCTCTTCCGTGTCGTGCTCGCGAGTGCACATTATCCGCAGACAATGGAAGGGACGGACGAACGGACAAACGGCGGCGGAAGATGCTGAGGAGGCGGAAAACAGGGTGGGGTGCAGGACACAGGTCGACTCCGCGCGGAGCGCGCTCCGCTTCCTGCTAAGTGGCACCCCTTCAATCGCGCTCAGTGGTCAGTTCAGCGCGCTTCTTCGGCTCTTCCCTCGGCCGTCGTCGTACAGTCGCCAAGCGCGGCCGTCCAGACGGCCAGCTAGGCAAGGGGCCACCCTGCTCGTAAATCCTGTCCTTTCATCTTTTGTGTCATGGCCGAGTGTTGGCCTCGCTGGGCCGGACCTTTCGCCGGTCAGACTTTGCCTCGGGTTGGGTTAGCAAGAAGGGAGAACGCTCCCGCCTGCTAGAAGGGTTCATGGGGTTGGCGGCTCCTCCGTGGAGTCCTGGGGATGACCTGGGCGTCTGCGGCAGCTGCCAGCGAAGAATCCCGCAGTAGGCAGCAGTAGTTCAGTGAGTCGCACGTTCAGTCGAACGTTGAACGTCGGACGGGGTCGGTGGTTGGGTAGTCGCCTCTTTCCAGCACGCCCCTCATTGTCCAACCCCTCTCACAGGCCCACGGTGCTTGGAGGCCTATTCGAGGGAGATTCTCACGGAGGCCGCGTTGGTCACTAGCGGGGTGCTCGCTTCTCAGATTTAGAGGAGTAAGAATCTTAGGCGGCTTGCTGAGGGGAGCCACGCCAAACGACAGACGGCTGAAAGTTCTTATACGACGCGCGCCAAGTCAGAGACAGCGAGCAAGACAGAGTAAGCTTCAAGACAAAGAAAGGGTCAACGTAACCAAGATATTCGATGGATTACGGCCTTCGCGCAGACGACGTTACATCTATATCAGAGGCGAACGTAGGTCTATGAAACACGCTATATATGTGATGTGCCGTTCTTGCTTCGTTGTTCCTTGCTTGTTTAGCTTGGCAAATAAGTTATTCTTGCCATTGAACCGACTCAACGCGTTCCGCCGATTCCTCCGATAGCCACCGTCTATCACTGGTACGCCTGCGTGGCTTAGCCCCTTTCTCGCATATCACCGCTTGCAGAGTGTCGGTACCCCGGGAAGGCCGGCTAGCAACGGCGTGTCAGCACCACCAACACCACCACCAGCATTAGTCGAGTGCTCGAATTAGTAGCCACCATCGCTGCGAATGATTGAACTCGTTGAATTGCCGCTGAGCTAAGCAAGCTGGCTGGGCTTGCCTTGTCGGACGCCTAAGTGAATTTGCATTTAAAGGGGTCCGTCTTATGAAGCGGTACCGTCAACATTAAATGTTGGCTGTGAGTCGGGCCGGAAAATCTACTTTGATTGGGTGCCTAGCGATTTTGTCACCGGTAGACAGCGGGCAACCGGAATATCGCCGCGACCGTTAGCGTATCATGCGTTAGTTCGTCTATTTTTGATTATTTGCTATTAGAAATTCTGTTTAACAATACCTATTTAGCGTGGCTCGCGGTAGTCAAGCGGGTGTTAACCACTGTCTCGCTGTATGACGGACGGCTCGACCCGCCGAGGAACCGAGTGAGATTAGATTTTCCGTCTTTACGCTAGATGATATTCATAGTTGTCTATAGCGTTCGTATACTTAGTTCGGTTAGCGCTGCATGCTGAGAGCAGCTGATTCATGGGCAGCTGGCTTCTACAATGCGATACATATGTTATAGAGATGCAGATATCAGCTAGCAGATATGCCCTATATGCAGGGCACGGGAAAAGGGTCAATGTTTCTTTCTTTCGAAAGACATCACATTGAGGCTATGTCCCAATGAACAGCTGGGGCCTGAGCGATTTGACTACCGCTCCGACTGTGTGTGAGCGCTCATGCGACGGGGCACACTTTATATACACGATGCTCACACACGACATGCATACAGCTGGCCAAATAGGTCCCAGTTGGTCCGAGTGCTCACCAGTTGGCTGTCTCTGCTCTCCATGCCGGCATATTGCTTATAGCTTACTTGCTTGCTGGTATAGTCATCTAATTGAACAGTAGACCCGGCCGCTCATCGTTATCCACCGTATCCAGTAAATACAAATCCCAGCAAAGCAAATGACGCCGAAGACGGTAAGCACAACCCAAACCGTACGACTGCTGTTTGCTAATGGTAGTAAGTCCGTCTCGACCACTTACGAGCTCTTGTGGCACATCACTCAGCGACAGATGCGCCCACTCATCGGCCAACAGACCGACCATCGAGCGTGCAGTCTCGCAGTGCATCTGTCGCCTCCATACCAACGTCTTGCTCCTATATATATATATATATATATATATATATATATATATATATATATATGTATATATATATATATATATATATATATATATATATATATATATAGCGGGTGAAGGCAGGTACCGATCCGTTTGGAGCTCTTTCACCCAATCCATCTCTCTACAGAGGACGAAGTGCATGTATACTTTCATCTCTGCCTGTCTCACAGACTTCGCAACGAAATAGTTTCGAAGTCCTCGACTGATTCCCATCGAATGATGCCTGACCGTCTCGCAAACTCCGACCGCTCGTCCATAATTATATATAGTTAATTCCCTCATGCCAACGCATTGCCCATAGCTGCTCGTGGCAATCGCCAACGGGTTGTATCACCATCCATTTAAGCGGACGAGAAAAAGCTACCGGGGTCCTACACCTCTCTTGGTCCCAATCCACCATCAAGCTCGTTCTGGCTTCGGCACCAGCTGAAGGGCGCGGTCTGCCAGCCGTTCGTCCACGGTTACGGCGAGTACCGTGGCGGTCCACCCAAATGCCTCCGTTTGGTCCAGCTTGCCATGTTCGCCCAATTAGCTCGCCCGTAGGCTATCCGCGAAACTCACACTGCATTTTCGCTGTAGCACGTGGTGATATTGAACCCTCGATTTAACAGGCAACAGGAATATGGACGGACACACGTCGATACCGGAGTACGCCTCCACGTTCACACCTCCCACTACATCGCACTTAGCATGGTCGTATATCGACTAAGTCACGTTGGTGCAAACGCCGAGACCCCAGACGATGATCGTGATTATGATAGACGGACCATTAGTACAATTATGTTATATGTGTGTTATTCGCTTAGTTTTCGCACAAATAAATATATATATATATATTCTGATATCGTGTCTGATTCTGCATCAAGAGAAGTTTTACAGCTTTAACTCTAACTCTTGGCTTAAGGTACTGCATCTTGTTTTGTATCTGCCGCCCGACCGCATCAGTTCTATGCCTTTGCCGATAACGCTGGGGGCTCCCCCGAGATTGTATTTATATATATATATATATATAATGTTACAGTCAACACTACTAGATAAGTAAATAGAGTCTACCCAAGCGGAAACAGCCTTGTCGCAGACGGGCTGAATGTCAATCTCCAAGCAGAAAGAAAGAAAAAAATATATATATACATACATATATCGTGACTCACTACACACGAATACACGTGTGCAGTTCTACTTGTATGGGAATACATCTCTTGGAATCCTTCGGGAACAACGCAGGCCTGATACAATTTGCAAATTTCGACGCGAGACAAGCCTGTACAGCCCTTGCACTTCGAACACACCTAGAACACTCCTCAACTTGTCCGCTGAGAATCGCGCAATCGGAAATCGTCTCAATCGCTATCGGTTGCAGAGACAGGGAGAGATAGAGAGAGGGGGCCGCTGAACGGCCTATTGGCCAACTGGCGACTAGAGCCCAAAGTGGCTGGCCCATTCGACCGTCGCCGTGCAGACGCTGGGGGTTATTTTCGTCTCGAGTGATACCGCTTCTAGCGCGGCCACCGCCATCGTTGTTAGGTACTGTGCCGCCAAGGGAGTTCTGCTTCTGTTCCACTAGCCGAAGGGATTGCGAAATTTCCCGTCGCAACAGCAGCAGCAGCAGCAAAAGCTGTAACAGCAGCCAGCGTCGCCGTTATTGTTGCTGCTGTTGTCGTTAGTTTCGGCTGCTTCTGTTTTTCCGAAACCGCCATCTCTTCCCGTCTTGTCCCGTCCACTCCTGTGGGGCACGGACCCCCCCGCCCTCCGGACCCAATCATCTCATTCCCCGGTGGTAGAAACTACCCTACCATTCTCGTTGCGCCCCTCAAGGCAGAAGGTCTTCCAGTGCGCCCCGTCTCTGGCGTCCCGTATTCCGCAACCGTCACCCCCGCGTTTCAGCACCATTCCTCGTCCACGGGGACATCTGCACAGATTGTCACATTCTCGAGGCCTCGTAGACACCGCCGCCGCCGCCGCCGCCACCGCCGCAGTCCAATGTATCTCGTCCGAGTCGATGGCTGCGCGATGGTCGTTTCCAGTGAACGCATAGGATCCTGTCCCGTGGCGCATCGCCAGGCGCGGGCTATGGTCCGGCGACTGCCAGATGCAGACTGCTCCCGCGACTCTCTTCCTGTTCCTGTTGCCACTGCTGCGGCTGCTGGGACCGCTGCTGCCGTACTCGCCGCAATAGCAGAGGCGGCAGCACTCGCACGGCGAGACGGTGTCGTCAAGCGAGACCAGGCGAAGCGCCAGGAACAAGATGGAAATATACCTCTCTTACAAGGCGTCGACCAGGCCACCATGTCGACATCTCTGCCTGTTACCAATTCCTCCTATCCTATTGCTACGATGTATATAGCTACGGCAGAGTCAAGCACAACGCACATCTACGCGCAAACCCGCACATAGAGATACACAAATATAATGCGTACATTTATCTGTTTGGACACAAGTGACAAAGTGTTATGCCAGACCGGATTCTCCTCGACAGCGAGTCCGCCCTGTTCCTCGAAGGCTTTCTTGAGAAACTCGACATATCATCAAATGTGTTGAAGGCAACAGCCACGTACGTATCTATTTTATCTCTTTGCAAAAAATAGAATCATTCCGCCGACCTTGTGAGACAATCAATGTTGCTACCTATATTGTAGCCTGTTGTCCACATAATATCTAACTCGCTCTTTGTGTTTTCGTACGGCGCGGGGGCATACGCACACGCCTGTCGCTCGGTGTACGAAATGGCAGCATGCTGCTGTTTTTCTTAGCTACCTTTCACTAACGATGCCACCGAGAGAGAACCAGAGAGAGAGAGAAAATTTCATTTTCATTTCATTAGTGGTTTATTTTCGGAACTGCAGTTTCACAATGCGTAAGTTCTCGCAAAGAAAAAATTGAATAAAATGTGTATATAAAACAAGGTCAGAATAATCTGACTTATAAAACGGTCAGGACAATCTGACTTACAGCATGGTCAGGATAGTCTGAGACGTATCGTGACCAGGATAATCTGAAATATACAATTGTAATTATATTCACGTTTTAAACCCTCCCCGCAAGGAACTTTTTTGCTTCACTTGCAAACTGAAAATGATGGAGCGTAGCCCAAGGCGAAACAGCAGTCCACATATAAATCCATGTGAACGCAACTTGGCAGAATTCAAGCTAAAATACATACGATACAATTAGCAAGACAGAACACACACTTGTGGCACGAGTGGTCAACATCTGACGATAATCGACACCGTGCCGCGTAGTGTTGAGTTGTCACGGGGACCTCTGAGTGTCGTCGTTCCTGTCCTTATTGTTGCCATTGTCTGATGAGGAGAATTTTCCTGTGAATGGTCTTTCCAGCGAAATTGATTCTAAATATAGCGATGCTATGGACGAGTAGTTCTTGCGAAATGTTCCCTCTCCATCTACTCTGTACCTCTTCTCCTCGACGGTGGCAGCGATAGCGTGCTCAACACAGCCTGAACATAAGCGCATCCACCGATTGAAGAACGAGCTACCTCGCCCGAGTCGTCCCCCCGCCCGGACACGCTATTGTGCGAAGAAGGCAACACCCGCCTGCAAAGCCGCAAGATCCCCAACCCACACGCCAATATGGTAATGTGGAGTGTTGGCCCAATACTTCTCTCGTTGACCTGTCTTCTGTCTGTGGCCACTTCAGCGGGCGGCGAATTCTCAAAAAAACGCGCAGCATCTGTCCACCGAATTCTGCCACACGGACATGGATACAATGGATCCATAAGCGTTCGCCCGAGTGGCCGATGTCCCTATGGCTCGGCTTGCACGAGCATCCGATGCATACGTCCGTCGCCGATATTATGCGGAAAGTTCTCTTTATATATCTATATGTCACATATGGAGAACTTGTGGCAAGGCCGTCCTGTTGTATAATACCTATCACTCCGGTAACAACGACTCAGGTGGGAAAACCGACGTCACGGGCAAGCGTCATGGCGCAAAGGCTCGCGAGATTCCCTCGAACCCTTGAACGAAGCATCGGCAATACGAACAGATAATGCACACTGAGGTTGTTACATACCACAGACAAATAACGCAGGTATGCATCAATTGATGATATCGGCGTACTAGACGCCGCCACGGTACGGAGTGCAAATTCGCACGAAGGCGCTCTTTCCACATCGAATCTGCTGAAGGAACCAGCTGTCGGTCGAATATACATATGTAATACTCTCGGAGCAATCGGCCCGTTGATTCGGATGACGTCCGATCGAACCGGAACACGGGAGTCTAACATTGAAAGGCGTCCTGGCGACGTCAGCATACCTCATCACAGCATGGCAAAAGTACGAACGAAGCATCGCTGACAAACGATTTGACAAGCGACATTAACCACCCATTACTGGCTCATGTGACAATGAACACTACCTGCACATGTTGCTCCGGTCATTATCCGCGTCGTTGAAGCTAACGAACCCGTCGCCGACAGCGATCAGGTCGAAAGGCGGCTGCCGCCTTCGAATTGTTGGATTCGTTTGTTGTTTGGACCCGCACCCGAACTCGCACGTATGCACGCTTCGTGTAGGACTTCGATACGGGAGCGTCGCAGCGTCCTGAGGTTGAAGCAATCCCCGAGCCCGGACTAGCAACCCGGCGAGACGTTCCTGCCAGCTCCGCACTCCGCCCGACGCTGTTCAGTAGACGCGCCGATGGCCTCGGAAGCCTATCAGCAACGTAGCACGCCAACCCTGACATCATGGTAATGTGGTGCTGCAGCGACCACTGATAGACAGAAAGTTGCTGGTGTGCAACTCTGCCCCGCCGCTGGCACCGCCGCCGCCGCCGCTCTCTCACCCGTTCTCCTGCACATCTACCCGCCGTGGCTCCCACTATCACTAGGCGGGACAGCATCGTTCGTTCGAAGGTTGGATGATATCGTTCCGAGGCGAATATCGTCTCGCTCTCCGAAAGGCGCTCGTGGAAAAGCAGCTTTCAGGAGTGCCCGGTACTGTCAGGAGAAATTGATAAATAATGAAGGACGATACTACCCATTCACGTGCATCGAATTATCGGGAAGGTGGCTCCATGGACTTGTTGTTGTTATTGCTCAGAGAGCGAATTCAATCAAGGTATAATACAAAATGTGCCTGCATCGTGAGATTACCGTTAGCCGAAGAACTTGACTACGAGAGGTCTAATAGTTTTTTTGTAAGAGGTTGAAGGTAAATTCTGCATGGACACCAGGCCTCGCACTAACGAATTCGCCTGCTAGTGTCAGACTCTCACTGACCAAAATCCAGAAGCGATTTTGACTTGGGGCACTGACCGGGACTGTCAAAGTATTACTTCACTCAGTGCCTTGCAGGGATCGGCAGTTGATTCCAGCCATGCCCTATCCCCCAAGAGCTCTAATAGCTCGATGCAAGTAATTCGTTTATTTTAGAAAAACTACTCAAGATATAGAACGATACGTAGGTAAGGAGGAATCTTTATCTCTAGTGGAAACCCGGACACGGCATAGTATAGCGCCATGTTTCATTATAATTGAACGCGAGTGGAACGAGTGTCTCCGAGGAGATCTTCCAAGCTCAGAACATCGCCTGTAAATTGAGAGCCTCGTAAATTCTGACGTCTCTGGCAAAACCAGCAGTTACGACTGTGTTATATCATGTGATGCGCGGATACAGATGGGTCTGGGATCAATTAAAGCCCACAATAATTCCCGTTATTTTGCGCAGAATGGCTGAACGATATATTGAAAATCTTAATTCAACCTCGATTGGGTTGTTGTGTTCAGCTCTGCAATTGCCGGCGTGGCGGGCGATCGGCTGTCACTCTATTTTATATTTTCCAACGAAAGGATCCCACAAACAATTTTCACTCAACAGTTTTCGAAAACAATTTCACAGTTGAGTGAAGTTGATTTAGATTATCAAGGGTCATTTCACAAAGTACCCCTAGGAGTACAATTACACATCGCAGTTCCAGTTCATTTGCGGCGTCCACACCGTTCCCATTTAGACCCCGAACGCCCCTGGGGCCACTCTCAGGTTCGAACCTTGCATAACATTTGCATAAAAAAAAGTTGCGAAGCTCTAAATCTCTCTGAATTCATATGACAACGACAATAGCAGCAACAACAACAGCAACAGCAAGCCTACAAATAACAAATGGTGATCGGTATAAGTCAACGCCGAAACCCAGTCTTCCTCTCTCTCTCTCTCTCTCTCTCGCCGTCACTTACACGCCCACATCTACCGAGCAGCATTTCTCTCAGCAAGATTCATATCGGCAGAAAATATACCCGACGCACCTTATGTAAACCCGCACTTATATGCAGATCATATGTGCGTAGCATACAAAAAGGGCGAATTTATGAGGCAGGCACTGCACGCCTGCCCTCTGACCGCGTCGTGCGCTACCGCCATCCGGCTCCTGTCCTCTCTGCTCCGCGTTGTCCTGCGCTCCGCAGTGTTCTCCTGACGCCCCTTCCCCCGTTCTCCTGAGCGTCTCTCAGCCTCCCCCGAGCTCGCCGTGTGGCCGCACTCGACGAGCCCCAGAAGAAGTCACTGGAAGAGACGTTTGTCGGCATTCGTTCCATCTGGTCCAGCCCACAAACAACCATGCGGGGAAGGATTGAAGAGGGACATACGAAATATCTCCACCTGGCACGTGCACGAACGCCTCTCATCTGTTCCTTTCTTGCGTTCTCTCATTCGGTTCGCCTGGCCCTTTTCCCTTCTACGGCTGCTTTTCGCTTCTGCGCGTCGGCGGACGATGAACAAGAGGAGACGACAAGAGGCTGGGGAAAGCGGGAACAGGCCTTCCTGGCATACGCCGTTCCCTTCGCGAGTCTCCCGTACGGTGCGCTCGCGGCACCAGACCATGCCCGCGTTTGGCTTCGCCGTGCTGGCTGGCTCGCGTCGCCTGCCCGCGCCGCTCTGCATCCTCTGATAGTGCCCCTGGCGTATAACCCCTGCGCGAGGCGAGAGACACCTCGTAAGGGCAGCCCGGGTGGGTCCATGGGCAATGAGCAGCGCTTTTTCATCTCGCGCCAGCGGAACGGAGGAAGGACACGAACGCGTAGGCGACGGCGAAAGGCTGTTCTATTGCGGGACCGCCGGCGCGTTCCGTAACATCCCATCTCTCTCGTCTCCCGAGCCACTGCCACTTTGTTACGAGGGGAGAACCGTACGAGATGCGTACGTAGATCGACTTCAGTGTGAATGTACTAGCCTGTAATTCGGTGTACATACGGTGCTATGGAATATGTTGGCGGGAGAGGAGGGTGATATTACGGACGGCTACAGACGAAACGGCGGAACAGGATTTCAGAAAAGTGGAGATCTGCGTTGGA
The DNA here is from genome assembly GCA_019614645.1 of Stratiolaelaps scimitus. Lineage (NCBI taxonomy): Eukaryota > Metazoa > Arthropoda > Arachnida > Mesostigmata > Laelapidae > Stratiolaelaps > Stratiolaelaps scimitus. The sequence goes on along the minus strand of JABWDB010000033.1, from coordinate 107,046 downwards.
TGGCTACACGGATGAAGGACAGTTGTGGAGACACCGACGGCAAATAGTGTTATAGTGTTATTCTTATTGCCGTTGCTGTTATTTGATTGGCTTCTGATTTTTGTACTTGACCTTCTGTGCGCTTAGCCGATTTCGAGATATCCCAAGTCTCACTACCTTCAAAATAACACACACACACAAACACATATGTCTACAGTTTCTGATTGAGTGTGAGGCGCGCATTAAAGTACAAAACGTTAGATTAAAGTCGTCCGTTCGAATTTTGAGGCGCTAGAATACACGAACATCGAAAAGTATATCTTGATTTCTCATCAAATAAATCCCTAACGCTGGTTTCGCTTGGCCTCATTTGAGGTGCGGGCGGGTTGACGCGAGTTAAGGTTGCTCGTGTCTCTCTCAAAGAACATGATCCCACGCTGAGGGGTCAACTGGCGACAAAAAAGACCAGCCAAGATCCATCTCTCCAAGCTCACGAAAGCTTTTTCGTATCTGAGAGAAAGAAGAGAAAACACACCACGAGTAAAAAAAAAACACATTCAGGCCGAGAGTTAAGGACACGCCGTCTTACAAGGCGGCATTGCATATTAAGGCTCGGTGGCGGTGGCTTAGTGGCCTGCCGTCGTCAGCTGGCTTTTCGTTGAACTGTCGTCGCCTCGCTCTCTCGTGGCGAGCAACTCGGCTGTGGACAGCAAAAGTTGCGGGAAACAAGTGTCGCAGGGGACATTTATAGTGCAAGACGCACGTTCACAATTCGCTCGTAGGCGGAGTAGGCCCATCCAGTAAAGTAGCGAAAGCCTAACCCGGTGAAGAGCACACAGAGAGCAATGCAATGTTAATTAATTTAGCCTCAAAAATTACACGCATGTTGACTTGAGAACAAGAGAGGAAAACACATTACACCACAGGTTCGTGGGCACAATTGTCTCGAGATGTATTTACCTGTCAGCGCTCGTGACTTGGGCGGCTAAGTCTCTGGCTATCAGAAGCCAGAGGGTGCAGGTTCGAGCCCCGCTGCGTGACATGCAAGAGAGCTTAAGCATTGTAAAATTGCAGCTCCTTTAATAAATCAATATACCTTTACCTGTTGTAACGTTGTATGTATATACAGTGTTCCATTTTGAGCGCGAACTACTTGCTATACTAATCGGAGGCGTTGTGTGCACTTGGGAAGAAATCAACGTATACAAAAATCTTCGTCACGATTTCGGGCGCTGGCTCATGTCCAGTGTCTTCAACAGCAGAGCGATTATTATTGAAGCTACTGGAATAGCGGCTAGTAGCCACTACCCAAGCGTCACGGCCACTTTCGACGATGAACATTTCAGCCGTAGGCTTTCTATTATTCGAAAGGCCGAGATCCAATGTAGAGGAGCTCAACCGGGAGCACAACTTAGAAACGTGCCTTGCCTTCATGCCGTTTGGTGTACGCTGCCACTGCATTCCTTCGCGAAATCCAAGCAGAGCGAATCGTTTAGGTCATTTCTACATCCAGTCGCGCCCGTTGAATAGATAACGGCATAAGGGGCTTGAGCACATTTGGCCAGGTAAACCTGACTCGAAGAGGTGTTGCTCCTCCATACGAACGCAATCGCTCCGGGGGGTGATCTTAGAGGAATACCATGCCTCCTCCCCTACGCACGGCCTCCCCGCATTGCTTCGCCATGCCCAAATTAACCGCTATCTACTGACTTAGCAAGCAGCTCTCGAGGGGTCCCCCCCCCCGCCAGACGTAGACGGGGGCTCGGACCCCTCGACAGCTCTTCTGCTGCTACTCGAGATATGCAATGTAGAAATCCCTTGGTCTTGTTTGCCCGCTTCTCGTCGGGAATTTAACCACCAACGTTCGCGCTTGTGCCATCTTGAACTCCTGGTCGTATTCGAAGCGGTGCCGAGTTTTGTTTCAACGAAACCGCCTTTTCATGATCATGTCCCCATTATGCAATTACACGATGCTAATACTGCTCTGCGGCGGCGGTAGCCGCAGTGATACAGACGCCACGTATGCGCAGAGAAGAGTAGACTGGGGCTAGTGCTCAATGAATGGTAGGATTAGAATGTAAGCTCTTTCACAGGCTTGCTTTTCCGAAGCAATTCAATCCTGGCCACTTGCCGATACGCGGTGAGGAGGCATTCGTTTTGACAGGATCACAAAATTCTCTGGAGATATTATATATTTGTTTAATTCATATTTTATAGATAATTAATTAATTTACTGAACGAACGGAGTTAATAAAAGGAACCGGCAGCGAAGCAATCTTCGTCCACATCTACGAAGAAAGACAAATTCGGAGGTTTGAATAAGAAAATTATGTATTTTCTGTAGGAAATTTTCGATGCCGCCGGCAGCCTGGCACATTCCCTACATTAGTAGCAGCGATTTTTGGTGCCCGCCAATCGATCCCATAGGGCCGATGCAGGGGAAAAGTGAAAAATAACAGGGTTAAATACACCATTTCGTGCTTCTAAACAGTAGACCTCCTTTAGAAACAAGTAATTGACAAAAACAGGATTTGTTTAAATAGTCGATAGTAACCGATGTCTAGAACTGAATATATTTCGTGTCCAAAATATTAGCCAATGTACGATCGTGTTGTTCCCCTTGAGATAGATCTAAAACCAGACCCAGCGTCAAGCTACGACCCAATCGATATCTACGGATAGCCAATGACGCTGACATGAGTTCACACGTTGCCTTACTCTGCCCTCGCGCAATAAAAAAAACAAAAATTCTAAAAGCAACCGACACACAGTGATGAGAGATGCATTTTAACACCCGCCGGGTGATCCCTCGATAGACCAAAGGCAGTGGATGACCAATCAAATTTAGCGGTACTACTAGCATCATCATTCCGCCATTCATCGTACGTGTGGCCCCTCACGGGGTGGCGTTCGCGCACGAAGACATGAGTTTACCCACGATCACTGATTAGTCGGTTGCTTGGCTGTGTCCAGTTGCCAAGGCGCATGAAGACCACATCCAGGTTTCAACGCTATGCATGCCAGATTATAGCTGGCAAAAATGTTAAATGTATCTTTTTTCGACCTTTGTACAAATAACAAGATTTTGTAAGCACTTTCATTCATCGAGTGATGCTATGTGGCACAGCAATTAGCTAGTAGAGAGAGCAGTGCAGTCAATAGTGCCAGTACGCCTTAAGTGGCTCCGAGCGGGGCCCACATGATACTGTTTATGCACATTGCACTGTTTGGGAAATTTTAATTCCCCTTTTTTCTGCTTAAAGTGCGCCCGTTTATGACCTCGTATATTATTAATATCGCTTTCCTGCCCTTCTTCAATAACAATACCAATAATCATAAGCACAAATCACATCTCTGTCCCGGTGGCGTCAAAACGAAATCCAGCGAACTCTGCTGGACACAGCCCGTGGTGAGATTTGCTTTCACTTCGTAAAGACCCCTGCCAACCTGCTCATGACGTCTATATCGGCACTATAATCTTGCTTATTTATCTACACCGAAACAAAATCCTCGTGAGAGTACTGCCGTTTCATATGAGCCCATCTCCATATAGTTCTACCGCAGTCTACCCAATGACACCAGAGGAGAACCCAAAGGAGCTGGAGGCTTGTTCGAAGTTCGTGCAAGCAGTCACAGTCAGCGAATGTTCAAGGAGGTGAACCACAGAATCCGTATTCGCAATCCAATCCGTGGCACCACCGAAGAGTTCGGCACGTTATTCTGTTTTCAGTCGCACAGGGACACATTGAAATGTTTCGTCCTCCTTCGAACACGTCTCTGCCAAGCGACCTGTCTACGACAGCCCATGGACTTCTACTCGTGACTCGTAAAGATGAACACGCACACACAATTATATACTTTTACTGCCGCTCCGACCTGCCGCCGCTGCCATCATGCACCGTTGATTTTCAGCGATGTTTCGAGGTCTCGGCGCTCGGCGCAGCCGGCTGACGGAGGCATAAGCAAGAGCGAGGTCCACGTGCTTTTCAGTTCAGTGAACCGGTTAAGCTGAAATTAGAGCCTTGAAAGAATAGCAGTGGTACAGCTCCCAACAAACATATCTATATCTACATATATATATATATATATATATATATATATATGTACTCCTATGACAAAGTCTCCATTACCAATTCTGCATAGGCTAATCCTCCTCAACTCTGTGCAATGACCAACCTCTTTACATCGACGCAAATCACTATTGAGTGTGTGCTGACACTACTTTTTATGGGGCGGCCGGCTCCCATTTTCATTCTGTGGCCTTATCAAGCCAGGGATTGTCTCGGATGGCTGAAACGCAAAAGAAATGCCTGACCGAGATGGTATAAATTGAGGCAGGGCCTTGACCAGCGTTCGCCTTTCGGGAACGAGAGAGGAATAAGCGACGAAATTTGCCTCCGGCCCCCTTCTGTACAATAAATCGGCGATCACGCCGATACAATCAACGTGAACGATGTGCAACATCCACACGGTACACAGATCTTCGCGCAAGTGCCCACTTTAGCACCCCTCACTCTCATCGACAGCCGAAGAGCAGCAGCTTCTGTCTTGCCGTTCTCATCCAATATCTCCAATACGATATCAACACACGCAGCGTTATTTATGTTGATGGCGCTGCCGCTGCCACCCGCCGGTACAAAAACTGAATGAGGACTCTCGACACTTCGAGGGTCCTAACGTTCGACCACCTCGAACGGTTCAAGACGTTCGCCTCCGCCTTACATGACGGATACTCCGGATATCACAACACGCCGCATGACAACAATACTAGACAACACGAGGCGGCCGCTGGCAGCTAAACGTGCGCGAAGAGATATCTCTTCGCGCTGTCTCAATAAATCAATTTGGCGCGGACACAATCGCACACGAGCTTGCACACGTATACACGAGAGATAGATAGATAGATATGGTTGTGCAAAAACACACGTCGGACAATGCTATCAGTCCTGTATAGCGGGCGGATCGGTCAGAGCACATTCTCTCATCTACGCACAGCAGTACGCGAGGATAATAGATCAGGGGGGCGACAACCCCCCTGATCTGACAACCCCCCTGCCGAATCAGCCGGCAGAGAACGCTCTCTCGTCCAAAAGACGAACTGCCCGCGCGGGCTAGCGCCCCATCATTATAATGCTAGAACCGACAACGGGATCATCTCTGTCGCACAAGCACGAATCCAGGCGAAGCAAAGACGCACGACGGATTCCCTGCCGAGTCGAATGAATTCTCGGCGCGAATTACTGATCCGGTATTCTCTCCGCCTCGGTGAGGACCTGTCACAACGTCGTGAGAACCTTGCGGAGCACTCGTTGCCGACGGAGTGGTATACCCATGAGCGCCCGTGGACAGATCCTCTCCATCCTCAGCTCAGCCTGCCGATGTTTTGTCCCGTTCAAGAGCGATTGACCACGCAGATAACACGAGGCATAAGCTTGATCGGCTGATGTGTTGTACAGCGTTCCTTGCGCGGGCGACCTCGGGTAATTACCGTACCAAGCCGTCACAGCTTTGCACCCAAACACACACACACACACAACCGCTTCCGTGCAGCTTAACACGTAGATCGTTCTAGTGACATACGAATGGCTCGCTTTACCCTTCTACAACGATGTGTTGGTTAGCAGGAATATATCCTAGACTATCACCTAGTGATTAGTGATTAGTTACGGTATATGTTTAGTTGAGCTTGACGCTTCGTCTCGATTTCGAACTCACCGTGTCCGAGCGGCGTCAGAACACTTGCGACCGTGATCAGAGTCTCGAGAGGAGCACGCATCGTGCATCCTCCCTACCAGGGCGGTGTACACTGACTGGCCGCCCGATCACGTGCTGGCGCGCGCCTGCTTCGGATCCTCCGGATGTCGGCCGCCGCCAGAGGGAGCCGCCAGAGAGGCACCATCTAACGAATCTCATCGGCGCTACCCTCTCTGGTGCCTCTTCCTCACCACTCTTCGTTGGGCGCCAATATCGCCATCCCTCGCCATCCCGCTCGCCCGCGAAACGTTGGCTTCGGCCGGTGTCGACAGCGACAGCGGCGGCGGGGTCCCATCACCTAACCGGCGCGCTTTTAAGGGCGATTTTCCACCGCTTCTCGTTCGAGTACTAAGTCGCTCGCTTGGCCAAAGGCCCTCCCAATGGACTGAGCTGTTCGAGAACTTTGGCGTTCTGTAGTCGTACAGAACGACGAAAATTCCGGCCACCTTTTCAACCTTTTGTCTTTCTTTACTTATTGGACCTCTGAAAGGTCTAAGTGACTGTGGGCCGCGGAGTGTCCGCTTCTGCTGCTGCAGAGAGAGAGAGAGAGAGAGAGAGAGAGAGGGAGAGAGTAGTTAATCAATTCTTGAGAATTTTAATTCATTCAATTTCGCCTTGATCGTACACTCTCATTTGTCTATAGTATTTATTGAAGACTGCTGAAGCAGAATTGTCTTCTCGATATTCCGAGGCCTCTTCGTAAGCCGCCTTCACACCGTTCGGAAGAAGTATCAGCACAGCACCGTCATCATCTGCCGTCTCTCCGCCATCGACAGAGTGGGCCACCGACGTTGTATCCCAGAAAACAAAAAAAGCACAACAAAACTTATCGCAGAATAACCTCAACGGGTCGAATGCCGCAGTCGGCAAGCTTTCATCGTATTCTGCCGGGATGCTGGTCGAATTTTAGTTTGATGACGGCGTACACTGGTGAATCAACCTGGCATCAAGCGTCATGAATCTGCGAAAATAAGGAACAATTGCATACCTGGAATTTACCTGTGTTCTCAATACCGATATGACATCTTATCAATTCGCCGCTTCAATTCTGAGAATAAGCATGCGCACAAGGCCTCTTCGCCGATTCGAATGAGCTCGACCATCGATGACATTTTCCAATTTCGCTGCAGAAAATCTCCTGCGATATTTGTATTTTTGTAACTGAATTTTTCCCACATCCGAGTCTCATCTGTCCGTGAGTTGGTTCACTTCAACAGCGAATGCATCTTCAGCTGTGTGACCAAAACGCCTCGTTTTCATGACATATTTGCACTCGACAAAGATCCTGTCACAAGGCAGAATACGCCTCAGTGCGATTTAACCCTTCTCAAAATATGAACCGCGAACCTCGGTGTTTCCCGCGAACCCAGTTATATGATACTAATATACTGTAATATATATACCTTGTCCACAACTGCGTTACTAATTGTTGTATATATTAAGACACAAAATAATAATATATATATATATATATATATATATATATAGGATAAACTCTATATAAGGTCCCCTCCCATCATCTGTGTATCACAGCTTCCAGCCCTTGCTCGTCTGCCGGGCCATTATTTACGCTGGAGTGTCCCTCAAAAGGCTATCGCCGTGGCCGTTGTCATGTTGTTGCATGACAACGTCCCAAACGACGTCGTTGACGCTTTCGACAAGTGGTCTTGAGAGATTGTTGTTCCGTATTGAAACAAAACGACATGGGCGTGCATCCAAGATGAAACTCGAGGCGATGACATACACGATAACGATATGAGACGGGACAAGGTGCCCGCGCGCGGGATGGGCTAGCACACAAACACAGCGCCGAACTGTGTTGACACGGGCACGCCTGTATATGTGATACCTTACTACGGCTCGCTTGTTTGATAGAAAGGTCGCATTAAGGTATCGTGTGGCACTTGGAGCTCCGTTAATCATCAGTGCACTCTGCAGGTTCTATGTGCAAATGCATATAATATATATATATATATATATATATATGTGTGCATACATATGTATGCGCACCAGCGCGGGTACTTCGGCTGCTTGAAAGCCATAGCTGTAAAAAGCTGCCGACCGCAGCTGTCCAATGTGACATATCAGCGAACTTAAACATTGTAAAACTGCACCATTCTATTAATAAACCAATAAAACCTTTTACATATATGTACATATGTTATATTTTTGTTACACTTTAGACTCTGTGAGATGAGACGCCAGACACTAACAAATGCCGCACAACTCGAACAAGGAGCTACTTGTAAAACTCATCAGGTTTGCGTGAAGTACCTGTTTGCAAAAGGCAATATTGCGCAACGGTTGGAAAACAATCGGATAGGATCACAATGACTCGCAGGTGTTGCTGCGAGTTTCTTCGGAACACAATGTGTCTCTGTTGAACGGAAATGTTGCTTGAAACGGGTTGATTTGGTCCCCGGATAAGGATGGCACCGAGGTTTCACAAATCGGTGTCGTGTACCAGAGGTATGTATACTATGATATTTTATGACTATAATTGCCCATCACGAGCTGCCATAGCCGACGGAAAAGGCCACAGGGATAGCTAATGAGAATTTAACACGGGGAACAGACATGCCATCATACGCGATAGGAAGGACACAAGACGGGGATACCGCGCGCCATGTCCTGAAACTGGACCCATCTCAGAGCAGCTGGCGGTGCGGTCAGCCGCAAAGAAGCCCGGTGCGACTTGACTTTGCACTTAACTAGAATGTCTTGTATGCTCGTGTAAATTACGAAATTGCTGGAGATTTTTCCAGTAATAATAACAATGACATGCATGAGAGCGGGTGAACGTTAACGAACTTCATTAGTTCGTTAACCGAACAGCAGTTGTATATATATGTGTGAAATTCCCTATATGTCACGTCACAGGAGGTTAAGGCCGTTTATCTGTGTAGGTGTACGCGTTGTCGACAAAATGCAATATTCAGTCCACATCTTGTTGACACATAACCGAGAAAAATAGAGAGATCGGTAGAGGAGAAAAAAGAGACGTATATAAAACATTATTTGAGCTGACCCTCAGCTCAGTTCTCCTATGTGACAGACTTTGGCTCTGAACCTTTTAGGTGTTACTACGACAACAGGTCGGGGCCAGGTTTGCTTTATTTCTCGACCATGTCGTCGAGGAAAGAATCCATGGATAAAGAAATCCAGATGAAGAAATCCAAAGATACTGCGAAGCGTCTGGTAACAGGATTCGATGGATAGGGGGACGGCGAGTGCCTAGTCGACAAAATCTTACGTGGTCTCATAAAACATTGTCCTCTTCGCGGACAATCCTCAAGGTCAGATCATAGATTCTAACTACCATATTGATCTGAGCAAGATAAACGGTTCAGTTATGAAATGCCTCGCGGTAGATCTGAATGTCTCGTTGCATTTGGCCCTTCTCAATCAGCAATGATCGGCACTATGGGTTCTGGTGCAAGCCCAATTGCTCTGAATGGTTGAAATCAGATACAGAGACATGCGGATGCCTGAGTGTGCATGATTCGATATGTGCGGCTTGTGTGTCACATTGCACAATCATCGTACCCTGATGGTCGTCGATGATACGTCTACGAAGGGAAATAACTCTCACGCCGCTGTATAGCCTCTCTGGTCGCTCCCCATGAAACTCGAATGTCAAATCGATGGCCGAATAGCCCCCACGCGAGCGGCCAGAGGAACGGACATCTTCCTCGAATCCGGATGGGGAGCCGAGGGCTGGTGAAAGTGACACCGCACAGGCGAACCGGCTCGCAAGTCAGCGAAAAGTAATTCGACTACGGCCACGGAGGGACGCTCCGAATTGGCGGCGAGTAGCTGGCCGATACCGGAGTAGCCGGCGATGAGATCGGGGATGCTCGCCTCTCGATGAAGAATCACCACATGCAATCGACGATGACAAAGGGTTTGATCATCGCTCGCCGTCCGTTTATACCACGATGTATGTAATATCATAGATAGATAAAATATAAGAAATAGTTGTTTTCATTTTAGGTCGACGAGCGTCGAATGACGAGTGTTGGACGGTCTCAGTCAAACGCGGAGAGGAACAAAGGCAGGAGGGCTCACTGCATCGGACGAGCGGTGGCTGTCAGCGGAGCTTCGCTGAAGTTTTTCCCACCACGATGTAGGTATAAGCGTGAAGGTTCCCATTGAGGGATGTTGATCTGGCGGAGCTGCCGGACAAAAAAACCTCCATTCATACAGGCTGCAGTTGTAGTGTGTAGTGGCTGTTCCTCTATCTTTTCTCTGTGCAAAGGCTTCAAGGACTGTAAATGAATATAAAGGACGGGTTGTGTTTGTACTCATCAAAATGCGGAAGTTTGTGACCTGCTATTTCGTTGTTTACCTATTACTGCTTCCAGTGGCAGCCTTACAGTTCAAAGACAAGAGATCACTATGGAACAATGGAGCGAGTATTTAGTGTACTCATAGGGTGGTGTGCTTGTTCAAAGGATGAGATTTCTCTGATTTTCTCCTATGAGAAAATGAAAGGCGATACACACGCCTCTGAACATACCTCACCCTTCGGGTCACATACTAATCGAAACGATAAGCAATTTTTACGTTACGTGAAGCTTACATAGGTTATTGAAGAACAACGCGATTTTCGTCTAGCCGTCGCTGTTATCCTTATTTATCAATCCTGAGAAATAGTGCACCCATTTTCGGTGTTCGACTAATCAGCCGATTGTCCCTTTGAAGTTGGCCTCATAAGTTCTGTCTAAAGCTTCCGTCTTTAACGCTCTAACCATCTTCTATTGTATTGTACAAATAAGTCCCATGCGAATGGATACTGTCATGCATCATCTAAAGACGTCAGAGTTTGTTCGCAACAAGGTGTCTATGTTGCGTAAGTCATAGCGCGGCAGACACATGACGAATCGCTCCTGTGCTGAACAGCAGCCAAGGCCAAGTGTTCCTGGTTATTGCAGCTAGCTAGCCTGTCGTCGCAGTCTGTTTAGCTCGGTGATTGCTTGTCAGAAACTACCCTCATGGATATCAACCCTGTGGCGTTCCGCGCATTTTCCAGCTTCTTCCTGCTTCTGGCTCCATATACTCTCATCGGTATCCGAATCGGGGAGAAAATCTATATATATATATATATATATATATATGTCTGTGTGCGGGTGTGTATGTGCAGGTTCTCACCGTTTGCATGCTTCCTGTACGTGCCCCGAATACAAGTCATCACCCTTCTGACTAGTTCACTCATTCCTCCGACCAGCTTAGCCCGGTCCATCCGGTCACAGCTCTTGAAAAGCTGTCACGGCTTCCCGGCCCGAGCCACGCAGTGGGTAAAACACAGTGCTGCAAACGGCACGCACTGCATCCCGAGCTTCGATCACACGTGCTATGCTAACTTCGTTTTGTTAACGATACGTGGCCCCGGTACTGGTAGCTCGCATCACTCGGGTTTCATGGCGGAGCGACCGTGACCGGGACCGACGACGGGCTCAACAAGCCATTGGGGCGTTCCCCTCGAACGTTCTGAGAGAGACGCAACGCCGTGAGAAAATATGGCCGCTGGAGCGCATGGTACAACTCATTACTCAGCGCGGCAACTATGTGCGCCTCGTTTACGAGTGATCTTCCATCCGGAAAAAGCAGCTCCGGGGTAGTCTCAGCCTGTCTAAAAGGAGTTCAGGTTTAGTTGAGCGGAGTTCCATCAAGGCACCGGGCCTCTCTGCCACACAGGAGAGAGGCGCGGTGGCAGTTTTGATATTATGCCCCCTCGTTTTGCGAGCCGGGTAGTAGTTTCCCAAAGGAGCGAACCTTGTCTTCTATCGCTGCGAGGTCCCTGTGTCTCTGGGGTCGTTCTATGGGATGAATGAAGGCATATGGATATTGTGCCTTTTGTCAAAACACTCGGAACGAATGTGTACGTATTACAATCGTAGTTTGTTTCCAAACGAAAAGAAAACAAACAATATACATTGGGAATTATGATGAGGAATATTTCGTTTTTGTTCCAGTTATCGATGCCAATAGATCAAAGCAAGTCAAGCACAAGAGATGAAGATCATAGTGGGCCGGTGTTTGCAGGTAATTCTATGGGGAAGCTAGGCATATAAAGATAAACGACTTCCATAAACATTATTATCCTCAATCGGGGAGAATAATCACATTTCGTGTAAATTTGCTCGGGTATCGAAAAATATGCAAGACCTAGCCACCAAGACCTCTTCATCTATGTACAATAGTTCAGGCCTGATACATTGACGCAACTGTTTGTTAATAAACACACTAGCTTGACTAACGTATAATGTTTACCCACGGTGTGCGTGTTGCTGAAATCGAGATTCTGGTAAACTCATATTCGAATAATAGCTCAGTTCCGTGTGAAGGCGTCCTGAGGCAAACGACGAACGGCTGTTTTATGCATCATCAAGGCTTTTTTTTATGGTTAGCCTTTTTGAATAGTTAGGTATCTCAAAGGCAAATTACTGCTAGGCGCTGGTTTTACGGTGCTAATGTCGTCAAGGGAGGTCATTTACCCTTTGGGTAATCACACTATGGTCGCGGCTTGCACACGATCGTACATACGCTGACAGGCATCGTTTGCTGACGCTGAATCCGCGACGCGGCTGCGTGAATTATGGCGTTACTCTCGGGGTCATATTTCTCGCTGTGCGATAACACCTCTATTCTTCATTATGCATATGTTCTTTTCGCACTTCGTCTTCTCGCGAATTGGCTTTTTTCTTCGTGACGGCGTATCACCGACCCTGCCATCATTGCCACCCTGTGAGCTCTGTTGTTTACCAGCTAGTGCCATGTTAAAGGTAACCTATACGCAAACCCTTGCGGCGAACGACCGTCAATCTTTTGTGACATATATTGACGTAAACAATCGCATGTACATATGCTCATAGCTTATCCTAAAAAGGTGATTTTTCCGGGCTGACTCACAGCCACCATGTAACTCAGTCTACGGTACAACTGCTTTCGGCATTGCTTCATGAGACGGACAACCCCTTTAGATGCAGATGTGCAATGGTGGGGATCGAACCCGTGCTTATTCTAACCTGTTCATACTAGTATTATAATAGCGATTCATAGCTATTCCTTGTATATCAGCGCGTCGACGATATATTATTAAATTATACAGGAGAGCTTTTTTTGTAATATCTGCAATCGGCTAAAGTTGACACAGAACTCAGGATGAAGAAACATACACAACAGAACCATAAGCTTTGGCTTTGGAACTTTTGACCTATTTAGTTTAATCGATCACTGTCGTAAATGTCCTCATACTGCACGCTAGCTGAAGTCACGTACTGTTTAGTACCTGTTTGATCGACATTGCGCACGTACCCAATTCTCGACTCAAGGTCCTCCTTACCTGGCCCACATTGCCAGGGCCCTCGGAGTCAGACAAGTGGACTAACATGTTCCTTGCCATATTGCCTCTGCAAAACGGCAGCAAGGGACGCGACCTACTTCTCAACCCGACTCCGTGCCGACGATTTCGAGCTGTGGTACACGGAGATCTCACACTATGATTTTCTTATCCTAGATGTCTCCATTCCTCTCTCTCTCTTTCTATCTCTCTCTCGACCTGTTCCGCTTCCTCGCTGTTCAGAAGGTGTTCGGCAGTGAAACGGTTCGCCCATTCGATTAGACGCAGTCCGGAAAGAAACATGTCCGCTCAGGAGACTATCATGGATACCCTCGCCACTGCCATGTTTCAGACTGGTGGGTAGCTACCCCAGACTGCTACACCCTTCATACCCTGATAAACCGACTTTGACGGGAAGACAGATGAATTGAGCGGTGCCGTTAGATGTGTGCGGTAACGCTTCGATCGCCAGCACCGCATGAAGGACCAATAAAGCGCCGACAGTCGATCGAAGGAACTGTTAAGGGCTCCATATCTCTCTCTCCGCCTCTCTCTCTCTTGCCTTCTTGTTTAGTGTTCATAGGCATCCTAACAGACTTTAATGTATATTATGACATGTACGTTCGCCCTCTTCGCCCCGGTAGCTTTCGTCCCGTGAGAATTCCCTCTCCGTAGCATCACGATGTTGCCTTTGTTAAGAGGTTAAGGGCTAACTGATTGACCGCAGACCACGCCTCACGTCTGGTGTATCTTTTTTGCGTACTGTGGGGTCCACCCACATCCAATACAGCTCCCGGACCTCGGTAACTTAGATCTGTGCCTATTACTACTTGCGTAATACTTCGGGCAGGACTTTCAGGGACCATCGGCAGATCGACCTATCACGGGCTATCCGTCACCTATCCCCTGCCCTGGGATGATTCGAATCTTTGTCTTCTTGCTCTTTCTAAGTCGTGTTTTCTTTGCATCATCGCATCAGCCAACGTACTTACGAATCTCTCACAATTCTTCAGGCGATCTCACCATTGCGTCGACGGTGCTATCGGCCGACGGCTTGTTTCCAATATCCTCGGTACTCCTATACCCATGATCGCGCAATGGCATGGCTGATCTGAGCTCCACCAGGCAAAGTAACGCGGGAGAGGCCACTACTGCGAACGGCAGATTGCGACCAAAATCGAACGACGGCCGAGAAGCGACTCTGAACAAATTGTTTCGTTATCAGTGTCGTCCGAGATTAATCAGAGGGTCGTGTGCTGTCGAGGGATGGGGAGATGCGAACGCCTTTTAGGTTCGACTCCCCCGGTGTGTGCGCTTGGTTGGTTGCGCGGTTCTAGATTTCGGCTCGCAGCTGGGTTTTGGCAATTGGCAATTTCCGGCACAGAAAAAGGACTGTGGAGCTAGCCGACTGGTTCCGGTGCTGGTCACTGCGCTCCCATTGCGGCAGACTGAAGGACGACGAGCGAGATCGTGGAACGCGGAAAAGGAGGTGATCATGGCTCCATGGCTGGTACGTGACCCGGGAACTGCAGCCGGCAACTCGCCAGTTCGTGGCACGCCGCGTCTCCGTGCTGCTTGTGATAAGACTAATCGCACCAATCCTTGCTTCTGCAGAGATTCTCAGAGAGAGCTGAAGCAGTGATCAAGCGGAAAGACAATGACGAAACAGCCGCTCGCCGCTGGGCTATGTGAGAAACAGGCGAAATGTCGGCCAGCTCGCCTCCTGCGATGCACTTCTCTGGATAATAGTTTATGATCCTCGCAGTAATACCTAAAAGTTAAGTGCCGAGGCCTGTCACAAATGGGCAGCTGAGAGTCAGCTCCTAAAAAATGTATCACGATAAAGAGTTTATGAGGTTCTGCCCGTGGGAGCCAGGCCAAAGCGAGCAAGGTAAACGCCGCAGCTAAAGGCGACTCATATCGGACGATGTAGTTCTGGTATTTAGTAGTGCCAGATAGCACACAAGAAGCGCAGTTGGATAGTGTTATTAAGCAGGACACTAATGGCTTGAATTGAATCGCTCTGATGGCGTGACGCACAAAGAAAAATTGTTATTATTACTCGAATTAATTACTGTTACCCGTATCACCCTTATATTATATTAAATAAAATGTATACCTAACGTTCATACACATTGAAATGTGACGTTACGAACTGCAATCAAGGCTCGGAAACACACGCTTGCCCGCACCGAATCGCCGGATCAAACGGAACACGTTCACACCACAACAACTCCTTGTTATTCTGTTGTAGCAAGTAGCCAGTCGACGATGCATTACTACTAGTGTACTATAAGTATACGGGCTGCATGACATGAATTTTCCTTCGTCCAGGAGTCCCGGAGTTCTCTGAAGCCAGCAGAGCTAGACAGAAAATGAAAGATTCAGAATCCTTTGCCGGGCCCCTTTCCTGCACACGCGCATACATGGTTCATGTACGCGTTCACTCGCGCCCCACACACAGGTACACAACACGGAGCGTCCACGAAGCGCATGGCAACGTGAGGCAAGCTGAGACACCATGAGGTTGTGTCCGCCTCATCTGGACTCGTGCGTTGCACTAATCCCTTATTTCTACTCGCTTTCTCTGGTGTCGCCGCCGCCGCCGCCGCTGCCGCTATCTTTCTCCTGGGCGGATTCCCCTTCACTCAATGATGGCGGAGCGAGACAGAGAACGTGGCAGGGCCATCAGCCCTGTGGGGAGCGTCGTTCGGACGGTACTTCAGAGGAACTCAGAATCCCATACGTCGGGGGTGTACAAGAGGGGATTCGGTAGAGGATCGGTAGCTTTGTCGGCAGCTGCACAGAGGTTATGCGCGCTCCTAAGCCATTGTTGTCGGGTGCATCCCTGGCGGTGGTCCGGGCGCCGTCATGACAGCTACTGCTGTTGTGATGTAGCGGAGGTCTTCGCACATCGTCGGCACAAAGTTGAAAGGAAGACGCTCGGGCGGGCGGGCGGGCGTACGGGTACAGTGAGGGCTACGTGTGAATGCGTTGGCTCTCCATTCGAGCCACCAAGTTCTCAGCTCGGCTCTGTCATTCTTTAATAATGCATAGATAAAGTAATTTTGTTCTTGTCGTCCCCCAGACTTGGAGAAACCCACCAGGAGGCAAAGGCGGGGGTTAGACAAACGTGAGGGTAAGGCTATGCAAGCAAAATGGAGCGTCACGGTTCATAGTGGCATGATGGATGAGCACAGGTCAGCACAAAGATGGCTTATGTTACTATATTCCTTAACCAAATCAGGGGTGCGTCCCAGTGTTCCCCCGACACTAATTTCCAGCATAGGGAGCATGAATGTTCCGAGCGCCCCGCCAGCTAGCTTTATACACAGAAGTGAGGTTTAGTGTGCGATGCAAACCATATGCCAGCAAATCGCGTTTTCTAGGGATCGAGCCGGCAATCACGAATCGATTTGGGGTAAACAAGCGCATCTAGAGAGATCCGTCATCCACCCAAGCCATGCAACTGCCCTCTACCGTACCAGCAATAACAATATAATATCAGTGTTATATCGGAATCGTCATAGTAAGTAAACCATTAGAATTTTTAGATGACCAAAAAATTCAATTCAGACATTGTCAATTGAAACCGGCTCATATTCCGCATATTTCCATCGTTAAAAATATTTACCCGAATACACCCTCAGCTAAAGGGGAGTAGTAGTTAGAAGTCGTGCCTCGGCCGGAAGATAAAAATATAGAAGAAAGTTTTTTCCACGTTGGAAAACGTCGTTTAAACGAGTCGCCATTCGAACGAGGGACCCAACGGAGGTTGTGTTTCTTTAGCACGGGGATGTTCCGAAATGGTTACGGTAAGTATATATAACAACGATAAGTATCGTTGACGCACGTTCACTACGCTCGGAGTTAGTGGTCTCAAGAGGCGGGGGCGGGGGGAGGTCTCAAAGCATTCCCTCGTTATACTTCAGCCGAAAGACGTACGCTGGCCAAGGGACGTACACGGCGGTGCTATGGCTGCGTCGAACAAGAAATAATGATTTTTAGCATCTCTGAAATAATGTGATAGATACAACTCGATTGAGCCATGATTGCAAAGCGTTTCAGGCAAGTATTCAGGGTGTGCTGAAAGTTGACTGCGCAATTGGGTAAAAAGTGGATTCACACATGCTATCCGTTGTGAATATGCTTTTAACTGTGAACCTCCTTTTTCACCGTGTATATGCACAAACCTCTTTAAGTTTCCCAAAAACAACAGAGAACCGAAGCAGAACAACAACTACAATATCACCATTGGATGTCCCCTCTCAGGACCATGACCTCAGGCCTCGACCTGACGCCCAATGAGTCCCCCAACTGCGGCACTAATTATTGTATATGTTTGGCCTATATATACTGCTATTATGCCTACAATATTATTGTTGCATTCTCTCCAAGGAAAGCGAGAGATGCATCGACCGATCTGTCCGATTCGTCTTGTCCGATTGGTCGCACAGACCGATTGTCTGTCCCGATCATACCGGATTGCCCTAGCAATGGATCTCTGCCAGTCTCAACAGCCGACTCTGACCGCGTTGTCTCTTCGCACGCCTCATTTGCCCGAATTATGCCAGGATGGATGAACCCGAGGACAAGTGTTAGCAAGACGTGCTGATCAAGCACAAAATAGACGTCGACGACAATGTGAGCTCGTTGCATTGAGGGTCCTTCAGGTGCGGTAACTCTATCTCATTGAAAACAATGCCACGCCTAGTCTAAACCTATGTTTGTCGATTGGTAGGATCTGGGCTCCTATTATTGGTGACGAAGGTGCTCCGCGACTTATAGATAGACTCACATCCGACTGTGCGGTTGTGAGCCCGTGAAGCTCCGAGGAGAGCTTTCGGACTTGTTCACTTGGTTCGTCTGTACCAGAAGGTTCGACTGCACCACGTCTGGTGATATTCCTAATAGCAAATGTGAGAGGAGGTTTTGTCAGGTGATTCCTTTAAAAATAAGAAATTAGTTATGCTATATACGGGAGGAATAGGATAGGAATTTAAAGGAAATAGTTACGTGGCATAACTATAAGAAATTAGCTATGCCACGTAACTAATTCCTTTAAATAAGAAATTAGTTACGTGGTATATGACTGGGTGTCAGGTCGAGGCCTGAGGTCATGGTCCCGCGAGGGGCGATCCAATGGTCATATTGTAGTTGTACCCTGACACAGGAACAGGGCAATGGGTCGTCGTGGTACCGCACGCCTTATGGTTAAATCGAACCTAACCTTGTTCCGAGTTGGCCCTCAGCCGTCGCCCCTCCGAGGCTCAACCAGTGTCTCATGCACGGGCATGGTCACAAGTGAAAAAATTCATCGATATTAAGGCCTGGTAAGATACACTTGGTCCAGCTGTAAACGTTGACAAAACTGAATGCGGTTCTCATTTCCACGTTCCATCGTTTTCTCGATCAGTTCAGTAAATTTCGATGGGCCAGATGTTCAACCGAGTTCATCAGCAATCGTCCTTGGGCTGACATTTGGACAGATACAATACGAACATTTTGATTATTAACGCCCCTGTAGTTTACAACGCTGAAGTTCTCAGTTGAACTTGAGCGAGCCGCTTCCTCAAACCACGTCCAAAGTCCTATGTCTGCACTGCTATTTTGTCGGGCCTTCGATCTGGAAGACGCCCTTCGGCATCTCCCATTATAGATTCCTCCTTGAACCTCTACTTGACGACACTCTGCAACGCTTTGGGATTGACCTCCCACTTAGCTCTCGCGATGCGTACCACCACCTCGCCTTCACAATGTGTTCACGGCGCGTCATTGAAGCCATTCGACGCCGAATCGCTTGCATTTGTTTTGTGCATACTCACGGACAGACCTGCAAAAATTTGCTAAGCCGGAATCGGGCAACACATACGGCCAGACACACCCACACATTGACAGATGGCAAACGGCTCACAGACACGCACGCACGCACGAACGCACGCAGCAGCTGTGACGTGGCCTCGTTTATATTGGCGAGCACTTCGGTGCCAGCCGCTGGCCGAGGCAGGGATTTCTCTCGAGTCTTCATCATCGAGAGAGTGCGGTGGAAAAACGTCGTGTCCGAATCGTGTGTTCCCCCCAAGGGCGTTTTTTGTCGATCACGACCGCCCTAACGCAGTATCCACCTTCGTAATGAGGTTATTAACTGCGTTTTGTAAAAACGCATCGTGCAGAGTGCACCGATGCGGGAGGAAGGTCGACAGGCAAGCAGTCGCTCTCTCGCGTTCCAAACATGCTTAGTCAGCTGCAGGGCTTTTAATAGTTCGTTAGCCACCACCACCAGCAGCAGCAGGAGCACTACCACCGCAAACCAACGCCGTCAGAGTCGAGTTCGAAGAAAAAGACAGAAGTGT
The DNA here is from genome assembly GCA_019614645.1 of Stratiolaelaps scimitus. Lineage (NCBI taxonomy): Eukaryota > Metazoa > Arthropoda > Arachnida > Mesostigmata > Laelapidae > Stratiolaelaps > Stratiolaelaps scimitus. The sequence goes on along the minus strand of JABWDB010000033.1, from coordinate 87,618 downwards.
GTAAGCGACACTGCGGCTGAAACAATAAGGACTCCCTCGTTCACGTACATGCCATTTGACTTTAGTCGGCCTGCACGCCATCAGCTGGATGACAAGGGAGCGAATCAGCTAACAAGTGTTGAACACGAAATTGCTGCAGCGTATAGAATATACGATATATGATCCAATCGATCATTGTGATATACAGCACAGACTTTCGTATCCTTTATATACGGTCGTTGTAAGTTCTTGATTAAGTTCTCGCTTGCCGATTTGTGCTGAGTCACATGTTTCTTATTTGGCAGGCATTTTTATATTGTACATCGCAGTATTCGAAGCAAGAAGACTTCCCTGATAGCGTCAGTCATTTGCTTCTGGGGCCAGGATCCCTGATCTCAGGGTGATAAGCCCTAATTTGGAGCTCTGCAAAATGAAACTGTTTGTATAGTCAACCATTATTGTGAACTATACCATCCCACGATTAAGACTCGATTGCTTCATCCACAAACAAATGCCAATTCATCGTTAACAAGAACGCTACGTTTCGACCTGAAGGAGGCACGGCTCGGTGAGCTGGTTCACTAATCTCCAGCCGAGGAAATGGCACGCACCCTTGCGTGCCCTGTAGTCGCTGAAGACAAATAGGTTGCTTAGAGCTTTCCTCTGGCGGACTCTCCGAAGTCTCCAACTGCGCGTCGGCCTCAGAGGATGGCTCACAGAAGTCATTCCATTGGACCGTGGAGGTCCCGCCCCTCTCAATTAACCTCAGTTAACCTCAGCTAACTGATCAATATACAATTGCAATAAGCCGAATAAGCTGACCCAACGAATGCAAACGAGTTAGAGAACGTCCATTGAAAAGAAGTTGCGGTCCGCCTGCTTAACGCTGCCTCGTCCATTGGTCACACTCGATGGCCGCATAAATGAGCAGCACGCCCGCTAATGTGTATATATATATATTAAGACAAGGGTTGTCTTCGTTTCATCGATCACAAGCTCAACTGAATCGCGTTGGCGAGAATACCGCTTGAAAGTCACAGGTCCCAGAAGCAATCGTCACTATGTCCGATAAGCGTCTAGATGAATTGGCGCTAGTAGAAGTAGAAACAAAAGTATACACAACAATCTACACTAATACACCAACACGTATAAAGGCAACGAGAACTTTGTGATTGTATATTAGTGTTATTAACTATGGGTTCACAGAGGGGACTATGCTTCACACAGAGTTGGCGTCAAATCATCATCGTCGTCGTCGTTGTCGTTCAGATGTCAGCAGTGCGGCAGGGTATTGAGAGAGGGATTGGACAGCTGGGAGGTGGCACGATGGAGACCCGCAGACTCCTGCCTGGCCCCAGTACCCGCCGATGTGGTATACCCATGACTGATTACTCAAATCGACTGTGGCGGTGTCGACCACGAGAGTGGCCGCAATGGAAATTCAAATCGGCATCTTTTACGGGACACATTACACTCAACGTGCAGCGCTCGAAGTGTCGAATCGCGAAGCGACTTAGCTTAGCAAAGCATACTTTCCCTACTGTCTGCAGATGAGGCAAGCGCTGATATGTATCTGTATTTTTTCTGATCAATTTGCTACTTGCTAACAGGCTCGCTGGCAGGCGGCTGACTATCCAGGAGGAACCCACCCACTGTGTAGCGTTGCAACTACAAGTTCCTCCAACGTTTCCCTTGCTCCGCGCCAAGTCCGTGACGGCGCACAATGATCACTTCGAGCCTTTCTGCAGGCCAAGCGCAGCCTCATGGGCTTAGTCCAGTCATCGTAAGCGCATAGGCGAAGCGATGCCACCGGATGTGTGTCCGTAATTACTGTAAGAGCATCTTGATAAAATCCCACTGGGGTGGTCGCGCACGTGAATGCCGGGGACCCCGCTCGTTCCGGGGGTAAGTGAACACATATATACGCCCACGGTGGGTTCGGCGACCGACTCGACCCCGTTCCCACGCACAACATTGTCCGTCTACACTCTCCCAGCCAACTCTTGCGCTGCGTGGTCTACTGCACGACGTAAAGACGGCCACATCACTCTTGGCCGGACGGGCATCAGACAAGAGCTCAGATCTGCACGTACACTCTCTTGCCTCCTCTGTGGGCCATCTGGCTCGCTGCCAACATCTGCCTGCTCGTTCGGGCCGGCCGCGAGCATGCTTACCGCACGCCCACCCGCCCGCCCGCCTCTAGCAGGGAATGCCGTGCTGCCCTAACGTATGGAGTGGATTGTGTATTTGGGCCCGGGAGTTACCGTAAGAGAGTAGAAGTCAGCCTGTGGTCTGCACCTCGTCAATTTGCGGCGTGCATCAACACAATACCAACTTTGGCCTTCCCTTAGGCCTCCCGATCGGCCTTCCCAGATCGTCGACCCTGTAAACAAGGGGGGGGGTCGACAGCCCGCTGTTTTCAAGCGTATGCGGAGATGGACTAAACTTTAAACAATAATAAGAGCTTGAAAACTTACGCTGCTCCTCGGTGTGCATGGCGGGACCATTTGAATTTGTATATTTCACCTGAATCTTTTCACTTTCCACTATGTATATACGGTATAATATTCGCGGCAATAACAGACCTACTTACATACAAGACAATATCATCTACTATTCAAAGGGGTATGTCATCTATGTATATAATACATAGCCAGCCCATCGATGAGATCGTGACGCAGTGCGCTAAACATTTTTACGGCTTTTACCTCCCACATGCAACGCTTCGATGAACGTCCCCGCAGAACGACTGAGGCATCAATGGATCGGTCAATGGCTGCATGATGGAGAGACTGTCGTTTGACGAACTCGCTCAGCTGAACCGAGAGAGTCGAGAACGACGACTCGATATATACGCCGCGTTATATTGTCGTAAAATTAGCGAAATTTTCGCCTAATTATGGATTAACTAACTATGCGCATAATCAACGCAACGAGCCGTGTGTCCGTCCCGGTTCCTCGTGAAGTGCTTACGCCGCGCTCTCACTAGCCACACGCCGCGTCCGCCTGATGAGTGACTCAGTGAGCGAGCTTTGCGGCCGACCCTCTCGCCCCCCCTGGGGGACCGCGCGTCCTCATGCATTTGTAAAAATGTCTCACCCCCAATCTTCCGGACGTGTCCGCCCTAGCGACTTCGTAAAGGCGACGTTCGCCCCCGCAGCTGCTTTCAATAGAGTCATAATATCATCTCCTACTTCGGTAAAATTACGGAGGAACATTCGATGGACAAGTAAGCTTACCCACCGCGGGTAAGGTAAAGGTAAAGATTGACTGGTTTATTAAAGGAGCTGCAATTTTACAATGCTTAATCTCTCTCTTATATGTCACACAGCATCGACATTGGCATCGATCGCGCACGCATTCATCGTGGCCAAATATTACGCCAGCGTTGAAATCGACGGGGAATAAGTATTTGTATATGTTACTGCTGCACATTCATATAACGATATAAATATCTTCGATTTCAGATTGAAGTGCCTAACAGAACAATGCCTACTTAGATTAGTTTACAACGGGTTCCCTGTACTGAGAGTGTATCTCTTCCCCAGAGTTCATTGAGTGCCTATCAACATCAATGTGTATCTGCGACCATTTTTGTTGCCTTGCTAATAGCTATGTTCGTGTAATCACTAATTCGTTTCTTGGACGTCCGAATATTTCCACATGCTGCTCAAATGTAGTAGAATGATTGATCCGGACAACAACTCGAAGTTCACAACAGTCAGTGAGGCGTTTGGCGAATCCTGTCAAGTTTTGCGTTGAGTTCGATTTTACGCAGGTATTACCAAAAAGAACTTTATGCATATACAACGGAATAACGCGCAGCAGCGACCATTTCTTAAGCTAAACTGCAAGCTTTGGTGTCTACATTTATGTGCCCTCACCACCGAGTCGTACACAGCAAATTTCCCCTCTGTTGTCACTCCCGCTGTGTTTCCCTCGCGATTACTGGGACTATAGCCGTTATATACTACTGAACTTCCTTGGGCAAGCACCATCCACCAGAATGCGATGACTCTTCACAGATCAGCACACAGACAATGGCTTTCCCAGGGGGGACGCGGCGTCCCAGGGGCGCGGTACAGGGGGTGGGAAACTTTGAACAATTGATATGTCATTTGGCCGTGTGGACGCACGTGATGAGGCGCTCCACGGTCTCCACTTCTGAGCCGAGATGCCCACGAGAGCCAGTGGGACTTAACTGTGACACACGCACACAGAACAGCATGTCACTGTCCTCAGACGCCGCCATGTCGTGTCATGCCTTGTCAAGCGAACTTTTTCAGAGCTGCAGCTGAAACGAGATGGCGAGAGAGAGAGAGAGAGAGAGAAAGATATCCAGAGAGATATGAACGATAGAGAGAAAGGGGACTTATGGAAGGCAAGCAAACTTTCACACTGAAAGCTGCCACAAATGACTTTGTTTTGAGTACCCCTGGATCGGCTGACTCGGTAGTCAAAGAAAGGTGGATTCCACCTCCACCAGCACGGCTCAGTCCGTTCGAGTCTGTGTGATATAATGTTGTTTCGCTGGGAGCAAAGGCTCTGAGTGAGTAGATAAGTCTGCTGCCTGGGTGATCCGACCGAACGGTGGCTTATGCGTGTACCGTCGATACGACGGAACGCCCAATAGCTTTCGGTATCGACGAGAGTCATTGAAATGCTGTTATTTGCCAAATACCAGAGATGCAGGTACTTCACCTTGTGCGAGTCTGCGCCCGAAGCCGAGAAAAATTTCCATATTATTACGATAGTTATTAAGTGTCTCTAACGGTACATTTCGAAGGCACGAATGTGCAAATGACAGTGAAGAGAGACGTCTGGTCCTAGGGCTGAGAGGTCGCGGGACGCTATGAGAAATCACCTTGATTTGATCTAGTGTATTGATCCGATGAATAGATCTAGTTTGAGTGCTATTTGCATTGTGTATTGTACAGCTGTGCATAGATATCTTGTCTTTGATTGAAGCTGGGAACTAATATAATTAGTTACTATGCTGCATATTCATATGTTGACTGGTCATTTTGCGAGAACTTAAGCAACGCTCTCAAGTGCAGTTGTGCATCAATAACACACAATTTGAATCGTTGACAATCGTTGACACTCGCTGTGATCTCACGTACATTTGTTAAAAATCAACTAAGGCCAATAGCAGTTCAGCGTCCAGCCAGGACCGTATTGAATAGACCGTTCAGCTGAGCCAATCTCCTGGAAGGTGGCTCATCACTAATTTTCATATCGAACAATATGTTACATATTCGCCTGAATATAGAAATCACTAATTCAGTAGGAATGCGTCGAAATAACTCTATCGAATAGTTAACCAAAGTACCATTATCATATATATCATTTTAAGGAGGTTTGCGGATATCCCTATTTCTCGTCATGAGCCTCATTGACCATCAGAGTGGAAAACATCCTGAGCCCCACGAAAAGCTCACCATTAGAGAGCGGCAGATAGCTTCCAATTCGTGTGTTTGGCTCGTTAGACATTTGGCTGATACAGAAGATAACGGCAGCTCAAACGGTTCGATCACATCCGACCAGGCGAACGCCTAAGATCGAGCTCTAAATGATAACAGACCTCAGGCCGCATTATGTGAACAGGGGAGAACCAACAGTAAAGGTTGTAATGAAGGTCAAACACAAAGCGAGCCGCCTCCAGTTGCATACGGTTATTGTGCATTGACCAGAACAGACGAAATATGATCTAGTACTTACTGGTTGCTTTGGACATAATGTCGCAGAGAGGTTAAGTCGGAACACGAAATTCTAACTGCGGATGATGGGTGGCTTTTAAGCAAAACGGCTTCAAAAAAACTCTGCGATTAGCCTCATACTAAATACGTGTATATTATTAAGGTAATTTCAATCGTACATGTGAATGGCTTGGTTTTCACTACTTTTTATATATATAATAGTATATGTGTATATATACATATATATATATATAGATATATATATATATACAATTAATAAATATTAATACAATAACCGGTAAAATTCAAATGTATGCCCATATTGACTATCAATAAACGAGTGTCTGTATTTGTGTATAAAATAATTGAGTGCGATTCTTAAATCGCGCTTCGCTTCTACGAAACCTGCAACATTCACTAGTTAACCTTCGCCAAAGGATAGGCCCAAATGGGCTCATTCTATTTTAATTTGCACGAGGACATTGACAAAAATCGATACGCTTATTTTTGTACTTAGCTGCGGTTGAAGAGGACCAACTTGCTCTAACGTTTTTCTGCTTAAGACAACATTGCTGTATTCACAACGGCTGGTTGTTGATTGGCGCAACATATGTCAATACGAATATCTAATAGATTCCCAGACCCGCTACGATGATTGCTTCTAGCAGTTCATCAACCTGCTAAGGCAGATATTTAGACTCAGGGATAGCTTACTATTTTTTTCAAAGGCATAAGAAGGGTGTTCAATTCCAAGTATTTTGCTGAGTCTATCTCGTCTGAATTCCCCAATATAACATGCGTTCAACTTTGCCGGCCGTCAAATTCATAGAGGCTTAGCACTGAACGGACTCTGAGGTGCGACCCGTTGCGAGGTCTCAGCAGGCTATCTCTTGTTATGCATTGCGCGTATTAACGGCTGAAGCCAATCACATTTGACATACTTCTACTAGATTAGGTAAGCCCTAAGCGTGATTTCTCTGGACAATTTACGCTCATTACGTGAGCCAAATGACGCCTGGAGAAGGTGTCACAAAGCACCCAATGCACTTGGCCTTGAAGGGCCGTTTCGCCGAGAAGTTGGGGGAGCTCTGAAATTATTTAGAATAACCTATTTATTATCTCAGGACAGAAGTTATTCGAAATGTTTCTCAATCATACGTGCTTTATATGCGTACTAAGGGATAGATGTTACACGCATCATTTCATTGTAATTTTTTAATTGTATTCAACCTAGGAAGTAAATTTTCCAGACTGACTCACAGCTAACGTTTAATGTCCAAGATACAACTGCTTTCGGCATAAGGCTTCGTAACACGGCCAACCCCTTGAAAATGCAAATGTGCAACGGGCGGGGATCGAGCCCGTGCACCTACGTGTCTCTCCTCCGATTGCAAGGCGCACACGTGCACTACCAGGCCGCCGAACTCGACCTCGATTGTATTCAACCTAATTGCAGTTAGCTGTGCTAGTGTCGAATTTGGCAACGTCGCTGCTCTCAGGGTCTATGATTAGGCTCTGCGCTATTTGTTGTGGGATCCCTTCTCAATTTCTGGAAGTCTTTGTCAAAAAGCCCAATGATTGTGTCACGTAAGGAAACAAATCGGTTATATTAATATATATATATATATATATATGTCCGAAAAACACCTCACTTCGAAAAACGCACTCGTTGTCCCCGGTGTCCAGCCTGAGAATCATGTGTTGACACCATTATTGTTGACCCGCTAAGAGTTCAGGGACCCTACGGCTCAACTCTGCCGCAATTTTGCATAACGAGTTATATATATATATAGTACCACAACCCACCACAGCGTTGCTTGTCGTACTTCCATAATGAGCTTATGGGATGTCGTGACCACAACGGTCGATGAGAGGACACTCCAGCGACAAGCACATCACTGCTAACATCCACCACGTTTATTCACCATTAACGTGAACTTCTTGTCGCGCTCACTCGTGGACATTGACTGACTGGTCTCCGCGTCAGCTGGATCAGCTAGACACACACACTCGTCGATATATAGCCTAGAGCTTTCTCCGCTGGCCTACAATGTCCCCTATACCAGACGAATACTTCGCACCTATTTAAAACGAGGAACCGCCCACAGCCAACCAACACTTGTCCCGGGGCGAATTCTTTTCTCGAGCGTATCATGCACATGTTCGCTGACGTGGTCGCGTATCTCTCATGACAAGATGAGTGCAAGTCGACCAGCTAATGCTTCGGCATTGGACGGGGTCCGCCTGCCGGGCGGGACTCCCGGCCGAGACAGACTCAGACAGTGGTGGCCGGGCGTTCGGGGGCGTTCGGGGGGGGTGGGGTAAGAGTCCTGCGGAACCCTTTCATCTCATCCATTATTACCACGACTGCTGCTGCGCGTGCTGCTGGTGATGGCCGAGCTTAATAAATCTTTTCTAATTGTTGTTGTCGCGGTCGCCGCTGCCTCCTGTTCTATTCCGTGGCCAGTCCTCACTGCTGGCACCCCCCCCCCGTCTAATCAGACGTAGGCACAAGGCAGGACACCGCTACTGGGGCAAAGCGTCAGAGGGCTATCATCTGTTCCTTCGGGCGTGGAGCGATTCATCAACAAACGAGATGAACGTCAAATGTACAACTATTCGTGTTGCGACGACGGCGACTGACCCCCCTGCCGCCGCCCCGGGCCTTCATCTGGTTCAGCGCGATAACGCTTGCTCTCTGGTTAACGCGACAGCTCGGGACGTCAAGTCCGCTTTGGCTTAGGAGGCTACGGGTCCGCGTTAGCCATTAGAAGCACATCTTGCTCAACATCTCATGATCTTGTAAGTGTATATGTATGTATATATATATATATGATGGGACGGAGGAAGTCATATGTCTCCTGCATTGCGCGATACATACAGATATGTACATATCTACATAGATGAGCAAAAGGCGTTATCTGTTTGCCGCTCAGCCCTGCAGGCGTCCGAGCAAAAAGGGCATTCCGTCTACAATGACACACATAGTGAATCGGCAGCAAAAAGCAGACAACGCTATCGTTTCCACTTGAACTCGTTCTGACAAAACGCCTCTGCCTGCTAAGGAAATCGCATCTAATATACGAGAACTGTACTCGTGAACGGTCCCCATGAAGAGCAGGCGGCGGCGGGGGGGGTAGCATCGTATATGATTTCGCAGTTACTCAGCGCGGCGTGTTTTTGCCAAAGAAATAGAACGCAGAATAAGCGTGGTCGAAAACTACAAACGGAGAAGTGTGAACACTGTATCGTTCTAAAGGTAATTAACTAAATTGGTTAAATTACCGGCCTAGTTTGAACAAAATTCTCGTCTTTAGTAAACGATTTTTGATGACGCGTTGCTTACCATTGCGTTCATTGATCTGGCCAGCGGTGCGCGATGTCCTGGTGAGCAAAAGTGTTCGCCTTGCTAATTGTCCACAATTGCAATTTGGACTTGGCTGCGTGTCTGTGTGTTTGAAGAAAATTTTATCCTCTCCAAAGAAAAAGTCGTATCTAACCAGTAATCCTCGTAGATATTTCGTAACTGATATCATCGTAATGATCAGCACCATGAGTCAGTAACGCAATTGATATCCTGCGGAAGCTTTCCATCTGTATCGTCCATGGATGTCCGGGATATCTGCATACGAATCCAGATCGTCTATGAACACGTTTACCTGTATCGATGTGCACGTGACCATTCAGAATTCATTATGAAACAGATCGTCAGAAAAACGTGGTTGAGTAAATATTCGTGGCGTTGTATAACAGCTTAAAGAGCTAGGCAGGCCGATGAGCAGCGGGCAGCACAGTCACCACAAGCTATAATGATTATTCAATACAATACATTGAAACGTTTCTGTATCTCCATAGAATGAGTGTGCACATTTACCATAGTTAGACGCCTAAACATACACATGGATTCAATATACACATGAATAATATCTTACAATGCGACATTTTCTTCCTATTCAAATATGTTACATCGCCAGACCCCTTAGAACCTTACTACCGTGGTACAATTTTTGCCTGTCATTATTTCTATGGCAACTCCAGCGTTTGCAAAATTGCAGGTTCCGTCAATACATCCCCCACTTGAGTTTAATTCGAAATTAATTATTGTGGACTTTCGAACAACAACAACAACACATGGTGTCGCATCATCCTTATGGAGATTCACCTGTCCATGCAATCACGCACACGTGTGGTTGATCAATTCAGTGCGGTCGATAGCTCCGGGTATGATAGAGCATCTGCTCTTCAGATTGTCAGATCCGATCTCGCGAAGAACAGTCGCCAGTTTGCAGTCAGCTTCAGGTCTCGAATAGTCCGACGCTTCAGCAACGAACAGACGAATGTCAGACAGATGGATACAATAGATACACAATAGTGCGCCTGCGTCTCCTGCGAAGATATGTACACAGCATAGCCAGCTAAGTCTACGTAAAAGAATTTTCGCTTGTGAACACCTCAGTCAGTGCTGCTCCATATTTATTCTCCTGAGCCCCTGTTTTGGCCGTCCCGAGTTCTCTGCTAGTTCTCTCAGTCGCTCAAAGGCGAATTCGTCTGACTTTCTCTGCTCACTGAGGAAACGGATGACGGACGGGGATATTTCTCAAGCAAACATCGAATCTATTTGTGGCCGTCCTCCCTTGACAAACATCTTTTCTCGGCCGCAGCGACGGCTGCGCCCGTTGGCTAACGTTGGCAGTCCACACCGGGGGAGAGATAGTCCCGGGTAGGTTTTCGCCTGTCCCGGCTTTAGCCGTCGGGGGCTGGGTCTGCTCCGCCCCGAACATCCGGATACAGCTGCGTCTCCACAGCTCCCTCGCTGTCGCCGTTTTGTCGGCTGTCAACACACGCATAGACACTCTTTCGTCTGATACGCCTTGGAGAAGATGGCGCGGGCGGGGGGTGGGTGGGGGGGGGGCGCTTGAGGGACTCATTTCACCGCCGGGTTGAGCTTGTCCTCGAAACGGACCCCATCTCGACTCGACAGCGCTGACACCTTCGACGTGAACAAACTATCCTCGAAGGAAACGTGTCGTTACTTCGACTTGTGGGGTTTTCGTAGCGAATTGAAGACGAATCTCTCGGATTAAATTTAGGTGAAATGTCCAACTTTCGATGAGATCGCCCCTTCGAGGCCTGTCCATCTGCCTGTCTCTGGCCTGTAACCGGACACGGCCTAGCCGATAAATGACAACATAAATAAAGCGATACAACCATGCCATTAGTTTGCTCTACTTGGCTGACCTTTTGATCATCGATCGAGAGTCTGCTTAGCTATATAGTGTTTCATCTGTAGTTCTACTGCGGTGCCACCGTAATATATAGCCTTCTTCTTTACCTTTGTCCCTGGATGTTGACGACTCATCTCGGTGTATTCTGCCCAAGCTCTTGGTCGACCGCATGTACAACGGCTAGTGCGAGTTAGATGCTTCTACATATAAGTAGTGCTTGCTTCAATCCTCTTCAGGGATGTAGAGGATTTCAATCGAATGCTTTGCTTAAACAATGTCAAAATGCAAGAAGTAGCTGCCCGAGACGTTTTGTCTGATCCCGAGACCCGACCTACTCGGCTTACGGCAGCTATACATAAGCCGCTACATTGAATACTGACAGGATAAGACAGAACTCCCCCTCCCCCCCCATTCGATGGTGAAGTCCCCCGTCGAAACAGACCAGTCAAAAGCAGCACTCGATGTATATAGCATAAATATGCATATATAGTATCGGGACTGAGCAGCTCTAGCTACACTACCCTGTATGGAAATGAGCAGTTAACTCACTTTTGAAATGATGAGGAAAAATGACGTAAGTCTCATATTTTGTCGAGATCGTCTGCAAATGCGTACGTATCAAAATGCGAATATACATAAATGTGGACAAACGTCAAACATTGGATACATGTAGCTTTTCTACTGATTAGTATACGACACATTATATTAGGCATAATTCTCTCGAGTAAAGGTAAAGGTTTATTGGTTTATTAAAGGAGCTGCAATGCTTAAGCTATCTTGTATGTCGCACAGCTATCTTATATGTCGAACCAACAGACTTCTTCTGAGTAACAGCACAACCTTTCCGATCCTGCGCGAATAGAGAAATACGACAGGATAATCAAAGTCTAAGTCACGAGTGGTAAATAGCAAGCGAGGCTTCGGTAAAAATCGCCCACCGAACAAAAAACGCCCATCAACAGATAGGTTCCTAGATTAGGTATCTAGGCAGTTCGATAGCGCAGCAGCGTAGATAGATCGCTCCTGAGAAGATATATTTATATATATATATATATATCTATTCGAAAAAATCTTCCATTCTAAAACAGGATTTTTTACAAGGAACAAAGTATCTAGCATATAATGTATAACCATCTTCATCACTGGGCCTACATGAACAGCCAAAGAGAACACCAACTCACTTCTTTATATACAGCGTTTATTTTCACTGCCGCCCAACAGTGGTTCTAGTGGCGCCTTGGCCGAAGGAGGACCAGCATCACCGAACGAAAATAGATATCATGTTCATATCTAAAGGCATCGGGGGCGTCGTCTACTGAGGTTCCCAACATGAAGTGCGAGCGAGAACACTCTGGGCACAAGACAACCATGGCCACGCGAACACTCTCCGAATGGACCACGACGGAAGAGGTTCTCAATCGATCGTTTGCCAATTACTGTACAAATCTCTCTACCCCCCCGACAACATCTACTAAGTCCCATTGGCTGCGTCTACTTCGCCACTTGCTGACGGTGGCAGCACCAGCAAACGGCGAGGCCAACAGAGGACCGGAACGAGAAAAGTCTCACTTGGATATAACCACTCACCCGCCAACTCAGCGCAGACGAGCTCTCATCCCCTGTAGGCGTAGCGGTGGCCGCATGCGCCATTAGCATATATTGCCGTGCTGTATTGGGTGTACGTAGCTTCGGGCTATATATATATATATATATATATATAATATATATCTGTATATACATATGTCGTTGAGACAGTATCTAATCTTTGGAGTAGGCATTGTCGATATATACTGTTTAGACGTATTGGTATAGATTAGACAGCAGCTAGGCCAATGGGCGATTGTTGCGCTGCCTATCGATGTATATATAATGTGGTAGACCTTTCTGTTTCATGGGAGATGTGAAAGGAATTGTTGATTTGGTGCCGGACAGCGGGATGTACCAGCTATAGGTAGAAACGTAGAAGGACTTATTGCTTCTTTCACTCTGGGTTGGTCATGGAAGTTGGTGCGTGTTGTTATTGCTGTTGTTGTTGTTCCTTTTAGCATCGTACAGGCCGGCCGTGTATGATGTGTGTATCTTTGGAATCAAATCCCCCCAAGGTACTTTGGGGAATCCTTGGATTTTCTTATCATTATTATTTATCTGTTTGCAAAGAACGATAGGTTAAAAAACAAGTAAGACTGGCCCCGATAGAATCTTGAAGTAATAACACCTAAAGGTGGTTCCGAGGAGAGAGGGAAGAGAGAGAGAGAGAGATAAAGGAACAACAACAGCGTAGTATAATACATAGAGAGGCAGCGAGTGTCCAGGTGAGACCAAGCGCCAGGCTGTAAAAACGGAGTGGAGAAATAGCCTATCTTGTCCCTTTCAAACTCAGTAAATCGCTACATTTTCTTATAAGGTAGCTAGGTATGACCTATGAACGTTTTTCAACTCTTTGTTGTCCTTATCGGCTGTGGTTCTGTTCTATTCTGTAATTGATTCCTCTGCCCCTATTGTGTTCGAAAGGTTTTAACGTTCCCATTGAGGTAACGTCTCGCGCTCAATACAACTGTACGTTGACCATGTGCAATTGCGATCTGAACATTGATAGGAGACATTAGCCTACGAGGTCATCTTATGCCATGGATTCATGGGTTGTTGCATGACTTGGCTTGCATCTTATTGACCGCTTCCATGGCTGATTGGCACGGTACACGTTTATCAGCAGGACGGCAGTCAAGCAGCGGGGAAGGCTATGGTCGTATTTCTCCAATAGCGTGCCGCGAAAACGAGGCCTCGAGGAGACACCGGCACCCGCCCCTGCCTTCAATCAATGACTGAATCAATGAATGAATGCAGCTGGTTGGGCGGCATCGGTGAGGACGCTAGCCGCATCAGCGCGCCTCGTAGGCTATGGAGAAGCCCACAGGCTGGACGCCCTCCTACGAACCTAAAGGAGTGTTTCTGTCAACAGGCGACCCCAAGAGGCCTGCGAGGGCGAGCCAACTCTCCAATCCGGCCCTCGTCAGCGCAGTGGCCTGTTTACTGACGAGTTGGTGATGGAGGGGCCAACCGTCAAGAGAAGGAATCACCCAAAGTCCACATGAAGACAGAGAGAAGGCAGCCACTACAAGTGGGAGCCGTTCATGGAGAGGCACGATGCCTCCGAAATTCTATCTACCAATGCAATAATGGTATAATATAATTTGGTAATTTCAGCGTTGTATCATAGCCGCTTAGTCCACGCGATCTTTGGATCGTTGTGCAGGGTTTTTGTCCGTAGAGGGTTCCCCGTATGGCTCCCCGCCTCCTCTTTTCCAGGAAGTCAGAGGACGCTTGCCTAGCTAGAGCTCATAGATCGAAATTCATGTGGACCGTTGATAGTTGTCGAGTTACCTTTTGACAACAAGTGGCCCGGCCATAACAACAACATCGACAAGTTGTCGTTCAACTACAAGTTGGATTTGGCTCATGTTGAATTGTTATCGTGAATGCTATTGAGTCATTGCTATTTTACTAAATACGTTTGCCTTCTATGTGTTCATTAGATATGGTTGAATTTTAGCGAGCTACGTCGTATTCGGGATGAGAGTATCATCAATTTTTATTATAATACTTAGGCTCGTGAAATATAAATGGTCGAAGTAAACAGCTCGTTCTACGGACGCAGATCCTTTGCGACGCATAAGCAACGAGAATTTCAAACGCAGCCGTTGGGGAAGATACTTTGAATTAGGTACCCAGATTCTCAGGACTGGTCGAGAACTCAGGGCACGACCAAATGCTCATTCGCCACAGATGGTCAGCTATGTATTGGCAGGTCAAAAAAATGTTGGGTGTCCGCCTTATAAAGCAATGCCGAAAGTGGTACCGTGGACGCTAAATGTAGGCCGGAAAATTTCCTTAGTTAAAAAATGCCCGAGAGTCTTTCTTTCCTACGAGACGGACGTAATTGCTGCCTATATGAATGCTTATCTCAACCGCTCAATGTGTATTCCCTTAGAGAAGTTTAAGTTGGTCCCTTTTTCTAGGTGATCTAGTCCACCATACACGAATAGGTCTGTCTCCTTCGCCCGCTGCTGTTGCTGCTGCTGTTTAATTATCCTCATATAACTCACATACACGTGCGTATATGCCGCTGACTACGATGATGAGATGCTGCTTATGCATGATATCAACTTTGGTAGGCAGGTCGTTCTACGAGATGTTGCTTCGACGTCTACTGAGTGATATGTCCCATGCCCTTCCCCGTTCTAATGCCTTGCTATGGCTGACTCTGTGATGTCATTGTTCGTCTGGGACAGCCGTCGGCTTGCGTCTGGTGCCCGCGCTTGATGATTGTATACAGTCTTCGTACATCTGTACGGTCGCTATGCTGCACCTGTATTTATGTACATTTACATATATACGAGGTAGAGGGGCTGCCGCGGTTGCGGTGCAGCAGCAGCAGGAAGCGGACGAGCTTGAGGCGGACGAGTTCGGCAGCGGTGAGCACCTCCGCAAGCCTTCGGTCACCTCGAGGTTTGCTTTGCTTGAGCAAGCGTTGGCCCGGAGCAATACGAAGCACGCACGACGGCGCGCAGCTCTGCGAGAGCGCAGACCGAACAAGGGAACGCAGCTTTGCTCCTATTGAAGTGCAGTAAAAAGGGGGTCGCAGCCGGCCCACCACTGTGGACGTTACCGGATAGAGAAGGGCAGAGTGGGCTCCACCACCGTGTCGTCGCGCGCGACTCTGCGGCGATTTTCCCCACCTGCCGGCTACCAACCAGGGACACAGGCTCACAGCCCGCTATAGGCGCCCTGCAGCGGCGACACAGTTAAACTCAGGCGAGCGAGGCGGACGTCGGGGGCAGAACGTCGACGAAAAGAACCCGCTGATGGATGCCGTGGCGGAAAACGCGCCACCTCCCCTCTATACGCGACGTATGGCCAACGTCGGCGAAGAATGGGTAGCGAAGAAGAAGAAGAATGGGAGAAGCTCATTCACCTTGCGTTTGTATATATATGGCCGGCCGGCTCTGGCGACTTCTGCGAAGCGTGGTCGGCGGCGGTGTCGACCGGCGCATGCGAGCGACCGTGTGTCGTTGTATGAAAAGGGAAAAATAGCTCTGAACAGATTTTGCTCGAAGATCTACAACGCTCCATTCTCTATCTTCAGCACCTTATCACCCCTTGTGACCCTACCCCCGTAACCCCCCCCAACGAATCCGGCTGCAAGGGCCTTGCCGTTTTGCCGGCTTCACATTAGGCCTCTTTACTGTACGGGCGACAGTGCAGGTCGTCACGGCGCAACCTGTGGAAGAGAGTATTATCAGGCTTAGTGAAAGTAACCCTTGGACGGGCGGCAGGCGGTCTTGGTACCGCTGTGCTCTATTGTGCACGACCTCGCACCCGCGAACTGTATTCAGAGAAGTGAGGCTTTGTTAGGTGACAACCGCTGGCGCGGACTAGTCTTTCAGGGTTCCCCTAGATCCTGACCGACCCTCGTATATTACCTGTGGTTTAGCACTAGATTGTCCTTTATTTAGATTGGCAGTGAATCGATGTATCCAGCGCTCAGCATTATTTCGTTAGGAAGCAACTAGCATAAAAAAAGAGAAACCCAAAGTAGAGGCTAGGTTAGGCTTCGGGAGGTTGTAGTTATTGTTTCATGGGCCTATCGCAACCAATGAGGCACGCTAATGCGTACTTGCCCCTTAATCGTTCGTCTGCTGGCGCCAAATGAACGCATGCGCTCCAACGAGGACAATTTATTTAGAATCAACCGGATGTACCCCCACAATAAACGATGCGCTGCGAAATGGTTATGGGTGCCGTCAACCTAGCCAACCTCGAATTCTGCACAAAAAAGCCTTTTCCAAGTTATATGTGCGACTTAAAGAACCACCTCGCTGTCCTTCGGATCAGTAACTTTAGAAATGATTGAGTTTCCCGCGCCTTCCAAGGGAAAAATTCGTACCTCGAAAGTGACATCGTGGTATCTATCATACTACGGTG
This sequence comes from Stratiolaelaps scimitus, assembly GCA_019614645.1. NCBI lineage: Eukaryota > Metazoa > Arthropoda > Arachnida > Mesostigmata > Laelapidae > Stratiolaelaps > Stratiolaelaps scimitus. The sequence goes on along the minus strand of JABWDB010000033.1, from coordinate 70,733 downwards.
TCATGCATGGCCCGAGACCGTCGCATAGCCCTAGTAAACTGAGGGGGATTAGCGAGAACCTATACTACTGTTATTGCTCTGTTCCCAGGTAGAACTTTTGCTCGAAAGAATGAACGTGTTTAATGAGGCTTGTACTCCTCGTTAGGCCTTCCATTTTCTTGATGCCGTCGTAATTATGGACTTGTTATGATTCTCTTCTTTCAACCCCTAGCTATTTCGATCCGGTTTCGAATTCTATACGCCGCTTTCGCCCACATCGCAGCGAATTGAAAAATGAACTTGCAAGCATCATGCTCTGCGGTTTCTGAATCGTTCCCGTGAGCATTTTACGGATACAAATAGAACACAACTTGGCACAGCTTTTCGTACGTTCATATTTCGTATTCAGCAGAAAAATTACCTTGGTTTCGATCTGAAAGAAGCAACGGCGACCTCGTGGAGGTCTCGTGTTCGTTACGATAATGTGCAGCCAAGACTAACCGGCATAATGCGCTACCTAAATGGGCTCTCTTCAGAGACAGCCGTCACCACTGGCCTTTGTCCAGCGCCTTAACGCAGGAGTAAATGAGAGTAGAAAAAGGACGTTCTTCTTATGGGTCCGGCTACACGAATCGCCTTGCCTTCTCAGCTCGACATTGAAGCGCTAAGAGCTTTGTGCCATGACGAGATAGCCCTCCGTAATATTCCTTCGGCGTTTGCGAAGGTCCACCAATCAATATGGTCTTTGTTTGGGTGTCGTTTGCGGAAAATCGCAGTTCGCGCTTTGAGGATCCCTAAGGATCGTATCTATTGTTCAGAACGACAATATTCATGATAAGGCTAGATGGCATCGTATCATGCAGACACCCATATCTCCTTCTATAGACACAATAACTCTGAGTCGAGAATTACTTTACGGCGGAAAAGATAAGAGAATTGTGCTAAACATTGTCCTAAATTAGGCCCAAAGCTCATAATCATTCAAGATGGGAAGGATAAATCTTTCTGAACAAATCCAAGATAAAAATGATCACTGCTTCGGGGTCTTTGCCGCTGATGCACATCAGACTGAAACGTTGTGCATCGCACCTTTCCCTCCAGGAGTTGTCGTTTCTCCGTTCCGATAAATCATGATTTGATTAGTGAGTTGCTCAACATATTGGAAGGTATTGCGGGGTTGAAGAGTCAGAAGAATGCCCACCACTATCCCACTTGTGCGTTTGTGGTAGTGACCAGCGGTGACAGGTTGGTTCACTTTCGACGGAGTTATGCTGATGAAGCTTGCCAGGTCCACCTTTCGCACCATCAGCGGGGCTTTGGTGGGTAAGGTTTAGTGAGTAGGCTAGGAGAGATCCACCCCCTTTAGGGCCTTAGACTACCCAACAACATGTGGATTCCCCTGCTACCAGTAAAAAAGGTTGGTTCACTTACCAGGCGAAGCCCAACGCATACGTAGAGAAATGCCATAAATGGTACACCCATTTATGGTACCTTATTAGGTGGTACCTTTGGACATCGTTCGATGAAATATGCAGCCTTATTATCAGGCGAACAGGTAATCACAACAGGCGAATCGAATTCTCTATAGATGGCGAACTTAGCCTCCTGGCTTATACGTGATCAGTCACTCAGCTTCCGCAATGCTTGACGCATTGTGGTCATGGAGGCCCTGTCATATCTATCGCACAGCAGGGCAATTGATCGCAGTGTCAAAGATCAAACAAACCGTGTGGGTATGCCCACATTCAAGAACCAAGTGACCCCTGCAGATCAAACGCGTTATATACGACGACCGAGCAGGAAAAGACCAAGAGTGACTGAGCACAAAGATCGCAAGGACGCTTTCATCATAGTCTGAATGGGGAGAAGTGAGCTTGCTGTGGAGAGTTGCTCGCAAACTCGCTTCCAAAGTTAATAAGCGTCTTACCTTGAGAAAAGAGAGCGCATATGAGATCCTCTGACAACCTCAAAAAAGGGGCGAGGAGTAGAAAGCGTTCTCGGGAATCGTTCTTGGGGCATTTGCATTTCTAGTGAGTTGGCATCCGTTATTAGAAATTCCTAACCGGGCAGCGGGTTATTCACAAAGGTGAGCGAAGGAATCGTTCAGGAAGTCCGAGACTCCGCAGGAGAATCTTCCCGATATCGGCAGTGTCCCGCTTTTTTTCGTGCACGAAATTAACCTTGTCATATGCATAAAATGAGGCGTGTGGCTCGGCTCGGCTGAATTACGAACACTCTTCCACAGCGTCCTCTTGCTTTATTGTGTCAATTGCATTAGAGCGAGATCGGCGCCCGCTCTCCGGCTCGCTAGAATGCGACCCGCAAATCAACCGCCGAGCACTATTTATTTCTTTGTTGTCACCGTACAACCGTCCGGTTCCTAAATTATGCTCAAATTTCTGGGCTACCTGAAAGTCAAGCTTGCACTGACCTTGAAAGGACTCGAAATATATGTGCCTCTAACATAACCGGCTTACACCGATACGCATAAACAGTCAACCGCTCATTCAAGCTCACAAATAGATTAAGGCTTGCGTAGGCCTATTTCCAAGCTCCTTCATTTGCTAGCCAAGAAAAATAGTACGGCAGTAGTAACGCGTACGGCAGCAGCCAGTGGGACATGATTTCCCTGATTCGCATATAGCTAAAGCTGGAGAAAACGCCCAACAATTCGGTTAGTCAGCATGTGACATCCTTTCCGCTGATGACTCTGAAAAGAGGAGGAGCGATGGCCAAATGGGTATATTACGTAGTGATGACGTTATGGATACGTTTTCAGGTTATTTACGTAATCAGTGTAATTTGTAATTGCCGCATGAATTGACGTATCTCAGATTTTCCATGTGAGATTTCGAGCGCGGAAATTCATAGAACAATTCTGTTTGTGCTTGATTTCCAGCAGGACAACAACTGGAGAGTTCTCCATTTTCCCGTGTTGTCGATGTCCTTCCGGACCCGTTTCGGCACTTCAACCTTCCGGGCTCCCGTTTTTTTTTATCGCAATGTCACAATGCCCTAGCTCTCCGCAACGGTAACCGGTCAACAGCCAGCCAGCCACCAATGGCGAACCAACGTCGGAGGGCTCCTGGCGTGGCGGACCGACTGACTGAAGGGCCGAAGGCACTCCCAACTGCTCCCAGTTCCCAGCTGCGTTGTTAAGCTTTGCTTTCGTTCCAGGCTCCGTTCTGTGTTCCTGTCTGTACAAAAACGTCTCTCTCGCTCACTCTTTGTCTCTGTCTGCCAAGAACGAAGACTGGAACCGAACTCTGTGTTCCGTTGGTCTTCCCGAAGTTTGCCCCGGCCGGTGGACTGGGATGGAGGGCCCTGGTCGGGCCCTCCGTCCCCGTCCACCTTCTTTCCTTATTGATCACCTTCGATTGTTTATTTTACGAGCGTGGAGACGTTTTTACAATAGCCGCTGCACGGGGCCGCATGGGGCTGCTGTCGGTTTAACACAGAACGAAGCAATCGGGTGTGTTTCAAAACGGTTCGTTTGCTTTGCTGGCGTAAGTTCGATGTGGATGTATTTCGGCGTGTATTCATCTATTGATGTCAGAGCAAGAGATAGATAATTGTGGAATCCGACCCGTGGAGATGCCTGTAACCTAAAGCAATCGAGCTTTAACTTAGGAGATATTCCATGAATTAAGGAGGCAAGACGTATTCAAAGGCAATAAAGTGAATATATGAGGCAACTATCGGGTCCCGTACTTACTTATCCTCGATAGTACTCCGCTAACATGGGCCGAGCATGCCGAAACTAGGTAAGAGATAGACTCTCAGCAGAGAATGGTTTTAGCAGATAGAGGCGTTTTGTCATTCTCGTCAACTTTGATCGGCCCGCTTTCCATGGAGATTGCAACGTCTCTAGTGGTGTCAGTGCGTTTGTGGGCGCAACCTATTCTAGCTGTTGACTCTCCGTGCTGCATGAATCCCGCTACGCAATTGCAGTGTCCTGATGTCCGTCATTTAGAATGGTCTACGAAATCATTGTCTCTTTACAAATTGGAGTTCATTACATTTAGTTATAGAACTTTAAATATACAATAATTAGAGAAGTAGTTGGGGACAGGGTGTCGGGCCGAGGCCGTCATGGTCCGGAGGGAGGCGATGTCATTGTCTCTCTGCACAGCGAGAGAAAGGCTCTGTAGAAGGAAAAATCCTCTGCGCTAGGTCCCGGTGACGCGGATCAGCCTATGGTGTACCCCTTCGAGCAAGTTAGCAGTGAGGGTGCCGTTGCCGTCTGGGGGTTTCGAAGGCCAGAGGGGAAAAGACGTGGGTTGTCTGGGGGGCGACGTACTTCCGTAGCTCGGGCCGCTGCGCACGGGCTACCTCGTAACTGGGGGTGGTTGACATGAGAGCGTGGTAGAGTGTCAATCACCGCGCCGTCCCAAACGAGGTGCTGGCCTCGGGGGTAGGGAATGATAGTAGGCCGTTAGGGTGGCGCCCGTCTGTAGAGTCAAGGACCTGCGGCTCCGTTGTGCAAGGCATATCGGCGGAGCGGAGGGCCCCCACACGAGTGTGCTATTTAGCATCGTGTGACGCGGCTGGCGACCAGCTGCATTCGTACGACAGGCCGTGGGTGGCTATTCGTCGCGGTAGGGTACCCGCAACGGCCGTAGCTGTGCGTCGTAACCACAGGGGCCCACACAGAGGCGGAGACCCACACAGAAGCTGACTGGCAGCTGGAGGTTGAGGATCGTCGTAAGGGCGTCCAGCACCATATCATTAAAGGCGTGGAGGGCCGAAGCCCCGGTGGTGGCCGAGTTAGTCTTGAGCAAGTGCTGCATACGCGCCCCCGAGAAGAAGGACCGAAGGGGGAAGAGCCCCTGGTGAACCCCCAGTAGGCGCAGTCGGTCACTGCAGTCCTCTCGAGGCAACGTTCGAGAAGTGCCCGCATGGCCTTGTCTGTAAGAGCGGAAGGGACGACTTCGGGGTAAGCTGTCCAATATCGACTGGGAGGCAAAGATATCTCAAACTGAGCGGAAATTGGAGACTTGGGCGTCTTCTGACAGTACCACCTTTGGGCTGTGGCCACTTGCAATGATCGTCGAGTGTACAGGCAATTCATAGTTCATGGCTATCACCAGCTTGTGTGCTCAACTGCTGAACTCCATAAAAGTTTAAGTAAGTGTATGTGTAGACATTGCTCACAATCACGTCCTAAGTACCACGGATCGGCTCTTAAAATGAATTCTGATATATATTTCATATGTATGACAGTCACTATTTAGATACGATAACTTCAATTATCAGATGCAGCGTTCTTTCACTAACGCCACAGGATAATTATTGAAAACTCATTAATTCTGTGTTTATGAGGGTAAATTACGTCAGACGTTCTAAGAGGAAAGTACTATATAGAGTTCAACCATACGATCTTTCTCCACCTGGTCCAGCTATCCCAGTAGCACTTCGTCGCAACCTCGAATGGAAGATTGCGTTTGCACCCGTAGTATTGGCGTAGATGCCCGGGCCCAGAAAACATCTATTTAGTAGTTTATGAAGTCTGGCTTATATGGTTGTGTATTGCTGGTAAAATCATATTACTAACATGTGCTGTACTTCCAATGACCTCGTTCTTTGCCGCATTAGTTCATACTTCGCACACAGTTCCCGTCGAGCCGGTCCTCTCCACGCTCGTTAGATATTTGAGATACTTGGACCATTTGTGGTAAGGCCACAAGAGGTCCAAGCATCTAAAAAGAGACGAAGAAATTAGATATTCATACAAATATTCCTATGCCTATTTTCACATAGTTTCTAGTGTTACACCTTCGACAGAGAAACCGAGGCATGACCCCAATGTTTTTCGTTACACGGAATCGCCATATACAGACACGCTGATAGACAAAAATCTATATATCACACTGGAGTAAAAATACGTCGTTTGGGAAGCTGAGTATCAGGTATTCTTGTTTATTTACGGATTTCGTCCAATGAGCCACGGCCGTGGACGTAAAGTCAGGCATATGATATATATATGGCAAAAGATACACATGTATATCCCCCCTAACATAAACTCTTGATTTAATAGTTCAATTCGTGCACATATAATGAAGTGCATTGTATATCAGTGAGCTGTATTTGTGGAGCCACTTTCTTCCTAACTGTAAGTCAAGCTACTCCCCAACTGTTTTGCACCTCCTGTGTTGCTTGGCCACATATTATAGTACACACCCGTGAACCTGGCCGAGTGAGGCATATGCATCATGCATTCACGGTTCACGTTGAGGTTCACGTTGAGGTTAGCGTCGCCATGACGTCGCTATCATTGGACACGGTTAATATCATGTTTTTATTATTTATATTATTATTATTATTCAGTCACGATATTTGCACTTGGGCATATTGTCATTGGTGTCTCCACGGTGTGTGGGCGTGTCCGCATGGCAACACCCTCCCACAATGGAGACGTGACGACTTGTTAGTTCGCATCTAAGACAAGGTCAGTTTGGTGACCCTCCGAGCATATCAACTGCCTGTCGTCCGTGGCGACTTGAAGTTCATGAATGATACGTAGTCGATTTCTTTGACTGATTTGAAACTACCCTTTACCAAGTTGTTCCCGTACGGATAGGTACCAATCAATGTTTGAAGGGAGATGGGCTAAAGAACAGCCGGGATAAAAATTCTTAGTAATGAGGTTCTTGCACAGCATTGTTGTCAGTACTGCTGTGTCACTTCATTATGCTTTTGTTAAGGCACACGATAATGCTGTAATTAATATGTCACTTGGTGTTGTTTATTTGACATAACAACATACACATTTGATTCATAGAGAGCTAATGATGTCGTTTTGTTAGGCATCAACCGAAAATCTTTTCTAAATGATGTGCCCCAGGCACCTGATCAGCCACAAGAACCTACACCATCCAAATCCGTAAGAGCAATTTGCACCACGGGGATGCCGAATGTTAAACACAAACCAATATACCAGGTGTAGGTCGAAATCGATAACTGCAAGCCGAAAACACAGCCCGGTACTGGAGGCTTTCGGAGGATGACCAGGTCCTGTGAGACCCGCTCGGAACATTGGTAGTCTTGGATCTGAGCCCATTGTAAGCTTCGGCGCAGAGCGGAGGCTTCATTTTGAATCTTTTGACCGTAAAAGTATAGGGCATAAAAGGTCGTTTGATCCCAGACGACCGCGATAAAGACTGAGACCAGCTTATTTGCTGACAAGTGTGCGATGTGTGCCGGGATCTTCAAACTTAGCGCTACTACAATCATGCTAAACCAACTGACGTGTATACATAAAAGTGGCATTGAAATTCGTTGCATAAGATGATCTAACACTCGTGAGACTTCTCCCAGCTTCAGGCTCAGGTAATGTTTCGTCTGATTGGAGGAACGTTGATCTTGGCATTGATTTGTCGAACAAATGCGTTTGCTGCCAGCTGTATTCGGTACCGGACCCTGTTGAAGGACAATTTTGCAACGAACATTCATCACGAATTGTCTAGCGGCCAACAGAATCTTGATCATGAGAAACAAGAGAGTTGAAAATCTACAGGAAATAACGATGAATGTGTAGTAGAAATACACCATGTTCAGTACGTCGGTGACATTACGGACTGGTGCATGCGGGCAAATTAGAGTCAGCCAGTAATTAAAAGCAACCTGAAGAAGAATCAAGGTACCCAGGCCGTTATCGCAGTACGATGACCAATGCACAGTTCGATAAATCCAGTCCCAGTGGTGATGAGCCCACCATGTGTGGCAGACCAGGCAAATCACAAACAAGATATCCGAACACAGGAGCGTAGCCTCTTTAAGCATACCCTCCTTTCGAGACATCATATCTATGATCACTAATTTACCAGCAAAATACAAGTAAAAAAATACATCGATACAAAGCCACATCCTTAGAATCCAAGGCCGACGGCAAGATATGCCGATAACGTGAAGGTGAAATCTGAACAGGTTCCACTTCGATGGATCAGAACGTTGATCCATGGTAGGTAATGTCGTATTGTCATAGAATGTACAATGAAGTTACACACCCTGCAGTAACCGCGCCGAGTCAAGACTAGATCCAGTAACCTCTCGAATAATATGGCAGCAGGTACATATACATAATTGTAAACTGTACCCCTGCTCAAGCTAGCATGTCTAAGCGAGCTGTGCCTATTCGGAGATTTTATGTAGATAATGTCTCATATACTGCACAGACTGTATAGAATAAGGAGCAGATCAATACATGTTGCCGTTTTCAAAAGAGGTGTATAAAACTCATGATTACTTTTGGAATTGTACCGAGACAACTTCGCACACGCAGTCTCTCGCCATCGATTTCCTACAACTTTGTCCCGCATTGTGCAAATGCGTTTTCTAAATGAGCAAGGTGTCTCCGAGGTAAAGTGAAGCACTGCTCACATCAAACAATAGAAATAAACCAACAATACAAAGTGCTCCTTTATTCAAGGGATGATTACTGTGAGCTTATGTTGATGTAGCTCAAAATGCGATATGAAACATAGTCATGTATACATAGACACAAAGCCATGTACAACGTCCATGTGGAATGGTCAGCGCCAATCGGGAACCACCTCCCGGTATTGGGGCCCTTCAACTGAAACACCAGGTATAGTGACCTTAGGTGGTCCTGTCATGGGGCTGTGCGCGGTAATTATGTTCAGACGAGAAGCTTGCCTCACCCTCGAGTCCACCGCCTAACCTGAATTAAGGACCATTCTTAGCAACCGAGGTGCGGCTGGTTGATTTGTGATACTCTACGGCGTACTTCGTTGCAGGTTGATCTTGCAACAAAATCTTCGCCATGGAATTCACCCCACAGAATAGAATTTCATTCATAAGCAATAATATCGTTATGTTTCTGTAAGTAGCAGCCATTTGCACGTGGCAGGAGCGCATGTTACTTTGCAAGTTTATCATTCCGTGAGGCCAGGTGTCCATAATGGATTTTCCCCCAAAGTCTAAAAAAAAGTTTATTATTCCAGAAAAAGGGGGTCTGTGATCACGGAAAAAATCACGATTCAAGGGTACGAAATCTGTAGAAAAGTCCAGAAGTTGAGAATGTTGAGCCCCAGAGATAATGTGCCCACGAAGTGAGATGGGCCTACGTCAATATGGGATTGAACTAATAGACAGAAATCTATACATCACACTGGAGTAGCACACTATAAGCATCACACTGTAAGCCAAGCTCCCTCCCAGTTATCAAACTGTGGTAATTGTCATCAGGTAATTTTTTAAAGTTTTTTACCCCGACATGAAGTTCATGATGATAAATAGTCGATCTCTTAGACTGATTTAAAAACAAACATTTACGAAGTTTTCTTCTGTCGACATTTCTCGTAACAGTGCCCTCATGCGGACAGGTATCAATAAATGTCTGACGGGAGATGGACAAAAATTCTTAGTAATAAGATTCCTGCACAACATTGTTGTCAATACTGCTGAGTCACTTCTATATGCCTTTATTAAGCTACACGATAATACTGTAATTAATATGTCACGTGGTGTTGTTTGCTTGAAATAACAACATACACATTTGTTTCATACGAGAAGAGCTAATAATCTCGTTATATCAGGCAAGTACATCACGTTATATCAGCCACAAGACCCGACTTAATACAAATCCGTAATAGCAATTTGCACCACAGGGATGCAGAATGTTAAACACAAACCAATATACCAGGTGTAAGTCGAAAGAGATAACGGTAAGCCAAAAACACATCCCGGCACTGGAGGCTTCCGCAGAATCACCAGGTCTTGTGAGACCGGCTCTGGACATTGGTAGTCTCGGATCTGAGCCCATTGTAAGCTCCGGCGCAGTGCGAAGACTTCCTTTTGAATCTTTTCACCGCAAAAGTACGGAGCAGAAAAATTTATTTGATCCCAGCAGACCACAATGAAAACTGAGACGAGCTTAACTGCTGACAACTGCGCGACGAACTGCGGAAGCCTGAAACTAAGCGATGCTACCATCATACTGAACCAACTGACGTGTATACATAAAAGTGGCATTGAAATTCTTTGCATAAGATGATCTAACACTCGTGAGACTTCTGCCAGCTTCAGGGTCAGGTAGCGTTTCGTCTGATTGGAGGAACGTTGATCTTGGCATTGATTTGTCGAACAAATGCGTTTGCTGCCAGCTGTATTCGGGATCGGACCCTGTTGAAGGACAATTTTGCAACGAACATTCATCACGAATTGCCTAGCGGCCAACAGAATCTTGATCATGAGAAACAAGAGAGTTGAAGATCTATAGGGGATAACAATAAATGTGTAGTAGAAGTACATCATGTTCAATACGTCGGTGATATTACGGACTGGTGCATGCGGAAAAATTAGAGTCACCCAGTAATTAAAAGCAACCTGAAGAAGAATCAAGGTACCCAGGCCGTTATCGCAGTTCGATGACCAATGCACAGTTCGATATATCCAGTCCCAGTGGTGATGAGCCCACCATGTGTGGTAAGCCGGGCAAATCACAAACAAGATATCCGAACACACGTCTGTAGCCTCTGTAAGCATACCCTGCTTTCGAGACATCATATCTATGATCACCAATTTACCAGCCAAATACAAGCAAAGGAATACATCGATGCCAAGCCACACCCTAAGTATCCAAGGCCGACGACAAGATATGCCGATAAAGTAAAGGTGAAATCTGAACAGGTTCCACTTCGATGGATGAGAATGTTGCTCCATGGTATAGGCAATGTCGTATTGTCATAGAATGTACGGCAAAGTTACGCACCGGTCAGAAATCGAATAGACAGGAATAGACTGAAAATACAAGAATAGATCCAGTAACCTTTCGAATAATATGGCAGCAATATATATAATTGCAAACTGTACCCCTGCTCAGGCTAGCATGCCTAAGCGAGCTGTGCCTAGCCTGAGATTTTCTGTAGACAATGTCTCATATACTGCATAGACTGTATAGAATAAGGAGCAGATCAATACATGTTGCCGTTTTCTGAAGAGGTGTATAAAACTCATGATTACTTATGCAATTGTTCAAGATAACTTCGCACACGCAGTCTCTCGCCATCGATTTCCTATAACTTTGCCCCGCATTGTGTAAATGCGTTTTCTAAATGAGCAAGGTGTCTCCGAGGTAGAGTGAAGCATTGCTTAAGTCAAACAATACAAATAAACCAACAATACAAAATACTCCTTTATTCAAGGTATGATTACTGTGAGTTTATGTTGATGTAGCTCACAATGCGGTATGAAACATAGTCATGTATACATTAGACACAAACCCATGTACAACGTCCATGTTGAAAGGACAGCCCCAACCCGGAACCACCTCATGGTATTGGGGCCATTCAAGTGAAACACCACGTGGTCTAGTGATCTTAGGTGGTTCTGTCATGGCGCTGTTCGCGATCATCAAGTTCAGACGAGAAGCTGTCTCACCCTCGAGTCCACCGCCTGACCTGAATACGGGACCATTCTTAGCAACCCAGGTGCGGCTGGTTGATTTGTCATATTCTACGGCGTACTTCGTTACAGGTTGATCTTGTAACAAAATCTTCGCCATGGAATTCACCCCACAGAATAGAATTTCATTCATAAGCAATAATATCGTTATGTTTCTGTAAGTAGCAGCCATTTGCACGTGGCAGGAGCGCATGTTACTTTGCAAGTTTATCATTCCGTGAGGCCAGGTGTCCATAATGGCTTTTCCACCAAAGTCTAAAAAAAAGTTTATTATTCCAGAAAAAGGGGGTCTGTGATCACGGAAAGGATCACATTCAAGGGTACGAAATCTGTAGAAAAGTCCAGAAGTTGAGAATGTTGAGCCCCAGAGATAATGTGCCCACGATGTGAGATGGGCCTACGTCAATATGGGAATGAACTAATAGACAGAAATCTATACATCACACTGGAGTAGCACACTATAAGCATCACACTGTAAGCCAAGCTCCCTCCCAGTTATTAAACTGTGGTAATTGTCAACAGGTAGTTTTTTAAAGTTTTTTTACCCCGTCATGAAGTTCATGATGATAAATAATCGATCTCTTAGACTGATTTGAAAACAAACATTTACGAAGTTTTCTTCCTGTCGACATTTCTCGTAACAGTGCCCTCATGCGGACAGGTATCAATAAATGTCTGACGGGAGATGGACAAAAATTCTTAGCAATAAGATTCCTGCACAACATTGTTGTCAATACTGCTGTGTCACTTCAATATGCTTTTATTAAGGTACACGATAATACTGTAATTAATATGTCACGTGGTGTTGTTTGCTTGAAATAACAACAGACACATTTGTTTCATACGAGAAGAGCTAATAATGTCGTTATATCAGGCATCACATCACGTTCTATCAGCCACAAGACCCGACATAATCCAAGTCCGTAATAGCAATTTGCACCACAGGGATGCAGAATGTTAAACACAAACCAATATACCAGGTGTAAGTCGAAAGAGATAACGGTAAGCCAAAAACACAGCCCGGCACTGGAGGCTTCCGCAGAATCACCAGGTCCTGTGAGACCCGCTCTGGACATTGGTAGTCTCGGATCTGAGCCCATTGTAAGCTCCGGCGCAGTGCGAATACTTCCTTTTGAATCTTTTCACCGCAAAAGTACAGAGCAGAAAAATTCATTTGATCCCAGCAGACCACAATGACAATTGAGACGAGCTTAACTGCTGACAGCTGCGCGACAAACTGCGGAAGCCTGAAACTAAGCGATGCTACCATCATACTGAACCAACTGACGTGTATACATAAAAGTGGCATTGAAATTCTTTGCGTAAGATGATCTAACAATCGTGAGACTTCTCCCAGCTTCAGGCTCAGGTAATGTTTCGTCTGATTGGAGGAACGTTGATCTTGGCATTGATTTGTCGAACAAATGCGTTTGCTGCCAGCTGTATTCGGGATCGGACCCTGTTGGAAGTCAATTTTGCAACGAACTTCCATCACGAATCGTCCGGCGGCCAACAGAATTTTGATCATGAGAAACAGGACAGTTGAATATCTATACGAGACAACGACGAATATGTAGTAGAGGAACATCATGTTCAGTACGTCGGTGATATTGCGGACTGGTGCATACGGACAGATCATAGTCATCCTGTAATTAAGAGCAACCTGAAGAAGAATCAAGGTACCGAGGCCATTATCGCAGCACGATGACCAATGCACAGTTCGGTAAATCCAGTCCCAGTGGTGATGAGCCCACCATGTGAGGTAGGACAGGCAGAGAAGAAACAAGATATCCGAACACCCGACTGTAGTCTCTTTAAGCATATCCTGCTTTCGAGACATCATATCTATGATCAGCAATTTACCAGCAAAATACAAGAAATTGAATACATCGATACTAAGCCATATCCTTAGAATCCAAGGCCGACGGCAAGATATGCCGAGAACGTAAAGGTGAGATTTGAGCAGATTCCATTTCGATGGATGAGAGGGTTGGTCCATGGTAGGTGAGGTCGTATTAACACAGATCTTACGGTAAAGTAACACACCCTGTAGTAACCGCGCCTAGACAAGAATAAACTCAGCAAGCTCTAGAATGCTAAGGTAGAAATACTACATATGTATAATAATATACATGTGCAGCTGGTCAAGCTAGTATGTCTAAGCGTTATATATATAGATAATGGCTCATATACTGCACAGACTGTCCAGAATAAGGAGCAGATCAATACATGTTGCCGTATTCAAAACAGGTGTATGAATTTCATAATTCCTTATGGAATTGTACAAGGTAAGTTCGCACACGCACACTCTCGCCATCGATTGTCTGTAACTTTGCCCGGCATTGTGCAAATGCGTTTTCTAAATGGGAAGGGTGTCAACCAATACGATAAAACGACGATACAAAATGATCCCATATTCAGGAGATGATTACGGATTCACGAGAGCTTATGGGGGGAGGCGGCCCGCAGAAGGTGAACAAGACGGGCCAAGGGGATGCGGTGGGGAGATGGCGGACGCAAGTGAACTCCATAAAAGTAAAAGTAACTGCATGGGTAGGCATTGCTCACAATCATGTCCTAAGTACCACGGATCGGCTCTTGAAATGAAGTAAATAGTGACTGTCATTCATATGAAATATGAATGACAGTCTTAAACAAACGTCTCAACTAAAAGTTGAGACTCAAGAAATCTGAAATCAAGAAATCTGATTGCGTTCGCACCCGTAGTATAAGCGTAAATGCACGGGTCCAGAAAACGACTAGTAGCTTATGAAGTCTAGCTCATATGGTTGTGTATTGCTGGTGCAATCATATTACTAATATATGCTGTGCTTCCAATGTCCTCGTTCTTTGCGGCATTAGTTCATACTTCGCACACAGTTCCCGTCGAGCCGATCCTCTCCACGCTCCCTAGATAGTTAAGATATTTGGACCTTTTGTGGTAAGGCCACTGAGACAGAAGAAATCAGATACTCAAACAAATATTCCTATGCCTATGTTCACATAGTTTCTAGGGTTACGCCTTCGACAGAGCAACTGAGACATTACCTCAATGTTGTTTTGTTACACGGAATCGCCATATACAGTCACGCTAATAGGTAATCATAATGATGAAAGACACAAAAATCTATACATCACACTGAAGTAAAAATACGTCTCTTGGGTAGGGGAGTATTAGGTTTTCTTGTTTATTTACGGATTTCGTCCAATGAGTCACGGCCGTGGACGTAAAGTCAGGCATATGATATATATATATATATAGCAAAAGGTACATATGTATATCCCCCCTAGCATAAACTCTTGATTTAATAGTTCAATTCGTGCACATGTAATGAAGTGCATTGTATCTCAATGTGTTGTAGTTGGGCAACCACTTTCTTTCTAACTGTAAGTCAATCTCCTTCCCAGCTATCAACCGTTGGTAATTGTCAACAGGTTATTTCACCAACTTAAACAATTATTTAACCAACCTAAATAATTGTCAACAGTCGGTATAGCAGGACCATTACGGCCAACCGACGGTGGTCCAATTAACAATCAGGGTATAGGTCGCGGTCCGTTGCTTAGCATTACGTGGCTTGAAATACGTATCCCGTATTAATTCCTATTGTCAGCTTACTGTTGACAATGAGATTTTAGATGGACTATTTGCGGTGCGCTGCTTTGCACCGCTTGTGTTACCCGAGCCCATAGGAAAGTATACACCCGTGAAATTTCTCGCCGTCGAGGAACCTAGCTGAGTCAGGCATATGCATCACGCATTGCCTAAAGCCCCTAAAGAACAAGGGGAGAAGAAGGTTTCTCGTTGTCATGAAGTCACTTGCCTGTCCGTGAGAGGGGAACCCCTTGTAGATTCACGTTGAAATTAGCGCTGCATCACATCGCCATCATTGGACACGGTTAATCTCATGTTTTTATTATTTATATTGTTATTCAGTCACGATATTTGCACTTGTGCATCTTGTCATTTGTGTCTCCACGGTGTGTGTGGGCGTGTTCGCATGGCAACACCCTCCCACAATGGCGACGTGACGACTTGTCAGTTCGCATCTAAGACAAGGTCAGTTTGGTGACCCTCCGAGCATATCAACCGCACGTCGTCCATGGCGACTTGAAGTTCATGATGAGAACGTAGTCGATCTCTTAGACTGATTTGAAGCTAGCCTTTACCAAGTTTTTCCCGTACGGATAGGTACCAATCAATGTTTGAAGGGAGATGGGCTAAAGAACAGCCGGGACAAAAATTCTTAGTAATGAGGTTCTTGCAGAGCATTGTTGTCAGTACTGCTGTGTCACTTCATTATGATTTTATTAAGGCACACGATGATGCTGTAATTAATATGTCACTTGGTGTTGTTTGTTTGACATAACAACATACACATTTGTTTCATAGAGAGCTAATGATGTCGTTTAATCAGGCATCAACCGAAAGTCTTTTCTAAATAATGTGGCCCAGGCACCTGATCAGCCACAAGAACCTACATCATCCAAATCCGTAAGAGCAATTTGCACCACGGGGATGCCGAATGTTAAACACAAACCAATATACCAGGTGTAAGTCGAAAGAGATAACGGTAAGCCGAACACAGAACCCGGCACTGGAGGCTTTCGGAGGATGACCAGGTCCTGTGAGACCCGCTCTGGACATTGGTAGTCTCGGATCTGAGCCCATTGCAAGCTCCGGCGCAGTGCGAAGACTTCCTTTTGAATCTTTTCACCGTAAAAGTACAGGGCATAAAAGTTCATTTGATCCCAGGCGACCGTGATAAAGATTGGGACCAGCTCAACTGCTGACAAGTGCGCGATGAGCTCCGGGAGTTTCAAACTTAGCCATACTACAATCACATTGAACCAACCGACGTGTATACATAAAAGTGGCGTTGAGATTCGTTGCATAAGATGATCCAACACTCGTGAGACTTCTCCCAGCTTCAGGCTCACGTAATGTTTCGTCTGACTGGAGGAACGTTGAGCTTGGCATTGATTTGTCGAACAAATGCGTTTGCTGCCAGCTGTATTCGGGATCGGACCCTGCTGGAAGACAATATCGCAACGAACATTCATCACGAATCGTCCAGCGGCCAACAGAATCTTGATAATGAGAAACAGGGCAGTTGAAAATCTATAGGAGACAACGACGAATATGTAGTAGAGGTACACCATGTTCAGTAAGTCGATTATATTACAAACTGGTGCATGGGGACAGATCATAGTCATCCAGTAATAAAAAGCAACCTGAAGAAGAGTCAAGGTACCGAGGCCATTGTCACAGTACGTTGACCAATGCACAGTTCGGTAAATCCAGTCCCAGTGGTGATGAGCCCACCATGTGAGGTAGGACAGGCAAAGAAGAAACAAGATATCCGAACACCCGACTGTAGCCTCTTTAAGCATACCCTGCTTTCGAGACATCATATCTATGATCACCAATTTACCAGAACACAGATCTTACGGGAAAGTAACACACCCCGTAGTAACCACGCCGAGACAAGGATAGACTCAGCAACCTCTCAAATAATAAGGCAGCAATAGTACATATATATATAATATGAGCTGAAGGCTCCTGGCCGACGCTCATCCAACTGTAGGACATGAGCAGGACTAGAGTTGGCCTCCGCCCGCAGGGAAAGGCCAACTCTAGTTTTCATTACTTATGGAATTGTACAGAGATAACTTCGCACACGCACTCTCCCGCCATCGATTACCTATAACTTTACCCCGCATTGTGCAAATGCATTTTCCAAATGAGCAAGGTGTCTCCTACGGAGAGTTAAACACTGCACACATCAAACGATATAAATAAAGAACAATACAAAATGTTCCTTTATTCAAGGGATGATTACTGTAGATTTATGCTTATATAGCTCAAAATGCGATATGAAACATAGTCATGTATACATTAGACACAAACCCATGTACAACGTCCACATTAAAAAGGACAGCGCCAACCGGGAACCACCTCCCGGTATTGGGGCCATTCAACTGAAACACCAGGTATAGTGACCCGAGGTGGTTCTGTCATGGCGCTGTTCGCGATCATCAAGTTCAGACGAGAAGCTTGTCTCACCCTCGAGTCCACCGCCTAATCTGAATACAGGACCATTCTTAGCAACCCAGGTGCGGCTGGTTGATTTTTCATATTCTACGGCGCACTTCGTTGCAGTTTGGTCTTGCAACAAAATGTTTGCCATGGAATTCACCACACCGAATAGTATTTCGTTCATAAGTAATAATATCGTTGTGTTTCTGGAAGTAACAGCCATTTGCACGTGGCAGATGCTCATGTTACTTTGCAAGTTTATCATTCCAGAAAAAGGAGGTCTGCGATCACGGAAAGTATCACGATACAAGGGTACGAAATCTGTAGAAAAGTCCAGAGGTTGAGAATGTTGTCCCGCAGAGATAGTGTGCCCACGAAGTGAGATGGGCCTGGGTCAATCTGGAAATGAAATCGGCTAACATGATACACTCAGCAGGTCGCCAAAGCGAACAAGTGCAAACATCGAGACTGACTCATAATACTAATAAAAGCATGATATTAATCTTTTCTGGAGACAGGACAATCAGGTTGCAGAACTCGAGAAGGGGGGGTGTCTGAGGTTTTGGGTAGGGTTCGGAGCGGTTCGGATCTGCTGAATCTGACTCCTCTCCCCATTTGGCTAACGGTAAGACTGTATTCTGTCCCGGATAGAACATTCAAAAGTAATTCTGCAAGCTTTGCAAGCCATCTGAGGAGGGGAGGTACGCGGATTTAGTGCGGCTTGTGAGTCCCACACCAGTGCTGGTATGAACTGCCCAACACGTATGCACATCATGCATTCCCTCCAAAAAAAGAATTTATTCAACGTGTCCAATGATGGCGACGTGATGTACCGCTGATCTCAAAGTGAATCTTCAATGGGTTCCCCTCTCACGGACAGTCAAGTGACTTCATGACAACGAGGAACATTCTTGTTTTCTTCAGCCACGTTTCTTGACGGCTAGAAACGTGACGGGTATACACTTTCCAATGTGTCCGAGCCACACAGGAGGCGCAAAACACCGCACCGCGAATAGTCTATCTAAATTCTCATTGACGACGGTAAGCTGACAATAGAACTAAATACAGGTATACGTATTTCACGCCACTAAACGCAAAACAACCAACCGCGACCTATTCCTGGACCGCATCGACACCGCAGGTTGACCTTAATGGCCTTATTGTACCGACTGTTGACAATTATTTAGGTTGATAGCAATTACCAGACAATTACCAGAGGCTGATAGCTGGGAAAGAGCTAGGCTTACAGTTAGGAAGAAAGTGGCTCATCTGCAGCACCTTCTGCCATCCACTTTTGCGTCTTCGCAGTCCTTTGCGTGCTGCCGAAGTTCATAACGGGTCTGTAGTTGTATCCACACGTTCGGGCAACAGGTGGCTGTCTGGTATGGACGGTAATACCACAAGGCAAGACCAGCTTCCTGCCTTCCTTGCCCTTTCTCGATTTCGACGCCTTCCGACAATTTGAGCGCCTCTCTCAGTTCCCTCTCGATCTATCTCGCCTCAAAGAACAGGTAAAAGTCCGTGAGAATGACCTTTGTATAATAATATGACCTATGTCCATGACGTCGACTTCTGCCCCGGCGCCCTGTCGGATAATATCGGCGAAAGATTTGCATCCTCCTTGTTTCGTTACGCAACTCTGATTAACAGATCGCCTTCTCTTGACAAGTTTACCTGGCCCATTCTTACTCTGACCTCATCCGGCTCCACGTGTTTTTTAGCATCCCCGAGGGTCTCCCCCAGAGTTTTGCAATCCTCTACCTTCACTTTTCCCGTGATTAGCTCAAAGTCGCAGTCAGCCGTTCGGCACCATGCCTCAAGGGCCCTTCGGTTCGAGTTGCCTTTCTAGTCCTCACAAAGATGTACGGCTGGTGTCTGCTGGCATTTAAGCTCTCGAATTTGGTGACAACCCGTTGTAGTACCTCCAGGAAGCTCCCAAGGGACCCTTCTAGGCAGAACATGCCAATCACCGTGGTCCTGCAGGTGGTCACTGGACTCAAGTCCTCCTGTCCCTCAGTTCGACCATCCATCATCTCAAGAGCATCACCTCTTTTAAGGACTGCTACCCTAGCGGGGATGAGGCCCATCGCCGATGGGGCAATCGGGAAGTGGTTCGCGAGCTATTCCAGCAGGACCTTGTCCTTGGCCGAGTGATTACCAGTGAGTGTGTCTCTCTAGCCGTTAGCAAGTTCGTTCGAGTACCCTTAGCGTGTTGGAAGGATCTCTCCGACCATTCCGTTGTAATTATATTAAATACGTCTTAAGAGGTCTTGGCGTCTGCTAGAGCTTCGTCTATCTCGGCTATCTGTTTTTCACTCTTGATCTCCTCTAACCTTTTTGTCTCGGCCACTCTGTCGCATCGTAAGCATAGCGTCCTTTCGGCCGCCGGTGGCGCTGCTTCACTTACATCGGCTTTGGATCCCTCAATGGCAGTTCTATGACCGCCCTTGGGCGTTATCCGGAACATGGTTAGCGCTCCAAAAGGCACAAACGCAGAAATATATTCAATACAAAGCTAACTTTACCCATTGTTGACGAGAAAACAAGCCACCAAGCCAAATATGACATTCCAGCTTAATGCTGGTCGCACGAAGGAGCTCCTGCAACATCGCCGATATCAAACATGTCTAAGCAATTTAAGTTAAGTGGCAACTTCTACCGTATCGCTCGCCAACGTTCCATAATCCATATACCACAGCTGCAGGCTAGCCTAGAGGAATGCAACGAGGGGCCGGAGGGCTACGCAGAAGAGAGTCGGGCCCAACGGGTCCCCCTGCTGAGACGAACAATCATAATCAATAATCTACATTGAATAAAACGCCGGCGTTCATTGTTTTACGGCCTAATAATGAAACAAACAAACATATCTCTCTCTCTCGCTATATATAAATGAATCAGCCGAAGGTAGTAATTGCGACCTGTCAAAGCAACTTATGGTTGCATTTCCTAGAGATCAATTAGTTTTTCTCATATTCGATCTATTCTGTAAGGAATTTATCAGACTGCGTCCAATCGAGTAGTTTGCTTCTTATTTACTAGCTTATCTGAAATAATTACAAGCTTCTGGGTATTTGCCTTCCTGTGTGTGCATTATCCATATCAGGAAAGCAGGAAAACCATTTCAGGAATTTCAGGTAGAGGCGAGCATGTTTTCAAGACCTCTAAGACCTTTACGAGTTCGTGTAGCGAAGAGCTAATCTCAAAATACGCGGAGTGAAATAGCGCGGGATGTTGTGTGTGTTTCCGTTGTTATATCACTGTTGTTGTGGGGATAATTATTTATGTGCAATTATCACCTGAAATAGTTCCACAATAGTATATGCTACGCAACAGCAGAGGATCAAATCAACAATACATCCCCTATCTTAGACTGTGTAAACCATCAACCGGAAAAGTATTCTCGATTCGAAACCAGAGGTCGCCACTTCCAGCCCAATTACAACACGAGTATGGTTTTAATCTGTCGGTTGTAATTAACTGACTGACGAAACAGTCCAAAATGTTGCGAAGAGAGTTGGGAAAAATCTCAAATGAAAACTTCTTTTAACTGGAGAAGCCCTCGAAGATGGCGAAAATGGACCGTTTTATACAATATACGGGGAAAATTGAAAAATCCTATACTGAGCACTCATTTCCATGTAATTACGTTACTTGCAATTAAGAATTACGTTACTACTCAACTGATTCCAAGGATCGATTCCCTTGGATGGTCAAGAATGAGCCAATAAAATAGCGAGCTTCGAGAATTAAATTTAAAAAATGAAGTTAAAATTAACGTATTAATGATCTCAATTCGGTCATTTCACTCAAGCGGCTTTGCTCAGCCTGAAGTATGATTCGTATGAGCCACGGGCAGCCTTCGCCATAAGTAGTTTATATTAATGGTCCTTAGTGAGTTCTTCCAGGTTACACAGCGAGAACGAATTCATCTCCTGTATTGCTTGAGCACACACCCGTGAAGTTTCTCGCCGTCGAGGAACCTCGCTTAGTGAGGCATATGCATCATGCATTGCCTAAAGCGCCTAAAGAACAAGGGGAGAAGAAGGTTTCTCGTTGTCATGAAGTCACTTGTCTGTCCGTGAGAGGGGAACCCCTTGGAGATTCATTTTGAGATTAGTGGTACATCACATCGCCATCATTGGACACGTTTAATATCATGTTATTATTAGTAGTATTATTCAGTCACGATATTTGCACTTGTGCATGCGTGGGCGTGTCTGCATGGCAACACCCCCCACAATGGCGACGACTTGTTAGTTCGCATGAAGCCAGGGTTAGTTTGGTGATCCTCCGAGCATATCAACTTCACGTCGTCCATGGCGACTTGAAGTTCATGATGATGCGTAGTCGATCTCTTAGACTAATTTGAAATTACCCTTTACGAAGTTTTTCCCGTACGGATAGGTACCAATAAATATCTGACGGGAGATGGACTGGAGGACAGCGGGACAAATATGTTGTGAATACTGCTGTGTCGTTTAAATATGCTTTCATTAAGGCACACGATAATACTATACTTAATATGTCACTTGGTGTTGTTTATTTGAAATAACAACATACATATTTGTTTTGTAGAGAGCTAATGATGTCGTTTTACGAAGCATCACCCGAAAGTCTTTTCTAGATGATGTGGTACAGGCACCTGATCAGCCACAAGAACCTACACCATCCAAATCTGTAATAGCAATTTGCGCCACGGGGATGGAGAATGTTAAACACAAACCAATATACCAGGTGTAAGTCGAAATCGATAACGGCAAGCCGAACACACAACCCGGCACTGGAGGCTTTCGGAGGATGACCAGGTCCTGTGAGACCCGCTCAGAACATTGGTTGTCTCGGATCTGAGCCCATTGTAAGCTCCGGCGCAGTGCGAATGCTTCATTTTGAATCTTTTGACCGTAAAAGTACAGAGCATAAAAGTTCATTTGATCCCAGACGACCTTGATAAAGATTGAGACGAGCTTAACTGCTGACAACTGCGCGACGAGCTCCGGGAGCGTCAAACTAAGCGCTGCTACCATCATACAGAACCACCAGACGTGTATACATAAAAGTGGCATTGAAATTCGTTGCATAAGATGATCTAACACTCGTGAGACTTCTCCCAGCTTCAGGCTCAGGTAATGTTTCGTCTGATTGGAGGAACGTTGATCTTGGCATTGATTTGTCGAACAAATGCGTTTGCTGCCAGCTGTATTCGGTACCGGACCCTGTTGAAGGACAATTTTGCAATGAACATTCATCACGAATTGCCTAGCGGCCAACAGAATCTTGATCATGAGAAACAAGAGAGTTGAAAATCGATAGGAAATAACGATCAATGCGTAGTAGAAGTACACCATGTTCAGTACGTCGGTGATATTACGAACTGGTGCATGCGGACAAATTAGAGTCACCCAGTAACTAAAAGCAACCTGTACAAGCATCAAGGTAACCAAGCCGTTATCGCAGTACGATGACCAGTGCACAGTTCGGTTAATCCAGTCCCAGTGGTGATGAGCCCACCATGTGAGGTAGGACAGGCAGAGAAGAAACAAGATATCCGAACACACGACTGTAGCCTCTTTAATCTGATTTCGAGACATCATATCTATGATCACTAATTTACCAGCATAATACAAGCAAATGAATACATCGATACAAAGCCATATCCTTAGAATCCAAGGCCGACGACAACATATGCCGAAAACGTAAAGGTGAAATCTGAACAGATTCCACTTCGATGGATGAGAACGTTGATCCATGGTAAGTAATGTCGTATTGTCATAGAACGTACGATAAAGTTACACACCCTGCAGTAACCGCACCGAGACAAGAAAAGGCCCAGCAACCCCTCAAATAATAAGGCAGCAGGTACATATATATATATATATATAATTATATACATGTACCTCTTCTCAAGCTAGCTGTCTAAGCGAGCTGTGCCTAGTCGACGGTTGTACATAGATAATGCCTCATATACTGCACAGACTGTCCAGAATAAGGAGCAGATCAATACATGTTGCCGTATTCATAAGAGGTGTATGAAATTATAGTCTATAGTATTTATTAGAGCAATGATGTCCGTCTGTCTGATATATATATATAATTAAAGCTGATATATGAGGTGTAAAACTCGCGCCGGGGAACAAGAACAACGTAGCAGAAGACGGGGTTGGCCAGGAGCCGAAGGCTCCTGGCCGTCTCTGCTTACCCAAGTGTAGGACACGAGCAGGACTGAAGTTGGCCACCGCCCGCAGGGCAAGTTAAATCGTTGTGTAGCTACCGACAAGAGCTATTTTTTTATGGGGAAGGGTCGTCGGTCGGGGGTGGAGGTCAAAATTAGGGGGCATTTTATACCATGAGGTCTACGTAGGGGGTTGGTTTTTCTGCATGTGTCGATGCGTCCCGATGTACTGAACAACTTTGCAAATATTATCATCAGGTGAAAATCGTATTTTCGGCGATTTTTTTGCGTTTTTCGCTAACGTGTGTAACATGGTGTTCTATGGGGTACTTTTCTCGAGTGTTTCCGATGCGTCTCGATGAGGTGAACAACTTTATAATAGGGATCCCTATACCTAAAGTTGATATTTTCTGAGTTTTTCCCAAAAAAGCTTAACATGATGTTCTATGTAAGGGGTGGATTTCTTGCGCTTAATCGACATGTTTCGACGAGCTGCACAATTTTGCAATAGGTGTTCCTATACCTAAACCTAACCGTTTTTGAGATGACGTTTTCGGGGGCCGAAAAACGCCGAGGAGCCATTTTTCGCCACTTTTTATTTCTTTAGAGTACTTTCTCTTTGCTTAAAGTGTTTCGTTTCGTTTTTTAAGGTGAGAGCTCGTCGAAAGCGCTATATTCTGAATAGTCCGAATAGTGTGTTTCCGACGTTATATCACTGTTGTTGTAGCGATATTTATTTATGTGCAATTATCACCTGAAATAGTTCCACAATAGTATATGCTACGCAACAGCACAGGATCAAATCAACAATACATCCGCTATCTTAGACTATGCAAACCTTCCAAACCAACTAGGGGTGGGGGGGGAACACGGGTTTTAGTGAGTTTAAGAGTCTCACACTAGGTGACAAGAGGCTGTTCTGTCACGCATGTGCATTACGCGTTCCCGAAACCGCCCATAAAAAAAACAAAAGACTGCAAACCATCAACAATAGTATTCTCGATGCGAAACCAGAGGTCGCCACTTCCAGTCCAATTACAACACGATGGTATGGTTTTAATCTGTCGGTTGTAATTAACTGACTGACGAAACAGTCCAAAATGTTGCGAAGAGAGTTGGGAAATATCTCAAATGAAAAGTTTTTTTAACTGGAGAAGCCCTCGAAGATAGCGCAAATGGACCGTTTTATACAGTATACGGGGAACATTGAAAAATCTTTATACTGAGCACTCATACCCATGTAATTACGTTAATTGAAATTAACAATTACGTTACTACTCGACGGATTCCAAGGATTGATTCCTTTGGATGGTCAACAAAGAGGCAATAAAATAGCGAGCTTCGAGGATTAAATTTAATAAATGAAGTTAAAATTAACGAATTATGATTTGGTTGATCTCAATTCGGTCATTTCACTCAAGCGGCTTCGCTCAGCCGGAAGTATGATTCGTATGAGCCACGGGCAGCCTTCGCCATAAGTAGTTTATATTAATGGTCTTTAGTGAGTTCTTCCAGGCTACACAGCGAGAACGAATTCATCTCCTGTATTGCTTGAGCACATAGTACACATCCGTGAAGTTCCTCGCCGTCGAGGAAGCTCGCTGAGTGAGGCATATGCATCATGCATTGCCTAAAGCGCCTAAAGAACAAGGGGAGAAGAAGGTTTCTCGTTGTCATGAAGTCACTTGTCTGTCCGTGAGAGGGGAACCCCTTGGAGATTCATTTTGAGGTTAGTGCTACATCACATCGCCATCATTGGACACGTTTAATATCTTGTTATTATTATATGTATTATTATTCAGTCACGATATTTGCACTTGGGCATTTTGTCATTTGTGCCTCCCCGGTGTGTGGGCATCTCCGCATGGCAACACCCTCCCACAATGGCGACGTGACGACTTGTCAGTTCCCATGAAGCCAAGGTCAGTTTGGTGACCCCTCCGAGCATATCAACTGCACGTCCTCCATGGCGACTTGAAGTTCATGATGATACGGAGTCGATCTCTTAGACTAATTTGAAACTACCCTTCACCAAGTTTTCTTCCTGTCGACATTTCTCGTCACAATGCACCCATACGGATAGGTACCAATAGATGTCTGAACTGAGATGGGCTGGAGGACAGCCGGGACAAATATGTTGTTAATACAGCTATGTCATTTCAATATGCTTTCATTAAGGCATACGATAATACTATAAGCAATATGTCAGTTGGTGTTGTTTGTTTGAAATAACAACATACACATTTGTTTCATAGAGAGCTAATGATGTCGTTATATCAGGCATCATCCGAAAGTCTTTTCTAAATGATGTGGTACAGGCGCCTGATCAGCCACAAGACCCTATACCATCCAAATCCGTAATAGCAATTTGCACCACAGGGAAGCAGAATGTTAAACACAAACCAATATACCAGGTGTAAGTCGAAATCGATAACGGCAAGCCGAACACAGAACCCGGCACTAGAGGCTTTCGGAGAATGACCAGGTCCTGTGAGACCCGCTCGGAACATTGATAGTCTCGGATCTGGGCCCATTGTAAGCTTCGGCGCAGTGCGAATGCTTCATTTTGAATCTTTTGACCGTAAAGGTACAGGGCACAAAAGTTCATTTGATCCCAGCAGAGCACGATGAAAATTGGGACGAGTTTAACTGCTGACAACTTTGCGACTAGCTCCGGGAGCGTCAAACTAAGCGATGCTACCATCATACTGAACCAGCTGACGTGTATACATAAAAGTGGCATTGAAGTTCGTTGCATAAGATGATCTAACACTCGTGAGACTTCCCCCAGCTTCAGGCTCAAGTGGAGCTTCGTCTGATTGAGAGAACGTTGATCTTGGCATTGATTTGTCGAACAAATGCGTTTGCTGCTAGCTGTATTCGGGATCGGACCCTGTTGAAGGACAATTTTGCAACGAACATTCATCACGAATTGCCTTGCGGCCAACAGAATCTTGATAATGAGAAACAAGAGAGTTGAAAATCTACAGGAAATAACGATGAATGTGTAGTAGAAGTACACCATGTTCAGTACGTCGGTGATATTACGGACTGGTGCATGCGGACAATTTAGAGTGGTCCAGTAACGCAAAGCAACCTGTACAAGCATCAAGGTAACCAAGCCGTTATCGCAGTACGATGACCAATGCACAGTTCGATATATCCAGTCCCAGTGGTGATACACACAGTGACCCACTGTGTGTCACTAGCGGCAGCCAGGCAGGGGGGCTCGAGGGAGGTTGCGGGGAAATCAGTCCGAGAGCTCGTGGCCCATATGGTCAAATCGAGGGAAGCCTGGGCGGAGGTCGTAGACTGGATGGGGGGGATCATCAGGCTAAAGGAGAGTAAGGAGAGACACAGAAGGGCCCGAGTGAGCCACCAAAGCCCCTCCCCCCGGGGGGTCTCGGAGGCCCGCTCCACCGTTAGCTAGACCGGCTTCCCCCGCGCATTTCCGCTCAGGGCCGGGGATAGGTGGACCGAGCAGCCGGTACCTCTTGGGTAGATTGGCAGGCCTGTTACGGGGGCCTCCTCCTTCACCAGTCTCTCCCCGCGCATTCCCGCTACGGGCCGGGGATTAGGTGACCGAGCGTTCCCGTGCGGGACCCCAACACGGAAGCCACAATAGTCATAGGAGACTAAGGCACCCGGCTATAGAACACTAGCCGGAGCGGTACACACTTTCCCCAGAGATCGAAGTAATGCCAAGCGTGCCGACTCTGGGGAAGAGATACACTCTCAGCAGAGGATGGTTTTAGCAGGCAGAGGCGTTTTGTCATCCACGTCAACCCTGCACTGGATCGGCCCACTTTCATGGAGATTGGAATGTCTCCGGTGGTGACCGTGCGTTTGAAGAAAATTTCCTCCTCTAAAAAAAAAAAAAAAAAAAAGTCCCAGTGGTGATGAGCCCACCATGTGAGGTAGGACAGGCAAAGAAGAAACAAGAGATACGAACATACGACTGTAGCCTCTTTAAGCATACCCTGCTTTCGAGACATCATATCTATGATCACTGAGTTACCAGTATAATACAAGCAATTGAATACATCGATACTAAGCCAAATCCTTAGAATCCAAGGCCGACGACAAGATATGCCGATAACGTAAAGGTGAAATCTGAACAGATTCCACTTCGATGGATGAGAATGTTGCTCCATGGTAAGTAATGTCGTATTGTCATAGAACGTACGATAAAGTTACATACCCTGCAGTAACCGCACCGAGACAAGGAAAGGCCCAGCAACCCCTCAAATAATAAGGCAGCAGGTACATATATATATATATAATTATCTACATGTAACTCTTCTCAAGCTAGCTGTCTAAGCGAGCTGTGCCTAGTCGACGGTTGTACATAGATAATGCCTCATATACTGCACAGACTGTCCAGAATAAGGAGCAGATCAATGCATGTTGCCGTATTCATAAGAGGTGTATGAAATTATAGTCTATAGTATTTATTAGAGCAATGATGTCCGTCTGTCTGATATATATATATTACATATATATTATTAAAGCTGATATAGGGATTCAACATGAGGTGTAAAAGTCACGCGGGGGAACAAGAACAACGTAGCAGAAGACGGGGTTGGCCAGCAGCCGAAGGCTCCTGGCCGACTCTGCTTACCCAACTGCACCGGACGCTCATGCAAGTGTAGGACACGAGCAGGACTGAAGTTGGCCACCGCCCGTAGGGCAAGTTAAATCGTTGTGTAGCTGCCGACGAGGGCTATCTTTTTATGGGGGAGGGGGGTCTGTCGGGGGTGGAGGTCAAAATTAGGGGGCATTTTGTACCATGAGGTCTACGTAGGGGGTGGGTTTTTCTGCATGTGTCGATGCGTCTCGATGAGGTGAACAACTTTATAATAGGGATCCCTATACCTAAAGTTGATATATTCTGAGTTTTTCCCAAAAAAGCTTAACAATACAAGGTTTGGTTTATTAACGGAACTGCAGTCTTATCACAACGCTTAAGTTCTCGTAAAAATAATAGCGAAAAAGTGTCGTCTCATGGATTATGTCAAATGCTACCGATTTCTGGAAACGGCATTATTTACATCAATGTTTTGATTATCATAAAAGTAACAGTATACAAGGGGCAACGCCCACACAAATTATATTCAGTCTATGCATTAATCGCAATTATAAATAAACAGACTTTCTCTGTTTCGTTTCATTATAGTATACCCCAAAGACACCTCTAAATTATTTACAAACATCTTCCTTGCCTCCCGCGCAAACACCTTTGATGATATAAGGGTTCTAATTTCGCGTAACATGATGTTCTATGTAAGGGGTGGATCTCTTGCGCTTAATCGACATGTTTCGACGAGCTGCACAATTTTGCAATAGGTGTTCCTATACCTAAACCTAACCGTTTTCGAGATGACGTTTTCGGGGGCCGAAAAACGCCGAGGGGCCATTTTTTCGCCACTTTCCATTTCTTTAGAGTACTTTCTCTTTGCTTAAAGTGTTTCGTTTCGTTTTTTAAGGTGAGAGCTCGTCGAAAGCGCTATATTCTGAATAGTCTGAATAGTGTGTTTCCGACGTTATATCACTGTTGTTGTAGCGATAATTATTTATGTGCAATTATCACCTGAAATAGTTCCACAATAGTATATACTACGCAACAGCACAGGAACAAATCAACAATACATCCGCTATCTTAGACTGTGCAAACCATCAACCGGAAAAGTATTCTCGATTCGAAACCAGAGGTCGCCACTTCCAGCCCAATTACAACACGATGGTATGGTTTTAATCTGTCGGTTGTGATTAACTGACTGACGAAACAGTCCAAAATGTTGCGAAGAGAGTTGGGAAATATCTCAAATGAAAAGTTTTTTTAACTGGAGAAGCCCTCGAAGATAGCGCAAATGGACCGTTCTATACAGTAAACGGGGACAATTGAAAAATCTTTATACTGAGCACTCACATCCATGTAATTACGTTACTTGAAATTAAGAATTACGTTACTACTCAACTGATTGCAAGGATTGATTCCTTTGGATGGTCAACAAAGGGGCTATAAAATAGCGAGCTTCGAGAATTAAATTTAATAAATGAAGTTAAAATTAACGAATTAAGATTTGGTTGATCTAAATTCGGTCATTTCACCCAAGCGGCTTTACTCAGCCGGAAGTATGATTCGTATGAGCCACGGGCAGCCTTCGCCATAAGTAGTTTATATTAATGGTCCTTAGTGAGTTCTTCCAGGCTACACAGCGAGAACGAATTCACCTCCTGTGTTGCTTGAGCACATAGTACACACCCGTGAAATTTCTCGTCGTCTAGGAACCTCGCTGAGTGAGGCATCTGCATCATGCATTGCCTAAAGCCCCTAAAGAACAAGGCGAGAAGAAGGTTTCTCGTTGTCATGAAGTCACTTGTCTGTCAGTGAGAGGGGAACCCGTTGAAGATTCACTTTGAGATTAGTGCTACATCACATCGCCATCATTGGACAAGTTTAATACCATGTTGTTATTATATGTATTGTTATTCAGTCACGATATTTGCACTTGGGCATTTTGTCATTTGTGTCTCCCCGGTGTGTGGGCATCTCCGCATGGCAACACCCTCCCACAATGGCGACGTGACGACTTGTCAGTTCGCATGAAGCTAAGGTCAGTTTGGTGAACCTCCGAGCATATCAACTGCATGTCGTCCATGGCGACCTGAAGTTCATGATGATACGTAGTCGATCTCTTAGACTAATTTGAAATTACCCTTTACGAAGTTGTTCCCGTACGGATAGGTACCAATAAATATCTGACGGGAGATGGACTGGAGGACAGCGGGATAAATATGTTGTGAATACTGCTGTGTCGTTTAAATGCTTTCATTAAGGCACACGATAATATTATACTTAATATGTCACTTGGTGTTGTTTATTTGAAATAACAACATACATATTTGTTTTGTAGAGAGCTAATGATGTCGTTTTATGAGGCATCACCCGAAAGTCTTTTCTAGATGATGTGGTACAGGCACCTGATCAGCCATAAGACCCGACATAATCCAAATCTGTAATAGCAATTTGCAACATAGGGATGGAGAATGTTAAACACAAACCAATATACCAGGTGTAAGTCGAAATCGATAACGGCAAGCCGAACACACAACCCGGCACTGGAGGCTTTCGAAGGATGACCAGGTCCTGTGAGACCCGCTCGGAACATTGATAGTCTCGGATCTGAGCCCATTGTAAGCTTCGGCGCAGAGCGGAGGCTTCGTTTTGAATCTTTTCACCGCAAAAGTACAGAGCATAAAAGTTCACTTGATCCCAGCAGACCGCGATGAACATTGCGACGAGCCTAACTGCTGAGAACTGCGCGACGAATCCCGGAAGCGCCGTACCTAGCGATACTACAATCACATTGAACCAACTGACGTGTATACATAAAAGTGGCATTGAAATTCGTTGCATAAGATGATCTAACACTCGTGAGACTTCTCCCAGCTTCAGGCTCAGGTAATGTTTCGTCTGATTGGAGGAACGTTGAGCTTGGCATTGATTCGTCGAACAAATGCGTTTGCTGCCAGCTGTATTGCGTTGCTGCCAGCTGTTTGCTGTCGGGATCGGACCCTGTTGGAAGTCAATTTTGCAACGAACATTCATCACGAATCGTCCAGCGGCCGACAGAATCTTGATCATGAGAAACACGAGAGTTGAAAATCTATAGGGGATAACAATAAATGTGTAGTAGAAGTACACCATGTTCAGTACGTCGGTGATATTACGGACTGGTGCATGCGGACAGATTAGAGTCATCCAGTAATAAAAAGCAACGTGAATAAGAATCAAGGTACCCAGGCCGTTATCGCAGTACGATGACCAATGCACAGTTCGGTTAATCCAGTCCCAGTGGTGATGAGCCCACCATGTGTGGTAAGCCAGGCAAATCACAAACAAGATATCCGAACACACGACTGTAGCCTCTGTAAGCATACCCTGCTTTCGAGACATCATATCTATGATCACTAATTTACTAGCCAAATACAAGCAAAGGAATACATCGATGCCAAGCCACACCCTAAGTATCCAAGGCCGACGACAAGATATGCCGATAACGTGAAGGTGAAATTTGAACAGGTTCCACTTCGATGGATGAGAACGTTGCTCCATGGTAAGTAATGTCGTATTGTCATAGAACGTACGATAAAGTTACACACCCTGTAGTAACCGCACCGAGACAAGAAAAGGCCCAGCAACCCCTCAAATAATAAGGCAGCAGGTACATATATATATATAATTATATACATGTACCTCTTCTCAAGCTAGCTGTCTAAGCGAGCTGTGCCTGGTCGACGGTTATACATAGATAATGCCTCATATACTGCACAGACTGTCCAGAATAAGGAGCAGATCAATACATGTTGCCGTATTCATAAGAGGTGTATGAAATTATAGTCTATAGTATATATTAGAGCAATGATGTCCGTTTGTCTGATATATATATTACATATATATTATTAAAGCTGATATAGGGATTCAACATGAGGTGTAAAAGTCACGCGGGGGAACAAGAACAACGTAGCAGAAGAGGGGGTTGGCCAGGAGCCGAAGGCTCCTGGCCGACTCTGCTTACCCAACTGCACCGGACGCTCATGCAAGTGCAGGACACGAGCAGGACTGAAGTTGGCCACCGCCCGCAGGGCAAGTTAAATCGTTGCGTAGCTACCGACGAGGGCTATCTTTTTATGGGGGAGGGGGTCGGTCCGGGGTGGAGGTCAAAATTAGGGGACATTTTGTACCATGAGGTCTACGTAGGGGGTGGGTTTTTCGGCATGTGTCGATGCGTCCCGATGTGCTGAACAACTTTGCAAATATTATCATCAGGTGAAAATCGTATTTTCGGCGATTTTTTTGCGTTTTTCGCTAACGTGTGTAACATGGTGTTCTATGGGGTACTTTTCTCGAGTGTTTCCGATGCGTCTCGATGAGGTGAACAACTTTATAATAGGGATCCCTATACCTAAAGTTGATATTTTCTGAGTTTTTCCCAAAAAAGCTTAACATGATGTTCTATGTAAGGGGTGGATTTCTTGCGCTTAATCGACATGTTTCGACGAGCTGCACAATTTTGCAATAGGTGTTCCTATACCTAAACCTAACCGTTTTTGAGATGACGTTTTCGGGGGCCGAAAAACGCCGAGGAGCCATTTTTCGCCACTTTTTATTTCTTTAGAGTACTTTCTCTTTGCTTAAAGTGTTTCGTTTCGTTTTTTAAGGTGAGAGCTTGTCGAAAGCGCTATATTCTGAATAGTCCGAATAGTGTGTTTCCGACGTTATATCACTGTTGTTGTAGCGATATTTATTTATGTGCAATTATCACCTGAAATAGTTCCACAATAGTATATGCTACGCAACAGCACAGGATCAAATCAACAATACATCCGCTATCTTAGACTATGCAAACCTTCCAAACCAACTAGGGGTGGGGGGGGAACACGGGTTTTAGTGAGTTTAAGAGTCTCACACTAGGTGACAAGAGGCTGTTCTGTCACGCATGTGCATTACGCGTTCCCGAAACCCCCCATAAAAAAAACAAAAGACTGCAAACCATCAACAATAGTATTCTCGATGCGAAACCAGAGGTCGCCACTTCCAGTCCAATTACAACACGATGGTATGGTTTTAATCTGTCGGTTGTAATTAACTGACTGACGAAACAGTCCAAAATGTTGCGAAGAGAGTTGGGAAATATCTCAAATGAAAAGTTTTTTTAACTGGAGAAGCCCTCGAGGATAGCGCAAATGGACCGTTTTTTACAGTATACGGGGAATATTGAAAAATCTTTATACTGAGCACTCATACCCATGTAATTACGTTAATTGAAATTAACAATTACGTTACTACTCGACGGATTCCAAGGATTGATTCCTTTGGATGGTCAACAAAGAGGCAATAAAATAGCGAGCTTCGAGGATTAAATTTAATAAATGAAGTTAAAATTAACGAATTATGATTTGGTTGATCTCAATTCGGTCATTTCACTCAAGCGGCTTCGCTCAGCCGGAAGTATGATTCGTATGAGCCACGGGCAGCCTTCGCCATAAGTAGTTTATATTAATGGTCTTTAGTGAGTTCTTCCAGGCTACACAGCGAGAACGAATTCATCTCCTGTATTGCTTGAGCACATAGTACACATCCGGAGGGCTACGCAGAAGAAGGTCGGGCCCAACGGGTCCCCCTGCTGAGACGAACAATCATAATCAATATCCGACATTGAATAACACATCGGCGTTCATTGTTTTACGGCCTAATAATGAAAGAAACAAACATATCTCTCTCTCTCCTTATATATTACATATAATTGAATCAGCCGAAGGTAGTTATTGCAACCTGTCAAAGCAACCGAATCATTGTTTGCTTCATTATTATTGCATTTCCTAGAGATCAATGAGTTTTTCTCATATTCAATCTATTCTGTAAGGAAGTTCCATTTAGGAGCTTCGCTGGAATGCGAATTTTCTGTTCCATCTGGCAAACACACCTTCTGTTATTCCCGTTGATTGTTTATCTCTAACATCGAGGTGGGTTACCGATGTGGTCAACATTATTGGCAAGATGCGAGGTGTCATTTGACCAGTCCAGCTGTGCTGAACCACAGAACAGCTGCACAGAGATTATCGCCGACCCGAACGATCCGACAAATAGACCAACGACCGAAGCCGCCAACAGTTGACCCTCGTGCCTCCTTGACACCGATTTTATCAGACTGCGTCTCACCGAGTAATTTGCTTCTTATTTACTTGTTTACTTGAAATAATTACAAGCCTCTGGGTATCTGCCTCCCTGTGTGTGCATTATCCATATCAGGAAAGCAGAAAAACCATTTCAGATAGAGGAGAGCATGTTTCAAGACCTTTAACACCTTAACGAGTTCTTCTAGACAAAATGCGCAGAGTGAAGTAGAGTAAGACGTTGTGTGTGTTTCCGACGTTATATCACTGCTGTTGTAACTATAATTATTTATGTGCAATTATCACCTGAAATAGTTCCACAATAGTATATGCTACGCAACAGACACAGGATCAAATCAACAATGCATCCGCTATCTTAAACTGCGCAAACCATCATATTATTATTATTCAGTCACAATATTTGCACTTTGTGCATATTGTCATTTGTGCCTCCACGGTGTGTGGGCGTGTCCGCATGGCAATACCCTCCCACAATGGCGACGTGACGACTGTCAGTTCGCATCGAAGCCAAGGTCAGTTTGGTGACCCCTCCGAGTCTATCAACCGCGCGTTCTCCATGGCGACATGAAGTTCATGATGATACGTAGTCGATCTCTTAGGCTGTTCGCTGAAGGCTGAAGTTTTTCGCGCACGGATAGGTACCAATAAATGTCTGAAGGGAGATGGACTGGAGGACAGCGGGAAGAAAAATGTATAGCAATAAGATTCTTACACAACGTTGTGGTCAATACTGTTATGTCATTTCAATATGCTTTTATTATATTAAGGCACACGATAATACTATACTTAATATGTCACTTGGTGTTGTTTGTTTGAAATAACAACATACACATTTGTTTCATAGAGAGTTAATGATGTCGTTTTATCAGGCATCACCCGAAAGTCTTTTCTAGATGATGTGGTACAGGCCCCTGATCAGCCACAAGATCCGACATCAACCAAATCCGCGAGGACAATTTGCACCACAGGGATGGAGAATGTTAAACACAAACCAATATACCAGGTGTAGGTCGAAATCGATAACGGCAAGCCGAACACACAACTCGGCACTAGAGGCTTTCGGAGGATGACCAGGTCCTGTGAGACCCGCTCGGAACATTGGTAGTCTCGGATCTGAGCCCACTGTAAGGTCCGGCGCAGTGCGAATGCTTCGTTTTGAATCTTTTGACCGTAAAAGTATAGGGCATAAAAGGTCGTTTGATTCCAGAAGAGCACGATGGAAACTGAGACGAGCTTAACTGCTGACAACTGCGCGACTAACAAAGGAAGCCTGAAACTAAGCGATCCTACCATCATATTGAACCAACTGACGTGTATACATAAAAGTGGCATTGAAATTCGTTGCATAAGATGATCTAACACTCGTGAGACTTCTCCCAGCTTCAGGCTCAAGTAGCGTTTCGTCTGACTGGAGGAACGTTGATCTTGGCATTGATTTGTCGAACAATTGCGTTTGCTGCCAGCTGTATTCGGGATCGGACCCTGTTGAAGGACAATTTTGCAACGAACATTCATCACGAATTGTCTAGCGGCCAACAGAATCTTGATCATGAGAAACAAGAGAGTTGAAAATCTACAGGAAATAACGATGAATGTGTAGTAGAAGTACACCATGTTCAGTACGTCGGTGATATTACGAACTGGTGCATGCGGACAGATTAGAGTTATCCAGTAACTCAAAGCAACCTGTACAAGCATCAAGGTAACTAGGCCGTTATCGCAGTACGATGACCAATGCACAGTTCGATATATCCAGTCCCAGTGGTGATGAGCCCACCATGTGAGGTAGGACAGGCAAATCGCAAACAAGATATCCGAACACACGACTGTAGCTTCGTTAAGCATACCCTGCTTTCGAGACATCATATCGATGATCACTAATTTACCAGCATAACACAAGAAATTGAATACATCGATACCAAACCATATCCTTAGAATCCAAGGCCGACGGCAAGATATGCCGAGAACGTAAAGGTGAGATTTGAGCAGATTCCATTTCGATGGATGAGAGGGTTGGTCCATGGTAGGTGAAGTCGTATTAACACAGATCTTAGGGTAAAGTAACACACCCTGTAGTAAGCGCGCCTAGACAAGAATAAACTCAGCAAGCTCTAGAATGCTAAGGCAGAAATACTACATATGTATAATAATATACATGTGCAGCTGGTCAAGCTAGTATGTCTAAGCTGTAGTAAGCTGTGCCGAAGTCGAAGGTTGTTCATAGATAATGGCTCATATACTGCACAGACTGTCGAGAATAAGGAGCAGATCAATACATGTTGCCGTATTCATAACAGGTGTATGAATTTCATAATTACTTATGGAATTATAAAAGATAACTTCGCACACGCACACTCTCACCATCGATTGTCTGTAACTACGCCCGGTATTGTGCAAATACGTTTTCTAAATGGGCAGGGTGTCTCCGAGGTAGAGCAAAGCACTATTCACAGCAAACAATACAAATAGTACAGAGCATACAAGTTCACTTGATCCCAGCAGACCTCGATGAACATTGCGACGAGCCTAACTGCTGCGAACTGCGCGATGAATCCCGGGAGCCCTGCAGCGGGTTTGTCAAGAGGCGGTGGACGGGGACGGAGACCTGCTAGGCGCCGTTCTGGGAGGAATCCGTTCATTCGTTAAGTACCAATGTGAAAGTGGGGAAAATGGAAGAAGCGCATGATTTTCACCGAAAGGATCACAAAGGATCCTTGGAGAGAAGGACAAACTGGAAAGAGCTAGGATAGCGCAGGTAGTCCGAAGGAAAAACGAACCAGGGGACCTTCGGACGAGTAACAGAGGACGGACCGAGGGATAGGCAGGCCGCTTTCAGAAGTATTACCTTGACAGTTCCTGACAGTCGCCCAAGCTAGCAATCGGCTCGGGGTTTTAGTCGGTGCGAGTCTGACTCTACCTAGGACAACACCCCAGACGTGAGGCCAGCTGTCCATAACGGGTTTCCGTCAACCTCATAAAAAATATCGTAGAAAATTGAAGACGAAATTACCAGCATCATGCTCTCTTTTATGGGGGAATACGGCAATGCATGATGCACATATGTGTTGGACGGTTTACACCAACACTGGTGTGGGACTCCCCCCCCCCCGACCTTTAGAATCAGCACCAAGCTCGCTCACTAAGTATCCCAGTTGAAGAAGAGGTACCTGTGGTCGCTCCCTGTTTCGGTCCCAATAATCCTCTAGTTATTAGTCCGTTCTATTCACGGGAGGTTGGCCATTGTTAGATCTAACCCGGCCCTTTGGTCCCTCCTAACAAAATTTGGCTCGATTGCGTCATTAAGTACAAAAGACCCCTCTAATATATTTTCTTGGGCAGATAAGGCACTCCAGGGATTATTGCTGTTCTCTCTAGGGGTCCGTACAGATGTGCCCTTTCACTGTTCCTTCTCCCTCCCGAAGTCTAGCAACCTCAATGACTTGACGAATGCCATTCGTGCGCCTACCTTTGGAGTAGTACAACGCCGGATTCGAGTGGGCGTCTCTGGACCTTGGTTGTCTGGCTATTTCACCCATGATACCAAATATCAAGTTAAGTATCTCTAGACGACTGGATGGTCCATTGGCAGCGGGGCTACCGGTGACAGACGTGGTGTTTCATTTGAAAGGCCCCAGTGCCTCGAGGCGTTTTCCGGTTGGCGCTATCGTTTCATAGAGCATTTTTAGCCACATCAACATAAACTAATCACCTCTTGAATAGAGGATAATTTTGTATTTTTGTTTAATTTCTAGTGTCTGGTGTGAGCAGGGGTTTACTCTCTACCTCAGAGACAACCCGTCCACTTAGAAAACGCATTTGCACAATGCGGGGCAAGGTTATAGGCAATCAATGACGACATAAACTGCGTTCGCGAAGTTATCTTGTACAACCTCATGGTAATCATGAGCTTTATACATCCCTCTTATGAATACGGCAACTTGCATTGATCTGCTCCTCATTCAAATGCAGTTTGTCTGTCCAGACAGTCTGTGTAATATCTGAGACATTGTCTACGTAAACACTTCGACTAGGCACAGCTTACTACCGCACAGTCACTTCAGATTTAGCAGAGGTACATGTATGTAATTAGATATATGTTGTACTGCTGCCTAATTGTTCGAGAGGGTGCGCTTGTCTCGGCTCGGTTACTGTAGGGTGTAATTTTAACGCACCCTATATATATTGCTGCCATATTATTCGAGAGGTTACTGGATCTAGTCTTGTATTTTCAGTCTATTCCTGTCTATTCGGTTTCTGACCGGTGCGTAACTTTACCCTACATTCTATAGCAATACGACATTGCCTATACCATGGAGCAACGTTCTCATCCATCGAAGTGGAACCTGTTCAGATTTCACCTTTACGCTATCGGCATATCTTGTCGTCGGCCTTGGATTCTAAGGATATGGCTTTGTATCGACGTATGCCTTTGCTTGTATTTTGCTGGTAAATTAGTGATCTTAGATATGATGTCTCGAAAGCAGGGTATGCTTACAGAGGCTACAGTCGTGTGTTCGGATATCTTGTTTGTGATTTGCCTGGCTTACCACACATGGTGGGCTCATCACCACTGGGACTTTTTTTTTTTTTTTTTTTTTTTTTTTAGAGGAGGAAATTTTCTTCAAACGCACGGTCACCACCGGAGACATTCCAATCTCCATGAAAGTGGGCCGATCCAGTGCAGGGTTGACGTGGATGACAAAACGCCTCTGCCTGCTAAAACCATCCTCTGCTGAGAGTGTATCTCTTCCCCAGAGTCGGCACGCTTGGCATTACTTCGATCTCTGGGGAAAGTGTGTACAGCTCCGGCTAGTGTTCTATAGCCGGGTGCCTTAGTCTCCTATGACTATTGTGGCTTCCGTGTTGGGGTCCCGCACGGGAACGCTCGGTCACCTAATCCCCGGCCCGTAGCGGGAATGCGCGGGGAGAGACTGGTGAAGGAGGAGGCCCCCGTAACAGGCCTGCCAATCTACCCAAGAGGTACCGGCTGCTCGGTCCACCTATCCCCGGCCCTGAGCGGGAATGCGCGGGGGAAGCCGGTCTAGCTAACGGTGGAGCGGGCCTCCGAGACCCCCCGGGGGGAGGGGCTTTGGTGGCTCACTCGGGCCCTTCTGTGTCTCTCCTTACTCTCCTTTAGCCTGATGATCCCCCCCATCCAGTCTACGACCTCCGCCCAGGCTTCCCTCGATTTGACCATATGGGCCACGAGCTCTCGGACTGATTTCCCCGCAACCTCCCTCGAGCCCCCCTGCCTGGCTGCCGCTAGTGACACACAGTGGGTCACTGTGTGTATCACCACTGGGACT
Source organism: Stratiolaelaps scimitus (assembly GCA_019614645.1). Lineage (NCBI taxonomy): Eukaryota > Metazoa > Arthropoda > Arachnida > Mesostigmata > Laelapidae > Stratiolaelaps > Stratiolaelaps scimitus. Next base: position 31,114 of record JABWDB010000033.1, on the reverse strand, counting down.
GGATATATCGAACTGTGCATTGGTCATCGTACTGCGATAACGGCTTGGTTACCTTGATGCTTGTACAGGTTGCTTTGCGTTACTGGACCACTCTAAATTGTCCGCATGCACCAGTCCGTAATATCACCGACGTATTGAACATGATGTACGCCTACTACAGATTCATTGTTATCCCCTATAGATTTTCAACTCTCTTGTTTCTCATGATCAAGATTCTGTTGGCCGCTGGACAATTCGTAATGAATGTTCGTTGCAAAATTGTCTTCCAGCAGGGTCCGGTCCCGAATACAGCTGGCAGCAAACGCATTTGTTCGACAAATCAATGCCAAGATCAACGTTCCTCCAATCAGACGAAACGCTACCTGAGCCTGAAGCTGGGAGAAGTCTCACGAGTGTTAGATCATCTTATGCAACGAATTTCAATGCCACTTTTATGTATACACGTCTGGTGGTTTAGCATGATTGTAGCAGCGCTAAGTTTGAAGATCCCGGAGCACATCGCACACTTGCCAGCAAATAAGCTGGACTTAATTCTCATCGCGGCCGTCTGGGATCAAATGAACTTTTATGCCCTGTACTTTTACGGTCAAAAGATTCAAAACGAAGCGTTCGCACTGCGCCGGAGCTTGCAGTGGGCTCAGATCCGAGACAACCAATGTTCCGAGCGGGTCTCACAGGACCTGATCATCCTCCGAAAGCCTCCAGTGCCGGGTTGTGTGTTCGGCTTGCCGTTATCGATTTCGACCTACACCTGGTATATTGGTTTGTGTTTAACATTCGGCATCCCCGTGGCGCAAATGGCTATTACAGATTTGGATGGTGTCGGGATTTGTGGTTGACCAGGTGCCTGTACCACACCATCTAGAAAAGACTTTCGAGTGATGCCTGATAAAACGACATCATTAGCTCTCTATGAAACAAATGTGTATGTTGTAATGTCAAACAAACAACACCAAGTGACATATTAAGTATAGTATTATCGTGTGCATTAATGAAAGCATATTTAAACGACACAGCAGTATTCACAACATATTTGTCCCGGCTGTCCTCCAGTCCATCTCCCTTCAGACATTTATTGGTACCTATCCGTACGCGAACAACTTGGTAACGGGTAGTTTCAAATTAGTCTAAGAGATCGGCTACGTATCATCATGAACTTCAGGTCGCCATGGACGACATGCAGTTGATATGCTCGGAGGGGTCACCAAACTGACCTTTGCTTCGATGCGAACTGACAAGTCGTCACGTCGCCATTGTGGGAGGGTGTTGCCATGCGGAGATGCCCACACACCGTGGAGACACAAATGACAAAATGCCCAAGTGCAAATATCGTGACTGAATAATAATACATATAATAATAACATGATATACACGTGTCCAATGATGGCGATGTGATGTAGCATTAATCTCAAAGTGAATCTTCAATAAGTTCCCCTCTCACGGACAGACAAGTGACTTCATGACAACGAGAAACCTTCTTCTCCCCTTGTTCTTTAGGCGCTTTAGACAATGCATGATGCATATGCCTCACTCAGCGAGGTTCCTCGACGGCGAGAAACTTCACGGGTGTGTACTAAGTGCTCAAGCAATACCGGAGATGTATTCGTTCTCGCTGTGTAGCCAGGAAGAACTCACTAAGGACCATTAATATGAACTATTTATGGCGAAGGCTGCCCGTGGCTCATACGAATCAAAATTCCGACTGAGCGAAGCCGCTTGAGTGAAATGACCGAATTGAGATCAACCAAATCTTAATTCGTTAATTTTAACTTCATTTATTAAGTTTAATTCTCAAAGTTCGCTATTTTATTGCCTCTTTGTTGACCATCCAAGGGAATCAATCCTAGTAACGTAATTCTTAATTTCAAGTAACGTAATTACATGGAAATGAGTGCTCAGTATAAAGATTTCTCAATTTTCCCCGTTTACTGTATAAAACGGTCCATTTGCGCCATCTTCGAGGGCTTCTCCAGTTAAAAAAACTTTTCATTTGAGATATTTCCCAACTCTCTTCGCAACATTTTGGACTGTTTCGTCAGTCAGTTAATTACAACCGACAGATTAAAACCATACCATCGTGTTGTAATTGGGCTGGAAGTGGCGACCTCTGGTTTCGCATCGAGAATACTATTATATTCCGGTTGATGGTTTGCATAGTCTAAAATAGTGGATGTATTGTTGATTTGATCCTGTGTCTGTTGCGTAGCATATACTATTGTGGAACTATTTCAGGTGATAATTGCACATAAATAATTATCGTGACAACAGCAGTGATATAACATCGGGACCACACACAACATCCTGCTCTACTTCACTCTGCGCATTTTGTCTAGAAGAACTCGTTAAGGTCTTAAAGGTTTTGAAACATGCTCACCTCTACCTGAAATTCCTGAAATGGTTTTCCTGCTTTCCTGATATGGATAATGCACACACAGGGAGGTCGCAGTAACTACCTTCGGCAATTTCAATTATATATAATATATAGGGCGATAGAGAGATATGTTTGTGTGTTTCATTATTAGGCCGTAAAACAATGAACGCCGGTGTTTTATTCAATGTCGGATATTGATTATGATTGTTCGTCTCAGCAGGGTGACTCGTGGGGTCCGACTCTCTTCTGCGTAGCCCTCCGGCCCCTCGTGTTGTTCCTCCAGGCTCGCCTGCAGCTGTGGTATATGGATGATGGAACGTTGGCGGGGGATACAGCGATAGAAGTTGCCACTTTACTTAAATTGCCTAGACATGTTTGATATCGGCGATGTTGCAGGAGCTCCTTCGTGCGACCAGCATTAAGATGAAATGTCATACTTGGCTTGGTGGCTTTTTTCTCGTCAACAAGGGATAAAGTTAGCTTTTTATGGAATAGATTTTTGCATTTATGCCTTTTGGAGTTCTAATCATGTTCTGGACACTGCCAAAAGGCGGTCATTGAACTGGTCGATGGCGCACCCTCAGATGGAGGGGCGCCATCATGAAATGCCTACTACGGACGGGACCGATACGGATCAGAGCTATGAAGGTAGAAAGCGGGAAGCGCTGGGAGGCGGCATCGTCTAACGACCTGAGAAGTGGCCATAGAGCTGCCCTAGTCAGCACAAAGAACAGGAACAAGATGAAACCCTATGAAGAAAAACAGGATAAAACAGCTCAAGAAGAAGACAAAGTGGTCGAAGAGGAGGAGAAAAAAGATAAAGCCGTAAAGACAGAAAAGGCAGAGTTCTATAAGGCCTTGGATAGTAGGGGTATGTTAGTTAATAAGTTACAGGTGCTTATTAAAAAATAGTCTGACACTACCAGGCAAATGCCTTAGTGTGAGGCCTGGTGTCCATGCAGGATTTTCCTTTAATCTCTTAAAAAAAAGTGCTTATTAAAAGATGAGACGGAAAAATGTGGAAAATAGTCGCGATAAGATGAGAGCCCTTAGAGAGCAAGAAGTAATACTAAAGGCAGCAATTGAGGGATCCAAAGCCGACGTAGGTGAAGCAGCGCCGCCGGTGGTAGAAAGGGCGTTATGCCTACGATGCGACAGAACGAAGTCGGATCAAAGACAAGGTCCTGCTGGACTAACTCGTCAACCTTTTCCCGATTGCCGCAGCGGCGATGGGCCGCATCCCCGGTAAGGTAGCAGTCCATAAGAGAAGTGATGCTCTTAAGATGATGGATGCTCGAACGGAGGTACAGGAGGCCCAATGACCACCTGCAGAACCATGGTAATTGGCATGTTCTGCCTAGAGGGGTATGAACGAAATTCTATTCGGTGTGGTGAATTTCGTGGCAAACATTTTGTTACAAGATCAACCTGCAACGAAGTACGCCGTAGAATATGACAAGTCAACCAGCCGCACCTCGGTTGCTAAGCATGGTCCTGTATTCAGGTTAGGCGGTAGACTCGAGGGTGAGACAAGCTTCCCGTCTGAACTTAATCACCGCGCACAGCCCCATGACAGGACCACCTCGGGTCACTATACCTGTTGTGTCAGTTGAAAGGCCCCAATACCAAGAGGTGGTTCCCGGTTGGCGCTGTCCTTTTTAATGTGGACGTTGTACGTCGCTTTGTGTCTAATGTTTACACGACTAAACTGACAGTAATCATCCCTTGAACAAAGGAGCATTTTGCATTGTTATTTTATTTATATTGTGTGATGTGTGCAATGTTTTACTCTACTTCAAAGACACCTTGTCCATTTAGAAAATGCATTTACACAATGCGGGACAAAGTTATAGGAAATCGATGGCGAGAGAGTGTGTGTGTGTGTGTGCGAAGTTACCTTGTACAATTCCATAAGTAATGAATTTCAGACACCGCTTATGAATACGACAACATGTATTGATCTGCTCCTTACCCTGGACAGTCTGTGCAGTATATGAGACATTATCTATGTACAACCTTCGACTAGGCACAGCTTACCACCGCTCAGTCATGCTAGCTTGAGAAGAAGTACATGTATATAATTATATATGTATGTAGTATTGCTGTCTTATTATTTGAGGGGTTGCTGAGTCTATTCTTGTCTCGACGCGGTTTCTACGGGGTGTGTTACTTTCCCGTAAGATCTGTGTTAATACGACATCACCCACCATGGACCAGCGTCCTCATCCATCGAAGTGGAATCTGTTTAAATTTCACCTCTACGTTATCGGCATATCCTGCCGTCGGCCTTGGATTCTAAGGATGTGGCTTGGTATCGATGTATTCAATTGCTTGTATTTTGCCGGTAAATTAGTGATCATAGATATAATGTCTCGAAATCAGGGTACACTTAAAGAAACCGGAATCATGTTTTCAGATACCCTTTTTGTGATATGCCTGATCTACCACACATGGTGGGCTCATTACCACTGGGACTGGATATATCGAACTGTGCATTGGTCATCGTACTGCGATAACGGCCTGGGTACCTTGATTCTTGTACAGGTTGCTTTTAATTACTGGATGACTCTAATTTGTCCGCATGCACCAGTCCGTAATGTCACCGACGTATTGAACATGATGTACGCCTACTACACATTCATTGTTATCCCCTATAGATTTTCAACTCTCTTGTTTCTCATGATCAAGATTCTGTTGGCCGCTGGACAATTCGTCATGAATGTTCGTTGCAAAATTGTCTTCCAGCAGGGTCCGGTCCCGAATACAGCTGGCAGCAAACGCATTTGTTCGACAAATCAATGCCAAGATCAACGTTCCTCCAATCAGACGAAACGCTACCTGAGCCTGAAGCTGGGAGAAGTCTCACGAGTGTTAGATCATCTTATGCAACGAATTTCAATGCCACTTTTATGTATACACGTCAGCTGGTTTAGCATGATTGTAGCAGCGCTAAGTTTGAAACTCCCGGAGCTCGTCGCGCACTTGTCAGCAGTTAAGGTCGTCTCAATTTTCATCGCGGTCTGCTGGGATCAAGTGAACTTTTATGCCCTGTACTTTTACGGTGAAAAGATTCAAAACGAAGCCTCCGCTCTGCGCCGGAGCTTACAATGGGCCCAGATCCGAGACTACCAATGTCCAGGGCGGGTCTCACAGGACCTGGTCATCTTACGAAAGCCTCCAGTGCCGGGTTGTGTGTTCGGCTTGCCGTTATCGATTTCGACCTACACCTGGTATATTGGTTTGTGTTTAACATTCGGCATCCCTGTGGTGCAAATTGCTATTACGGATTTGGATGGTGTAGGGTCTTGTGGCTGATCAGGTGCCTGGGCCACATCATTTAGAAAAGACTTTCGGGTGATGCCTGATATAACGACATCATTAGCTCTCTATGAAACAAATGTGTATGTTGTTATTTCAAACAAACAACACCAAGTGGCATGTTAAGCATAATATTATCGTGTGCCTTAATGAAAGCATATTGTAATGACACAGCAGTATTGACAACACATTTGTTCCAGCTGTCCTCCAGCCCATCTCCATTCAGACATTAATTGATACCTATCCGTATGGATGCACTGTTACGGGAAATGTAGACAGGAAGATACTTCGTAAAGGGTAATTTCAAATCAATCTAAGAGATCTCTAAGAGACTATGTATCACCATGAACTTCATGTCGCCATGGACGACATGCAGTTGATATGCTCGGAGGGGTCACCAAACTGACCTTGGCTTGGCAAGTCGTCACGTCGCCATAGCGGGGCGTGTTGCCATGCGGACACGGCCATACACCGTGGAGGCACAAATGACAAAATGCCCAAGTGCAAATATCCTGGCCGAATAATAACACACAAATAAAAGCATGATATCAAAACGTGTCCAATGATGGAGTCGTGATGTAGCACTAATCTCAAAATGAATCTCCAAGGGATTCCCCTCTCACGGACAGACAAGTGACTTCATGACAACGAGAAGCCTTCTTCTCCCCTTGTTCTTTAGGGGATTTAGGCAATGCGTGATGCATATGCCTCACTCAGCGAGGTTCCTCGACGACGAGAAATTTCACGGGTGTATACTTTCCTATGGGCTCAAGTAACACAAGCGGTGCAAAACAGCGCACCACAAATAGTCCATCTAAAATCTCATTGTCAACAGTGAGCTGACAATAGGAATTAATACGGTATACGTATTTCAAGCCACGGTATGCTAAGCAACGGACCGCGACCTATACCTTGATTGTTAATTGGACCACCGTAGGCTGGCCGTAATGGTCCTGCTATACCGACTGTTGACAATTATTTAGGTTGGTTAAATAATTGTTTAAGTTGGTGAAATAACCTGTTGACAATTACCAACGGTTGATAGCTGGGAAGGAGATTGACTTACAGTTAGAAAGAAAGTGGTTGCCCAAATACAACACATTGAAATACAATGCACTTCATTATACGAATTGAACTATTAAATCAAGAGTTTATGTAAGGGGGATATACATATGTTCCTTGCCCCATATATATATCATATGCCTGACTTTACGTCCACGGCCGTGACTCCTTGGACGAAACCCGTAAATAAACAAGAAAAGCTGATAGTCCTCTTCCCAAATGAAGTATTTTTACTCCAGTGGGATGTCATCATTGTGATTACCTATTAGCGTGTCTGTATATGGCGATTCCGTGTAACAAAAAAACATTGAGGTAATGTCTCAGTTGCTCTGTCGAAGGTGTAACACTAGCACCTGTGTGAACGTACACATAGGAATATTTGTTTGAATATCTTATTTATTTGTCTTTTTTTAGATGCTTGGACCCCTTGTGGCCTTACTACAAAAGGTCCAAGTATCTTAAATATCTAGGGAGCGTGGAGAGGATCGGCTCGACGGGAACTGTGCTTGAAGTATTAACTAATGATAAGAACGATAAGAACGAAGACATTGGAAGCACAGCACATATTAGTGATATGATTGCACCAGCAATACACAACCATATAAGCTAGACTTCATAAGCGGCTAATCTTTTTCTGGACCCGTGCATTTACGCTTATACTACGGGTGTAAACGCAATCAGAGTTCTTGAGGGTGCTGTACGCACTTGTACTTTTAGTTGAGACTTTAATGGGTGCATATTATTGAAGATGAAGATTCCCGCTGAATTGGAACATTGACCGAACAAGGGCCAAGCGGCGCTAAGCTCAAATAAAGTTGAAATCATTACCGAATAGCGACGATGTTCATCGCGCGTACAGATAAGAAAGAAAATGTGCAAAAATGTAGCTAAGAAAGAGAAACGACAAAGGGAAAAGCGCTGACACAGTTCGGTTGGGTCACGAAGTAACCCAAACAGCATAAACGGTAACGGGATCTATGCATTACTATAATAGAACACATGAAGACAAAGGAAAGCATGGAAACTGGTGGTGGTATATAAGCGCCGATTAGTGTGAAATAAAGTGGAGACTTTGTAAGCAGTGTTGAGTCAAACATCGAGATCGTGTGCATTCACTGTTGTTACTGTGACCCCACCGATCGCTTAACGGCCAGGAGCGATCACTGGAAACCGCGAGCTAGGCAGAAACATCACTAATAGACTACCGAAATTCTAACACACATAATATTTATCTGGCGCGTAAGCTTCATTCATTATTACTGCTTGCTGGATAAATTCGTTTAACTCTACATGGGAATTATATTACTTGAATGGATCATGCCATTCGAGGTTGCAACGAAGTGCTACTGGGATAGATGAACCAGGTCGAGAAAGATCGTATGGTTGAACTCTATATAGTACTTTCCTCTTAGAACGTCTGACGTAATTTACCCTCATCAACACAGAATTAATGAGTTTTCAATAATTATCTTATTATTTTCCGGTGGCGGGTAACTCGTTAGTGGATGAACGCTGCGTTTGATTGATTAAAATCATCGTCTTTAAATACTGACTAGTATCATCTATTCTGAAATATATATCATAATTCATTTCAAGAGCCGAGCAACCAGCTGAGTGCTACTTAGGGCGTGATTGTGAGCAATGCGTACATATGCAGTTACTTTTACTTTTATGGAGTTCAGAAGTTGAGAACATAAGATAGTGATAGCCATGAACTATAAATTGCCTGTACACTTGGCGATCATTCTAAGCGGCCACAGCCCAAAGGTAGTGCTGTCAGAAGACGTCCAGGTCTCGAATTTCCAATCCATAAAAGTTTAAGTAACTACATGTGTAGGCATTGCTCACAATCGTGTCCTAAGTACCACGCAGCTCGTTGCTCGGCCCTAGAAATGAATTATGATATATATTTCACATGGGTGACATTCACGATTTAAATACGATAATTATAATCATCAAAAGCAGCATCCTTTCACTAATGAGTTACTCCCCGCCGTATAATTATTAAGACACATTCATTCTGCACCCATGGGGGTAATTACATCAGATATTCTTCGAGGAAAGTACCGTGTAGGGTTCGGCCTTTGGATGCCGCCAGGAAACATAATGATCCTTCTCGACCTGGTTCATCTATCCCTGTAGCACTTCGTTGTGGCTTCGAATAGTACATCAACTGCGTATCTATATATTGGCGATATGCAGTTGGAGTTCACGAGTTACGAGGTAGCGCATGCGGAGCGGGCCAAGCTAAGGAAGTACGCCGCAGTCCAGGCAACCCAGCTTTTTTTCCCCTTGCTTTTGAGACCTTAGGCGGGCACGGCCCCCTCACTGCGAACTTCCTCGAAGGGGTCTACCATAGGTTGATCCGCGCCACCGGGGACAAGCCCGCAGGATCTTTCCTTCTGCAACGCCTCTCCCTCGCTGTGAGGCAGAGAGGCAATGCCATCGCCTTCCTCGTGACAATGTCGACCTCAGCCCCGGTCCCAGCTAATCCCCACCCCATTTCCCCCATAATCCCTAGAAATAATTCCTAATTACTGTATGTTTGAATAAATATATATTCGGTTTAAAAAAAGTTGGAGTTTATGATGATACATAGTAGCTCATAGTCGAATAAATAGTCTTAGATTTATTTAATAACTACCCTTTACGAAGTATTTCCTGCTGACATGTTAGGCACGCGACAATTGTATAATAAATATGTCACGTGATGTTTCGATTGACATAACAACATACACAATTGTTTCATACGAGAAGAGCTAATAATGTCGTTATATCAGGCATCAACCGAAAGTCTTTTCTAAATGATGTGGCACAGGCACCTGATCAGCCACAAGACCCTACACCATCCAAATCCGTAATACCAATTTGCACCACGGGGATGCAGAATGTTAAACACAAACCAATATACCAGGTGTAAGTCGAAAGAGATAACGGTAAGCCAAAAACACATCCCGGCACTGGAGGCTTCCGCAGAATCACCAGGTCCTGTGAGACCCGCTCTGGACATTGGTAGTCTCGGATCTGAGCCCATTGCAAGCTCCGGCGCAGTGCGAAGACTTCCTTTTGAATCTTTTCACCGTAAAAGTACAGGGCATAAAAGTTCATTTGATCCCAGACGACCGTGATAAAGATTGGGACCAGCTCAACTGCTGACATGTGCGCGATGTGCTCCGGAAGCTTCAAACCTAGCGTTGCTACAATCATGCTAAACCAACTGACGTGTATACATAAAAGTGGCGTTGAGATTCGTTGCATAAGATGATCTAACACTCGTGAGACTTCTCCCAGCTTCAGGCTAAGGAAATGTTTCGTCTGATTGGAGGAACGTTGATCTTGGCATTGATTCGTCGAACAAATGCGTTTGCTGCCAGCTGTATTCGGGACCGGACCCTGCTGGAAGACAATTTTGCAACGAACATTCATGACGAATTGTCCAGCGGCCCACAGAATCTTGATAATGAGAAACAGGACAGTTGAAAATCTATAGGAGACAACGACGAATATGTAATAGAGGTACACCATGTTCAGTACGTCGATTATATTAAAAACTGGTGCATGGGGACAGATCATAGTCATCCAGTAATAAAAAGCAACTTGAAGAAGAGTCAAGGTACCCAGGCCGTTATCGCAGCACGATGACCAATCCACAGTTCGGTAAATCCAATCCCAGTGGTGATGAGCCCACCATGTGTGGCAGACCAGGCAAATCACAAAAAGGGTATTTGAACACACGACTGTAGCCTCTTTAAGCATACCCTGATTTCGAGACATCCTATCTATGATCACTAACTTACCAGCATAATACAAGCAAATGAATACATCGATGCAAAACCATATCCTTAGAATCCAAGGCCGACGACAAGATATGCCGATAACGTAAAGGTGAAATCTGAACAGGTTCGACTTCGATGGATGAGACCGTTGATTCATGTTGTATTGACATGGAACGTGCGTTAAAATTACACCCTACAGTCACCGAGCCGAGACAAGAGCACCCTCTCGAATAATTAGGCAGCAGTACAACATATATCTAATTTCATACATGTATCTTTGCTCAATCTGAAGCGACTGAGTAAGCTATGCCTAGTCGAAGTGTTTACAGAGATAATGTCTCAGATATTGCACAAGCTGTCTGGACAGACAGACTGCATTTGAATGAGGAGCAGATCAATGCAAGTTGCCGTATTCATAAGAGAGGTGTATAAAACTTATCATTACCTATGAGGTTGTACAAGATAACTTCGCAGGCTCGGTTTACGTCGTCATTGATTGCCTGTAACCTTGGCTGGCATTGTGCGAATGCGTTCTCTAAGTGGGCAGGTTGTCTCCGAGGTAGAGTGAAGTACTGCTGACATCAAGCAACACAACTAACTCAACAATACAAAGTTTTCGTTTATTCAAAGGTGGTGATTTCTATGGGTTTATGTTGATGTAGCTCAAAATACGATATGAAACATAGTGTCATGTATACATTAGACACAAAGCGATGTACAACGTCCACGTTGAAAAGGACAGCGCCAACGGGAACCACCTCCCGGTATTGGGGCCTTTCAAATGAAACACCACGTCTAGTGGCTCGAGGTGGCCAAAAAGCACAAGTGCCAATACCGACACTGCGTAATCATAATAATAATTAGTGCATAATGGCAAACAGAGCAAGCAGCGGGCGTGGTCCGATGCCCTGCACCAGGAGCTGCGGGACTCCCTCCTGGCCTCTGCGCCACACGTTGCTGACCAAGCTCGCCTCCGGGCTGTCGACAGGCCTGGTGCGGGGGCGTGGCTCCACGCGCTGCCCTCGTCGTCCCTTGGTACTGCTCTAGACGATCGCTCCCTCCGCTTCTGTGTGGGCCTTCGCCTCGGGGCCCCTGTAGTTGCGGCCCACAGCTGCGAGCGTTGCGGGGACCCCGTCGCAACGAATGGCCATCACGGTCTCTCGTGCGAACGCAGCGCCGGTCGCCATCCGCGACACACGATGCTTAACGACACGCTCGTGAGGGCCCTCCACTCCGCCGGTATTCCTTGCACAAGGGAGCCACAGGGCCTCGACACCTCTGACGGGCGCCGCCCTGACGGCCTCACCCTTATCCCCTTTCATCGAGGCCTGCACCTGGTCTGGGACGGCACTGTGGTTGACACTCTAGCACCTTCTTATGTCAACCACTGTGCAACCATCCCCGGTTACGCAGTAGCGCGTGCGGAACGGGCAAAGCTAAGGAAGTACGCCGCACTCCAAGCAACCCACCTGTTTTCCCCCCTTGCCTTTGAGACCTTGGGCGGGCACGGCCCTCTCACTGCGAACTTCCTCGAGGGGGTCTACCACAGGTTGATCCGCGCCACCGGGGACAAGCGCGCTGGCTCTTTCCTCCTGCAGCGCCTGTCCCTCGCCGTGCAGAGAGGCAATGCCATCGCCTTCCTCGGGACATTGTCGTCCTCACCCCCCCCCCCCCCATAATCCCTAGAAATACCGACCTACCGTATGTTTGAATAAACGATTAGTGCATAATATTAAATGCGTCCAATGATGGCAGCGTGATGTAGCACTAATCTCAAAATGAATCTTCAACGGGTTCCCCTCTCACGGACAGACAAGTGACTTCATGACAACGAGAAACCTTCTTCTCCCCTTGATCCATAGGCGCTTTTGGCAATGCGTGATGCATATGCCTCACTCAGCGAGGTTCCTAGGCGGCGAGAAATTTCACGGCTGTATACTATGTGCTCAAGCAATACAGGAGGTGCAAAGCAGCGCACCGCAAATAGTCCATCTAAAATCTCATTGTTAACAGTAAGCTGACAATAGGAATTAATACTGTATACGTATTTCAAGCCACGCAATGCTAAGCAACGGACCGCAACCTATTCCTTATTGTTAATTGGACCGTAGCGACCACTGTAGGTTGGCCCTAATGGTCCTGCTATATCGACTGTTGACAATTGTTTAGATTGGTTCAACAATTGAAATAACCTGTTGACAATTACCAAAGGTTGATAGCCGCGAAAGAGTTAGGCTTGCACTTAGGAAGAAAATGGCTTCGCAAATACAACACACTGAGATACAATGCACTTTATTATATGTGTACGAATTAGACTATTAAATCAAGAGTTTATGCTAGAGGGTATATATATATATCGCAACTTTGCGTTCGCACGGAACTTAGCACCGCGATATCATAAAAGCCTTGAAATGTCCCCTTTTCCACGATCCCTTAGAGCAGTACGATACATTAAGGAAGCTTCCATCGCCGGAATCGAGTCTCACATCAGTGAGTGATTTTCCTTTACGTTGCGAAGATTGTCAAGAGCGATTTGGAATACGGGAAAGCAGAATGTTAGACACAATCCAATATACCAGGTCCAGGTTGAATTGGATAGCGGCAAGCCGAAAACACATCCTGGCGTGAGAGGTTTCCGAAGGAAGAGAAGATCCGGTGAAACGCGATCATCGCAGCGGGCGTCTTGAACTTGAGCCCATTGCAGAAACCGGCGAAGTACTAACACTTCGTCCTGTATTTTCTGGCCACAAACGTGGATCGCACAAAATTCCGCCTGATAGATAATGAGCGCAACGAGTATTAAGATGGTCATAAGACGGGAGCAAAGCGTTAGGATTAACGGAATATGCGAACTAATCGATGCAACCATCACACAAAAACTTCGTACGTGAATATATTCAAGTGGCAGTGTCATTCGTTCGACGAGATCATCTAAACGTCGTGATACCTCTTCGAGTTTCGAGTCCAGGCGACGGTTAGCTTGCGCGCAGGAACAGGACGAGCAGGATCTCGGAACAGCTCGGTGTTGACTTGTTGTTGCCGTTGTTGTTTGGGTCTTTGTCATACGTTGAACGATAATTTCGCTGCGAACGTTTGCCACTGATCTGGCTGAACTCCACAGAATCTTACACACAAGAAATAGCTGAGTTATATCTCTGAAGGTGACTACCACTTCCTGGTAACACACAAAACATGGTCATTACATTGGTGACGCTGGCGGAAGGAGGTATTGCGTATTGGACAAGTACGGCGATACTAATCAAAATCTGCAGGACACTACAAAGGCCAAGCACATTGTCGCAAGGCAATGTCCACGAAATAGTGCGACGAATCCAATGCCAGTGGTGATAAGCCCACCACGTCTGATAAGCCTGATTCGACACGCGTACAATATCGACCAATGTGTTCAAAGTATCACTAAGCAGATTGTGGTTTCGATGTGAATTGGTAAGCACCTGGCCCATCCATACCGCGAAGGTGAAGAAGTCTAAACTGAGAAGAATCCCGCGAGTCCAAGGATGACGACTGGAGATTCCAATCATCCAAAGCTGAAATTTCAACAAATTCCATTTTGACGGCTTCGGAAGCTGTGTCATGGTGAAGTCGGGCTTATCGTACATAGACTCTCATTGGCTTGTGCAGTCTATTCAAGTTGTTGTAGATAGCTCCGCAACCAACAACCTGCGCCGCGTCTAGTGGCAGCTACTCCGTGGCTAACAATGTTCAATGTCGCCATTGTGAGCCAAAATTGCGCATTTGCAAAACTATAATAATAATCAATACCACATGTCGCTACTTGAAGCAAATCCATTGTTCGTCGTACTTAGATGTCGGGAGTTCAGATCAGAAGTTTATCAGAGGCTGAAAGTGGGGAGCGCACCTCCCTTGAATTTGTCCTTGACGATACGTTCTATATGATCTATGGTTTGGTAGACATCCGTTCATGATATCGTGGGTCAAAAATTGTTGACTAATTGCGACTGTTCTCATCACCGTGCTCGGCCGGACGCAATTATTAACATATAATTAATAAAATAGTAGATGAGAGATAGCCGAGTGATACTAGCATCCTATTCCAATGAGCAGAATGTGACTCGCAAGCCCCTTTCTCGTTACCAGAAGCAAAATATGACGGGAATGCGGTAAGTCCCCGCACTGCGTGACATATAAGAGAGCTTAAGCAATGTAACAATTGCAGCTCCTTTAATAAACCAAGAAAGCTTTACCTTTACCTTTTACGGTCGGCTAGTGCCGTGACAGCGAACTGCACCATGGGGAAGTAGAACGCTAAAGACAAGCCAATAAACCATGTACAGGTCGACATCACCAATGGTAGGCCGAAAACGCATTTGGCCATTGGGAGTCTCCAGAGGAACACTAGATCTGACGTGACCCGATCGGACCGCTGGGTGTCTCTTAGCTGGGCCCATCGTACAGAGCGTCGCAAGGCTACCACCTCATTCTGAACGATTTGGCCGCAAACGTGCAACGAACAGAATTCCACCTGGTAGGCAGTAAGCGTGGCTATGGACAAGCCGGCGGTTAGCTCCGAGAAATACGCCACAAACTTTGGGAGCTGGGTGCCAAGCATAACTAGGACGAAAACAAAATACGTCACGTGCATGCATTGGATTGGCTTCGATATACGCCCCCCCAGTTCGTCCAACGAGCGTGAAACGTCCGCCAACAACAAGCTCCATCGCTTGGCAGCATCAACCCTCGAATGGGTTGGATTGATTTGCGGAGCACTTTTTTCATTTGCGTGCGCCAACATAACTTGCTGTGCGTTGATTTTGCAGCGAGTTCTCCTTACGGCTTGGGCGACGCTTAGCAAAATTTTGTTTACGAGCATTACGGCGGTGACATGTCTGTAGGTTATTACCACGTTGATATACCAGTTACAGCAACGGATCAGCGTCATCACTGGGTCAGCGGTAATTTTGCTCCAAGCCAAGGAATCAAGCAATACACTGATCAGAATGTGCAGAAGAGTCCAGATATTGGCCACGCTATCGCAAGACGACGACCACTTGACAGTGGTGTGAATCCAGTTCCAGTGGCGCCGGGCCCACCATGTCAGATACGACTGCGATGAAACGAGGATTATGCACCATACGAGGCCAGCATTAAAATCGAGCGAGTTGGCATTATGCTTTAGAATATTGAAGACTCCCAGCCCGCTCAAAAAAGCGCAAATGCAGAAATCTATTCCGTAAAAGGCTAAATGCATAAATCGCTGCTGAGAGCATAAGCCGACAAGCCAAAAGTGAAACTTTAACAAATTGCAGGACCCACGAAGGGGCGCGCGCAACATGGTGGTACGGAAGACACCACCGAGACCAATGGATATCAGCTGTAACGTCAGCAAGGTAGGGATTTGTATACGTAGCTTCTTGCATTGCCTGCGCTCGATCAGTAACCAGGACGATATCATTGAATAGGCGCATGGGAAGAGAGGTACGCTCTCTTCCTCGATCTCAAGGCTTTCACCGGCATCGATAGTCAACATTGTTCAAGAGAGATGCGCTAATGCTGAAGCAGGAAGTTTCTGCGTTTTAAATAAAATTACTCCAACTATTTTGTCTCTAATTTATAGTTAACTTATAACAGAAATGGTGAAGTCAAGCTTATCATGCAGACTCTCAATGCAGTCTATTCAAGGCAATGTAGATAGCTTTCGAATCGCGTCGATATCTGGCAGCCAACCAGTAACCTGCGCTGCGACTAGTGGAAGCTACATAGCTGCGTAGCTAATAATCTTCAATGCCGCCATTGTGCGCCAAATAGACTGCTTCGCAGAACTACTCAATACTACAAAAGCATATTGCTACGTAAAGCAAATCCACTATTATTGTGTTATACTTAGATATCGAAAGTTCAGAAGTTGAAAGCGGGTAGCATATATGCTTGTCCAGCGACTAATAACGTCTAGATCAAATCACTGCGTTCGTTCGTGTTGGGCTTGCTAAACGAACGAAGCTTGCCGATAGCATGGATGAGCACTATCTGTAGGCTATTGTCACCTTTATGTAACAATTACATATTCAGCTCAGCGTGATCACTGCGTTAGCGATAATGCTGTTCGGAACCAAAATGTCAAGCAATAAGCTGATCGGAACGTGCAGAAGATTCCGGATACTGGTAGCGCTGTTGCAAAATGACGGTCAATGGTACTCTACACTCCCCTTTGGGGCTTGTCATTGGCTGTCCCAGGCGGAGCACATTGGACTGGCACCTCTGGAGCGCCAACACATGCGGTACTCTCGGTAACGATAAATAGCTGCGTGGCGAAGAGACTAACACACTCTTCGTTGAGATTTCAGTAAAGTAACATCATGTCTGGACGCGGCAAGGGAGGAAAGGGCCTCGGAAGGAGAGGCGCCAAGCGTCATCGTAAAGTTCTTCGTGATAACATCCAGGGTATCACCAAGCCCGCCATCCGTCGTCTGGCTCGCCGTGGTGGTGTCAAGCGTATCTCTGGTCTGATCTACGAGGAGACCCGTGGTGTCCTCAAGGTCTTCCTCGAGTACGTCATCCTTGACGCTGTCACCTACACCGAGCACGCTAAGAGGAACTGTCTGTCCGTCTGCTCATGGACGTCGTCTATGCTCTCAAGAAGCAGGGTCGTACCCTCTACGGTTTTGGTGGTTAAGCTGGACAAACAGGACTGCCTTTTGGTCATCGAAGGAATCCAGTCCACAAAAAAAAGGCCCTTTTCAGAGCCACCGAACGTTACAAGATCAAAATTACTTTTAAGACATAGTAGCATATCATCAAGTATATTACTAACGAATAGATTTAGAGTTGGCCCCGCTAGATTCGTCAGAAATACTTGATCCGATTGTATAACCACAGAGATATGTTCCACATGACATTTGCCGAACGCGGCTCAATACGCTGCATACCGCTATAACAAACATGTATTTCTACGATCTCTGGATGTGGAAGTCAAACGGATGTAATCAACAGTCTTCCGCTAGCTCATACATTGTAACATGTCGAGCTTGTATCTCGAGATTGTTTGAGTTATCGGCCACGTTCATTTATCACCATTTTGGATGACATCGAGACGAAAAGACCACTGGAGTAAACAATAAGAAGTATCGCGTGGTCAATCAGGACGAGACCTTATATGTATAATATCTGCTCTGTGTCTAATATGTGATGATCTTCGAACTACCGATGAACCAGGCTCCACAATCATCGATACTCTGAGCCATCATCTCGCTAGCGAGTGTTTTTATCAATTACATGAATATTGTCTAAATACGTAAATAAATGCTCATAATGCATGATCTCGGAAAATGTGGTGGCCCTGAAAAGGGCCGTTTTTTTTTATAGACGAGTGTCTTAGGCCTGAGCCTTTTCGGTTTTCTTGGGCAGAAGGACAGCCTGGATGTTGGGCAGGACACCACCCTGGGCGATGGTGACTCCAGATAGGAGCTTGTTCAACTCCTCGTCGTTACGGATGGCCAACTGAAGATGACGGGGAATGATCCTGGTTTTCTTGTTGTCACGGGCAGCGTTGCCAGCCAACTCGAGGACCTCAGCGGCGAGGTACTCCAGAACGGCAGCGAGGTACACGGGGGCACCAGCTCCAACACGCTCAGCATAGTTGCCCTTGCGGAGCAGACGGTGGATACGACCGACGGGGAACTGAAGTCCCGCACGGGAAGACCTGGTCTTGGCCTTGGTCTTCGACTTTCCTCCCTTTCCGCGGCCAGACATGACTGTGTTCTGTTTCGGATACAAACACGAAATGGCTCGGAGTTCTATGAGCCGCTATTAATAGGTATCAGGAGCGCGCCATTGAGAGGAGGACTCCTCTCCCATCGCTGTGCCCTCTCCACTTGAGCGCCGCTGTGAGCGCATTGGGTCTTGATAAATACAAGTTGCAAGAAGCTTACAATCACTTCGTGTAAAGATGCCTCCCGCACCGTCAGGAAAGGCCGTGAAGAAGGCCGGTAAGGCCCAGAAGAACGTCCGTGCTACGGACAAGAAGAAGAAGAAGCGCAGGAGGAAGGAGTCCTTCTCCATCTACATCTACAAGGTGCTCAAGCAGGTCCACCCCGATACCGGTATTTCCTCGAAGGCCATGTCCATCATGAACTCGTTCGTGAACGACATCTTCGAGAGGATTGCTGCTGAGGCCTCCCGTCTCTCCCATTACAACAAGAGATCGACCATCACCTCTCGAGAGGTTCAGACTGCTGTAAGGCTGCTGCTCCCTGGTGAGCTGGCCAAGCACGCCGTCTCTGAGGGCACCAAGGCTGTAACTAAGTACACCTCCTCCAAGTAAATCTGCAGTTCCCCGGACCTAAAAAAACGGCCCTTTTCAGGGCCACCACATCTTATGAGATCAACTACGTTAGCATGAGCTGGCCTTCAAACTGACTTTAGAACAAATCAAATCCTTATAATCATTCAGAAATTTCTCTTGGAAATGGCAACAGTGCTCTTCTGGATGGGGGTCGTTAGCGGTGCGTTGTTTTAGATCCACTGGAATACATTGCGAGCTTGGTGGCGCGGTTTATTCGTGTGAGCCTTGCAAATAGGTAGGGGTGGGGCTGCATGGCACCCCAGCAGAAATCAGTTTAATTTATATTTATAAAAGTACAATTGTCTGGTATGAATATAAAAAAACTATATATTCGAACAGTCAAAAGCTAGTTTTACCCTCCTACACTTAAGGTGTAGCACTATCTAAGGCACTGACGCCAATTGTCCCCTGTCTGACCGAGGGGCCGTTGTGTGGTGGTATAATACGTATTACTAACATATACATTAGGTTCCTTATCTGACCCTTGAGCTGCTCTTCCCATGCTGCAGCAATGTCACTCTTTGCCCCATTAGATTATTGTCACAGAAATGATCTCTGACTCATTGCTAGTGGCAAGAACTCATAGTTACAGTATTATTAATGACATTGAGCAAATAATATATTTAGGTTAATTCGTATGATTTTCCTTGATATATAAATTATTTTTTATGTAAAACTTGTTCGTGTTAATTTTGAGTATGTTGTATCAACATTTATATAATCGTTATCAGCTGTTAATTAACTATGCTTGTATGTATAGAACAATGTCGTTGGCCTGAAAATATTTGGTTTAGTTGTATCTTAAATAGTTAGCAGGCCATTGCAGCATGCTCATCGAATATAAAAGCGCTCAAAATCGAATTTGAATGATTGCATAAATAACATACACACAATGACCAATTGATGAATAGTAGCTCACTTCAAAGTAAATGACCGTATATAGCATAAGGATATCATACTTTTAGACTGCAAAGCGTTTGATCTTATAGAAAATGGTGGCCCTGAAAAGGGCCGTTTTTTACTGAAGAATCAGTAACTTAAGCGCGCTCTCCGCGGATGCGACGGGCAAGCTGGATGTCCTTTGGCATGATGGTGACACGCTTGGCGTGGATGGCACAAAGGTTGGTGTCCTCAAAGAGACCGACCAAGTAGGCCTCCGACGCCTCCTGCAGGGCCATAACAGCCGAGCTCTGGAAACGCAGATCGGTCTTGAAGTCCTGAGCGATCTCACGGACAAGACGTTGGAAGGGCAGCTTGCGGATGAGAAGCTCAGTTGATTTCTGGTAACGACGGATCTCTCGGAGAGCGACGGTACCAGGCCTGTAACGATGAGGCTTCTTTACACCGCCGGTGGCGGGGGCCGATTTGCGGGCAGCCTTGGTGGCCAGCTGCTTACGCGGGGCCTTTCCACCGGTGGACTTACGAGCGGTCTGCTTGGTACGAGCCATCTCGATGCTTGAACAACAGTGACTATGGCGCGCTCGAGCTACTGCGCTGCTTAAATAGACGGTCGAGGCGAGGGTTTGCTTGACTCCCAGCGCCCTCTGGGAGGACGCTTCGAAGCCAGCACCAGCAGGCTAACTATCCGTTGTAGATTGAGATACTGCCCGCGCAAACGGAATGCCTGGTAGATGAAACGTGCTCAAGGGGGTCCACCTCGGTATCTCCTCGAAGGCCATGTTCATCACTAAGGGCAGAAGTCCATCTGAGAGGTCTCACAGGTTTGAGTTGCGCAATATTTGTATATCTTAACTGTGTGTTATATATATTTCCTTTCCATTGACGCACTGGTGTCCAATACCAAAAGTCAGGCTTGCGTTTATAGAACTCTTTTACAAATACGCGGGAGGAAATCTAGGGTATTTGGATTCTTTAGAGATCAGCGAAATCAAATATTGTGTATGACTATAAATAACAATGTGCAAATTTAATTCGCAGTACAGGTTGATATAGTCGTTGTTTCAGTAAACTACATTATTTCGTCTACATAAGCTTGGAGTGGATAAGCGTCTCGATAAGCATAGGATCACATTCAAACAGTACAGTCATAGTTCATCAGTAAAAACGGTACTCTATCCCTATATTTAATTTCTCGGAAACGTGCACTGATATCTTTGAAATTTTTACTGCAATCTCCTTGAAGGACTTTAAAGTATTTTTATTGTGCATACATTTTTTACATTCGTTAATTCATTGATATGTCTTATGTTTAATTTTTGTGTTTATACATCTTTGCTTACGAGGGACATGCATTGGGTATTTGCTAGTTAGTAAAAGGGCAAATTGTGACTCTGAACTAAGGTATCACTCAATAAGAAGTGATAAATGGCACCTTGGGCTCGTGATCGTTGCGGTGAAGTAGTTCAAGTTCGATTTATTGAATCAGATTTACAGTTTCAATGGCGGGAATTTTAAACCAAATTCGAGCCAGTCCGAACCTATAATTGCTCCCCATGTTAGGTAACCGAATCGGCTCAATCCGTCCAGCGAACCTAAGTCAAAGTCCTAACGGTAGGAAGTTCAAACATTTGAAATGAGTCACGTGACCTGCTAGCGTCTTTTAGCGCGCTACACACTTTCCACCAATGGGAGAGGAGAATGCTCCTTTGGGACTTGCGATTGGCTCCGCATAGATCGGGCACCTATAGCGAGCACAGGGTTAGCACACACGGTACTCTCGCCAGCTATAAATACGAGCGTCGTGCACGAGGTCGACACACTCTTCGTTGAGATTTCAGTGAAGTAACATCATGTCTGGACGCGGCAAGGGAGGAAAGGGCCTCGGAAAGGGAGGCGCCAAGCGTCATCGTAAAGTTCTTCGTGATAACATCCAGGGTATCACCAAGCCCGCCATCCGTCGTCTGGCTCGCCGTGGTGGTGTCAAGCGTATCTCTGGTCTGATCTACGAGGAGACCCGTGGTGTCCTCAAGGTCTTCCTCGAGAACGTCATCCGTGACGCTGTCACCTACACCGAGCACGCCAAGAGGAAGACCGTCACCGCTATGGACGTCGTCTATGCTCTCAAGAGGCAGGGTCGCACCCTCTACGGTTTCGGTGGTTAAGCTGGACAGACGGGACTGCCCTTCAGCCAACAGAGGCATCCGGTTCACAAAAAAAACGGCCCTTTTCAGGGCCACCAAACATTACAAGATCAAAATCACTTTTAAGACATAGCAACATTTCATCAAAAATAATACGAATGAATAGCTTTAGACTTGAATAAATATATTTTGCGGATATTGCAGCTTTAGACTTGTTCCCGTTAGATTCGTCAGAAATACTTTATCAGATTGTATAACCACAGGAATGTGTTCCACATGACATTTACCAAACGTGGCTTAACGTGCACACCGCTATAACAAGCATTTATTTCTACGATCTCTGAATATGAAAGTCAAACGGATGTAGTTAACAGTTTTCAGCTAGTTAATATATTCTGGTTTGGCTACGTTGTATCTCGTGATTGCACATATAAACTACTATAGACGAACGGCTCTGTCAAACTGATATTGTGCATACTCAGTGAAATTCAAAGAAAGATTAAGTTCCGATCACTGTTGTTGTCGACCATACATTTATAATTTTATGTGACATCCAGGCGAGAAGACCTCTGGAGTAGATAATGAGAAGTATCGCGTGGTAAGTCAGGAGACCTCATATGTATAATATCTGCTCTGTGGCTAATATATGATGATCTTCGAACTACCGATGAACCGGGCTCCATAGTCATCTATACTCTGAGCCATCACCTCGTTAGCTCGGGTGATGTCCTAGCACGAGGGATACTAGAGAATCATCGATTCCAGGCTGAAATCAAAGGGACAAATTAAAAAGATTTTTCTTTGTGCATACAATCTCATTATTGTATATTACATTATTATTATATTATACGCTGAAGACTGGTTTGGGATATGCATTACTCGTGTACGTCAAATGTTATTTCGCGGGTGTCCAGCAACTGTATTCATCGGACTGGAAATATTTCAGTATCTGCAAATGTGTTTGGAGATCAATATCAGCATGAGCCATCACACTTTACTAAATATATTGGAACTTGGTTAAATAGTTGTAGTGAACATTTATGCGCGTTGAAGTAACGTTTATATATAAGAGCTGAGTTGGGCCCATAACACCGCGAATCGCATTGAGTAAAATCAGTCATGAGACATAACTTCAGATAGTTTCATGGGGAGCTACATTGGCGTCCAGCGATCAAACCTTTCTTAATAACTGTTCTTGCGCACCGCGCAGTTACTTTCGACCATTCTGACGACTTAATACCCGCAATATGCTGAAGTTATGCCCGCCGCATCCGTAATAACATGCCTTTAGGGGGGGGTATTGGAGGCGAGTGTTTTTATCAATTACATAAATATTGTCTCAATACGTAAATATAATGCTTATAATGCATGATCTCGGAAAATGTGGTGGCCCTGAAAAGGGCCGTTTTTTTTTATAGACGAGTGTCTTAGGCCTGAGCCTTCTCGGTTTTCTTGGGCAGAAGGACAGCCTGGATGTTGGGCAGGACACCACCCTGGGCGATGGTGACTCCAGATAGGAGCTTGTTCAACTCCTCGTCGTTACGGATGGCCAACTGAAGATGACGGGGAATGATCCTGGTCTTCTTGTTGTCACGGGCAGCGTTGCCAGCCAACTCGAGGACCTCAGCGGCGAGGTACTCCAGAACGGCAGCGAGGTACACGGGGGCACCAGCTCCAACACGCTCAGCATAGTTGCCCTTGCGGAGCAGACGGTGGATACGACCGACGGGGAACTGAAGTCCCGCACGGGAAGACCTGGTCTTGGCCTTGGTCTTCGACTTTCCTCCCTTTCCGCGGCCAGACATGACTATATTCTGTTTCGGATACAAACACGGAATGGGCTCGGAGTTCTATGAGCCGCTATTAATAGGTATCAGGAGCGCGCCATTGAGAGGAGGACTCCTCTCCCATCGCTGTGCCCTCTCCACTTGAGCGCCGCTGTGAGCGCAATGGGTCTTGATAAATACAAGTTGCAAGAAGCTTACAATCACTTCGTGTAAAGATGCCGCCCGCACCGTCAGGAAAGGCCGTGAAGAAGGCCGGTAAGGCCCAGAAGAACGTCCGTGCTACGGACAAGAAGAAGAAGAAGCGCAGGAGGAAGGAGTCCTTCTCCATCTACATCTACAAGGTGCTCAAGCAGGTCCACCCCGACACCGGTATTTCCTCGAAGGCTATGTCCATCATGAACTCGTTCGTGAACGACATCTTCGAGAGGATCGCTGCTGAGGCCTCCCGTCTCTCCCATTACAACAAGAGGTCGACCATCACCTCTCGAGAGGTTCAGACCGCTGTAAGGCTCCTGCTCCCTGGTGAGCTGGCCAAGCACGCCGTCTCTGAGGGCACCAAGGCTGTAACTAAGTACACCTCCTCCAAGTAAATCTGCGGTTCCCCGGAACTAAAAAAAACGGCCCTTTTCAGGGCCACCACATCTTATGAGATCAATCACGTTAGCATGAGCTGGCCTTTAAACTGACTTTAGAACAAATCAAATCCTTATAATCATTCAGAAATTACTCTTGGATATGACAACAGTGTTCTTCTGGATAGGAGTCGGTCTCGGTGCGTTGTTTTAGATCCACTGGAATAAATTTCGAGCTTGGTGGCGCGGTTCATTCCTGTGAGCCTTGCAGCCGGAGGACACACGTAGGTGCACGGCAACACCCCCCTTAAGAAAGATCTTTTTCCAGGCCTGTTTGGATCATTTTCAAACAGGTACTCGTTTACAATCCTGAATTTATTTGCCTTGTGGTTTGCTTACCAACGAATTGTCATTCTTATTTCTGCAACTAGAGCTCATTGCATGATTTGTCTTTCGAATGTGGCTACCTATATGTGTCTCTTAATAGTTCTATTCGAACCCCAAGAACCTAGTTCTACCCTCCTACACTTAAGGTGTAACACTATCTAAGGCACTGACGCCAATTGTCCTCTGCCTGACCGAGGGGCCGGTGTGTGGTGGTATAATACGTATTACTAACATATACATCAGGTTCGCTAACTGACCCTTGAGCTGCTCTTCCCATGCTGCAGCAATGTCACTCTTTGCCCCATTAGATTATTGTCACAGAAATGATCTCTGACTCATTGCTAGTGGCAAGAACTCATAGTCACAGCATTATTAATGGCATTGAGTGAATAAGAGGTTCAGGTTAATTTGTATGATCTTTGATATAAAAATAATTTTTTAGGTACAAGTTAATCGTGTTAATTTTGAGTACGTTGTAGCAACATTCATACAATCGTTAACTGGGGTCAATTAACTAAGCTTGTATGTATAGCACCAATGCAGTTTGCTTGAAAATATTTTGTACAGTTGACTCTTAAATAGTTAGTCGGCCATTGCAGCACTGTCACCGAATATAAAACCGCTCAAAATCGGAATTGAATGACTGCATGAATAACAAACACACAATGATTAATTGATAAATAGTAGCTCATTTCAAAGTAAATGACCGTATATGGCATAAGGATATCATGCTTTTATACTGCAAAGCGTTTGATCTTATAGAAAATGGTGGCCCTGAAAAGGGCCGTTTTTTACTGAAGAATCAGTAACTTAAGCGCGCTCTCCACGGATGCGACGGGCAAGCTGGATGTCCTTTGGCATGATGGTGACACGCTTGGCGTGGATGGCACAAAGGTTGGTGTCCTCAAAGAGGCCGACCAAGTAGGCCTCTGACGCCTCCTGCAGGGCCATAACAGCCGAGCTCTGGAAACGCAGATCGGTCTTGAAGTCCTGAGCGATCTCACGGACAAGACGTTGGAAGGGCAGCTTGCGGATGAGAAGCTCAGTTGATTTCTGGTAACGACGGATCTCTCGGAGAGCGACGGTACCAGGCCTGTAACGATGAGGCTTCTTTACACCGCCGGTGGCGGGGGCCGATTTGCGGGCAGCCTTGGTGGCCAGCTGCTTACGCGGGGCCTTTCCACCAGTGGACTTACGAGCGGTCTGCTTGGTACGAGCCATTTCGATGCTTGAACAACAGCGACTATGCCGAGCTCGAGATAATCCACTGCTTAAATATACGGTCGAGGCGAGGGCTCACATGCATGCTTGTAGCGCCCTCTGGGGGGACTCTTCGGAGAGAACAACAGCAGCAGATCGACGAGCGGTTTGAGGTCAAGCTATCCACCTACTGTCTGAATTCGTGCGAGTGTTTGGAAATGCTTCGTATATATCACTAATTGTACTTCTTTAAGAATAATTATGACTTGTAGCCAGCCAGAAATCCCCACTGGAATCAACTAATTTAATGACTGATTTACAATTAATTTTTTATATCGAGTTGCGCACTCCATCGACTGCTCTCTTCAATGGCCCTCTCCACTCTGGCACCCGAATCACCGCAACGGTCTCCCTTAAATAGAAGTGCTCTATGACTACTTCTCATTCCTCGTTGAACAATGCCTCCGGCACCATCAGGAAAGGCCGTGAAGAAGGCCGGTAAGGCCCAGAAGAATGTCCGTGCCACGGACAAGAAGAAGAAGAAGCGCAGGAGGAAGGAGTCCTTCTCCATTTACATCTACAAGGTGCTCAAGCAGGTCCACCCCGACACCGGTATTTCCTCGAAGGCCATGTCCATCATGAACTCGTTCGTGAACGACATCTTTGAGAGGATCGCTGCTGAGGCCTCCCGTCTCTCCCATTACAACAAGAGGTCGACCATCACCTCTCGAGAGGTTCAGACCGCTGTAAGGCTGCTGCTCCCTGGTGAGCTGGCCAAGCACGCCGTCTCTGAGGGCACCAAGGCTGTCACCAAATACACCTCTTCCAAGTAAATCTTCGGTTCGCCCGATCTAAAAAACGGCCCTTTTCAGGGCCACCAAATTGTATGAGATCAATCACTGCAGCTGCCCATTCAGTTCAAAAATAAAGAAAAACAATAATGTTTCTTCAAGGTTGACAAACAGTATCACCAAAGAAAGAATAGCTGTATTTGCGAAGTGTTACATGCATTAAGCTATTTCACACGTTCGAATGCTCGAGAATCAACATGCATGCCTACCTAAAGATGTTCTTCCCTGACAGAATTTTCCATGTTTGGGGTATCGGGCTCAGACCCTCCATTTTCGGAGCAAAATAGATGAGACTGGGGGTAGGCCGTTTATGTGTCAGTCGGAACATTACTTAGGTCATTGCCATGTGATTCCTATTTATAGACCTTTTTGTAGTATAATGCACTCAGATGCACAATCCTGGAAATATTAGGTTTTCGAATAGCTTAAGGTTTAGGGCAAATAAGCGATATCAATCAAAGCGGGCAATACCCGTTACAAACTGTACCCATAAAATTAGCTAATTTGCAAAATTTTCAACCCCTAGCATGTTTTGACTCGGGGAAATTTGAGACACCAGTGGTTGTAGACCCGCAAAGGACATGTATTAGCAAAGACGATTTGCGTGATATAAATAAAATTAAAATTTGAGATGTCTCTCGCAGAGATTGAGAACGACCTAAGTAGTTCTGGGATGGTATGATGTAACCTCCGTCGTTGCTTCTTTATCTCATAACAGAAAAATTTTGCCCATTCCAGATACTAACGGATTTCGCCACAGGCTCCCTTTGGAATTGTGTATTTATTGTCAAACAGTATGCATGGTTATCCCCTGAAGTTAGAGGTCATTAGTTAGTTAGCTGCTGGAAGAGCTTTTCTGTTTCCGATCGTGTGTACTATTCCAAAGTTTGGAGTCAATACTTAAATAAGTATGCTACTGCATTTGACGAAGTTCAACTACGACGTTTTTAAGCAAAATCAGCGCTACTTTGATGGCATTCCTCGTAGCCAAAATGATGACATAGGTTGCAGGATTAATAAATAATTATGCAGCTAGAATGGTGATGCCAACACTGCTTTTAATTAAAATAAAATACAGACCAAACCCATTGTTTCTATATGAATTAAATTTGATTGATTCTAGTTACCTAAGCTCAACAGCCCGTTTAATAACGGTCAGACATTCAAATTTGAAATGAGTCACGTGATCTTCCTGATGTCGGTTTCTTTAGCGCGCCAAAACATTTCGAAAATGGGAGAGGAGAACTCGTTTTTGGGGCTTGTGATTGGTTAAGCGAGGCGGAGCACCTCTGGCGAGCACAGCGCCAGCACATGCGGTGCTATCCTCACCTATATATACTGAGCAGCCAAGAGTAACTCATTGTTCGTTGAGATTTCAGTGAAGTAACATCATGTCTGGACGCGGCAAGGGAGGAAAGGGCCTCGGAAAGGGAGGCGCCAAGCGTCATCGTAAAGTTCTTCGTGATAACATCCAGGGTATCACCAAGCCCGCCATCCGTCGTCTGGCTCGCCGTGGTGGTGTCAAGCGTATCTCTGGTCTGATCTACGAGGAGACCCGTGGTGTCCTCAAGGTCTTCCTCGAGAACGTCATCCGTGACGCTGTCACCTACACCGAGCACGCCAAGAGGAAGACCGTCACCGCTATGGACGTCGTCTATGCTCTCAAGAGGCAGGGTCGCACCCTCTACGGTTTCGGTGGTTAAGCTGAACAAACGGGACTGCCCTTCAGTCATCAGAGGCGTCCGGTCTACAAAAAAAACGGCCCTTTTCAGGGCCACCAAACATTACAAGATCAAAATCACTATTAAGACATAGCACCATTTCATCAAAAATATAATAATACTAATGAATAAATTTAGAACTGTTCCCGCTCGATTCGACAGAAATACTTTGTATATCCACAGGGATATGTTCCACACGATATTTGCCAAACGTGGCTCAATACTGTGGCATACTGCTATAATAAACATCTATTTCTAGGATCTCTAAATGTGGAAGTCAGACGAATGTACTCCACAGTCTGCAGACAAGGAACCACTTAGTAAAATTGCTCTGATATTGTGCATACGTGGCTTAGTTAAATTCAAAGAAAGATTAGGCTTAATGATAAATGAAATGACTAATTAGATTTGAAGAAAGTACATTCACAAAACGGGTAAAAACGTAAAGAAGTTCTGATCGAGGTTGTTGTCGACCACATTCATTTATCATCATTTTGGGTGACATCCAGGCGAGAAGACCTCTAGAGTAAACAATGTGAAGTATCGCGTGGTCAATCAGGAGACCTCATATGTATAATATCTGCTGAGAGTCAGCTCTGTGTCTAAAATAATGATGATCTTCGAACTACCGATGAACCGGGCTCCATAGTCATCTAAACTCTGAGCCATCACCTCGTTAGCTCGGGTGACTCCCTAGCACGAAGGATACGAGAGAATCATCGATTCCAGGCTGAAATCAAAGGGAAAAATGAAAAGATTTTTCTTTGTGCATACAATATCATTATTGTACATTACATTACTATTATATTATACGCTGACTACTGCTTTGAGGGATATTTTACTCGGGTACTTCAAATGTTATTTCGCGGGTGTCCAACAACTGTACTCATCGGACTGGAATCGCGTTGGGTGAAATCAGTCAGGAGAAATAGCTTCAGGTAGTTTCATGGGGAGCTACATTGGCGGTCAGCGATGAAACCTTTCTTAATAACTGTTGTTGCGCACCGCGCGGTTACTTTCGACCATTCTGACTACTTAATAC
The DNA here is from genome assembly GCA_019614645.1 of Stratiolaelaps scimitus. Lineage (NCBI taxonomy): Eukaryota > Metazoa > Arthropoda > Arachnida > Mesostigmata > Laelapidae > Stratiolaelaps > Stratiolaelaps scimitus. The sequence continues at coordinate 1,666 of JABWDB010000033.1, read as the reverse complement.
CCGCAATATGCTGAAATCATGCCCGCCGCATCCGTAATAACGTGCCTTTATGGGGGGGATTGGAGGCGCGTGTTTTTATCAATTACATAAATATCGTCTCCATACGTGAATATATAATAATAATACAATATATGCTTATGATGCATGATCTCGGAAAATGTGGTGGCCCTGAAAAGGGCCGTTTTTTTTTATAGACGAGTGTCTTAAGCCTGAGCCTTCTCGGTTTTCTTGGGCAGAAGGACAGCCTGGATGTTGGGCAGGACACCACCCTGGGCGATGGTGACACCGGATAAAAGCTTGTTCAACTCCTCGTCGTTACGGATGGCCAACTGAAGATGACGGGGAATGATCCTGGTCTTCTTGTTGTCACGGGCAGCGTTGCCAGCCAACTCGAGGACCTCAGCGGCGAGGTACTCCAGAACGGCAGCGAGGTACACGGGGGCACCAGCTCCAACACGCTCAGCATAGTTGCCCTTGCGGAGCAGACGGTGGATACGACCGACGGGGAACTGAAGTCCCGCACGGGAAGACCTGGTCTTAGCCTTGGTCTTCGACTTTCCTCCCTTTCCGCGGCCAGACATGACTATATTCTGTTTCGAATACAAACACGAAATGGCTCGGAATTCTATGAGCCGCTATTAATAGGTATCAGGAGCGCTCCCTTAGGAGAAGGACCCCTCTCCCATTGCTGTGCCCTCTCCGTTTTAGCGCTGCTGCCAGCGCATTGGATCCTGATAAATACAAGCTGCACGAAGCGTACAATTACTTCATGTAAAGATGCCGCCCGCACCATCAGGAAAGGCCGTGAAAAAGGCCGGTAAGGCCCAAAAGAACGTCCGTGCTACGGACAAGAAGAAGAAGAAGCGCAGGAGGAAGGAGTCCTTCTCCATCTACATCTACAAGGTGCTCAAGCAGGTCCACCCCGACACCGGTATTTCCTCGAAGGCTATGTCCATCATGAACTCGTTCGTGAACGACATCTTCGAGAGGATCGCTGCTGAGGCCTCCCGTCTCTCCCATTACAACAAGAGGTCGACCATCACCTCTCGAGAGGTTCAGACTGCTGTAAGGCTTCTGCTCCCTGGTGAGCTGGCCAAGCACGCCGTCTCTGAGGGCACCAAGGCTGTAACTAAGTACACCTCCTCCAAGTAAATCTGCGGTTCCCCGGAACTAAAAAAAAACGGCCCTTTTCAGGGCCACCACATCTTATGAGATCAATCACGTTAGCATGAGCTGGCCTTTAAACTGACTTTAGAACAAATCAAATCCTTATAATCATTCAGAAATTACTCTTGGATATGACAACAGTGTGCTTCTGGATAGGGGTCGGCCGCGGTGCGTTGTTTTAGATCCACTGGAATAAATTTCGAGCTTGGTGGCGGGTTTCATTCGTGTGAGCCTTGCAGCCGGAGGAGACACGTAGGTACACGGCAACACCCACCTTAAAAAAAGATCTTTTTCCAGGCCTGTTTGGATCATTTTCAAACAGGTACTCGTTTACAATCCTGACTTTGTTTGCCTTGTGGTTTGCTTACCAACGAATTGTCATTCTTATTTTTACAACTAGAGCTCATTGCATGATTTGTCTTTCGAATGTGGCTAGCTACATGTGTCTCTTAATAGTTCTATTCGAACCCCAAGAACCTAGTTCTACATTCCTACACTT